>CAJZCY010000005.1:7425000-9825000 GCA_914969975.1 Anopheles atroparvus | reverse complement strand
AAATTCATCAAAACAAAGAAAAGAAATGTACTTTCAAAAACCCGTTTACAGATGGTAAATATGTTCTAAAACGACGAAGTTATACTGTTTTGAAGAGTTTGGCTCAAAATACCCGGTTTATACTTTAAACCTGTAATTTTGGATTGTAGGAAAAGCCCTCTTTTGTTTCTTAAAATGTCGTTTCGTTGTGGAGATATTCAAAAAAGAAAATGACAAATGGCTCCGATTGATCCAAAAAACGCGTTCGTGTTAACGATCGCACCACGATCGCACACGTTTCGATTTCTGATCCATTGTCTGACCTGAGCTCGAGCTTGATGATTTTTCAACGCACAGATTTAATTTATGGAATTGGTTCTTACATTGAGCATTGAAGCCTAAATGATGGAATATGACTTTCAAGACAAGGAATCAAGACAAATTGCGGCAAAAATTATCTAGGACCATGAAAAGGGCATAAACTCGAACGATGAAATTTTTAAACCCCCTGTTTAGTTCCTGAAACGAGGAAGAAGTTGCAGAAGTTGAAAAAAAAAATGCAGTCATTGGTTGCTTCAGCTCGTACGCTGCCCACTTGAACTATGCTCTGCGTGCATTCGGCACATGTGTGAAGTAGAATCAGTGAAGCAGAAGCAGAATGTCCTTTCGGCGCTGTAATCTGAACCATTTCTCCTGCAAGCACATGTACCGAGATGCACCATTTTTTTTCCTGGACAATTTCGTGTCCTATTTCTTCACGTGCACGTTCAAGCCCTTCGGGGGTAAATGGCGTAGATTCTGGACTGCCGGAATCGGGCCACATGTGTTTTATTTTTTTTTTAGATTTTCCAAGGTTTCGGCGAACAAAGCGAACTCGTTGCTTTCTACGCCTCAGCGAGACATGCTACCATAAAAGAAAAAAAAAGAAATGCCTCAAAAAAAAAAAAAAGGATAGATGCCGATTCTCGAATCCCATCTCATTTGCGCATGTCACGGGACTCGTGATTTACGAGCGGGACGAGTGATTTCTGATCATCACTGCATGATCGCAAACGCACCACATCCGGCTGGTGTTCGCTTTCTGCGCGTATGCTCATGCTGCATGCTACAGAACCACTCGGTACCATGCCACGACGAGCCAAGCGGAGACGATGTGCCCCCATAAATCCCAGCCCGTGGAAACCGCGCAAGGCAGCGCATCGGAGAGAACAATAAAAAAAATAAGATGTTTCTCCGAAATCATCATTATTATTACACCCGTGTCCAGACATACTGGGCTCCTTTTACGAGTCGGCCCGCGCTTCCTCAACTTATTCCCCGGCATGCATAACCCTTCGCTCCGACTGGGGGCACCGGTATTTGCATGCAGCGCGGGAGACATCCGTCGTGCAGCGCTGCCTAATAAAGTTAAAAATAAAATTAAGCAGCGCCCAGGCCAGTGTCGTAAATGGACGGGTTCAGTGAATTTCACAAATTGGCGAATTACCCTCCCGTCCGTAGCGAAATTGGTTTATTGGACCATTCTGCGGGCTCCGGCGAAATCCGGCTGGGTTGGTTTCGGTTTTTGAACAAGCACGAGCCTGTTTATCAATATTTTTGCCTGGTTAAGTTTCAAAACATCTTTTCCCATACATACAGCAATGAATGAATGAACAGTAGCGCTACGGTCAGTCTCAGTACAGTAAGCCAGTCTGAAGAGTCGAAACATGAGTTTTCTCACGTAACTTTTTAACCTTGCAAGCCAGCAGCTTTGGAAATCAAATAAATTTTCACTAGGCTTAAATTAACTTTTATTTTAAAAATGCTGTGAAATGTAATGATGATGATTAAACATAAATTGTCTTCATGAAGTGCTATGAATTTGGCAAAAATTATACATTATAGTTGAAATAATGGTTTGTAGAAGAAAAATGTGTCTGGATAATATTTAATTGGCGTTTTATGTAAAAGGTTCACTTAAATTTGGCTATAGCTCCAGAAGATGGGTGTAACAACATCCTGAGATGGGGCGTCTGGACACACAACGCATTCACCGGCTTCGGTACGAGAAGTCGACCTGAAACGCCGAGCCAACAGTCAAAGGATGCAGCTAAAGGCTGCCGGCAACGCGTTGTCGTTGCAAATTGTTTTTCCAGTCCCCGTTTGTCATTGTTCTCACCTTGGGAGCATCTTCTTTGGTTGCACTTTGGTTTCACTCTTCGCGTGACCCTGGAGTCTGGCCAATAAAGACAGCGCCGAAGGAATACACTCCAAATGGCAATCGGCACAGGCGCGAAAGAAAGGTGGCTTGAAAGGTGCTGGAAAGGTGATGCTGAAGTGCCGGGCAACATTTATTGTGCCGTCCATAAACTCTGGCTGCCCGCACCGTTTCACATTGTTTTTTTTTTTTTTTGGATCGAAAAGGCCAAAGGGGTTGAACGCTCCGAACAAGGGACAATTCAAAATTCAAAACAGATCTCAACAATAAAAAATAAAATAAAAACATAGCCGCATCCTTGTACCCAAGGTGAACAATAAACGTTTCGAATGAGGTACGTTTTTCCAATCCGTGTATCCTCTTTCAGCTTGAACTTTTGCGAAAGGATTGGATTGGATTTTTGGCCACAACGTTTTCTTATCGTCCTGGATTGTTTTGTTTGATTGACTTGGAGCTCAAGACGATCTCCAATGCATCTCCTGAGTGAGCATCAAACATTTGGTCATAGTTGAAATCTATTTTTAACTAGAGAAGTTGCTCGATATTAGGTAATTATGAACTATAAGTGAACTTCACCTAGCTGACCGTGGGACTTGAAATTGTTGTAGTGGATCCATTTAGCATCATCAATTATGTATCTACTCATAATTTTTTCCTCTCAATGTTTACGACAAAGTTTCGAATGGGAATACTTTTGTTGGTAAACATTTAAATGATTTCAAATCGACAAAATACTGCACTGAGCGTACATCGGTTGTGTTACTTATTTGGACTTATTTTTATTGTAAGAATGTGATCTCCAATCTCGGACAACTTTGGCCTACCAAACCGGTGCCTCTACTGAAGAGAGAAACCGTCAGCTCCGAACCGCGTAATCCACGTCAGTTTAATAAAGTAAAGCCCAAAAGAAAAATGAACCAGTCAAATGACATATTACGCTACAGAGTGACGTTTGTTTGACAACAATGTATATCAACAATGGGTTCACCTCAAATGCGTTGGATATGACATTGTTCATTGTAAACAAATAGAAAATTAGAAGATAGGTATTTATTGGAAAAATAAAAAAAACTTCTCGTGTTAAAAAAGTTCAAGTTGTTGCTATATGCATCTTTCCAAAACATGCATGCTCGCAAATTCGTTTTTTCGTTCTAACTCTCCTTGCGACGTGATTTTTTGTTTTACGTAAGTTAAAAAATTATCCAAATGACTGCTTGCTTCGAACAGTTGAAAAGAGCAGGAAAGAATTGTTGTTCTATGCTTGCATGTGTTTTGGTATGCCAACCTATATAACTCTTTACAAAAACTGGCGGTCCTGAGTCACCCCCTAGAGATTTTTCTTTAATCCTCAAAACCGTTGCGCCGCTTCATTATAATTAATCGAAATGCGTTGGACCCTCAGATTACTTGGAATTGTAGTAAATTTCGCGAATATAAATCAGAAAGCCAGCATCGGGGTCGTTTCAAAGCGATCTGTTTTGATCTTTCGCACTATTTTTTGGAGTCAGAATGCTGTGTGGAAGAGCTAAGTCGGTAATAAAGAAGCAGGCCGGTGCTTGGATCGTTAAAAAATTATCCTTTATGAATAAGTCCTTCCGAAAAGTGATGAACAATCGCGTGTGTTGCATAATATTTCTTTGGAGAGGAGTCCATGGCTTAACGAACCTATTCCAGTGACTTAGAGGAACAGAGAAAGCGCGAGAGAGGGAGAGAGAGAGAGAGAGAGAGACAGGGAGAGAGAGAGAGAGAGAGAGGGAATGGAAATCGATTTTTACTTCGCTTGGGCAGCCTCCGTCTTTTGCGGCTCGCGGAGCGCGACCATTTGGAAGCCATCCTTTTTCTGTCGCTTTTGGACGGACTTCCTTATGATTTACGACAGAAGCTGTCGCCCCAAGTAGCTGTCGGCTTGCAAAGTCCGCAAAATCCTATTACGGCAAAGCATTCTGCCTGGCCAGGGTGGTCCTCGCACGTGTTGGGGCAATTGGATCGAATCACTGTATCCTTCTCCTCCGCTAAAGGTGGGGGTTTTCTCTTGTTTTTCTTTATTTGTTGTTCTTTTCGATGAAAGAATTAAAATTGCAAATTCCTTCGCATGCAGAGTTTGGAAACGTACCAATTACCGATTCTTTCCAGCGTTCAATTTTCAAATTTAAACTCCATTTTATCGCTTGCACATCCGGGCAGAGCACTTTTAATGTATTCCTCGCACTTTAGCCAAGGATGATTGCGATGGTTTACATATTTCTAAATGCAACTGCTTAATCAGCCTTCGCTCTCCTCGCACACAAGAGCTGGCGGCTTCAAAAAGGGGGATTCGAAAGATTTACGCGGCAGTTTTGCTGAGCTTGACCTCCGAAAGGATTACGGGATGCCCTGTAATGCACTCAGAGTGGCCCAAGGTAGGTCCGTAGTCCACGAGCCAAATGCAAGCGATATTAAAACATTCAAATCGGATTAGGCTACGGTCTTGGGCGAGCCGAGCAGTCGTTATTAACTTGGTCCGATTCGAACCCGTTCTCATAGAGGTTGATCGAATTGTAAGATGTTCGCTACGATCCCATCATTTTTTATCGGTTGGTTGGTTTTTATCGGTGTCGATGAAGGATTTATGGCCGGCAAGCCAGACGGATGATATAAAATCAGTGGCTCCGCGATTGCTAGGCAGGGTAGAAGAGGAAGGAGAAGAAAATATCGAGTCAGGCATGGACTTCGTAGAGAGCGTCAAACTAAGGCGGGACGACGGTGATTGATCCGGACAATAGCACTCCTTCCTGACCGGCTGAGATGAGGGACAAATTAGGAATAAATTTCGCGCTGGGTTCGTTATTATAATTATACCGGTAGAGCTTGCAAGCCGCCAAGCCCAATAAACTACTAAACGTTCCACCGTATGGTTGGAATAGTTTTTTTTAACAGAAAGAAGCGCTTGAACAGGGATAGGATCCTGAACCCCTTTTCGCAAGGAGTTTTGAGATGGACTGTTTTTGAACGTATTTTTTAATTCTAATTTGGTTTTTTTTCTGCAATAAATCCTTTGCTGAAGAATGGCATGATGTTACGAAAGGCAGGTTTTCTGGCTGATTTCTTTCGCCAAGCAACCTTGGCGAACAAACGGGTTCGAAATCGAAGCAGCCTGTGCATGATATCATTCTGGAATCCAAAGGTTTTTCATTTCATAGGTGAAGCTATGAAATATACGCCAAGAAGAAATATCCTACTTCAACTATTTCTCAATTCTTATCTTTTGCTTTTTGTTCAATAAATCTTGACCACTACAATAGATTACATGGGTGAAAGGCATCACCTTTTATTTTTAAGTTGAAAGCAGTTCAAATAAATGCAGTTTTGTTTAGCTGTTTTTGAAACGCTTTTCCGAACAAATAATAAAAAACATGCTACTGTATGAATCGTAAGTCATACGTGTCGTAAATCGTAAGAACGTAAGTGTAAGAAATAATTTACTTAATAGTCAGCAATTCATGTGCTTAAAACTGGTTGGTGGTATTTTAATTTCTCTCTCTGCAAACGAATAATATTTTGCAAACATTCAAAAAGTGCTTTAAAAATACTCGAACATTCTACAAACCGTTGCTTACACAGTTAAAAGTAATTCAGAAGAAAACTAACCTTGACTGTTCGGAATTTTCAATAGTTGTATTTACAGCACACGCGAATGTAAAACCGGGGCATTAATTTAAAAAAAAAAATCAAACATACTGTGTAAAATATTCCTGCGTCCAATGCGGGCAAAATTGGTGCCATTTATGTTGCGCAGACCAAAGGGAAATTGCTGCAAGACCCCCAGAGGGTAAAGGCTCAAATTCTGCCGAAAGCCAACAGCACGGCAGGGGACGTAGAAGCGAAAGATACAGGCAAGACGTGGCACAAGTCGTACAAATCACACCAATTGCTTTAATATTTCTGTATGATTTTTAAAGCATTTATACCGAACTAATTGTCCAACATAAAAGCCTCCTTTGCTGTCCTTATATACGTATACGCAAAGAATATATAAAAGAGAAACATGCCATCAGATGCTTGAGTGCAACCATTTGAAAGGGCTTCTTCTTTTTGGGACCACTGCTGAAAACGACGTCGAAAACCGCCGAAAGCGACACCGAAACACAAGGCAAAAGAAAAGCGAAGAAAATGAACGAAGCGAACAGAGAGGATGGAAGAACGGCGAACAATCTGCCCATTACTCAAGAACAAATCTGTTGCATACACATCCATAAATTCACAGCACAAACACACACACAGCATCGATGTGTAATATACACATAAGGAATTGGTTAATGTAAATGAGTGTTTTTTTCACGCAATTTGCCCAAGGCGAACATGCCATCATATCCATTTGATTCCCTTGTTTTAAGTTTCTATTTTCAACGCTCCAGCTTACGGTCAACGAGAGGCAAACAAAGGCTATTTGGTTGAAAGTAGGAACTGACTGGCATGAAAACTATCCTTGGTCAAAAATGTAATTTTTTCAAATGAAATGACACACCTTAACAATCGGCGTTGTGAAAAATAAACTATTACTAGCCGCTCTCGTAGGGCTGGCAAATGCAATGGTGGAAATGGCTACGGCTGGAAAAATTGTCCACAGTTGACATGCTTTTGAAGTGCAGTGAGTACAAGTGCATCCGAAAATAAACAACTCCTCGTTTGATGTCTGTCGATAAGATGTTTTGCTCGGCTTCCACACATGTAGGAAGCACCTTTGCAATCACGCACGTGTTTCACTGGGTCACGATAGAAGAGTGGAAAGTAAAAAGGAAACGCGAAGCATTGCAAATGCATCCGAAAAGCAACAACTCCCTTTCGATTGAACCTTTGCTATCACGAACCGCACACCTTTAGCCTCGATCCAAAAGAGTAAGAAGTGCAAAGGAAATGCAAAGATCAAATGGATACACCGTATGGCCCGGTGCTTGTTATGCGAAGATCTTCCTTCCTGTTGCGCGTTTCATGTTTTGTTGTTGATTTAAACGCATCAAACGAATCGAAGGTGCAACCCACGGGCAGGAAGCGATTGTCTGTGGATTGTTGATTTTTCCTTTCGTATTGCCGTGTACAGGCAATGGCAAAACGTGTCGCACATTTGCTTTTCATTAGTCCCAATAACACACCGCGAAACGGAACGGAGACGGTCGGTTCCAAAAACATCCACCGCCCCCGTTTGATCGCAAACAAATCGCAAGGCATGAGGTCATGTACCCGTGGTGCATCGACATACGATCGGATTCGTCCCGTGTTCCTGGCTGAGCATACGGCATGCTCCATTCCACATGTGGGACTTTGATTACACTTGCTAAAAAAAGAACGGTGCAAGTGCTTCGTGCGCTGCCTTCCGTTGAGTCATCGGATCAGACGTCGACGACTCTTCCCGGCCTATAGTGCCGCTTTTAGCTTCGGATCATAATCGTGTTATGTTATGCAGCTCCGGACATCCATGGTACATGGCTTGTTGATTTTTCCACGATTGCGCTACCGGCAAGTGTGCGGACCAGATGATGCTCGAGTGGGCGAATGTTTGCGCTGCCCGCTGGCGAGAACGGGTTTTTGAGAACGAGACTTCTATAATTGAACCATGGTCTTTCAAGACTTTATCCGGAGAGGAGAAAAAAAGCCACACCACGAAGATGACGCATCATTAGATTGCATCGAAATTCGATTTTTAAAACTGCACCAACTACTTGGAGCAACCTGGACCTTGGAGCATCGACATATTCGGAGGCAGCCGTTCAAGGACAAATCGCGCTGGCTTTATGGTCTAGACTCCTTTTATTTTCTTTTTCTTGCATCTACGTAACAAATACACAAGCCCCTCTTGTTGCCCTTTCTTCCACTGGATACATGACTTTTTTTAATGGCTCCCTTCGTACGGCGGTGAAAATACCGCCTTAATTCGCAGCTGGGGACTCTCGTGGCCCCGGCTGGGTTTAATTACATCCAGGAAAGACAGTTATGTTTCAATTCATCTTGGGCAAGTTTTTTTTTGTTTTGTGTGCAGGGAGGAACGAAGAACACCAGAGAGTAGCTCGGTCAAGGTCAAGGAGATGAAGGAAAAAAAGCAAGCGAAAATTTGCAATGGAAAGAGAATAACGGGAAAGTCGTAAAACGGTAGCCGTTGAGCGGTTGAAAGCAAACATGATAATCAAACAACAGTGGAAGAAATTCATTTCAACGCAGGATACTGCGTTTTACGAAAAAGAAAATGAACGGGGGGAGCATTTTTTCACCTTCACTACAGTCGGAAACCAAACGAACAGATGGATGGTTGAATCAAATCAATGACTTCAAAACGATGTGTTTGTCAATTCAAACGGTAACAATATTTGCGATGTTTTGGAGCTCGTATGTTTAAATGTATATTCTCCACTGTAAAAAACTCATGCCTCCGTGTTTCTTCAGTGGGGCAAACGTTTTTTTTTTTGCGAACAGCCTCCCATATGGTGCATTGTTTTTTTTTCGCATGATTTTAGCTTTCCCCCTTTGTTTTTCTTTTGGTCTGATCTCCTATTATGCGGTTATCATTGCAGCATGGGAAAGAAATAACTAAAAGTAGTTTTGCAGTTTCCTCTGGAAAACCCTGTTCAGTGCTGTTGCTTTCTTGCCTACTTTTAATTACATGAACAGGTAGCCGCAACACGCAACAGAACGGTGAGCAATAAAGCAATAAAATATTTAAGTAGGTTTGATCAAAGGCCAGCCGTGGTTCCTCATCCTGAACGAACTGAAATCACAGGGCACGTGACCTTGCTGTCATGGTTTGATTTGGTTAAGCGTATTTTCCATATTTCCAAGCAAACTTTAGTATATTGGAACAAAATTCTACGAATAGCAACAGATATCCAGCAATAATTTGGCCTTGTCGCTGTATTTAGTGACATTTGACAGATAGAGGAAAAGAAGGCCTAATGTTGACACTTTAAAATTAAAGTGTTTTCAGATTAAAAAAAAAACAGAAAAATAATATTGTTGGAAATCGCCAACGACATTGAATCTCACGGAATTCCTACTTCATGCAACCAATCTAACAAGCGTGTGATGTGCCGAAATATTCGTATATTTACGTGACATTTTCTTTTGATATAATATTTACGATTCCTCCTACTTTCCCGGTATTGGACTAACTCTTTCTTTCGGACGGAGCCTGTCAAAACGCAGTGTGTTAGTAAACACATCACCGGCGCGGGTCGCATTTCCGACAAATATGTCAAATCGAAACTGCCCGTCTTTATTTGTACCCCTCAAACATGTTTAAAACTTTTCTACATTCATGAGTATGAACGTATGCCTGAAAGCCAAAAACGTTGAGACTTGGATTTTGATTTGCGCCGTACAGTGACGGCCATAGTGGCTTGCGATTGCATCAGGCAGTCGAAGGCGTCTTCTTTTTTTGTTTTTGCTCCTGAAAACTCCGTGCATTTAGCAATGGCTGACCCAAGTCACGGTGTTAACGTCGGCATGAATGCTGGCGATTTAGTGCTGCGATAATCAATGCTGGTGCCTGTGTTGCGAATGTACACGATCCACCAATCCATTGCCGGCGTCCAAGTGTCTCTCTCGCCCTTTCTCTTTCCCTCGACAATGCGCTCGATTGTTCGTTCCCGACATGCAAGGCGGTCAAAAAGGAACGGCTGCTGATGGCAAGTGATGGCAAATGGCAGCTTCGCACAGAACAAGCGCGGTAGCCGTCCTGAAGATAAGAAAATCTGAAAGGGGAGGGGGGAGGGTCGCTCGGGTTGGCCCGTGCCAAATCGGGGTAAATTGTGTAGTGCAATGCATTTGCAGCTCTGGAGGGAGAACAGGGGGAAAAAAGATGCGCCGCATGGCTGCAAGGCAAATCGACTGCAACGCAAATCGATGGAAGCGTGATTAAATTTTCGATTGGAAGTTTTTAAGTACCGGCGCATCTTCGCCGAACCCCGTAGCGAAACTCAAGCGCTGTGGGATCGGAAGGGCCAGCAGCAAGTGTATTTGAACCCCCGGTGCACCGAGACGATGGACGGGTGCAAAGACCAACAGTTTGCCCGGCACCCGAATGACGAAGACGTGCGAGGGCGATGGCGGATGATTATCGAACGCGGTGTGCGCGGGTCCCGTCTCCCTCGATTGTCGTTAAATTTTTAATGAAAAACATCTGTATACATCCGACGGGGCTCCAGCGCGTTAGAGAGATCTCGGCGAAAGGGGCCCGAACGTTTTATGGGTGTTGCTTGCGGTTTAATAGTTGTTGAGAGTAAAACGTTTAACAAATCCGTCTCTACCGCTTCATCAACACGGCACTGACATACGACGGCCAAACTCCGGTCCCGGCACTAGGCAGGGAGAAGCGAGAAGGGCGAATGGAACCGATTAGGGAAGTAATCAAGTAGGTAGTGTCGTTAAACGTTCAGCGGATGGAAAGACGGAAAAGCCTAGCTCGCTCGGTTTCGAAAACGAACTCTCTACCTTCGTGCACAGGCAAACAGGCACGTTCGTGGTTCTATATTTTAACGTTTTTAAAATTTCATTTTCCGTCGAAACGCATGGTGTCAGCGAGAAAATGATGTTTGGTTACGACGGAAAAGGGAATGTAATCAGCGGCTTTCACCGACCCGAAGTACAGTCCCGTCCACACCTATTACCGGGGTCCCCAGCTTGTCCTGAAAAAATTGTCCACAGAAGAAGCGAACCTCATCGATGCCAGAGTTCGTTTGTGCAATCAACCGGCACGAATCTCTTTTACCAGGCGAGGCAATTGCTTTTTGACAACCGAGAAAACTTGTTGGTTGTTAGTGTAACTGTCGAATTGTCGAGAAGAGTTGCCCCGCGCTGTGTGTAGGAGCGGAAAGTGTGGAAACTGAAGGAGCGTAAGGAACATTCCTCAGATGGAACCAAGACCGCATGTTAACCGTCAAGTTGGTTTACAGTCATGTCAAGACCCGAGGGTGGAGCTGAACAATATTAATAAAATATTATATATAATGTTTTGTAATGCCAACACCTTTCATGTAGTTGTACAGCTTCAAACGTTGTTGGCCATGTATGCGAAGGCGCTTCATCCAGTGTTTTGACAACATCATAGTGGACAACAGTAAAACTTCCAAACTGGGTTCTAAAAATAGCTCTGAATCTGAGAAGCCACCAAAGTGGTCCCACGCCTGGAAGTTTGTCAGCCAAGTCCAAGTCAAAACCAAGTTGGTCTTCCTTTATTTTTCTTTCTCGAAGATTTGGCAAAAAAAATCAACAGATGTTTTTGTCTCGGAAGCGTACACCCACGATCTACCAAGATTTGAATTGTTGAGTTCGGGGACATATTGAAAACCGGGTTCATGCAATGCCTAATCCTTCTATTCCTTATTTGTCCTTTTTTATAACATTTTAATAACTTTTGATTGCAGTCTCAATGAATCAATATTTATAGAAAACTTGTCTTTAAACAGCTCGAAAAACGTAAGAAAATTTAAATTTCTACAGAAAAGTTTTTCTAATTAACTATGAAGTTGGGCCGAAAGCTTCCACCCCTGGTTTGTTTTCTTTATCCAATCTACAACTGTTCTGTCCTTCAACCATTTTAACGGGAAGTGTCCAAACACTTTCCACCTACAGTTGTTTGGAGAAAACAAACCGATTGAAACGTGCTTGGTAAAGATTTCTCATACATTTCCTGTGGCATTCCAGTGGAAAGTAGTTAGGTCCGAACATCCACTAGAGGGACTAGCTTACTGAAAAGTGAATGCATTGTCGACCGCGTCAACCGTAAATAGTATTAATCCTTGTCTAACAGTTGAATATAGTCTCCAGAGTAAATTCGTGCGGAAAATGGTATGATTGCTTTGGTTTTGTGAGGCTACCTCCGTTAAATTTATAGCTCAGTTTTACCCTTGGTTTAGTAAAAACGTTCGTAATAAAAATGGCACCGTAGTGCGGAAACGTTCCCTTCGTTCCAGACAGGCGGTAAAGAAGGGATGTTTATTGCAATCTCGAGTGAGTAATGCACGTGAAAAGTATTTAAACCCTTTGAATATACCTACATTGAAAACCAAATCAAATACCCTTGTCCGTTTACACCAAGGTTTAGGATTTGCCGGATTTTTTTTCATTTGACAGCATTTGTCCAGACTGTTTACACCAAGGCTTAGGATTTCCCGGATTTTTTTTTTTTTTCATTTGTCCAGACTATAAAAAAGGAGCATTCACGGTCTAGGTTTGATAGAAAAACCCGGTGTTTCCCCTTCATTTATGACGAATAAATTAATAAATTAATAAATTTTTACGAATGGTGGGGTATGGTTCGATTCCAGTATTGAAGTTTAAAATTCTGTTTGATTGTTTTTGTCTTGTGCCGTAGCTTTCACTTAAGGAAATTTTCTTTTTGTTAGGAACGGCTGTTTGTTAGGGAACTCGGCTGCTTTTCTGCTGAATTCTCTAGCTTTTCCACGTTTAGTGTGCCTGATCTTTCAGAAACGCAACAATTTCACTCAGTAGTTTCTCTTCATACCCTTGGCAATAACAGATAATTTTCATTATTCATATGAGATGCGTTTATGAAACATCGTAATGAAGTTGTCAATGCTTATAGATTCCATCAGCAACTGGAAGATGCATGTTGCAGCTCCAGGTGAATTACTCGCAACTACTGCTAACGATTGCAGCTGATCATATAAACACCTGTTAGGCTTGCTCATGCTCATTTTGTAAAACTCAATGTTCCAATGTCACCATATGGATTATCCTCCAAAATATTGTACTTGAAATAAACTTGTTATTATATACATAAAACAACCCCTGCCGATGTTTGGCCCTTGACTGCTGGAGGGGTTAAGTATGGTGAACCTCGCCGCGTGCAACTAATGGGCGAATGGGCTATTAAAGATTATCAACACATAACGCCAAATAGGGGAGGGCAAGACGGGAACGAGAGGCAGGCCGTGTCCGGAATAGTGGGGAGAAGTGAATCCGATGGAGAGATACACACTTGTTTGTCTTTTTTTTTTCGATGCATGATCGGTTCTTTATTTAGAACAAAATATTTTATACATGGGTACAATACATGGATTATCTGTTGTTAGTATGAAAACTTTGCTCAAACGGAAATAATGTAGTAAGTGTGTCTTTTTTCATTTGCTGCAGTTTTGTTAGTTCATTATAAATTAATTTTGTTAATTGAAATACGAATACATGTTTGCCAATGCGGCTTTACAATAAATCACCTTACAAACTATGCTTATTCTTACTGTAGCAAAAAAGGTAACAACATGGAGGGTAGGAATATTGAAGTGGCAGCGAGGGAGTGCGAAGCGCGGTTTCAAGAGAGAGAGGGAGAGAGATAGATAGATAGATAGAGAGAGAGAGAGAGAGAGAGAGAGAGAGAGAGAGAGAGAGAGAGAGAGAGAAAGCGACAAAACAAATCTTAAAAGTCCGGAGGCATGAAAGTAAAGGGTTTCTAGAACGGCTGAGACGCAAAGATACCAATGCTATGGATGTGGGTTTTCGCTTTCTTGCTTGCGTTACGTTCTTGTCTTAACCGCTAACCGATTGATAAGTTCATTCAAGTTTAGTTTTTAATTTTTAATTTTAATATGTTTCAGTTTCTCCAATTTTATCTTTTTGTTTTTCGTTATGAGAAAAAAAACGAAAGTACAGCAAATCGTAAGTTTTGGTTTTGAAGCATTGCTTACAATATTTTTAAGCATCGCCTTTTTCGAATGCCACCGGAGTGCGCTTGTTTTTCGGCAATGAAGAAGATAAGAAACTATCGAAGAAACATTTTTGGAGAAAGCAGATTGAAACATTTGATTGATGCATTTATAAAGGCCGATTTAGCCGAAGCGCAAACTGTGTTCTATAGACACTCAAAACTCTTGAAGGAAATAAATTTAAATGTAAATATACAAAACCTGCTCCCGCCCGATGACAAGCAAATGGATTTTCGCTCGTCTTTTTCGCTAGCCAGACCAGTACAATCGCAAAGACGCAAAGTACTGTGCGCTAGTATTTTTCCCAAACAAGACCTATAATCGAGTTCTACGTGCCGGAATGATTATTTGACAGCTGCTTTGTTTATAAAGGTGTGTTTGCTGCTGCGTCCTTGGATAAGTGCTTGAGGAATAGCAAACAAAAATTGAAGAGAGCGCATATAAACTAATAAAATATGTGAATTCCCAACTCCGTAGAATTGGAAGTGTCTCTACGTTGTTAGGTGCTGCTAAATGAACTCAGCCGTGTGGCGGCACTGGTTAAAACATGCTATCTATATAGAAACATGATGGGGCGAACCCCAAATTATCTGATGGCAACCCCCGTAGTTCAGAGGAAGTAGAGATGACGGTCGAGGCGCTCGTTGGGCGCTTGGTGCAGATACTGACCGACGAGGCCGGCCAGCTTGTGCGCGTACTGGCAGACGGCCGGCACGGAGACGGCCCCGGTCCAGTTGTAGTACAGGTGCGTCTGCTTGGCGGTGTAGGCCTGCAGCTGGTCGACGGTGAGGCCGCTCTCGTCGTGGATGATGTTGTAGGACGTTGGCGAGACGGTGCCGTGGCGCACGGACTGCGACACCAGGTAGAAGTCGGTGCGCTCCGGCAGCGTGATCTGGTCGTCGACGATGGTGCCGGGCGGCGGGTTATTGCCATTGTGGAAGAGCCGCGTGCCGATGCGCTTCGTCACGACGAAGAACGTCAGCCGGAGGCGGTCGGGTGCGCCGACTTGCAGCCGCTCGCGGATCGCGTTCACCTCGTGCTTGACGACGTGTTCGAGCTGACCGTCGCCGACGCCATCGCGGTAGAAGAAGATGCGGCGCGGCAGCTGGTCGCTACCGAAGACGTTCTGGTAGGCGCGGATCGCCTTCGCGATGCCGGTCGAGATGAAGCTGGACAGCTCGATGCCGCCGGCGTGCGGCTCGACGCAGGAGAAAAAGCGCGGCTCGGGGGTGGCCCGCTCGCCGTACATGGTGGCGACCAGAGCGCCGTACGAGCGGTCCGCCATGGACGTGTCGTGGCAGACGTCGTACCCGATCACAATCAGGCTGCTGAGCGGGTTCTTCACCATCCACGGGATGCCGCCGAGCTTGCAATTGAGCTGGATGGCCACCTTGGTGGCGACGGAGCGCACGTGGTGCACGTACTTGACGTTGGGCATGATGGTGCGCACCCGCAGGACCTGCGTCGGGATGGCCCGGTCGATGCAGCACAGCTTCTTGATCATCCGGTAGCGGTCGGCCCGGTCGTCCGGCACCACGCAAAGGATCAGCTGCGGGTCGCGGTTCACCAGCGAGCGCAGCTTGTCGAGGTACGCGCTCACGGTGTTGCTGGCCCGAGCGACCATCGGCTGGGCGATCGTGAAGCCGAGGCCCCGGGCCACCGTTGTCAGGTGTTGGATGAACTCGTGCAGGTACCCCTCCGCCGCATCCGTGTCCGGGCAGATGGCGCACCAGTTCAGCAGCTTCTCCGTCTTGAACATGCCGGAGCTCCGGCAGGCCGCGGACCAGTCGGCGTTGGGGCCGGCCGGGACGGCGAGGTCCCGCCGGCCGAAGTAGAGGTTTTCCTGAGCGAGGACGCGCGCCGGCACATCCATCAGGCGCCGGTCGAGCTCGGTCTTCCAGTAGGAGAACACCTGGTGGCTCTCGAGATCGTTGAGGAGGCGCGCGTTGAACCGCTCCAGGCGCTTAATGCGCTGGTCCACGGTGAGGCGCGTGTGGTTAGCGATGGCGCACATCAGCTGGTGGTCCTTGCGCATCTCTTCCGAGATGCCGGTCAGCCGGCAAAGCTCCGGCACAAGCATCCGCGGCTCGGTCTTTTCGGCGTGCTTCCGGCCCTTTTGCGGCACCGTCACCAGCATCGGCTGCAACTCATCGACAATTTTGACGTTGTATGTACTATAGAAGTACAATTTGAAAGTAATGAGATCCCCATTCGCCAGTTTGAAGCTGCTCGAGGGCGTCGTACTGAAGTCTACGTCCGCTATGGTGTACGTCTTATTGTTGTACATCGTCATCACCACCGTGCCGATCATGGTCTTCTTGAACTCATCGTGGCAAGCCTTTCCGCCCGCCATCGACAACATTTTCCGGTACTTATTGTAGACCGTCTCGGTACTCAGCACGCGGTGCGTGATCTGCACACCGAGAAGAATGTCGTGCTCGTGCTGGCGGATCGACGTGATATAGCCCGGGTACAGCTCCAGGTTGTACTTCGGCACGCTGATCTTCTCGGCCGGGTCGAAGAAGTTCCGGTTCAGCTGAATCAGCTTCAGGCTCGCCATCGCCTGCCGCTGCATCAGGTTGAGCATCTGGAGCGCCTTCTCCGACGTCATGGTCACCGTGCCCACGCGCCGGATGCGCATCTTGCACGGTTCGACCGAGTATGGATTCTTCACCTGCAGCTCGACCTCGTCCGAGCTCAGCTTATTGTACAGAAACAGCTGCATACCATCGAAGATGTACGGCCCCACGACGGGCCGCTGCGTCTGGAACATCGCTTGCCGCAGCCGTACGTCTTCCACCGGCGGAAGGAAGTCAACGTGATGCTGGAAGATGACGGGCTGCTCCTTCCGCTCCAACCGGAAGTAGTTCGTTTGCAGACGGAACTTCATGCCCAACGTTCCCTGCTTGGAGCGTGCGTTCGGTGCGCGCGTCACGACAACCTCTTGCAACCCGCGCATGTTTCCACGCAACTTCCTAGTGACGATCGGGTTTCTCGGAACGGGCCCATCGCGTCCCGACGGAGCTTGTGGAGCTACTTGTCCTGCCAAAGGCCGACCACTGCCAATGTCTCTAGCTTCTACTCCCACCGCTTCCGCTCCACCCTTCAACGACACAATGGCCTCGGACCCAACGGATGTTGACGGTTGAGGCTCGTCCCTTGAACCTTCTGGGGCTTGCGGAGTTGCTTGCCCTGCCATAGGCCGGCCTCTTCCATGGCCTTTTGTCACTTCTGCATCATCTTTCCACGGCACAGCTGACCCCATGGACGTTGACGGCTGAGGCACGTCTCTTGGACCTTCCTGGGCTTGCGGAGCTACTTGCCCTGCCATAGGCCGGCCTCTTCCATAGCCTCTTGATGCACTTCCTGCCGCTTCCGCTCCACCCTTCCACGGCACAGCTGACCCCACGGATGTTGACGGTTGAGGCTCGTCTCTTGGACCTTCCTGGGCTTGCGGAGCTACTTGCCCTGCCATAGGCCGGCCTCTTCCATAGCCTCTTGATGCACCTCCTGCCGCTTCCGCTCCACCCTTCCACGGCACAGCTGACCCCACGGATGCTGACGGTTGAGGCTCGTCTCTTGGACCTTCCTGGGCTTGCGGAGCTACTTGCCCTGCCAAAGGCCGGCCTCTTCCATAGCCTCTTGATGCACCTCCTGCCGCTTCCGCTCCACCCTTCCACGGCACAGCTGACCCCACGGATGCTGACGGTTGAGGCTCGTCTCTTGGACCTTCCTGGGCTTGCGGAGCTACTTGCCCTGCCAAAGGCCGGCCTCTTCCATAGCCTCTTGATGCACCTCCTGCCGCTTCCGCTCCACCCTTCCACGGCACAGCTGACCCCACGGATGTTGACGGTTGAGGCTCGTCTCTTGGACCTTCCTGGGCTTGCGGAGCTACTTGCCCTGCCAAAGGCCGGCCTCTTCCATAGCCTCTTGTCACTTCTGCACCTGCTTTCCACGGCACAGCTGACTCCACAGACGTGGAAGGCTCGTCTCTTGGACCTTCTCGGGCTTGCGGATTTCCTTGCTGCTGCTTCGGTTGCTCGCGAACAGCATAACGTCCGCGGCCCCGTGCTCGCCCACGCTGAACTGGCTGCATCCTGTCACGATTTTAGATTTGCAAGAATTTCACGACTATCGCTACTGCTTTTGCTCAATTGTCTTTTCACTCCGAAAGTTTTCCTCACAAGTTTACACACGAAACGAAAACTGTTTGCACCAGTTGCGAGAACTTGCTCCAGACTCGTCCGATCTAACCAACCGACAGAATGGTAGTAAGCCTTTTCCCAACTAGCCCTTCGGTGCAGGCGTAATAAGCTTAAGCGTCACCACAAACCCCCAGTACCAACACCCCTGAATGGAGCAACCCGAGCGGTGACTTCATTGCCTTCGCCACCCGAAGCGCATACATACGTGCCTGCACGAGCCAATACACATGCAGCTCGGGAGCCCGGCTGCGTTCTCGCGAGTTCCGCTCTGAGTTCGGTCGGCAAACGCTCGTATACTCGGTGAACGGGGAATGAGGGTCGGGAACAGGGGGTCAGAAAAGGGTGGACTGCTGTTACTCCCTTGGGGGGAGAAAACAGTTCTGGGAAAAGCTTGGAAATATTTGCATTCGGCGCCGGCGTTCACAAACCCCGAACGAACCTCTCAAAAAAAAAATTTATGCTCCAACGCCTTTTCGTTGCTGGTAAAAGAAAATAAAACAAAAAAATACGTGAGCTCTGGCCGTTTCCTTTCGCCGGTCGTAAAAAGGATGACCATAAATCACGCGTCCCTCGTCGCAAGGGACATCAGAAAATCGTCAAACTAAAACCCCTTGCTGGAGGTAAAAATTTAAGAGGATCGCAGATCATCGCGCTTACAGAAGGCAGCGGTTTCTTCTGGCACATTGGAATGTTGTTAGTGGACACACAATATGACTCATTTAAGCAACCGTACGATCGGCGTCATTTGCCTCGAAAGACTCCGAAAGGCGTTAAATTTTAAGGCGCCGGAGGGACATATTGAAAACAATTATTATTACCCCTGCAAAACATCTCATGGGCGATTAGTTTTGGGCGGTGATAGTTTTGATGTTCTTGTAAATGGCGTCTTAAGCAAAACTATTTAAAGCTTTTCCACAGTGGGAAGAAAATAGGCATCTTAAACGACGTAGTCTATAAATTATTTCACGACATCTTTCGATCGTCGTTTTCATAAAAGTTCAACATCTAACGGTCGATGGTGATTTTGTAGTTGTTTGTGCTGATGGAACAACTGGAAATGGAATGCGATGACTCATGCTCACTTGGTACTTGCGAAAGAAATTTACAGACGCAAAGATCGCAAACAATGGTCTGCCTGTAACGGCCGTCTTGATATCGGGAAGGCTATGGCGGTTTCAATACACAGTATTGCTGCCATCCGCAATTCTGCATCGTTTACGGTATACATAAATTGTTGAATTTATGAACATGTTTTTTTTAAAGGAGTTTTTTTAAGGAGGATTTTAATGAAATGGTTGCCAACATTATTTTTACTAGTACTTTCTGCTGTGAACGACATCATTCAGCTTTGGCTTGAATCGGAGGCAAATGCTGTAAAACTTTTTCAAATCATCTCTATTTGATTCGTTCTGGATTATGAAGTGAGGGAGAAACTTCTCCGCGTGACAAACACTATCGCAAGCAGAAACATTGTCTGGCCTTCAGTGGCAAACGACGCTGATGTCATTAGAAGCCATTTCCCGGAAACTGAAAGAGCTCTTCGCTGTCGCCGCTGAGTCGCCTGGTAGCCATAACATCCATCGTACGACATCCGGTGAGGAAATTGAGAACACAATGCGCCCCCTTCTGGAAGAATGTGTCGCCTTGAATCCCGCCTTGTTTTGGCGGCTTCTGTAACAATGCCTTGGGTTGTTATTATTTCATGCTACGCCATATTGGAAATTTCAATTAACTCGCAATTAGCTCGGTATATTAACACACGTGTTATCATCTAACTAAGGGAATGACTCATGCCTCAGAATGTTTACAAGCTGCGCAAATGCGAACACTTGGAGCCGTCCCGGTTGGGAATAATGGAATATTTTTCTGCAATTATGGCTTATAACGTGAAAATACAGTTTGTATTGGAAGCTCATTCGTCAGTTTACTGAGGTATAAAAACTAAGAAAAATATGTAGAAATACAAAAGGATAAGCTTGATTCAACTTTCCAAGCGACTAAAGCTCGTATGCGCTTCATACGTAGCTTGAACATAAGAAATTTGTAAAACAATCCGCTACACAATATTATAGGCAAAAAATGCGATCACAGTAGTGATCAATATCAGGTCTTGAACAAAACTGGACGCTGATGTCACTGAAATTTGTATCCCCTATTCTGCATGCGCTCTCCGATGTCGCCAGTGAGTCACCTGATAGACATAACATCCATCGAACAACATCCGGTGAGGAACTTGAGAACAAAATGCTCCCCTTATGTTAAACCCTTCTAGAAAAATGTGTCGCCTTGAATCCCGCCTTGTTTTGGCGGTTTCTGTAACAATGCCTTGGGTTGTTATTATTTCATGCTCCACCATAGTGGAAATTCCAATTAACTTGCAATTAACTCGGCAAATTAACACAAGTGTTATCATCTAAATAAGGTAATGACTCACGCCTCCGAATGTTTACAAACTGCGCAAATGCGAACACTTGGAGCCGTGTCGCTTGGGATTAAAGGAATATTTTTCTGCAATTATGTTTACTCAATTATGGTATTATGGAGTTAAAAAATACAATTTGTATTGGAAACTCATTCGTCAGTTTACTGAGATATAGAAACTTAGAAAAATATGTAGAAATACAAAAGGATAAGCGTGATTCAACTTTCCAAGCGACTAAAGCTCGTATGCGCTTCATACGTAGCTTGAACATAAGGAATTTGTAAAACAATCCGCTACACAATATTATAGGCAAAAAATGCGATCACAGTAGTGATCAATATCAGGTCTTGAACAAAACTGGACGCTGATGTCACTGAAATTTGTATCCCCTATTCTGCATGCGCTCTCCGATGTCGCCAGTGAGTCACCTGATAGACATAACATCCATCGAACAACATCCGGTGAGGAACTTGAGAACAAAATGCTCCCCTTATGTTAAACCCTTCTAGAAAAATGTGTCGCCTTGAATCCCGCCTTGTTTTGGCGGTTTCTGTAACAATGCCTTGGGTTGTTATTATTTCATGCTCCACCATAGTGGAAATTCCAATTAACTTGCAATTAACTCGGCAAATTAACACAAGTGTTATCATCTAAATAAGGTAATGACTCACGCCTCCGAATGTTTACAAACTGCGCAAATGCGAACACTTGGAGCCGTGTCGCTTGGGTTTAAAGGAAAGCCGGTTGAGACCTTCACGTGCAGTTGTTACGACCTACCCGATACCGCGTCATACGAGAAATTGATTTACGATTAGAAAATTAATCGTTTTGTTATCGCTTTGAGTCATTTTAATTTTCGACAGCAAGTTTTTTGTCGGCAGAGACCTTATCGGGATTGAGCTAATAGAAAATTTTGCACTACAGTTCGTGGTCACGTAGGGCTGCGATTTGACTGTTAAGGTGCAACAGTAACGAATGAAAAAAAAAAAAAAAAACCAAACCAATTAAAAACGCTGACACACACAGAATCAAATTGAGTTTGAAGCGCAGATCGTCACTGATGTCATCTGGATATCATTTCCCGGACATGTGTAGGAGACGAGCTTTAAAAAGGGTTTCGTTCCGAGTGTGCATCTTGAACAGTGATGCTGATATGCTGATCTCATCGAAGCTCTACGACTTCGCCCGCGAAACATCCAGGGAAAACTTCCAGAACTCAATGCGCCAAATAAATAAATAAATAAAGAAATAAATAAATAATAATTTGCAATTTCAAGTAATTCATTTTAAAGTGTTTTGTATAATTGGATGAATGCTCGCTGAATAAAGGTTTTCTTTCTTTCAGTCAACGGTGTAACATGCACCAAAACCTGAGCACCAAAACGCAACTTATTGATCATTGCCCCTTTTTTGAAGGAGGTGTTCTTCCTTCAATAGAAAACAATACAAAAAAAAAAACATAAGCAAAACTTTCCTCGTTGATGATGATGATGAGTCCCACCTCTTACCCCAACATAGGTTTGAGAATGGCGGAGTTATCTTGAGATATTTGTAACGCATTTCTAAGCAAATCACGAAGTGGTGGTATCAAAGTGACCCTTCAAGGAAGAGACCAGTCAACTCTCTTTTCCTTGCTTACAGTAGTTAGCACAATTATCTATGGAAAGAAATCGTTGATCGCACATTTGGGCACCCTTTGGGGTGCCACCCGAATCGCGCGCCCATATTTGTAAACACGACACGATCCTCGGCAAAGAAATGAAAATGTTTCGATGAACCACACCGTAGAAAGAGTTGGATTAGGCGAGGCGATCATGGCGTCAGCGCACCGGCCTTTTTCCGAGCATCTGTGTCCGGAGCCGAAGGTCAGCAGCAGGAGTAGCAGCGTGGAAATGATTTGAATGGATTTGGTTTGGTTTTTCGAGTTATCATCGATTTCCCACAGGTTGATTTTTCTGAAAAGCACGGAACTATGCTGTAATTATGTTCCCCTGTGCAAATCCGCTGCTCTCTATCGGGGTGGTCTCTCTCGCCAAAAATCCGGACCAACCAACGAAACGAAGAAAGCTATAAATTCACTTGCCTGTCATAATACCGAGTGCATGGGATTTTCACTTGATTGCGCGTTAAGCCCAACGGGCGCATTAAAACATCACCGCGGCTTTATGCTGCTTATCTTACCAACGTACACACACATACATACACACGTACACACAAAAAACCCTTTCTCACTCACAAGCGCGACGCACGCTTGTAGGAACAACACGCAGTTCAACACTTGCACAGTCGCTCGTTCACAATGTTTTCACCGCTCGCATTGGTTTTTCACTGTTCTTTGTTCAGCGGATTTCTCGGCTCGCTCCCTTTTCTTCTACTTCATCTCCTCCTACGGCCGATGCACGCCAGAGTGCCCAGCTGACGTCATCGCACATGGATGAAAAAGTTTGATCGTAGATTCCGAGCTCGGTCGACTGTTGATTGCTGGTAGGAAAGTTCGGCTGACCAAAAGGGAGTGCGTTGGGCGATTGGCGTTTGATTGGTGGTAAATGATCGTGGAGAAAGGCGAGAGGCTTGGAGTGGCACCGCCTTCAAGAAAGGCAAGCAGAAGTGCAACCCCTAATCGACGGGTAAAACCTTTCGCCGCACAACCCGCTTTCCCGCTTTTGAGGAGCTAGAGATTAGTTAGGTGCCACCAACCCCGGTCCCGGTCCCTTACTCCATCGGCGTCAGATTTGAAAGACCTTCGGTTGATTGAAGCTGGAGATTGCGATTGCCAACCACGCTTTTGAAGCATTTTGGTGTCAAGCGCAAATCGGTGGCATCGGGTTCTCCAATCACGCTGGTTTGATAGAGAACCTCCAGGCATGCCTGACTGCCTGACTTTTGTGTCTTGGCTTTGACAGTATACCGGAGCCTACATGTGTTTGTCGGTGTGTGTATGCGTGCGTGAGAAAAATAATATTTGCATCGGCGAATCCGCAGGTGAAATCAGCACGCGACCAGCATCTTCACCACGGGGTCTTACAAAGCACCAACATTCACATTCAACTTGCTAACCATTGCCACACACACACTTTTAAACTCACACACGCACACTCGTGTAGCACAGCTGCACGCACGGTGGAAATGGACTTGCGAATAAAGATAATAATAAAAACTATGCATCTCGCACAATAGTGGCATCATTTCGGACTGGCCTGAGCAATTCGAACACCTTCCCCAACGGACCTCTACCACCCTTTAAACGGATGACACGGCCGGAACCTAACAAACTGGAGCCCTGCGGAAGAACACCTATCAACTGACACTGCCCACCGACGTCCGTTTTAAACGTCCATATGTCAGAAGACATAGGTCTTCGCGTTGGACTAAAGCGCACAATGGATAAACGGGAGCTGGGAGGACAGCGACACAACGACGCTCCTCCTTGGATCTTGAAAGGAGATAGAGCCTTCTTGAATAGATAACGCGGACGGACAAGTTTCGCTTGTGGACCCAAGCGCTGAACTGCTAACTCTTGGGTGAAAGCAGGTGATCCTGATCTGTACCGGGCCCATCGGTGGAATGGCAGAAGAATGAGCGAGTGGATAGAGAATAAAGAGAAGAAAAAAAATGGAAAGAAAAGATTAAACACAAAAGCGTACCCATCAGTTGGACAGTTTAGCCATCCTTTGCTTCCTCCGACACACGCACGCACACGCAGATGGTCACACAGGCACAATGCGAGTTAAACCTGGCGCGAGCGAGAAGAAATTCTCGCCCGTCGAAACCGCTCTTCCTGACCTCCAAGGGTTCGGAGGGGAACGGGTGCAGGGATGCGGTGTGATGAGACTAGTTTTGATCGTAAACTTTGTAGCACAAGATCTTGGATCATCACACCGCCGTACGTCTTTTCGATACTCCTTTGCGTTTTGTTTTTCCTCTTTCCCTTTCGAAATGAGGCACCGGTATGTGAGAGCGCGCGTGTGTGTGCGTGTGTGTATGAGTGTGTGTTTGTGTGCATGTAACATTCCATCTATTTGATGGTCAAAGGTAAAAAAAGCAAAATTCCATCAGGAAAATTGGTTGCACGTACAAGCTTACTCCCGGCGGTGAGCTGGCGCTGTCAGGTGAGACGAAATTAAGTGCGGCTCACTCATCACCCGTCTCACGGTTTGGTCACTCGTGTATGGCTGCTCCCTAGACGAACGTTCGATCGCTCTCCATGCTAACGCAAATAAAAGCGACATCAAGTACCACCACCACCAACACCACCTCATTACACCCGCACAATTGTTAATTAATCCCTTTTTACTGCCGGATTTGCTGACTGCATGATTTCCCTTTTTTGTTTCGTTTTTTCATTCGCTTTCAGTTCGCACCTTTTCGACAGTTCGGAATGGCGTCACCAGGCAGGTAAAGCGACAACCATGCGAAAATCCGGAGAGAGCATAAGAAACAAAAAAAAAAGGATTTTGATTAATTCGCCTTTGTCTTGCGAGCGATTCGTGGGCTCTTCATTTTGTTTCACCCTTCGTGACAGCTTTCTGTGTTTGAGTCATTGGTGCTCGAGCTGGAAGGCGCTTCGGAGCAGGGCTCGCCGGTGGTTGGCTGGCTAGGTGATTTGTTTGGAATTGCGGTTGCTGACAGGTCAGCAAATGGCGAACCAGCGTAACGGTCTTGTCACCTAGGCAAACGCGTAGGGCGTGGGCTCTTCGGGGTTCTGTTTAGAATACATATTACGTATACGTACCCGGTATACGTAAAAGTACTTTTTGCGTCGTTTTCTCATTTCAACTCGCAACTTGAGTTTGCGCGCGAATTCCAAACGAGGTATATCGACTAACCGATTGCTTTGCGATAAAACCAAGGTGAAACCCGCGTCGGCACGTTCAGAGGGTACCTTCTCGTACCAACTAATCCCCGGGTATGAAAACATATTAGAAACTCACATTTATTCCAATTCGATTTGATCCGTTATTAGGTTTTATTAGGGTCGTTAACTATCGACGATATTTATTGGTTTCGTTTGCTCTCCTTCTTCGTCCCAATCCACGGCTCGACGGGTACCTTATAGCTACACTAACCAACCTAGAGGCGTTGGTCCCCTGCTTCATCCATACATTTGGAAGGTGACGTGAGCTATGTTCCGGCTCGGACCGTTTGATGCTGTTTTGATGCCGGGCGGCTTGGGAGCCGTAGCTTATTGGTTTTATAACCTCGATGGTTGTTTTTAATTTGTTCTCGCCAACGGCCTGACGCTGTTTGGCTTATCGGTTGGCTTGCCCCATTCGTTTGGCGGGAGTTTAAAAAAAGTCGAGCTTTCAGGTACCTACCGGCAGGGCAAGGCTCCTGGTAAGTGCATTGGGAATTGGATTTCGATTCGATTCGCCCTTGTGGACTTGTTGATCGGTCGGTCTTTGTTTAGTTTTCGAGACTATTACTATTTGTTACAACACTCGGTAGGGGCGGCGGTTAATTATTTGTGTTTTTAAAACACCGAGAGGGTCTTGCATAGGGTGACTGGAAAAAATAGGTTTCCGAATCGTTTCCCCGTGTTCGAACGAATTGAAATCAATTAAACGTTCCCTGTGTCGAACCGCGAAATGAGGATATCTCAAAGTTATGCCGTATCGCACTTTAAATCGTCGATCATGTGCAACCTTATTCCAGTTTTCTGCTGACAACAGTTTCTGAACATTTTATAGTCGTTGGTAAAATGATTCCCACTGAATATAGTAGAGATTTGTCAAAGTCAGCCCGGATTCATTTAGCGAGTGCGGTCCATAATTGCAACTGACCTCTGGGAGATCGCAAGTCCAGAGATCGAATCATATAAACGACGATAAGGTGTTGTATGATCACCGGCCTATCGGAAGATACCAGGAGGTGAAGCTTCATGTCTTTTCTGCATGTTTTGGAGAATGGACCAGAGACAATGATATTCCAAGATTTTTTTTCCCTAGCACCCTCGATGGTAAAGTCATGATAACTCGTTGCCTCAGGTACAATCTTGCCTCTATTCTCTAAAAGTCTTCGAAAAGGCGAGCTCAAGCAACAAAAAATCGCTATTTGCCTACTCGTGGTGCAGGAGCTGAGCGTCACGAGGGAGAAAATCAGATATTGCCTTTTTCCCTTCGTTTGTTTGTCGGGGGATGTTTGTTTGTTTGTTTGCATGCTTGGTACTTTGAATCATCGGCAGCTTCTTCGAATTGCTTCGAATTGTACCGGTCGTTTTTGGGGGGGGCGCAAATATTTCAATCTCATAAAACCGGCCCAACCGGCTCGCCTTCTCCGATGCCGACCCCGACATCAGACATTTGCGGGAGATTTTCCGCGGCGTGTGTTTTTTTTATGGGAGAGGGACGGAGCAGCTCGTTCGCTTAACACACCCACGCTCGAGGGAACGCTAGCTTGGAAAATGCACACACAGGTACAGACACCATACACAGTACACGGACGACGCAGATGATGAGATGTCTCCTCGCATTCGCGACGAAACGTTGCGTTCCATTGTGAAAAGCGAATGCAAACAGAAGGAGCGAATACGAAAGAAAAAGAAGAAAAAAAACCTGTGCACGGGAATGTCACTGTTCGCTGGTGGGAAAATATTTTTAACGATTTCAAACCACCAGCCGCGTACCGACGCAACCGTGTGTAGGTGCATCTATCCAGTGGTTTCGCTGTCTTTCCCACCGAACCATGTGTGTATGTGGGGGGGTATTTAATTATTTCTTGCCGCGTTGCTCCGCTTTTCCGTTCTGGCAGGCCACGAGAAAACTTCACTAGGAAAACTCCCAGCCCAGTCGCTCTCGTTGATGTCACACGAACACACACACAAACAGCAGAGGTACGCACATTCGAATCGGCTGCTGTGTTTATTTACACACAGCGGGAAAAAAAAAACTCGAACATCTCCGCCAAACACACAGACGCGCGTGAGATTTGGGTTGATCAATGAAGAAGATCGTCACTAATTCAAGTGCGCACATATCAACCACCTTTCTGACCCCCCCCCCCCCCTCTTCCCCCGTTCCCCCTCCTCCTTCTTCTAGCTGTGATTCCCATTTGACTTGCTTTACGGTGCCAGCAAAGCGCGAGATGATCATTTTAATTTTTAATCAATTGACCGTGTGACGGAGGAAAGTTGCATTGGGAACACAAATAGAACACGAGAAAGAGAGAGAGAGAGAGAGGATAGAGAGAGAAAGACAGAGAGAAAGAAGAGAGAGAGAGAGAGGACGCGTGAGTGAGAGAAGGAGCGAGTGCCAGAACAACACGGAGCAAATGTTTGGCGGAGCATGCCCTCAATCGCGCCGTGGCCAAACCAAGCGTCCTTGGGTAGCTGGCGAGGAGGGCGGGCTTGAGATGGTGGTGGTGCTGGTGTGCCGGAAAGCAGTGCCCCATCCTCTCCCCCCCCCCTTCCGTCGTAACGATCAATCCAAATCGAAGACAGCGGAAAAGCGAAAAGCGACCAAGTAGTGGTAGGGAATGTAGTGCAAGGGAAAACTCGGTGATGCGGCGAACACCGATGTGTTCACCAGCTACCCCTGCCCCATCCCCAACTGACCACTACTACTGCTGAGGCTAGATGAAAAGCGAGTGCGAGAGAAAGAGCTAAAGAGATATGGAGAGAAAAGATTGGAAAAATCGCTCCCAGTGCGAGGGAAACTGCGTGGAAAACATTTCGATCAGCGCGCGTTCTGAAGGGCAGCACCATCCCCCCCCCCTCCCGCACCAACCTCCCACCGCCCTTCAATGCATGTCACAACCCACCAATCTAACAGCCCTTCACCTCCACCTCTCTCCTTTCACACACGCGTTCTTAATCCATGATCAATCTATAGATGGAAAATCGATCGTTCACGTTCTCTTGAACAATTTTAAAGGAAAGGGGGCGGGGAAGGCGTTGCGTGCCTGATACAATACGGCATCACATCTTCCCTTGAGGACCCCCTTTCCTTGAGCCATAAGCCACTGTGCATGTGAGTGTGAGTGTGGATAACGGTATTTCGATGAGCTGGATAACTGCAACAGTGATCCTATCCTCAAATTTTCCTTTCTAGAGTCTTTTTGCGAGGTCTACCCTAGCCTAGGGGTTTCATGACTTCGCACGCATATCGGAAACACTTCTTCACACTCACACACGCAAACGATATTCCACAGAGGATTCCGTCTTTTTATAGTTTACCGTTGAGGTGAGAGCCAGCAATCAGCTGGAGGAAATGGAACGGCATTCCAACGTAAGGCGCTACAGGGGGGAAGCGGACTGTTAAGGGATGAAGATACGTTGGTGTGGGGGTGGGGGGGATGTTGGTTTAGGTAAGAAAGAGCGAGAGAGGTGTGGAGTCAACGGAGAGGAAATCAATCGTGATACCATCGCAATCGAATGATCAGAAACAAGGTTCCAGGGCGAACGTGTACGCTGGTTCAGAGTCCTTAGGGGAAGGATCGTACTGCCCCCCGCCCCCTCGGAATCCTCTTTCCACTCTCTTCGTGCCACAAAGCCTCCTCACACATACACACACATACACACACACACAAATACTATCACGCGCGGCATGGAAAAGCACGTGGGATGCACGAAACGGAGCTCGAACGAAGGCTCTCGGTGGATCGGTGGTAGATTCCCGTTCGGTTCAGTTTCCCTCACAAACTCGTCGCAACCCTAGCGGCCCTTGACGGAAGGGATGGCAAAGGGTTTTTTATTTGGTTTTTCGCCAAACCTCCAAAACAAAGCTACAAGCAACAACAAAAAAACAACAGGAAACACAACAACGCGTCGTTACCGAACAAAAATTTTCACTCCGCGAACACGACCGAAGCACTACTGAGCGAGCTGGCTCTCCCCGCGCGCGCACGGCAACATTTCAGCTTTTCTTCCCGAAAGGGGGGAGGTTTCACCTTCACCCGATTCCTGCCTCCTCCTCGCGCCCCACACCATGTTCCTATGCGCTCTTTTTTTCACCCCTGCCTGTGTCCGGCGAGTAGAGCATCTTCGTCCATCCTCGAGACAGACACAACAGTGCATGTGTGTGTGTGTGTGTGTGTGTGTGTGTGTGTGTGTTTTGTAAGATGCATGAAATCCTTCACTAACGATAGACACACAAGCGCACACGCACAAATGGTGGCAATTTTCGTGGCCCATTTTTGCGCCACCCGGAGCAAGTGCGCTCGCGCACCTCGTTTTGCCAAAAGCGGATGATCCGGCGCTTGGTTGTGTGTGGGTCTCCATGTGTGTGTGTTTGTGTGTTTGCATAAATTGGCACGGACACCGGCGTAGACACGGACGCACCGAGATGCGCCCTGGGCCGGTCAAGTCGTCACGGGAGCACGTTAAACCCTCGGGGGCATTAGGAGACAGAATCAGCAGTTTTCCTGAGACTTCGTTCAAGATGTTACTATAAGGGAGCAAGAATACAGAAAATCGATCCATCCCCAGAATGGAAAACAGAATGGAACGAGGCATCGATCTCCATTTTGATCAGATTGATCCTCGCAAGAAGTAAATCTATATTGTCATACATTGTCGTAGGTTCTACATTGCCATCGAAGGGTTACGCCACACCAGAGAATTCGGAGAAACCACACCGACTGTCTCAAGACTCAACCGGATGAGAGAACGCACATACGCGTAGCATCTCCCGGTGGAGAGTCGTTAATAAAGAAAAACTAGAGCAGGTACGGTGAGAGCGCGTAGGAATTCTCAAAAAGAAGGAAAAAAACTAACAATCAAACAAACAAAAAACAACTCAGTGATGTGTTTTGCTCCTATGTACCAAAAGATGATTTGACAGTGCCGCACACGTTAAAGGCAACACTTTCGCTGTGTGGGATGCGCTTTTGCTTGGAAAAGGAAAGGCCTACAAGACAAAAACCTAGCAAAAAACAATACCATTCGAGATTCGGGATCGGGAAATCATGCAAGAGTCCCTAATTGCCTAGTGGTGCCTTATATGGTCCCATCCTGCGCCTAGGATTCCTAGGTCCCGTTATGGGCTCCGTATTGGCTGGCGTCTGCTTTGGTCCCTTGCGTGAGGTCAGGGGCCCTTGGCCTAACAGCAGGTTTTGCCCTTTCGTTCATGCTTAGTCTTCTGCTCTATTTCCCTTCCCTGTTCGGGTTTTCCGAGGCCTTTTTCTTTTCACCAATCATCATCGGGCGCAGTTGTCTTGTTTGTTGTTTCTCCCTCATTCACGGCCAACCTTTCTCGGGGCCCTTTTCTTTGCTTGCTTCTTCTTGCCTGTCGGTTTCAGTTCCCTTTATTTACATTCCTAATTTCTCTAGGCGACGCTGTGCTCCAGGCGGCCTATGTATTGCCTTTCTTTTGCCTTGGTTCATTTACCCGGAGGCTTTCGCCGGGGTTTCTGTTCGAATAGCGGGCGTGGGCCTAGTTTCGGTGAAAAGGCAAAAATACAAGGGGACACCGAAACCGAAGACCTTTTCCCTGGGAGGAGACACGGCCGTGGGAAGGGATGACAGTCAGGCGAGAAAGTGACGAAACGAGGGGGCGTAGCAAAAGCCGTTTCCAATTATTTAAATGAACCCGGGTTGGAAAAGCTTGTAATACGGTTGTTATATAAATCCCAGCCTTAGAATGCTATAGAACCAAAGTTGTATGACTTTGAGACGATCTAATGAAAAGGATTGGTTACGGACAAACATACAAAATTGCAAATTTTAGTCCAAATTTTTATTAAGTTCTTGAAGTAAATGAAGGAGACAATAAGAATTAGAAAAGCAATACAAACGCTCCTTCATTTTCTTCGAATGGAAGATTAGAAAACAAATGCGGTGAACATATGTTAATATACATTGGCGTGTAATAATTTTAAAGATGGGTCCCGAGGTCACTCGTTGAACCATAGTCGATCACTTTCACTTGGAAAACCTCAGTTACGAGTAAAAGTTTCCTCGAAAGTCTGATCTTTTAAAAGGGTTAAAGGTGGCTGTAGGCATCTGCAGGGACCCTGGAATTTATGAGTTTTAATTTTACTCGTTTGCATTTTACTCGTGCCATACTGTGCCGATATGCAATGGCGCTTTACTCATGCTTTTACAATTTAAATAAACTCCATCTTCCCAAGCAAGACAGTAAAAGCGAAAGTGTCCAGCATTCCGGGTATCGCTAGCCTTGAACTCCGGCTTTATGACGCGCCGGTTGTGACGATGGTCCTATTACGACTCCCACTGTTAAAACCCGTTTCAGTGCGACAGACTTTTCTCCGCCGGGTCCACTATCGAATCGAGGCCACCGGAGCCTTCGGGCCGGTCTCCCCTGCTAATCAGATGCAATTCCGGACCCGTTGCGCTCTCGGTTACGCACCAGGATGCAACGATCTGCCGGCCGAGTTGACGCAGCGACCAAGGACACACACGCACGGCCCGGGATTCCAGGTCCGGGTTCGGCGCCATAAAATTAACTGATTCGCCTATAAAACAACTCTTTTGCCTTTTGCTCGTTCCTTTCGTCCAACGACCGGCCGGGAACGAGTCATTGCTAGGAGATCGTAAAACCGGACTTCCCCGTTCCGGAATCGGAAGACGCTGGAAAGTGTCACACCTTGGCTACGGGGGGTGGCTCGATTTCGGGGTTCAAGAGTTACGTGAAGTAGATTTCTGGGTTATATGACGTTTTTATGGCTACCAACGGGTTGCCGGATCCGAAAAGAATAAAAAAAAAAGCGTGTCGGCAATGTGTTCCTGTGATGATGGATGCTGGGAAGCCCGAATTGAGAGGCTGATGGGAATCGGAAGGACCTTGAACTGAGGGCTCATTCAAGCAAATGCTAATGAGTAACGGTACCGGATCGTTACGCCACATCTGCCGAATCGAGTTTGAATAACCCGTCCAAAGGTTTAAGGGGCCTTCAATCGGCACACATGAGGGCTTGCCAGGGTGCTTGTGCTCTGTTCCATCACCTCGATCTTACCTTCTTGCCTTTATGTTTACCTTGGCAATTTACTGCTTTAGCTTGACAATATAATTTACTGTTAAACCTATCCTCTGGACGCAGACTGTGGCAAACTCCAGTTATGCTTGAACTGTTCTACTGCGTGGTGTTTGTATATTTAGATTTAAGTTTACGCTAAAGAGTGTAATTTTATACCTTTTTTGTAAAAAGCAATATAATTTATTATTTGAAGCTAAACAGCTTTGTAAACACAATTACGAAAGCTGATTAAAAGGGTGTTATTTTAAAGAATACCTTTGTGTTTTAAAGATCCATAATGAATGCTTGTCCTTTCGTTTTATTTTTTAGAATTTTTTATTTATTCTCTTGTAATTTTTTATTTGCTTATTTATGTATATTAAAATATCGGACCACGCGGCCTACAGAAATCTTATAATTAAACTAAAAGTTAGACGCATACAGTTTTAAGGCACGTAAACATTCATTTACAGACATGTTGAAATCCAAGGACGGTACACATTCGTTAAAACATTGGATCATACGCAACAGAGGCTCACGAGAACAAAGCGCATTTCGAAGAGGTTCAGTAGTCAGAGTGGCCCTAGCACTAAGAACTCTGCTTGGAGCATAAAACGAGACTTCGGAGAGCAGATTAGGGGCATCAATACTCAGCACTAATTTATGTAAAAACATGAGCTTAGCTATGGTTCTTCTCCTCTCCTACGAATCAAGCCCTAAGAGGAGGCAGCGAGTGCGGTAGTCAGGGATAGTCATTCCCGGCCTCCAGGGAAGACGCGCGATGGCTACCCTAACAAGTCTTCTCTGAATTTTCGCCAAGCGGTCAATCCAGTATTGCTGGGTCGCTAACCAGACCACTGACGCAAATTCAACAACAGGTAAAACAAGACAAAGGTACAGATTCTTCAGACAAATTGGGTCTCGAAATGGTGTACAGGCACGTAAAACGAATCCCAGAGTTTTGCTGGCTTTGATTACAGTCGCGTCAATATGATGCTTAAAACCAAACTTAGCATCGAGCTGGACGCCAAGGTCACGAATGCGATGAACATCGCATCGAACAAGAGGAACGTTACAAAGAACATAGTCGAAGAGTATAGGGGCTCTTTTGCGCGTAAATGAAATAACGGAGCATTTCGAAACATTTAAAGACAGGCAATTTAGCGCACACTAGTGACAAAACGCATCTAAGTCGTGCTGCAATAGTAGACAGTCATATTTACCGCGAACTGGCATGAAACGCTTCACGTCATCGGCATAGAGCAACAATGAACAACGTGGAACAGCATAAGTCAAATCATTAATAAATAGAATAAATAACAAAGGCCCTAAAATGCTGCCCTGAGGGACGCCGGACTTATTACTAAACTTATACAAAACGCTATCGCCAATCTTCTCTAACTCTAAGAGAACGGTTAGACAGGAATGACTTTAGCCAAAAAACAAAGTCCACGTGAACACCTAGTTTCGTCAGTTTCTTTAGCAAAACTGCATGGTTGATGCAGTCGAAAGCAGCGTGAAAGTCGGTATAAATAGCATCAACTTGCAGTCTTTGGTCAAGGTAGGAGGAACAAAAGTGCGAAAACTCGACCAGGTTCGTGGCGATCGACCGTCCGCTGAAGAACCCATGTTGTTGTGGGAAATAGCGCATCTAACTCCTTGCAGCAGGAATTGGCTTGAATATCCCATCTATTACCTTGAAATGATGTTGGCTCAACGTAGACATACAACTTCCAATTAACAAACATGATCTTTATAGGCGTTAAAGAATTCTCGAACATATCAATTTTTTAGACGACGACAGACGATTGTGGCGAGTTGTCTCAGGAACTCAACATTTGCCATATACGATCTAAAACTTTTGTAAAAAGTTGCAATGTTTATTACTTCCTAGAATTTAATTTTAAGGCTTTATTTGGTTGGTGCAGGAACGGAGACGTTTCTTACTTACTGAAATGTTTTTTTTTTTTCATTGGCCTATACAATGATTTAAGTAATGGCTAGTGATTAATTATTGCTGTCCATCGCTTCAGTCGTTCACACTTTGTTTGATATTTTTTGCAATACATTTTTGTGATATGAATCGTTTATCACAAGAAAACAACGCTTCCAAATTATTTTTCTCTCTCGATAAACAAGACAGAAAGAAAGAAATTCATCAACAAGAAATCTGCGTGCCTAAGAGAATATTACAACTTGAGCACCATCGGTCCTTAGTTCTTTCGAAAAGGGGAACGAGCTATCGAGCCATACAAAGTGAATTTTTGTTTTTCATATTCAATAAACTAAACATCGATGCAAATTTAGTTTGGCTACAACTTTATTCCCAAAATTGGCCCCTCGTTCGTGCGATTTAACGCTACTCGATTGCTTTCTATGGGTCCATGGGTAGGTCATTGATGTTTGCTAACAAACCTGCAACGTAGAGTGCATACGGCCTGATTATTGGGAAGAAAGAACTCAAAATTTGGACTAATTTGGAAGGTTTCGTCGAGAGCGTCATATGTCAAAAAACATGTTTGAGAACTAAAAGTAATGCAATAATTTTCCACACTATTATAAAAAATAAAAAATAAACAATTCATTCGTTTATTCTTAATGCCTGATATGAAAAATTCAAACTCTCAAGCACTTAAGTCGTTCAAAATTTTAACAAAATATCATCGATGGAAGGCTGCATTCATCACAAAGGAAACAGCTTGTTACCAGTTCCCTTTGCTATGCTGTAAAATGTCCATCGTTGGTGCTGAAAATATGGCGGCTCGAGGATGCAAACATCTGCACCCGCAGTTCCGTCCATAAGTAGGTAGTTACATGGCATTGTCAAATAATTTGGGTTTGATCGTTCCCGCCATTATGTACGCGCTTCGATTTCAAACCAAACAAAGGCCAACGCCGAACGAGCCTCCCTGCCTCGGGAAAGAAAGGTTCGGGGTAAGTTCGCTGGGTTCGCTTTTTTTCGACAGACAAGCTATAGCAAATGGACTCCCGCAAGGATACAAAAACATGTGTGTGCAGTAGCCAGTACCGAGCGAAATCGTGTTAAGTAGTTTCGTTTCCTTGGAAAAGAAATTGAATTGGTGTCGAACCGCTGAAACGGGATCCGGCCGGTTAGGACTTTGTGTAATTCGAGCGCTAACGAACGGGAGAGTGAGCGAGGGAGAGAAAGTTCGGGAGAAAGGATCCTTGTCGTCCGATATTCTCGACGGGGTTCGTAAAGCCGTCAACTGATTGGCCTTTGAAACGGGCCGCAAAGCCGGCGTTATGGAACCGGCCTAGACTTCGACTCCGAATCTCGGCGGTCGGTTGACTTGCGTGACGAATGCCTAGTTAATGGTTCGCTCGTTGACACCAACGGCAAGGACGTTTCTATCTTGTTGCATTTCTGGGCAAGTGCTTCGGTGCTTAAAAATGGCGGCCAACGGTGTGAAATAGAGCCTCGTTAGGCGTTAGACGACGGTCCCTAGTGCGCGGGAAATAGGAGCCGTTTTCGGTCCCAGCGACCGTTGAAAGTCGAGCTCTCGGGTTGGTGACATATGGAAAAGCGTATACTCGAGAATGTCCATGAAATTACACTTTCTCTTAGAGATGGTGCGCAGGCCGTTATTGGTGGCCCGGAAAGCCACTAATCTTTCGCCTTTCGAGCTCCTTGCGACCGTCGGGGGCTCATTTTACACAGCTCACAAGTGCATGGCGAATGGCGTAATCAGACGCACCGACGACGGCGAGGACCACTGCATTGCTGACTGCAGCGTACCGAATCGGCGCATCTTCGAAGAGTTCTGGGAAAATGTTTTTAGTACCGGTTTTTTCTTCGACCCTGACACGCCTGAACGCCAGACACGCATCATCGAGGGCTTGAATCCTGGGTTTTCTTTTCCATCGCAGAACCCTAGGACGCAACAGGATAGATCCATGCAGTCGCAACCTTCTATGCATCGCCAGAACGAGGAACCAGCGAACGATCGATCAACTAAACGTATATATTGCTCTTAGTGGTGAGGAATTACAAGAACAATTGGTCCATTTATATCTTTCAACATTTACCACCTAGCAAAGTGAAATTCTGAATTACTGCCAACGGCAAGCCATTTATCGTAATGCCTTATTGTTTATTGTTTATTGTTGTATCATTTGCATTTGTCCACCGGAAGCGACTCAACATGCCCGGAAAAATCGAATAGCTTTTAACATAGAAATCCCCTAACCTAATTTAAAATTAATTTCTCAACAATATTGTTAATAGACTATTAATGTACAATACTACGCTGCCTTACGTTGCCCTAATCTTTATAGAGTTAGTAAGCTTGTGTGTTGACGAAGGAAATTCAATGATGTCGTAGCCTGCATTAATCTTTCGGGACATCGTGTTGTTCAGACTATTTCCAAAGAAATTGCTTTACCTCATCTCTGGTTGTAAGAATGACTGGTATCGTAGGCCCGGACGAGACTCATATATGTTTAGACGACTAAGAATACGAGGAGCGTCAATTGTGCCTCCTAGCAGACCGGAAACGAATAGTGTCTGTGCGTTCCAGCGCCTCTGATCAAGTGTCTGAATGCCCAATAGGAGACACCGAGTACCATAACCAGGTATCTCAGACCCCCACCTCAGTTGACGAATAGCGAAACGTGTCATTTTTCTTTGAACTCTTACTATCCTTTCTGCCCAAACGCTTGCGGACGGGAACCAGTCAATACTATTGAACTCTAGAATAGACCTTACAAGTCTGCAATATATGGTTGTTATACAAAAACGTCGTCAAACTCCTTAGTTATTTTGAAAATGAGACCTGTTGTCCTGTTTTTGCGCCTTATTAAATCCTCGTTTTGCGCGGTGAAAAGCAGCTTGTCGTCCAGTAATGTTATGTAATATCCGTTATAGGTACACAATCTGTCAAAAGGTAATGTTTGTTTACTACCATGTGCTAATTTTAGTTTTATTTTATGCAACATCCGGCATAAAGGAAAACATCATGTACCCCCGATGCTCAAAATTTCGTTTGTTTTTCAAATCGAATCAAAGCGATTGGTTCGGGATGACAACACCTCTCTATGTAAGCTGTTTGCAGTCAGTTGATATGTTCGTCTTTTTTAGTAGAAATTGTTTTTAGAAATTGTTCGTAAATGTTATTGGAAGAAATGTTTTTAAATGGGCATGTAGTGAGTAGGCATATTTCTGGAATAAATAGAAAAAATGTTGCCACATTGTTTGCACATTTTAAGAGATGCGTGTAAGCAAAATGTGCCTAAGATTCAAGAAATATTTCTAGCAATTAAACACTCACTCAACAATATCACAAAACCAAAGCTCAAGCACGCTTGTCAACTGACAATTGCTTATAGGTGCCGCTATTGCGCTATCGCTTTTGACAGATTCAGTAAGCCTTTCACGATTAATGGGTGCAATGACGTTTCCAGTGATGAGTTGGGAAGGTTCAGTAAAAGTTTTGCAAATTGGCTAAAAAATGGTTAACGGTGTAATGTAGACCATTTCACATTTCGTTCACATGCTTTCGCGTCTCTCGTTCTCTCTCGTTCGCTCTCTTTCTCTTTCAAACACACATACGTATACGAGGGAGCGCATTACAGAGTCAAACACAACCATATGATCGGTCATGGCCGGCAAAAATATTGTCCACCGTGTGGCGACCGTAGATTCGGATATCGGTCTGTGGTCTAAAAATAATAAAAATATGTGTTCTCCCTTCTTCCTCCTCGCCCAGCCCTGCCCATCGTAATGCTCCAAAAGATCTTTTCTGCTCTCTCTCTCTCTCTTAATTGGTGTCTAATATTCTAGCGCGTTTTTACGCTCCCGTTTTGTTTTGCGTGACGCAGCTGCAGTTGCCTAGAGCAGGTATTGGAATGTGTGTCACATTTCTCATATCGCGTGGCATTCTTGCAAATTGGATATTTCCTCCGATCGACCGATCCTCCGAAAAAAAAAAAACAAACAAACAAATGCTCAACATGCACATGACACGTCAACCTACCTGATTTCACGTAGACTTCACGTTCATGGCACACACAAACACACAGAAAAAGGGAAGCGTCTCGTGCTAGGAAGAAAGGAAAAAGGGGGGAAAGCCGGTCGGGTCCGAAAAAATAATGAATGAATTGGTTGTTTTTGCGGTATTTTTACGGACGACAGGAAGACAAACCGATGGCTTGCCTCCTGGGAAAACAAGACGTGAGACAGAGAGAAAGAGAGAGAGAGAGAGGGAGAGATACACATAGAGAGAGAGAGAGAGAGAGAGAGAAAGAGATAGAGAGAGTGAGAGCGCCAAAACACAAACATGAGGAAATAGATCATCATACGATAGGAAAATAGATCATCTTAGAAGAAACAAACAAAAGTGAGGAGGTGGACGATGGAATGTCGTGCAGGGGAGTCCGGGCACCTGCGGTGCGGGTCCAGAGGGATTGCTGCCTTGTTATTTCTCGTGCAATACTCGGAATGCTGCTGCTGCTGCCGGTGTCACTTGTCAGCACAGTACATCCCACCGCACACACACATCATTCACACTTGTTTTTCATCCGTCTCGTCTGCCCTCGATGTGAACTGCACTTCGAAAAGTGGAGTTCTGCGCACTCAGGCAATTGGCGCGGATAGGAATGAACGCATAAAGCTTTACTTATTGAACGCACAGTATGAAAGCGGCACCTCTAGATCAGCCTAAGGATGGATGAACTGCATTTGAAGTACAGCAAAGCTAGACGTCCATCTTGTCATACTCCCATAATTTCTTGTTTAAAACAAGAAGGTTCTTCTCAAATAAATCGTAGGCTCCAGCGTTGGTTACAACGTGTTCCTCCTATACTTCGGGTAGTTTTCGTAAATGTTGCAGCCAATTATGCCAACAATCATGTTTAACCTCGATCCCGCTTTCAGTTTCGCGTTCAGCACAGCCTATCTTTGACTCAAGTGGGTTTTAAGCGCTAGTTTCCTATTGGCTTGAGTTTTCTTTTAACCAACACCATCTTTCTTCCGGATCGCTGTTTGTCTTCAGGCGAGAATTTGCTGGTTTACTTGACATAAAACAAAAGAGACCCCAGAAAACGCCTAGCACGAACCTAGTTTTCGACCGAATATTTTAGAAAGAATAAATTAAGTTTTTATTCAATACGAAACACGAACGGCATTAATTGATACCTATTTTGAAGTTAATAGCGAACTTTTGCGGTATTATTATCATGCTACCAAACATGCCGGATTCATCTAGGTAGATGATTACAAACTTAGTTCCTACATCTCCAATCTCTCTCATTTGTAGCTTGTGAAACTTTTGCCTATTCTTGCTATTAGCGAAATGAAACATCTCTTGCAAGTTCCAAGCGAAAAGGTTACGTCTGTGGTGACCTTCGGTTGAAGTGTTCCAACGTGAGAAAAATTCCGTGGCTCCGTTTGGCGAGCAACATCATTTCCATAATGGTTTCATACTTACAAGCAACAACAGTAGGTTTATGCAAAAGGCCCTGCATCTTGCCCTCCGACATCGCTCTATAGCAAACATATCTCTCTGCTCCAGTGGAAAGCTGTAGGCAAAGCTCGGCATTAAGTTGTTAAAAGCGAACGCTACATAATTGCAACAAAAAAAAAAACACAAAATCATGCTTCATTTGCACGATAGACAGAAGATTTGCGTCCCCCTCTTACACATCCCCCCCCCCCCCTCTCACGCTTCATTCCTCCAAGTATTCCTCCAGCATTCCTCCAGTAAAACGAGCCAGTCGAGCAGTCGCAAATCCATAACCTTCCTGTCTGGTCTGAGCCGGTTGTTTTCCAAATCGGTACATTTCCTGTGGCTTTGCTGCGTTGCTCGTGTGCCTTACCGGTGCTGCATTGCAGCTGCCTTTCCCCCCAGGGCCACGTCAATCATCTTCGCCTGGAAAAGCGATACATCTGCCGTCTAGCCGTCGTAAATATTTTTTATTTTCTTGGCCACAACCCTTTGTTGCTGGTTGCAACCCCTCGAGCGCTTTCCTGCCCAAGCAAATTATTTGCTTCTGCCTTGTGCCTGACGGAGACCACAATCTTTCTTTGGCAATTTCCATTTCTAAAGCCTTCGAGCAATGGAGCCAACCAAGCTGCTTTGAAATCAATATGCTTCGAACGCGGCCTGCTTGCAACTCTTCGTTGATTTTGATGTTCCTTCCGTTGTTGTTAAGCAACGCTAAATCAAAAGCCATATCATGGAATTGTTTTACAATGCACAACATGAAGAACGTCCAAGAAAGTCCGGATTATTAAAAAAAAAAAAAAGATTTGCCCGCAATTGATCCGCTCCTCAAGTGCAACGATAAAATAGTGCCTTGAGTTGGGAAAATAAATACTAAACTGCCAGTCCAAAAGTTTTCCATTGGATCGTGCCAACGAACGGACAGAAGGATGAGTCTGGGTTGTTCCTTCTGCTCCGTATGTTCGCAGTCGTCGGTTGAGTTGCACGATCACGATCCAGCGCCTAATTGCTCGATTCGATCGTAAAAGGGATTGGAAAATGCAACTGCTCGCGAACACCTGGAGCCAGAGTCCTTTGGCGGGGTTCAAACAACACACGGCACTCTTAGAGGACAGGCAATCAGGAGAACTGAATAGGAAAGCTATCGATCGCTGCGGAAAGTGTCGTATAGAGCGAAGAAGAGGAGGACAAATCATTTAAATCGTTAGCGATCGCTGGCTACGGTTAGAAAAGGAAAATGAATGCGCGCTCAGTTTGCTCCGTTTTCTTCCCGCGGTTTCGTGAAGAGGTTCTCGAAGGAGCGTGCAGGAGAAATGAATACATCCATATTGTATTCCGATTCGGGCTCGACACCTCGGCACGAGGTCTCGCAACCCTTAATCCTCCACCGCTTTTCCCTGCTCCTGCCCGAGAGTGCAACCGCACTCTCCGTGCAGCCCTCGGGAATGTCGCTGCACTTCGGCAGCGGCTTGCTCCGTCCTACTCTGACCGCGTTCTCGTGCTCGTCTTCCGCGGCGTCCACACCGTCCCCCGTTCTTCTTCGGGAAGGTTTAAGTAGCGGTAGCGCACGTATCGCTCCACTTAGTCGCTCGGGGTACGCCCTAGCTCTTACAACTACGCTTCACAGGATTCCAGCTAGCTTCGCGGGTCCGCGCTTTGGAATTTCCATTTTGTGCTGCAGGTTGTTTGCTTTCTTATCGCTCAAGTCAGTCAACCGATCGAGTGAGAAGTGCGCAGTTTGCAAGTCAGCAGAAGGAGCAACAGCAGGAGCGGCAAGCAAGGTGTTAGCACTACTGGGCGTCGGTGACCGATCGGAGGGTTCGTTGGACATCATGGAAGACATGCCGGAGGGAATCGAGGACCACTACGAGGTGGTGCAGAACCGCCAGGTGCGCCTCCACACGGTGCGCATCGATCTGTCGCAGCTGCCGACCATCCCGTGCGCCTACCAGCTGCAGGAGTTCGTCGGTCGCGTCCTGCAGGTGCAGCCGGAGGACCTGCTCCGGCTGCAGTGGAGCCGCCGGGAGCGCTGCCTGTTCCTGAAGATGCGTGACCAGTTGACGGCCGAGCTGCTGGTCGGTTCGCACAGCGGCCGCCACCGCTTCCCGTCCGGCAACTTCCGGCCGCGCATCGCCCTGACGCTGGAGGACGGCACCACCGACGTGGTGCTGCACGATCTGTCCGAGATGGTCGACGAGGAGGACGTGCAGGCCTTCCTGGGGCAGTACGGCGTGGTGCTGAACATCACGAACGGGCGCTGGCCGTGCGAGGTGCGCTTCGCCGGCGTCGACAACGGCAAGCTGGTGGTGCGCATGGTCATCCGTCGGCCGATTCCGCGCCTCGCCTACATCGGCGGCGAGGAGACGCTCATCACCTACGAGGGCCAGCCCGTGCCACGCACGTCGCTGCTGACCAGCCTATCCTACGCGCTGCGGCGTTTCTTCGGTTGTGAGTGAACCTCTACGTGAAGCTCTACGTCCGAAGACATATTCAAACTACATTCTACAGCACGTGCATGGCGCAGAAACTACTAACACTAAACGCAAGCGAAACAAGTCCAAATGCGGAACCAAATTTACTAACCAGCTTTTTCGAACAGTAGTGCAGTGCAGACATTTCGGTGTAAGTTTTATAAAAGAAAACCTTTTCGACGAATAAAAATTGAGCTTTGATTCTACGATTTGTTTGTTTCTCTTTGGGCAAGGCAAAAGATTGAAAAAAAAAACCGGGCAGAAGGAAAACGAAGAAAGAAACGAACGCAACCTTTGAATAGCACCAATTTTGAACTACCGGGAGATTTAACATTTAGGCATCGAGGTTAAATGTTTTGATCAATCGTAAATGATGATTGAAACTTCAAGCTCGTTTTCAAAAAAAAAAAAAAAAAAATAGTAAACGATGTTTGGATGGTACATTTGATTTCTATGTTTTAGTGTTTTTTTAAAATTTCGTTTCTTCCTCCTTCTTTTTCCGCTGTTTAGATAGGAATAATGGTATTTCGGATGCGTGCACGTTTGTTGCGAAGAAAAAGTATTCAATTTTTGAAAAAAATCCCAATAGTTTTTTTTATTGCCTATACCGCACATTTTTTAATATATTCATAACCATAAATGGTTTGACAAAAAAACAAAAGAAAGCAGAAAATTCATTGTGTAGCAATTGAAAATTTAAATTAAATTTAGAGATTTAACTCCGCAATAACAAGTAGGTGGATTTGATAGTATTCATAGGAGATGTAAAAATCCTTATAAGTGTTTTCTCTGCAAAGAAAAGAGATACAGAGATGCTTCGAGAAGAATTTATGAAAATTTGTAACTCAAGCTCAACGGAAGGCAACATTCATCTTTATGCGCTCTGAGTCACGTTACGTCTGCGTGCTCAAGAGATTCTAGGCCTGATAAAAGACACCAGGTAAGAAGAGTCGCACCGTGGAGTTAGACGCAGCGTCATTTTCTTTAGTTTTTGTTCAGCATAGTAATAACAACGCAGAACAAATTTTGAGCACATTCCGAGCAAAAACTCGCGTTTAGTGCCTTTATAAAGCTCAAGAGCCTAGCTTTTATTAACAAGGGCCAATATTTCTTAGGCCTTTTCAACAATCGCGTTATGATGAAGGTCAAACCAGAGTTTACTGTAACGCGTGCTTAACAAATGCCAATTACTCTTATAAAAAAGCTATCTTCATGCTCCTATAAAAACTAAAAGCAGTTTTTTCATAGAATTATTGGAGTCCATGCATCAGTAAATAACAGACAAGCTGTCTCAAGGTCACAGATGAGGAGGGAGAACAGCAACGGTCCATTGTTGCTTCCTTGACACACGTCACAAGCCTCATAATGTAAATAAAATGCAGTTTTTAGTGAATCATCTGCTTGGAATTCAACTAGATTTTGTTCTAGAACTTCTGGTTAATGAAGTTCCGCCATGAAGGCACGATGATAAACAGAAACATAATCAAACCGAACAGTTTTGACGAAGCGGGTAGGATTATTTTTCTTGGATGGTGTTTTTACCCTTCCAACGTGATTGTTTGTTGTAGTCTATAGCTAGACCTTTAGCAACTCGAAACTAGGGAAGCTCAAACTCCCAGGAAGTGAATGTTAATTCAAGGAAATCACCATGACAAATAGGGGGAGTGTATGTTAAAATTCCCCTTAAAAAATCTTTTTTATCGCAAAACCTTCACTTTTCCCAAGCAAAGCTGGGCAAAATTAATGAATTATTAATAACGTAGATTTAACAAATCCAATACTTGCGATTTAATAAATCTAAGGCAAGGCTCCTGTTGCTCCTTATCGCGTTGGATGTGCTTTTTTCTGCTTTAAAAAAAACCTTTTTAATCTTGACGTCCACCTTACCATTTTTCCTCTTCTCTGCGTCACGCTAACCGTTCTTGCATCCTTCCTGGCAATACAATTCAATTCCACAAGCTATCGACAAAAATATGCTGTAGCCAGTGAAGTGTGAAGTGAAGAGAGGCATGTTTTTAAGTCATTCCAATGATTCAATGTCGAAAGGATTGCGTGGCGCGTGCCGAATCTTTACTAATCCCACGTATAATTTACATCGTCGTGAATTTCTGCACCCTTCCAATGGAACGAAAAAACATAACATTAAAAAAAATAACGAATGAATTAACGCCTCCCGACAAATGATCAACGCTCTGCCGTTTAAACGATGATTAAGTTAGCGTGTAATGACTGACGGCGTAATGGGGTGCTGAAGTGTGCATGATTTGCTGGGAAGGAAACGAAAGGCACCCCATAGGCACACGCTGCAGCAAACAGCGAACGTCTTCATCTGGCTCCCGTCCGGTGCTTCACCCTTCCAACTCTTACAGCTCCATCGCTTTCACCGAAGGTATAAAACAAATTAAACATAAACAAGTCCCCTCCTGCAGCCTCCATCACCCGGCTGCTACAGCTGATCGGTACACGGTCGCCCTCACCAAAAACCTCTGCCAACCCCTTCTTCAACCTGGTTAACTGCCGGCGCCTTTCACCTGGCAGGTTCTTTAGGCTTGCCTGTCCATTAAAGCCTCTCGTATATCTTTTTCCTCCCATCGACTACCTCGGATTACCGACCGAGGCGCACGACCCTAATCCTTCCACCGTGCACTGTTCAGCTGTTCAAGTTGAGGTTGCTCGGGCGTGGAACCTTGCCGGGGAACCGTGGGCGCTCCTGATTTTCCCTTCGAGCAGAAACCGCAACCGGTCGGTAGGGAAACCTCTTAATAAGCACTGTCGCTTATGCTTCTTCCGCTCGTCCCTCTGGTTGCTTTTGCGGACCTGGTCTCGTTTTTCTTATTTTTTTTTTTCGGAACTGGGGAACCAAGAAGGAAAAAACGCTTAAATATACATCGTAATTTTGCTTTTACTGCTTGCCAAACAAGTTTATCACGTCAGCAGGGGTTAACTGGGGAGGTTAGGAAGTGTGTGTTGGGAGTAACAGAGCGCATCACGAAAAGTCCCACGGATTAACGGCTGCTTGGTTTGTTGCAATAACAGATTGGCACCACCGGATTGCGGTCTCGATCGGCTTCCCTCAGCGATCACTGCCGGCGACCCCGGGGATGGCTATTTTATGGTTTTGACACACTGGTGCGAAGTAGGAAGAATGGAGCAGAAACTGGCAAGCGGTAATTGATTAACAAGATGCGAGGTGATCAATTTAACGGCTCACCCCGTGAGAAAAGGCAGCACTTCGTTGTTGTTTACGGTGACGCTTCGCAAGAAGACAGTTACTTATATGTACGTGAAATGTTCAAACAATTTTACAAAATCCTAAGATGATTTTAATTTAGTCTTTCTCATAGCCTTTCCAATATCTTTTCTGATCCAAATCCAATGTTTCATTATCAAAACAATATCTCTTCACCCCTAATTTCGCAGGAGACTTTTGAGACTCCGTTAGTCGCATCATTTGGGTCATGTAGAGTCCCCTGTTTGAAAGTCAATCCAATGCGCAGGTAATGGGATGCGGAGGAGCGTGTTGGATCAGAACGGAACCGGAGGACGTAGTATGGATGCAAACATGTTTTCAAACAGCACAAAAGCCAAAAAGCCAAAAGGGGCAATCAACTCGTTGCTGCCTTTGAATGAGTGTGCTTCGAAGCCATCCGTGTTGTTGCATTCAGGGAGAAGGGCAGCTCCAAACATGCTTCCCGAGCGCTGGCTTCTCGGTAAAATGACGCACTTGTCATTCGTTATCTGTCTCATGTATCGACGAAAAAAAAAAAACATAAACCCTTTACCGATTGTTGCGATGGTGTGGTCTTTCGAAAGCCTGTTTGGGGGACCATCTGCACCTTCCCGGGTGGGCTTGCCATCGGAAGTTTCCGGACGATGCGGGTGGGCTTTTCCAGACTCTCACATACGGTGAGCTTCCTCCCCCTCCCCCCCCCCCCCCCTCCATTTGTTTACCTAAAGGAGCCCAACAGGCTGGCAACAGGAGGGCAAACAAAGAAACAAGAACTTAAGCGAGCAAAAGCAAGTTCTTCAGCACGGAGGTTGTGTTGTTTTTGCAGGATGCCGTCGTTTATCAGTAGACCACCCAAAGGTTTGCCTGGGTGAGCATAAAACAAAAAATAACACCGCTGGTGTGAGAATGTTTTTGTTTTTGTTTCAAAAGGAAAAATACAAAAAGAGCGAAACAGCAGAAAACCCAACGCCACAACACCGTATCGCACGGTGCAAAACAAAACTTCTCCCCGCCATCCAAGCCTCACTGCCCGGTAAGGCTTCCGGCGAGCAAACCTGAAAGATGGCCCCTCCTCCTAGTACGGCCAGAATCTTACCTTCTGCTCCTAGCTTCCCCAAATGAACCTCCAGTGTCAAACTCAAGAAATGCGTGGAGCAAAAAAAAAAAAATGCAACAACGAGCGGCTACGGAAGGCTGTAATGCGTGAGCAAATTATCAGTACACGAAGAAACAGAAGCGAGAGTTTGTTTGTTTTATTCATTTTTTTGGTTCCCCTAAGGGCTTTATTGTTTTCTTTGTTTTTTTTTTTTTGGTCGCTTACTGACTAAACATGCAGGAAAATTCAGAAAAGATGGAAGCACACACTCTTGAAGGAAAGCAGAAGAAAAGACCCTGATTTCTCTTTAATTTTATCATCTAGCCCCTTTCTCCTACACGCATAAAAAAGCGTTGAGCCCTTTCCGTTTGGTCGCGTTCGTCTCGACCCAAGGAACGCTTTTTTTACGGCACAACCAAAAGTTGTAAATATCAGAAATTTCAACAATGTCCGCAAATACATTTTTTCCAACAACTCCTAAACATAACTTTTAATGCGAAAGTATTAAATGCAGTTTCTCTGAGCCTCGGTTGTTCCGTTGCCAATTTTAAACCCACAAAAAAAGAACTACGCAACATTGGTTCTTTGATTTTGGTGCCTGGAGAGGCTCAAAATTCCTGGAAAGTTAACGTTGGTTACCTTACAGGGAAGACGCGTGACAGAAACAAGTCCCTCAATCCAACTCCGTTAGAACTCGTTTGTAAACCCTCAAATGGCATATATAGTAATATCAGGTGGAGTAATATAATGTAAATAAAACATGCAAAATGAAGAATGTTCACTGGTCCGACTCGTGCTCGGTCTCGCTGGGCGAATCCAGCAGGATCGCGTTGCGCTGCAAGTTGGAGAGCTTGAGCTGGACGAAAGCGAGCAGCCCGTACAGGTTGTCGCCGTTGCTGAAGTACAGCGACCAGGTGCGGAAGAACTCCGCCGGCAGCATGGCGGCCAGGTAGTTGGCGACCTCGCAGTTGTTCATCATCAGGTGCACCCGGTGCAGGTGCAGGTTGCGGATCAGCTCGACCAGCGCGTCCCGGTAGCAGCAGAGCATGGCCAGCAGGTTCGGGGACGGCGGACGGACCGTCTCGTACACCTGCTGCAGCAGAATGGCGAAGTGGTGCGCAATGTGGTGGAAGCGCCGGTGCAGCGCATTGTAGATGACGGCCGGTGGCTGACCGGCGGCCAGCAGCTGGTGCACTTCCAGCATCGCCACCCCGCACAGTGCCTGCCGCAGCCGCTCGCGGTTCTCGTCGTCGGAGAACTTGATCTGCTGGTTCGAATCCACCCACGCCAGGTGAAAGTTGGCCCAGTGCAGCGGGTTGCCGTCGAACATCGGTAGCGGTGGGTACGGTGCACGGTGAGTCGGCATCACGCGTTGCTGCCTCGGCCCCCTGCCCCGCATTGATGGACCAGCGCCCTGATTCACCCGGGCCGCGGACGGTCGGCCGATGCGCTGGTAGGGCCGGACGGCGTTGCCCTGGGCCCATGAGGGCTGGGCCGGCATCGGTACCGCAGCGTTACCGGCTGGCTGCTGCTGCGCCTGAACATTCACCTGGGCCGGGTTGGCTGCCGGTTCCGGCCGCGATACCTTCTGCATCGGTTCCACGCTCGGTCCACAGTTGGGGGCCGGCGGTGCGGCCATGCTCTTCCGGCCGCGCTTCACACCACGCTCAGCCTGTGAACCGGAGGCCTGCTGCTGCTGCTGCTGCTGCTGCTGCTGCTGCTGCTGCGGGTCCTCCAGCTTGCAGCCATCATCTCGCTGACCGGTGCCGTCCATCGCTCAAACCTCGCTTAATGTTCCAAGTTCCAAGTTCAATGCAAATGTGACTCCACACTCCAAAGATCGGCCTTAATGTGCACTTCAACTTCACCAGCACCCAAACCGCGTTCACGTCACTTCCGCAACAACTCTCAAGTACACCGTGCCGGTAGACAAGACAAAACCACACTAACGCTCTGCCGAATCACGACTGAACACATCCAGCAAGCCCCCTCAGCAAGCTTCTAATGTGGCTGACAGGGTCCACCGCTGTTTGAGGCTTCCGGCGCTATATACGTTCTACGCACGGATCTTATCACCCTGAGCCTAGTTTTGCTTGTCGTTGTAGTATGCATCAAATGTCACTTCAAATAGCCTAGCGTTTTCCCCCTGGTCTAAGCCTACCCAAGTGGTGTAGGCGAAGGTGCGATCGCTTGGTTTTTTCCTACGTTTTTCTTCTTTTTCAATTTCCCACTGTTACACTGCTCAATTGGACACTCGTGAGCGGAGGATGCTGCGGCGGTACATCGACTAGCGGGAAGTAAGATCATCAAGCTGACGATGATTGATGCTGCGATATTTTACCCACGTGTCTCGATTTGCCTTCACAGTGGATCCAACGCTGAGCGAGCTCTTTCTCGGAGATACGACGCTGGAGCTCATGCAAGAATGAGAGCGATTGAGTTCTACTCGCAAAAGAGAGTGCGAGAGTGAGAGCTCGAGAGAAAAGAGAGCGAGAGAGCGGTCTGCAGAGAATTCTCCGTCTCAGAGCGAAATGTGCAAGAGCACCGAAAAATCCCCACCACTGCGCACACCGTTCGAAGCCGACCGCAGCGGTTGGTCGACGCCGGAGAGAAACAGCGTGTTGGCCTGCTCTAGCTCACGCCGTGCCGTATCACTCCATCGTGTGTTCGCTTCGCACCGAAGATCTCCCCCACTCCAAAACGAATGATCGGTCGTGTGTCGTGTGTTCGCTTAGCGCACCGAACATATCCCCACTCCAAAACGAGTCGCGCACGATGGATTGCTCACGCACACACTCGCATGTGCGCAAGCAGCCATGATGGCCGACCGTGATGGCACACAACACACACACACTCACACACACCTACAGGTCTTCGCTTGGCCCTGGCGAAGGTTCGTTGCGCCCTAAGGCGTAGACGTGACACCTCATCAGCATAAACATGTAAACGAATGCTCATTACTTGTGGCAATTTTATGGGCTTAAATTCTCGGGCCAACAGTGCGCAGCGACTTTATGACCCATCGTTTAAATTGAATTTAATTGAATTAATTTTAAAGGCCTTCGTTGCGCTGAGACGGTGAGGAAAAATTCCGTTTCATCTACATTGGGACCCCGCGTGTCGCGTTCGAGGAATGTTGACGGCGTTCTTTCCCTTAAGAGATGCAAGAAACGAACGAAAGAACTTAGGAAAGCAAGGAATTCATCAGTTTTGATTTTCCTTTTTCGAACATTTTCAACCAACGAGCTTCAAGCTCGAAAAAAGAAATCAACAGGTATCGAGCGCCGTTTGGAGAATTAATGGAAATCGTAAAAAAAAACCCGCAATAAATTAAAAAGAGAGGATTGCACACAGTACATGAAAGAGGTAAACGGTATATTCAATGGATGAGATGACTCATGCCTCAGCGTGTTTGCTAGCTGAGCAAACGCGAATACATGGAGCCGCTTCGATCGGCTTCAATGGAATTTTTCGCAATTAATATTCGGATAGGCGAAGAGAAACGAAATTCGTAAAAGAAACTCATTAGTTTACAGGTCGTCGGCCTTTCGCTGACTGAGATGTTACAATTTAAGAAACACGAAAAAATAGGAAAGATATCCTAAAGCTCTATTTAACTTTCCAAGCGTCTTAAACTCGAATGCGCTTCAAACGAAGTTTTATCATAAGAAATTTGTAATCCATCTTGAAAACGATATTCCAACAAAAAGCCAAAGTGAACAAAACGCAATCACAACAGGGCACAATATCAGGCCTTGGGCTAAACTCGTCGCTGATGTCATCGAAATTTGTTTTCCCTATTCTGCATGCGCTCTCCGATGTCGCCAGTGAGTCACCTAATAGCCATAACATTTATCGTACGACATCCGGTGAGGAACTTGAGAACAAAATGCTCCCCTTATGTTAAACCCCTCTAGAAGAATGTGTTGCGTGGATTCCAACCTCGTTTTGGCGGTTTCTGTAACAATGCCTTGGGTTGTTATTATTTCATGCTCCACCATAGTGGAAATTCCAATTAACTTGCAATTAACTCGGCAAATTAACACAAGTGTTATCATCTAAATAAGGTAATGACTCACGCCTCCGAATGTTTACAAACTGCGCAAATGCGAACAATTGGAGCCGTGGCGTTTGGGATTAAAGGAATATTTTTCTGCAATTATGGTTACTCAATTATGGTATTATGGAGTTAAAAAATACAGTTTGTATTGGAAACTCATTCGTCAGTTTACTGAGATATAAAAACTTAGAAAAATATGTAGAAATACACAAGGATAAGCTTGATTCAACTTTCCAAGCGACTAAAGCTCGTATGCGCTTCAAACGTAGCTTGAACATAAGAAATTTGTAAAACAATCCGGTACACAATATTATAGGCAAAAATGCGATCACAGCAGTGCACAATATCAGGCCTTGAACAAAACTCGACGCTGATGTCACTGAAATTTGTTTCCCCTATTCTGCATGCGCTCTCCGATGTCGCCAGTGAGTCGCCTGATAGACATAACATCCATCGAACAACATCCGGTGAGGAACTTGAGAGTAAAATGCTCCCCTTATGTTAAACCCCTCTAGAAGAATGTGTTGCGTGGATTCCAACCTCGTTTTGGCGGTTTCTGTAACAATGCCTTGGGTTGTTATTATTTCATGCTACGCCATATTGGAAATTTCAATTAACTCGCAATTAACTCGGCACACAAAACAAGTGTGATTACCAATAAATGGAATGACTCATGCCTCAGAATGTTTACAAACTGCGCAAATGCGAACACTTGACAGCCGTGTCGTTTGGGATTAATGGAATATTTTTCTGCGATTGCGGCTTGTAATGTGAAAAACCGGTTGTGACCTTCATGTGCAGTTGTTACGAGCTTGTGAACATTGCTTCTTGCGAGATGGGGTTTGTATGACTCACTTGTTTATGGTTTTCAAGGCTTGTAATGGCCTGAGCATTATAGATTCGCAGAATTCGATAGCTGTAGCTTTTGAAAAAAAAGATAAACCTAAGGTAATCAAAATACGCAGAGTAAAAAGACTTATTTATATGTTTATGAAGTAATGACGGTAACAAAAATTCAAATTTCCTCTGTATTCTAAATGATTCTCATTCTGTTTTCGCAAATTTAAGTAGTTTTAGAATTTAAGGCAGTTTAATGAAAATTTCAATCATTTTCTTAAATCAAGTTGATATATAAGCAGAAAACCCAAACATTTTGACCAATTGACCGAAACCAATGTAAGAACCGCCATCATGATTTTGGGCACCCTCAAATTGTAACGCGGAACACACAATGCACAATGCACAATGACGAGTAAGATAAACATTGTAATCGTTAGCTCCGCCTCTCTTGGTGTCTCTAGTGATTCACGCTCTGTGACATAGGGGAGCCGTGATGTGAGTTGAGTAATTTCGAAGCCAAAGATCTTCCACAACCAATCCAAAGGGTGCTGCTTTCACGCAACCGAAAATATAATGTTGAAAGTGAGCCGAAATTGGTCCTCATAACAAATCAGGAAACGCATTCGGTGCTCGATTGTTTGTGGCGTCGTGCGGAGGAAGGAAACATTCATAACAATGGAACCTTAAACATGCGCAGGCGCTTGTAAAATAATCTGGAGAAGTAGCTCTGAAGAAATGTTCGATTTATTACCAGAGCAATATTGTGAAATGCTCATATGCAATATAAAAATAGTTCACTATAAATGAAACTCAAGAGTTCGTCACCATTCGAGAGAAGGAATATGTTCTCCGTTTTTGGTCACACAAACCTTTTCGTAAGGGTTCACCATTAGAAGAACTAGACAAAGAAGGAAGGAAGTTTTCTTTGTCCCCAACAGTCCAGAATTCTCCATCCCCATTTCGTGGTGATTTCATCATTTGGAGTTGGCGCGAAAGAAACATTCGAACGGCACGTACTTGGTTTCATATTTCATGTGGTCCGTCCTTCGTCATCGAATCACGTATTGTCCCCGTGTTTCATATAAATGGCGGGAGCTAAGAAACGGAAGCAGTAAAACATATTTCACTCTCGATCCTCCAAAATCGTAGTCATCGTCGATCTTCATTAGTTGAACTATCGCATCGCTACGGCGTGCGGTAATTTAGTTTTAATTTCTTTAGTTTTATTGCCCTCCATAACAGCATGCTTAAGACACTCAGTTAAGAAGGCATAATATAACACGGAAAGGCGCAAAACAGAATCGAAAACCCTGTTTGCCCTCACTCGAAGGTTCAGCCTTGGGTGGTTTTGCATGATCGGACTGGTTATGGACTGGTTTGTTTCCTGAGTTGTTTGTGTCATGCCTTCAGAAAACTGAAATATTCTTTTGCACTTCTGCCGTATCCACTGCCGAAAGGTGATTTATGAGCTCCAAGAGGGTTAACTCCAAGATGGAACCTCATGGAGTCGGTTCCATTGCATCTTCCCAGACAGAAATCTTCGAGTAGCTGCCGAGCGTTCGTTTCGAACACCTCCCAACTTGCAACCACCACCCAAGGAGAACAAAGAAAAGCGCATATGCTCCGAACGTCGGCAAAAAAGTTCGCGACACAAAAGGAAGGTAAAAATGTCGTTAAAATATCTCCAGACCAAAGGAACGGTTGCCGAACGCAAGCGATAAGGCCTTCCGTTGTTCTCTGCTGGAGGCTGTATTGGAGTACGACGGGACGAAATGGTTAGAAAGGGAAATCGGAGGGTTGAGGAAAAGTCACCTCATTGGTGAGACGGCATGAAGAACGTTGGCTGCACAAGAAGCATGAACTGAAAGACGTCGTTTGTTGGATGTGTTGCAGCTGCATTTGAAAATAACTTATTGGAAATTTTACATGCCTTCGGGTGAATGATCTTTCGACCTCAGAATAACATTCCCTCCATATGCTTTTCATAACGAAATTCAGTGGCGCAAGCGTACATGTCGAAGCACGTTTACAGGAAAATTGCGATAGGCCAGAGAAAAATAATAAACGTAATTCGTTACGCAATTTCATTCGAATTAATGGAATAAGCAATTAGGTGTTGCGATAAGTAATGTCGGTGGAGCATGAAAGCAGCACGGTCGAAACGGCGCGAAATCGATAGAAATAGCGCATTTCTTTATCAACATGAGTCACCGAGACGAGAAGCCATTCCCTGTGCATGCATTGCAACAAACGCGGCGTTGTTTTCTGTGGAGCTCAACTCATGCTAGCTTTGAAACGGATGAAAAGAAGGAATGAGGCATGTGAAGAGGCATTGGATGAAAGACTTCCTTCGACGAGGAAAGAAAACATGGAGTATGCGCACTTGCATTTCTCGTCTGCATATTGGAATATTCCTATGCTACGATAGTTATATTCAATTGCCTCCAACTTGCAGGAAGCGAGATGGAGCGAAGACAGCTCTTCAAAGAATCTGCAGCAACGAGTTTATTCAACGAACCTTTGGGAATCTTCCATTGGGATTAATCTGTTGGACTTGGGAGAAAATTAAGTTCCAAAGATTCATTGGCGACTGTTGGAGGATAAAGTCCATGATGGATGGCATACCATCGAACAAAGAACATATGAAACAACGAGTATTTTTGGAGCTTATTGGACATTATCGTACATACTCGGTACTCATACAGGAAATAGCCCTCTGAGATGAACCTAACACTCAGCCTCCTCCGTGCGATACGAAGTGTTTTGTATAAATTAACAATATTGCGATCGTCTTGTTTCCGGTAGTAACTGAAGGCTATCGGTTCGCATTCCACCCAGGGGAGCAGAGGGAAGAAGTCCGCAAATGTTTGAAATAGTGCATCCACTTTTTATGTAAAGACTCCAATTTTCGACATGATGCATTAAATTCTGCCTCGTAGTACAGTAGTAGTTCGTTTAACGCGTTTAAATGGAACTTTATAGTCAAAGACACAAAAGAAGCTACAACATAAGTAGTAAAACATGCCATATTCCACATGCTAAGTCAAGTAGAAACCCAGCAGGATCAGCTGATTCGCCAGGAATTACAACAATATTAATTCTATACTTGCAGGCGAAATAAAGATCCAGTGTGCCTTTAATGGAACGATTTGAAGAAGAGTTTCCATGAAGAAATGTTCTGCTTTGAATTCTCAGTCAGTAAAATCAAAGTTTGTAATGTGTAATGTAATGTGGAATGTTCTGGAATGTGCTGCGAGGGAGAAACTGCTTCACATGACAAACACTATCGCAAACAATGTCTGGCCTATAGCACAATACGACGCTGATGTCATTAGAAGCCATTTCCCGGAAACTGAGAGAGCTCTCCGCTTTCGTCGCTTAGTCGCCTGGTAGTCATAACATCCATCGTGTGGCATCCGATGAGGAACTTGAGAACACAATGCGCCCCCTTCTGGAAGAATTTGGCGCAATGAATCTTGCCTTCTGTTGGCGGTTTCTGTAACAATGCCTTGGGTTGTTATTATTTCATGCTGCGCCATATTGGAAATTCCAATGAACTCGCAATGAACTCGGTACATGAAACAAGTGTTATAATCCAATAAATGGAATGACTCATGCCTCCGAATGTTTACAAGCTGCGCAAATGCGAACACTTGGAGCCGTGTCGTTTGGGAGTAATGGAATATTTTTCTGCAATTGCGGTTCCATATGCGGATAGGCGAAGGTGACCTTCAAGAGCAGTTGTTACGAGCTGCCGGATACTGCGTCATCCGAGAAATACAGTTAGTTTTGGAAAGTCATTCCCTTATGGTTTTCCAGATGCATAACAAGGGGGATTACAAATTTAGAAAACTTAGCATGCCTAAGCTCTGGAAGCTTTCCAGTCGAAAGGAATTGATTTATCGTAGAAGTTACGAATCATCGATTTATCGTAGAAGTTGCAGTGAATCGGATGACATCGTTTACGTTTATAAGATTTATTAACATAACGAAGAAAGAGTTTGATTGCAAAGAGTGAAAGTTTCTGCTGTGCTCTGTATGTTCAGTAAGAAAAATAAAATCCTTCCTAATGACCTCCATGGACTTGAATATGCTGCGTGGGAAAAAGGTCTCCGCATGGCGAACGCAAACAGAACACAGCGCCGGGCCTTGAGCACCGATTGCTGCTGATGTCAGTAGAGGTCATTCCCCGGATGCTGCAGGCATTTTCCGTCGTCGGATGGCTGCCATAAAATCGATCGTACGGCAACCGGAGAGGAACTTGAGAGCACAACGGGCCATTTGTGTTTTATCCTTCAAGACGAGCGTATCGCCTTGAGCCTTGAGATGGAACGTGGTGTATGTAAATAAAGTAAGCGACGGACACACAACAAACAAAGAGCACACTTGCACACGCGCTGCAAGCAAGAGCAGTAGCAGATGCACCAGAAAAGTGCAGTATCCGTCTCAGCTCATTGTCTGTGATCTGCATCGGGCGAACTGCATGCTCATTGCGAGCAACTTGTTGAGAAAATACAGTTAGTCTTGCGCTAACCACTCATCAGGGTGGTTGCTTGAGATCGCTTGATTATTTAAGCACTCTTATTGGCAGACACAACTTTTAATTGGTGCAGTTGCTTCGGGCTTTCCAACAGTGATTTCAACAGTGAAAACTAACTCAGAAGCATCGACTTTTGCTTGAATTCGCCGAATATCGTAAGTGCTTTGTCGTGATCAAAGCAGGTATACTCTTGCAAGTCCATCCGTAACAGCATTAAAGGTAAGCAAAACCAAATTAAATATCGCAATCTTTACATAGCTAAGGAAATAGTGAAAAAAAAGGAACTAACAGAAACAAGAGAAAGAATTACTTGTGAATAGCTGAATAATTTGGGTGCAGCAGAAGCCACACGGACAGCAACTAGCATCAGCAGCGATCCAGCAAACTCAGGTTGAGATCGCTCTGAAAAATTAACAAGACATCTTTTGATGGCGCTTTTCTCATCAAGCGATACGTTAAACACAACAACAAAATCATACAAATGCTCGGCTTTTCTCGAGAAATGAAAGAGATGTTTGGAAGAAGAAAAAAAGCGGGATCTCAACATTTCACTTCTTCTCTCGCTCTTTCTGGACGTGAGTTCCCTAATGTACCGTGTGCATTTTACGAGCTTGAGTTACACTAGGCCTAGCATTAATATTGCCTAAACATAAAGCATTATTACCTATACATATAACAGAGCGATGCACAGGAGGGCACTGTCGCTTTTGTTTACAAAGAATTGAGTTCTTCATTCGCAACAGCTCAACAAAGAAAGTTCGAAGTGGAAAAGTTCACATCAAAAAGATGTCGAAGCCGTAGCAGGCGCGATTAATAAACAACTAAACTCGCGAAAATTGTGGAATATATGGGGTATTCCCAACTTTACAGCCGTACAAAACTACATTGGGTGAGATACAACAGATATTACAGATGTACGAAAGAGATAAGATAAAAGATGGTATCTCGCGCGGGATCGCAAGCGAGGACGAACTTCAATCAGCTGAAAAACGAAGTTTGGATCACAATCTCAATGTGCAAATACATTTCGTGCCCGCAAAACGCACAGTGAAAGCAATGGTTTAGTCAAAAAGTGTCCTGGTGGATGCGAACTTTCGGTGCATTTGGGCCAAATATTGCTTTCACAAGATGCAAGAAGTTTTTCTCTCCTTTCTTTTGATTTCGAACATTCGTTCTCATTATAGGTTATATGGATCTCGACGGGAACATGGAAAAGCAGAAAGTATGTTTGATGCCCACCCTGGTGGTACAATTTTTGTTTTTTTGCTTAGTGAGTGCTTTTAAAAAACCTGCGCTTAGTGATTAGTGGTAGCTTTTTATCCAGCTTTGCCAGGGTTAAAATGAGGACATTGCGGTAGAAATAGCGCTTGAATGATTGACTTCTGTAGACATTTTTTTTTTCGCATTTTATACCATCTTACCCGCTTTTTTTTTTACGCAAATTTCCCAGTAGTGGTAGCTTTCCACCAGCAGGTCAGGCAGCATTTGGCAAAACAACAATTGCGGGCATGGAATCTGACCGAAATCTTAATACTTTAAATCAAATATTAACATCCCTTTTCCACTGCACCTCTTCCACTACGCTTGTTGCGAATGCTGTCATCAAACGCTTTTGTAGAGAAGGTGAAAGGCGTGAAAAAACCGATTTTTTTCACAGCAATATGTGCGTTCAATTTAATTTTAGACTATTGCAATGAGCCTCCACGATACTCTGCGATTCATCAGCCTGGTGGAAGCCCAACCGTGTCTCTGGAACAGACATGATTTCAGGTACAGAAACAGAATAACACAAGAAAACGCTTGGACTGCTGTGGCACAAGCAATGGGAGTGCAGAAGGATCGCCTAAGACACAAGTGGAGGTCATTGTGCAGTTCATACCGCCACTGCAAAAGCATGTACAGCAGGAGCCAAGAGACTGTTTCCGGTAAGTGGTCTTTTTTCTTTTTCTAAGCATACGCTGGTTAACTTGTGGCCATGTTTTAACTTACAAACCGAATGTTTATATCTCTATACAGCCGCTGGTACTAGGGGAAGAAAATTATGGTTTGCCTACGAGGCCATGAGCAGGGTAATGTCGATAGACACGGTGAGTATATTTATATGTGTTGAAACTCTTGGTGTACTACGAGTTCAAATTTTTTTTTAACAATCTTATGATAAACGTTACGCTACAAGTAAGAATTGTTAACATTAGTTGCTGTTAATAAGCATTGTTTGTGGTTGCGTATTTACTGAGAAAACTTTCGAAACAATTTCGAGTCCTCACACAGCGCAATGCGGATCTCCTGTAGCATGATAGCATTTAAAATTAAAGGGCCATTAAATCACATTCATCATATTCATCATATTCAACTCAACCCTTCACAACCAATTCCTAACTATAGGCAGAAGACGTACATCGTTTCATTCAATTGGTTTTTGGTGATTTAAGGCCGTCAGGCTTAACTGTCGACAGCACCAATTGTATGAAGGAATTTCCATTTGGCTTCGAACGATTCCAGCACGCTCATCCATTTCTCCCTTATGGCTGGAAGGTGCAGAATAGAATTCTTTGAACATATTAGAAAAAAATCGAAGGTTTGAGAAAGTATTGAATGAATAAATCACAGATATGGTTAAGATTCACAGATTCAACAGGAAAATGAAACCTTCTTGACATAGCAAATCGTTTGATGCTTAATCTAAAGTACGCAAACAAAACTAGCCAGTCCGGTATACAACGATATCTTACAAATTCCAATGTCTTAGTAGTATTCGATTTTAATAAACTGTGACTTATTTTATATTTCTAGCAAATCATTGACTTACGAAAGAAAACACCACCACCAGGACCAACACCAGGACCATCAGGACTGAACTTTGAAAATCTAACACTACCGGGACCATCAGGGCTGAATATTGAAAATCAAAACCCACCGGAACCGTCAGGGCTGAGTTCTGAAGATCAAACACTTCCGGGACCATCAGGACTGAATGTTGAAAATCAACAACCACCAGGACTGGCTTCAGTACAATGCCTTGCTCCGCAGAGTACATCAGCCAGGCTGGCAACTCAACCATCCCTCTACACCCCGTCACACGAGAGAGCTCGTTCCTTTACCAGACGATCGACGATTTTTAGCCAAGGAAATGCACAGTACACGTGTGAACGACAACACGTGCTAGAAATGCTCAGAAACGATTCCAGCTGTACGGAAAGACCAGCAGAGGCAACTAATAGTAAATCCAGAGCAGTTGCGTTTGGGGAAGCAGTGGGGAAAAAATTAGATACTTGGTCACCCGAAAGACGGGACCGAATGATGTTGAAACTTGAAATAATGATGGTGGATGAGGAAAGACATCGATTTGTGGGAAAATATGGTCCCAATTCTTTTTAATTTAACTCATCAGCTGCAGGGATAGCATAATTCTAGACAGCGACCTCAAAAAGTTGCAAACCAAGGCATGAAAGCACCAGGTGTCATTTAAGATGCACAAAATATTCGAAGCTGATATGAAATGTTTGTTTCATTCAATTATGTCGATATTTTAGCATCACAAATTGCTTTTTCCCATCTGCAATCTAAAAGTATTAAAACCGTCATAAAACGGAACAAGAAAAGACCGCTAGCAAAGAAGACTTTACATTTATAATCATATTTACAAATTGGTCACACGAAAGAGGGCACGGAATTATTGTTAAAACCTGAACCAGTGATGGTGGAAGAAGGAAAAACATTTAATGTCTATAAACTATGGTCCACTTCAAGAATATTAGGCTACAACAACATCTTACACGTCTTTCCTCAAGCTTTCGACGTTAGTTCGCTCAAATGACGTATTCGTATTTACTAACACAAATTATCTGCCTCCGTGGCTTATAATGAAATTAGAACAAAACGTGTGCCTTCTGTGAGCTACCTTTGCGGGCCTTTGCGTAAATACTCCTACCTTTTTCTGATGCCAACAGCCACAAGCAAAAAAAGCAACATGTTTTCTTAGTTTTGCATTTTTTAAGGTTTTCATTAACAAAAGACAAAAGAGCGATGGACTTTGTTTATAAAGATTTGATTTCTTAATTCGTAACAACTCAAGTAGACAAGATGTAGTGGAAAAGTGATGTCAAAAGATTTCGGAACCATTGTAGGCGAGATTATTTATAAGAATATGTGAAAATTGTGAAAACTTCAAGATTTTCCCGACCGGAAAAGCCGTACAAAACTGTATTGGGTAAAGTACCAAACCCAACACGACTCAAATCGGTCCAGTCTTTCTCCAGTGATGCGAAGTGACAGACATTTCAAACTTTGTTTCATATGTTAAGATATTACAGACTAGTTATTTTGTAGCCAGGTTCGCGTTTTATGAAATATAAATAAAAATGCATTGAATGAATTCCATTCTTAATTTTTTCACCTAATCGTTTGTTTGTGATTTTGTTGATTCTCTTGATTGAGTTTGGGCAATTTTTTTACCTTCGTGGGGATTCGCGACAACCAACGTTGGGTTATCGCGTACGCACGTTCAACAAGGTCTCATCCTGCCGTACTCGATCACCTGTTTTCACCGAAGCCCCCATCGATGTTAACGCAAACGCAACTATATTACCGCCGAATGTTGTTCATCAACGCGGACCTATCGAACAGTGCCGTCTACTCGATGACAGGGGGCAGGACTTGCCTCGATCTGCATCTTGTTTACGCTGTTATGAAACGAGTTGTGAAATGAACTTATTAAAAAATGATCTTACACACTAAACTTTACGTAACCTCGAAGCAAGTTGATCTAACATTCACAAATTTCTGGTATGAATCTAGGGCTTTAATGTGCCGAAATCTGTAAAACGCCACTACAATGTTTCAAATCTGTTTCGATACATCACAAATTACGATCCTTGGGCGCAGCTTCATCCTTCTAGGGTTTAACGCCTCCTCATACTACCCTCCTGATTCTTTTACGTAGGCAAGTTCATTCATTTCGATACAGGGTGTGTATAAGTCCACCGGATTCGGTACATATTATCCAGTCTTTGCACCAAACGTGTTTTTTTGTTACTTGCACTGTGCGCTAATTCGAAACCCTTGCAGTCATCGTTGCATGCAAACAAACTCTCTAGATTAAATTAATTATTTTACTGTTCAGTTTTTCTCGTAAAATTGCTTTGTGAATCGTACTGTCAAAGTGGTTTTTTTCAAGAACTTTTTTTATTTTCTTAATGCTTGAAACCCATGGTACTGTGAACGTTTCAATTAAAGCCATCGCGTACCTCACAAAAAAAAAAAAAAAAAAAACAAGATACAAGATCCAAAGCTGCGAAAGCAATCAGCTATTAATAATTAACTAGTTTTTTGTAGCCAGGTATCCTGGCGCTCCCAGACCCCTGGTCTTACAGGTCTGTGAGTTCTGAAATATGAATAAAAATTAATTGAAAGAATTGAATTCCTAATGTTTTCAACTTATAAAGGCGTTTGTTTTGCGTTTTTGTGTTCTTTTGATTCAGTTTGGGATTTTTGATTTCACTTCGTGGAGCGTCGCAGCAACCAACGCTGGGTCATCTCCTGCCACATGGCTATGGGTTGATCGCAGCATACTTTTCTCATCTGGAAAATATAGGAATAACATATTGGAAGTGTTTAGTAGGCTACACTCCAAGCAACCTATGACTTCAAATATTATAAAAGTTGGCGCTGGAATGGGTTTTAGTCATTCGTACTTCAGAACTCATCGAGGAAGTTTAGTGGTTGTTGCGATTGAAGTATAGTATAAGTAGGCATAAACATAGAGCATAAGTTAGCGTTAGGCACTATGCGTTTGTAAGTTAGCGTTTTTTTAAGTTTGCGTTAGAACGATGAGAGAAAGAGAGAGCATTTCCGTTCAGTTAATTAGTATTAGCGACCGAGAAGAGAACTAACACACAACGTAGGGAAATAAAAGGCGAAGTGGGAGATAAAAAGGATATACACGTGTTCATTCGCTACAGTGGTGTTAATAAAGAAACCCTCAAACCTATCAGTAAGCATTATATAACTTAGCAGTCGTTAATGAGGAAAAATAATTTGACTCAATTCGGAAGCATGATCATCAGTGAAGGGCAGCAAGTGGATCAGCTAATGTGTGGAAGTAAGCTGGGCGCGTTCGATGGCAGCAGGACCCTGTTGGTTGAAAGAATAGAATCTGCAAGAACATAAACGCAGCATAATGTAAAGGCACTCTGAAGGTTACGTTGATGCGACGGAGGTACATACCGTGTGCGAACATTGTCAACAGGCGAAAGTGGCCGTCAGCAGTGCAGCAAGTGAATCAGCTAAAGTATGGACATAGGCGTTCGTTGCCAGCAGGACTCTGTTGGTTGAAAGAATAGAATCTGCAAGAACATAAACGCAGCATAATGTGAAGGCTCTATGAAAGCAACGTTGCTGCGACGGAGGTACATACCGTGTGCGAACTTTGTCAGCAGGCAAAAGTGGTCGTCAACAGTGCAGCAAGTGGATAAGGTAATGTATGGACATAGGCGTTCGTTGGCAGCAGGACTCTGTTGGTTGAAAGAATAGAATCTGCAAGAACATAAACGCAGCATAATGTGAAGGCACTCTGAAGGCAAAGTTGATGCGACGGAGGTACATACCGTGTGCGAACACTATCAGCAGACGAAAGTGGCCATCAGCAGAGCAGCAAAGGATCGGGTAATGTATGGACATAGTTTTCGGAGCTCGACGCGCCCGCTCTACCGCCAAGCGCATCGCCCGTTGGTCCGCAGTCTCACGTGGCCGTGCTGCAACGGAGGCAGATGCTGGGCGCGGAAGTACGCGAGGTTCCTGCACCCTCGACGGCCCTGCTGCTGGCCTTTGCTCCGGCTGCTGCTCCGGCTCCGGCTGCCCTGTGGCCTCGGCCGTTTGCTGGCGTTTCCGAGCTCGCCGCGCCCGCTCTACCGCCAAGCGCACTGACCGTTGGTCCGCCGTCTCCGCTGCCATACGATCGGCGTGAGCCTGGCGCCTGCGTTGCCGTTTCCGTTCTCCATCTTCGACGTCGGACATCGTGGGCACTTTTTTCGCACAAAAATTACAATTCCCGAAGGTTGCATGCGAATGGATTAGCATATTAGAAATTGAAAAAAATACTTACCTTACTGGAACGAATTTACTTTTAAAAAAAGAACGTTTGTGGTGTATACTTACATTGTCGATCTTAATTTGTACTGTTGCTCACAATCACGATGAGTAAAAAGAATATATCAGTTAAATAGACACTAAAACACTCAGTATGTAGCTTACCTTCAAAAACTTCTCTAGGCACTGGTTCACTGATAATAATTATATGAACTTATCTCACGTGGTTAAGCACACGAACTAAACCAACGTTGTGTCTAAGCAGGCGTGCGAACTAAAAGTACCTAACCAGATACCAACCATCGTTCGATGCACTGCATAAAGAATACCAATAAGAACGTTGTAAACGGCGGTGTGGCAAGATCATTATCTGTTATCAAAAAGTATATTTTTCGCAAATTTGCTGTACGTGCGACAAAATCAATACGAAGTGGTACGAAGTGAAACGAAGAGGATAGAAAAGAAGCAGAAGCAGTGAATAGGTTCTCAAATACGTATCAACATCATTCGTAACCGTTATTTTAAATAGTATATCGTGATGATAACGTGATAAAGCGATCTTGGTGTAAAGTGATCGATAAGAACGATCGATTGAGCCAGCACTCGCATTTGTGTGTGTTGTGTTTAGTCGCCGGCAATGCAGTGATTGTTTTGGTCTACCCGTGCTTCACGCGCAGTATAAAGTAAAACCTTCAGTTAAGTTGGTTAAAAGTGCTGAAAGTGCTTTCTTTTATTTTCAAAGTAAAAAGTAAAATGTAATATTATAGTAGTGACGGGATGCATTCTGATTTCATTTTGTTAGTTCTGAAAACCGAAAACCGAAGATCGAGTGTGCCAGCGATCATATGTGTTTTGTTTAGTCGCCGGCAAGGCAGTAATCACCATCAAGAAATGCTTTCAGTAAGTAAAAGTGCGTTTAAGTGCGTCTTTTTATTATTAAAGTGTATATTTTAAGTCTATATTTTTTAAGTCTCGAAAATTGATGAAAATTGATAATGAAAATCACCGATCGATCGACGATTGAGCCAGTGCGCTTGGCTGTGTGTTTTGTTTACTCGCGCCGCTGTCAAAAACGATTGAGGGCCCAATGTAAACATTAGTCTACGCATTTGTTTTGATCTAAGCGCAATTAATATAGGGAGTAGACTAGTTTTTTTGTAGGCCAGCTACCTGGCGCGATATAATTCTTTGGACACTTTAATTTACTTAACACAGAAAATTATTTTTTAATTTTCAAACCGATTAGGATTTATTCAATTTAAGCTTTTAATTTAAGCCCGGCAAAGCTTAAGTTCATTAGGCTTCATGCGTTAGGAACAGTGTTTTCGTCGTCAGATTGCGGAGCTGATGTTTTTGACATTCCTGTGAATTTTTATGAATGTCCATAATGCAACCCGCCAAGAGACGGAAGCATACACGCCCGGCCAAGAAGCAGCCCACTCGCTTATTGCCAAGCGAGTAACTGGATACCAATATGTTGGGGAACAGGAACAACAGGAACGGAACACGGGATAACGGAACAATTTTCGTTCCATGATTCAAATTGGTGATCAAATGTAAAATTGCATTTGCAACCGAAACGATGAAAAATTCTAAAATCCTCTCATATTGCATACGCTCTCCGGCTGGGAATATAATTCACAGTTTTCTCGAATACTTTCAAGCGACCGCACAAAACAATTATTGACAGTGTCAACCTAGCTTCGATCAGCTTCTTTTTTACTAAGGTTTCAAAAACCACTGAGCACTCGCTTACATCGCTGTTTCAACTCGAACGCTCTCTCCAATATATTGATTTATTAATATATTATTCGAATTAATAAATTAATATATTAATCTAAGAAAAGAAATTAAAATCAAATTGTACGGCACCTCACAGAGCGGCACGACATTACAGAGAATAAAGCATTTAAATACCCACCCGGTCTCCTACGATAGATCGGACACCAAGAACATGCAGACAAACAGCAACAACAACAGCAGAGTGTGCGAGCAGAGTGTTTCGAGCGTCAATCATTTGCGGGTGTGCGAGTGAAGCAATAAACATGTGCGAGCGAGCAACAGCGATTGTGGGTTGGAACTGCAGCAAAAACAAAAACAGCTCACAGTGGGTTATAACGATCGTAAGCGAGACGGCAGTCGTAACAGAGCGAGAGGCAAGTATGAACGATCGAGAGTTCTTCCCTGAGTTGGTACAGATCAAGTTATTTCTCGTTTACTCCAATGTGTTGGTAAAGGCACGATGACGAACCTCGCGCTCATGTGTTGTCCCGCTCTATCTAATGTAATGGTACAGACTCAGCGATTTCTCGCTTACTTCAACGTTTTGAACGTGATACGTTGAACGATGACCAACGACGACAAACGACGACAGTTTGTATTATAATGTATAGGAGAGATGATAGTATCAACAATGTAGACACGCTCAAGACCATGCCATTTCGGTAATCAAAATACTTGCCATAATCTACATTCTAAGACAAGCGAGAAACCCAGCAGGAGCAACAAATTCGCCAGAATTTACAAAAAGATTAATTCTATACTTGTAAGCGAAATAAAGATCCAGTGTGCCTCTTATCGAACGATTTGAAGAAGAGTTTCCATGAAGAAATGTTCTGCTTTGAATTCTCAGTCAGTAAAATCAAAGTTTTTCAAATGTCATCCATGTGGAATGTTCTGGAATGTGCTGCGAGGGAGAAACTTCTTCGAATGACACACATTATCGCAAACAACGTCTGGCCCATAGCACAATACGACGCTGATGTCATTAGAAGCCATTTCCCGGAAACTGAGAGAGCTCTCCGCTTTCGTCGCTAAGTCGCCTGGTAGTTATAACATCCATCGTGTGACATCCGGTGAGGAACTTGAGAACACAATGCGCCCCCTTCTGGAAGAATTTGCCCCAATGAATCTTGCCTTCTGTTGGCGGTTTCTGTAACAATGCCTTGGGTTGTTATTATTTCATGCTACGCCATATTGGAAATTTCAACTAACTCAGGGCACAATATCAGGCCTTGGGCTAAACTCGTCGCTGATGTCATCGAAATTTGTTTCCCCTATTCTATATGCGCTCTCCGATGTCGCCAGTGAGTCGCCTGATAGCCATAACATCCATCGTACGACATCCGGTGAGGAACTTGAGAACAAAATGCCCCCCTTATGTTTAACCCTTCTAGAAGAATGTGTTGCGTGGAATCCCACCTCGTTTTGGCGGTTTCTGTAACAATGCCTTGGGTTGTTATTATTTCATGCTACGCCATATTGGAAATTTCAATTAACTTGCAATTAACTTTGCATACAAAACAAGTGTGGTAATCCAATAAATGGAATGACTCATGCCTCAGAATGTTTATAAACTGCGCGTACACTTGACAGCCGTGTCGTTTGGGATTAATGGAATATTTTTTGCGATTGCAGCTCGTAATGTGAAAAACCGGTTGTGGCCTTCATGTGCATTTGTTATGAGCTAGTGAAAATTGCTTCTTGCGAGAAATGGGGTTTGTATGACTCACTTGTTTATGGTTTTCAAGGCTTGTAATGGCCTGAGCATTATAGATTCGCAGAATTCGATAGCTGTAGCTTTTGAAAAAAAAGATAAACCTAAGGTAATCAAAATACGCGGAATAAAAAGACTAATTTATATGTTTATGAAGTAATGACGGTCACAAAAATTTAAATTTCCTCTGTATTCTAAATGATTCTCATTCCGTTTTCGCAAATTAAGCAGTTTTAGAATTTAAGGCAGTTTAATGAAAATTTCAATCATTTTCTTAAATCAAGTTTATATATCAACTTCAGCATATATATCAGCAGAAAACCCAAACATTTTGACCAATTGACCGAAACAAATGTATGAACCGCCATCATGATTTTGGGCACCCTCAAATTGTAACGCGGAACACACAATGCACAATGCACAATTACGAGTCAGATAAACATTGTTATCGTTAGCTCCGCCTCTCTGGGTGTCTCTAGTGATTCACTGACGAAGGAGAGCCGTGATGTAAGTAGAGTAATTTCGAAGCCAAAGATCGTCCACAACCAATCCAAAGGGTGCTGCTTTCACGCAACCGAAAATATAATGTTGAAAGTGAGCCGAAATTGGTCCTCATAACAAATCAGGAAACGCATTCGGTGCTCGATTGTTTGTGGCGTCGTGCGGATGAAGGAAACATTCATAACATTGGAACCGTAAACATGCGCAGGCGCTTGGAAAATAATCTTGAGAAGTAGCTCTGAAGAAATGTTCAATTTATTACCAGAGCAATATTGTGAAATGCTCATATGCAGTAAAAAATCAGTTCACTATAAAAGAAACTCAAGAGTTCGTCACCATTCGAGAGAAGGAATATGTTCTCCATATTTGGTCACACAAACCTTTTCGTAAGGGTTCGCCATTAGAAGAACTAGACAAAGAAGGAAGGAAGTTTTCTTTGTCCCCAACAGTCCAGAATTCTCCATCCCCATTTTGTGGTGATTTCATCATTTGGAGTTGGCGCGAAAAAAACATTCGAACGGCACGTACTAGGTTTCATATTTCATGTGGTCCGTCTTTCGTCCTCGAATCATGTATTGTCCCCGTGTTTCATATAAATGGCGGGAGATAAGAAACGGAAGCATTAAAACATATTTTACTCTCGATCCTCCAAAATTGTTCTCATCGTCGATCTTCATGAGTTGAACTATCGCATCGCTACGGCGTGTGGTAATTTAGTTTTAATTTCATTACTTTTATTACCTTCCATAAAAATGTGCTCAGGAACACTCACTTAAGAAGGCATAATATAACACGGAGAGGCACAAAGCAGAATCGAAAATCCTCTCTGCCCTCACTCGAAGGTTCAGCCTTGGGTGTTTTTGCATGATCGGACTGGTTATGGACTGGTTTGTTTCTTGAGTTGTTTGTGTCATGCCTTCCGAAAACTGAAATATTCTTTTGCACTTCTGCCGTATCCACTGCCGAAAGGTGATTTATGAGCTCCAAGAGGCTTAACTCCAAGATGGAACCTCATGGAGTCGTTCCCTTTGCATCTTCCCAGAGCGTTCGTTTCGAACAACTCCCAACTTGCAACCCCCACCCAAGGAGAACATAGACAAGTGCATATGCTCTGGACGCCGGCAAAAAAGATCGCAACATAAGAGGAAGGCAAAAATGTCGTTAAAATATCTCCAGACCAAAGGAGCTCTTGCCGAACGCAAGCGATAAGGCCTTCCGTTGTTCTCTGCTGGAGGCTGTATTGGAGTGCGAAGGGATGACATGGTTGGAAAGGGAAATCGGGGGGTTGAGGAAAAGTCACCTCATTGGTGAGACGGTTTGAAGAACGTTGGCTGCACAAGAAGCATGAACTGAAAGACGTCGTTTGTTGGATGTGTTGCAGCTGCATTTGAAAATAACTTATTGGAAATTTTACATGCCTTCGGGTGAATGATCTTTCGACCTCAGAATAACCTTCCCTCCATATGCTTTTCATAACGCAATTCAGTGGCGCAAGGGTACATGTCGAAGCACGTTTACGGGAAACTTGCGATAAGCCAGAGAAAAATAATAAACGTAATTCGTTATGCAATTTCATTAGAATTAATTGAAAAAGCAATGAGGTTTTGCGATAAGTAATGTCGGTGGAGCATGAAAGTAGCACGCTCGAAACGGCGTGAAATCGATAGAAAAAGCCATTTCTTTATCACCATGAGTCACCGAGCAGAGAAGCTTCCCCTTTGCATGCATTGCAACAAACGCGGCGTTGTTTTCTGTGGAGCTCAACTCATGCTAGCTTTGAAACGGATGAAAAGAAGTAGTGAGAAGAAAGATAGTGGCAAGAAGGCTAGCGTTTCGATGTCTTGTGAAGAGGCATTGGATGAAACACCTCCTTTGACGAGAAAGGAAAACATGGAATATGCGCACTTGCATTTCTCGTCTGCATATTGGAATATTCCTATGCTACGATAGTTATATTCAATTGCCTCCAACTTGCAGGAAGCGAGATGGAGCGAAGATAGCTCTTCAAAGAATCTGCAGCGACGAGTTTATTCATCGAAGTTTTGGGAATCTTCCATTGGGATTAGTCTGTTGGGCTTGGGAAGAAATTAAGTTCCAAAGATTCATTGGCGACTGTTGGAGGAAAAAGTCCATGATGCATACCATCGAACAAAGAACGTTTGAAACAACGAGTATTTTTAGGAGCCTTTTGGACATTATCGTACATACTTGGAACTTATCATGGAAAGTTACAGATCGTTAAAAATCTTGCGGGGATTAATTCATAATAACTGCTTTTGTCAAGATGTTTTTCTTCGTTCGAATTCTTTTCATTATTGGGGGATTACCGACATCTTAGAATCTCTGAACGGAAATAAAACCGCTATCTTTTTCTCCCGCGTTGATTTCTTCCCATGTTTGTTCCGGTGCAAGAAAGCGAGGATGTTCGTGTATGGAAAGGAAATCATTCCCAGATAAAAATGTCGCCCTCTGAAATGAACCTAACACTCAGCTTTCTTCCTGCGGTGTCAAGTGTTTTGTCTTAGGGAAGAATGTTGTGATCGTCTTGTTTACGGAAGCAACTGAAGGCTTTCGGTTCGCATTCCACCCAGCGAATCGGAGTTTGACTTTTGGCATGTTGCATCAAATGTCAAAGTCATTCAGTTGTGTCTCTTTGTTATGTATTTGATCCTTACTGCTTGGTGTTTATATAAGTTAAGCTATTTCCAGAGATTGAAGCGTGCATTTCCATGAATAACCAACAACACCATACTCTACTCTCTTAATCCGTTGCGAAGCATTTGTTGTAAAATACAGATACAGTACTCCTTCTGGAAACACCATAAGCATTGCTGAAAATGCAAATAAAATACTTGTTACATTGCTCATGTCAAAATACAATGCAAACATCTAAGATGGTATTCGTATCCACATACTAAAGAACACGGAAAATCGGTAGAAAACATGTTTTCAGCTGGAGCCTAAATTGATGACTACGACGCAAAAATGGATGCGCCCTGTACAAACCTCATGCGTTTTTTTCAAAATTCGGTGTCGTAGAGACAATAAAAAGTGCTGTCGAGACAAAATTTAATGCCAACGGCTGCGTCGTTAAAACGCGAGGTGTCAAAAAGTCACCCCTACTCGGCTGAGTCGCCATAAGGGCCGGACGTTGAAGGGTTTGTTGAGGGTTACCATTCGTCCCGGGGGCAAAGAGTTAACCCCTCGCCCATTTCAACAGAAACGCCATCTTGATGTTTGTATGGCACGTGGATGCTCGTTCGATAGCCTTGAACTGAGTTTTGCTTTGACTATGGTGTGACGATACGATACGACGGTAATTTCCTCTCCATTGTTATTTCGAAACACTTGTTGTGTCTAGAAGCGATGTTTCCAAATGACGCCATTTGTGGAGTCTGTTCGTTTGCTCACACTTGGAGATGCAGATCGAACGTACAACTGGGAGGATGACGCATAATCCGAAGGGTGAAAACGCACGAACACTTGTGCTGGAGCTGATGATGTGCTGCGCAAAAGAGCGTTCTTGATTTGGTTCAACGTGTGTCTAAGTTTGTTATTTGATAAATTGAATCATGTTTTTTACGCAACTTACAAGCCTGTAATTGTTTTAACCCAATGGTTCATCTAGGCATTGGATTTATATTTTCAAGATGACTTTTAGCCTAATGGACGGAAAGGAGACGCGGGCAAGGGCGAGAAAAGCATTTCCAAGCATCCTGCAGTGCGTTCCGTATGCTCATGCGCCAACTGTGTTTCGGAAAACTAGAAACTAGGAGAAGGGCCGCGACAGAAAAATGTTCGATGGGTAGCAGCGGAAAGGACCGGGGAGACCTCCAGTGTGGCAGGAATCTACACACAGCGCGAATTTCGCCGATACCAACGCGAAAGTGCAAGCAAAGCGCTTGGTTGTCGATTAAATGTAAAAAAAAACCGAGTTGTCTTCTGGGTGTGTGTTTATTTGGTGGGAAATTTCGGCAGGTGCAATTTGGACGCCATTGGTTGTGTGTAGGTCACTTTGAGCTGTCATTCGAAACGTAAACAAAAACAACGCCGTTATACATGATCGATTGTGCGTGAATTATTTTCATTGAATTAATTGATGAAAAAATTATTCAAAAATGTGTGAACAATTTTGTGTTGCTAGGCAGCATTATAATATAAGTTGCACGATTTAAAAAACGTAAACTAATCGTTACAATCGATGACGCTCAATCAAGAACGCACTGGCTGGCTTTTGTTCTTATACTGAGCTACTTTCGAGGCGTTTGCAGTGATGAAATGATGTGTGTGGAGGGTGGATGGGCAAAATTAAAGATGAATTCATAGAAATATCATATTCTCTGACGCACGTTGGCCTTTTCACCAGCGCACTTTAAAGCGCCACGGGAAGAAACGAGCAGCCCCCGTTCGTTGGAAAAGCGGTTAGCAACTGAAAGTTGTTCAAACAAATATTCGGGCAGTTTGCAGGTTTTTCCAAAGCGCCTTTTCAGAAGCCCTCCGTGTGCACGGCTCGGGAAAGCTTTCTCGGTCGCGTCAGGTTGAAGGTGTATCGGCGAAGTTCGGGGGCGGGAAAGTTTCGAACCTTCATCTTGGTCGCAGGCATTCGCATAATTACGAAAAGAAAGCACTTAAAAGGCAACTTTTATCCGGCAGAACAGCTCCTGTTCATTTGCATCACGTTGGCTTTTCATTAGCGTCACGATGTAGGTGTAACGGCAAATTTCGGGGTCGGGAAAGTTTCCAGCCTTCATCTCGGTTGCAGACATACGCACAATTGCGAAAAGAAAGCGATAAAAAGGCACTGGCAGCGACACGTCAGCATCAGCCTCAGCATCTTTCGAATGGCAGAACAGCTTCAGTTGGTTTTCGTTTGCGTCAGACTACAGGTGTACCTCGAAGGAGCCACAGTTTTTTCGGATATACATCTGTCCCTGCTGCAGTATCAGATCTTGGCCACACAGCTCGGGCTTGAACTTTCACGATCGAGTTGCTGAGGTGCAGATTGCGTTATGAAACCTGCCAAAACAGGAATAGAAGACAAAAAATCTGTGAGATTTCTTAAACAAAAAGAAACAGTGAAATCGAACAAAATAAAAACGGTACCGTGGATGAGAAATACAAACAGTAAAAAGTGTAATCGGTGTGGGTGGGGTGGGGATTAACATGATTAATCCTAAACTTCAATCCCGGGAAGAATGCGGTGGAATCTTGTAAAGTAACTACGAAATTACATAGGAAAATGTGAAAACGGTAACAGCAACAACAATAATCACGTTCTGCAGTTTTCGAGCAGACAACGCATAATAGATCCGGTGTAAAATGTCAAAAATTCTAAACATTGGCATCAACTCATCTATTACAAACCTGATCATACGCAAGGTACGTCCAACAACCAACTCTATAAAACAATCGCTTACATTAAAACTGAACCAACGGACGAACCGCCATCATGATTTCGGGCACTCTTCACATTGTAACGCGGAACACACACGACGTTGATGTACAATGACGAGTCAGATAAACATTGTAATCGTTAGCTCCGCCTCTCTTGGTGTCTCTAGTGATTCACGCTCTGTGACGTAGGGGAGCCGTGATGTGAGTTGAGTAATTTCGAAGCCAAAGTTCTTCCACATCCAATCCAAAGGGCCGAATCGATAGCCGAAAATATAATGTTGAAAGTGGGCCTAAATTTGTCCTCGATGTAAATCAGGAAACGCATTCAGTGCTCGATTGTTTGTGGCGTCGTGCGGAGGAAGGAAACATTCATAACATTGGAACCTTAAACATGCGCAGGCGCTTGGAAAATAATCTTGAGAAGTAGCTCTGAGGAAATGTTCAATTTATTACCAGAGCAATATTGTGAAATGCTCATATGCAGTAAAAAATCAGTTCACTATAAAAGAAACTCAAGAGTTCGTCACCATTTGAGAGAAGGAATATGTTCTCCGTATTTGGTCACACGAACCTTTTCGTAAGGGTTAACCATTAAGGGCTCGGGACACGAAGAGTAATCGCCTCTGTAATCTTGAAATATTTCAATTTACCGTGTATCATCAATCATCAAAACTTGAATACACGTACTCACCGCTTGGTTTGTTTACTTTTTATTGACCGGCTCTTTCCGATCTGTCAAAAAAAAATTACGCGCCCAGAGCCCAGATTACACCGATAGAGAGCCAATAATCTTTTTGGTAGGTTGTGTGAAATGTTTCAAGATTACAGAGGCGATTACTCTTCGTGTCCCGTGCCCTTTAGAAGAACTAGACAAAGAAGGAAGGAAGTTTTCTTTGTTCCCAACAGTCCAGAATTCTCTATCCCCATTTCGTGGTGATTTCATCATTTGTAGTTGTTTCATATTTCATGTGGTCCGTCTTTCGTCCTCGGATCATGTATTGTCCCCGTGTTTCATATAAATGGCGGGAGATAAGAAACGGAAGCAGTAAAACATATTTTACTCTCGATCCTCCAAAATTGCTCTCATCGTCGATCTTCACGAGTTGAACTATCGCATCGCTACGGCGTGTGGTAATTTAGTTTTAATCGCATTCCTTTTTTTACCTTCCATAAAAAAATGCTCGCTCATTTTTAACTTCAGAAGCCATAATATAACACGGAGAGGCGCAAAACAGAATCGAAAACCATCTCTGCCCTCAATCGAAGGTACAGCCTTGGGTGGTTTTGCATGATCGGACTGGTTATGGACTGGTTTGTTTCTTATGTTGTTTGTGTCATGCCTTCAGAAAACTGAAATATTCTTTTGCACTTCTGCCGTATCCACTGTCGAAAGGTGATTTCCAATCCAAGAGGGTTAACTCCAAGATGGAACCTCATGGAGTCGTTTCCTTTGCATCTTCCCAGACATGGATCTTCGAGCAGCTGCCGAGCGTTTGTTTCGAGCAACTCCCAACTTGCAACCACCACCCAAGGAGAACATAGACAAGTGCATATGCTCTGGACGCCGGCAAAAAAGATCGCAACATAAGAGGAAGTCGAAAATGTCGTTAAAATATCGCCAGACCAAAGGAGCTCTTGCCGAACGCAAGCGATAAAGCCTTCCGTTGTTCGACTGTAGGCATCATTGAAGTACGAGAGGATGAAAGGGTTGGAAAGGGAAATCTGGGGGGTTGAGGAAAAGTCACCTCATTGGTGAGACGGTTTGAAGATCGTTGGCTGCACAAGAAGCTTGAACTGAAAGACGTCGTTTGTTGGATGTGTTGCAGCTGCATTTGAAAATAACTTATTGGAAATTTAACATGCCTTCGGGTGAATGATCTTTTGACCTCAGAATAACATTCCCTCCATATGCTTTTCATAACGAAATTCAGTGGTGCAAGGGTACATGTCGAAGCACGTTTACGGGAAATATGCGATAAGCCAGAGAAAAATAATAAACGTAATTCGTTATGCAATTTCATTAGAATTAATTGAAAAAGCAATGAGGTATTGCGATAAGTAATGTCGGTGGAGCATGAAAGTAGCACGGTCGAAACGGCGTGAAATCGATAGAAAAAGCCATTTCTTTATCACCTTGAGTCACCGAGCAGAGAAGCTTCCCCTTTGCATGCATTGCAACAAACGCGGCGTTGTTTTCTGTGGAGCTCAACTCATGCTAGCTTTGAAACGGATGAAAAGAAGGAGTGAGAAGAAAGACAGTGGCGAGAAGGCTAGTTTTTGGATGTCTTGTGAAGAGGCATTGGATGAAAGGCTTCCCTTGACGAGGAAAGAAAACATGGAATATGCGCACTTGCATTTCTCGTCTGCATATTGGAATATTCCTATGCTACGACAGTTATATTCAATTGCCTCCAACTTGCAGGAAGATGGAGCGAATAGAGCTCTTCAAAGAATATGCTGCCATGAGTTTATTCATTGAACCTTTGGGAATCTTCCATTGGGATTAATCTGTTGGGCTTGGGAAGAAATTAAGTTCCAAGGATTCATTGGCGACTGTTGGAAGATAAAGTCCATGATGGATGGCATACCATCGAACAAAGAACGAATGAAACAACGAGTATTTCTGGAGCTTATTGGACATTATCGTACATACTCGGTACTCATAAAGGAAATAGCTCTCTGAGATGAACCTAACACTCAGCCTCATCCGGGCGATACGAAGTGTTTTGAATAAATTAAGAATCTTGCGATCGTCTTGTTTCCGGTAGTAACTAAAGGCTATCGGTTCGCATTCCACCCAGGGAAGCAGCGGAAAGAAGTCCGCAAATGTTTGAAATAGTGCATCCACTTTTGATCTGCTATGTTCTGCTTTGAATTCTCAGTCAGTAAAATCAAAGTTTTTCAAATGTCATCCATGCGGAATGTTCTGGAATGTGCTTCGAGGGAGAAACTTCTTCGAATGACAAACATTATCGCAAACAACGTCTGGCCCATAGCACAATACGACGCTGATGTCATTAGAAGCCATTTCCCGGAAACTGAGAGAGCTCTCCGCTTTCGTCGCTTAGTCGCCTGGTAGTCATAACATCCATCGTGTGACATCCGATGAGGAACTTGAGAACACAATGCGCCCCCTTCTGGAAGAATTTGCCCCAATGAATCTTGCCTTCTGTTGGCGGTTTCTGTAACAATACCTTGGGTTGTTATTATGTCATGCTACGCCATATTGGAAATTTCAACTAACTCATGGCACAATATCAGGCCTTGGGCTAAACTCGTCGCTGATGTCATCGAAATTTGTTTCCCCTATTCTGCATGCGCTCTCCGATGTCGCCAGTGAGTCGCCTGATAGCCATAACATCCATCGTACGACATCCGGTGAGGAACTTGAGAACAAAATGCCCCCCTTATGTTACACCCTTCTAGAAGAATGTGTTGCGTGGATTCTAACCTCGGTTTGGCGGTTTCTGCAACAATGCCTTGGGTTGTTATTATTTCATGCTACGCCATATTGGAAATTTCAATTAACTCGCAATTAACTCGGCATACAAAACAAGTGTGGTAATCCAATAAATGGAATGACTCATGCCTCAGAATGTTTACAAACTGCGCAAATGCGAACACTTGACAGCCGTGTCGTTTGGGATTAATGGAATATTTTTTGCGATTGCGGCTCGTAATGTGAAAAGCCGGTTGTGACCTTCATGTGCATTTGTTATGAGCTAGTGAAAATTGCTTCTTGCGAGAAATGGGGTTTGTATGACTCACTTGTTTATGGTTTTCAAGGCTTGTAATGGCCTGAGCATTATAGATTCGCAGAATTCGATAGCTGTAGCTTTTGAAAAAAAAAGATAAACCTAAGGTAATCAAAATACGCAGAATAAAAAGACTTATGTAAATGTTTATGAAGTAATGACGGTCACAAAAATTCAAATTTCTTGTGTATTCTAAATGATTCTCATTCCGTTTTCGCAAATTAAGCAGTTTTAGAATTTAAGGCAGTTTAATGAAAATTTCAATCGTTTTCTTAAATTAAGTTTATATATCAACTTCAGCATATATATCAGCAGAAAACCCAAACATTTTGACCAATTGACCGAAACAAATGTAAGAACCGCCATCATGATTTTGGGCACCCTCAAATTGTAACGCGGAACACACAATGCACAATGCACAATTACGAGTCAGATTTTTTTTTTTTTTTTATAAAACTGGGTCAAGTTTATTTCGATCTTGTATCACATTTTGCTATATTACGCTAATATTAGTCTATATTTAAATTTGTTACGGTGATGCTTACAGCGGTGTTACTGTAAACTAAGCCTACGTAGTTTATGAACATTTTAAGTGCTAGAGTCCGCCTGTGCTTATCGCGGGATAGGTATTGGGGATAAGCAAAATCATCATATTCTAAACAGTTACTGCCAATCATGCTGGCTAATATTTTTTTGAAAGTGATCCATTGTGGCTGAATCCGATTGCACTTTGTTAATTTATGTTCGAGGTCTTCTTTTACGTTACAATGGTCGCATAGTTCGTTGTCCGACAAGTTCAGTTTGTGTAGGATTTCGTTGTGACGAAGTTTGCCGTGCACCAGGTGATAATACATTGAGTTTTGGGCCGACGTAAGATTCTTATTGTTGATGTTTTTCCAAATAACATTCCAATTTTTCGCTGGTTGTTTCCTTACTATTTTCGGTTGGTTCATAGAATGAACTAAGTGTTTATATATCTTGGACGAGGCTGGCGATTTCAATAAGTGTATAGGCATATAAGACGCTTCTTTAAGGACTGTTTTAATACATGGATAGCAGTTCGGTAAGTTGGTAATGTCAGGTGGATTCTGTATCGCACTTAGTCTAGTTCGTGATATTGAGGTTGAATCTATCTCTTTTAGATATCTATTAATTAGTAATGCCAAGGATTTCGTTGTCGGCGAGTGCAGTCCTAATCCACCTCTCTCTTTGGGGAGGACGAGCGTGTCAAATGGGATTCTTAATTTCCCTCTGTCCCAAAGGAATCTCGTCACGATGGACGTAGCCTTGGCGGTTTGGGATTTGAGCCCATGAAGTGTGGAAGCCACATACCATAGTTTGGGGAGTATATATGTGTTAACTATTTTAACTTTTTGGGCAATATTTAGGCTTCTGGGTTGATGCATGCTTATATGATAGACCATTTTTTTTAGGCAATCATCCCAATTCTGTTTTGCCATTAGCGTGATGTTGTTTATGAAAGTTATTCCCAATATTTTAATCTTGTTTTTGGTGGTCAACCAGTTGATGTTGAGAGAGCTGTTGTTGGCTGTGTGACCTACGTTGATTCCTACCGTTTTGTTCGGGTTTATAATCGCTCCTGCTTCTTTCCCAAAATCTTCTAATACATTTTTGATGGTATTGAGCTTGTTCGGGGAGCTCGATACAACCGTTATATCGTCTGCATACACCGTCAAGCAGTCGTCTATCCCGGAACATACCGAGCTTATTTTCTGAACAAGAGGGTTCAAGTACAGCACAAACAGCGTCATGGACAGGGGATCCCCTTGGCGCACTGATTTTCCGATAGGAAATGACTTTGATAATTCACCGTTTATAAGGAGTTTAGATTGAGCTTCTTTTCCGATGGCTCTGAGCAAATCTATTAACTTACTAGTAAATCCAATTTCAGCTAAAACTCTGAACAAAAAATTGTGATCCACCCTATCGAAGGCTTTGTTTAGGTCGAACGAAACTAGTTTACCACATATTTTTCTATGTTTCAATTCTGCAATCTTTTCTTTTAACTGGATTATAGCTTGAAAAATGTTTTTGTTTTGGTTGTTACATTTCTGATGCGGAGAGATGATGCTATGTTGGGAGATCACTTTCTCCATCCGTAATCGAATAATTCTACTGAAGATTTTGTAGTCAACATTTAACATAGTAATCGGTCGAAATGAATCTAAATTGTAATTATTGCTAACGCCTCTCTTTTTGACAAGCACTATGGTACCCTCGACGAGGGGCGCTGGTATGATTCCATGTAATATATCATTTTGTACCAAGCTGAATTCTCGGTGTATTAATTCAAAGCATGATTTGTAGAATTCTGTGGGAATCCCGTCTGCGCCTGGTGTGCGGTTATTGTTGGACTTGAGAATCGCATCCCATATTTCTGATATTGTGATTTCGTTAGTTATTTGCTCATTTAGTTCACAATCTGCGGGAATCATTTTTTGGGCCTTAAAGGACTGCGAAGCTGTTGCATTTGGATTTTGGCTGAAAGCCTTGGAGTAGAAATCATGGATAAACTTATGGATGGCTGCTCTTTCAGTTATTTTCTGCCCATTATTGTCTATTATTTCACTAATAGTTTTGTTGCGGCTTCTTTCACTTAACTGAAAGGATGAGATGTCTTCTCCAGGTTCTGATTTGTCGTTAATTCGACAGCTGTCTGTCATGTATTTTCTCTGTAGGGCCAGCATGTTCCCTTTTATGCGATTTATATTTTGGATTTCTCCAGGTGATCCGTAGTAATTGTCGTACGATCTTTTTAATTGAGTATAGAGACGATCGTGTAGGTATCTGAACTCTTGAAGGCGTTCGCTGCTTTTCCAACGGAAGAATGAAATTATCTTCGGCTTGGCCAAGTTTATCCACCATTCTACCCAACTGTTGTAATTTCGCCTTTGTTTTGTCAGTCTAATCCAGCGCTCTTGGAACTGCTCGATATTGATTTCGTTGAGAACGTTTTTACGAATGGTCCAATGGTTAGCTCGCACACCAGTAATGTTGTTCATGGATTGAATATGAATGCGAGCGCTGTGTGCTTTGTGGTCGCTAAACGCTGTTACGTGATACGCAGCCGTTCGTACATCGTTCTTCAAACTTTGCGATACATATATTCGGTCGATGCGCGATGAGGTATTGGCTGTGATATATGAAAATTCGACCGTGTTGTCATTCACGATCTCCCACACATCGAAAAAGTTAGCACGTTGTATGACGTATTGAAGGGTTTTGCTAAAGTTGCTGGTGCCCGTTGCATCTTTGGATTTTGTCACTGCGTTAAAATCACCGGCCAAAATACAGTCTGGTAATCTATTTCTCAGGTGATATGGTAGCGTGTGGTTGAAAAATATATCTCTCGTCCTGGCGTTTTGAGAACCGGATGGAGCATATACATTGCACACGGTCACGGAATTCTGGATGTTGATGGCTATCAGTCGGGAGTCTATACTTCGTTCTATCTGCGAGATTGAAAATATGGATCGGACAGCTATTGCTGTTCCACGCTTGGCTGTGTCGACGTTTGTTATGACCGTGAAACCGTTGAGCGATATGTTTGTGTCAGCGACTTCTTGTAGAAAGACTACATCTGCGTCAGTCCTCGATATAAAATTCGCTAACGCTTGAAGTTTACTCTTACTCTCGATTGAGTTGGTGTTAATTGTTAGTAGAGTTAGGCTAGCCATTTTGGTTTAGGTTGAACGCTTTCGCTCTCCGCTCTTGTTTCCTTCCTTTTTGGATCGACCACGCGTTTCGTTGACTGTGGGTGCTGTCTTTGTTTCAGGCTGTGTTCCCTCTTCACTGCGAGATCTGGTCGATCGCACTTGCTTCACACAAGGCTCCGTGTTAACGGTTGTTTTCACCGATCGGCTCTCAGCTGACTGTCTCTTTCGAGACAGGGAGCGAGGCTTACCCGAAGCAACTGTTGGAGTGGGGGGCGGGACTGTCGGACGCTTTGGCTCGAGCGTCTGCACAACCGGTGGATTTGCGATCGGGGGGGTTCCCTCTCGGTTCTGCACCACCGAGGCGTATGAGTTTAATCTCTCGCTCAGATTAGGTTTTTTGCTACTCAGCTTCCTGCTTTGGAAGCATGACATGCCGAAGTGCACCGCTAGGTCGCAATACCTGCATGTCGGTTTTTGTCCCCTGTACGTAACCAACGTGCGCTCTCCTCTGATCGTAACGAATGACGGTATTGGCTTCGCCAATACCATCGTCACATATCGGAATCCGTCCAAGATTCCGGCACAGGGGAATTGGGGACCCCAGACTCCCTCTTTGATTGTACGGATTTCTCCGTACGCACACAGCACAGACTTTATGTCTTCGTCCGAGACCTCTGCGGTGAGGTCGTGCAATTTGACGATGACTGATTGATCATCCATCGTAATAGGGATGGCAAACTCCTTCCCGTCACATTTATATAAATGCTTCCCGTCGTGTTCCTCGACTGTCTGCAAGGCCAGTCCCTCCTCCTTCAGCTGTACGAAGGCGATCGACGCGGTTGATCTCAGGTGGATCCTGGCCACTGTTAGTTCGTCCAAACCGATCTCCTCCACCAAGAACTTTACGGCTTCCATATGTGTTGGTTTTTTCGATACCTTCGTGAAGTCTACACGAAGGGTACATTTCGAGGCTGTCATTTTTTTTTCCTTTCACTCCCACTAACACTTCCACGTTTTGATTTTTGTTTGCCTGGATCTCTCGCTAGACACGTCCGATAGGTTTGAGCTTCGGAACCGAACTGACAAATGTAAGAACCGCCATCATGATTTTGGGCACCCTCAAATTGTAACGCGGAACACACAATGCACAATGCACAATTACGAGTCAGATAAACATTGTAATCGTTAGCTCCGCCTCTCTTGGTGTCTCTAGTGATTCACGCTCCGTGACGTAGGGGAGCCGTGATGTGAGTAGAGTAATTTCGAAGCCAAAGTTCTTCCACAGCCAATCCGAATCGATAGCCGAAAATATAATGTTGAAAAGTGAGCCTAAATTGGTCCACGAAACAAATCCAGAAACGCAAACGTTCAATTTATTACCAGAGCAATATTGTGAAATGCTCATATGCAATAAAAAATCAGTTCACTATAAATGAAACTCAAGAGTTCGTCACCATTCGAGAGCAGGAATATGTTCTCTTATTTGGTCACACGAACCTTTTCGTAAGGGTTCACCATTACGAGAACAAGACAAAGAAGGAAGGAAGTTTTCTTTGTCCCCAACCGTCCAGAAATCTCCATCCCCATTTCGTGGTGATTTCATCATTTGGAGTTGGCGCGAAAGAAACATTCGAACGGCACGTACTTGGTTTCATATTTCATGTGGTCCGTCTTTCGTCATCGAATCACGTATTGTCCCCGTGCTTCATATAAATGGCGGGAGAAAAGAAACGGAAGCATTAAAACATATTTCACTCTCGATCCTCCAAAATCGTTCTCATCGTCGATCTTCATGAGTTGAACTATCGCATCGCTACGACGTGTGGTAATTTAGTTTTAATTTCATTACTTTTATTACCTTCCATAAAAATGTGCTCAGGAACACTCAGTTAAGAAGGCATAATATAACACGGAGAGGCGCAAAACAGAATCGAAAACCCTCTTTGCCCTCACTCGAAGGTTCAGCCTTGGGTGGTTTTGCATGATCGGACTGGTTATGGACTGGTTTGTTTCCTGAGTTGTTTGTGCTATGCCTTCCGAAAACTGAAATATTCTTTTGCACTTCTGCCGTATCCACTGTCGAAAGGGGATTTATGAGCTCCAAGAGGGTTAACTCCAAAATGGAACCTCATGGAACCGGTTCCTTTGCATCTTCCCAGACAAGGATCTTCGAGCAGCTGCCGAGCGTTCGTTTCGAACAACTCCCAACTTGCAACTCCCACCCAAGGAGAACATAGAAAAGCGCATATGCTCCGGACGTCGGCAAAAAAGATCGCAACATAAGAGGAAGGCAAAAATGTCGTTAAAATATCGCCAGACCAAAGGAGCTCTTGCCGAACGCAAGCGATAAGACCTTCCGTTGTTCTCCGCTAGAGGCTGCATTGAAGCACGAAGGGATGAAAGGGTTGGAAAGGGAAACCTGGGTGTTCAGGAAAAGTCACCTCATTGGTGAGACGGCTTGAAGAACGTTGGCTGCACAAGAATCATGAACTGAAAGACGTCGTTTGTTGGATGTGTTGCAGCTGCATTTGAAAATAACTTATTGGAAATTTTACATGCCTTCGGGTGAATGATCTTTCGACCTCAGAATAACATTCCCTCCATATGCTTTTCATAACGCAATTCAGTGGTGTAAGGGTACGGGTACGTTTACGGGAAAATTGCGATAAGCCAGAGAAAAATAATAAACGTAATTCGTTACGCAATTTCATTAGAATTAATGGAATAAGCAATGAGGTGTTGCGATAAGTAATGTCGGTGGAGCATGAAAGCAGCACGATCGAAACGGCGTGAAATCGATAGAAATAGTGCATTTCTTTATCGCCTTGAGTCACCGAGCTAAGAAGCCTTTCCGTTCGTATGCGGCGTTGTTTTTTGTGGAGCTCAACTCATGCTAGCTTTGAAAGGGATGAAAAGAAGGAGTGAGAGCGAATAGAGCTCTTCAAAGAATATGCAGCCACGAGTTTATGAATTGAGCCTTTGGGAATTTTCCATTGGGATTAATCTGTTGGGTTTGGGAAGAAAGTAGGTTTCAAAGATTCATTGGCGACTGTTGGAAGATAAAGTCCATGATGGGCGGCATACCGTCGAACAAAGAACGAATGAAAGAACGACTATTTTTAAGGAGCATATTGGACATTATCGTACATACTCGGTATTTATCATAGAAAGTAACGGATCGTTATAAATCTTGCTTGGATTAATTCATAATTACTGGTTCTGTCAAGATGTCTTTCTCCTTTCGGATTCCCTTATCGAGGGGTTGCGGACATCTTAAAATCTCTGACCGGAAATAAAACCACTATCGCGCATTCCCTCGTGGATTGTGTCCCTTGTTTGCTCCGGTTTCCATTGTGGGGTACAAGCAAGCGAACATGTTTGTACATGGAAAGGAAATCATCCGCAGATAGAAATGTCACCCTCTGAGAGGAACCATACACTCGGCGTTCTTTGTTCGGTACGAAGTGTTCTCACAGCGAAACAGAGGGAAGAAGTCCGCAAATGTGTGTTGAAATAGTGCATCCATTTTTGATCTGCTATGTTCTGCTATGTATTCTCAGTCAGTAAAATAAAAGTTTTCCAAATGTCATCCATGCGGAATGTTCTGGATTATGCTTCGAGGGAGAAACTTCTTCGAATGACAAACACTATCGCAAACAACGTCTGGCCCATAGCACAATACGACGCTGATGTCATTAGAAGCCATTTCCCGGAAACTGAGAGAGCTCTCCGCTTTCGTCGCTTAGTCGCCTGGTAGTCATAACATCCATCGTGTGACATCCGATGAGGAATTTGAGAACACAATGCGCCCCCTTCTGGAAGAATTTGGCGCCATGAATCGTGCCTTCTGTTGGCGGTTTCTGTAACAATGCCTTGGGTTGTTATTATTTCATGCTACGCCATATTGGAAATTTCAACTAACTCAGGGCACAATATCAGGCCTTGGGCTAAACTCGTCGCTGATGTCTTCGAATTTGTTTCCCCTATTCTGCATGCGCTCTCCGATGTCGCCAGTGAGTCGCCTGATAGCCATAACATCCATCGTACGACATCCGGTGAGGAACTTGAGAACAAAATGCCCCCCCTTATGTTTAACCCCTCTAGAAGAATGTGTTGCGTGGATTCCAACCTCGTTTTGGCGGTTTCTGTAACAATGCCTTGGGTTGTTATTATTTCACGCTACGCCATTTTGGAAATTTCAATTAACTCGCAATTAACTCGGCACATGAAACAAGTGTGGTAATCCAATAAATGGAATGACTCATGCCTCCGAATGTTTACAAACTGCGCAAATGCGAACACTTGACAGCCGTGTCGCTTGGGATTAATGGAATATTTTCTGCAATTGCGGCTCGTAATGTGAAAAGCCGGTTGTGACCTTCAAGTGCAGTTGTTACGAGCTAGTGAAAATTGCTTCTTGCGAGAAATGGGGTTTGTATGACTCATTTGATTATGGTTTTCCAGGCTTATAATGGGCTATAAATTCGCAGAATTCGATAGCTGTAGCTTTTGAAAAAAAAAAGATAAACCTAAGGTAATCAAAATACGCAGAATAAAAAGACTAATTTATATGTTTATGAAGTAATGACGGTCACAACAATTTAAATTTCCTCAGAAAACCCAAACATTTTGAGAATGAGAACGTTTCAAATAAAAGTTTGTCAAATAAACAACCGTGAATCGCCTCCCCTATAAAACAATTTGTTTGTGCGATTACAACGAAACCAATGCAAGAACCGCCATCATGATTTTCGCGCACCCTTCAAATTGTAACGCGGATAACATACGATGGTGATGCACAATGACGAGTCAGATAAACATTGTAATCGTTAGCTCCGCCTCTCTTGGTGTCTCTAGTGATTCACGCTCCGTGACGTAGGGGAGCCGTGATGTGAGTTGAGTAATTTCGAAGCCAAAGTTCTTCCACAGCCAATCCAAAGGGTAGTGCTGACACATAGCCGGGAATATAATGTTGAAAGTGAGCCTAAATTGGTCCACGAAACAAATCCAGAAACACATTAGGTGCTCGATTGTTTGTGGCGTCGCGCGGGGGAAGGAAACATTCATAACATTGGAACCTTAAACATGCGCAGGCGCTTGGAAAATAATCTTGAGAAGCAGCTATGAAGAATTGTTCAATTTATTACCAGAGCAATAGTGTGAAATGCTCATATGCAATAAAAAATCAGTTCACTAAAAATGAAACTCAAGAGTTCGTCACCATTCGAGAGAAGGAATATGTTCTCCGTATTTGGCCACACAAACCTTTTCGTAAGGGTTCACCATTAGAAGAACTAGACAAAGAAGGAAGGAAGTTTTCTTTGTCCCCAACAGTCCAGAATGCTCCATCCCCATTTCGTGGTGATTTCATCATTTGGAGTTGGCGCGAAAGAAGCATTCGAACGGCACGTACTTGGTTTCATATTTCATGTGGTCCGTCTTTCGTCATCGATTCACGTATTATCCCCGTGCTTCATATTTACGGCGGGAGATAAGAAACGAATGCAGTAAAACATATTTCACTCTCGATCCTCCAAAATACTTCTCATCGTCGATCTTCACGAGTTGAACTATTGCATCGCTACGGCGTGTGGTAATTTAGTTTTAATATCATTACTTTTATTACCTTCCATAAGAATTTGCTCAGGAACACTCACTTAAGAAGGCATAATATAACACGGAGAGGCACAAATTAGAATCGAAAACCCTCTTTGCCCTCACTCGAAGGTTTTGCCTTGGGTGTTTTTGCATGTTCCGACTGGTTATGGACTGGTTTGTTTCCTATGTTGTTTGTGTCATGCCTTCAGAAAACTGAAATATTCTTTTGTACTTCTGCCGTATCCACTGCCGAAAGGTGGTTTATGAGCTCCAAGAGGCTTAACTCCAAGATGGAACCTCATGGAACCGGTTCCTTTGCATCTTCCCAGACATGGATCTTCGAGCAGTTGCCGAGCGTTCGTTTCGTTTTTTTCAACCCCCAACTTGCAACTCCCACCCAAGGAGAACATAGACAAGTGCATATGCTCCGGACGCCGGCAAAAAAGATTGCAACATAAGAGGAAGGCAAAAATGTCTTTAAAATATCGCCAGACCAAAGGAGCTCTTGCCGAACGCAAGCGATAAGGCCTTCCGTTGTTCTCTGCTAGAGGCTGTATTGGAGTGCGAAGGGATGGCATGGTTGGAAAGGGAAATCGGGGGGTTGAGGGAAAGTCACCTCATTGAAGAGACGGTTTAAAGATCGTTGGCTGCACAAGAAGCATGAACTGAAAGACGTCGTTTGTTGGATGTGTTGCAGCTGCATTTGAAAATAACTTATTGGAAATTTTACATGCCTTCGGGTGAATGATCTTTCGACCTCAGAATAATATTCCCTCCATATGCTTTTCATACCGCAATTCAGTGGCGCAAGGGTACATGTCGAAGCACGTTTACGGGAAAATTGCGATAAGCCAGAGAAAAATAATAAACGTAATTCGTTATGCAATTTCATTTGAATTAATGGAAAAAGCAATGAGGTTTTGCGATAAGTAATGTCGGTGGAGCATGAAAGTAGCACGGTCGAAACGGCGTGAAATCGTTAGAAAAAGCCATTTCTTTATCACCATGAGTCACCGAGCAGAGAAGTTTCCCCTTGGCATGCATTGCAACAAACGCGGCGTTGTTTTCTGTGGAGCTCAACTCATGCTAGCTTTGAAAGGGATGAAAAGAAGGAGAGAGAAGAAAGATAGTGGCAAGAAGGCTAGCGTTTCGATGTCTTGTGAAGAGGCATTGGATGAAAGACTTCCTTTGACGAGGCAAAAGGGGGAGAATGTAAATGTTTTTTTTTTATTTGATAGTATTAACATCATATGACGTATGATAATAATATAAATCTAGGACTTTTTTGCCCGGAACAAATAATTACATTGAAAGTAAGAGGAGAAACAGAAATATAAATTTCTTTCAAGAATCATACAATGAGAAAAGAAGGACGTTTTTAAAAGATGCGCCATTTATTGCCCCCACGGTGGAGGTTGAAATTCCTTCGCCATGATTTTAATAATTTCCATCCGTCGGTTAATGCAACGATGGGCAATGGAAATGGCACCGCGCCTAATGCGCTCCACCGCCTCCACGGATCTCCGAGTTTGCAGCAGTAGCTCCATGCTATTCAGCTTGTAACGGTAGATCTTCCGCTCCCATCCCACGAAGGTCTGCTCCACCTCGTATGCAGCATCCGTCACGGCCGTGCTGGCTACCTCACGTGCGAAGAACACATCCATAGCATCCTTCGAGAAGTCAAAAGCAAGTTCGTACGGCGACGTGCTCATTCTTCGTTCGGGGGTTTCTTTTTTCAATCTTGTTGTTAAAACAGAATGCAAACCGCGGCGTTCGGGAAACGACTAGACACAAATTCTACGTCCGACCCTTTATAAACTTTCAGTGCTCAAACGACACCGTTCTTTTTCCCTGAGAGAAAAATAAAGGAGAAGAGCTGAACACGCGAAAAGGCTCGCTATCTCTCTCTTTCTCCGGAGAGAAATTTATGAACACAATGCGCCCGTTGAGTTTAACTCTTCCTGAGGGATTTATCGCCTGGGAGATTTCATGTTTGGAATTTTATTTCATGTGACCTCATATTAGGAATTCCAAGACTCGACACATGGCTTGAGGAAAAATCGGTGCTCCATGCAATAAAGTAACTCGCCAATTGTAGAGTTTTATCGAGTGTGATTATCCAATAAATGGAATGACTCATACCTCAGCATGTTTACAAGCTGCGCCAATGCGAACACTTCGAGCCGCGCCGATTGGGATTAATTTACTACTTTTGCGGTGCAGAATACCGATAGGCGATGGTGACCTTCACGTGTAGTTGTTACGAGCTGCAGCATATAGCATCTTATGAGAAATGAAATTTGTATTGGAAACTTATTAGTTTATAGCTCGTCTGTTTACTGAGAAATGAAAACAATAAAACATGCAGAAATACGCGATCACAGTAGTGAACAATATCAAGCCTTTAACGAAACTCGTCGCTGATGTCATCGAAATGTGTTTCCCCTATTCTGCATTGGAACCGCGGTGTTTGGGGTTAATGGTATATTTTTCTGCAATTGCGGTTCGTAATGCGGATTGGCGCATGTGACCTTCGCGTGCAGTTGTTAGGAGCTGCCTGGTACTGCGGCATATGAGAAGTGAAGTTTGTATTGGAGCCTTATGAAGCTCTCAAATTTGGAGGAAAAGAAAAGAGCTTGCATTGGATGCTCTGTCAGGCAAATAAAAGTGTTCATATGCAATTTTCACGCATAAGCAACGCAAACAGCAACGCTATTGTGTCGAATAACTCCTCCAGCAACATTGAACCAAGGAAGGCCAATACTGCCTCACTCGAGTCAGCCACTTGTAACGGAAAGTTGAAACTCAGCCATCAGGAACCTCGAGCCTCGAGTATCGTTTAAGGAAGCAGGACGAATGTGATGCTCCGCGTCATCCCGATTTCTTTTTAATTGGAAATGTTCAGATGGTATGTTTAAAAAAAGCAACATCGCTATCTCTCATTCCCAAGGGGACTTTGGTTGAGTTGCCCCGAGTTGGCGATGGATTAATTATGTCGCTTCTTCTCGAGCTCGAGCTGCTGTCCAAATAAACCGAACGTCACAGTGTTAAGTGTTAAAATATGAAAAGCGCAAGGGGGGGCTCGAATTCCCCCAGACAAGAATCGAAACCGTTTCTTGTTACAAGGGTCGCCACCGTTACGATACGTTACGTTGCGTTATGCTAATGGTGGGTCCTGACTTTGACAGCTCCTATCTGGCACTGAGAACACAGACTAAGCCTGAGACTAAGCAACGTGGCAGCAGTAGTGCGAGTAGTGCGTTCTTTCATTTTACGTTTGACGAAGACAAATCGGGACAGGAAACCCCAAAGGAGCGGTTGTTGGACCCGGCAGATACCTGGTGATCCGCGTTTATTTACGTAAGGCAAGCGGGGAGAAGCAAACAATTAATCAAAAGAATAACAACGCTTCCGGGACGCACCGGCACTGGAGGGCGGATGATTGCATGGCATGGAGCACTCTCTTCTTCTTGGTCGTTTGCGTTTCGTTTCGTTTCGTGTTGGGCCGTGTTTGGGTGCAAGGAGTGCGCGGCCGTGTAGCGTTGGCTAACGGAAGAGCTGCGAGTTCTGGAGCGACTGGCGCAGGAACTGGCTCGGTACCAGGTTGTGCGAGTACTCGACGCCCGGTACGATCACCTCCTCGGGCGGCTCCGGCTTGGGCACGATCGGCGGGATGCGCGACTGGCGGACGGCTTTGACGCGCGGCAGCGACTTGGTGAGGTAGTCGGCGGGTGGCATGGGTGGCGGGGCGGGCGCTTCGCTCTTCTGTGTGAGGAGGATGGGGCGCAGGGCGGCGCCCGGTTCCGACTTGACCGTGAGCGAGCCGAGCAGCGGCTGGGCCACCGAGCGGCTGCCGGAGCGCGCCACCGGGAGCCGCGGCAGCAGCGGCACCGGCTGGATGGCGTCGGGTGTGAGCGGTAGGGGCGAGGAGCCACGCGCCCGTCCGCTGAACTGGTCGGAGCCGGTGGGCGAGTCGAGGCCGCGCTGCTGCAGCTGCTGGTGCATAAGGCGTGCGTTCAGGTAGTTGGCCTCGTGCTGCCGCTGCAGTGCCTCCTGCTGCAGCTGGTAGGTGTGCTCGTCCGGGTGGGGGTGATGCGCGGTAAGGGAGCGGGCGCCCATCATGGCCGCTGCCAGCCGCAGCTCGTCGTGGGGACCAGCAGCGTAGTGGTGCTGGTGGTTGAGCCCGTTCGCTGGCAGGTGGTGGTCGAGGCCGTTGAAGTCGTTGTAGGGGCTGCGGCTGCGGCTACGGCTGTCGTAAGAGCCGTCGCGTCGCGGCCCGGGCGACTCGGTGTAGAGGCCGGCGAAGCGGGTCGCGTTGCGCGCACTCAGCTGCCCCTCATCCGCCAGCTCGCCCAGTGACGCGATGCTTTCCGCTGCCGTGTGATGGCCGTTTTGAAGCGGACCGGTGGGCTCCGTGCGGGCGGCTACGTCCTGCGGCTGCGATGGCAGCACGCGGCGGCTGAAGGCGAAGTAGGAGCGCATCCGGCCCAGGTCGCTCTCGATCTCTGGCAGAGACTTGCGCTTGGTGTTCGGCGTGTGCCAGAGCACCAGGACGGCGCACACGATGCCGAGCACGATGGCGGCGATGTAGTGCCCGGCGATGACGTCCTTGTCCGCCTCGGCCTCCTCGCCTTCGGCGAGCTCCGGGATGCCATACAGCGTCCCGTCGACCGTGCCGAAGTACTGCAGCAGCGCGATGGCGAGCAGCTCGAGCGTGATGCCGAGCGCCAGGGCCGCCTCGTTGCAGTTGAGCGGAGCCAGCTCGAGGATGTTGATGGCGGGCAGCGGCAGGGCGGCACCTAGGCACGCGAAGAACACCAGCTTTGCGATGCCGTACTCGAGCGGGCGTAGGTCGGCGGCGTAGAACGCGACGGCCAACACCAGCCCGACCAGGTACAGCACGGAGGCGAGCAGGAACAGTAGCTTCGGCGAGAGGAGCAGCGTGAGGAGCGTGGTCAGCAGCGCACCAGCCGCCAGAAGCCAGAACACGCAGTACCAGGCGTCCGTCGCCTTGAGCAGCGCTACCGTGGCGGCAAGGCCGAGGTCCAGCAGCACCCAGTAGAAGGCGAGCAGGCCCACCAGCTTGGTGGCGATGGCGTACGCCGTCCACAGTGAGCGGTAGCGACAGCCGCCCCAGCCGCCCGCCGGTCCGACCATCTGCTCGGTGGAGCCGCCGCCCCAGACCGTGGCGCCCGTCGACGCCTTGCCCGGCTGCAGCGAGCGGCCGAAGTGCGCGAACGTGCCGAAGGAGCGCCGGTGGCCCCCGAGCAGGCGGCCGCTGTCGTGCGCCATCGCCGTGTCGTAGTCCAGCGGCTTCCGGTAGTCGACGATGGCTTCGCGTTGCAGCAGCTCCACCAGTCCGATCAGCACCAGCACGAGCGCGCTGGCGGCCAGGAGCGCGATCGCCACGTTCTGGTGCAGCGTATCCTGCACCCAGCCACCGTCCGCGGCAGGAACCCGCTCGCTGTCCTGGGCGGCGATCGTCGCCGTTGAGGCCACGCCGCACAGGAACCAGAAGCTGCACAGCGACATGTACATCGCCCGGTGGCGGCCCTTCGAGCGGATGTGCAGGTAGCTGAGACCCGGCACGAGCGTCAGCCCGATCGCAATGGCACCCAGGTACACCGCCGGCACGATATCTGCAAATCGCAAACAAAACGAAAATAAAAACGTCAGGAATCAGGAACCAAAAGATCCAAGTCCTCTGTAAGGTTCCTGCAGGCCCTGGCGTCCCCTTCCCTGGAACCTAGTTCCTGGGAACCGCCTTCCGCGGCATCTACGATGGAGCTGGGAGCTACTTCCTCTTCGGAGCCCCACAGTCTCCTGCGACCTTTGTGTCCGGGTCAAATGTGTTTGTACATACTCCACGGACGCGCCCGAACACCCGTTTATCAGGAACTGGTTACCCTTTTACGCCGACAACACAGGACAAGTGGGACGCACGCGAGCTAAAGATAGTGTACGCTATCTGCCGAGCCACCCTTGGCATGTACAACTATTTTGACTCGCCATTTATCACTCCGATCGGTATTTTCCCAACCAAACCAAACAACAAAAACCAGAGAACCACACATCGGTTGACGATGGCAGAATCGATAACGGGAGCATCACAACAAAGCGACTACGCCGGAAAACCTGCGGAGAATGTACGATAGCAGCGGGAGCGGTAACGATTGGACCCCTGATTCGGCAAGCTGCAGCTTTCTTGCTGGAAGGACGCAAAACTCAATTGCTTGTCTAGGTCCTTCCATTCGATTGCCTGGACAGTCTTCAGTCTGGACAGTCGGCTCGGAGTTGAGGAACATAGGGTTGCTGGACATGCTGACGCTTCGTGGCTGGAGTAGACGCTTCGTGGACTACTTCCGTGCCAGCGGGAAGCGGACAGCCTGGCCCAATTCTGCGCGGGTGCGTGTAGCTGTCGTGTCACGAACCGTCGGCGAAGGGTTGATAGGGATCGCAGCAGGAGTAGCAGCAGCAGCAGCAGAAGCAGGCGATCGCGATCAATTGCGGGTATCTTGTAGCGTGCACCGGCTGACAGGTGTCAATTAGTCAACGCGATGTGGGTTCACTCGCGGGAAGCGGGTCACACCGGGTGGAAGTATTGTTTGTTGATGGACGAACGATATTTGATGGTCGAAGGACGGACGGTTGACGGTTTCGCTGAGGATGAGTCAGCGCACCAACGCTCAGGTCTACGGGCCCTTGGAACGGCAAAGCTTAGTAGGGGCCGTGGAAAAAGAAGGCGCTGGGAACGGATGAAGGGTAGGAATTGGGTTGGAACACCACAGTTCTGTGGAGAAGCGTCGCAGATAGTCAGAGCCGCTCGAGGGCCCCATATTGGAGGCAATAACAGCTTGCGAACTGATAAGATAAACCCCCCGTTGGACATGCATCGGGTACTTGACGCACACGTACGCACAGATACACAGGGAAAATATTGACACACCCTGACCGCAGGGGAAAGGGATAGCATGGAACGTACCGTCGACGAGCAGGAAGACCAGACCGGCGGCGAACGAGAACAGGCACGCGGCCAGATCAAGGTAGAGATGGATGAACTGCGTCTTGCGGTAGTTGAGCTTGAGGCCGTTGGTGAGCACGACCGTGACCAGCATCGCGACGATCGCGATGATATACGGCCAGTAGAGCGTCTCCTCGTACAGGCAGACGATGGTTTGGTCGTCGGCTAGCGGCTGCAGCAGTAGGTAGCCGAAGAGGATGCCGGCAGGGGCGTACGCCAGCCCGGCCGTCACTTCGGCGATGTGGTCCATCCCGGCTCGGAAGCGGTACTAGTGCGCCCCAGTTGGAGACCCCGTCTGTACTGCCGCCCGCTGGAGCATCTGGTGCCCGGATGGACGGGGAGCACACGCCAATCGGGCTCGCTGGTACTACTGTGGTTCTGTGGTTCCTTCCGGTCCTCTCGACTGCCTTGCACTGGATTTCCCGGTGGTTTAGTTGCAAGCGAGGTGAAAGAGGCGTGCAGGTGTCTATAGCCTGCTGGGTGGTTTGCTTCTGCTCAAGCGACGCTCCTATCGTTAGGCTAGATACGGCACACTGGCACAAAGCACCTTATCATCGTCGAATGCGTTAGATGACTGAGGCATCAGCCACGGGACGACGTGCTCCGGCTCTGAGCCGGGTGCCCGTGGAATCACATCCACACGCACACGCACACATGCACGCACACCGACGACAGTGCTTTGGCAATTGCTCGGTCAATCGATAGCGTCGTTTGCGGTCCCCCGGGGAAGACGCGACCTCCGAGCGATGTTGCGGCTGTAATTCCCACCAAACAAGCCCGACGGCAACTATTCCCCCATTCCCCATGGGTAATAGACATATAATGGAAGATAGAGTGACAACATTGATGGAGCGCCAAAGGGCAGGGAAGGTAGTAAATTGTATAACCCAAATGGCCTGGGAAGCCTATCCTCACTATCGATCATCGCGATTGGTGCGACTGGATCGATATTGATTAGCGTAACTGGACAAACATGGAAGGCTCAGGGTCGCGCTGGAGGTGTCTGAGCTATAGAAAGAATGCGGGACGTTCCACGGTGGAGCAAAACCATCAGCACCTGATGCCTTGATGAGCCTTTACCTCGTACAGTGGTGGTGCGATTACCCACGATGGATTCATCAGTGCACTTGAGTCATGAAAGGGTAAACACTGGCGGCGGTAGTGACAAGGTGTAGGCAAAAGTACTCGAGGGTTGTTGAAGTCGCAATTCCTTCGTAGCTTCACTCACACGACTTCACTCGTGGCACGTGACCGTCACTGGGAGCAGCAGAAGGGTCAGGATGAACCATAGCCCCGACCGGGCGAACCTTCCTCCAGACGCTCCAAGTCTTACTGGAAATTCTACACACATATCCAATTCTCTGATATCGGGGATTGCGCAAGAAACCTAAAAAGCCAAGAAGTGTACGCAAAGCTACCCACGCAACCTTACCCCAATTTCCAAGATCAGCTTCCTTTATCAATTCCGGAGGTCCCGAAACTACTGGAACTAGCTGGTCCACAAACCACCTGCACCCACAATTCTGAAACTAGCTACCTACCCCCTTCCCCATCAATTCGCCCTCGTGTGCGCTAAACGACAAGAATGATGCACTGGATCGGCCGGCCCGGATGAACCTTTCGCTATCTTATCGCCATCGGTGTGATGTATCGATTATAGTCAACCCCTCCCCTCCTTCCCCCTTTGCTCGCTCGCTCTTTATCTCTCCCTCCGTAGTGAATGCGGGCCATCTGGAAGAATCGATCGCTTCGCGAAATGGTAGGGTGCGAGATCTTCATATAGATTGGTGTTGGGAGGGTGGGTGAATTCTTGGCAGGATAAGTGATAGCCGGCACTGGTCAGTAGAAAAAAAAAAAACCTATGCTCTTTTATGGATCGAAATGAGAATCGAGAGGGAGACATGGAGAAACTGAGTACGAAATACAGGGAGAACCCCGACTGTGGCAAGTGGTGATTGACGAGTAGCACAAACCGACTCAGATAGGCAGCAAGCAAAAAAGACGTCGAAAGCTCTGAACAGGTGGTGGGTGGAAAGGAGATGGGTTTGAGGGATAGGGAGTTGTAGACCAACAAGGTGATAGGGGCGCGAACGTAAAACCACGGCCTCGGGTCGCCAAGCCATTCATTCATCACCTCGACGATGTTGCAGCCCTATGCTCCCCATTCGCTGCCGGTCTGGCTCCAGGAACGTTTCGTTTTATGATGAGCTGCGACCATTTGATTAGAATGAACGATAACGTGTGTTGGTGAGAATTATGCGTGGGGCGAACCAGAAAGACTGAGCCTTTTTTCTTTTGCACTAATTTGTTAATAAAATATTTGATGTATTTATTCGGGATTTTTCAGAGCAGCCAATGCCTAGAAAAAAAAATCTATTGAATGGCATTGCCGAAGTCTAATCTATAAGTCACTTTAATCCCTGCTTGTTAATGCTCCATAAATTTGTTTATTCCAATTGAATTGAAAGGTTCATTTGTTTCCTTTGTTTTGTTTTTTTTTTACATTTTTTCTCTTCCTCCTTCTTAACCCACTGTCTCGGTGGACGCGGCGGTAAGTACAAATGTTAACCCTTTTTGCAAATTAAAAGTCTTAAACCAAATAGAAACTTTTTCGATTAGATTGACCAAACAAGCGCTGCTTCAATGGCTAATTTTAGCAACTTTTTACTAAATATTGAAACTTAAATTTACATCTTTAGCTTTGTTTAACATTAAAAAAAAGCTTCTTCCTATGCGCACAAAAACAACGTTTGTTAGGCACTTGTTTTACAAGTGATTTTGCAGGTTCTTAAGAATTAATAGAGGTTTAATTAACGGTAAAATCCCCTGAATGTGGTTTGGTTTTTAACTTGAACGACGCATGCTGTTGATGAAGGCTAAAGTGAAAGTTATTGAAACACGAGAAATTTTGAATTTGACTTCCAATAAAAATCAACATTATGATGGCTTCATAGCAAGCATAGAAATCGTGAAAAGAACCATTTAGATTAATTTACGAACGTTGAGTGCTCGACTGTGGCAAATTGGTAATAAATAGTTGAAAAAAGCTTGCTTAAGCACACAGAGCTTAACGTTTTACCTCAGAGCAAGAAAAGTCACACACATTTAACAAAAAAGTCACACCTTTAAAAACATAACAGTGAGCTGACGATTGATTGCACCCGCAGTAGGGAGATCAATTTAAGCACTAATGTTTTAAAAACATACCTAAACACACCTTTTTGAATTGCCTTTCCAGCAAATATTTTCTTTAAGGGTTAGAATGTATTATTCAAAAAAACATTTAGCTCATTATAAAAAACCCGACGCACCTTGATGTTTAGCACGCTGCCTGGACATCGGGAGAGAATGGAGGACGAGAGGACACGTACAAAAAAACAGATGTGCCTTCTTAGAACTATTTTCAAAATTTCATCGCTGGAATTTCCCGAGTTGGGAAATCTACCTACATTTGCAGGCTTCCCTTTGCTGAGTGTGCGGTAGGCATTACCTAACATTCCCACAGTGTAGCCAATAATCAACGGTTCATCCAGCAGTCATATGAAACAACTCTGGCACGGGCGAGGACCCGATTGATTTGGGATAAAAGGATCTGCCTTTTCCAACTGACTGTCGTGAGTAATTATTAATTATTAATTTAGTTGGACAAGGGACAGGTAGGCAACTGAGAAATGGTGATAACCGTCACGTCAACGTTTGACCAGCGTTGCTAACCCTTTGAAGTGTGCCCTCCTTACAACCCAAGGTAGACCAGTTGCATACAGCGTTCCCCTTTTCGATGCCGCCGATAACACGTAACGCGAAACCTCAGGCTCCGCCAACAACTACGGTTGTTCGGAAATAAACGATCGTCAATTGATTGCCCTTTTGGTGTTTGTTTTGTTTTGTTTTTAAAGTTAATATTCCTTTTGTTCTCCGTGTGCCGTTATGTCGCTGGTGTTGACCGACCCGGCCATCCAGCGCTGAACGAAGATAAGGCCACTCGGGTCGCCCTTATCCGCCGGTGATAACCGACCGTAGTCCGAATGAAGTGCCTTTTGGGTAGCGATCATAAATGACGTGCCGCCGTGCGCCGGACGGTGGGTCTCTCCGCCGGACGGTGGGATGTGTGAAACGACGCTTGATAGGATCCTTCATATCTTAGAAGCCGCCATCACACGGTTTCCCAACCGCTCGAAGGACTTCGAGTATGACAGAATATCTATTTTCGGAAGCGCAAACTGAATCTGGAGGGGGGACAAGATAGAACATGAAAAGAACTCTTGTACGAACTCATCGTCTACACATCGCGCGAACTTCGCCAGTATAAACGTGAATATGAAAGCAATTGCGCTGGACGATGATAAAATCTAAACAAAAAATTCGAAAAGGGTATTCGCGGTGTGTGTATTTGATACGAAACTTTGGCAGGTACGATTTGGACGCCATTGCTCATACCGAGCTATGTGTACTTGAAACTGTTCTTCGGGACGAATACGATGTCATAAAATTTTTTTGATGGTGTATAAATAACATTTTTATCAATTAAATTGGAATCAATATAAGTGCTTGATTTTATTGCAATATGTTATGAACAGTTTTACGTTATAAATCAGCATTTATAATTGACATCTGACATCGGGGTAGATCAGTAGATAATTTGGAAATATTAGGATAAGTTTATTAAAATGGGTTTAGAGAGTTACTGGCTTTGGGAGTTACTGGCATTTTTTATTTATTTATTTATTTATACTTTATTGAATTGTTTGCCTATACGGCTATACAACAATTTTACAAATACCAAATTTATTATACCAAAATTTATGCAAATGCTGTACGATATGCAACCGGCAAAAGTACGTTAGCAAACTGGTCGCAATCAAACCTTCGCAGAAACTCAATCAATCAAACCTCGCGTTTTCAGAATTTATGTTGGATTACTTGGAGTTTTTTTTAACTGTGAATTGGCACACGAATTCCATGCTGGAGCTACGTAGCTCATAATTGATTTGAAGTACATTTTTTATAGAAAGATTTAGTTCTTTACGTTATGTTTGGATTTCCTTTAAAAAAATGATTATCAGATTTTAATTAAGTACTTTCGATGTTGTATTGTCAATGTGTGATTTCAAATTGATTTTTTTTATTAAGCTCCAGATATATAAAGTTATTTTTCCAATTTATTTGTTCATTGTTTTAATAATATAACTGTTTAGAAGTTTCGAATTCGGACAGCGTAAATATTTTGAAAATTGTTATCAGGTAACGCTAATGAAAAAAAAAACCAATGTCTTTCCAACACATACTTCTTTTTTCGTATGACGCAATTTCCGGCAGCTCGTAACAACTTCTCGTGAAGGGTACAGCAGGCGTTCTGAATTCCAAAACGCAATTGCAGAAAATTATTCCATTAATCCCAAACGACACGGCTGTCAAGTGTTCGCATTTGCGCAGTTTGTAAACATTCTGAGGCATGAGTCATTCCATTTATTGGATTACCACAATTGTTTTGTGTGCCGAGTTAATTGCAAGTTGATTGAAATTCATGTAGCATGAAATAATAACAACCCAAGGTATTGTTACAGAAACCGCCAAACCGAGGTGGGATTCCACCCAACACATTTTTCTAGAGGGTTTAACATAAGGGGGGCATTTTGTTCTCAAGTTCCTCACCGGATGTCGTACGATGGATGTTATGGCTATCAGGCGACTCACTGGCGACATCGGAGAGCGCATGTAGAATAGGGGAAACAAATTTCGATGACATCAGCGACGAGTTTAGCCCAAGGCCTGATATTGTGCCCTGAGTTAGTTGAAATTTCCAATATGGCGTAGCATGAAATAATAACAACCCAAGGCATTGTTACAGAAACCGCCAACAGAAGGCACGATTCATTGGGGCAAATTCTTCCAGAAGGGGGCGTATTGTGTTCTCAAGTTCCTCATCGGATGTCACACGATGGATGTTATGACTACCAAGCGACTTAGCGACGAAAGCGGAGAGCTCTCTCAGTTTCCGGGAAATGGCTTCTAATGACATCAGCGTCGTATTGTGCTATGGGCCAGACGTTGTTTGCGATAGTGTTTGTCATGTGAAGCAGTTTCTCCCTCGCAGCACATTCCAGAACATTCCACATGGATGACATTTGAAAAACTTTGATTTTACTGACTAAGCATTCAAAGCAGAACATAGCAGATCAAAAGTGGATGCACTATTTCAAACATTTGCGGACTTCTTCCCTCTGCTTCCCTGGGTGGAATGCGAACCGATAGCCTTTAGTTACTACCGGAAACAAGACGATCGCAAGATTCTTAATTTATACAAAACACTTCGTATCGCCCGGAGGAGGCTGAGTGTTAGGTTCATCTCAGAGAGTTATTTCCTTTATGAGTACCGAGTATGTACGATAATTTCCAATAAGCTCCAGAAATACTCGTTGATTCATACGTTCTTTGTTCGATGGTATGCCACCCATCATGGACTTTATCCTCCAACAGTCGCCAATGAATCTTTGGAACTTAATTTCTTCCCAAGTCCAACAGATTAATCCCAATGGAAGATTCCCAAAGGTTCGATGAATAAACTCGTTGCTGCATATTCTTTGAAGAGCTGTCTTCGCTCCATCTCGCTTCCTGCAAGTTGGAGGCAATTGAATATAACTGTCGTAGCATAGGAATATTCCAAAATGCAGACGAGAAATGCAAGTGCGCATACTCCATGTTTTCTTTCCTCGACAAAGGAAGTCTTTCATCCAATGCCTCTTCACAAGACATCGAAACGCTAGCCTTCTCGCCACTGTCTTTCTTCTCACTCCTTCTTTTCATCCGTTTCAAAGCTAGCATGAGTTGAGCTCCACAGAAAACAACGCCGCGTTTGTTGCAATGCATGCAAAGGGGAAGCGTCTCTGCTCGGTGACTCATGTTGATAAAGAAATGGCTATTTCTATCGATTTCACACCGTTTCGACCGTGCTACTTTCATGCTCCACCGACAATAGTTATCGCAATACCTCATTGCTTTTTCAATTAATTCTAATGAAATTGCGTAACGAATTACGTTTATTATTTTTCTCTGGCTTATCGCAATTTTCCTGTAAACGTGCTTCGACATGTACGCTTGCGCCACTGAATTGCGTTTTGAAAAGCATATGCATAAAGCAGGGAATGTTATTCTGAGGTCGAAAGATCATTCACCCGAAGGCATGTAAAATTCCCAATAAGTTATTTTCAAATGCAGCTGCAACACATCCAACAAACAAGGTCTTTCAGTTCATGATTCTTGTGCTGCCAACGTTCTTCAAGCCGTCTCACCAATGAGGTGACTTTTCCTCAACCCCCCGATTTCCCTTTCCAACCCTTTCATCCTCTCGTACTTCAATTATGCCTCCAGCAGAGAACAACGGAAGGCCTTATCGCTTGCGTTCGGCAAGAGCTCCTTTGGTCTGGCGATATTTTAACGACATTTTTGCCTTCTTCTTATGTTGCGATCTTTTTTGCCGGCGTCCAGAGCATAAGCACGGTTCTTTGTTCTCCTTGGGTGGGAGTTGCAAGTTGGGGGTTGAAAAAAACGAAACGAACGCTCGGCAGCTGCTCGAAGATCCACGTCTGGGAAGATGCAAAGGGAACGACTCCATGAGGTTCCATCTTGGAGTTAACCCTCTTGGAGCTCATAAATCACCTTTCGGCAGTGGATACGGCAGAAGTGCAAAAGAATATTTCTGTTTTCGGAAGGCATGACACAAACAACATAGGAAACGAACCCGTCCATAACCAGTCCGAACATGCAAAACCACCCAAGGCTGTCACTTCGAGTGAGGGCAAAGAGGGTTTTCGATTCTGCTTTGCGCCTCTCCGTGTTATATTATGCCTTCTTAAGTGAGTGTTCCTGAGCACATTTTTATGGAAGTTAATAAAAGTAATGAAATTAAGACTAAATTACCACACGCCGTAGCGATGCGATAGTTCAACTCATGAAGATCGACGATGAGAACGATTTTGGAGGATCGAGAGTGAAATATGTTTTACTGCTTCCGTTTCTTAGCTCCAGCCACGGACGGACCACATGAAATATGAAACCAAGTACGTGCCGTTCGAATGTTTCTTTCGCACCAACTCCAAATGATGAAATCACCACGAAATGGGGATGGAGAATTCTGGACTGTTGGGGACAAAGAAAACTTCCTTCTTTCTTTGTCTAGTTCTTCTAATGGTGAACCCTTACGAAAAGGTTTGTGTGACCAAATACGGAGAACATATTCCTGCTCTCGAATGGTGACGAACTCTTGAGTTTCTTTTATAGTGAACTGATTTGTTACTGCATATGAGCATTTCACAATATTGCTCTGGTAATAAATTGAACATTTCTTCAGAGCTACTTCTCAAGATTATTTTCCAAGCGCCTGCGCATGTTTAAGGTTCCAATGTTATGAATGTTTCCTTCCTCCGCACGACGCCACAAACAATCGAGCACCTAATGCGTTTCCTGATTTATGTCGAGGACAAATTTAGGCCCACTTTCAACATTATATTTTCGGCTATCGATTCGGCCCTTTGGATTGGTTGTGGACGATCTTTGGCATCGAAATTACTCAACTCACATCACGGCTCCCCTTCGTCAGTGAATCACTAGAGTCACCAAGAGAGGCGGAACTAACGATAACAATGTTTATCTGACTCGTCATTGTGCATTGTGCATTGTGTGTTCCGCGTTACAATTTGAAAGGGTACCCGAAAACATGATGGCGGTTCTTACATTTGTTTCGGTCAATTGGTCAAAATGTTTGGGTTTTCTGCTGATATATATGCTGAAGTTGATATATAAACTTAATTTAAGAAAACGATTGAAATTTTCATTAAACTGCCTTAAATTCTAAAACTACTTAAATTTGCGAAAACGGAATGACAATCATTTAGAATACAGAGGAAATTTGAATTTTGTTACCGTCATTACTTCATAAACATATACATAAGTCTTTTTATTCTGCGTATTTTGATTACCTTAGGTTTATCTTTTTTTTCAAAAGCTACAGCTATCGAGTTCTGCGAATCTATAATGCTCAGGCCATTACAAGCCTTGAAAACCATAAACAAGTGAGTCATACAAACCCCATTTCTCGCAACAAGCAATTTTCACTAGCTCGTAACAAATGCACTTGAAGGTCACAACCGGCTTTTCACATTACGAGCCGCAATCGCAAAAAATATTTCATTAATCCCAAACGACACGGCTGTCAAGTGTTCGCATTTGCGCAGTTTGTAAACATTCTGAGGCATGAGTCATTCCATTTATTGGATTACCACAATTGTTTTGTGTGCCGAGTTAATTGCAAGTTGATTGAAATTTCCAATATGGCGTAGCATGAAATAATAACAACCCAAGGCATTGTTACAGAAACCGCCAAAACGAGGTTGGAATCCACGCAACACATTCTTCTAGAGGGGTTAAACATAAGGGGGGGCATTTTGTTCTCAAGTTCCTCACCGGATGTCGTACGATGGATGTTATGGCTATCAGGCGACTCACTGGCGACATCGGAGAGCGCATACAGAATAGGGGAAACAAATTCGATGACATCAGCGACGAGTTTAGCCCAAGGCCTGATATTGTGCCATGAGTTAGTTGAAATTTCCAATATGGCGTAGCATGAAATAATAACAACCCAAGGCATTGTTACAGAAACCGCCAAAACGAGGTTGGAATCCACGCAACACATTCTTCTAGAGGGGTTAAACATAAGGGGGGGCATTTTGTTCTCAAGTTCCTCACCGGATGTCGTACGATGGATGTTATGGCTATCAGGCGACTCACTGGCGACATCGGAGAGCGCATACAGAATAGGGGAAACAAATTCGATGACATCAGCGACGAGTTTAGCCCAAGGCCTGATATTGTGCCATGAGTTAGTTGAAATTTCCAATATAGTGTAGCATGAAATAATAACAACCCAAGGCATTGTTACAGAAACCGCCAACAGAAGGCAAGATTCATTGCGCCAAATTCTTCCAGAAGGGGGCGCATTGTGTTTTCAAGTTCCTCATCGGATGTCACACGATGGATGTTATGACTACCAAGCGACTTAGCGACGAAAGCGGAGAGCTCTCTCAGTTTCCGGGAAATGGCTTCTAATGACATCAGCGTCGTATTGTGCTATGGGCCAGACGTTGTTTGCGATAGTGTTTGTCATTCGAAGCAGTTTCTCCCTTGCAGCACATTCCAGAACATTCCACATGGATGACATTTGAAAAACTTTGATTTTACTGACTGAGAATACATAGCAGAACATAGCAGATCAAAAATGGATGCACTATTTCAAACATTTGCGGACTTCTTCCCTCTGCTTCCTTGGGTGGAATGCGAACCGATAGCCTTTAGTTACTACCGGAAACAAGACGATCGCAAGATTCTTAATTTATACAAAACACTTCGTATCGCCCGGAGGAGGCTGAGTGTTAGGTTCATCAATATGCTCCTAAAAATACTCGTTGTTTCATACGTTCTTTGTTCGACGCTATGCCTCCCAGCATGGACTTTATCCTCCAACAGTCGCCAATGAATCTTTAGCACTTCATTTCTTCCCAAGCCCAACAGACTAATCCCAATGGAAGATTCCCAAAGGTTCGATGAATAAACTCGTCGCTGCATATTCTTTGCGGAGATCTCTTCGTTTCTTATCGCTTCCTGCAAGTTGGAGGCAATTGAATATAACTACCGTAGCGTAGAAAATTGCCAATATGCAGACGAGAAATGCAAGTGCGCATATTCCATGTTTTCCTTTCTCGTCAAAGGAGGTCTTTCATCCAATGCCTCTTCACAAGACATCGAAACGCTAGCCTTCTTGCCACTGTCTTTCTTCTCACTCCTTCTTTTCATCCGTTTCAAAGCTAACATGAGTTGAGCTCCACAGAAAACAACGCCGCGTTTGTTGCAATGCATGCAAAGGGGAAGCTTCTCTGCTTGGTGACTCAAGGTGATAAAGAAATGGCTATTTCTATCGATTTCACGCCGTTTCGACCGTGCTACTTTCATGCTCCACCGACATTACTTATCGCAATACCTCATTGCTTTTTCAATTAATTGTAATGAAATTGCATAACGAATTACGTTTATTATTTTTCTCTGGCTTATCGCAATTTTCCCGTAAACGTGCTTCGACATGTACCCTTGCGCCACTGAATTGCGTTATGAAAAGCATATGCAGGGAATGTTATTCTGAGGTCGAAAGATCATTCACCCGAAGGCATGTAAAATTTCCAATAAGTTATTTTCAAATGCAGCTGCAACACATCCAACAAACGACTTCTTTCAGTTCATGATTCTTGTGCAGCCAACGTTCTTCAAGCCGTCTCACCAATGAGGTGACTTTTCCTGAACACCCAGGTTTCCCTTTCCAACCCTTTCATCCCTTCGTACTCCAATACAGCCTCCAGCAGAGAACAACGGAAGGCCTTATTGCTTGCGTTCGGCAACCGTTCCTTTGGTCTGGAGATATTTTAACGACATTTTTACCTTCTTCTTGTGTCGCGATCTTTTTTGCCGGCGTCCGGAGCATATGCGCTTTTCTATGTTCTCCTTGGGTGGGAGTTGCAAGTTGGGAGTTGTTCGAAACGAACGCTCGGCAGCTGCTCGAAGATCCTTGTCTGGGAAGATGCAAAGGAACCGGTTCCATGAGGTTCCATCTTGGAGTTAAGCCTCATGGAGCTCATAAACCACCTTTCGGCAGTGGATACGGCAGAAGTGCAAAAGAATATTTCAGTTTTCGGAAGGCATAGCACAAACAACTTAGGAAACAAACCAGTCCATAACCAGTCCGATCATGCAAAACCACCCAAGGCTGAACCTTCGAGTGAGGGCAAACAGGGTTTTCGATGCTAATTTGCGCCTCTCCGTGTTATATTATGCCTTCTTAAGTGAGTGTTCCTGAGCTTATTTTTTTTAAGGATAATAAAACTAATGAAATTAAAACTAAATTACCACACGCCGTAGCGATGCAGTAGTTCAACTCATGAAGATCGACGATGAGAAAGATTTTGGAGGATCGAGAATGAAATATGTTTTACTGTATCCGTTTCTTTCCTCCCGCCTTAAATATGAACCACGGGGACAATACATGATTCGATGACGAAAGACGAACCACATGAAATATGAAACCAAGTACGTGCCGTTCGAATGTTTCTTTCGCGCCAACTCCAAATGATGAAATCACCACAAAATGGGGATAGAGAATTCTGGACTGTTGGGGACAAAGAAAACTTCCTTCCTTCTTTGTCTAGTTCTTCTTATGGTGAGCCCTTACGAAAAGGTTTGTGTGACCAAATACGGAGAACATATTCCTGCTCTCGAATGGTGACGAACTCTTGAGTTTCGTTTACAGTAAATTGATTTATTACTGCATATGAGCATTTCACAATATTGCTCTGGTAATAAATTGAACAATTCTTCAGAGCTACTTCTCAAGATTATTTTCCAAGCGCCTGCGCATGTTTTAGGTTCCAATGTTATGAATGTTTCCTTCAGCCGCACGACGCCACAAACAATCAAGCACCGGATGCGTTTACTGATTTATGTCGAGGACAAATTTCGGCTTACTTTCAACATTATATTTTCGGTTGCGTGAAAGCAGCACCCTTTGGATTGGTTGTGGAAGAACTTTGGCTTCGAAATTACTCAACTCACATGACGGCTCCCCTACGTCACAGTGCGTGAATCACTAGAGACACCAAGAGAGGCGGAGCTAACGATAACAATGTTTATCTGACTCGTCATTGTTCATCACCATCGTATGTTATCCGCGTTACAATTTGAAGGGTGCGCGAAAATCATGATGGCGGTTCTTGCATTGGTTTCGTTGTAATCGCACAAACCAATTGTTTTATAGGGGAGGCAATTCACGGTTGTTTATTTGACAAACTTTAATTTGAAACGTTCTCATTCTCAAAATGTTTGGGATTTCTGAGGAAATTTAAATTGTTGTGACCGTCATTACTTCATAAACATATAAATAAATCTTTTTACTTTGCGTATTTTGATTACCTTAGGTTTATTTTTTTTTAAAACTACAACTATCGAGTTCTGCGAATTTATACTGCTAAGCCCATTATAAGCCTGGAAAACCATAAACAAATGAGTCATACAAACCCCATTTCTCGCAAGAAGCAATTTTCACTAGCACGTAAAAACTGCACATGAAGGTCACAACCGGCTTTTCACATTACGAGCCGCAATCGTAGAAAAATATTCCATTAATCCCAACCGGCACGGCTCCCATTGCTCGATTTTGCGCAGTTTGTAAACATTCTGAGGCATGAGTCATTCCATTAGTTAGATGATAACACGTGTGTTAATATACCGAGCTAATTGCGAGTTAATTGAAATTTCCAATATGGCGTAGCATGAAATAATAACAACCCAAGGCATTGTTACAGAAACCGCTAAAACAAGGCGGGATTCAAGGCGACACATTCTTCTAGAAGGGTTTAACATAAGGGGAGCATTTTGTTCTCAAGTTCCTCACCGGATGTCGTACGATGGATGTTATGGCTATCAGGCGACTCACTGGCGACATCGGAGAGCGCATGCAGAATAGGGGAAACAAATTTCGATGACATCAGCGACGAGTTTAGCCCAAGGCCTGATATTGTGCCCTGAGTTAGTTGAAATTTCCAATATGGCGTAGCATGAAATAATAACAACCCAAGGCATTGTTACAGAAACCGCCAACAGAAGGCAAGATTCATTGCGCCAAATTCTTCCAGAAGGGGGCGCATTGTGTTCTCAAGTTCCTCACCGGATGTCACACGATGGATGTTATGACTACCAGGCGACTTAGCGACGAAAGCCGAGAGCTTTCTCATTTTACGGGAAATGGCTTCTAATGACATCAGCGTCATTCCTTGCTAAAGGCCAGACGTTGTTTGCGATAGTGTTTGTCATCCGAAGAAGTTTCTCCCTCGCAGCATAATCCAGAACATTCCGCACGGACATTTGAATGACTTTGAAATGACATTTGAAAACGTTTATATATATTTCAAATAGATTGCATCTATACAGATTTTCACGCCGCCTTCGATAAAATCAACCATTCCTTGCTTCTGGCTAAATTGACGAAATATGGAGTGAACAGAGATCTAGTGGAGTGGCTTAAAAGCTTTTTGTCGAGTAGAAGTGTTTCAAGTTAACATTGGTGCGTTTTTCTCAAGACCCCTTAGCTACCACTCAGGAGTTCCACAAGGAAGTGTGCTGGGTCCACTTCTGTTTGTAATTTTTATTAACGATATTGTGAATTCACTACATGGTGCTCTGAAACTCCTATACGCGGACGACTTAAAGATATTTTTACCGGTGCGCAACCATAGTCACTGTCAAATCTTACAAAATTGCCTAATAGAGTTTACACGTTGGTGCGACAAAAATGTTATGTACGTTAACGTTAGTAAGTGTTGTGTCGTCACATTCACGAGAAAAAAGGATCCCATAGTTTTTAACTATACGATAGCAGGCGTAGCGGTTCCACGCACAAACGAAAGCAGATTAAATCTCCAAAATCACTTCGACCTAACAATCTCAAAACCTCTACGTGTTTTAGGATTCATGTTACGTGTGACAAGAGATTTTAAGGACCCTTTTTGTCTGAAAACATTGTACTGTTCGTTAGTGCGTCCCATTTTGGAATTCGGCTGTATTGTTTGTTCTCCTCTACAACAAGAAAGAATAGATAGACTAGAGACCATTCAAAGGAAGCTCACCAAAACACTATTCTATCGTTTGCCATGGGCAAATCATGCCTCTTACCCTTCCTACCAGACTAGATGTTTACTTTTTGGACTAGATACTTTACAACACAGAAGAACGACGGCACAGTGCATATTCCTTCATAAGATTTTGACTGGGACCATTGACGCCCCGTCTGTTCTAAACACCTTAAACATTTTAGCTCCTAGTAGACCTTTAAGAGGCAGGCAACTTTAAAGATCAGATTTTAGGAATAGAACTTTTTGTACGAGCGACCCGATGATACAAATGGTGAACGCATATAACGCTCTAGGAACCGTAGCTGATTTCCACTTGACAACTAACCAGCTTAAAAAAAGTTTAAGACAGCTCCGTTGACGATTCTTTTATGTTCCTTGCAGTTAGTTGTTTATTTATTCTATTTATTTCAACGTTCAGTCATTGTTTTCGAGTATTATTTTATAGTCCAGGTCCAAGTCTCTTAGCATTTAAGATGCCATACTTTCTGTTTTGTTATGTAGGCAATATTTGCCAGATAACCGAATTATGAATAAATAAATAAATATGACTGACTGAGCATGAAACACATTTGTTTCTGGTAAAAGTTTGCTTCGAACGACACTCAAACATTTGAATTTCGCTCGGAATGCTTTCAGTGAATTTGAATTCCCATAACAAAATGAAATTGTATCAAGTATTCCATCCTGGTCAGTTTCTTCTTTTTTAAATAAATTGGTTTGTTTTACGCAGCACATAATTTTCTAGCTAAAACTGTGCGATAAGCTAGCAATGATTTTGTTGAATTCTCTATTGCAGTAGCAGAATGGCAGTCCGTGGGAATCCAACTATGTTTCGCATAGTTGAAAACAATTTTTCAATCAATATTGTCTATCAAGAAATCTGCAAATGTTTGGTCATAAAAGATAAAAAAAAACATTTTTTTTAATTCATTTATAAAATTGTTGAACTTCCCAAGTGAATTTCAATGCATCCTAAAATATTTCAAGAAGATTGAATATATTAGCACAAAATAATAGCTGTGTTGATTGATACTAAAACTGAAACTGGTTTCAGCTTGATGATCAAATGTACTTTATGTTTGACTGTAATCACGTCAAAAACCGTTTAGTTAGCATAAAGATGTAATGTGATTTTTTTGTTAAACTAAAATCTTAATTCAAATAATCAAGCACCCTTGTTTCCTACACACACAAACGGAGCGACTTTAGCCTTGTGTGCGAAGGTAAGGGCTTGCTGTCTCACCATGTCGACTTGATTTCGTATTCGTTCGGGAGTGGGAGAAGCACACGCACACACAGCAAGATTCCTGGTCCCTTGCGATTTCGTTCGAAGTGGGAGAACAGAACGCGAGAGAGATCGTACGGATCTTGCCTTCCCTTGAGGAGTGGGGGAAAACCCGAAGCCGAGCATTCTCAGAAAACAAGCGTTTGTCCGGAGAGTGAGTGCACCGAATGAGCGACTCGCTCCCTCATTGGTGGGTGCTATAAAGCAACTGGGATCATCGGGCTGCGATCATTTCGACTTCAGCTATTGGCCAGTAAGTAGCTTCTTGGTGAAAAAAACTCATGGTGAAAGTGTAAAACCAGTGTGAATCCTGTTCTGTGACAGAAAAAAGGAAGGTGTTCTGTGAGGAAGGTGTTCAGAAGGAGACAAATGAATGTACTTTCCGGTGTGTCCTAGCCTTTTTATTGCTAACTACCACAGGTACTGTAAAAGTGCAAAGTTGTTGGTGTGTGCAGTGATTTTATTCAGCATTGGACCCTCAACATTCAATTTTTGAATCAACCGTTTGAATCAACGCCATCAACAAAAAACTCTCCTTGTTCAACTATCGTCGCAGGCAATCATCTATTAACCAACCCACGAGGCATCAACTTTCAACTTCTATCAGCTTTGAGTTTCTCTTCTCGAGTTTGGTGAGCAATAACACTTTACACTCTGATACAGTTATTTGACACAAACTTAGTGATCGTTCAAACATCTTCTACATTCATCCAAAGTTCAATCATTCATATCATTTGATCGTTATCATCTCGCAAATCAAATCACAAGCTATCAATCATAAAACCCATCATCAATACTCAACATCATCATCAATCTGCAGCACCATCAACTCAACCGCTCGTTCGAGTCCATGTTTACAGCAAAGTGCAACAAACTTATACACAATCACCCAGTGTTTATCGAAGAAAAATCGCTTGTGTTGTGTTCCGATCATCAAAACCTAAATCATTATTCCGTTAATGTTCCCATCAACCAGATGTTGTAATATTAAGCATTAACTTTCACGTTAAACGTTTTTCCTTCGTTTTAAAATGACTTTCACAATCCTTATGTGCCACTTTTCTCTTCATTTTTAAATGACTTACATATACCTTATGTGCCACTTTTCCCTTCGTTTTGTGTAATTGAGTCCGTCGTCTTACTCTAGGTTTTCCCGACGGCGTTCCTCTTTTGCTCGGTGTGTGTGTTCACCTAGCGCGTCCAAATCTAGATAATTTTAGAAGCGCACGATGGCACACGAATCGCCGTCGTTTTTGAAGTCGGTAAAAATGTACTTTTCTACCCAACAACATCTTACATAAACTTAGGAGCTAGGGGTAGCGTACAGCAATAATAGTGCAAGCGTGACACGGATGAGTTAAAGTCAAAAGAACCGTTTCGTTCATTGAAACTCCGCATTAACACTAAGATAGGTTTGATATGACTATATACATTTAATTATGTGGATTCAAACATCCAACTTTATTTAACTATCTTAACCAACTGTTCCGTTCTTTACTGGTTGAGTTCTGGGACAAGACTGCCCTGCTGACCGACCCACTCGGTTAACTGTCCTAACCCGCTCCTATTCCGTTCCCGCTCGCTAGCTCCTATTACACGTGGCGTTCTTTCCCACGCTCACTTTGGAATGTGCTGATGTCGCATCTTCGCCATGCGATGCCGTGTTTGGAGTCTGGCTGGGTCACTGTCATAACTATATATGTAAATTGCCCACGAAGCTGCAAGGAATTCACGTTGCATAAAGGTCCGGGTTGGGGCTTAAATATTAAGTCAATGCAGTATATCCGACGTCCCGGATTTCCCCAACTAACATCTTGGCTACGAATACACATTCAGCTACTTTGCGCCTATGGTCAAGTGATTCTAGTCCTGATTATAAACAATAAGTTCTATGGTCCATAAGGAACGATACATTTTGAGCGAACGAATGTAGGCCAGAACGAGTGAACTTACGTTTAACGGTTTCATATATGTGGATCCACGCTTAAAGTGCTTTAAGACATTTCAGATCAGTAAATGGTTTGGATAATTTGCAAAAAAAACCTAGCACTCTCAGCGCTTGACTGACGGTTTGCTTAAAATGTACATGAAAACATAGTTTGCTATCTAAGATAACTCCCAAATCACGTACGTCACAGCAACGTTGAATAGGTGAGCTTTGCAATGTATATGGGAACGTGATAAACTTCTCAGACCTATGATACGAAACAATACAGCACTTATTTACGAATATGCATAAGTCATGTAGTTCGCATCAATTGCAGAAATTATCACAGATAGTTTGCAGCGTTTGGCAGCGTTTGGAAGTCAGATAGAGGTCGATAGAGGCTTGGATAAACGGCCGTCATCAGCATACATTAGGCAGGTACTTTCGGCAGGATCACAGAAGTTAAATCATTAATAAATGATGAGAACAGAAGTGGCCCCAAGTTGCTCCCTTGGGGAACTCCAGGGGTGGTCCCAAACGTCCTGGAAGCCTCATTATTGAACTTCACACGATAAGACCGATTAGTCAGGTACGATGTAAACCACGGAATGAGAGAATTCGATACTTCAATGTGATGAAGTTTGGCCAGAAGGATAATCATATTTGCACGATCAAATGCTGATTTTAAGCGCGTATAAAAATTATCAATTTGCCGTCCGTTTACGAAAGAAGCTAGCAAATTGATACGAATTCCAGCAGGTTTGTGGCAACAGACCTTTTCGGAAAGAATCCGTGTTTTCTAGTGCTGATAACTCTCTGGACGCCATTCATTAGGCTCTTATAGACAATCATTTCAAATATCACGCGATTAAAAAAAAAAATCGTCATGTCATGCAAGTTTTTGATAAGTTGATGGTTATGGTTTATTTCGTATAGTTCGGATGGATACTGCGTCTCGGCTGCGGTTGCGACTGGATTCTTCATGTGACTGCTGTAATCAACGGGTTTAAAGAAGCTACCAACTACCGATGACGGTCGCTCTTCAAGGATACAACACTTTATTGCCATGCGTTGTGCTGAGTAATATCGGAGGTATCGGAAACTGAGACATCGCGGGGGCAGTTGACACAGTTCAGGTAGTATAAAAGGTAATTACACAAAACAGATATCGAAATTTCTTCTGATAGCAAAATTAAATATCTTTTGGCAGCATTTTTTAGTATCATTTTTTAGTATTACAATTGATCCGTGTTTTTGACTTTATACCATCCACTTTAATTTCGACCTCCATCGATCAGTCATGCCGAACAAATGGTTAGGCAGGCTGCATAGAAATGTCCGGCTAGCAGCAAGTTGCATGCCGTTTTATATTAAGGTGTGATTAGTTCGCACCGCTTGCCACCGATGGGAAATTGAGGGGCATGATGATCAGCAGCGTGTGGGGAAGGCTGATGAGAAACTGGGAGCTACCCAGTTAAGAAGCCAGCGCTTGTAGACCACATCGCCCATTCCTAGTCGCCGCATGAGCTGGGTGCTTCATTGACACGGTTTTCGTGGGCCGCTGTTGTGTTAATGAAAGAGGTTTTTTTTTCGGAAATCGTTGTCCACTCGACGTAAAGTGCTGGTATCATCTCACGATCGTCCAGTGGGGGAAAGGGTGGGTATGGCTGGCAAAGGCTGGGCCTAGCGCCCGGCAACTCCTATCCCTACTTCCACGCAGTGCCAGCCGGGGTACGACATCTGAACCGCGGGAAAAGGGTCACCATTAGGCTCGATTCCCGTGGGTTTAAGTGTCGTACGCTAACAGGGAAGGGGCGGCAGATTGCTGTTAATCTAGCCGGTACGACGGTGCCTGCTTCGTCTGTATGAAGCTGCAGCGTCGAGGTATCTATGACCGTCACCATCTGTACTCACTGCACTGCACTACTACCTTTAACTGGCTACCTTCGCATGAGACAGCTAAGGTGCACTAATGAGGTGAACAATTCCTAATCATCTTGTTAAAGTTTGTCAGCGAGGCAGCTTCTTTTTATATTTCCTCAATTCTTATGACTTTGAACTGTCATGAGCTTTTTACGTTCAATTATATACTCTTGCTCTTTTGAGTGAACGCCCATGAATCAAAACGTGTGAATCAAACGTGATGTGTGAAATCCTCCAAGCACGTATTTTAAAAGGTTATGGGCCTTGAATCACATTGGTACAGTGAACGTTTATTAGAGGTGTTTCTACTACTCCGCCTAGAAATATCGGATGATGGCGGAGACCTGCAGTCGATTTTGCTTGTTTTTGACAAGCTTATTCGGATTTGTCAAGCAACTAAGGCGGAGATTGAAGAGCCCGACACCATCTGCCGGCAGCAGCGCTATAATTGTCAAATTCCTGCTCCTAGAAGAAGAAACGAAAAAGCGTTGAGTTGTGCAACCCCTGAAACGAGCATGCAGCGAACCCCACAAATCTGGCAAGGCACAAAAGACGAAATGGGATGAGATTTTCGGATATTTTCGGCGCCTTCGGCAGTAAGGGAAAAAGTCTTTGAGGCAAGAGTGTCTGATTCATTTCACTTCCCGGAAGCCCGCTTCAAAGCTTGGATGCAAAACAAAAACTTGACTGCAAAAAAAAAAAAAACTCTCAAATGGTGAGAACAATATTGTGAATTACCCAATGTAAATCAACCTTTATTCGCAAAAGGCAAAATTGGGTCCGCTGGCATGAAAGTCATATTAGAAGCATGTGGATCTAAAATAGGAGCCGCAGGCCAACGGCAAGATAAACCCTATGAATTCAATTTCTTTACCGCAAAAGGTTCTTACATCGTTGTTTTGGCCATCTCGGAAAAGTACATTTGTCATTTGTCAAGCCTGATAAAGAATGACTTGCTTAAGGATCAAAACAAATGCGGAGATGAAACATATGAAAAGAAACTTGTGAAACTTAGGATCATAGCAATCATACGAGTTCCAATGAGCACGAATCTGAAATGAAAAGAAAATAGCCCAAACAGCGAAAATGGCAGGTGCAAATGTAATACCTGCGGTTATGCAATGAGATGAGATATTTTTGCAAGCGACGACGCTTTAAGATGCAATACGCTATTTCCTATTGCCATGAGCAGAATAGTACAAGCGTGAGAATGAATGGAAAGTATGCTAGAAAAAGCTCGTTCGCTGACGAATCGAAACACTCCGAGTGCCAGAGGTGAGAAGTTGAAGCCTTTCGAGTTGATCAAGGGAAGGAAGCTAGACGTCTCTAAACTACGGGTATTTGGATCCGCGGCACAAGATCATTTTGAGAACAGCAAAAGGGAAGAGGATTGCAACGACCAATAACGGGCAAGTGAAAATGAATCTGACGATTTTGATACGTGTACGACACAGGTGAAACTCGTCAGGAAGCGAATGGCGATGGATTCGTTAGTGCGAGGCGGAATGCAATGGAATATGTCGAGAATTTTCCTAAACAGTATCGCAGAACTGAAGAAGAGAAGCAAACAGGATTTCAAGGTGAAATAGATTCCTTATATCATAACAAGACTTGAAGCCTCCCAAGAACCAAGAGAATGGTGAATCCTGGAGAAGTAGCCAACCCTGATAGCAATAAGGTTAGTTGCTAGTAGTTTTAGCCAACGGTTTGGTTATGATTGCACTGAAACATATTAACCGGTCGTGAAGATGGACATAATGAGAAAAATACTGACTGTTGCTACCCTGGAGCGGATTCTAGAGAAGTAACAGTAATAAATATTTATATTGGTGATGAACAAAGGAGACAACGATTTATCTGATCCTGATCCTTGGGAGAATATCAAGGAGTTCATTGTCGCAGGAGTCTCAAAAGACTGGTATCGGCGAAGTTTGTAAGTTTCTTGGTATGCGAATCGACAAGGATGTTGATATCCGGCTGATTTTGCGAATCAGCCATCGCCGATGTATGGAGGGTTTGGAATAACTGAGTGCAGACCAAGCAGCGTTCGTATGGAGGAGTATCGTCTCAGGCTCGAAAAAAAGAAGAATCGCGACGTACAACCACAAAGAGAACATTTCGGAAGTTTCATGAAAGTGTCGTTTACAACACGCCGGTCCCTGTGTGTTGCGGTCAACTTCTACAGCCAACTCGTAAGTTACCCGACTGAGAAACATTTACCACAACTGAAACATATCCTTCGACGCATACTCCAACGAACCAGGTGCCGCAACCAATTTTAAAAGAGCTGATCAACCCAAAAGGAGCTAAGAAGGAAGTTAAATCAAAGAAGTCTACAGGAAGCGATAATGTCGACAACCACGCGTTAAAACATCAAACCAACAAAGTGGCAACATGCTCTTGCGAAGTGTTACAACGATTTGTAATAACACTAAGATTATTGCACTGCCCAAATCGAGTAAGTACTCCTTGGGATCCCAGATAATCCCATTCAATTCAAGCATGCTCCGTTGTGTTGTCCATAGCAATCAACCTAACATACTAACTCACAATATCGTGATTAACAGCAATTAACGAAAATCCACCGTGATGGTTTCAGTTGGTTTCACCATTAAAAATATCAGAAGAAACGTTGTGTGAGTTTACATGCATCTTCGTGCGTACTAATCTGTACAACACTTCGTACAAAATATCATGGTTCATCAAGCTCAAACAAAGACAGGGTAAATAATCTTCCAAATAACGTAACTAACATAAGCGAAGTGGGAGTGAACGACTCTTAAGCTGAATTATAGGAAGGAACGAGGACATACGTATATGAACGAACGCAGTGAAACATTGCGTTTGGTTGCGAACGCGTTTGAAAAGAATAATAGAAGCTTTCGAGAATCTGGCTGATGAAAGAGGCTAGAATTTCCGATAAAAATTGTACTGAGTACCGAATTACCAGCATGACGCAAATGTACAGCAACACCGCGTACCTTCTGCAATCGAGGTCGATCGGTTCTAGCTATTGTAATTCATGTGAATCGCAAACTATAGAAATTGATGATTCCAGTTAGTTGAAGTTGTTACTAAATGTACAGACGATGCTTTGGGATCAATGCATGCTCGTATGCTCAAGTAAAAAACAAAACTTAACTTTATGCAGGTATCAGTACGTTTGTTAAATCAGTCGATGTTTCTAATCTGCTCTGCCAAGTATATAGCCCAAAATTCTGTCTTTCAATTTAGTTTACTATCCATTTCGAAATGTCATAGGCCGCAACGAGTTTTATCGGATAATTTGAACGAAACGATCTTTTGTTAACTGTTAACGGTTGAAGTACGTATGTTTGTACAGTACGAGAAATTTAAAAACGGACACTTGAATTTAGATAATTTGAAGATAATTTATCTTCTTCTCAGAAGCTGCTCACGACACGAAGCTTCACAGGGGACTAATTTTATCTTTTCTCTTTACGAATATGCAACAAAGAGACTCGGAAACGCTTTATTCGTGGACATCTAACGTGGAAATTAGAGTAAAATGTCTTCATTTCGCATCAGGTATTCAAAGTCTGACACCAGAACGATGACACTATAATCGTTGTATTAATAATTGGTAGCATTATCATTTGCATGTTTCACCGCTTTTAGACTTTGGAGCATTCCTTGAATTATTTCACACAACGGTTCGGGACAATTTATTGCCTTCGTTCATTAACCATTGCTTCCAACCTCGTAAGGTTTCATAACTCGCGATTAGATACATTTTTTTTGTCTTCAAAGTGTTCCTAACATGGCTGATAAAGTTTTAATCTGGAGACTGTGGAGGGGTGGCTAGTACACCTGGACACGTGTAAAGCACATCCTCGTCACCTACGCTTCGTATGTGTTGGGTCATTGTCAAGTGGTTTGCGATGCCCAAATGTTGAGCACTAGGCTTTACGTTGCTCTTGGCTGCCATGACTATAATTTTTGATAGCCACCTTACATGGTTCTTATAGTTTTATTGTTTGAAAATGATAACTCTTATGGACAAAACCTTTGGTAGCCATAAAGGATAGTTCTTCAGTGAAGCTTGATTCGTAGTTGGTTTGCGTAAACCTTTTGGTAAAAAAATGTTAAAAGCAAACTTGTGGGGTGCTTTTCCCTACATTTTTTGGCTCTATCTCTTTCACTAAAAGCTTCGAGCTTCAAGTGAGAGTGAGCTGAATGAAACTGTAGTGTGACAGAGGAAATGTTAGCCGCTTCTTGGAAAAGAACGGAAAAGTGAGATGGCAACTAAAAGTGAGATGGCCTGCCAACGTGTTAAGCATGATAATGTGGGCTATCAAAGAAGGAACTACCTGTTTGAGCAATTTTACTCATCGGGCATAAGGAGGGGAGTACGTTATCTTCCTTTAAGATAAATTCTTTCTCTAAGTTTCTAAGTTCTAAGACTAAGTTTCTCCAGAGCTGTTCACTGCTTCCTTCAAGCACCGAAGGAAACGTAAACAGTCCGCCGAAGTTTAAGGTTCGTAGAAAGCCTAGCGATTAATTTGGTGCTGAAATTCCTTGCGATCCATAGGAATGGAGGATGAATTCCAGCTTCTGTTTAAGGCAAATTGTCCACTTTACCGGACAGCCAATGTGGCCCATGCAACCAGCAATGACATTCAAAGTTTGTCTGGTTTACGTCATATCGTGGATGTATCTTATTTAAATAAAATTACGGAGGCCCGTTGTTCGCAACTTATTTTATTTTTTCATAGCATTGTTAATTATTTAACAAAACATTTTAAGGCACACTGCATAGAAATGTCCGGCTAACAGCAAGTTGCATGCCGTTTTATATTAAGGTGTGATTAGTTCGCACCGCTTGCCACCGATGGGAAATTGAGGGGCATGATGATCAGCAGCGTGTGGGGAAGGCTGATGAGAAACTGGGAGCTACCCAGTTCAGAAGCCGGCGCTTGTAGACCACATCGCCCATTCCTAGTCGCCGCATGAGCTGGGTGCTTCATTGACACGGTTTTCGTGGGCCGCTGTTGTGTTAATGAAAGAGGTTTTTTTTCGGAAATCGTTGTCCACTCGACGTAAAGTGCTGGTATCATCTCACGATCGTCCAGTGGGGGAAAGGGTGGGTATGGCTGGCAAAGGCTGGGCCTAGCGCCCGGCAACTCCTATCCCTACTTCCACGCAGTGCCAGCCGGGGTACGACATCTGAACCGCGGGAAAAGGGTCACCATTAGGCTCGATTCCCGTGGGTTTAAGTGTCGTACGCTAACAGGGAAGGGGCGGCAGATTGCTGTTAATCTAGCCGGTACGACGGTGGCTGCTTCGTCTGTATGAAGCTGCAGCGTCGAGGTATCTATGACCGTCACCATCTGTACTCACTGCACTGCACTACTACCTTTAACTGGCTACCTTCGCATGAGACAGCTAAGGTGCACTAATGAGGTGAACAATTCCTAATCATCTTGTTAAAGTTTTTCAGCGAGACAGCTGCTTTTTATATTTCTTCTATTCTTATGACTTTGAACTGTCATGAGCTTTTTACGTTAAACTATATACTCTCGCTCTTTCGAGTGAACGCCCATGAATCAAAACGTGTGAATCAAACGTGGTGTGTGAAATCCTCCAAGCACGTATTTTAAAAGGTTATGGGCCTTGAATCACATTGGTACAGTGAACGTTTATTAGAGGTGTTTCTACTACTCCGCCTAGAAATATCGGATGATGGCGGAGACCTGCAGTCGATTTTGCTTGTTTTTGACAAGCTTATTCGAATTTGTCAAGCAACTAACGCGGAGATTGAAGAGCCCGACACCATCTGCCGGCAGCAGCGCTATAATTGTCAAATTCCTGCTCCTAGAAGAAGAAACGAAAAAGCGTTGAGTTGTGCAACCCCTGAAACGAGCATGCAGCGAACCCCACAAATCTGGCAAGGCACAAAAGACGAAATGGGATGAGATTTTCGGATATTTTCGGCGCCTTCGGCAGTAAGGGGAAAAGTCTTTGAGGCAAGAGTGTCTGATTCATTTCACTTCCCGGAAGCCCGCTTCAAAGCTTGGATGCAAAATAAAAACTTGACTGCAAAAAAAAAAAAAAAAAAAAAAACTCTCAAATGGTGAGAACAATATTGTGAATTACCCAATGTAAATCAACCTTTATTCGCAAAAGGCAAAATTGGGTCCGCTGGCATGAAAGTCATATTAGAAGCATGTGGATCTAAAATAGGAGCCGCAGGCCAACGGCAAGATAAACCCTATGAATTCAATTTCTTTACCGCAAAAGGTTCTTACATCGTTGTTTTGGCCATCTCGGAAAAGTACATTTGACATTTGTCAAGCCTGATAAAGAATGACTTGCTTAAGGATCAAAACAAATGCGGAGATGAAACATATGAAAAGAAACTTGTGAAACTTAGGATCATAGCAATCATACGAGTTCCAATGAGCACGAATCTGAAATGAAAAGAAAATAGCCCAAACAGCGAAAATGGCAGGTGAAAATGTAATACCTGCGGTTATGCAATGAGATGAGATATTTTTGCAAGCGACGACGCTTTAAGATGCAATACGCTATTTCCTATTGCCATGAGCAGAATAGTACAAGCGAGAGAATGAATGGAAAGTATGCTAGAAAAAGCTCGTTCGCTGACGAATCGAAACACTCCGAGTGCCAGAGGTGAGAAGTTGAAGCCTTTCGAGTTGATCAAGGGAAGGAAGCTCGACGTCTCTAAACTACGGGTATTTGGATCCGCGGCACAAGATCATTTTGAGAATAGCAAAAGGGAAGAGGATTGCAACGACCAATAACGGGCAAGTGAAAATGAATCTGACGATTTTGATACGTGTACGACACAGGTGAAACTCGTCAGGAAGCGAATGGCGATGGATTCGTTAGTGCGAGGCGGAATGCAATGGAATATGTCGAGAATTTTCCTAAACAGTATCGCAGAACTGAAGAAGAGAAGCAAACAGGATTTCAAGGTGAAATAGATTCCTTATATCATAACAAGACTTGAAGCCTCCCAAGAACCAAGAGAATGGTGAATCCTGGAGAAGTAGGCAACCCTGATAGCAATTGCACTGAAACATATTAACCGGTCGTGAAGATGGACATAATGAGAATAATACTGACTGATGCTACCCTGGAGCGGATTCTAGAAAAGTAACAGTAATAAATATTTATATTGGTGATGAACAAAGGAGACAACGATTTATCTGATCCTGATCTTTGGGAGAATATCAAGGAGTTCATTGTCGCAGGAGTCTCAAAAGACTGGTATCGGCGAAGTTTGTAAGTTTCTTGGTATGCGAATCGACAAGGATGTTGATATCCGGCTGATTTTGCGAATCAGCCATCGCCGATGTATGGAGGGTTTGGAATAACTGAGTGCAGACCAAGCAGCGTTCGTATGGAGGAGTATCGTCTCAGGCTCGAAAAAAAGAAGAATCGCGACGTACAACCACAAAGAGAACATTTCGGAAGTTTCATGAAAGTGTCGTTTACAACACGCCGGTCCCTGTGTGTTGCGGTCAACTTCTACAGCCAACTCGTAAGTTACCCGACTGAGGAACATTTACCACAACTGAAACAAATCCTTCGACGCATACTCCAACGAACTAGGTGCCGCAACCAATTTTAAAAGAGCTGATCAACCCAAAAGGAGCTAAGAAGGAAGTTAAATCAAAGAAGTCTACAGGAAGCGATAATGTCGACAACCACGCGTTAAAACATCAAACCAACAAAGTGGCAACATGCCCTTGCGAAGTGTTACAACGATTTGTAATAACACTAAGATTATTGCACTGCCCAAATCGAGTAAGTACTCCTTGGGATCCCAGATAATCCCATTCAATTCAAGCATGTTCCGTTGTGTTGTCCATAGCAATCAACCTAACATACTAACTCACAATATCGTGATTAACAGCAATTAACGAAAATCCACCGTGATGGTTTCAGTTGACCGAGAAAAGACATTTGCTACAAGCAGAAATCCTGTGCAACAACAATTAACAGAATTAAAACGTCTGTCAATCAAACGCAATAGTGGCAACGCTTACCAATTTCACCATCATTGTAGCTCATTTAAAAATATCAGAAGAAACGTTGTGTGAGTTTACATGCATATTCGTGCGTACTAACCTGTACAACACTTCGTACAAAATATCATGGTTCATCAAGCTCAAACAAAGACAGGGTAAATAATCTTCCAAATAACGTAACTAACATAAGCGAAGCGGGAGTGAACGACTCCTAAGCTATAGTATATGAACGAACGCAGTGAAACATTGAGTTTGATTGCGAACGCGTTTGAAAAGAATAATAGAAGCTTTCTAGAATCTGGTTGATGAAAGAGGCTAGAATTTCCGATAAAAATTGTACTGAGTGCCGAATTACCAGCATGACGCAAATGTACAGCAACACCGCGTGCCTTCTGTAATCGAGGTCGATCGGTTCTAGCTATTGTAATTCATGTGAATCGCAAACTATAGAAATTGATGATTCCAGTAAGTTGAAGTTGTTACTAAATGTACAGACGATGCTTTGGGATCAATGCATGCTCGTATGCTCAAGTAAAAAACAAAACTTAACTTTATGCAGGTATCAGTACGTTTGTTAAATCAGTCGATGTTTCTAATCTGCTCTGCCAAGTATATAGCCCAAAATTCTGTTTTAAAATTTAGTTTACTATCCATTTCGAAATGTCATAGGCCGCAACGAGTTTTGATCGGATAATTTGAACGAAACGATCTTTTGTTAACTGTTAACGGTTGAAGTACGTATGTTTGTACAGTACGAGAAATTTAAAAACGGACACTTGAATTTAGATAATTTGAAGATAATTTATCTTCTTCTCAGAAGCTGCTCACGACACGAAGCTTCACAGGGGACTAATTTTATCTTTTCTCTTTACGAATATGCAACAAAGAGACTCGGAAACGCTTTATTCGTGGACATCTAACGTGGAAATTAGAGTAAAGTGTCTTCATTTCGCATCAGGCATTCAAAGTCTGACACCAGAACGATGACACTATAATCGTTGTATTAATAATTGGTAGCATTATCATTTGCATGTTTCACCGCTTTTAGACTTTGGAGCATTCCTTGAATTATTTCACACAACGGTTCGGGACAATTTATTGCCTTCGTTCATTAACCATTGCTTCCAACCTCGTAAGGTTTCATAACTCGCGATTAGATACATTTTTTTTGTCTTCAAAGTGTTCCTAACATGGCTGATAAAGTTTTAATCTGGAGACTGTGGAGGGGTGGCTAGTACACCTGGACACGTGTAAAGCACATCCTCGTCACCTACGCTTCGTATGTGTTGGGTCATTGTCAAGTGGTTTGCGATGCCCAAATGTTGAGCACTAGGCTTTACGTTGCTCTTGGCTGCCATGACTATAATTTTTGATAGCCACCTTACATGGTTCTTATAGTTTTATTGTTTGAAAATGATAACTCTTATGGACAAAACCTTTGGTAGCCATAAAGGATAGTTCTTCAGTGAAGCTTGATTCGTAGTTGGTTTGCGTAAACCTTTTGGTAAAAAAATGTTAAAAGCAAACTTGTGGGGTGCTTTTCCCTACATTTTTTGGCTCTATCTCTTTCACTAAAAGCTTCGAGCTTCAAGTGAGAGTGAGCTGAATGAAACTGTAGTGTGACAGAGGAAATGTTAGCCGCTTCTTGGAAAAGAACGGAAAAGTGAGATGGCAACTAAAAGTGAGATGGCCTGCCAACGTGTTAAGCATGATAATGTGGGCTATCAAAGAAGGAACTACCTGTTTGAGCAATTTTACTCATCGGGCATAAGGAGGGGAGTACGTTATCTTCCTTTAAGATAAATTCTTTCTCTAAGTTTCTAAGTTCTAAGACTAAGTTTCTCCAGAGCTGTTCACTGCTTCCTTCAAGCACCGAAGGAAACGTAAACAGTCCGCCGAAGTTTAAGGTTCGTAGAAAGCCTAGCGATTAATTTGGTGCTGAAATTCCTTGCGATCCATAGGAATGGAGGATGAATTCCAGCTTCTGTTTAAGGCAAATTGTCCACTTTACCGGACAGCCAATGTGGCCCATGCAACCAGCAATGACATTCAAAGTTTGTCTGGTTTACGTCATATCGTGGATGTATCTTATTTAAATAAAATTACGGAGGCCCGTTGTTCGCAACTTATTTTATTTTTTCATAGCATTGTTAATTATTTAACAAAACATTTTAAGGCACACTGCATAGAAATGTCCGGCTAACAGCAAGTTGCATGCCGTTTTATATTAAGGTGTGATTAGTTCGCACCGCTTGCCACCGATGGGAAATTGAGGGGCATGATGATCAGCAGCGTGTGGGGAAGGCTGATGAGAAACTGGGAGCTACCCAGTTCAGAAGCCGGCGCTTGTAGACCACATCGCCCATTCCTAGTCGCCGCATGAGCTGGGTGCTTCATTGACACGGTTTTCGTGGGCCGCTGTTGTGTTAATGAAAGAGGTTTTTTTTCGGAAATCGTTGTCCACTCGACGTAAAGTGCTGGTATCATCTCACGATCGTCCAGTGGGGGAAAGGGTGGGTATGGCTGGCAAAGGCTGGGCCTAGCGCCCGGCAACTCCTATCCCTACTTCCACGCAGTGCCAGCCGGGGTACGACATCTGAACCGCGGGAAAAGGGTCACCATTAGGCTCGATTCCCGTGGGTTTAAGTGTCGTACGCTAACAGGGAAGGGGCGGCAGATTGCTGTTAATCTAGCCGGTACGACGGTGGCTGCTTCGTCTGTATGAAGCTGCAGCGTCGAGGTATCTATGACCGTCACCATCTGTACTCACTGCACTGCACTACTACCTTTAACTGGCTACCTTCGCATGAGACAGCTAAGGTGCACTAATGAGGTGAACAATTCCTAATCATCTTGTTAAAGTTTTTCAGCGAGACAGCTGCTTTTTATATTTCTTCTATTCTTATGACTTTGAACTGTCATGAGCTTTTTACGTTAAACTATATACTCTCGCTCTTTCGAGTGAACGCCCATGAATCAAAACGTGTGAATCAAACGTGGTGTGTGAAATCCTCCAAGCACGTATTTTAAAAGGTTATGGGCCTTGAATCACATTGGTACAGTGAACGTTTATTAGAGGTGTTTCTACTACTCCGCCTAGAAATATCGGATGATGGCGGAGACCTGCAGTCGATTTTGCTTGTTTTTGACAAGCTTATTCGAATTTGTCAAGCAACTAACGCGGAGATTGAAGAGCCCGACACCATCTGCCGGCAGCAGCGCTATAATTGTCAAATTCCTGCTCCTAGAAGAAGAAACGAAAAAGCGTTGAGTTGTGCAACCCCTGAAACGAGCATGCAGCGAACCCCACAAATCTGGCAAGGCACAAAAGACGAAATGGGATGAGATTTTCGGATATTTTCGGCGCCTTCGGCAGTAAGGGGAAAAGTCTTTGAGGCAAGAGTGTCTGATTCATTTCACTTCCCGGAAGCCCGCTTCAAAGCTTGGATGCAAAATAAAAACTTGACTGCAAAAAAAAAAAAAAAAAAAAAACTCTCAAATGGTGAGAACAATATTGTGAATTACCCAATGTAAATCAACCTTTATTCGCAAAAGGCAAAATTGGGTCCGCTGGCATGAAAGTCATATTAGAAGCATGTGGATCTAAAATAGGAGCCGCAGGCCAACGGCAAGATAAACCCTATGAATTCAATTTCTTTACCGCAAAAGGTTCTTACATCGTTGTTTTGGCCATCTCGGAAAAGTACATTTGACATTTGTCAAGCCTGATAAAGAATGACTTGCTTAAGGATCAAAACAAATGCGGAGATGAAACATATGAAAAGAAACTTGTGAAACTTAGGATCATAGCAATCATACGAGTTCCAATGAGCACGAATCTGAAATGAAAAGAAAATAGCCCAAACAGCGAAAATGGCAGGTGAAAATGTAATACCTGCGGTTATGCAATGAGATGAGATATTTTTGCAAGCGACGACGCTTTAAGATGCAATACGCTATTTCCTATTGCCATGAGCAGAATAGTACAAGCGAGAGAATGAATGGAAAGTATGCTAGAAAAAGCTCGTTCGCTGACGAATCGAAACACTCCGAGTGCCAGAGGTGAGAAGTTGAAGCCTTTCGAGTTGATCAAGGGAAGGAAGCTCGACGTCTCTAAACTACGGGTATTTGGATCCGCGGCACAAGATCATTTTGAGAATAGCAAAAGGGAAGAGGATTGCAACGACCAATAACGGGCAAGTGAAAATGAATCTGACGATTTTGATACGTGTACGACACAGGTGAAACTCGTCAGGAAGCGAATGGCGATGGATTCGTTAGTGCGAGGCGGAATGCAATGGAATATGTCGAGAATTTTCCTAAACAGTATCGCAGAACTGAAGAAGAGAAGCAAACAGGATTTCAAGGTGAAATAGATTCCTTATATCATAACAAGACTTGAAGCCTCCCAAGAACCAAGAGAATGGTGAATCCTGGAGAAGTAGGCAACCCTGATAGCAATTGCACTGAAACATATTAACCGGTCGTGAAGATGGACATAATGAGAAAAATACTGACTGTTGCTACCCTGGAGCGGATTCTAGAGAAGTAACAGTAATAAATATTTATATTGGTGATGAACAAAGGAGACAACGATTTATCTGATCCTGATCCTTGGGAGAATATCAAGGAGTTCATTGTCGCAGGAGTCTCAAAAGACTGGTATCGGCGAAGTTTGTAAGTTTCTTGGTATGCGAATCGACAAGGATGTTGATATCCGGCTGATTTTGCGAATCAGCCATCGCCGATGTATGGAGGGTTTGGAATAACTGAGTGCAGACCAAGCAGCGTTCGTATGGAGGAGTATCGTCTCAGGCTCGAAAAAAAGAAGAATCGCGACGTACAACCACAAAGAGAACATTTCGGAAGTTTCATGAAAGTGTCGTTTACAACACGCCGGTCCCTGTGTGTTGCGGTCAACTTCTACAGCCAACTCGTAAGTTACCCGACTGAGGAACATTTACCACAACTGAAACAAATCCTTCGACGCATACTCCAACGAACTAGGTGCCGCAACCAATTTTAAAAGAGCTGATCAACCCAAAAGGAGCTAAGAAGGAAGTTAAATCAAAGAAGTCTACAGGAAGCGATAATGTCGACAACCACGCGTTAAAACATCAAACCAACAAAGTGGCAACATGCCCTTGCGAAGTGTTACAACGATTTGTAATAACACTAAGATTATTGCACTGCCCAAATCGAGTAAGTACTCCTTGGGATCCCAGATAATCCCATTCAATTCAAGCATGTTCCGTTGTGTTGTCCATAGCAATCAACCTAACATACTAACTCACAATATCGTGATTAACAGCAATTAACGAAAATCCACCGTGATGGTTTCAGTTGACCGAGAAAAGACATTTGCTACAAGCAGAAATCCTGTGCAACAACAATTAACAGAATTAAAACGTCTGTCAATCAAACGCAATAGTGGCAACGCTTACCAATTTCACCATCATTGTAGCTCATTTAAAAATATCAGAAGAAACGTTGTGTGAGTTTACATGCATATTCGTGCGTACTAACCTGTACAACACTTCGTACAAAATATCATGGTTCATCAAGCTCAAACAAAGACAGGGTAAATAATCTTCCAAATAACGTAACTAACATAAGCGAAGCGGGAGTGAACGACTCCTAAGCTATAGTATATGAACGAACGCAGTGAAACATTGAGTTTGATTGCGAACGCGTTTGAAAAGAATAATAGAAGCTTTCTAGAATCTGGTTGATGAAAGAGGCTAGAATTTCCGATAAAAATTGTACTGAGTGCCGAATTACCAGCATGACGCAAATGTACAGCAACACCGCGTGCCTTCTGTAATCGAGGTCGATCGGTTCTAGCTATTGTAATTCATGTGAATCGCAAACTATAGAAATTGATGATTCCAGTAAGTTGAAGTTGTTACTAAATGTACAGACGATGCTTTGGGATCAATGCATGCTCGTATGCTCAAGTAAAAAACAAAACTTAACTTTATGCAGGTATCAGTACGTTTGTTAAATCAGTCGATGTTTCTAATCTGCTCTGCCAAGTATATAGCCCAAAATTCTGTTTTAAAATTTAGTTTACTATCCATTTCGAAATGTCATAGGCCGCAACGAGTTTTGATCGGATAATTTGAACGAAACGATCTTTTGTTAACTGTTAACGGTTGAAGTACGTATGTTTGTACAGTACGAGAAATTTAAAAACGGACACTTGAATTTAGATAATTTGAAGATAATTTATCTTCTTCTCAGAAGCTGCTCACGACACGAAGCTTCACAGGGGACTAATTTTATCTTTTCTCTTTACGAATATGCAACAAAGAGACTCGGAAACGCTTTATTCGTGGACATCTAACGTGGAAATTAGAGTAAAGTGTCTTCATTTCGCATCAGGCATTCAAAGTCTGACACCAGAACGATGACACTATAATCGTTGTATTAATAATTGGTAGCATTATCATTTGCATGTTTCACCGCTTTTAGACTTTGGAGCATTCCTTGAATTATTTCACACAACGGTTCGGGACAATTTATTGCCTTCGTTCATTAACCATTGCTTCCAACCTCGTAAGGTTTCATAACTCGCGATTAGATACATTTTTTTTGTCTTCAAAGTGTTCCTAACATGGCTGATAAAGTTTTAATCTGGAGACTGTGGAGGGGTGGCTAGTACACCTGGACACGTGTAAAGCACATCCTCGTCACCTACGCTTCGTATGTGTTGGGTCATTGTCAAGTGGTTTGCGATGCCCAAATGTTGAGCACTAGGCTTTACGTTGCTCTTGGCTGCCATGACTATAATTTTTGATAGCCACCTTACATGGTTCTTATAGTTTTATTGTTTGAAAATGATAACTCTTCTGGACAAAACCTTTGGTAGCCATAAAGGATAGTTCTTCAGTGAAGCTTTATTCGTAGTTGGTTTGCGTAAACCTTTTGGTAAAAAAATGTTATAAGCAAACTTGTGGGGTGCTTTTCCCGACATTTTTTGGGTCTATCTCTTTCACTAAAAGCTTCGAGCTTCAAGTGAGAGTGAGCTGAATGAAACTGTAGTGTGACAGAGGAAATGTTAGCCGCTTCTTGGAAAAAAACGGAAAAGTGAGATGGCAACTAAAAGTGAGATGGCCTGCCAACGTGTTAAGCATGATAATGTGGGCTATCAAAGAAGGAACTACCTGTTTGAGCAATTTTACTCATCGGGCATAAGGAGGGGAGTACGTTATCTTCCTTTAAGATAAATTCTTTCTCTAAGTTTCTAAGTTCTAAGACTAAGTTTCTCCAGAGCTGTTCACTGCTTCCTTCAAGCACCGAAGGAAACGTAAACAGTCCGCCGAAGTTTAAGGTTCGTAGAAAGCCTAGCGATTAATTTGGTGCTGAAATTCCTTGCGATCCATAGGAATGGAGGATGAATTCCAGCTTCTGTTTAAGGCAAATTGTCCACTTTACCGGACAGCCAATGTGGCCCATGCAACCAGCAATGACATTCAAAGTTTGTCTGGTTTACGTCATATCGTGGATGTATCTTATTTAAATAAAATTACGGAGGCCCGTTGTTCGCAACTTATTTTATTTTTTCATAGCATTGTTAATTATTTAACAAAACATTTTAAGGCACACTGCATAGAAATGTCCGGCTAACAGCAAGTTGCATGCCGTTTTATATTAAGGTGTGATTAGTTCGCACCGCTTGCCACCGATGGGAAATTGAGGGGCATGATGATCAGCAGCGTGTGGGGAAGGCTGATGAGAAACTGGGAGCTACCCAGTTCAGAAGCCAGCGCTTGTAGACCACATCGCCCATTCCTAGTCGCCGCATGAGCTGGGTGCTTCATTGACACGGTTTTCGTGGGCCGCTGTTGTGTTAATGAAAGAGGTTTTTTTTCGGAAATCGTTGTCCACTCGACGTAAAGTGCTGGTATCATCTCACGATCGTCCAGTGGGGGAAAGGGTGGGTATGGCTGGCAAAGGCTGGGCCTAGCGCCCGGCAACTCCTATCCCTACTTCCACGCAGTGCCAGCCGGGGTACGACATCTGATCCGCGGGAAAAGGGTCACCATTAGGCCCGATTCCCGTGGGTTTAAGTGTCGTACGCTAACAGGGAAGGGGCGGCAGATTGCTGTTAATCTAGCCGGTACGACGGTGCCTGCTTCGTCTGTATGAAGCTGCAGCGTCGAGGTATCTATGACCGTCACCATCTGTACTCACTGTACTGCCCTTACCAACTTCAATCTTACTTCTCTCGTCCTTAGAACTTAGCACATCTTCCCAGATATTTCTTCCATCGTCCACTGGAATTTGCGTGCGAAACGCAATTGCATTTTTTCAGTAGCATGAGAAAGGTAAGGTACATCGTCATTGCTTACGCTCTGTAACGAATTCAACAGAAAATTTGACAGACACTTCTTTTACAGCCGTCAAGCGACTTCATCCGAACTACGTGTTATACAAGAAGCTGGTGAATTCATCAAGCATTTTCATACGCAACTGTGTGTGTATGTGGTTTATATTCCTATACGTGTTATTTGCTCTTCACATCATCTCCGTGAAACAGATCCTGATTCATCCAACTTAGTCAAAAACAGGACAAATTCTTTTCCATGTAGAATAACTTACATTATCTTATTTCTTATTAAGCGAAGCGCGAGTGAACGGCAACGCACTTACCAATTTCAATCTTTTCTCTACCGTCCTTAGAACTCAGCACATCTTTCCAGATATTTCTTCCATCGTCCACTGGAATTTGCGTGCGAAAGCTTGCATTTTTTCAGAAGCATGAGAAAGGTAAGTTACATCGTCATTGCTTACGCTCTGTAACGAATTCAACAGAAAATTTGACAGACACTTCTTTTACAGCCGTCAAGCGACTTCATCCGAACTACGTGTTATACAAGAAGCTGGTGAGTTTATCAAGCATTTTCATCCGCAACTGTGTGTGTGTGTGGTTTATATTCCTATACGTGTTATTTGCTCTTCACATCATCTCCGTGAAACAGATCCTGATTCATCCAACTTAGTCAAAAACAGGGCAAATTCTTTTCCATGTAGAATAACTTACATTATCTTTTTTCTTATTAAGCGAAGCGCGAGTGAACGGCAACGCACTTACCAATTTCAATCGTTTCTCTACCGTCCTTAGAACTCAGCACATCTTCCCAGATATTTCTTCCATCGTCCACTGGAATTTGCGTGCGAAAGCTTGCATTTTTTCAGAAGCATGAGAAAGGTAAGTTACATTGTCATTGCTTACGCTCTGTAACGAATTCAACAGAAAATTTGACAGACACTTCTTTTACAGCCGTCAAGCGACTTCATCCGAACTACGTGTTATACAAGAAGCTGGTGAGTTCATCAAGCATTTTCATACGCAACTGTGTGTGTGTGTGGTTTATATTCCTATACGTGTTATTTGCTCTTCACATCATCTCCATGAAACAGATCCTGATTCATCCAACTTAGTTAATAACAGGACAAGTTCTTTTCCATGTAGAATAACTTACATTATCTTCTTTCGCATTAGGCGAAGCACGAGTGAATGACTCCTAAACTATATTCTAAGTAGGAGCGAGGGCATTCGAATATTAGCAAACGCAGTTAAACATTCAGTTTGGTGGCGAACGCGTTTGAAAATCTTTTTTTTCATAAAAAATTGTTTATTTGTGTGTTAAACAAAAAAGGTCTTATCTCAAGAGATTGTGTAGCGGTAACGGTGTGTGCACGGTGAGGAGGGGACCAACCAACCTACCAACGTAAGAGTGAATCCAGGGAGTTCATAATCGTCGAAAGGAAGTCTCTGTCGACCCGATCAAAGGCCTGTATGAGCTCAAAAGAAGCTTGCTGCTGATCTACCTACTGTTCAAGTCCAGAATTTTCTCCTTAACCGAGAGAATAGCTTCGAAAATATTGTGAGTTTTGTTACGGAAATTAGCTTATCGATTGTATCGATCCGTAGCTTCAAAATTTGCGACAGCACCTTTTAATCAGTGTTAAGGAGAGAAATTGGACGAAAAGAGAGTATTGCACCCCCTTCTTTCTCACAGGAACTTTGACGCCGTCGACAAAGCGTCGAGGAAATTCCCCGCGAAAGGCCTCGTTGAGGACGTACCCGAGCTCTCGTTCCAATATGTGGAACGTGCGGAGATAGAACTCCCTAGGAATTCCATCCGGGCCGGGTGTCTTCCGAGTTTGCCGATTTTTTTTAAATTTTATCCAAGATTTCACTTAGAGTGATTTCCGCTATGCAATCATTGTTGGCATCGCAGTCTTCCTGGATAACCCGTCTGCAGGTGAAAGCGTAATGTTTTTGTGTATTGTGTGAGTTGTCGGCCGACTATTATTCTTTGTACTGTATGTACAAATCCTCGGCGATCCCCTGTCTCTAAGGCAAGAGTCGTTCCACCATTAGTCAGTATTTTATCCATGTTGGTGCGTCGCCTCCTTCGATCCTCCTTCGGTAGGTGGAACCTTTTTCACCATCGACAAGGGTCTGATTTATTCTATTGCAGTGTTCCGAAAAACGGCCCTATTTTTTCAAACATTTTCCCCTTCAACAGGTTAATGGTCGTCAACTCGTCTGGGTGATTTAGACAGCGATCTTATGAGGCTATAAGTTGCGCATAGATTTGTATCCAAGATACAGGCGGAAAACTCTGTACGGTGCATTGGTTTTCCAGCGAATGAATTACTATATCCTGGGCTTGGCGCATTTGACCCGACAAGTCATCAGGAACCTTAGATCTTCCGTTGGCGTGTCTTACTGCTCCATTTGCACTCGTTTCTCCAGCACCTCATCAGATAAAATGTGAGGGTGAAATTTCATTTCTTCACGGAGTTGGTAGAGACGAAAGGCTGATCCGCACCGTCAGTGTCTTGTGGTCAGAGAAACAGATCAGATGCCAGTCGGTGGTTCGGAGTTGTGTCTGTATGCATGCACACACGTAGCATGTAGGAAAACCCAACATCGTTTACTAGCAGCTTTCTAGGATTAAGCTGACGAAAAAGGCTTAAATTTCCGATTGTACTCAGTATCGAATTATCAACGTGGCGCAAATGTATAGCAAAAGCACTTGCCCTTTGCATTCGAAGTTGACCGGATCTAGCTAGTTTTGCAATTCATTGGAAACACAAACACCAGGAATTGTTGTATCCAGTCAATTTAAGTTGTTCCTATTAGAGATGATTGTTAGGAATCCATTGTTTTGTATTTTCAACTTAGAAAGAAAACAGTTTTTACAGATAGTTTACATTCATTTGTGAGTTCAACCAAGGCTTCGTTTGTCATTGCCCGCGAAGCGCTTGTTTGCAGCGCTGTTCAATTTATCAGAGCGAACATCTGAATTATTGGACGTTGTCGAAACTATATCTCGAGGGATTCTTGAATGTCTCGAGAGATTCATGAATAATTATGAATCAATCTTCCTTGAACGATTCATATGAATGAATCTCGTCACTTTCGTTGAGCCATGGTTTAGTTTGCCTGAGCCTTTGCATTCTCTTTCGTATTTTCTGTTACCCGTGCTTTAAACCATGTACTTTAGCCATTATCGCTATCGTTAAACACAGTTATATCATCGGGTTATTGGCCTTAGTGAATTTGCTTCCATCCAGTAGTTAGGCTTAAAAAGGTGGAAGGTTAAAAGCGGTAAATCGTCTTCTTGAGTCCAAAGGATACCTCTCCGATCTTTCATTAATGCTCCTCTAAGAGTCTCGACGGCTGATGGACCGATCGATCAGCTTTTTTGATGATACTTATCTGTACTTCGAGTGTGTAAAATGCTGCTGCGATGACTACTGCGGTGTATATGGAACGCTTTAGCTAATCCGAAACATATTCGCTTGGGCTGAAGCGAACGAGTCTTAATTTGGGATTGTGATATTATTGGGCGGTAGTACGCAGGGTGCTGAGCTCAACAAGGAGTAGCACTAATACCCATTTTTTCCATCTTATCAGCTTTGAGGGACTTGCTTGTACACGTGATGATCGCGAAACTCGAACGTTGAGCCATGGTTTAGTTTGCCTGAGCCTTTGCATGGGCGAACAACTGCATTTCTTTTCTTTCGTCTGGATCGAATGGGTCGTGGTTTTGAAACCTTTTCTTCGTTTCATTGTCACTCGATTTTGGTTCCGAATTATAAGATATAAAACAATTCCTCACCGCACTTGGAATCATCGCATTCGGATTTCTCGATGATTTCTTTCCTTTCGGTTTTTTGTACATCATAAACCTCAACTTTAACTTTGGATGTTTTGTTTAGCATTGGCAGATAACACCACAATGCTTGGACGGTGATGCACTTGAACTCCTTTGTCCTTCCTTCTGTTTCGTATTTTCTGTTACCCGTGCTTTAAACCATGTACTTTAGCCATTATCGCTATCGTTAAACACAGTTATATCATCGGGTTTATTGGCCTAAGTGAATTTGCTTCCATCCAGTAGTTAGGTTTAAAAAGGTGGAAGGTTAATAGCGGTAAATCGTCTTCTTGAGTCCAAAGGATACCTCTCCGATCTTTCATTAAAGCTCCTCTAAGAGTCTCGACGGCTGATGGACCGATCGATCAACTTTTTTGATGATACTTATCTGTACTTCGAGTGTGTAAAATGCTGCTGCGATGACTGCTGCGGTGTATATGGAACGCTTTAGCTAATCCGAAACATATTCGCTTGGGCTGAAGCGAACTAGTCTTAATTTGGGATTGTGATATTATTGGGCGGTAGTACGCAGGGTGCTGAGCTCAACAAGGAGTAGCACTAATACCCATTTTTTCCATCTTATCAGCTTTGAGGGACTTGCTTGTACACGTGATGATCGCGAAACTCGAACGTTGAGCCATGGTTTAGTTTGCCTGAGCCTTTGCATGGGCGAACAACAGCATTTCTTTTCTTTCGTCTGGATCGAATGGGTCGTGGTTTTGAAACCTTTTCTTCGTTTCATTGTCACTCGATTTTGGTTCCGAATTATAAGATATAAAACAATTCCTCACCGCACTTGGAATCATCGCATTCGGATTTCTCGATGATTTCTTTCCTTTCGGTTTTTTGTACATCATAAACCTCAACTTTAACTTTGGATGTTTTGTTTAGCATTGGCAGATAACACCACAATGCTTGGACGGTGATGCACTTGAACTCCTTTGTCCTTCCTTCTGTTTCGTATTTTCTGTTACCCGTGCTTTAAACCATGTACTTTAGCCATTATCGCTATCGTTAAACACAGTTATATCATCGGGGTTTATTGGCCTAAGTGAATTTGCTTCCATCCAGTAGTTAGGTTTAAAAAGGTGGAAGGTTAATAGCGGTAAATCGTCTTCTTGAGTCCAAAGGATACCTCTCCGATCTTTCATTAATGCTCCTCTAAGAGTTTCGATGACTGGCGGACGATTCGCTTGGCGACCTTGTAATACGGATTAGTCTTTCCCATGCTCCACCACCAAGTAAAGCCTTAGGTGAGTTGAAGTGCCATGCCATGTTCAATTGCATAGCCTCCTTCGTGTCCATCTTGGAGTTAATAAATTTGATTCATTCGTCTAGCTAATTATGAAATTGGTACTGTTGTTTCTTTAGATATGCCTTAAAATCCAAGAAGCAACAGCACAAATGGACGTGAATTTAAGTTAATCCTTGGATCCTATCTAATTGAAACGGAATATTTTTCTTATTGAATTTCCATTTTCTGGAGATACTTTCTTATAGTAAGGTTTACGAGGATCCTGGATCCAAGATTGCTGGTTACACTTGATAATGCGTGGCGGAACTGTTCCCTTCCATGCCATGACTATAAGCGCCTTGTTCCATCTCTTGCCCCTTCTTTGCAATTTGAAATCCGTCGACCTGATTTGCCTAGTAATGCAACATCCTGCGATGTTTGCTGGTGCATCCATCTTTGCTTAATTGGTTTGCCTATCGGCAAACCATTATCCCAGGTATTTTTGATGATAATCACACGAAACAGAAGCGATTATGTGCCATCATACTTCTGTCCATTTTCCAGGGTTTCATGTGGTTAAGGACATATTATTTTATTGGTTTTATTGAACGGGTTAACGATCACCTTTTTGCCAATATTTTATAAACTTTCTTAACACTCGGGGAAGGTTTTAGGCATGTGAATAGATTTAACCTTTCGCCGACACTGGTGTTGGTCATGTCGCGTCTGATCGTGGCCGATGGTTCATCGCCGTATTCGTCTTGTCTTCCTTCCTGTATCTTGACCGATGCACCGAACGGCGTTGATCTCTTCCCGGTCTCCATGTTGGTGCAAAATTCGTTCGCCACTGTGTTGTGTGGGTCTTTATGTGGGTTTTTTGCTGAAGTCTTTTTAAATAATTTGCAATCTATTCCTCCAACGGAGAACTTGTTTTATCAACCGTCTTAAATTAAAAATGATATTGGTGGGTCTCCTCCTTCGCTCGCCCAGCTGAAAGGTTGGCACTTTTCATCTCTTTCAAGGCTCTCATGTATGCTGGTGACATGTTTGGAAACTCGCCTCTATAGAATTTACCCCTTCACCAGTGAGCGAGTCTTTTGAAGAGAAGCTAAATTTCTATTATCCTGTCCGTGTTGGAAGCCAATCGCAAGTTTCATCATAACATAGCGATTTTTACACTCTGATCTAGGTCGTATGTACATTTGGACATTCAAAGGAACATTCTTCTCATATTACTCGTTGGTTTTTGTTATTGTCAATTTCAACTTCTTTCCAGCCTATTCCAGGCTGCTCCTCCGTGGTGGATTATTCAGGATTGCTTTCAGACGATGGTGTCTAGAGCTGCGCACGCCAAGGCATGATCCACGCGGTGTCCTGTGCAAATAACATATTCATCTCTGCAGAAATTCTGAACAGTTGTTCTACTGTTCTCATCTTGCGGATAATGTGCTATTCGAGTTACTTTCTAAAGCTGACTCTGGCTATTCCGTCTGAAACTGAAGAGATTTTATAACAGAGCCTGATGGTCTTCTTATTATCTTTATGAAAATGTTCTGCACCTATCTTGCGGGAAAACAAGCACCATATAGCTATTTTCATCAGTGTGTGATGTTATCCTTGGGATGGGCCTTGCTCGATCATAAATGTGTTGCTTGAAATGAACGCTGGAGGCGTAAACATTTACAGCACAGGTAATAGATTTTCAGTGACGGACTTATGTCAATGTTCCTCTTATCAATCCTTTGGTTTAAAGATATTCATGTAACCAAACGGATGGTGATGTCGTTAGGTATTCAATTTGTTTATTGGATTTGAATTTCTTTATGTTTCTTTGTGGATCCGAACTTGTTTAACATACTTGGTATTTAATAAGCAGTTCAGGTTCTACTTTCTTTTCATTAATGCTTTTCTTCTGATCAAAACGTTCCTTTACTGCTGTTAACATCAGGAAGGATCTAATTAAAAAACCATTCGTTGTTTGACCTTATAAATGGCCTCTCCCATGTTCCTCTCTTTACATCTTCTACAGTCTGAGAAAGGATATAGCATATAGTCAACCACTAGAATTTCGGTGTAAGAAAAGAATAAAAAGGCTGCAAAGATTTTATTCAACCGACTAATTTGTATATTTGATAAGCGCGTGCAGGGTAAGCGTTCAGCTTGGGGGACTCGAATCAACCACTCCCAATTGTTATGAACTCTGAGTGGTTACGTAGCTTAAATGAAGCTAATATGCAGGTTATATTTTGCACACACACAACGTGGTTCTGATCATCTTTGAAAATTCTTATAATCGATGTCAAACTCATGCCACGAATGAAGAAGCTTGAGCTTCCTCTTAGAACTCTTCATCGTGCATTCCACTAGCGAGTTGTGAGCACCAAACATCATGGAGCATATCTGAAAAGCAACTCACGCGATTCCATATTGAAACAATCCGGATCAGGTGGAACTCTTTCCTTTTCTATATCATTACAATCGAAGATTTGTTGAATGTTTTGCCGTTCTTGACTGATCCATCAACTCTTCAACAATCACTTCTGCTGAGTGAAAAACAGCTTTTATTTCCCAAAAACCACATCGTCCAGGGGTTCCTGTTCCTCTATTCTGTCTTTCTATTGATTGTGGAGAATAAGTGGAGGTATTTCTGCACCATAACGAACGAAAGCGAGCCTCTCATTTATGCTGGTGACTTGTATGGAAAATCGCCTCTGTAGCGAGAGCATTTTCCCTTTCACCGGCCAGCGATATTTCTATGATATTTTTAAAAGTCTGTTAAAAGTTTTCTATTTTACTGTTGCTAAATGTGTTGGAACCCAACACCGTGATGTACTTTACAGAACATCAGAAAGTCATTCACGGGGCGACGTCAACGGATGCGCTTCAATGTCTTCACGGCTTGACTAAATGCCAAGTCTTGTTACCTTTTGATTTCTTTGCTCACATCCTTTCAATCAGTTGGAATTCGCATTCGCGAGATCACACAATACGAAAATACGGCAGGTGATGGTCACTGGTGATGTTAAGTATTGTAATACATTGTTGTTAACATGCTTTCTCATTTCACCACTCGAGCATCAGCAGTAAATTTTTGTATTTGTAATTCATTTTTATTTCCTCATGGGAAACAGGACAAAGTTCAAACCTCTCAATGTACTTGACCTGTCTACCAACAAATTTTTATATATTACTTGTAAATCTGCGATATTTCATTTATTTGTCGAATTTGCGATAGTTATAAAAACTAGTGTTGTCGCGTGAAAGAATTATGCTGTGCAACTCTTTGCGAGTGGTGTGCTTGGAAAAGGTTTTCCAAGACATTTTTTAATGTATTGTTGCAACTTTGTTTTCTCCTTTTTCTCCTTTTTCTCACTGTGTTGAAAGCCAACACGGACGCCCAAAGGTGTCACCAAAGAAGAGCCCAAAGGTGTCGCTATGATTTGTGTAGTTCGTTGTTCCCCTTGCAACAATTGCATTGCCTAGGGCAGGAGGGAAAAGATCGTCTTTTACAGAGGATTAGCACGGTTTTGACTTTATGGTAATGCTTCTTGCTCCTTTTGCTCTTCATCTTTTGTTAGTTGGATTCTATTCATCTAACAGTCATTATTAAATTAAAATTGCTGCTTGAAAAAGCTCGGGAAACCGGCGTCCTTTTTCCATTTAAAGTTCATTTTTATTGCACTTAAACATATTTATTGTTTAAATCAGCTTCACTCGTAGCAAGTGGCCATGGTCTCGTCCTCTGTGTCTGGGGTCTTCAGGCATTTCTGAGGTCTGGGAGTCAATGATCGCAGGTTTAAATATAACTCATTGATCATTTTATTCCAATCTAGATCATTTGTTCATCTGTATTTACAAAAAAGGATTCTTATCCCCAAGCCTATTTTGCATTTTGCTTTATTTTTTTGCTTATTTTGTAATTTCCAGCCTTTGCCAGTCTGCTTCTCCGTAGTGGATCCATCATTTATTTCCAATCCAGCTTCAGAGCTGACTCCTTGGAAACTATATTCAGAAACAGATCTAGAACAGATTAAGACCATTCGGTATATGATTCACAGAAGTAAATTTTTGCCAGATTTTTTTTTTATTTTTGGATGAAACGTTGGTTTCTCCGTTTAAATTTTTTTCTAACTGTGTTGAAAGCCAACTCCCTGATGCACTTTGCAAACCATCAGAAAATCGTTGACGGACGCCTAAAGATGTCACCAAAGAAGAGCCCAAAGTTGTCGCTAAGCTTTGTGCAGAACATTGTTCCCCCTGCAACAATTGCATTGTTCCGTAAACTATTTTCAATCTTTTGTAAATCTTTCAACCATTTCTCTATTTCCAAGAAAATTTGTTAAAGCCACTCAGTTGGTGCAGCAAAACCATCTTTATATTATGTAGTCATATTTCGCGCACTTTTAGGCTCCCGTTGCCGCCTAACATACTCAAGCTTCCCTTCTGCGATTCATTGGCTAGCCTGAATGTGGCCATCGGTAGGAGTCAAAAGCTCCCCGCCATCGCTACCAAACATCGGGGAACTACAAAGTTGCTGGCCTCAAGAACTTCGCTTGTCACCGCAGATTTGCAATCGACTACTTACGATGATGAACTGTCCATATCCTCGGCGGCAATTGCTGATACTTTGATTAGCCCCGGAATTTAGTTTATCAGGAAAAGCTGCCATGTGCATGGCCTTGTACTTCACATGGTCACTGTGAAAGTGCATTTATGGATGCCTTTCCGACCCATGTGTTATAAACAAACCGCGTTCTCGCTCTCTTTATCTCTCCTTGTCTCTTTGAATCAACCTTGGACGTCACTAGCTTGTAGGGAATCTTATGATCCTGAGCAGGTCCTACCATGCTCCAAGCTTTCCGGTTCCGCACCTCTAACGGATGGAACTAGTTCATCTCTTTCCAGGCTCTCATTAATAATGGTGATATGTATGGAAAATCGCCTCTGTAGCGAAAGCATTTTCTCCTGCACCAGCTAACGAGTCTTTTGAAGGGGAGCCATTCAAATTAAGATTCTTCTCATATTACTCGTTGGTTTTATTTTTGTCGATTTGAAGAACTGTCCAGCCTATTCCAGGCTGCTCCTCCGTGGTGGATTGTTCAGGATTGCTTTCAGACGATGGTGTCTAGAGCTGCGCACGCCAAGGCATGATCCACGCGGTGTCCTGTGCAAATAACATATTCATCTCTGCAGAAATTCTGAACAGTTGTTCTACTTTTCTCATCTTGCGGATAATGTGCTATTCGAGTTACTTTCTAAAGCTGACTCTGGCTATTCCGTCTGAAACTGAAGAGATTTTATAACAGAGCCTGATGGTCTTCTTATTATCTTTATGAAAATGTTCTGCACCTATCTTGCGGGAAAACAAGCACCATATAGCTATTTTCATCAGTGTGTGATGTTATCCTTGGGATGGGCCTTGCTCGATCATAAATGTGTTGCTTGAAATGAACGCTGGAGGCGTAAACATTTACAGCACAGGTAATAGATTTTCAGTGACGGACTTATGTCAATGTTCCTCTTATCAATCCTTTGGTTTAAAGATATTCATGTAACCAAACGGATGGTGATGTCGTTAGGTATTCAATTTGTTTATTGGATTTGAATTTCTTTATGTTTCTTTGTGGATCCGAACTTGTTTAACATACTTGGTATTTAATAAGCAGTTCAGGTTCTACTTTCTTTTCATTAATGCTTTTCTTCTGATCAAAACGTTCCTTTACTGCTGTTAACATCAGGAAGGATCTAATTAAAAAACCATTCGTTGTTTGACCTTATAAATGGCCTCTCCCATGTTCCTCTCTTTACATCTTCTACAGTCTGAGAAAGGATATAGCATATAGTCAACCACTAGAATTTCGGTGTAAGAAAAGAATAAAAAGGCTGCAAAGATTTTATTCAACCGACTAATTTGTATATTTGATAAGCGCGTGCAGGGTAAGCGTTCAGCTTGGGGGACTCGAATCAACCACTCCCAATTGTTATGAACTCTGAGTGGTTACGTAGCTTAAATGAAGCTAATATGCAGGTTATATTTTGCACACACACAACGTGGTTCTGATCATCTTTGAAAATTCTTATAATCGATGTCAAACTCATGCCACGAATGAAGAAGCTTGAGCTTCCTCTTAGAACTCTTCATCGTGCATTCCACTAGCGAGTTGTGAGCACCAAACATCATGGGGCATATCTGAAAAGCAACTCACGCGATTCCATGTTGAAACAATCCGGATCAGGTGGAACTCTTTCCTTTTCTATATCATTACAATCGAAGATTTGTTGAATGTTTTGCCGTTCTTTGGATCAGTCAACACTTCGACAATCAATTCTGCTGAGTGAAAAGCAGCTTTTATTTCCCAAAAACCACATCGTCCAGGGGTTCCTGTTCCTCTATTCAGTCTTTCTATTGATTGTGGAGAATAAGTAGAAGTATTTATGCACCATAATGAACGAAAGTGAGCCTCTCATTTATGCTGGTGACTTGTATGGAAAATCGCCTCTGTAGCGAGAGCATTTTCCCCTGCACCAGCGAGCGAGTCTAAAGAACGAAACCCGAATATATTATGATCCAATTTCTTCTTGTCCTGTCTGTTTTTTTTTTTCACGTCTCATGTATCTTGTTTGCAACCGAAGCTTTTGTAGTCCAACTGCTCGTACCAAGTTAGTTGCATACTATTTTGATATTTTAGTATGTTTGGGAAATCGCCTCTGTAGCGAGAGCATGTTCCCCTTCACCGGCCAGCGATATTTCTATGATGTTTTTCAAAGTTTGTTAAAAATTTTCTTTTTAACTGTTGCTAAATGTGTTGGAACCCAACACCGTGATGTACTTTACAAAACATCAGAAAGTCATTCACGGGGCGACGTCAACGGATGCGCTTCAATGTTGAAACAATCGGGATCAGGTGGAACTCTTTCCTATTCTATATCATTACAATCGAAGATTTGTTGAATGTTCTGCCGTTCTTTGGATCAGTCAACTCTTCGACAATCACTTCTGCTGAGTGAAAAACAGCTTTTATTTCCCAAAAACCACATCGTCCAGGGGTTCCTGTTCCTCTATTTAGTCTTTCTATTAATGTTGAAGAATAAGTGGTATTTATGCACCATAACGAACGAAAGCGAGCCTCTCATTTATGCTGGTTACTTGTATGGAAAATCACCTTTGTAGTGAGAGCATTTTCCCCTGCACCAGCGAGCGATTTTTAAGGAGGAAAACCCGAATATATTTTGAACCAATTTCCTCTGGTCCTGTCTGTTTTTTTCACGTCTCACGTTTCATGTTTGCAACCGAAGCTTTTCTAGGCCAACTGCTCGTACCAAGTTAGTTGCATACTATTTTGATATTTTGGTATGTTTGGAAAATCGCCTCTGTAGCGAGAGCGATCTTTCTATGATACTTTTTAAAGTCTTTTAAAAAATGTCTTTTTTACTGTTGCTACATTTGTTGGAACCCAACACCGTGATGTACTTTACAGAACATCAGAAAGTCATTCACGGGGCGACGTCAACGGATGCGCTTCAATGTCTTGACGGCTTGACTAAATGCCAAGTCTTGTTATCTTTTTGATTTCTTTGCTCACATCCTTTCAATCCGTTGGAATTCGCATTCGCGAGATCACACAATACGAAAATACGGCAAGTGATGGTCACTCGTGCTGTTAAGTATTGTAATACATTGTTGTTAACATGCTTTCTCATTTCACCACTCAAGCATCAGCAGTAAATGTTTGTATTTGTAATTCATTTTTATTTCTTCATGGGGAACAGAACAAAGTTCAAACCTTTCAATGTACTTGACTCTTGACTGACTGCTGTCTACCAACAAAATTTTATATATTACTTGTAAATCTGCGATATTTCATTTATTTGTCGAATTTGCGATAGTTATAAAAACTAGTGTTGTCGCGTGAAAGAATTATGCTGTGCAACTCTTTACGAGTGGTGTGCTTGGAAAAAGGTTTTCCAAGACATTTTTTAATGTATTGTTGCAACTTTGTTTTCTCCTTTTTCTCCTTTTTCTCACTGTGTTGAAAGCCAACACGGACGCCCAAAGGTGTCACCAAAGAAGAGCCCAAAGGTGTCGCTATGATTTGTGTAGTTCATTGTTCCCCTTGCAACAATTGCATTGCCTAGGGCAGGAGGGAAAAGATCGTCTTTTACAGAGGATTAGCACGGTTTTGACTTTATGGTAATGCTTCTTGCTCCTTTTGCTCTTCATCTTTTGTTAGTTGGATTCTATTCATCTAACAGTCATTATTAAATTAAAATTGCTGCTTGAAAAAGCTCGGGAAACCGGCGTCCTTTTTCCATTTAAAGTTCATTTTTATTGCACTTAAACATATTTATTGTTTAAATCAGCTTCACTCGTAGCAAGTGGCCATGGTCTCGTCCTCTGTGTCTGGGGTCTTCAGGCATTTCTGAGGTCTGGGAGTCAATGATCGCAGGTTTAAATATAACTCATTGATCATTTTATTCCAATCTAGATCATTTGTTCATCTGTATTTACAAAAAAGGATTCTTATCCCCAAGCCTATTTTGCATTTTGCTTTATTTTTTTGCTTATTTTGTAATTTCCAGCCTTTGCCAGTCTGCTTCTCCGTAGTGGATCCATCATTTATTTCCAATCCAGCTTCAGAGCTGACTCCTTGGAAACTATATTCAGAAACAGATCTAGAACAGATTAAGACCATTCGGTATATGATTCACAGAAGTAAATTTTTGCCAGATTTTTTTTTATTTTTGGTTGACACGTTGGTTTCTCCGTTTTAATTTTTTTCTAACTGTGTTGAAAGCCAACACCCTGATGCACTTTGCAAAACATCAGAAAATCGTTGACGGACGCCTAAAGATGTCACCAAAGAAGAGCCCAAAGGTGTCGCTTAGCTTTGTGTAGAACATTGTTCCCCCTGCAACAATTGCATTGTTCCGTAAACTATTTTCAATCTTTTGTAAATCTTTCAACCATTTCTCTATTTCCAAGAAAGTTTGTTAAAGCCACTCAGTTGGTGCAGCAAAACCATCTTTATATTATGTAGTCATATTTCGCGCACTTTTAGGCTCCCGTTGCCGCCTAACGCACTCAAGCTTCCCTTCTGCAATTCATTGGCTAGCCTGAATGTGGCCATCGGTAGGAGTCAAAAGCTCCCCGCCATCGCTACCAAACATCGGGCAACAACAAAGTTGCTGGCCTCAAGATCTTCGCTTGTCACCGCAGATTTGCAATCGACTACTTACGATGATGAACTGTCCATATCCTCGGCGGCAATTGCTGATACTTTGATTAGCCCCGGAATTTAGTTTATCAGGAAAAGCTGCTATGTGCATGGCCTTGTACTTCACATGGTCACTGTGAAAGTGCATTTATGGATGCCTTTCCGACCCATGTGTTATAAACAAACCGCGTTCTCGCTCTCTTTATCTCAGCATTGCTTTCAGACGATGGTGTCTAGAGCTGCGCACGCCAAGGCATGATCCACGCGGTGTCCAGTGCAAATAACATATTCTTCTTTGCAGAAATTCTGGACAGTTGTTCTATTTTTCTCTTTTCTCATCTTACGGAAAATGTTTTATTTGAGTTACTTTCTAAAGCTGACTCTGGCTATTCTGTCTGAAACTGAAGAGATTTTATAACAGAACCTGATGATCTTTTTATTATCTTTATGAAAATGTACTGCGCCTATCCTGCGGGAAAACACGCACCATATAGCTTTTTTCATCAGTGTCTGATGTTATCTTTTGGATGAGCTTTGATCTATCATAAATGTGTTGCTTGAAATGAACGCTGGAGGCGTAAACATTTACAGCACTCACTCTTTTGCCTTCCCTAATAATAGATTTTCAGTGACGAACTTATGTCAATGTTCCTCTTATCAATCCTTTGGTTTAAAAATATCCATGTATTAAAACGGACGGCGTTGAGTGGGGTATGAAATTTGTTTATTGGATTTGAATTTTTTTATACTTTCTTGTAGTTCCGAACTTGTTTCACATACTTGGTATCTAATAAGCAGTTCAGGTTCTACTTTCTTTTCTTTAAAGATTTTCTTCTGATCAAAACGTTCCTTTACTGCTGTTAACATCAAGAAGGATCTAGTATTTAAAAAAACAATTCGTTGTTTGACGTTGAAAACGGCCTCTCCCTTGTTCCTCTCCTTATATCCTCAACAGTGGTAGAAAGGATACGCACTTGTGAGCATATAGTCAACCTCTAGAATTCCTGATACAAGCATTCGTATAAATACTGCAATCTGCAAGCTTGTGAATTGTCCACTCCCAATTGTTATGAACATTGAGTGATTACACAGCTTAAACGAAGCATTTTGAACACACACAATGTGATTCGGGACCTTTGAAAATTCTTATAATCGATTTCAAACTTCGAAACGAATGAAGTAGCTTGAGTTTCCGATTTAAGCTCTTCGTCGTGCATTCTACTAGCGATTTGTTAGCACCAAACATCATGGGGCATATCTGAAAAACAACTCGCGAGATTCCATGTTGAAAACAATCGGGATCAGGTGGAACCCTTTCCTTTTCTATATCATTACAATCGAAGATTTGTTGAATGTTTTGCCGTTCTTGACTGATCCATCAACTCTTCGACAATCACTTCTGCTGAGTGAAAAGCAGCTTTTATTTCCCAAAAACCACTTCGTCCAGGGGTTCCTGTTCCTCTATTCAGTCTTTCTATTAATGTTGAAGAAAAAGTGGAAGTATTTCTGCACCATAACAAACGAAAGCGAGCCTCTCATTTATGCTGGTGACTTGTATGGCAAATCGCCTTTGTAGCGAGAGCATTTTCCCCTGCACCAGTGAGCGAGTCGTTTGAAGAGAAGCCAATTTTGTCTGGTCCTGTCTGTGTTGGAAGCCAATGATCGCAAGTTTCAGCATTACATAGCGATTTTTCCATTCAGATCTAGGTTGTATGTACATCTGGACAAGGAAAGTCGGATTCTTATCCACAATCACACTTTGTTCTTTAGTTTATTTATGCGCATCACGTAGCCTTCGCCAGTCTGCTCCTTCGCTTGGAGTGTTGTGCATTGCTTCTAGACGTTGGTGTCTAGAGCTTCATGCGCCAAGGGTTGTTCCATACTGTTTCCAGTTCATGGATTTTCTTTAGTTTGCAGAGTATCTGGAACTCGGTTTCAGTTGTACTTCCTTTTGTTTTTCTTTCAGTTTGTTTCTAAACCATCTTTGTATGGTACTTTCTAAAGCAGATTGTGGCTGTGTATTTTTTCTCCTTTAGAAAAGGCTTTGATTGCATAGTTTATTGATAAGTATTTGATAATCGCAAGCTGAGACTGTAGCTCCAGTTCTCAGTAAATACTTTTTTCCAAAATCCATGCATTTAAAATTTATAGGCACAATTATCTGTTTCTATCCCTAACTAATAGATCAAAAGCATGAAGGCATTATTTTTCCTTGTAAAGGTTGTTCTTTTTTTAAGCAGGTCATTCAAAGGTTTTGCCTTCTTTGCAAAATTGTGCTTAAACATCCTGTAGGATTTTCAAAAAGTAACGAATCTTCTAACTGAGTGTAAATTCATTGGTATGGAATAGTGTTGAATAACCTGGATCTTTGAATCATCTGGGTATATTTCTATATATCTGTATCTGTTATTTTCACTTCATTTTCATTTCATTTTTATTTGTTTTTTATTTAAATCCTATTTTGCTGTAAACTCAGTAACTAATGTGTAGTCTAAATAAATACAGCAATCACTGGTCAGGACTGACATTCCTTTTTCCATCATTCGTTGGAAACTGTTGAAGCTTATATTAAGGCCGGAAAGTAAACTTGTAAAATGGTAAAGGCCTGTTGAAGTCGAGTAAGCCGTAAATATTTTGAAGTCATATTTCAAAGGTATTTGATGAAATGCTGACATTAAATCCAATGTTCTACAAAATTTCGTCAAAAATATAATTCAGATAAACAACAGACATGTTGCTTTTGAACTGTTGTTGATACGATTGGTTGACTTCCAAAAAGGTGATATGAGCGTGTTCAATATGCGTTCTCATCCAGTACAGTTTTTTCATTAGGGATCTCTCATTTTTTATCAATAAATAGGCATGTTTTGTCAGAACATGTCAGCTAAATCATTCCATAAAACCAACAGAATCTCCTTTAAGTCTTTAACAAGACTCTGTGTCGCTGTGAAGAGGGTAAATTGAATGATGGTTTCCTGCTTTGGAACCCGTCGCAAGCTGCTCGTTTAAATGCAAGTCAAACTGAACATATTATTCTTACATCTTTCCAAACATCCTCAACATTACCGGTATTATTTAGTTATTTCTTTTTAAAGAAAGTACATCTGTATTTCCAAAGGAGGTTTCTGATTCACAAACACATTTTACCTGATGCTTATTAATCTGATTGTGTAGAAATTTCCAGCCTACGCCAGTCTGCTCCTCCGTAGTGAATTGTTGCGCATTGCTTTTAGACGCTGGTGTTTGGAGGCATGGTCTATACAGTTTCCAGTGCAGGAAACCTACTCTTCTATTTAGTAACTCTAGAATTCTCTTGATATGTCCATCATTTGTTTCCAATCCAACTCCAGAGCTGACTCCTTGGAAACTAACTCTTCTTGGAACTTTACGACAAGAATAATATGTCTTCAACCAGCTAGCTAACATGATCTTGAGACAATTGGACCATTTTCTAATTATTCTTGATTTTCACAAAGATTGTCTGCTTGTTTCGTCAAGCTTGCTTCATAATTATTGCATTCTAATCAAACTCATGCACAATGCTTGCAACGAACTTGCATTTAGCTTACTTTCAGTATTGCATTAGCATGAGCTTTTGCCTCAAACCTTTTAATGGTGCATTCTCCCAACAAGTTGTGTGCGCCAAACACATCATTCTTGCTGATATGGCATTATGGGGCATACCTGAATGGCAACTAGAACTTTGTCATCTTGCTTTAAAACAGGATCCGTCCCTCCGAAGAGGCATTTTTCTTCACATGCGTAGATTTGTTGAATGTTTTGCCAATCTTGGGATCAATCGGCACTTCTACTATTACTTCTGCTAGGCGAAAAGCAGCGTTTATTGCCAAGTAGCCACATCTACTGTGGGTATCTGTTCCTGTATTTCATTCTTGCTTTCGGTTTTGCAGTCGAATATCTTGCTGACTTTGTACTGCTACCGATGATAAAGAGATTTATACACCGGTACGAGCGGACCGTGTCGTGAAACGCGGTGATTCTGAGCCCTTAACTGTCATCTGGCCCAATTTCTATAACTGGAATTTCAGAATGCAGCCTGTTACTTTATCAACATGACAAGATGGTTTGTTGTTTCGTTAATGAATTAAACCATCAAAGATGTTCATCGCTTCAATGTGGACTACCAATCGTGATTTCCTTGAGCCAGAAGGCAGTTGGAGTTTGGTTTGAGAACACCGAACAGGTTCAGATCATTCGGTATCCCGATGAAGCAATTCTTTTGGAATGAAGTTAAGACCATTTGCAGTTAAAAGGTTTTCCAAGACATTTTTAAGTATATTGTTTCACAATCGTTTTCTCCTTTTCTCACTGTGTTGAAAGCCAACACCCTGATGCACTTTGGAAAACATTAGAAAATCGTTGATGGACGCTTTTGATTCGTTTTATGCCCTCAAGAAGAGCTCAAAGGTGACGTCTTTTTTCACAAACTCGCTAAATCAATAAAATCGATATGATGGTGCAGTTTCAATACAATCCTTACAAGAATTGATCTTTTCCTTTGCCCTATCCTTTGCACAAGGCGTCTATACTTGCCTGGTCTATTTAATTGGTTTTATTTTAATTTATTTGAGATAATTTCTTGCCATTCAAATTCGGATAAATCTGAAACACACTCCATCAACCTTGCAGCCCTTTCCAAGAAATATAAACGACGTCTTTCCTATTGTCTTGCTGTCTCATCCTTTTTCAACCAACTTTCGGGTTTTCGAGTGCGTATTGCACAGATTTTTCCTGCATTTTCTATCAATGCCGTGAACGTCTTTTCGTTCGTTCTTTTTTAAACTTAAGTTTCGAAAGATAGATTGATGGTATAATCTCAATCCTTCAAACACTTATTTTCATTGATTGTCTACAGTTGTTATTCGCTTTCACTTTTCTAGCATGCTGTTCACAATTAATCTGGGGGAACAACAGTCCAATCGATGCATGTTCTACAAAGTTACAAAATTTGGGTTGTTGAGTCCATAAACATAGTCCGGTTGTTGTAGTAGAATTGTTCCCAATTATCTCTATCGAAGTCCCTTTTGAAATTCTGCGATTCTTTGCAAGTGTTTTTGTCGGACACTTTAATAATCTTCTCGTTCGTTGTATATGCGCGGGAACCCTTATCTACACTTTGATTACCCAACAATTTTCACTTGCTGTTCTCCAAGTAACAGCACGCCTCAATGAGTTCATTTTTTCGAAGTTGAAAGCACTCACGAGATTTTGTGACACCCTCTCTGGAGCCACCAGGTAAAAGATGTTTGCTCGGTCGTCGTGGAACTACAAAGAAAATAACAGAAGCTACGTATATCTTGGTACCATAAAGCCAAAAACCATAAACCATAAAGTGACGATTTATCGCTATGTCTTCTTCCGCTAGCCAAATGGAGATGAAATTTGTGGTCTTCTCCAAGGACTGCGCGTTCATGGTTTCCTTTAGCCTAAGAACTTTCCTACGCTCGTGCCTTCGTGGTCATGCCTATAGCGATTTTCTTGTTGAAGGAGAGCTAATCTTCCTTCCCTAGCCTTTTTATCGAAGGCAAGCGATTTTTCTGGAAACTATTTTCAATCTTTTGTAAATCTTTTAACCATTATTCGATTTCCAAGAAAGTTTGTTAAAGCCACTCAGTTGGTGCAGCAAAACCATCTATATATTAAGTAAATATATTTCGCACTCCCGCTACCCTTCTGCGATTCATTGGCTAGCCTGTATGTGGCCATCGGTAGGAGTCAAAAGCTCCCCGCCATCGCTACCAAACATCGGGCAACCACAAAGTTGCTGGCCATTTGCCATCGAATACTTCCGATGACGAACTGTCCATATCCTCGGCGGCAATTGCTGATACTGTGATTAGCCCCGAAATTATAGTTAGTCTGGAAATGTGCATGGTTTTGTACTGCACACGGCAACTGCAAAAGTACATTCGGATTCTTATCCCCAAGCCCATTTTGCATTTTGCGTAATTCTTTTGGATATTTTGTAATTTCCAGCCTTTGCCAGTCTGCTTCTCCGTAGTATATTTAATTCCAATCCAGCTTCAGAGCTGACTCCTTCAAAACTAAATTCATGGACATTTTCGTTACGAAAAATATGAACAGATCCAGAACAGATTAAGACCATTCGGTCTATGATTAGGCTGTTAGGCTTAAAGCTGTTAACATCATCCTTATGTTTCTTATTTTCCATGGCAGATCGGTCACGTGTACTCTGGCCCTTCTCATTATTCGTCGATTTTTATTCCAGTGTCACCATTCGAAACCCCCTGGCAAGGTCCTCCGCTACTTGCTACATTTCTGTGGCAGCCACTTTTGCTTGCATATGATTTCTCCTATTCTGACCATCTGTATACTCATAAAAATCCTCCACGAGTTGTGGTCTGCAACTGTTTCTTGCACACACTAAGTGGAATCAGTGTGTTTTTTCGTTCAATTTCTGATATTTACCGTTTTCCCTTTTGATTTCAATGGTAGCTATGCCTAGTTTCATCCAAGATCCGGCTGATCTTTTTTGCATTAATTCGGAATGATTCTGAGGAAACTGTGCATTCTGGCTGATCCGGCTGGGTTGGACTATCGGGGTGCCGCCTTATTTTGTTTCATTATAAGACGTCAAATTCGGCTATATTTTAACCACTAATTTGTCGTTTACGGAACCGTTTAAATTTGTTATTGGTTCCAAGATGACTCTCAAGGTGTCGCTTAGTTTTCGGCGGTTGGCGGTACAGAAGGGTCAGGACCGTCATTTGAAAGCGTGTCCTCATTCGCTCTCCCAGTTTTATCTTGTCCTGTCTGTGTTGGAAGCCAATGATCGCAAGTTTCAGCATTACATAGCGATTTTTCCATTCAGATCTAGTTTGTATGTACATCTGGACAATCAAAGTCGGATTCTTATCCACAATCACACTTTGTTCTTTAGTTTATTTATGCGCTTGACGTAGCTTTCGCCAGTCTGCTCCTTCGCTTGGAGTGTTGTGCATTGCTTCTAGACGTTGGTGTCTAGAGCTTCATGCGCCAAGGGTTGTTCCATACTGTTTCCAGTTCATGGATTTTCTTTAGTTTGCAGAGTATCTGGAATTCGGTTTCAGTTGTACTTCCTTTTGTTTTTCTTTCAGTTTGTTTCTAAACCATCTTTGTATGGTACTTTCTAAAGCAGATTGTGGTTGAGTTTGTTTTTTCTACGGTGGATTTTGTTCGCTCTCCTTTAGATAAACCTTTGATTGCATAGTTTATTGAGGACTCGTTTTGATAATCGCAAGCTGAAACTGTAGCGCCAGTTCTTAGTTAATACTTTTTTCCAAAATCCATGCATTTAAAATTTATAGGCACAATTATCTGTTTCTATCCCTAACTAATAGATCAAAAGCATGAAGGCATTATTTATCATTGTAAAGGTTGTTCTATTTTTAAGCATGTTATTCAAAGGTTTTGCCTTCTTTGCAACATTGTGCTTAAACATCCTGTAGGAGTTTCAAAAAGTAACGAATCTTCAAACTGAGTGTAAATTCATTGATATGGAATAGTTTTGAATAACCTGGATCTTTAAATCATCTGGGTATAGTTCTATATATCTATATCTGTTATTTTCACTTCATTTTCATTTCATTTTAAGTTGTGTTTCCTATTTTGCTGTAAATTCAGTAACCAAAGTGTAGTGTAAGTAAATACAACAATCACTGGTCAGGACTGACATTCCTTTTTCCATCATTCGTTGGAAACTGTTGAAGCTTATATTAAGGCCGGAAAGTAAACTTGTAAAATGGTAAAGGCCTGTTGAAGTCGAGTAAGCCGTAAATATTTTGAAGTCATATTTCAAAGGTATTTGATGGAATGCTGACATTAAGTCCAATGTTCTACAAAATTTCGTCAAAAATATAATTCAGATAAACAACAGACATGTTGAACTTGAAATGTTGTTTTTACGATTGTTTGACTTCCAAAAAGATGATTTGAGCGTGTTCAATATGCGTTCTCATCCAGTACAGTTTTTTCATTAGGGATCTCTCATTTTTTATCAATAAATAGTCATGTTTTGTCAGAACATGTCAGCGAAATCATTCCATAAAACCAACAGAATCTCCTTTAACTCTTTAACAAGACTCTTTGTCTCTGTGAAGAGGGTATATTGAATGATGGTTTCCTGCTTTGGAACCCGTCGCAAGCTGCTCGTTTAAATGCAGGTCAAACTGAACATATTATTCTTAAATCTTTCCAAACATCCTCAACATTTCCGGTATTATTTAGTTATTTCTTTTTAAAGAAAGTACATCTGTATTTCCAAAGGAGGTTTCTGATTCACTAGCACATTTTACTTGCTGCTTATTAATCTGATTGTGTAGAAATTTCCAGCCTTCGCCAGTCTACTCCTCCGTAGTGGATCGTTGCGCATTGCTTTTAGAAGCTGGTGTTTGGAGGCATGATTGTTCTTAACAAGCAAGCTTCACGATTTACATACGATTTCAGTCGATGAGAGAAGGTTTGGGGATGTTAGCGGTAGCCTCAACTCTTCGGCACGTAGTTGTACCGTTTGACCTCTCCGTTGCTTTTGCCTGCGAATACCGTAGAGGCATCACTTTCTTCGTCGATATATCAGTTCGTACTATTTTCCCCTGCAACAGCAAGCGAATTCTTTTGAAGGGAACCCGATTAAATCATTACCCAATTTCTTGTTGACTTGTCTGTGCTGGGAGTCAATGATCGCAGATTTTAATATAACTCATTAATCATTTTATTCCAATCTAGATCATTTGTTCATCTGTATTTACAAAAAAAGGATTCTTATCCCCAAGCCCATTTTGCATTTTGCTTTATTTTTTTGGTTATTTTGTAATTTCCAGCCATCATTTATTTCCAATCCAGCTTCAGAGCTGACTCCTTGGAAACTATATTCAGAAACAGATCTAGAACAGATTAAGACCATTCGGTATATGATTCACAGAAGTAAATTTTTGCCAGATTTTTTATTTTATTTTTGGTTGACACGTTGGTTTCTCCGTTTTAATTTTTTCTAACTGTGTTGAAAGCCAACACCCTGATGCACTTTGCAAAACATCAGAAAATCGTTGATGGACGCCCAAAGGTGTCACCAAAGAAGAGCCCAAAGGTGTCGCTTAGATTTGTGTAGTACATAGTTCCCCCTGCAACAATTGCATTGCCTGCGGCAGGAGGGAAAAGATCGTCTTTAACAGAGGGTTGGCACGGTTTTGACTTCATGGTAATGTTTCTTGCTCCTTATGGGTTTTGAAGCTTAGCATTGATCGCAATGATTTGCGTTTGGTTGTGGAGTTTTCTCACGGTATCTCCGATGTTTTTTATGTTCTTCATTTTTTGTTTGTTGGACATAATTCCGCTAACAGTCATTATTAAACTGAAATTGCTGTTTGAAAGAGATCGCGAAATCGGCGTCCTTTTTCCATTTAAAGTTCTTTCAATATATTGCACTTAAACATATTTATTGTTTAAATCAGCTTCACTCGTAGCAAGTGGCCATGGTCTCGTCCTCTGTGTCTGGGGTCTTCAGGCATTTCTGAGGTCTGGGATTCAATGATCGCAGGTTTAAATATAACTCATTGATCATTTTATTCCAATCTAAATCATTTGTTCATCTGTATTTACAAAAAAGGATTCTTATCCTCAAGCCTATTTTGCATTTTGCTTTATTTTTTTGGTAATTTTGTATTTTCCAGCCTATGCCAGTCTACTTCTCCGTAGTGGATCCATCATTTATTTCCAATCCAGCTTCAGAGCTGACTCCTTGGAAACTATATTCAGAAACAGATCTAGAACAGATTAAGACCATTCGGTATATGATTCACAGAAGTAAATTTTTGCCAGATTTTTTTAATTTTTGGCTGAAACGTTGGTTTCTCCGTTTTAATTTTTTTCTAACTGTGTTGAAAGCCAACACCCTGATGCACTGTGCAAAACATCAGAAAATCGTTGACGGACGCCCAAAGGTGTCACCAAAGAAGAGCCCAAAGGTGTCGCTAAGCTTTGTGTAGAACATTGTTCCCCCTGCAACAATTGCATTGTTCCGTAAACTATTTTCAATCTTTTGTAAATCTTTCAACCAATTCTCTATTTCCAAGAAAGTTTGTTAAAGCCACTCAGTTGGTGCAGCAAAACCATCTTTATATTAAGTAGATATATTTCGCACTCCCGCTACCCTTCTGCGATTCATTGGCTAGCCTGTATGTGGCCATCGGTAGGAGTCAAAAGCTCCCCGCCATCGCTACCAAACATCGGGCAACTACAAAGTTGCTGGCCATTTGCCATCGAATACTTCCGATGACGAACTGTCCATATCCTCGGCGGCAATTGCTGATACTGTGATTAGCCCCGAAATTATAGTTAGTCTGGAAATGTGCATGGTTTTGTACTGCACACGGCAACTGCAAAAGTACATTCGGATTCTTATCCCAAAGCCCATTTTGCGTTTTGCTTTATTTTTTTGGTTATTTTGTAATTTCCAGCCTTTGCCAGTCTGCTTCTCCGTAGAGGATCCATCATTTATTTCCAATCCAGCTTCAGAGCTGACTCCTTGGAAACAATATTCATGGAAATTTTCAATAAGAAAATTATGAACAGATCCAAAACAGATTAAGACCATTCGGTATATGATTTGCAGAAGTAAATTTTTCCCAGATTTTTTTTAAATTTTTGGTTTAAAGTTTGCTTTCTCGATTTTCAACTTTTTATAACTGTGTTGGAACCCAACATCGTGATGTACTTTACAAAACATCAGAAAGTCGTTCACGGGGCGACGTCAACGGATGCGCTTCAATGTCTTGACGGCTTCCAGAAGCGCGGTTAAACCGACTAAATGCCAAGCCTTGTTATTTCTTTTGATTTCTTTGCTCACATCCTTTCATTCAGTTGGAACTCGCATTCGCGGGACTACACAATACGAAAATACGGCAGGTGATGGTCACTGGTGATGTTAAGTATTGCAATACATTCTTGTTCACATGCTTACTCTTTCCACCACCCGAGCATCAGAAGTAAATTTTGGTATTTGTTATGCATTTTAGTTTCCTCATGGGAAACAGGACAAAGTTCAAACCTTTCAATGTACTTGACCTGTCTACCAACAAATTTTTATATGTTACTTGTAAATCTGCGATATTTCATTGATTGGTCCAATTTGCGATAATTATTAAAAACTGGTGTTGTCGCGTGTAAGAATAATGCTGTGCAACTCTTTACGAGTGGTGTGCTGACTTCGTTGTCTAGTAGATTCCGTTTTAGAGGCCCAAGTTTTCTCATCCAGTTTTTGGATTGGGAGCGGCAGCTTACTTTCTTTGTCCACTCAAAAAAATACTGGTTTGAATTATCAAGTGACATCCTTATGTTTCTTATTTTACATGGCAGATCGGTCACGTGCACTCTGGCCCTTCTCATTATACGTCGATTTTTATTCCACTGTCACCATTCGAAACCCCCTGACAAGGTCCTCCGCAACTTGCTACATTTTTAGGCAGCCACTTTTGCTTGCATATGATTTCTCCTATTCTGACCATCAGTATACTCATAAAAATCCTCCACGAGTTGTGGTCTGCAACTGTTTCTTGCACACACTAGGTGCAATCAGTGTGTTTTTTCGTTCAATTTCTGATATTTACGTTTTCCCTTTTGATTTCAATGGTAGCTATGCCTAGTTTCATCCAAGATCCGGCTTATCTTTTTTGCATTAATTCGGAATGATTCTGAGGAAACTGTGCATTCTGGCTGATCCGGCTGGGTTGGACTATCGGGGTGCCGCCTTATTTTGTTTCATTGTAAGACGTCAAATTCGGCTTTATTTTAACCACTAATTTGTCGTTTACGGAACCGTTTAGATTTGTTATTGGTTCCAAGATGACTCTCAAGGTGTCGCTTAGTTTTCGGCGGTTGGCGGTACAGAAGGGTCAGGACCGTCATTTGAAAGCGTGTCCTCATTCGCTCTGCCAGTTTTATCTTATCCTGTCTGTGTTGGAAGCCAATGATCGCAAGTTTCAGCATTACATAGCGATTTTTCCATTCAGATCTAGTTTGTATGTACATCTGGAAAATCAAATTCGGATTCTTATCCACAATCACACTTTGTTCTTTAGTTTATTTATGCGCTTCACGTAGCCTTCGCCAGTCTGCTCCTTCGCTTGGAGTGTTGTGCATTGCTTCTAGACGTTGGTGTCTAGAGCTTCATGCGCCAAGGGTTGGTCCATACTGTTTCCAGTTCATGGATTTTCTTTAGTTTGCAGAGTATCTGGAATTTGGTTTCAGTTGTACTTCCTTTTGTTTTTCTTTCAATTTGTTTCTAAACCATCTTTGTATGGTATTTTCTAAAGCAGATTGTGGCTGTGTATTTTTCTCCTTTAGAAAAGCCTTTGCTTGCATAGTTTATTGATAAGTATTTGATAATCGCAAGCTGAGACTCTAGCGCCAGTTCTTAGGAAATATTTTTTCCAAAATCCATGCATTTAAAATTTATAGGCACAATTATCTGTTTCTATCCCTAACTAATAGATCAAAAGCATGAAGGCAATATTTTTCCATGTAAAGGTTGTTCTATTTTTAAGCAGGTCATTCAAAGGTTTTGCCTTCTTTGCAAAATTGTGCTTAAACATCCTTTAGGATTTTCAAAAAGTAACGAATCTTCTGAGTGTAAATTCATTGGTATGGAATAGTTTTGAATAACCTGGATCTTGAAATCATCTGGGTATAGTTCTATATATCTGTATCAGTTATTTTCACTTCATTTTCATTTCATTTTTATTTGTTTTTTATTTAAATCCTATTTTGCTGTAAACTCGGTAACTAATGTGTAGTCTAAATGAATACAGCAATCACTGGTCAGGACTGACATTCCTTTTTCCATCATTCGTTGGAAACTGTGGAAGCTTATATTAAGGCCGGAAAGTAAACTTGTAAAATGGTAAAGGCCTGTTGAAGTCGAGTAAGCCGTAAATATTTTGAAGTCATATTTCAAAGGTATTTGATGAAATGCTGACATTAAGTCCAATGTTCTACAAAATTTCGTCAAAAATATAATTCAGATAAACAACAGACATGTTGCTCTTGAAATGTTGCTGTTACGATTGTTTGACTTCCAAAAAGGTGATATGAGCGTGTTCAATATGCGTTCTCATCCAGTACAGTTTTTTCATTAGGGATCTCTCATTTTTTATCAATAAATAGTCATGTTTTGTCAGAACATGTCAGCTAAATCATTCCATAAAACCAACAGAATCTCCTTTAACTCTTTAACAAGACTCTGTGTCTCTGTGAAGAGGGTAGATTGAATGATGGTTTCCTGCTTTGGAACCCGTCGCAAGCTGCTCGTTTAAATGCAAGTCAAACTGAACATATTATTCTTACATCTTTCCAAACATCCTCAACATTACCGGTATTATTTAGTTATTTCTTTTTAAAGAAAGTACATCTGTATTTGCGAAGGAGGTTTCTGATTCACTAGCACATTTTACTTGCTGCTTATTAATCTGATTGTGTAGAAATTTCCAGCCTTCGCCAGTCTGCTCCTCCGTAGTGGATCGTTGCGCATTGCTTTTAGAAGCTGGTGTTTGGAGGCATGATTGTTCTTAACAAGCAAGCTTCACGATTTACATACGATTTCAGTCGATGAGAGAAGGTTTGGGGATGTTAGCGGGTCGCCTCAACTCTTCGGCACGTAGTTGTACCGTTCGACCTCTCCGTTGCTTTTGCCTGCGAATACCGTAGAGGCATCACTTTCTTCGTCGATATATCAGTTCGTACTTTTTTCCCCTGCAACAGCAAGCGAATTCTTTTGAAGGGAACCCGATTATATCATTACCCAATTTCTTGTTGACTTGTCTGTGCTGGGAGTCAATGATCGCAGATTTTAATATAATTCGTTGATTATTTTATTCCAATCTAGATCATTTGTTCATCTGTATTTACAAAAAAGGATTCTTATCCCCAAGCCCATTTTGCATTTTGCTTAAATGTTTTGGATATTTTGTAATTTCCAGCCTTTGCCAGTCTGCTTTTCCATAGTGGATTTAATTCCAATCCAGCTTCAGAGCTGGCTCCTTGGAAACTATATTCATTAAAATTTTCTATACGAAAAATATGAACAGATCCAGAACAGATTAAGACCATTCGGTCTATGATTAGGCTGTTAGGCTTTAAGCTGTTAACATAAGGAATGATCAAATTTAAAAAAAATCATTCTTTGTTTGACCTTTAAACGTTCTCTCCCTCGTTCCTCTCCTGATATCCTCCACAATCCTAGGAAGGATATGCACTTGTGAGGATATAGTCCACCACAGAATTTCGTTAAAAGAAAAGAATAAAAAGACTGCAATCTATGAGTACGTGAATTGTGATTCTGTGCATTCTACGATATTTCTCCGATTGCTCGGTCGCTGTTAACCGCAGGAAGGATACAATCTGAAAAGATTTCATTCAACCGACTAATTTGTATATTTGATAAACGCCTGCAGGATAAGCGTTCAGCTTGGGGGACTCGATTCAACCACTCCCAATTGTTATGAACATTGAGTGGTTACGTAGCTTATATGAAGCCTATATGCAGGTTATATTTTGAACACACACAATGTGATTCGAGACTTTTGAAAATTCTTATAATCGATGTCATGAGATGTCGCTTAAAGCTCTTCATCGTGCATTTCACTAGCGAGATGTGAGCACCAAACACATGGGGCATATCTGAAAAGCAACTCACGCGATTCCATGTTGAAACAATCCGGATCAGGTGGAACCCTTTCCTTTTCTATATCATTACAATCGAAGATTTGTTGAATGTTTTGCCGTTCTTTGGATCAGTCAACTCTTCGACAATCACTTCTGCTGAGTGAAAAACAGCTTTTATTTCCCAAAAACCACATCGTCCAGGGGTTCCTGTTCCTCTATTCAGTCTTTCTATTGATTGTGGAGAATAAGTGGAGGTATTTCTGCACCATGATGAACGAAAGCGAGCCTCTCATTTATGCTGGTGACTTGTATGGAAATCTCTGTAGCGAGAGCATTTTCCCCTTCACCGGCCAGCGATATTTCTATGATATTTTTATAAGTCTGTTAAAAATTTTCTTTTTTACTGTTGCTAAATGTGTTGGAACCCAACACCGTGATGTACTTTACAGAACATAAGAAAGTCATTCACGGGGCGACGTCAACGGATGCGCTTCAATGTCTTGACGGCTTCCAGAAGCGCGGTTAAACCGACTAAATGCCAAGCCTTGTTATTTCTTTTGATTTCTTTGCTCACATCCTTTCATTCAGTTGAAACTCGCATTCGCGAGATCACACAATACGAAAATACGGCAGGTGATGGTCACTGGTGATGTTAAGTATTGTAATACATTGTTGTTAACATGCTTTCTCATTTCACCACTCAAGCATCAGCAGTAAATGTTTGTATTTGTAATTCATTTTTATTTCCTCATGGGAAACAGGACAAAGTTCAAACCTTTCAATGTACTTGACCTGTCTACCAACAAATTTTTATATATTACTTGTAAATATATTTTATTTATTACTTGTAATTATTAAAAACTAGAGTTGTTGCGTGTAAGAATTATGCTGTGCAACTCTTTACGAGTGGTGTGCTGACTTCGTTGTCTAGTAGATTCCGTTTTAGAGGCCCAAGTTTTCTCATCCAGTTTTTGGGTTGGGAGAGACGGCTTAGTTTCTTTTTAAACTACAAAAATACTGTTTTGAATTATCAAGTGACATCCTTATGTTTCTTATTTTACATGGCAGATCCTCACGTGCACTCTGGCCCTTCTCATTATTCGTCGATTTTTATTCCAGTGTCACCATTCGAAACCCCTTGGAAAGTCCTCCGCAACTTGCTACATTTCCGTGGCAGCCACTTTTGCTTGCATATGATTTCTCCTATTCTGACCATCTGTATACTCATAAAAATCCTCCACGAGTTGTGGTCTGCAACTGTTCCTTGCACACACTAGGTGCAATCAGTGGTTTTTTTTTCGTTCAATTTCTGATATTTACGTTTTCCCTTCGATTTCTGGCTGATCGGAGAGGTCGTCAAACAAACCGTAAAAGCGATCATCTCGCCGATTTGCCTGGTGAAACCGTGTACTATTGCGCTCCGCTGTGCTTTAATGATCCTTGGGTCCGAGATTAAGACCATTTTATATGATTTGCAGAAGTAAAATTTTCCCAGACATTTTTTTTTTATTTTTGGTTGAAACTTTGCTTTCTCCGTTTTCAATTTTGTCTAACTCTGTTGAAAGCCAATACCCTGATGCACTTTGCAGAACATTAAAAAATCGTCGACGGACGCCCAAAGATGTCACGAAAGAAGAGCCCAAAGGTGTCGCTTAGATTTGTGTAGTACATTGTTCCCCTTGCAAAAATTGCATTGCCTGGGGCAGGAGGGAAAAGATCGTCTTTTACAGAGGATTAGCACGGTTTTGACTTTATGGTAATGCTTCTTGCTCCTTTTGTTCTTCATCTTTTGTTAGTTGGATTCTATTCATCTAACAGTCATTATTAAATTAAAATTGCTGCTTGAAAAAGCTCGGGAAATCGGCGTCCTTTTTCCATTTAAAGTTCATTTATATTGCACTTAAACATATTTATTGTTTAAATCAGCTTCACTCGTAGCAAGTGGCCATGGTCTCGTCCTCTGTGTCTGGGGTCTTCAGGCATTTCTGAGGTCTGGGAGTCAATGATCGCAGGTTTAAATATAACTCATTGATCATTTTATTCCAATCTAGATCATTTGTTCATCTGTATTTACAAAAAAGGATTCTTATCCCCAAGCCTATTTTGCATTTTGCTTTATTTTTTTGGTAATTTTGTATTTTCCAGCCTATGCCAGTCTGCTTCTCCGTAGTGGATCCATCATTTATTTCCAATCCAGCTTCAGAGCTGACTCCTTGGAAACTATATTCAGAAACAGATCTAGAACAGATTAAGACCATTCGGTATATGATTCATAGAAGTAAATTTTTGCCAGATTTTTTGAATGTTTGGCTGAAACGTTGGTTTCTCCGTTTTAATTTTTTTCTAACTGTGTTGAAAGCCAACACCCTGATGCACTTTGCAAAACATCAGAAAATCGTTGACGGACGCCCAAAGATGTCACCAAAGAAAAGCCCAAAGTTGTCGCTTAGCTTTGTGTAGAACATTGTTCCCCCTGCAACAATTGCATTGTTCCGTAAACTATTTTCAATCTTTTGTAAATCTTTCAACCATTTCTCTATTTCCAAGAAAGTTTGTTAAAGCCACTCAGTTGGTGCAGCAAAACCATCTTTATATTATGTAGTCATATTTCGCGCACTTTTAGGCTCCCGTTGCCGCCTAACGCACTCAAGCTTCCCTTCTGCAATTCATTGGCTAGCCTGAATGTGGCCATCGGTAGGAGTCAAAAGCTCCCCGCCATCGCTACCAAACATCGGGCAACAACAAAGTTGCTGGCCTCAAGATCTTCGCTTGTCACCGCAGATTTGCAATCGACTACTTACGATGATGAACTGTCCATATCCTCGGCGGCAATTGCTGATACTTTGATTAGCCCCGGAATTTAGTTTATCAGGAAAAGCTGCCATGTGCATGGCCTTGTACTTCACATGGTCACTGTGAAAGTGCATTTATGGATGCCTTTCCGACCCATGTGTTATAAACAAACCGCGTTCTCGCTCTCTTTATCTCTCCTTGTCTCTTTGAATCAACCTTGGACGTCACTAGCTTGTAGGGAATCTTATGATCCTGAGCAGGTCCTACCATGCTCCAAGCTTTCCGGTTCCGCACCTCTAACGGATGGAACTAGTTCATCTCTTTCCAGGCTCTCATTAATAATGGTGATATGTATGGAAAATCGCCTCTGTAGCGAGAGCATTTTCTCCTGCACCAGCTAACGAGTCTTTTGAAGGGGAGCCATTCAAATTAAGATTCTTCTCATATTACTCGTTGGTTTTATTTTTGTCGATTTGAAGAACTGTCCAGCCTATTCCAGGCTGCTCCTCCGTGGTGGATTGTTCAGGATTGCTTTCAGACGATGGTGTCTAGAGCTGCGCACGCCAAGGCATGATCCACGCGGTGTCCTGTGCAAATAACATATTCATCTCTGCAGAAATTCTGAACAGTTGTTCTACTTTTCTCATCTTGCGGATAATGTGCTATTCGAGTTACTTTCTAAAGCTGACTCTGGCTATTCCGTCTGAAACTGAAGAGATTTTATAACAGAGCCTGATGGTCTTCTTATTATCTTTATGAAAATGTTCTGCACCTATCTTGCGGGAAAACAAGCACCATATAGCTATTTTCATCAGTGTGTGATGTTATCCTTGGGATGGGCCTTGCTCGATCATAAATGTGTTGCTTGAAATGAACGCTGGAGGCGTAAACATTTACAGCACAGGTAATAGATTTTCAGTGACGGACTTATGTCAATGTTCCTCTTATCAATCCTTTGGTTTAAAGATATTCATGTAACCAAACGGATGGTGATGTCGTTAGGTATTCAATTTGTTTATTGGATTTGAATTTCTTTATGTTTCTTTGTGGATCCGAACTTGTTTAACATACTTGGTATTTAATAAGCAGTTCAGGTTCTACTTTCTTTTCATTAATGCTTTTCTTCTGATCAAAACGTTCCTTTACTGCTGTTAACATCAGGAAGGATCTAATTAAAAAACCATTCGTTGTTTGACCTTATAAATGGCCTCTCCCATGTTCCTCTCTTTACATCTTCTACAGTCTGAGAAAGGATATAGCATATAGTCAACCACTAGAATTTTGGTGTAAGAAAAGAATAAAAAGGCTGCAAAGATTTTATTCAACCGACTAATTTGTATATTTGATAAGCGCGTGCAGGGTAAGCGTTCAGCTTGGGGGACTCGAATCAACCACTCCCAATTGTTATAAACTCTGAGTGGTTACGTAGCTTAAATGAAGCTAATATGCAGGTTATATTTTGCACACACACAACGTGGTTCTGATCATCTTTGAAAATTCTTATAATCGATGTCAAACTCATGCCACGAATGAAGAAGCTTGAGCTTCCTCTTAGAACTCTTCATCGTGCATTCCACTAGCGAGTTGTGAGCACCAAACATCATGGAGCATATCTGAAAAGCAACTCACGCGATTCCATATTGAAACAATCCGGATCAGGTGGAACTCTTTCCTTTTCTATATCATTACAATCGAAGATTTGTTGAATGTTTTGCCGTTCTTGACTGATCCATCAACTCTTCAACAATCACTTCTGCTGAGTGAAAAACAGCTTTTATTTCCCAAAAACCACATCGTCCAGGGGTTCCTGTTCCTCTATTCAGTCTTTCTATTGATTGTGGAGAATAAGTGGAGGTATTTCTGCACCATAACGAACGAAAGCGAGCCTCTCATTTATGCTGGTGACTTGTATGGAAAATCGCCTCTGTAGCGAGAGCATTTTCCCCTGCACCAGCGAGCGAGTCTAAAGAACGAAACCCGAATATATTATGATCCAATTTCTTCTTGTCCTGTCTGTTTTTTTTTCACGTCTCATGTATCTTGTTTGCAACCGAAGCTTTTGTAGTCCAACTGCTCGTACCAAGTTAGTTGCATACTATTTTGATATTTAGGTATGTTTGGGAAATCGCCTCTGTAGCGAGAGCATGTTCCCCTTCACCGGCCAGCGATATTTCTATGATGTTTTTCAAAGTTTGTTAAAAATTTTCTTTTTTACTGTTGCTACATTTGTTGGAACCCAACACCGTGATGTACTTTACAGAACATTAGAAAGTCGTTCACGGGGCGACGTCAACGGATGCGCTTCAATGTCTTGACGGCTTCCAGAAGCGCGGTTAAACCGACTAAATGCCAAGCCTTGTTATTTCTTTTGATTTCTTTGCTCACATCCTTTCAATCAGTTGGAATTCGCATTCGCGAGATCACACAATACGAAAATACGGCAGGTGATGGTCACTGGTGATGTTAAGTATTGTAATACATTGTTGTTAACATGCTTTCTCATTTCACCACTCGAGCATCAGCAGTAAATTTTTGTATTTGTAATTCATTTTTATTTCCTCATGGGAAACAGGACAAAGTTCAAACCTCTCAATGTACTTGACCTGTCTACCAACAAATTTTTATATATTACTTGTAAATCTGCGATATTTCATTTATTGGTCCGATTTGCGATAATTATTAAAAACTGGTGTTGTCGCGTGTAAGAATTAAGCTGTGCAACTCTTTACGAGTGGTGTGCTGACTTCGTTGTCTAGTAGATTCCGTTTTAGAGGCCCAAGTTTTCTCATCCGGTTTTTGGGTTGGGAGAGACGGCTTAGTTTCTTTTTAAACTAAAAAAATACTGTTTTAAATTATCAAGTGACATCCTTATGTTTCTTATTTTACATGGCAGATCGGTCACGTGCACTCTGGTCCTTCTCATTATTCGTCGATTTTTATTTCAGTGGCACCCGTCGAAACCCCTTGGAAAGTCCTCCGCAACTTGCTACATTTCCGTGGCAGCCACTTTTGCTTGCGTACGAATTCTACTATTCTGACCATCAGCATGCTCAGAAAAATCCTCCGCGAGTTGTGGTCTGCAACTGTTCCTTGCACACACTAGGTGCAATCAGTGTGTTTTATTCACTCAATTTCTGATATTTACGTTTTCCCTTCGATTTCTGGCTGATCGGAGAGGTCGTCAAACAACCGTAAAAACGATCGTCTCGCCGATTTGCCTGGTGAAACCGTGTACTATTGCGCTCCACTGTGTTTTAATGATCCGAGGGTCACCTCGTTTTGCAATTAATTCACATGGTACCACAGTTCAACTCTAAATTTATTCCATAAGTTGCAATCTCTTTCGCCTCACCCTTTGCGTTGTTAACCGCTGTGGTGTAGGTAGAAAGTTGTTGATTCTATACACCTTTCTCAAAATCTCTCATTGCTCTTTCGGCTGTGTTAAGCCATGCCGAAAGTCGATTGCAATTGTAGTCGAATTTCAGCATCGTTTGTATCGGACCGAGGATTTTGAATAGATCATCCAAATCATATGGATTCTTATACACCCCATGCTTTGTAAGATTTCTAATTGTCTCTCACTCTCACTGTTTGAATATTGCCTTTTGGCGGGGATCAAACACCTGGCTGTGAGCAGGGTCTTTATGCTGTTCTTTTAAGGCATAAATTTGGTTTGATTCTGAAGAAAGGCACCAATATTGTAATACATTGTTGTTCACATGCTTACTCTTTCCACCACCCGAACATCAGCAGTTCATTTTTGTATTTGTAATTCATTTTTATTTCTTCATGGGAAACAGGACAAAGTTCAAACCTTTCAATGTACTTGACTCTTGACTGACTGCTGTCTACCAACAAAATTTTATATATTACTTGTAAATCTGCGATATTTCATTTATTTGTCGAATTTGCGATAGTTATAAAAACTAGTGTTGTCGCGTGAAAGAATTATGCTGTGCAACTCTTTACGAGTGGTGTGCTTGGAAAAAGGTTTTCCAAGACATTTTTTAATGTATTGTTGCAACTTTGTTTTCTCCTTTTTCTCCTTTTTCTCACTGTGTTGAAAGCCAACACAGACGCCCAAAGGTGTCACCAAAGAAGAGCCCAAAGGTGTCGCTATGATTTGTGTAGTTCATTGTTCCCCTTGCAACAATTGCATTGCCTAGGGCAGGAGGGAAAAGATCGTCTTTTACAGAGGATTAGCACGGTTTTGACTTTATGGTAATGCTTCTTGCTCCTTTTGCTCTTCATCTTTTGTTAGTTGGATTCTATTCATCTAACAGTCATTATTAAATTAAAATTGCTGCTTGAAAAAGCTCGGGAAACCGGCGTCCTTTTTCCATTTAAAGTTCATTTATATTGCACTTAAACATATTTATTGTTTAAATCAGCTTCACTCGTAGCAAGTGGCCATGGTCTCGTCCTCTGTGTCTGGGGTCTTCAGGCATTTCTGAGGTCTGGGAGTCAATGATCGCAGGTTTAAATATAACTCATTGATCATTTTATTCCAATCTAGATCATTTGTTCATCTGTATTTACAAAAAAGGATTCTTATCCCCAAGCCTATTTTGCATTTTGCTTTATTTTTTTGGTTATTTTGTAATTTCCAGCCTTTGCCAGTCTGCTTCTCCGTTGTGGATCCATCATTTATTTCCAATCCAGCTTCAGAGCTGACTCCTTGGAAACTATATTCAGAAACAGATCCAGAACAGATTAAGACCATTCGGTATATGATTCACAGAAGTAAATTTTTGCCAGATTTTTTGAATGTTTGGCTGAAACGTTGGTTTCTCCGTTTTAATTTTTTTCTAACTGTGTTGAAAGCCAACTCCCTGATGCACTTTGCAAAACATCAGAAAATCGTTGACGGACGCCTAAAGATGTCACCAAAGAAGAGCCCAAAGTTGTCGCTTAGCTTTGTGTAGAACATTGTTCCCCCTGCAACAATTGCATTGTTCCGTAAACTATTTTCAATCTTTTGTAAATCTTTCAACCATTTCTCTATTTCCAAGAAAGTTTGTTAAAGCCACTCAGTTGGTGCAGCAAAACCATCTTTATATTATGTAGTCATATTTCGCGCACTTTTAGGCTCCCGTTGCCGCCTAACGCACTCAAGCTTCCCTTCTGCAATTCATTGGCTAGCCTGAATGTGGCCATCGGTAGGAGTCAACAGCTCCCCGCCATCGCTACCAAACATCGGGCAACAACAAAGTTGCTGGCCTCAAGATCTTCGCTTGTCACCGCAGATTTGCAATCGACTACTTCCGATGATGAACTGTCCATATCCTCGGCGGCAATTGCTGATACTTTGATTAGCCCCGGAATTTAGTTTATCAGGAAAAGCTGCTATGTGCATGGCCTTGTACTTCACATGGTCACTGTGAAAGTGCATTTATGGATGCCTTTCCGACCCATGTGTTATAAACAAACCGCGTTCTCGCTCTCTTTATCTCAGCATTGCTTTCAGACGATGGTGTCTAGAGCTGCGCACGCCAAGGCATGATTCACGCGGTGTCCAGTGCAAATAACATATTCTTCTTTGCAGAAATTCTGGACAGTTGTTCTATTTTTCTCTTTTCTCATCTTACGGAAAATGTTTTATTTGAGTTACTTTCTAAAGCTGACTCTGGCTATTCTGTCTGAAACTGAAGAGATTTTATAACAGAACCTGATGATCTTTTTATTATCTTTATGAAAATGTACTGCGCCTATCCTGCGGGAAAACACGCACCATATAGCTTTTTTCATCAGTGTCTGATGTTATCTTTTGGATGAGCTTTGATCTATCATAAATGTGTTGCTTGAAATGAACGCTGGAGGCGTAAACATTTACAGCACTCACTCTTTTGCCTTCCCTAATAATAGATTTTCAGTGACGAACTTATGTCAATGTTCCTCTTATCAATCCTTTGGTTTAAAAATATCCATGTATTAAAACGGACGGCGTTGAGTGGGGTATGAAATTTGTTTATTGGATTTGAATTTTTTTATACTTTCTTGTAGTTCCGAACTAGTTTCACATACTTGGTATCTAATAAGCAGTTCAGGTTCTACTTTCTTTTCTTTAAAGATTTTCTTCTGATCAAAACGTTCCTTTACTGCTGTTAACATCAAGAAGGATCTAGTATTTAAAAAAACAATTCGTTGTTTGACGTTGAAAACGGCCTCTCCCTTGTTCCTCTCCTTGTATCCTCAACAGTGGTAGAAAGGATACGCACTTGTGAGCATATAGTCAACCTCTAGAATTCCTGATACAAGCATTCGTATAAATACTGCAATCTGCAAGCTTGTGAATTGTCCACTCCCAATTGTTATGAACATTGAGTGATTACACAGCTTAAACGAAGCATTTTGAACACACACAATGTGATTCGGGACCTTTGAAAATTCTTATAATCGATTTCAAACTTCGAAACGAATGAAGTAGCTTGAGCTTCCGATTTAAGCTCTTCGTCGTGCATTCTACTAGCGATTTGTTAGCACCAAACATCATGGGGCATATCTGAAAAACAACTCGCGAGATTCCATGTTGAAAACAATCGGGATCAGGTGGAACCCTTTCCTTTTCTATATCATTACAATCGAAGATTTGTTGAATGTTTTGCCGTTCTTGACTGATCCATCAACTCTTCGACAATCACTTCTGCTGAGTGAAAAGCAGCTTTTATTTCCCAAAAACCACATCGTCCAGGGGTTCCTGTTCCTCTATTCAGTCTTTCTATTAATGTTGAAGAATAAGTGGTATTTATGCACCATAACGAACCAAAGCGAGCCTCTCATTTATGCTGGTGACTTGTATGGAAAATCGCCTCTGTAGCGAGAGCATTTTCCCCTTCACCGGCCAGCAATATTTCTATGATATTTTTAAAAGTCTGTTAAAAATTTTCTTTTTAACTGTTGCTAAATGTGTTGGAACCCAACACCGTGATGTACTTTACAGAACATCAGAAAGTCATTCAAGGGGCGACGTCAACGGATGCGCTTCAATGTTGAAACAATCCGGATCAGGTGGAACTCCTTCCTATTCTATTTCATTACAATCGAAGATTTGTTGAATGTTTTGCCGTTCTTGACTGATCCATCAACTCTTCGACAATCAATTCTGCTGAGTGAAAAAAAGCTTTTATTTCCCAAAAACCACATCGTCCAGGGGTTCCTGTTCCTCTATTCAGTCTTTCTATTAATGTTGAAGAATAAGTGGTATTTATGCACCATAACGAACCAAAGCGAGCCTCTCATTTATGCTGGTGACTTGTATGGAAAATCGCCTTTGTAGCGAGAGCATTTTCCCCTGCACCAGTGAGCGAGTCGTTTGAAGAGAAGCCAATTTTGTCTGGTCCTGTCTGTGTTGGAAGCCAATGATCGCAAGTTTCAGCATTACATAGCGATTTTTCCATTCATATCTAGGTTGTATGTACATCTGGACAAGGAAAGTCGGATTCTTATCCACAATCACACTTTGTTCTTTAGTTTATTTATGCGCATCACGTAGCCTTCGCCAGTCTGCTCCTTCGCTTGGAGTGTTGTGCATTGCTTCTAGACGTTGGTGTCTAGAGCTTCATGCGCCAAGGGTTGTTCCATACTGTTTCCAGTTCATGGATTTTCTTTAGTTTGCAGAGTATCTGGAATTCGGTTTCAGTTGTACTTCCTTTTGTTTTTCTTTCAGTTTGTTTCTAAACCATCTTTGTATGGTACTTTCTAAAGCAGATTGTGGTTGAGTTTGTTTTTTCTACGGTGGATTTTGTTCGCTCTCCTTTAGATAAACCTTTGATTGCATAGTTTATTGAGGACTCGTTTTGATAATCGCAAGCCGAAACTGTAGCGCCAGTTCTTAGTTAATACTTTTTTCCAAAATCCATGCATTTAAAATTTATAGGCACAATTATCTGTTTCTATCCCTAACTAATAGATCAAAAGCATGAAGGCATTATTTATCATTGTAAAGGTTGTTCTATTTTTAAGCATGTTATTCAAAGGTTTTGCCTTCTTTGCAACATTGTGCTTAAACATCCTGTAGGAGTTTCAAAAAGTAACGAATCTTCTAACTGAGTGTAAATTCATTGATATGGAATAGTTTTGAATAACCTGGATCTTTAAATCATCTGGGTATAGTTCTATATATCTATATCTGTTATTTTCACTTCATTTTCATTTCATTTTAAGTTGTGTTTCCTATTTTGCTGTAAATTCAGTAACCAAAGTGTAGTGTAAGTAAATACAACAATCACTGGTCAGGACTGACATTCCTTTTTCCATCATTCGTTGGAAACTGTTGAAGCTTATATTAAGGCCGGAAAGTAAACTTGTAAAATGGTAAAGGCCTGTTGAAGTCGAGTAAGCCGTAAATATTTTGAAGTCATATTTCAAAGGTATTTGATGGAATGCTGATATTAAGTCCAATGTTCTACAAAATTTCGTCAAAAATATAATTCAGATAAACAACAGACATGTTGAACTTGAAATGTTGTTTTTACGATTGTTTGACTTCCAAAAAGATGATTTGAGCGTGTTCAATATGCGTTCTCATCCAGTACAGTTTTTTCATTAGGGATCTCTCATTTTTTATCAATAAATAGTCATGTTTTGTCAGAACATGTCAGCGAAATCATTCCATAAAACCAACAGAATCTCCTTTAACTCTTTAACAAGACTCTTTGTCTCTGTGAAGAGGGTATATTGAATGATGGTTTCCTGCTTTGGAACCCGTCGCAAGCTGCTCGTTTAAATGCAGGTCAAACTGAACATATTATTCTTAAATCTTTCCAAACATCCTCAACATTTCCGGTATTATTTAGTTATTTCTTTTTAAAGAAAGTACATCTGTATTTCCAAAGGAGGTTTCTGATTCACTAGCACATTTTACTTGCTGCTTATTAATCTGATTGTGTAGAAATTTCCAGCCTTCGCCAGTCTGCTCCTCCGTAGTGGATCGTTGCGCATTGCTTTTAGAAGCTGGTGTTTGGAGGCATGATTGTTCTTAACAAGCAAGCTTCACGATTTACATACGATTTCAGTCGATGAGAGAAGGTTTGGGGATGTTAGCGGTAGCCTCAACTCTTCGGCACGTAGTTTTACCGTTCGACCTCTCCGTTGCTTTTGCCAGCGAATACCGTAGAGGCATCACTTTCTTCGTCGATATATCAGTTCTTACTATTTTCCCCTGCAACAGCAAGCGAATTCTTTTGAAGGGAACCCGATTATATCATTAACCAATTTCTTGTTGACTTGTCTGTGCTGGGAGTCAATGATCGCAGATTTTAATATAATTCGTTGATTATTTTATTCCAATCTAGATCATTTGTTCATCTGTATTTACAAAAAAGGATTCTTATCCCCAAGCCCATTTTGCATTTTGCTTAAATTTTTTGGATATTTTGTAATTTCCAGCCTTTGCCAGTCTGCTTTTCCATAGTGGATTTAATTCCAATCCAGCTTCAGAGCTGACTCCTTGGAAACTATATTCATTAAAATTTTCCATACGAAAAATATGAACAGATCCAGAACAGATTAAGACCATTCGGTCTATGATTAGGCTGTTAGGCTTTAAGCTGTTAACATCAGGAATGATCAAATTTAAAAAAAATCATTCTTTGTTTGACCTTACAACCGGTCTCTCCCTCGTTCCTCTCCTTACATCCTCCACAATCTTAGAAAGGATATGCACTTGTGAGGATATAGACCACCTCTATAAAATCTTTAAAAGAAAAGAATAAAAAGACTGCAATCTATGAGTACGTGAATTGTGATTCTGTGCATTCTACGATATTTCTCCGATTGCTCGGTCGCTGTTAACCGCAGGAAGGATACAATCTGAAAAGATTTCATTCAACCGACTAATTTGTATATTTGATAAACGCCTGCAGGATAAGCGTTCAGCTTGGGGGACTCGTTTCAACCACTCCCAATTGTTATGAACATTGAGTGGTTACGTAGCTTATATGAAGCCTATATGCAGGTTATATTTTGAACACACACAATGTGATTCGGAACTTTTGAAAATTCTTATAATCGATGTCATGAGATGTCCCTTAAAGCTCTTCATCGTGCATTTCACTAGCGAGTTGTGAGCACCAAACACATGGGGCATATCTGAAAAGCAACTCACGCGATTCCATGTTGAAACAATCCGGATCAGGTGGAACCCTTTCCTTTTCTATATCATTACAATCGAAGATTTGTTGAATGTTTTGCCGTTCTTTGGATCAGTCAACTCTTCGACAATCACTTCTGCTGAGTGAAAAGCAGCTTTTATTTCCCAAAAACCACATCGTCCAGGGGTTCCTGTTCCTCTATTCAGTCTTTCTATTACTGTTGAAGAATAAGTGGTATTTATGCACCATAATGAACGAAAGCGAGCCTCTTATTTATGCTGGTGACTTGTATGGAAAATCGCCTCTGTAGCGAGAGCATTTTCCCCTGCACCAGCGAGCGAGTCGTTTGAAGAGAAGCCAATTTTGTCTGGTCCTGTCTGTGTTGGAAGCCAATGATCGCAAGCTTCAGCATTACATAGCGATTTTTCCATTCAGATCTAGGTTGTATGTACATCTGGACAAGCAAAGTCGGATTCTTATCCACAATCACACTTTGTTCTTTAGTTTATTTATGCGCATCACCTTCGCCAGTCTGCTCCTTCGCTTGGAGTGTTGTGCATTGCTTCTAGACGTTGGTGTCTAGAGCTTCATGCGCCAAGGGTTGTTCCATACTGTTTCCAGTTCATGGATTTTCTTTAGTTTGCAGAGTATCTGGAATTCGGTTTCAGTTGTACTTCCTTTTGTTTTTCTTTCAATTTGTTTCTAAACCATCTTTGTATGGTACTTTCTAAAATCGAGTAAGCCGTAAATATTTTGAAGTCATATTTCAAAGGTATTTGATGAAATGCTGGCATTAAGTCCAATGTTCTACAAAATTTCGTCAAAAAAATAAGTCAGATAAACAACAGACATGTAGAAATTTCCAGCCTTCGCTAGTCTGCTCCTCCGTAGTGAATTGTTGCGCATTGCTTTTAGACGCTGGTGTTTGGAGGCATGGTCTATACAGTTTCCAGTGCAGGAAACCTACTCTTCTATTAAGTAGCTCTAGAATTCTCTTCATATGTCCATCATTTGTTTCCAATCCACCTCCAGAGCTGACTCCTTGGAAACTAACTCTTCTTGGAACTTTACGACAAGAATAATATGTCTTCAACCAGCTAGCTAACATGATCTTGAGGCAATTGGACCATTTTACTCTTGATTTTCACAAAGATTGTCTGCTTGTTTCGTCAAGCTTGCTTCATAATTATTGCATTCTAATCAAACTCATGCACAATGCTTGCAACGAACTTGCATTTAGCTTACTTTCACTATTGCATTAGCATGAGCTTTTGCCTCAAACCTTTTAATGGTGCATTCCCCCAACAAGTTGTGTGCGCCAAACACATCATTCTTGCTGATATGGCATTATGGGGCATACCTGAATGGCAACTAGAACTTTGTCATCTTGCTATAAAACAGGATCCGTCCCTCCGAAGAGGCATTTTTCTTCACATGCGTAGATTTGTTGAATGTTTTGCCAATCTTGGGATCAATCGGCTCTTCTACTATTACTTCTGCTAGGCGAAAAGCAGCGTTTATTGCCAAGTAGCCACACCTACTGTGGGTATCTGTTCCTGTATTTCATTCTTGCTTTCGGTTTTGCAGTCGAATATCTTGTTGACTTTGTACTGCTACCGATGATAAAGAGATTTATACACCGGTACGAGCGGACCGTGTCGTGAAACGCGGTGATTCTGAGCCCTTAACTGTCATCTGGCCCAATTTCTATAACTGGAATTTCAGAATGCAGCCTGTTACTTTATCAACATGACAAGATGGTTTGTTGTTTCGTTAATGAATTACACCATCAAAGATGTTCATCGCTTCAATGTGGACTACCAATCGTGATGTCCCTGAGCCAGAAGGCAGTTGGAGTTTGGTTTGAGAACACCGAACAGGTTCAGATCATTCGGTATCCCGATGAAGCAATTCTTTTGGAATGAAGTTAAGGCCATTTGCAGTTAAAAGGTTTTCCAAGACATTTATTAGTATATTGTTTCACAATCGTTTTCTCCTTTTTCTCACTGTGTTGAAAGCCAACACCCTGATGCACTTTGGAAAACATTAGAAAATCGTTGATGGACGCTTTTGATTCGTTTAATGCCCTCAAGAAGAGCTCAAAGGTGACGTCTTTTTTTCACAAACTCGCTAAATCAATAAAATCGATATGATGGTGCAGTTCCAATACAATCCTTACAAGAATTGATCTTTTCCTTTGCCCTATCCTTTGCACAAGGCGTCTATACTTGCCTGGTCTATTCAATCGGTTTTATTTTAATTTATTTGAGATGATAACTTGCCTTTCCAAATTCTGAGGAATCTGAAACACACTCCATCAACCTTGCAGCCCTTTCCAAGAAATATAAACGACGTCTTTCCTATTGTCTTGCTGTCTCATCCTTTTTCAACCAACTTTCGGGTTTTCGAGTGCGTATTGCACACATTTTTCCTGCATTTTCTATCAATGCCGTGAACGTCTTTTCGTTCGTTCTTTTTTAAACTTAAGTTTCGAAAGATAGATTGATGGTATAATCTCAATCCTTCAAACACTTATTTTCATTGATTGTCTACAGTTGTTATTCGCTTTCACTTTTCTAGCATGCTGTTCACAATTAATCTGGTGGAACAACAGTCCAATCGATGCATGCTCTACAAAGTTACAAAATTTGGGTTGTTGAGTCCATAAACATAGTCCGGTTGTTGTAGTAGAATTGTTCCCAATTATCTCTATCGAAGTCCCTTTTGAAATTCTGCGATTCTTTGCAAGTGTTTTTGTCGGACACTTTAATATTCTTCTCGTTCATTGTAAATGCGCGGGAACCCTTATCTACACTTTGATTACACAACAATTTTCACTTGCTGTTCTCCAAGTAACAGCACGCCTCAATGAGTTCATTTTTTCGAACTTGAAAGCACTCACGAGATTTTGTGACAACCTCTCTGGAGCCTCCAGGTAAAAGATGATTGCTCTATTGTCGTGCTTTGGTGGAACTACAAAGAAAATAACAAAAGTTACGTATAAATTTGTATCAAACCATAAAGTGACGATTTATCGCAATGTCTTCTTCTGCTAGCCAAATGGAGATGAAATTTGTGGTCTTCTCCAAGGACTGCGCGTTCATGGTTTCCCTTAGCCTATGAACTTTCCTACGCTCGTGCCTTCGTGATCCTTGCCTATAGCGATTTTCTTGTTGAAGGAGAGCTAATCTTCCTTCCCTAGCCTTTTTATCGAAGGCAAGCGATTTTTCTGGAAACTATTTTCAATCTTTTGTAAATCTTTTAACCATTACTCGATTTCCAAGAAATTTTGTTAAAGCCACTCAGTTGGTGCAGCAAAACCATCTATATATTTAGTAAATATATTTCGCACTCCCGCTACCCTTCTGCGATTTATTGGCTAGCCTGTATGTGGCCATCGGTAGGAGTCAAAAGCTCCCCGCCATCGCTACCAAACATCGGGCAACTACAAAGTTGCTGGCCATTTGCCATCGAATACTTCCGATGACGAACTGTCCATATCCTCGGCGGCAATTGCTGATACTTTGATTAGCCCCGGAATTATAGTTAGTCTGGAAATGCTGCCATGTGCATGGTTTTGTACTGCACACGGCAACTGCAAAAGTACATTCGGATTCTTATCCCCAAGCCCATTTTGCATTTGCGTAATTCTTTTGGCAATGTTGTAATTTCCAGCCTTTGCCAGTCTGCTTCTCCGTAGTATATTTAATTCCAATCCAGCTTCAGAGCTGACTCCTTCAAAACTATATTCATGGACTTCGATTTTCGATACGAAAAATATGAACAGATCCAGAACAGATTAAGACCATTCGGTCTATGATTAGGCTGTTAGGCTTTAAGCTGTTAACATCAGAAATAATCAAATATAAAAAAAATCATTCTTTGTTTGACCTTTAAGCGTTCTCTCCCTCGTTCCTCTCCTTACATCCTCCACAATCCTAGGAAGGATATGCACTTGTGAGGATATAGTCCACCACAGAATTTCGTTAAAAGAAAAGAATAAAAAGACTGCAATCTATGAGTACGTGAATTGTGATTCTGTGCATTCTACGATATTTCTCCGATTGCTCGGTCGCTGTTAACCGCAGGAAGGATACAATCTGAAAAGATTTCATTCAACCGAATAATTTGTATATTTGATACACGCCTGCAGGATAAGCGTTCAGCTTGGGGGACTCGATTCAACCACTCCCAATTGTTATGAACATTGAGTGGTTACGTAGCTTATATGAAGCCTATATGCAGGTTATATTTTGAACACACACAATGTGATTCGGGACTTTTGAAAATTCTTAAAACCGATGTCATGAGCTTCCGATGAGCTTCCACTTAAAGCTCTTCATCGTGCATTTCACTAGCGAGTTGTGAGCCCCAAACATCATGGGGCATATCTGAAAAGCAACTCACGCGATTCCATGTTGAAACAATCCGGATCAGGTGGAACCCTTTCCTTTTCTATATCATTACAATCGAAGATTTGTTGAATGTTTTGCCGATCTTTGGATCAGTCAACACTTCGACAATCAATTCTGCTGAGTGAAAAGCAGCTTTTATTTCCCAAAAACCACATCGTCCAGGGGTTCCTGTTCCTCTATTCAGTCTTTCTATTAATGTTGAAGAATAAGTGGTATTTATGCACCATAATGAACGAAAGCGAGCCTCTCATTTATGCTGGTGACTTGTATGGAAAATCGCCTCTGTAGCGAGAGCATGTTCCCCTTCACCGGCCAGCGATATTTCTATGATATTTTTAAAAGTCTGTTAAAAATTTTCTTTTTAACTGTTGCTAAATGTGTTGGAACCCAACACCGTGATGTACTTTACAGAACATCAGAAAGTCATTCAAGGGGCGACGTCAACGGATGCGCTTCAATGTTGAAACAATCAGGATCAGGTGGAACTCCTTCCTATTCTTTATCATTACAATCGAAGATTTGTTGAATGTTTTGCCCTTTTTAGGATCAGTCAACTCTTCGACAATCACTTCTGCTGAGTGAAAACAGCTTTTATTTTCCAAAAACCACATCGTTCAGGGGTTCCTGTTCCTCTATTCAGTCTTTCTATTAATGGTGAAGAATAAGTGGAGGTATTTATGCACCATAACGAACGAAAGCCAGCCTCTCATTTATGCTGGTGACTTGTATGGAAAATCGCCTCTGTAGCGAGAGCATTTTCCCCTGCACCAGTGAGCGAGTCGTTTGAAGAGAAGCCAATTTTGTCTGGTCCTGTCTGTGTTGGAAGCCAATGATCGCAAGTTTCAGCATTACATAGCGATTTTTCCATTCAGATCTAGGTTGTATGTACATCTGGACAAGCAAAGTCGGATTCTTATCCACAATCACACTTTGTTCTTTAGTTTATTTATGCGCATCACGTAGCCTTCGCCAGTCTGCTCCTTCGCTTGGAGTGTTGTGCATTGCTTCTAGACGTTGGTGTCTAGAGCTTCATGCGCCAAGGGTTGTTCCATACTGTTTCCAGTTCATGGATTCTCTTTAGTTTGCAGAGTATCTGGAATTCGGTTTCAGTTGTACTTCCTTTTGTTCTTCTTCCAGTTTGTTTCTAAACCATCTTTGTATGGTACTTTCTAAAGCAGATTGTGGTTGAGTTTGTTTTTTCTACGGTGGATTTTGTTCGCTCTCCTTTAGATAAACCTTTGATTGCATAGTTTATTGAGGACTCGTTTTGATAATCGCAAGCTGAAACTGTAGCGCCAGTTCTTAGGAAATATTTTTTCCAAAATCCATGCATTTAAAATTTATAGGCACAATTATCTGTTTCCATCCCTAACTAATAGATCAAAAGCATGAAGGCAATATTTATCATTGTAAAGGTTGTTCTATTTTTAAGCATGTTATTCAAAGGTTTTGCCTTCTTTGCAAAATTGTGCTTAAACATCCTGTAGGAGTTTCAAAAAGTAACGAATCTTCTAACTGAGTGTAAATTCATTGATATGGAATAGTTTTGAATAACCTGGATCTTTAAATCATCTGGGTATAGTTCTATATATCTATATCTGTTATTTTCACTTCATTTTCATTTCATTTTAAGTTGTGTTTCCTATTTTGCTGTAAATTCAGTAACCAATGTGTAGTCTAAGTAAATACAACAATCACTGGTCAGGACTGACATTCCTTTTTCCATCATTCGTTGGAAACTGTTGAAGCTTATATTAAGGCCGGAAAGTAAACTTGTAAAATGGTAAAGGCCTGTTGAAGTCGAGTAAGCCGTAAATATTTTGAAGTCATATTTCAAAGGTATTTGATGGAATGCTGACATTAAGTCCAATGTTCTACAAAATTTCGTCAAAAATATAATTCAGATAAACAACAGACATGTTGAACTTGAAATGTTGTTTTTACGATTGTTTGACTTCCAAAAAGATGATTTGAGCGTGTTCAATATGCGTTCTCATCCAGTACAGTTTTTTCATTAGGGATCTCTCATTTTTTATCAATAAATAGTCATGTTTTGTCAGAACATGTCAGCGAAATCATTCCATAAAACCAACAGAATCTCCTTTAACTCTTTAACAAGACTCTTTGTCTCTGTGAAGAGGGTATATTGAATGATGGTTTCCTGCTTTGGAACCCGTCGCAAGCTGCTCGTTTAAATGCAGGTCAAACTGAACTTATTATTCTTAAATCTTTCCAAACATCCTCAACATTACCGGTATTATTTAGTTATTTCTTTTTAAAGAAAGTACATCTGTATTTCCAAAGGAGGTTTCTGATTCACTAGCACATTTTACTTGCTGCTTATTAATCTGATTGTGTAGAAATTTCCAGCCTTCGCCAGTCTGCTCCTCCGTAGTGGATCGTTGCGCATTGCTTTTAGAAGCTGGTGTTTGGAGGCATGATTGTTCTTAACAAGCAAGCTTCACGATTTACATACGATTTCAGTCGATGAGAGAAGGTTTGGGGATGTTAGCGGTAGCCTAAACTCTTCGGCACGTAGTTGTACCGTTCGACCTCTCCGTTGCTTTTGCCTGCGAATACCGTAGAGGCATCACTTTCTTCGTCGATATATCAGTTCGTACTATTTTCCCCTGCAACAGCAAGCGATTTCTTTTGAAGGGAACCCGATTAAATCATTACCCAATTTCTTGTTGACTTGTCTGTGCTGGGAGTCAATGATCGCAGATTTTAATATAATTCGTTGATTATTTTATTCCAATCTAGATCATTTGTTCATCTGTATTTACAAAAAAGGATTCTTATCCCCAAGCCCATTTTGCATTTTGCTTTATTTTTTTGGTTATTTTGTAATTTCCAGCCATCATTTATTTCCAATCCAGCTTCAGAGCTGACTCCTTGGAAACTATATTCAGAAACAGATCCAGAACAGATTAAGACCATTCGGTATATGATTCACAGAAGTAAATTTTTCCCAGATTTTTTGAATGTTTGGCTGAAACGTTGGTTTCTCCGTTTTAATTTTTTTCTAACTGTGTTGAAAGCCAACTCCCTGATGCACTTTGCAAAACATCAGAAAATCGTTGACGGACGCCTAAAGATGTCACCAAAGAAGAGCCCAAAGTTGTCGCTTAGCTTTGTGTAGAACATTGTTCCCCCTGCAACAATTGCATTGTTCCGTAAACTATTTTCAATCTTTTTTAAATCTTTCAACCATTTCTCTATTTCCAAGAAAGTTTGTTAAAGCCACTCAGTTGGTGCAGCAAAACCATCTTTATATTATGTAGTCATATTTCGCGCACTTTTAGGCTCCCGTTGCCGCCTAACGCACTCAAGCTTCCCTTCTGCAATTCATTGGCTAGCCTGAATGTGGCCATCGGTAGGAGTCAACAGCTCCCCGCCATCGCTACCAAACATCGGGCAACAACAAAGTTGCTGGCCTCAAGATCTTCGCTTGTCACCGCAGATTTGCAATCGACTACTTCCGATGATGAACTGTCCATATCCTCGGCGGCAATTGCTGATACTTTGATTAGCCCCGGAATTTAGTTTATCAGGAAAAGCTGCTATGTGCATGGCCTTGTACTTCACATGGTCACTGTGAAAGTGCATTTATGGATGCCTTTCCGACCCATGTGTTATAAACAAACCGCGTTCTCGCTCTCTTTATCTCAGCATTGCTTTCAGACGATGGTGTCTAGAGCTGCGCACGCCAAGGCATGATCCACGCGGCGTCCAGTGCAAATAACATATTCTTCTTTGCAGAAATTCTGGACAGTTGTTCTATTTTTCTCTTTTCTCATCTTACGGAAAATGTTTTATTTGAGTTACTTTCTAAAGCTGACTCTGGCTATTCTGTCTGAAACTGAAGAGATTTTATAACAGAACCTGATGATCTTTTTATTATCTTTATGAAAATGTACTGCGCCTATCCTGCGGGAAAACACGCACCATATAGCTTTTTTCATCAGTGTCTGATGTTATCTTTTGGATGAGCTTTGATCTATCATAAATGTGTTGCTTGAAATGAACGCTGGAGGCGTAAACATTTACAGCACTCACTCTTTTGCCTTCCCTAATAATAGATTTTCAGTGACGAACTTATGTCAATGTTCCTCTTATCAATCCTTTGGTTTAAAAATATCCATGTATTAAAACGGACGGCGTTGAGTGGGGTATGAAATTTGTTTATTGGATTTGAATTTTTTTATACTTTCTTGTAGTTCCGAACTTGTTTCACATACTTGGTATCTAATAAGCAGTTCAGGTTCTACTTTCTTTTCTTTAAAGATTTTCTTCTGATCAAAACGTTCCTTTACTGCTGTTAACATCAAGAAGGATCTAGTATTTAAAAAAACAATTCGTTGTTTGACGTTGAAAACGGCCTCTCCCTTGTTCCTCTCCTTATATCCTCAACAGTGGTAGAAAGGATACGCACTTGTGAGCATATAGTCAACCTCTAGAATTCCTGATACAAGCATTCGTATAAATACTGCAATCTGCAAGCTTGTGAATTGTCCACTCCCAATTGTTATGAACATTGAGTGATTACACAGCTTAAACGAAGCATTTTGAACACACACAATGTGATTCGGGACCTTTGAAAATTCTTATAATCGATTTCAAACTTCGAAACGAATTAAGTAGCTTGAGCTTCCGATTTAAGCTCTTCGTCGTGCATTCTACTAGCGATTTGTTAGCACCAAACATCATGGGGCATATCTGAAAAACAACTCGCGAGATTCCATGTTGAAAACAATCGGGATCAGGTGGAACCCTTTCCTTTTCTATATCATTACAATCGAAGATTTGTTGAATGTTTTGCCGTTCTTGACTGATCCATCAACTCTTCGACAATCACTTCTGCTGAGTGAAAAGCAGCTTTTATTTCCCAAAAACCACATCGTCCAGGGGTTCCTGTTCCTCTATTCAGTCTTTCTGTTAATGTTGAAGAATAAGTGGTATTTATGCACCATAACGAACCAAAGCGAGCCTCTCATTTATGCTGGTGACTTGTATGGAAAATCGCCTCTGTAGCGAGAGCATTTTCCCCTTCACCGGCCAGCGATATTTCTATGATATTTTTAAAAGTCTGTTAAAAATTTTCTTTTTAACTGTTGCTAAATGTGTTGGAACCCAACACCGTGATGTACTTTACAGAACATCAGAAAGTCATTCAAGGGGCGACGTCAACGGATGCGCTTCAATGTTGAAACAATCCGGATCAGGTGGAACTCCTTCCTATTCTATTTCATTACAATCGAAGATTTGTTGAATGTTTTGCCGTTCTTGACTGATCCATCAACTCTTCGACAATCACTTCTGCTGAGTGAAAAAAAGCTTTTATTTCCCAAAAACCACTTCGTCCAGGGGTTCCTGTTCCTCTATTCAGTCTTTCTATTAATGTTGAAGAAAAAGTGGAAGTATTTCTGCACCATAACAAACGAAAGCGAGCCTCTCATTTATGCTGGTGACTTGTATGGCAAATCGCCTTTGTAGCGAGAGCATTTTCCCCTGCACCAGTGAGCGAGTCGTTTGAAGAGAAGCCAATTTTGTCTGGTCCTGTCTGTGTTGGAAGCCAATGATCGCAAGTTTCAGCATTACATAGCGATTTTTCCATTCAGATCTAGGTTGTATGTACATCTGGACAAGGAAAGTCGGATTCTTATCCACAATCACACTTTGTTCTTTAGTTTATTTATGCGCATCACGTAGCCTTCGCCAGTCTGCTCCTTCGCTTGGAGTGTTGTGCATTGCTTCTAGACGTTGGTGTCTAGAGCTTCATGCGCCAAGGGTTGTTCCATACTGTTTCCAGTTCATGGATTTTCTTTAGTTTGCAGAGTATCTGGAACTCGGTTTCAGTTGTACTTCCTTTTGTTTTTCTTTCAGTTTGTTTCTAAACCATCTTTGTATGGTACTTTCTAAAGCAGATTGTGGCTGTGTATTTTTTCTCCTTTAGAAAAGGCTTTGATTGCATAGTTTATTGATAAGTATTTGATAATCGCAAGCTGAGACTCTAGCGCCAGTTCTTAGTTAATACTTTTTTCCAAAATCCATGCATTTAAAATTTATAGGCACAATCATCTGTTTCTATCCCTAACTAATAGATCAAAAGCATGAAGGCAATATTTTTCCATGTAAAGGTTGTTCTATTTTTAAGCAGGTCATTCAAAGGTTTTACCTTCTTTGCAAAATTGTGCTTAAACATCCTTTAGGATTTTCAAAAAGTAACGAATCTTCTGAGTGTAAATTCATTGGTATGGAATAGTTTTGAATAACCTGGATCTTGAAATCATCTGGGTATAGTTCTATATATCTGTATCAGTTATTTTCACTTCATTTTCATTTCATTTTTATTTGTTTTTTATTTAAATCCTATTTTGCTGTAAACTCGGTAACTAATGTGTAGTCTAAATGAATACAGCAATCACTGGTCAGGACTGACATTCCTTTTTCCATCATTCGTTGGAAACTGTTGAAGCTTATATTAAGGCCGGAAAGTAAACTTGTAAAATGGTAAAGGCCTGTTGAAGTCGAGTAAGCCGTAAATATTTTGAAGTCATATTTCAAAGGTATTTGATGGAATGCTGACATTAAGTCCAATGTTCTACAAAATTTCGTCAAAAATATAATTCAGATAAACAACAGACATGTTGAACTTGAAATGTTGTTTTTACGATTGTTTGACTTCCAAAAAGATGATTTGAGCGTGTTCAATATGCGTTCTCATCCAGTACAGTTTTTTCATTAGGGATCTCTCATTTTTTATCAATAAATAGTCATGTTTTGTCAGAACATGTCAGCGAAATCATTCCATAAAACCAACAGAATCTCCTTTAACTCTTTAACAAGACTCTTTGTCTCTGTGAAGAGGGTATATTGAATGATGGTTTCCTGCTTTGGAACCCGTCGCAAGCTGCTCGTTTAAATGCAGGTCAAACTGAACATATTATTCTTAAATCTTTCCAAACATCCTCAACATTTCCGGTATTATTTAGTTATTTCTTTTTAAAGAAAGTACATCTGTATTTCCAAAGGAGGTTTCTGATTCACTAGCACATTTTACTTGCTGCTTATTAATCTGATTGTGTAGAAATTTCCAGCCTTCGCCAGTCTACTCCTCCGTAGTGGATCGTTGCGCATTGCTTTTAGAAGCTGGTGTTTGGAGGCATGATTGTTCTTAACAAGCAAGCTTCACGATTTACATACGATTTCAGTCGATGAGAGAAGGTTTGGGGATGTTAGCGGTAGCCTAAACTCTTCGGCACGTAGTTGTACCGTTCGACCTCTCCGTTGCTTTTGCCTGCGAATACCGTAGAGGCATCACTTTCTTCGTCGATATATCAGTTCGTACTATTTTCCCCTGCAACAGCAAGCGATTTCTTTTGAAGGGAACCCGATTAAATCATTACCCAATTTCTTGTTGACTTGTCTGTGCTGGGAGTCAATGATCGCAGATTTTAATATAATTCGTTGATTATTTTATTCCAATCTAGATCATTTGTTCATCTGTATTTACAAAAAAGGATTCTTATCCCCAAGCCCATTTTGCATTTTGCTTTATTTTTTTGGTTATTTTGTAATTTCCAGCCATCATTTATTTCCAATCCAGCTTCAGAGCTGACTCCTTGGAAACTATATTCAGAAACAGATCTAGAACAGATTAAGACCATTCGGTATATGATTCACAGAAGTAAATTTTTGCCAGATTTTTTATTTTATTTTTGGTTGACACGTTGGTTTCTCCGTTTTAATTTTTTCTAACTGTGTTGAAAGCCAACACCCTGATGCACTTTGCAAAACATCAGAAAATCGTTGATGGACGCCCAAAGGTGTCACCAAAGAAGAGCCCAAAGGTGTCGCTTAGATTTGTGTAGTACATAGTTCCCCCTGCAACAATTGCATTGCCTGCGGCAGGAGGGAAAAGATCGTCTTTAACAGAGGGTCGGCACGGTTTTGACTTCATGGTAATGTTTCTTGCTCCTTATGGGTTTTGAAGCTTAGCATTGATCGCAATGATTTGCGTTTGGTTGTGGAGTTTGCTCACGGTATCTCCGATGTTTTTTATGTTCTTCATTTTTTGTTTGTTGGACATCATTCCGCTAACAGTCATTATTAAACTGAAATTGCTGTTTGAAAGAGATCGGGAAATCGGCGTCCTTTTTCCATTTAAAGTTTTTTCAATATATTGCACTTAAACATATTTATTGTTTAAATCAGCTTCACTCGTAGCAAGTGGCCATGGTCTCGTCCTCTGTGTCTGGGGTCTTCAGGCATTTCTGAGGTCTGGGAGTCAATGATCGCAGGTTTAAATATAACTCATTGATCATTTTATTCCAATCTAGATCATTTGTTCATCTGTATTTACAAAAAAGGATTCTTATTCCCAAGCCTATTTTGCATTTTGCTTTATTTTTTTGGTAATTTTGTATTTTCCAGCCTATGCCAGTCTGCTTCTCCGTAGTGGATCCATCATTTATTTCCAATCCAGCTTCAGAGCTGACTCCTTGGAAACTATATTCAGAAACAAATCCAGAACAGATTAAGACCATTCGGTATATGATTCACAGAAGTAAATTTTTGCCAGATTTTTTTAATTTTTGGCTGAAACGTTGGTTTCTCTGTTTAATTTTTTTCTAACTGTGTTGAAGGCCAACACCCTGATGCACTTTGCAAAACATCAGAAAATCCTTGACGGACGCCCAAAGATGTCACCAAAGAAGAGCCCAAAGGTGTCGCTAAGCTTTGTGTAGAACATTGTTCCCCCTGCAACAATTGCATTGTTCCGTAAACTATTTTCAATCTTTTGTAAATCTTTCAACCAATTCTCTATTTCCAAGAAAGTTTGTTAAAGCCACTCAGTTGGTGCAGCAAAACCATCTATATATTAAATAGATATATTTCGCACTCCCGCTACCCTTCTGCGATTCATTGGCTAGCCTGTATGTGGCCATCGGTAGGAGTCAAAAGCTCCCCGCCATTGCTACCAAACATCGGGCAACTACAAAGTTGCTGGCCATTTGCCATCGAATACTTCCGATGACGAACTGTCCATATCCTCGGCGGCAATTGCTGATACTGTGATTAGCCCCGAAATAATAGTTAGTCTGGAAATGTGCATGGTTTTGTACTGCACACGGCAACTGCAAAAGTACATTCGGATTCTTATCCCCAAGCCTATTTTGCATTTTGCTTTATTTTTTTGGTAATTTTGTATTTTCCAGCCTATGCCAGTCTGCTTCTCCGTAGTGGATCCATCATTTATTTCCAATCCAGCTTCAGAGCTGACTCCTTGGAAACTATATTCAGAAACAGATCTAGAACAGATTAAGACCATTCGGTATATGATTCACAGAAGTAAATTTTTGCCAGATTTTTTTTTATTTTTGGTTGACACGTTGGTTTCTCCGTTTTAATTTTTTTCTAACTGTGTTGAAAGCCTACACCCTGATGCACTGTGCAAAACATCAGAAAATCGTTGACGGACGCCCAAAGGTGTCACCAAAGAAGAGCCCAAAGGTGTCGCTAAGCTTTGTGTAGAACATTGTTCCCCCTGCAACAATTGCATTGTTCCGTAAACTATTTTCAATCTTTTGTAAATCTTTCAACCAATTCTCTATTTCCAAGAAAGTTTGTTAAAGCCACTCAGTTGGTGCAGCAAAACCATCTATATATTAAATAGATATATTTCGCACTCCCGCTACCCTTCTGCGATTCATTGGCTAGCCTGTATGTGGCCATCGGTAGGAGTCAAAAGCTCCCCGCCATTGCTACCAAACATCGGGCAACTACAAAGTTGCTGGCCATTTGCCATCGAATACTTCCGATGACGAACTGTCCATATCCTCGGCGGCAATTGCTGATACTGTGATTAGCCCCGAAATTATAGTTAGTCTGGAAATGTGCATGGTTTTGTACTGCACACGGCAACTGCAAAAGTACATTCGGATTCTTATTCCAAAGCCCATTTTGCGTTTTGCTTTATTTTTTTGGTTATTTTGTAATTTACAGCCTTTGCCAGTCTGCTTCTCCGTAGAGGATCCATCATTTATTTCCAATCCAGCTTCAGAGCTGACTCCTTGGAAACTATATTCATGGAAATTTTCAATAAGAAAATTATGAACAGATCCAAAACAGATTAAGACCATTCGGTATATGATTTGCAGAAGTAAATTTTTCCCAGATTTTTTTTAAATTTTTGGTTTAAAGTTTGCTTTCTCGATTTTCAACTTTTTATAACTGTGTTGGAACCCAACATCGTGATGTACTTTACAAAACATCAGAAAGTCGTTCACGGGGCGACGTCAACGGATGCGCTTCAATGTCTTGACGGCTTCCAGAAGCGCGGTTAAACCGACTAAATGCCAAGCCTTGTTATTTCTTTTGATTTCTTTGCTCACATCCTTTCATTCAGTTGGAACTCGCATTCGCGGGACTACACAATACGAAAATACGGCAGGTGATGGTCACTGGTGATGTTAAGTATTGCAATACATTCTTGTTCACATGCTTACTCTTTCCACCACCCGAGCATCAGCAGTAAATTTTGGTATTTGTTATGCATTTTAGTTTCCTCATGGGAAACAGGACAAAGTTCAAACCTTTCAATGTACTTGACCTGTCTACCAACAAATTTTTATATGTTACTTGTAAATCTGCGATATTTCATTTATTGGTCCAATTTGCGATAATTATTAAAAACTGGTGTTGTCGCGTGTAAGAATAATGCTGTGCAACTCTTTACGAGTGGTGTGCTGACTTCGTTGTCTAGTAGATTCCGTTTTAGAGGCCCAAGTTTTCTCATCCAGTTTTTGGATTGGGAGCGACAGCTTACTTTCTTTGTCCACTCAAAAAAATACTGGTTTGAATTATCAAGTGACATCCTTATGTTTCTTATTTTACATGGCAGATCGGTCACGTGTACTCTGGCCCTTCTCATTATACGTCGATTTTTATTCCACTGTCACCATTCGAAACCCCCTGACAAGGTCCTCCGCAACTTGCTACATTTTTAGGCAGCCACTTTTGCTTGCATATGATTTCTCCTATTCTGACCATCAGTATACTCATAAAAATCCTCCACGAGTTGTGGTCTGCAACTGTTTCTTGCACACACTAGGTGCAATCAGTGTGTTTTTTCGTTCAATTTCTGATATTTACGTTTTCCCTTTTGATTTCAATGGTAGCTATGCCTAGTTTCATCCAAGATCCGGCTTATCTTTTTTGCATTAATTCGGAATGATTCTGAGGAAACTGTGCATTCTGGCTGATCCGGCTGGGTTGGACTATCGGGGTGCCGCCTTATTTTGTTTCATTGTAAGACGTCAAATTCGGCTTTATTTTAACCACTTATTTGTCGTTTACGGAACCGTTTAGATTTGTTATTGGTTCCAAGATGACTCTCAAGGTGTCGCTTAGTTTTCGGCGGTTGGCGGTACAGAAGGGTCAGGACCGTCATTTGAAAGCGTGTCCTCATTCGCTCTCCCAGTTTTATCTTGTCCTGTCTGTGTTGGAAGCCAATGATCGCAAGTTTCAGCATTACATAGCGATTTTTCCATTCAGATCTAGTTTGTATGTACATCTGGAAAATCAAATTCGGATTCTTATCCACAATCACACTTTGTTCTTTAGTTTATTTATGCGCTTCACGTAGCCTTCGCCAGTCTGCTTCTTCGCTTGGAGTGTTGTGCATTGCTTCTAGACGTTGGTGTCTAGAGCTTCATGCGCCAAGGGTTGGTCCATACTGTTTCCAGTTCATGGATTTTCTTTAGTTTGCAGAGTATCTGGAATTTGGTTTCAGTTGTACTTCCTTTTGTTTTTCTTTCAATTTGTTTCTAAACCATCTTTGTATGGTATTTTCTAAAGCAGATTGTGGCTGTGTATTTTTCTCCTTTAGAAAAGCCTTTGCTTGCATAGTTTATTGATAAGTATTTGATAATCGCAAGCTGAGACTCTAGCGCCAGTTCTTAGTTAATACTTTTTTCCAAAATCCATGCATTTAAAATTTATAGGCACAATTATCTGTTTCTATCCCTAACTAATAGATCAAAAGCATGAAGGCAATATTTTTCCATGTAAAGGTTGTTCTATTTTTAAGCAGGTCATTCAAAGGTTTTGCCTTCTTTGCAAAATTGTGCTTAAACATCCTTTAGGATTTTCAAAAAGTAACGAATCTTCTGAGTGTAAATTCATTGGTATGGAATAGTTTTGAATAACCTGGATCTTGAAATCATCTGGGTATAGTTCTATATATCTGTATCAGTTATTTTCACTTCATTTTCATTTCATTTTAAGTTGTGTTTCCTATTTTGCTGTAAATTCAGTAACCAATGTGTAGTCTAAGTAAATACAACAATCACTGGTCAGGACTGACATTCCTTTTTCCATCATTCGTTGGAAACTGTTGAAGCTTAAATTAAGGCCGGAAAGTAAACTTGTAAAATGGTAAAGGCCTGTTGAAGTCGAGTAAGCCGTAAATATTTTGAAGTCATATTTCAAAGGTATTTGATGAAATGCTGACATTAAGTCCAATGTTCTACAAAATTTCGTCAAAAATATAATTCAGATAAACAACAGACATGTTGCTCTTGAAATGTTGCTGTTACGATTGTTTGACTTCCAAAAAGGTGATATGAGCGTGTTCAATATGCGTTCTCATCCAGTACAGTTTTTTCATTAGGGATCTCTCATTTTTTATCAATAAATAGTCATGTTTTGTCAGAACATGTCAGCGAAATCATTCCATAAAACCAACAGAATCTCCTTTAAGTCTTTAACAAGACTCTGTGTCGCTGTGAAGAGGGTATATTGAATGATGGTTTCCTTCTTTGGAACCCGTCGCAAGCTGCTCGTTTAAATGCAAGTCAAACTGAACATATTATTCTTACATCTTTCCAAACATCCTCAACATTTCCGGTATTATTTAGTTATTTCTTTTTAAAGAAAGTACATCTGTATTTCCAAAGGAGGTTTCTGATTCACAAACACATTTTACCTGATGCTTATTAATCTGATTGTGTAGAAATTTCCAGCCTACGCCAGTCTGCTCCTCCGTAGTGAATTGTTGCGCATTGCTTTTAGACGCTGGTGTTTGGAGGCATGGTCTATACAGTTTCCAGTGCAGGAAACCTACTCTTCTATTTAGTAACTCTAGAATTCTCTTGATATGTCCATCATTTGTTTCCAATCCAACTCCAGAGCTGACTCCTTGGAAACTAACTCTTCTTGGAACTTTACGACAAGAATAATATGTCTTCAACCAGCTAGCTAACATGATCTTGAGACAATTGGACCATTTTCTAATTATTCTTGATTTTCACAAAGATTGTCTGCTTGTTTCGTCAAGCTTGCTTCATAATTATTGCATTCTAATCAAACTCATGCACAATGCTTGCAACGAACTTGCATTTAGCTTACTTTCACTATTGCATTAGCATAAGCTTTTGCCTCAAACCTTTCATTGGTGCATTCCCCCAACAAGTTTTGTGCGCCAAACACATCATTCTTGCTGATATGGCATTATGGGGCATACCTGAATGGCAACTAGAACTTTGTCATCTTGCTATAAAACAGGATCCGTCCCTCCGAAGAGGTATTTTTCTTCACATGCGTAGATTTGTTGAATGTTTTGCCAATCTTGGGATCAATCGGCACTTCTACTATTACTTCTGCTAGGCGAAAAGCAGCGTTTATTGCCAAGTAGCCACATCTACTGTGGGTATCTGTTCCTGTATTTCATTCTTGCTTTCGGTTTTGCAGTCGAATATCTTGTTGACTTTGTACTGCTACTGATGATAAAGAGATTTATACACCGGTACGAGCGGACCGTGTCGTGAAACGCGGTAATTCTGAGCCCTTAACTGTCATCTGGCCCAATTTCTATAACTGGAATTTCGGAATGCAGCATGTTACTTTATCAACATGACAAGATGGTTTGTTGTTTCGTTAATGAATTAAACCATCAAAGATGTTCATCGCTTCAATGTGGACTACCAATCGTGATGTCCCTGAGCCAGAAGGCAGTTGGAGTTTGGTTTGAGAACACCGAACAGGTTCAGATCATTCGGTATCCCGATGAAGCAATTCTTTTGGAATGAAGTTAAGACCATTTGCAGTTAAAAGGTTTTCCAAGACATTTTTACTATATTGTTTCAACTTTGCTTTCTCCTTTTTCTCACTGTGTTGAAAGCCAACACCCTGATGCACTTTGGAAAACATTAGAAAATCGTTGACGGACGCTTTTGATTCGTTTTATGCCCTCAAGAAGAGCCCAAAGGTGACGTCTTTTTTCACAACTTCGCTAAATCAATAAAATCGATATGATGGTGCAGTTTCAATACAATCCTTACAAGAATTGATCTTTTCCTTTGCCCTATCCTTTGCACAAGGCGTCTATACTGGCCTGGTCTATTTAATTGGTTTTATTTTAATTTATTTGAGATAATTTCTTGCCATTCAAATTCGGATGAATCTGAAACACACTCCATCAACCTTGCAGCCCTTTCCAAGAAATATAAACGACGTCTTTCCTATTGTCTTGCTGTCTCATCCTTTTTCAACCAACTTTCGGGTTTTCGAGTGCGTATTGCACACATTTTTCCTGCATTTTCTATCAATGCCGTGAACGTCTTTTCGTTCGTTCTTTTTTAAACTTAAGTTTCGAAAGATAGATTGATGGTATAATCTCAATCCTTCAAACACTTATTTTCATTGATTGTCTACAGTTGTTATTCGCTTTCACTTTTCTAGCATGCTGTTCACAATTAATCTGGTGTAACAACAGTCCAATCGATGCATGCTCTACAAAGTTACAAAATTTGGGTTGTTGAGTCCATAAACATAGTCCGGTTGTTGTAGTAGAATTGTTCCCAATTATCTCTATCGAAGTCCCTTTTGAAATTCTGCGATTCTTTGCAAGTGTTTTTGTCGGACACTTTAATATTCTTCTCGTTCATTGTAAATGCGCGGGAACCCTTATCTACACTTTGATTACCCAACAATTTTCACTTGCTGTTCTCCAAGTAACAACACGCCTCTATGAGTTCATTTTTTCAAAGTTGAAAGCACTCACGAAATTTTGTGACACCCTCTCTGGAGCCACCAGGTAAAAGATGTTTGCTCTATTGTCGTGCTTTGGTGGAACTACAAAGAAAATAACAAAAGTTACGTATAAATTTGTATCAAACCATAAAGTGACGATTTATCGCTATGTCTTCTTCTGCTAGCCAAATGGAGATGAAATTTGTGGTCTTCTCCAAGGACTGCGCGTTCGTGGTTTCCCTAAGCCTATGAACTTTCCTACGCTCGTGCCTTCGTGATCCTTGCCTATAGCGATTTTCTTGTTGAAGGAGAGCTAATCTTCCTTCCCTAGCCTTTTTATCGAAGGCAAGCGATTTTTCTGGAAACTATTTTCAATCTTTTGTAAATCTTTTAACCATTACTCGATTTCCAAGAAATTTTGTTAAAGCCACTCAGTTGGTGCAGCAAAACCATTTATATATTAAGTAAATATATTTCGCACTCCCGCTACCCTTCTGCGATTCATTGGCTAGCCTGTATGTGGCCATCGGTAGGAGTCAAAAGCTCCCCGCCATCGCTACCAAACATCGGGCAACTACAAAGTTGCTGGCCATTTGCCATCGAATACTTCCGATGACGAACTGTCCATATCCTCGGCGGCAATTGCTGATACTGTGATTAGCCCCGAAATTATAGTTAGTCTGGAAATGTGCATGGTTTTGTACTGCACACGGCAACTGCAAAAGTACATTCGGATTCTTATCCCCAAGCCCATTTTGCATTTGCGTAATTCTTTTGGCAATGTTGTAATTTCCAGCCTTTGCCAGTCTGCTTCTCCGTAGTATATTTAATTCCAATCCAGCTTCAGAGCTGACTCCTTCAAAACTATATTCATGGACTTCGATTTTCGATACGAAAAATATGAACAGATCCAGAACAGATTAAGACCATTCGGTCTATGATTAGGCTGTTAGGCTTTAGTCTGTTAACATCAGAAATAATCAAATATAAAAAAAATCATTCTTTGTTTGACCTTTAAACGTTCTCTCCCTCGTTCCTCTCCTTATATCCTCCACAATCCTAGGAAGGATATGCACTTGTGAGGATATAGTCCACCACAGAATTTCGTTAAAAGAAAAGAATAAAAAGACTGCAATCTATGAGTACGTGAATTGTGATTCTGTGCATTCTACGATATTTCTCCGATTGCTCGGTCGCTGTTAACCGCAGGAAGGATACAATCTGAAAAGATTTCATTCAACCGACTAATTTGTATATTTGATAAACGCCTGCAGGATAAGCGTTCAGCTTGGGGGACTCGATTCAACCACTCCCAATTGTTATGAACATTGAGTGGTTACGTAGCTTATATGAAGCCTATATGCAGGTTATATTTTGAACACACACAATGTGATTCGAGACTTTTGAAAATTCTTATAATCGATGTCATGAGATGTCGCTTAAAGCTCTTCATCGTGCATTTCACTAGCGAGTTGTTAGCACCAAACATCATGGGGCATATCTGAAAAGCAACTCACGCGATTCAATGTTGAAACAATCCGGATCAGGTGGAACTCTTTCCTTTTCTATATCATTACAATCGAAGATTTGTTGAATGTTTTGCCGTTCTTTGGATCAGTCAACACTTCGACAATCAATTCTGCTGAGTGAAAAGCAGCTTTTATTTCCCAAAAACCACATCGTCCAGGGGTTCCTGCTCCTCTATTCAGTCTTTCTATTGATTGTGGAGAATAAGTGGAGGTATTTCTGCACCATAACGAACGAAAACGAGCCTCTCATTTATGCTGGTGACTTGTATGGAAAATCGCCTCTGTAGCGAGAGCATTTTCCCCTGCACCAGCGAGCGAGTCTAAAGAACGAAACCCGAATATATTATGATCCAATTTCTTCTTGTCCTGTCTGTTTTTTTTTTTTTCACGTCTCATGTATCTTGTTTGCAACCGAAGCTTTTGTAGTCCAACTGCTCGTACCAAGTTAGTTGCATACTATTTTGATATTTTAGTATGTTTGGGAAATCGCCTCTGTAGCGAGAGCATGTTCCCCTTCACCGGCCAGCGATATTTCTATGATATTTTTAAAAGTCTGTTAAAAGTTTTCTTTTTTACTGTTGCTAAATATGTTGGAACCCAACACCGTGATGTACTTTACAAAACATCAGAAAGTCATTCACGGGGCGACGTCAACGGATGCGCTTCAATGTTGAAACAATCGGGATCAGGTGGAACTCTTTCCTATTCTATATCATTACAATCGAAGATTTGTTGAATGTTCTGCCGTTCTTTGGATCAGTCAACTCTTCGACAATCACTTCTGCTGAGTGAAAAACAGCTTTTATTTCCCAAAAACCACATCGTCCAGGGGTTCCTGTTCCTCTATTTAGTCTTTCTATTAATGTTGAAGAATAAGTGGTATTTATGCACCATAACGAACGAAAGCGAGCCTCTCATTTATGCTGGTTACTTGTATGGAAAATCACCTTTGTAGCGAGAGCATTTTCCCCTGCACCAGCGAGCGATTTTTAAGGAGGAAAACCCGAATATATTTTGAACCAATTTCCTCTGGTCCTGTCTGTTTTTTTCACGTCTCACGTTTCATGTTTGCAACCGAATCTTTTCTAGGCCAACTGCTCGTACCAAGTTAGTTGCATACTATTTTGATATTTTGGTATGTTTGGAAAATCGCCTCTGTAGCGAGAGCGATCTTTCTATGATACTTTTTAAAGTCTTTTAAAAAATGTCTTTTTTACTGTTGCTACATTTGTTGGAACCCAACACCGTGATGTACTTTACAGAACATTAGAAAGTCATTCATGGGGCGACGTCAACGGATGCGCTTCAATGTCTTGACGGCTTGACTAAATGCCAAGTCTTGTTATCTTTTTGATTTCTTTGCTCACATCCTTTCAATCCGTTGGAATTCGCATTCGCGAGATCACACAATACGAAAATACGGCAGGTGATGGTCACTGGTGATGTTAAGCATTGTAATACATTGTTGTTAACATGCTTTCTCATTTCACCACTCGAGCATCAGCAGTAAATTTTTGTATTTGTAATTCATTTTTATTTCCTCATGGGAAACAGGACAAAGTTCAAACCTTTCAATGTACTTGACCTGTCTACCAACAAATTTTTATATATTACTTGTAAATATATTTTATTTATTACTTGTAATTATTAAAAACTAGTGTTGTCGCGTGAAAGAATTATGCTGTGCAACACTTTACGAGTGGTGTGCTTGGAAAAAGGTTTTCCAAGACATTTTTTAATGTATTGTTGCAACTTTGTTTTCTCCTTTTTCTCCTTTTTCTCACTGTGTTGAAAGCCAACACAGACGCCCAAAGGTGTCACCAAAGAAGAGCCCAAAGGTGTCGCTTAGATTTGTGTAGTTCATTGTTCCCCTTGCAACAATTGCATTGCCTAGGGCAGGAGGGAAAAGATCGTCTTTTACAGAGGATTAGCACGGTTTTGACTTTATGGTAATGCTTCTTGCTCCTTTTGCTCTTCATCTTTTGTTAGTTGGATTCAATTCATCTAACAGTAATTATTAAATTAAAATTGCTGCTTGAAAAAGCTCGGGAAACCGGCGTCCTTTCTCCATTTAAAGTTCATTTTTATTGCACTTAAACATATTTATTGTTTAAATCAGCTTCACTCGTAGCAAGTGGCCATGGTCTCGTCCTCTGTGTCTGGGATCTTCAGGCATTTCTGAGGTCTGGGAGTCAATGATCGCAGGTTTAAATATAACTCATTGATCATTTTATTCCAATCTAGATCATTTGTTCATCTGTATTTACAAAAAAGGATTCTTATCCCCAAGCCTATTTTGCATTTTGCTTTATTTTTTTGCTTATTTTGTAATTTCCAGCCTTTGCCAGTCTGCTTCTCCGTAGTGGATCCATCATTTATTTCCAATCCAGCTTCAGAGCTGACTCCTCAGAAACAGATCCAGAACAGATTAAGACCATTCGGTATATGATTCACAGAAGTAAATTTTTCCCAGATTTTTTGAATGTTTGGCTGAAACGTTGGTTTTTCCGTTTTAATTTTTTTCTAACTGTGTTGAAAGCCAACTCCCTGATGCACTTTGCAAAACATCAGAAAATCGTTGACGGACGCCAAAAGATGTCACCAAAGAAGAGCCCAAAGTTGTCGCTTAGCTTTGTGTAGAACATTGTTCCCCCTGCAACAATTGCATTGTTCCGTAAACTATTTTCAATCTTTTGTAAATCTTTCAACCATTTCTCTATTTCCAAGAAAGTTTGTTAAAGCCACTCAGTTGGTGCAGCAAAACCATCTTTATATTATGTAGTCATATTTCGCGCACTTTTAGGCTCCCGTTGCCGCCTAACGCACTCAAGCTTCCCTTCTGCAATTCATTGGCTAGCCTGAATGTGGCCATCGGTAGGAGTCAACAGCTCCCCGCCATCGCTACCAAACATCGGGCAACAACAAAGTTGCTGGCCTCAAGATCTTCGCTTGTCACCGCAGATTTGCAATCGACTACTTACGATGATGAACTGTCCATATCCTCGGCGGCAATTGCTGATACTTTGATTAGCCCCGGATTAGCTTTTTTCATCAGTGTCTGATGTTATCTTTTGGATGAGCTTTGATCTATCATAAATGTGTTGCTTGAAATGAACGCTGGAGGCGTAAACATTTACAGCACTCACTCTTTTGCCTTCCCTGATAATAGATTTTCAGTGACGAACTCATGTCAATGTTCCTCTTATCAGTCCTTTGGTTTAAAAATATCCATGTATTAAAACGGACGGCGTTGAGTAAGGTATGGAATTTGTTTATTGGATTTGAATTTTTTTATACTTTTTTGTAGTTCCGAACTAGTTTCACATACTTGGTATCTAATAAGCAGTTCAGGTTCTACTTTCTTTTCATTAATGCATTTCTTCTGATCAAAACGTTCCTTTACTGCTGTTAACATCAAGAAGGATCTAGTATTTAAAAAAAAAAAACATTCGTTGTTTGACGTTGAAAACGGCCTCTCCCTTATTCCTCTCCTTATATCCTCAACAGTGGTAGAAAGGATACGCACTTGTGAGCATATAGTCAACCTCTAGAATTCCTGATACAAGAATTCGTATAAATACTGCAATCTGCAAGCTTGGGAATTGTCCACTCCCAATTGTTATGAACATTGAGTGATTACACAGCTTAAACGAAGCATATTGAACACACACAATGTGATTCGGGACCTTTGAAAATTCTTATAATCGATTTCAAACTTCTGCCACGAATGAAGTAGCTTGAGGTTCCGATTAAAGCTCTTCGTCGTGCATTCCACTAGCGAGTGGAACCAAACATCATGGGGCATATCTGAAAATCAACTCGCGCGATTCCATGTTGAAACAAACGGGATCAGGTGGAACTCTTTCCTTTTCTATATCATTACAATCGAAGATTTGTTGAATGTTTTGCCGTTCTTGACTGATCCATCAACTCTTCGACAATCACTTCTGCTGAGTGAAAAACAGCTTTTATTTCCCAAAAACCACATCGTCCAGGGGTTCCTGTTCCTCTATTCAGTCTTTCTATTAATGGTGAAGAATAAGTGTTATTTATGCACCATAACGAACGAAAGCGAGCCTCTCATTTATGCTGGTGTCTTGTATGGAAAATCGCCTCTGTAGCGAGAGCATTTTCCCCTGCACCAGCGAGCGAGTCGTTTGAAGAGAAGCCAATTTTGTCTGGTCCTGTCTGTGTTGGAAGCCAATGATCGCACAATCACACTTTGTTCTTTAGTTTATTTATGCGCTTGACGTAGCCTTCGCCAGTCTGCTCCTTCGCTTGGAGTGTTGTGCATTGCTTCTAGACGTTGGTGTCTAGAGCTTCATGCGCCAAGGGTTGGTCCATACTGTTTCCAGTTCATGGATTCTCTTTAGTTTGCAGAGTATCTGGAACTCGGTTTCAGTTGTACTTCCTTTGTTTTTCTTTCAGTTTGTTTCTAAACCATCTTTGTATGGTACTTTCTAAAGCAGATTGTGGCTGAGTTTGTTTTTTCTACGGTGGATTTTGTTCGCTCTCCTTTCGATAAACCTTTGATTGCATAGTTTATTGAGGACTCGTTTTGATAATCGCAAGCTGAAACTGTAGCGCCAGTTCTTAGTTAATACTTTTTTCCAAAATCCATGCATTTAAAATTTATAGGCACAATCATCTGTTTCTATCCCTATCAAATAGATCAAAAGCATGAAGGCATTATTTTTCCTTGTAAAGGTTGTTCTATTTAAAAGCAGGTCATTCAAAGGTTCTGCCTTCTTTGCAAAATTGTGCTTAAACATCCTGTAGGAGTTTCAAAAAGTAACGAATCTCCTAACTGAGTGTAAATTCATTGGTATGGAATAGTTTTGAATAACCTGGATCTTTAAATCATCTGGGTATATTTCTATATATCTATATCTGTTATTTTCACTTCATTTTCATTTCATTTTAAGTTGTGTTTCCTATTTTGCTGTAAATTCAGTAACCAAGGTGTAGTCTAAGTAAATACAACAATCACTGGTCAGGACTGACATTCCTTTTTCCATCATTCGTTGGAAACTGTTGAAGCTTATATTAAGGCCGGAAAGTAAACTTGTAAAATGGTAAAGGCCTGTTGAAGTCGAGTAAGCCGTAAATATTTTGAAGTCATATTTCAAAGGTATTTGATGGAATGCTGACATTAAGTCCAATGTTCTACAAAATTTCGTCAAAAATATAATTCAGATAAACAACAGACATGTTGAACTTGAAATGTTGTTTTTACGATTGTTTGACTTCCAAAAAGATGATTTGAGCGTGTTCAATATGCGTTCTCATCCAGTACAGTTTTTTCATTAGGGATCTCTCATTTTTTATCAATAAATAGTCATGTTTTGTCAGAACATGTCAACGAAGTCATTCCATAAAACCAACAGAATCTCCTTTAACTCTTTAACAAGACTCTGTGTCTCTGTGAAGAGGGTGGATTGAATGATTGTTTCCTGCTTTGGAACCCGTCGCAAGCTGCTCGTTTAAATGCAGGTCAAACTGAACATATTATTCTTACATCTTTCCAAACATCCTCAACATTACCGGTATTATTTAGTTATTTCTTTTTAAAGAAAGTACATCTGTATTTCCGAAGGAGGTTTCTGATTCACAAACACATTTTACTTGCTGCTTATTAATCTGACTGTGTAAAAATTTCCAGCCTTCGCCAGTCTGCTCCTCCGTAGTGAATTGTTGCGCATTGCTTTTAGACGCTGGTGTTTGGAGGCATGGTCTATACAGTTTCCAGTGCAGGAAACCTACTCTTCTATTTAGTAACTCTAGAATTCTCTTGATATGTCCATCATTTGTTTCCAATCCAGCTCCAGAGCTGACTCCTTGGAAACTAACTCTTCTTCGTACTTTACGACAAGAATAATATGTCTTCAACCAGCTAGCTAACATGATCTTGAGACAATTGGACCATTTTCTAATTACTCTTGATTTTCACAAAGATTGTCTGCTTGTATCGTCAAGCATGCTTCATAATTATTGCATTCTAATCAAACTCATGCACAATGCTTGCAACGAACTTGCATTTAGCTTACTTTCACCATTGCATTAGCATGAGCTTTTGCCTCAAACCTTTTAATGGTGCATTCCCCCAACAAGTTGTGTGCGCCAAACACATAATTCTTGCTGATATGGCATTATGGGGCATACCTGAATGGCAACTAGAACTTTGTCATCTTGCTATAAAACAGGATCCGTCCCTCCGAAGAGGCATTTTTCTTCACATGCGTAGATTTGTTGAATGTTTTGCCAATCTTGGGATCAATCGGCACTTCTACTAGTACTTCTGCTAGGCGAAAAGCAGCGTTTATTGCCAAGTAGCCACATCTACTGTGGGTATCTGTTCCTGTATTTCATTCTTGCTTTCGGTTTTGCAGTCGAATATCTTGCTGACTTTGTGCTGCTACTGATGATAAAGAGATTTATACACCGGTACGAGCGGACCGTGTCGTGAAACGCGGTGATTCTGAGCCCTTAACTGTCATCTGGCCCAATTTCTATAACTGGAATTTCGGAATGCAGCATGTTACTTTATCAACATGACAAGATGGTTTGTTGTTTCGTTAATGAATTAAACCATCAAAGATGTTCATCGCTTCAATGTGGACTACCAATCGTGATGTCCCTGAGCCAGAAGGCAGTTGGAGTTTGGTTTGAGAACACCGAACAGGTTCAGATCATTCGGTATCCCGATGAAGCAATTCTTTTGGAATGAAGTTAAGACCATTTGCAGTTAAAAGGTTTTCCAAGACATTTTTACTATATTGTTTCAACTTTGCTTTCTCCTTTTTCTCACTGTGTTGAAAGCCAACACCCTGATGCACTTTGGAAAACATTAGAAAATCGTTGACGGACGCTTTTGATTCGTTTTATGCCCTCAAGAAGAGCCCAAAGGTGACGTCTTTTTTCACAACTTCGCTAAATCAATAAAATCGATATGATGGTGCAGTTTCAATACAATCCTTACAAGAATTGATCTGTGCCTTTGCCCTATCTTTTGCACAAGGCGTCTATACTGGCCTGGTCTATTTAATTGGTTTTATTTTAATTTATTTGAGATAATTTCTTGCCATTCAAATTCGGATAAATCTGAAACACACTCCATCAACCTTGCAGCCCTTTCCAAGAAATATAAACGACGTCTTTCCTATTGTCTTGCTGTCTCATCCTTTTTCAACCAACTTTCGGGTTTTCGAGTGCGTATTGCACACATTTTTCCTGCATTTTCTATCAATGCCGTGAACGTCTTTTCGTTCGTTCTTTTTTAAACTTAAGTTTCGAAAGATAGATTAATGGCATAATCTCAATCCTTCAAACACTTATTTTCATTGATTGTCTACAGTTGTTATTCGCTTTCACTTTTCTAGCATGCTGTTCACAATTAATCTGGTGGAACAACAGTCCAATCGATGCATGCTCTACAAAGTTACAAAATTTGGGTTGTTGAGTCCATAAACATAGTCCGGTTGTTGTAGTAGAATTGTTCCCAATTATCTCTATCGAAGTCCCTTTTGAAATTCTGCGTTTCTTGCAAGTGTTTTTCTCGGACACTTTAATATTCTTCTCGTTCATTGTAAATGCGCGGGAACCCTTATCTACACTTTGATTACACAACAATTTTCACTTGCTGTTCTCCAAGTAACAGCACGCCTCAATGAGTTCATTTTTTCGAAGTTGAAAGCACTCACGAGATTTTGTGACACCCTCTCTGGAGCCACCAGGTAAAAGATGTTTGCTCTATTGTCGTGCTTTGGTGGAACTACAAAGAAAATAACAAAAGTTACGTATAAATTTGTATCAAACCATAAAGTGACGATTTATCGCAATGTCTTCTTCTGCTAGCCAAATGGAGATGAAATTTGTGGTCTTCTCCAAGGACTGCGCGTTCATGGTTTCCCTTAGCCTATGAACTTTCCTACGCTCGTGCCTTCGTGATCCTTGCCTATAGCGATTTTCTTGTTGAAGGAGAGCTAATCTTCCTTCCCTAGCCTTTTTATCGAAGGCAAGCGATTTTTCTGGAAACTATTTTCAATCTTTTGTAAATCTTTTAACCATTACTCGATTTCCAAGAAAGTTTGTTAAAGCCACTCAGTTGGTGCAGCAAAACCATCTATATATTAAGTAAATATATTTCGCACTCCCGCTACCCTTCTGCGATTTATTGGCTAGCCTGTATGTGGCCATCGGTAGGAGTCAAAAGCTCCCCGCCATCGCTACCAAACATCGGGCAACCACAAAGTTGCTGGCCATTTGCCATCGAATACTTCCGATGACGAACTGTCCATATCCTCGGCGGCAATTGCTGATACTGTGATTAGCCCCGAAATTATAGTTAGTCTGGAAATGTGCATGGTTTTGTACTGCACACGGCAACTGCAAAAGTACATTCGGATTCTTATCCCCAAGCCCATTTTGCATTTGCGTAATTCTTTTGGCAATGTTGTAATTTCCAGCCTTTGCCAGTCTGCTTCTCCGTAGTATATTTAATTCCAATCCAGCTTCAGAGCTGACTCCTTCAAAACTATATTCATGGACTTCGATTTTCGATACGAAAAATATGAACAGATCCAGAACAGATTAAGACCATTCGGTCTATGATTAGGCTGTTAGGCTTTAAGCTGTTAACATCAGAAATAATCAAATATAAAAAAAAATCATTCTTTGTTTGACTTTTAAACGTTCTCTCCCTCGTTCCTCTCCTTATATCCTCCACAATCCTAGGAAGGATATGCACTTGTGAGGATATAGTCCACCACAGAATTTCGTTAAAAGAAAAGAATAAAAAGACTGCAATCTATGAGTACGTTAATTGTGATTCTGTGCATTCTACGATATTTCTCCGATTGCTCGGTCGCTGTTAACCGCAGAAAGGATACAATCTGAAAAGATTTCATTCAACCGACTAATTTGTATATTTGATAAACGCCTGCAGGATAAGCGTTCAGCTTGGGGGACTCGATTCAACCACTCCCAATTGTTATGAACATTGAGTGGTTACGTAGCTTATATGAAGCCTATATGCAGGTTATATTTTGAACACACACAATGTGATTCGAGACTTTTGAAAATTCTTATAATCGATGTCATGAGATGTCGCTTAAAGCTCTTCATCGTGCATTTCACTAGTGAGTTGTGAGCACCAAACATCATGGGGCATATCTGAAAAGCAACTCACGCGATTCCATGTTGAAACAATCCGGATCAGGTGGAACTCTTTCCTATTCTATATCATTACAATCGAAGATTTGTTGAATGTTTTGCCGTTCTTTGGATCAGTCAACACTTCGACAATCAATTCTGCTGAGTGAAAAGCAGCTTTTATTTCCCAAAAACCACATCGTCCAGGGGTTCCTGTTCCTCTATTCAGTCTTTCTATTGATTGTGGAGAATAAGTAGAAGTATTTATGCACCATAATGAACGAAAGTGAGCCTCTCATTTATGCTGGTGACTTGTATGGAAAATCGCCTCTGTAGCGAGAGCATTTTCCCCTGCACCAGCGAGCGAGTCTAAAGAACGAAACCCGAATATATTATGATCCAATTTCTTCTTGTCCTGTCTGTTTTTTTTTTCACGTCTCATGTATCTTGTTTGCAACCGAAGCTTTTGTAGTCCAACTGCTCGTACCAAGTTAGTTGCATACTATTTTGATATTTTAGTATGTTTGGGAAATCGCCTCTGTAGCGAGAGCATGTTCCCCTTCACCGGCCAGCGATATTTCTATGATATTTTTTAAAGTCTGTTAAAAATTTTCTTTTTTACTGTTGCTAAATGTGTTGGAACCCAACACTGTGATGTACTTTACAAAACATCAGAAAGTCATTCACGGGGCGACGTCAACGAATGCGCTTCAATGTCTTGACGGCTAGATTAAATGCCAAGCCTTGTTATTTCTTTTGATTTCTTTGCTCACATCCTTTCAATCAGTTGGAACTCAACACAATACGAAAATACAGCAGGTGATGGTCACTGGTGATGTTAAGTATTGTAATACATTGTTGTTAACATGCTTACTCTTTCCACCACCCGAGCATCAGCAGTAAAATTTGGTATTTGTAATTCATTTTAGTTTCCTCATGGGAAACAGGACAAAGTTCAAACCTTTCAATGTACTTGAATCTTGACTGACTGTTGTCTACCAATTTAAATCTGCGATATTTCATTTTTTTATTGGTCCGATTTGCGATAATTATTAAAAACTGGTGTTGTCACGTGTAAGAATTATGCTGTGCAACACTTTACGAGTGGTGTGCTGACTTCGTTGTCTAGTAGATTCCGTTTTAGAGGCCCAAGTTTTCTCATCCGGTTTTTGGGTTGGGAGAGACGGCTTAGTTTCTTTTTAAACTACAAAAATACTGTTTTGAATTATCAAGTGACATCCTTATGTTTCTTATTTTACATGGCAGATCGGTCACGTGCACTCTGGCCCTTCTCATTATTCGTCGATTTTTATTCCAGTGTCACCATTCGAAACCCCTTGGAAAGTCCTCCGCAACTTGCTACATTTCTGTGGCAGCCACTTTTGCTTGCATATGATTTCTCCTATTCTGACCATCAGTATACTCATAAAAATCCTCCACGAGTTGTGGTCTGCAACTGTTTCTTGCACACACTAGGTGCAATCAGTGTGTTTTTTGGTTCAATTTCTGATATTTTCGTTTTCCCTTCGATTTCTGGCTGATCGGAGAGGTCGTCAAACAAACCGTAAAAGCGATCATCTCGCCGATTTGCCTGGTGAAACCGTGTACTATTGCGCTCCACTGTGTTTTAATGATCCGAGGGTCACCTCGTTTTGCAATTAATTCACATGGTACCACAGTTCAACTCTAAATTTATTCCATAAGTTGCAATCTCTTTCGCCTCACCCTTTGCGTTGTTAACCGCTGTGGTGTAGGTAGAAAGTTGTTGATTCGAAACAACATTCTCAAAATCTCTCATTGCTCTTTCGGCTGTGTTAAGCCATGCCGAAAGTCGATTGCAATTGTAGTCGAATTTCAGCATCGTTTTTATCGGACCGAGGATTTTGAATAGATCATCCAAATCATATGGATTCTTATACACCCCATGCTTTGTAAGATTTCTAATTGTCTCTCACTCTCACTGTTTGAATATTGCCTTTTGGCGGGGATCAAACACCTGGCTGTGAGCAGGGTCTTTATCCTGTTCTTTTAAGGCATAAATTTGGTTTGATTCTGCGGAAAGGCACCAATATTGTAATACATTGTTGTTCACATGCTTACTCTTTCCACCACCCGAACATCAGCAGTTCATTTTTGTATTTGTAATTCATTTTTATTTCTTCATGGGGAACAGAACAAAGTCCAAACCTTTCAATGTACTTGACTCTTGACTGACTGCTGTCTACCAACAAAATTTTATATATTACTTGTAAATCTGCGATATTTCATTTATTTGTCGAATTTGCGATAGTTATAAAAACTAGTGTTGTCGCGTGAAAGAATTATGCTGTGCAACTCTTTACGAGTGGTGTGCTTGGAAAAAGGTTTTCCAAGACATTTTTTAATGTATTGTTACAACTTTGTTTTCTCCTTTTTCTCCTTTTTCTCACTGTGTTGAAAGCCAACACGGACGCCCAAAGGTGTCACCAAAGAAGAGCCCAAAGGTGTCGCTTAGATTTGTGTAGTACATAGTTCCCCCTGCAAAAATTGCATTGCCTGGGGCAGGAGGGAAAAGATCGTCTTTTACAGAGGATTAGCACGGTTTTGACTTTATGGTAATGCTTCTTGCTCCTTTTGTTCTTCATCTTTTGTTAGTTGGATTCTATTCATCTAACAGTCATTATTAAATTAAAATTGCTGCTTGAAAAAGCTCGGGAAACCGGCGTCCTTTTTCCATTTAAAGTTCTTTCAATATATTGCACTTAAACATATTTATTGTTTAAATCAGCTTCACTCGTAGCAAGTGGCCATGGTCTCGTCCTCTGTGTCTGGGGTCTTCAGGCATTTCTGAGGTCTGGGAGTCAATGATCGCAGGTTTAAATATAACTCATTGATCATTTTATTCCAATCTAGATCATATGTTCATCTGTATTTACAAAAAAGGATTCTTATTCCCAAGCCTATTTTGCATTTTGCTTTATTTTTTTGGTAATTTTGTATTTTCCAGCCTATGCCAGTCTGCTTCTCCGTAGTGGATCCATCATTTATTTCCAATCCAGCTTCAGAGCTGACTCCTTGGAAACTATATTCAGAAACAAATCCAGAACAGATTAAGACCATTCGGTATATGATTCACAGAAGTAAATTTTTGCCAGATTTTTTTAATTTTTGGCTGAAACGTTGGTTTCTCTGTTTAATTTTTTTCTAACTGTGTTGAAGGCCAACACCCTGATGCACTTTGCAAAACATCAGAAAATCCTTGACGGACGTCCAAAGATGTCACCAAAGAAGAGCCCAAAGGTGTCGCTAAGCTTTGTGTAGAACATTGTTCCCCCTGCAACAATTGCATTGTTCCGTAAACTATTTTCAATCTTTTGTAAATCATTCAACCAATTCTCTATTTCCAAGAAAGTTTGTTAAAGCCACTCAGTTGGTGCAGCAAAACCATCTATATATTAAATAGATATATTTCGCACTCCCGCTACCCTTCTGCGATTCATTGGCTAGCCTGTATGTGGCCATCGGTAGGAGTCAAAAGCTCCCCGCCATCGCTACCAAACATCGGGCAACTACAAAGTTGCTGGCCATTTGCCATCGAATACTTCCGATGACGAACTGTCCATATCCTCGGCGGCAATTGCTGATACTGTGATTAGCCCCGAAATAATAGTTAGTCTGGAAATGTGCATGGTTTTGTACTGCACACGGCAACTGCAAAAGTACATTCGGATTCTTATCCCCAAGCCGATTTTGCATTTTGCTTTATTTTTTTGGTTATTTTGTAATTTCCAGCCTTTGCCAGTCTGCTTCTCCGTAGTGGATCCATCATTTATTTCCAATCCAGCTTCAGAGCTGACTCCTTGGAAACTATATTCATGGAAATTTTCAATAAGAAAATTATGAACAGATCCAAAACAGATTAAGACCATTCGGTATATGATTTGCAGAAGTAAATTTTTCCCAGATTTTTTTTAAATTTTTGGTTTAAAGTTTGCTTTCTCGATTTTCAACTTTTTCTAACTGTGTTGGAACCCAACATCGTGATGTACTTTACAAAACATCAGAAAGGCGTTCACGGGGCGACGTCAACGGATGCGCTTCAATGTCTTGACGGCTTCCAGAAGCGCGGTTAAACCGACTAAATGCCAAGCCTTGTTATTTCTTTTGATTTCTTTGCTCACATCCTTTCATTCAGTTGGAACTGGAGACTACACAATACGAAAATACGGCAGGTGATGGTCACTGGTGATGTTAAGTATTGCAATACATTCTTGTTCACATGCTTACTCTTTCCACCACTCGAGCATCAGCAGTAAATTTTGGTATTTGTTATGCATTTTAGTTTCCTCATGGGAAACAGGACAAAGTTCAAACCTTTCAATGTACTTGACCTGTCTACCAACAAATTTTTATATATTACTTGTAAATCTGCGATATTTCATTTATTGGTCCAATTTGCGATAATTGTTAAAAACTAGTGTTGTCGCGTGTAAGAATAATGCTGTGCAACTCTTTACGAGTGGTGTGCTGACTTCGTTGTCTAGTAGATTCCGTTTTAGAGGCCCAAGTTTTCTCATCCAGTTTTTGGGTTGGGAGCGACAGCTTACTTTCTTTGTCCACTCAAAAAAATACTGTTTTGAATTATCAAGTGACATCCTTATGTTTCTTATTTTCCATGGCAGATCGGTCACGTGCACTCTGGCCCTTCTCATTATTCGTCGATTTTTATTCCAGTGTCACCATTCGAAACCCCCTGGCAAGGTCCTCCGCTACTTGCTACATTTCTGTGGCAGCCAGTTTTGCTTGCATATGATTTCTCCTATTCTGACCATCAGTATACTCATAAAAATCCTCCACGAGTTGTGGTCTGCAACTGTTTCTTGCACACACTAGGTGGAATCAGTGTGTTTTTTTCGTTCAATTTCTGATATTTACGTTTCCCTTTTGATTTCAATGGTAGCTATGCCTAGTTTCATCCAAGATCCGGCTTATCTTTTTTGCATTAATTCGGAATGATTCTGAGGAAACTGTGCATTCTGGCTGATCCGGCTGGGTTGGACTATCGGGGTGCCGCCTTATTTTGTTTCATTGTAAGACGTCAAATTCGGCTTTATTTTAACCACTAATTTGTCGTTTACGGAACCGTTTAAATTTGTTATTGGTTCCAAGATGACTCTCAAGGTGTCGCTTAGTTTTCGGCGGTTGGCGGTACAGAAGGGTCAGGACCGTCATTTGAAAGCGTGTCCTCATTCGCTCTCCCAGTTTTATCTTGTCCTGTCTGTGTTGGAAGCCAATGATCGCAAGTTTCAGCATTACATAGCGATTTTTCCATTCAGATCTAGTTTGTATGTACATCTGGACAATCAAAGTCGGATTCTTATCCACAATCACACTTTGTTCTTTAGTTTATTTATGCGCTTGACGTAGCTTTCGCCAGTCTGCTCCTTCGCTTGGAGTGTTGTGCATTGCTTCTAGACGTTGGTGTCTAGAGCTTCATGCGCCAAGGGTTGTTCCATACTGTTTCCAGTTCATGGATTTTCTTTAGTTTGCAGAGTATCTGGAACTCGGTTTCAGTTGTACTTCCTTTTGTTTTTCTTTCAGTTTGTTTCTAAACCATCTTTGTATGGTACTTTCTAAAGCAGATTGTGGTTGAGTTTGTTTTTTCTACGGTGGATTTTGTTCGCTCTCCTTTAGATAAACCTTTGATTGCATAGTTTATTGAGGACTCGTTTTGATAATCGCAAGCTGAAACTGTAGCGCCAGTTCTTAGGAAATATTTTTTCCAAAATCCATGCATTTAAAATTTATAGGCACAATTATCTGTTTCTATCCCTAACTAATAGATCAAAAGCATGAAGGCATTATTTATCATTGTAAAGGTTGTTCTATTTTTAAGCATGTTATTCAAAGGTTTTGCCTTCTTTGCAACATTGTGCTTAAACATCCTGTAGGAGTTTCAAAAAGTAACGAATCTTCTAACTGAGTGTAAATTCATTGGTATGGAATAGTGTTGAATAACCTGGATCTTTAAATCATCTGGGTATAGTTCTATATATCTGTATCAGTTATTTTCACTTCATTTTCATTTCATTTTAAGTTGTGTTTCCTATTTTGCTGTAAATTCAGTAACCAAGGTGTAGTCTAAGTAAATACAACAATCACTGGTCAGGACTGACATTCCTTTTTCCATCATTCGTTGGAAACTGTTGAAGCTTATATTAAGGCCGGAAAGTAAACTTGTAAAATGGTAAAGGCCTGTTGAAGTCGAGTAAGCCGTAAATATTTTGAAGTCATATTTCAAAGGTATTTGATGGAATGCTGACATTAAGTCCAATGTTCTACAAAATTTCGTCAAAAATATAATTCAGATAAACAACAGACATGTTGAACTTGAAATGTTCTTTTTACGATTGTTTGACTTCCAAAAAGATGATTTGAGCGTGTTCAATATGCGTTCTCATCCAGTACAGTTTTTTCATTAGGGATCTCTCATTTTTTATCAATAAATAGTCATGTTTTGTCAGAACATGTCAGCGAAATCATTCCATAAAACCAACAGAATCTCCTTTAACTCTTTAACAAGACTCTTTGTCTCTGTGAAGAGGGTATATTGAATGATGGTTTCCTGCTTTGGAACCCGTCGCAAGCTGCTCGTTTAAATGCAGGTCAAACTGAACATATTATTCTTAAATCTTTCCAAACATCCTCAACATTTCCGGTATTATTTAGTTATTTCTTTTTAAAGAAAGTACATCTGTATTTCCAAAGGAGGTTTCTGATTCACTAGCACATTTTACTTGCTGCTTATACATCTGATTGTGTAGAAATTTCCAGCCTTCGCCAGTCTGCTCCTCCGTAGTGGATCGTTGCGCATTGCTTTTAGAAGCTGGTGTTTGGAGGCATGATTGTTCTTAACAAGCAAGCTTCACGATTTACATACGATTTCAGTCGATGAGAGAAGGTTTGGGGATGTTAGCGGTAGCCTAAACTCTTCGGCACGTAGTTGTACCGTTCGACCTCTCCGTTGCTTTTGCCTGCGAATACCGTAGAGGCATCACTTTCTTCGTCGATATATCAGTTCGTACTATTTTCCCCTGCAACAGCAAGCGAATTCTTTTGAAGGGAACCCGATTAAATCATTACCCAATTTCTTGTTGACTTGTCTGTGCTGGGAGTCAATGATCGCAGATTTTAATATAACTCATTAATCATTTTATTCCAATCTAGATCATTTGTTCATCTGTATTTACAAAAAAAGGATTCTTATCCCCAAGCCCATTTTGCATTTTGCTTTATTTTTTTGGTTATTTTGTAATTTCCAGCCATCATTTATTTCCAATCCAGCTTCAGAGCTGACTCCTTGGAAACTATATTCAGAAACAGATCTAGAACAGATTAAGACCATTCGGTATATGATTCACAGAAGTAAATTTTTGCCAGATTTTTTATTTTATTTTTGGTTGACACGTTGGTTTCTCCGTTTTAATTTTTTCTAACTGTGTTGAAAGCCAACACCCTGATGCACTTTGCAAAACATCAGAAAATCGTTGATGGACGCCCAAAGGTGTCACCAAAGAAGAGCCCAAAGGTGTCGCTTAGATTTGTGTAGTACATAGTTCCCCCTGCAACAATTGCATTGCCTGCGGCAGGAGGGAAAAGATCGTCTTTAACAGAGGGTTGGCACGGTTTTGACTTCATGGTAATGTTTCTTGCTCCTTATGGGTTTTGAAGCTTAGCATTGATCGCAATGATTTGCGTTTGGTTGTGGAGTTTGCTCACGGTATCTCCGATGTTTTTTATGTTCTTCATTTTTTGTTTGTTGGACATAATTCCGCTAACAGTCATTATTAAACTGAAATTGCTGTTTGAAAGAGATCGGGAAATCGGCGTCCTTTTTCCATTTAAAGTTCTTTCAATATATTGCACTTAAACATATTTATTGTTTAAATCAGCTTCACTCGTAGCAAGTGGCCATGGTCTCGTCCTCTGTGTCTGGGGTCTTCAGGCATTTCTGAGGTCTGGGAGTCAATGATCGCAGGTTTAAATATAACTCATTGATCATTTTATTCCAATCTAAATCATTTGTTCATCTGTATTTACAAAAAAGGATTCTTATCCCCAAGCCTATTTTGCATTTTGCTTTATTTTTTTGGTAATTTTGTATTTTCCAGCCTTTGCCAGTCTACTTCTCCGTAGTGGATCCATCATTTATTTCCAATCCAGCTTCAGAGCTGACTCCTTGGAAACTATATTCAGAAACAGATCTAGAACAGATTAAGACCATTCGGTATATGATTCACAGAAGTAAATTTTTGCCAGATTTTTTTAATTTTTGGCTGAAACGTTGGTTTCTCCGTTTTAATTTTTTTTCTAACTGTGTTGAAAGCCTACACCCTGATGCACTGTGCCAAACATCAGAAAATCGTTGACGGACGCCCAAAGGTGTCACCAAAGAAGAGCCCAAAGGTGTCGCTAAGCTTTGTGTAGAACATTGTTCCCCCTGCAACAATTGCATTGTTCCGTAAACTATTTTCAATCTTTTGTAAATCTTTCAACCAATTCTCTATTTCCAAGAAAGTTTGTTAAAGCCACTCAGTTGGTGCAGCAAAACCATCTATATATTAAGTAGATATATTTCGCACTCCCGCTACCCTTCTGCGATTCATTGGCTAGCCTGTATGTGGCCATCGGTAGGAGTCAAAAGCTCCCCGCCATCGCTACCAAACATCGGGCAACTACAAAGTTGCTGGCCATTTGCCATCGAATACTTCCGATGACGAACTGTCCATATCCTCGTCGGCAATTGCTGATACTGTGATTAGCCCCGAAATTATAGTTAGTCTGGAAATGTGCATGGTTTTGTACTGCACACGGCAACTGCAAAAGTACATTCGGATTCTTATCCCCAAGCCCATTTTGCATTTGCGTAATTCTTTTGGCAATGTTGTAATTTCCAGCCTTTGCCAGTCTGCTTCTCCGTAGTATATTTAATTCCAATCCAGCTTCAGAGCTGACTCCTTCAAAACTATATTCATGGACTTCGATTTTCGATACGAAAAATATGAACAGATCCAGAACAGATTAAGACCATTCGGTCTATGATTAGGCTGTTAGGCTTTAAGCTGTTAACATCAGAAATAATCAAATATAAAAAAAATCATTCTTTGTTTGACCTTTAAACGTTCTCTCCCTCGTTCCTCTCCTTATATCCTCCACAATCCTAGGAAGGATATGCACTTGTGAGGATATAGTCCACCACAGAATTTCGTTAAAAGAAAAGAATAAAAAGACTGCAATCTATGAGTACGTTAATTGTGATTCTGTGCATTCTACGATATTTCTCCGGTTGCTCGGTCGCTGTTAACCGCAGGAAGGATACAATCTGAAAAGATTTCATTCAACCGAATAATTTGTATATTTGATAAACGCCTGCAGGATAAGCGTTCAGCTTGGGGGACTCGATTCAACCACTCCCAATTGTTATGAACATTGAGTGGTTACGTAGCTTATATGAAGCCTATATGCAGGTTATATTTTGAACACACACAATGTGATTCGAGACTTTTGAAAATTCTTATAATCGATGTCATGAGATGTCGCTTAAAGCTCTTCATCGTGCATTTCACTAGCGAGTTGTGAGCACCAAACATCATGGGGCATACTGAAAAGCAACTCACGCGATTCCATGTTGAAACAATCCGGATCAGGTGGAACTCTTTCCTATTCTATATCATTACAATCGAAGATTTGTTGAATGTTTTGCCGTTCTTTGGATCAGTCAACTCTTCGACAATCAATTCTGCTGAGTGAAAAGCAGCTTTTATTTCCCAAAAACCACATCGTCCAGGGGTTCCTGTTCCTCTATTCAGTCTTTCTATTAATGTTGAAGAATAAGTGGAAGTATTTATGCACCATAATGAACGAAAGTGAGCCTCTCATTTATGCTGGTGACTTGTATGGAAAATCGCCTCTGTAGCGAGAGCATTTTCCCCTGCACCAGCGAGCGAGTCTAAAGAACGAAACCCGAATATATTATGATCCAATTTCTTCTTGTCCTGTCTGTTTTTTTTTTTCACGTCTCATGTATCTTGTTTGCAACCGAAGCTTTTGTAGTCCAACTGCTCGTACCAAGTTAGTTGCATACTATTTTGATATTTTAGTATGTTTGGGAAATCGCCTTTGTAGCGAGAGCATGTTCCCCTTCACCGGCCAGCGATATTTCTATGATATTTTTTAAAGTCTGTTAAAAATTTTCTTTTTTACTGTTGCTAAATGTGTTGGAACCCAACACCGTGATGTACTTTACAAAACATCAGAAAGTCATTCACGGGGCGACGTCAACGGATGCGCTTCAATGTTGAAACAATCCGGATCAGGTGGAACCCTTTCCTTTTCTATATCATTACAATCGAAGATTTGTTGAATGTTTTGCCCTTTTTTGGATCAGTCAACACTTCGACAATCACTTCTGCTGAGTGAAAACAGCTTTTATTTTCCAAAAACCACATCGTTCAGGGGTTCCTGTTCCTTTATTCAGTCTTTCTATTAATGTTGAAGAATAAGTGGAGGTATTTATGCACCATAACGAACGAAAGCGAGCCTCTCATTTATGCTGGTGACTTGTATGGAAAATCGCCTCTGTAGCGAGAGCATTTTCCCCTGCACCAGCGAGCGAGTCTAAAGAACGAAACCCGAATATATTATGATCCAATTTCTTCTTGTCCTGTCTGTTTTTTTTTCACGTCTCATGTATCTTGTTTGCAACCGAAGCTTTTGTAGTCCAACTGCTCGTACCAAGTTAGTTGCATACTATTTTGATATTTTAGTATGTTTGGGAAATCGCCTCTGTAGCGAGAGCATGTTCCCCTTCACCGGCCAGCGATATTTCTATGATATTTTTTAAAGTCTGTTAAAAGTTTTCTATTTTACTGTTGCTAAATGTGTTGGAACCCAACACCGTGATGTACTTTACAGAACATCAGGAAGTCATTCACGGGGCGACGTTAACGGATGCGCTTCAATGTCTTGATGGCTTGATGAAATGCCAAGCCTTGTTATTTCTTTTGATTTCTTTGCTCACATCCTTTCAATCAGTTGGAACTCAACACAATACGAAAATACAGCAGGTGATGGTCACTGGTGATGTTAAGTATTGCAATACATTCTTGTTCACATGCTTACTCTTTCCACCACCCGAGCATCAGCAGTAAAATTTGGTATTTGTAATTCATTTTAGTTTCCTCATGGGAAACAGGACAAAGTTCAAACCTTTCAATGTACTTGAATCTTGACTGACTGTTGTCTACCAATTTAAATCTGCGATATTTCATTTTTTTATTGGTCCGATTTGCGATAATTATTAAAAACTGGTGTTGTCGCGTGTAAGAATTATGCTGTGCAACTCTTTACGAGTGGTGTGCTGACTTCGTTGTCTAGTAGATTCCGTTTTAGAGGCCCAAGTTTTCTCATCCGGTTTTTGGGTTGGGAGAGACGGCTTAGTTTCTTTTTAAACTACAAAAATACTGTTTTGAATTATCAAGTGACATCCTTATGTTTCTTATTTTCCATGGCAGATCGGTCACGTGCACTCTGGCCCTTCTCATTATACGTCGATTTTTATTTCAGTGGCACCCGTCGAAACCCCTTGGAAAGTCCTCCGCAACTTGCTACATTTCCGTGGCAGCCGTTTTTGCTTGCGTACGAATTCTACTATACTGACCATCAGCATGCTCATAAAAATCCTCCACGAGTTGTGGTCTGCAACTGTTCCTTGCACACACTAGGTGCAATCAGTGTGTTTTATTCACTCAATTTCTGATATTTACGTTTTCACTTCGATTTCTGGCTGATCGGAGAGGACGTCAAACAAACCGTCAAAGCGATCGTCTCGCCGATTTGCCTGGTGAAACCGTGTACTATTGCGCTCCACTGTGTTTTAATGATCCGAGGGTCACCTCGTTTTGCAATTAATTCACATGGTACCACAGTTCAACTCTAAATTTATTCCATAAGTTGCAATCTCTTTCGCCTCACCCTTTGCGTTGTTAACCGCTGTGGTGTAGGTAGAAAGTTGTTGATTCGAAACAACATTCTCAAAATCTCTCATTGCTCTTTCGGCTGTGTTAAGCCATGCCGAAAGTCGATTGCAATTGTAGTCGAATTTCAGCATCGTTTTTATCGGACCGAGGATTTTGAATAGATCATCCAAATCATATGGATTCTTATACACCCCATGCTTTGTAAGATTTCTAATTGTCTCTCACTCTCACTGTTTGAATATTGCCTTTTGGCGGGGATCAAACACCTGGCTGTGAGCAGGGTCTTTATCCTGTTCTTTTAAGGCATAACTTTGGTTTGATTCTGCGGAAAGGCACCAATATTGTAATACATTGTTGTTCACATGCTTACTCTTTCCACCACCCGAACATCAGCAGTTCATTTTTGTATTTGTAATTCATTTTTATTTCTTCATGGGGAACAGAACAAAGTTCAAACCTTTCAATGTACTTGACTCTTGACTGACTGCTGTCTACCAACAAAATTTTATATATTACTTGTAAATCTGCGATATTTCATTTATTTGTCGAATTTGCGATAGTTATGAAAACTAGTGTTGTCGCGTGAAAGAATTATGCTGTGCAACTCTTTACGAGTGGTGTGCTTGGAAAAAGGTTTTCCAAGACATTTTTTAATGTATTGTTACAACTTTGTTTTCTCCTTTTTCTCCTTTTTCTCACTGTGTTGAAAGCCAACACGGACGCCCAAAGGTGTCACCAAAGAAGAGCCCAAAGGTGTCGCTTAGATTTGTGTAGTACATAGTTCCCCCTGCAAAAATTGCATTGCCTGGGGCAGGAGGGAAAAGATCGTCTTTTACAGAGGATTAGCACGGTTTTGACTTTATGGTAATGCTTCTTGCTCCTTTTGTTCTTCATCTTTTGTTAGTTGGATTCTATTCATCTAACAGTCATTATTAAATTAAAATTGCTGCTTGAAAAAGCTCGGGAAACCGGCGTCCTTTTTCCATTTAAAGTTCATTTTTATTGCACTTAAACATATTTATTGTTTAAATCAGCTTCACTCGTAGCAAGTGGCCATGGTCTCGTCCTCTGTGTCTGGGGTCTTCAGGCATTTCTGAGGTCTGGGAGTCAATGATCGCAGGTTTAAATATAACTCATTGATCATTTTATTCCAATCTAGATCATATGTTCATCTGTATTTACAAAAAAGGATTCTTATTCCCAAGCCTATTTTGCATTTTGCTTTATTTTTTTGGTAATTTTGTATTTTCCAGCCTATGCCAGTCTGCTTCTCCGTTGTGGATCCATCATTTATTTCCAATCCAGCTTCAGAGCTGACTCCTTGGAAACTATATTCAGAAACAGATCCAGAACAGATTAAGACCATTCGGTATATGATTCACAGAAGTAAATTTTTCCCAGATTTTTTTGAATGTTTGGCTGAAACGTTGGTTTCTCCGTTTTAATTTTTTTCTAACTGTGTTGAAAGCCAACTCCCTGATGCACTTTGCAAAACATCAGAAAATCGTTGACGGACGCCTAAAGATGTCACCAAAGAAGAGCCCAAAGGTGTCGCTAAGCTTTGTGTAGAACATTGTTCCCCCTGCAACAATTGCATTGTTCCGTAAACTATTTTCAATCTTTTGTAAATCATTCAACCATTTCTCTATTTCCAAGAAAGTTTGTTAAAGCCACTCAGTTGGTGCAGCAAAACCATCTATATATTAAATAGATATATTTCGCACTCCCGCTACCCTTCTGCGATTCATTGGCTAGCCTGTATGTGGCCATCGGTAGGAGTCAAAAGCTCCCCGCCATCGCTACCAAACATCGGGCAACTACAAAGTTGCTGGCCATTTGCCATCGAATACTTCCGATGACGAACTGTCCATATCCTCGGCGGCAATTGCTGATACTGTGATTAGCCCCGAAATAATAGTTAGTCTGGAAATGTGCATGGTTTTGTACTGCACACGGCAACTGCAAAAGTACATTCGGATTCTTATCCCCAAGCCCATTTTGCATTTTGCTTTATTTTTTTGGTTATTTTGTAATTTCCAGCCTTTGCCAGTCTGCTTCTCCGTAGTGGATCCATCATTTATTTCCAATCCAGCTTCAGAGCTGACTCCTTGGAAACTATATTCATGGAAATTTTCAATAAGAAAATTATGAACAGATCCAAAACAGATTAAGACCATTCGGTATATGATTTGCAGAAGTAAATTTTTCCCAGATTTTTTTTAAATTTTTGGTTTAAAGTTTGCTTTCTCGATTTTCAACTTTTTATAACTGTGTTGGAACCCAACATCGTGATGTACTTTACAAAACATCAGAAAGTCGTTCACGGGGCGACGTCAACGGATGCGCTTCAATGTCTTGACGGCTTCCAGAAGCGCGGTTAAACCGACTAAATGCCAAGCCTTGTTATTTCTTTTGATTTCTTTGCTCACATCCTTTCATTCAGTTGGAACTCGCATTCGCGGGACTACACAATACGAAAATACGGCAGGTGATGGTCACTGGTGATGTTAAGTATTGCAATACATTCTTGTTCACATGCTTACTCTTTCCACCACCCGAGCATCAGCAGTAAAATTTGGTATTTGTAATTCATTTTAGTTTCCTCATGGGAAACAGGACAAAGTTCAAACCTTTCAATGTACTTGAATCTTGACTGACTGTTGTCTACCAATTTAAATCTGCGATATTTCATTTTTTTATTGGTCCGATTTGCGATAATTATTAAAAACTGGTGTTGTCACGTGTAAGAATTATGCTGTGCAACACTTTACGAGTGGTGTGCTGACTTCGTTGTCTAGTAGATTCCGTTTTAGAGGCCCAAGTTTTCTCATCCGGTTTTTGGGTTGGGAGAGACGGCTTAGTTTCTTTTTAAACTACAAAAATACTGTTTTGAATTATCAAGTGACATCCTTATGTTTCTTATTTTACATGGCAGATCGGTCACGTGCACTCTGGCCCTTCTCATTATTCGTCGATTTTTATTCCAGTGTCACCATTCGAAACCCCTTGGAAAGTCCTCCGCAACTTGCTACATTTCTGTGGCAGCCACTTTTGCTTGCATATGATTTCTCCTATTCTGACCATCAGTATACTCATAAAAATCCTCCACGAGTTGTGGTCTGCAACTGTTTCTTGTACACACTAGGTGCAATCAGTGTGTTTTTTCGTTCAATTTCTGATATTTACGTTTCCCTTTTGATTTCAATGGTAGCTATGCCTAGTTTCATCCAAGATCCGGCTGATCTTTTTTGCATTAATTCGGAATGATTCTGAGGAAACTGTGCATTCTGGCTGATCCGGCTGGGTTGGACTATCGGGGTGCCGCCTTATTTTGTTTCATTGTAAGACGTCAAATTCGGCTTTATTTTAACCACTAATTTGTCGTTTACGGAACCGTTTAGATTTGTTATTGGTTCCAAGATGACTCTCAAGGTGTCGCTTAGTTTTCAGCGGTTGGCGGTACAGAAGGGTCAGGACCGTCTTTTGAAAGCGTGTCCTCATTCGCTCTCCCAGTTTTATCTTGTCCTGTCTGTGTTGGAAGCCAATGATCGCAAGTTTCAGCATTTCATAGCGATTTTTCCATTCAGATCTAGTTTGTATGTACATCTGGACAATCAAAGTCGGTTTCTTATCCACAATTACACTTTGTTCTTTAGTTTATTTATGCGCATCACGTAGCCTTCGCCAGTCTGCTCCTTCGCTTGGAGTGTTGTGCATTGCTTCTAGACGTTGGTGTCTAGAGCTTCATGCGCCAAGGGTTGTTCCATACTGTTTCCAGTTCATGGATTTTCTTTAGTTTGCAGAGTATCTGGAATTCGGTTTCAGTTGTACTTCCTTTTGTTCTTCTTCCAGTTTGTTTCTAAACCATCTTTGTATGGTACTTTCTAAAGCAGATTGTGGCTGTGTATTTTTTCTCCTTTAGAAAAGACTTTGATTGCATAGTTTATTGATAAGTATTTGATAATCGCAAGCTGAGACTGTAGCTCCAGTTCTCAGTAAATACTTTTTTCCAAAATCCATGCATTTAAAATTTATAGGCACAATTATCTGTTTCTATCCCTAACTAATAGATCAAAAGCATGAAGGCATTATTTTTCCTTGTAAAGGTTGTTCTATTTTTAAGCAGGTCATTCAAAGGTTTTGCCTTCTTTGCAAAATTGTGCTTAAACATCCTGTAGGAGTTTTAAAAAGTAACGATTCTTCTGAGTGTAAATTCATTGGTATGGAATAGTTTTGAATAACCTGGATCTTGAAATCATCTGGGTATAGTTCTATATATCTGTATCAGTTATTTTCACTTCATTTTCATTTCATTTTTATTTGTTTTTTATTTAAATCCTATTTTGCTGTAAACTCAGTAACTAATGTGTAGTCTAAATAAATACAGCAATCACTGGTCAGGACTGACATTCCTTTTTCCATCATTCGTTGGAAACTGTTGAAGCTTATATTAAGGCCGGAAAGTAAACTTGTAAAATGGTAAAGGCCTGTTGAAGTCGAGTTAGCCGTAAATATTTCGAAGTCATATTTCAAAGGTATTTGATGAAATGCTGACATTAAGTCCAATGTTTTACAAAATTTCGCCAAAAATATAATTCAGATAAAAAACAGACATGTTGCACTTGAAATGATGTTGATACGATTGGTTGACTTCCAAAAAGGTGATATGAGCGTGTTCAATATGCGTTCTCATCCAGTACAGTTTATCAATAAATAGTCATGTTTTGTCAGAACATGTCAGCTAAATCATTCCATAAAACCAACAGAATCTCCTTTAACTCTTTAACAAGACTCTGTGTCTCTGTGAAGAGGGTGGATTGAATGATTGTTTCCTGCTTTGGAACCCGTCGCAAGCTACTCGTTTAAATGCAGGTCAAACTGAACATATTATTCTTACATCTTTCCAAACATCCTCAATATTTCCGGTATTATTTAGTTGTTTCTTTTTAAAGAAAGTACATCTGTATTTCCAAAGGAGGTTTCTGATTCACTAGCACATTTTACTTGCTGCTTATACATCTGATTGTGTAGAAATTTCCAGCCTTCGCCAGTCTGCTCCTCCGTAGTGAATTGTTGCGCATTGCTTTTAGACGCTGGTGTTTGTAGGCATGGTCTATACAGTTTCCAGTGCAGGAAACCTACTCTTCTATTTAGTAACTCTAGAATTCTCTTAATATGTCCATCATTTGTTTCCAATCCAGCTCCAGAGCTGACTCCTTGGAAACTAACTCTTCTTCGTACTTTACGACAAGAATAATTTGTCTTCAACCAGCTAGCTAACATGATCTTGAGACAATTGGACCATTTTCTAATTACTCTTGATTTTCACAAAGATTGTCTGCTTGTATCGTCAAGCATGCTTCATAATTATTGCATTCTAATCAAACTCATGCACAATGCTTGCAACGAACTTGCATTTAGCTTACTTTCACCATTGCATTAGCATGAGCTTTTGCCTCAAACCTTTTAATGGTGCATTCTCCCAACAAGTTGTGTGCGCCAAACACATCATTCTTGCTGATATGGCATTATGGGGCATACCTGAATGGCAACTAGAACTTTGTCATCTTGCTATAAAACAGGATCCGTCCCTCCGAAGAGGTATTTTTCTTCACATGCGTAGATTTGTTGAATGTTTTGCCAATCTTGGGATCAATCGGCACTTCTACTATTACTTCTGCTAGGCGAAAAGCAGCGTTTATTGCCAAGTAGCCACACCTACTGTGGGTATCTGTTCCTGTATTTCATTCTTGCTTTCGGTTTTGCAGTCGAATATCTTGCTGACTTTGTACTGCTACCGATGATAAAGAGATTTATACACCGGTACGAACGGACCGTGTCGTGAAACGCGGTGATTTTGAGCCCTTAACTGTCATCTGGCCCAATTTCTATAACTGGAATTTCGGAATGCAGCATGTTACTTTATCAACATGACAAGATGGTTTGTTGTTTCGTTAATGAATTAAACCATCAAAGATGTTCATCGCTTCAATGTGGACTACCAATCGTGATGTCCCTGAGCCAGAAGGCAGTTGGAGTTTGGTTTGAGAACACCGAACAGGTTCAGATCATTCGGTATCCCGATTAAGCAATTCTTTTGGAATGAAGTTAAGGCCATTTGCAGTTAAAAGGTTTTCCAAGACATTTTTAATATATTGTTTCATATTCGTTTTCTCCTTTTTCTCACTGTGTTGAAAGCCAACACCCTGATGCACTTTGGAAAACATTAGAAAATCGTTGACGGACGCTTTTGATTTGTTTTAAGCCCTCAAGTAGAGCCCAACGAGGACGTCTTTTTTTCACAAACTCGCTAAATCAATAATATCGATATGATGGTGCAGTTCCAACACAATCCTTACAAGAGTTGATCTGTGCATTTGCAAGGACAGGGCGAAAAATCGGTTTTTTTTTCTTCATTTTATTTGAGATATCTGAAACACACTCCATCAACCTTGCAGCCCTTTCCAAGAAATATAAACAAAGTCTTTCCTATTGTCTTACAGTCTCCTTCTTTTTCAACCCATTTTCGGTTTTTCGAATGCCTATTGCACCGAGTTTTCCTGTATTTTCTATCAATGCCGTGAACGTCTTTTCGTTCGTTCTTTTTTGAGTTGAGTTTCGAAAGACTGATTGATGGCATAATCTCAATCCTTCAAACACTTATTTTCATTGATTGTCTACAGTTGTTATTCGCTTTCACTTTTCTAGCATGCTGTTCACAATTAATCTGGTGGAACAACACTACAATCGATCTATGCTCCACAAAGTTACAAAATTTGGGTTGCTGAGTCCATAAACATAGTCCGGTTGTTGTAGTAGAATTGTTACCGATGACTATCTCTATAGTAATCCCTTTTGAAATTCTGTGTTTCTTTGCAAATTGTTTTTACCGGACACTTTAATATTCTTTTCGTTCATTTTAAATGCACGGGAACCCTTATCTATACTTTGATTACACAACAATTTTCACTTGCTGTTCTCCAAGTAACATCACGCCTCAATGACTTCAATCTTTCGAAGTTGAAAGCACTCACGAGATTTTGTGACTCCCTCTCTGTATCAAACAATAAAGTGATCAAATTGTAGGGTTTTCTCCAAGGACTGCGGGTGCATGGTTTCCCTAAGCCTATGAACTTTCCCACGCTCGTGCCTTCGTGGTCCTTGCCTATCGCGATTTTCTTGTTGAAGGAGAGCTAATCTTCCTTCCCTAGCCTTTTTATCGAAGGCAAGCGATTGTTCTGGAATCTATTTTCAATCTTTTGTAAATCTTTTAACCATTACTCTATTTCCAAGAAAGTTTGTTAAGGCCATTCAGTTGGTGCAGCAAAACCATCTTTATATTATGTAGTCATATTTCGCGAACTTTTAGGCTCCCGTTGCCGCCTAACGCACTCAAGCTTCCCTTCTGCGATTCATTGGCTAGCCTGAATGTGGCCATCGGTAGGAGTCAAAAGCTCCCCGCCATCGCTACCAAACATCGGGGAACTACAAAGTTGCTGGCCTCAAGAACTTCGCTTGTCACCGCAGATTTGCAATCGACTACTTCCGATGATGAACTGTCCATATCCTCGGCAGCAATTGCTGATACTTTGATTAGCCCCGGAATTTAGTTTATCAGGAAAAGCTGCCATGTGCATGGCCTTGTACTTCACATGGTCACTGTGAAAGTGCATTTATGGATGCCTTTCCGACCCATGTGTTATAAACAAACCGCGTTCTCGCTCTCTTTATCTCTCCTTGTCTCTTTGAATCAACCTTGGACGTCACTAGCTTGTAGGGAATCTTATGATCCTGAGCAGGTCCTACCATGCTCCAAGCTTTCCGGTTCCGCACCTCTAACGGATGGAACTAGTTCATCTCTTTCCAGGCTCTCATTAATAATGGTGATATGTATGGAAAACCGCCTCTGTAGCGAGAGCATTTTCTCCTGCACCAGCAAACGAGTCTTTTGAAGAGGAGCCATACAAATTAAGATTTTTCTCATATTACTCGTTGTTTTTATTTTTGTCGATTTGAAGAACTGTCCAGCCTATTCCAGGCTGCTCCTCCGTGGTGGATTAATCAGGATTGCTTTCAGACGATGGTGTCTAGAGCTGCGCACGCCAAGGCATAATCCACGCGGTGTCCAGTGCAAATAACATATTCTTCTTTGCAGAAATTCTGGACAGTTGTTCTATTTTTCTCTTTTCTCATCTTACGGAAAATGTTTTATTTGAGTTACTTTCTAAAGCTGACTCTGGCTATTCCGTCTGAAACTGAAGAGATTGTATAACAGAACCTGATGATCTTTTTATTATCTTTATGAAAATGTACTGCGCCTATCCTGCGGGAAAACACGCACCATATAGCTTTTTTCATCAGTGTCTGATGTTATCTTTTGGATGAGCTTTGATCTATCATAAATGTGTTGCTTGAAATGAACGCTGGAGGCGTAAACATTTACAGCACTCACTCTTTTGCCTTCCCTGATAATAGATTTTCAGTGACGGACTTATGTCAATGTTCCTCTTATCAATCCTTTGGTTTAAACGTATCCATGTATTAAAACGGACGGCGTTGAGTAAGGTATGGAATTTGTTTATTGGATTTGAATTTTTTTATACTTTTTTGTAGTTCCGAACTAGTTTCACATACTTGGTATCTAATAAGCAGTTCAGGTTCTACTTTCTTTTCTTTAAAGATTTTCTTCTGATCAAAACGTTCCTTTACTGCTGTTAACATCAAGAAGGATCTAGTATTTAAAAAAAAAACAATTCGTTGTTTGACGTTGAAAACGGCCTCTCCCTTGTTCCTCTCCTTATATCCTCAACAGTGGTAGAAAGGATACGCACTTGTGAGCATATAGTCAACCTCTAGAATTCCTGATACAAGAATTCGTATAAATACTGCAATCTGCAAGCTTGTGAATTGTCCACTCCCAATTATTATGAACATTGAGTGATTACACAGCTTAAACAAAGCATTTTGAACACACACAATGTGATTCGATTTCAAACTTCTGCCACGAATGAAGTAGCTTGAGCTTCCGATTTAAGTTCTTCGTCGTGCATTTCACTAGCGAGTTGTGAGCACCAAACATCATGGGGCATATCTGAAAAGCAACTCACGCGATTCCATGTTGAAACAATCCGGATCAGGTGGAACTCTTTCCTATTCTCTATCATTACAATCGAAGATTTGTTGAATGTTTTGCCGTTCTTTGGATCAGTCAACACTTCGACAATCAATTCTGCTGAGTGAAAAGCAGCTTTTATTTCCCAAAAACCACATCGTCCAGGGGTTCCTGTTCCTCTATTCAGTCTTTCTATTGATTGTGGAGAATAAGTAGAAGTATTTATGCACCATCATGAACGAAAGTGAGCCTCTCATTTATGCTGGTGACTTGTATGGAAAATCGCCTCTGTAGCGAGAGCATTTTCCCCTGCACCAGCGAGCGAGTCTAAAGAACGAAACCCGAATATATTATGATCCAATTTCTTCTTGTCCTGTCTGTTTTTTTTTTTTCACGTCTCATATATCTTGTTTGCAACCGAAGCTTTTGTAGTCCAACTGCTCGTACCAAGTTAGTTGCATACTATTTTGATATTTTAGTATGTTTGGGAAATCGCCTCTGTAGCGAGAGCATTTTCCCCTTCACCGGCCAGCGATATTTCTATGATGTTTTTCAAAGTCTGTTAAAAATTTTCTTTTTAACTGTTGCTAAATGTGTTGGAACCCAACACCGTGATGTACTTTACAGAACATCAGCAAGTCATTCACGGGGCGACATCAACGGATGCGCTTCAATGTCTTGACGGCTTGACTAAATGCCAAGCCTTGTTATTTCTTTTGATTTCTTTGCTCACATCCTTTCATTCAGTTGGAACTCGCATTCGCGAGACTACACAATACGAAAATACGGCAGGTGATGGTCACTGGTGATGTTAAGTATTGCAATACATTCTTGTTCACATGCTTACTCTTTCCACCACCCGAGCATAAGCAGTAAATTTTGGTATTTGTTATGCATTTTAGTTTCCTCATGGGAAACAGGACAAAGTTCAAACCTTTCAATGTACTTGACCTGTCTACCAACAAATTTTTATATGTTACTTGTAAATCTGCGATATTTCATTGATTGGTCCAATTTGCGATAATTATTAAAAACTGGTGTTGTCGCGTGTAAGAATTATGCTGTGCAACTCTTTACGAGTGGTGTGCTGACTTCGTTGTCTAGTAGATTCCGTTTTAGAGGCCCAAGTTTTCTCATCCAGTTTTTGGGTTGGGAGCGACAGCTTACTTTCTTTGTCCACTCAAAAAAATACTGGTTTGAATTATCAAGTGACATCCTTATGTTTCTTATTTTCCATGGCAGATCGGTCACGTGCACTCTGGCCCTTCTCATTATACGTCGATTTTTATTTCAGTGGCACCCGTCGAAACCCCTTGGAAAGTCCTCCGCAACTTGCTACATTTCTGTGGCAGCCACTTTTGCTTGCATATGATTTCTCCTATTCTGACCATCAGTATACTCATAAAAATCCTCCACGAGTTGTGGTCTGCAACTGTTCCTTGCACAAACTAGGTGCAATCAGTGTGTTTTTTGGTTCAATTTCTGATATTTTCGTTTTCCCTTCGATTTCTGGCTGATCGGAGAGGTCGTCAAACAAACCGTAAAAGCGATCATCTCGCCGATTTGCCTGGTGAAACCGTGTACTATTGCGCTCCGCTGTGCTTTAATGATCCTAGGGTCCGAGATTAAGACCATTTTATATGATTTGCAGAAGTAAAATTTTCCCAGACATTTTTTTTTTATTTTTGGTTGAAACTTTGCTTTCTCCGTTTTCAATTTTGTCTAACTCTGTTGAAAGCCAATACCCTGATGCACTTTGCAGAACATTAAAAAATCGTCGACGGACGCCCAAAGATGTCACGAAAGAAGAGCCCAAAGGTGTCGCTTAGATTTGTGTAGTACATTGTTCCCCTTGCAAAAATTGCATTGCCTGGGGCAGGAGGGAAAAGATCGTCTTTTACAGAGGATTAGCACGGTTTTGACTTTATGGTAATTTATGGATATTATTCATCTAACAGTAATTATTAAAATAAAATAAAAAAATAAATAAAAAATAAATAAAATAAATTGCTGCTTGAAAAAGCTCGGGAAACCGGCGTCCTTTTTCCATTTAAAGTTCATTTTTATTGCACTTAAACATATTTATTGTTTAAATCAGCTTCACTCGTAGCAAGTGGCCATGGTCTCGTCCTCTGTGTCTGGGGTCTTCAGGCATTTCTGAGGTCTGGGAGTCAATGATTGCAGGATTAAATATAACTCATTGATTATTTTATTCCAATCTAGATCATTTGTTCATCTGTATTTACAAAAAAGGATTCATATCCCCAAGCCCATTTTGCATTTTGCTTTATTTTCTGGTTATTTTGTAATTTCCAGCCTTTGCCAGTCTGCTTCTCCGTAGTGGATTGTTCCGCATTGCTTTCAGACGCTGGTGTTTGGAGGCATGATGTCTACAGTTTCCAGTGCAGGAAACCTACTCTTCTATGTAGTAACTGTAGAATTCTCTTCATATGTCCATCATTTGTTTTCAATCCAGCTCCAGAGCTGACTCCTTTGAAACTAACTCTTCTTGGAACTTTACGACAAGAATAATATGTCTTCATCCAGCTAGCTAACATGATCTTGCGGCAATTGGACCATTTTCTAATTACTCTTGATTTTCACAAAGATTGTCTGCTTGTATCGTCAAGCTTGCTTCATAATTATTGCATTCTAATCAAACTCATGCACAATGCTTGCAACGAACTTGCATTTAGCTTACTTTCACCATTGCATTAGCATGAGCTTTTGCCTCAAACCTTTTAATGGTGCATTCTCCCAACAAGTTGTGTGCGCCAAACACATCATTCTTGCTGATATGGCATTATGAGGCATACCTGAATGGCAACTAGAACTTTGTCATCTTGCTTTAAAACAGGATCCGTCCCTCCGAAGAGGCATTTTTCTTCACATGCGTAGATTTGTTGAATGTTTTGCCAATCTTGGGATCAATCGGCACTTCTACTATCGATATGCACCTCGATTTAACCGGCACCATTACTGCTTCATTTCGTCTTGTTGTTAAACAACGATAGGCCTATAATATGCGCGCGTTGCAGTCAGAGCTGTGAATTTATTTTAGTGTTGCGTTCCGTCGCCACCAGACGATTGTTTCAAAACAAGCGGGAGCTAAGATGAGCTATACGAAAAAGCCATAGGTTTCAAAGTATGAAATAAATTGTACTCAAGTAGTCGAACATGCAAGGCCAAGCACCGGTGCTGACATTAACTTCATCAGTTTAGACGTACAAAATGAGCTACGTGAAGGAGAGAAATGGATTCAGGGTAGAGTTGGCAACCTTCAATTCACCAAGAAGAAAGCGTTAGGCAGAAATGTACCATGTTAGACAATTCAGCTGACGCCTCGCAGAAGAAATATCGTTTGGAGCATCGCAGGAGGTACCTAGCGTCAGCATGGTTGCTGTATGCGGTGTAAAATTCATGCCGGAGCCGAAGGACGTGTCGTTGGAAGGTAATATGCAGTGAAAAAAGGTAATGAAAAGATTCTGCTCTCGGTTTTTGATCTTTGCCCTAACTTTTCCTTCTACTTGTTTTTTTTTTCAGAGCACAACGTCAGTTAGTTTCTCAATTGCAGCACTGCGAAAAGACAAAAAGGTCGACTGTGACCGCTAGCCTCGTCCCAGCGCCCGGCCTAAGCGCGCATTACAGGTAAGGGTAGAGTTTGTTTGCTTCTATTTGTATGCAAAGTGTAATACTATGAACCACCCCTCAAAGCTGAAGGATAGAACCAAAGCCTATGCCCTGCGCAGTTCTGCACTGATCCGGTGGAATTTACAACGCAGTGGCAAGGCTTAATGTGTAGTTTGTTCTCAGCTCGTATGTAAAAACCTTGTCCTATCATCACGATAGAAATCAGACTAAACTGGGCAAACGCTGACTGACCTGTGTGCTCAGTACATGACACGGGAAACCCTCAGCGGCATCGAGCGCGCCTGTGCCGACACAAAAACTATGGGACAGCCCTAAACACAGGGGTGGACAGATATGGGAACATCAACACGTTTGGTGTTCAAGTGTTATCATCACATCCAGCTATACATGGGATATATCTATTATATATATATAAATATATATTCTTCGAGGACTGCCTGCCACAGTCGTTTCAAATGTGTTTCGTAGTTTTCATGCCCTCTTTGAACAGAGCGAACAATAGCCAACGGAACATCTTTAATTGTAACTTTTTCTATTTAAACATGGCAAATATTTCCACTTCACCATGCGGTGCACAGTTGCAGACATTCAGGTGGAAAATATTTAAACGTCAAACAGTTTGTTCGTGACCTGCGTGGTTGCTTGAATGCTGACCCACAAACAATCAGTCAAACGAACTCTTGTGTTATACTGTCTTTAAATATTTGATTAAACCTTTACAAACGTGTCAGCTAAACCATAAACGATCAAGAGGTGGTTTTGAAGCGGTATTCCAGAAAGCACTCAATTCCGCCGTATTCAATTGGCTAAACTCACGCTTTAACAGAGAGTGTTAGAGAGAGAAAGAGAGTGAGAGAAACACTAGTCTTCAAATGATAGACTTGAAGCTTCTTTTCCACACCACCACCTATCAATCATTGGGTGAAAACACGAACGAAGTCGTTAAAATTGGACGATGGTTGAAATCCAACGGGGTTAAAATTTCAAGTGCTCGAATTGGGATCACGAACGGTTTGCTGCTGACTATCATCAAATGTAAGACGATCGTGGAGGTCGAGCAGTTTGTTTGTTTGTTTTGTTTGAGGTTGAGCAGTTTTTTTTTGTTTTTGTTTTTGAGAGCATTATTTTCTTAGTCGGCATTCAATTGCAATTAGAGTTTGTAGGCTTGTGAGGGCGATTTCCAATTAACGTAGTAGGACACAATTGAACTCAAAAAAGAGTTAGAATTTAAAATTGAACCTTTTACCAATGATTATGGCCGAGGACAAAAATAAAGCCCTAGTTCTCTTCTTGTGCTTGTCCAATAGAGTGCCCAACGCAATAATCAAACAGCGCAGCCAAGGGAAAGCAAGAAAAGACCGAGCACTGAAGGTTAACCTGAGGTCCCCAAAAAATGTCAGTATGGTGACTTTTATTTTGATTTACTTTTTGCGTCTCAATGTCGGCACCGTTTGGCTCATAGTGCGGGCTTCGGAGTGTACGCGAGCGACGCAAGCACGTTCGCTTCGTGTTGTACCCCGGGCTGCGAGAGTCTCCGAGCAGTTGACGTACGTGCGCGTCTGTCAGCTCAAGCTATATAGGGTACCCCACAGCATCAGCGCTCTCCCTGGTCTGCTTGCTCTCTCGCGCTTTGGACGTACACGAGAGCGTGTGGCCATTCGGAGCAGATGACAGCGCGAGGACTCGCACCCGCACCCACGGTGCAGGTAGCAGAAGCGACGGCTCGGCAGGGCAGACTAGAGCAGTGCCCGGTTCCCCGGCACACGCACACAGCCCGGAGAGCCAGCAGCCAGCGAGGAAACCAGGCGACCAGTGCCTGCGGCCGTCCCAAAGTCGCAAAGCGAGTCCCGGCCGCTGCGTGGGAGTGTGGTTGTGTCTGTGTGTCCGTGGTTGGTGGTGTTGTTGTTGTTGTGGCATTGTTTTGCTGTTGCCGTTTTGGTTGCGTTCCATCTATTTTTGTTTGGACCGCACGCGAGAGTCGTCGTTCCATTTGTTCCATCCCGGAGGTCTAGCCTAGAGTGCCAAGTTTGCGGGTCGTCGGCCCAACAGGCGGTGTTTGTGTGTGAGTGTGCATTTGAGGGAAACTGTTTGGTGACATTCGGACGAAGCAGCGAGTCGTTCGACGGCGGAACAGTGTGCCCCTGCATGAGCTAGCAGCCCGAATGCGCGCCACCACTGGCCTAACGCGGGCCCTCCGCCATTGGGCGTCCCTCTGTTGGCCAGTGTCGACCGGTTGCCGTGCTATGCCTGCCCCGTCCCGCCGGTCCGTGGCGCTCCTGAGCAGATCCGGTCGGTCCGGGAGCCGCTAGGGCGCGAACGACAAGCAACCCGCAGCCGCCAGCCTCAACCAACGCTCAAACTATATAAACTGAACCCATTTGGTGCCGACACCGAGTGTAGCATGTTAGGTAAGCGAAGCTGCAGCTTGATTGGTGGCAGGCAACAGGGAATCCATCCAGCTGGGTCTGATTTGGGTCATTGCAGGGAGCCTTTGGCCCATCCCGCACCGAGGTCTGTGAATGTGTTCTACTCTACATCGAAGCCATTTGCTTTCTTCTCCCGGGCGAAGGATGCTGCTGTTCGCGTTCCTCTGGCGAGCAAATTAAAAAAAAAAAAACCATCACATCTCGAGCAGGGCAGGGAAAAAGTTCGAGTTCTGGCAGGTTCCATTAACGGTCCGTTGGAAAGGAGCGTTGACCGGAACCGGGACCGGATGCCGAAGCATTGCGCTTATCCTTTACTTTTTTTAACACATGCTTTTATTATTTATCGCTTTCTCCTCTTTTTGTCCTGACCGCTGCAACGAGCGGGATGCATTCCTTATGAACCGCACGACCGGATGGGAAATGCGAACAAGTAAAGTTGCTGCCGGCGTCGATGTGCTCCATCTCGAATGGTGCTGCTGGTGTCGATGTGAGCCCACACGATAAAAGCGAGCGTGCCTGTTCGGTACCCTTGAGGTGGCCAAAACAGGAAACGAACATCTTCGCTAGCTTCGGTACACGCTGCCAGGTTTGTCTTGCCTCCACCTCGGGGGAAAGCAGTGCGGTGAAATTAAAGATTCAGTACCTTCAACGATCGAAACAGAACGAAAACAAAAAAACAACGGATAGAAACTCGCACGGAGAGACATTTTAAAACGAAACGCTTGAAACTTTCTTTCCGCGAACGTGTTTGCATGGTAGTGCACCGAGCATATCGAGCAAGGTAATAAGGAAGAGAGAGAAAGAGCGAGGCAACAAGAATGCTAGACGGAGATTGAGAGGACCGCCTGAGCAACGTATTGACCGACAGCTTGGCCTTCCACTTCCTGTCCGTGTCCTGCAGTCAGCTTGCTTCGCTCGAAATGGCACTCTGTGGCACCACTTTGGCAAAGGCCGCATCGTCTATTGGACCACCTGAGACAAGCTGGTATAGCCAACACTACTGGCGCACTAGAGCAGCCACGCCATCGTCAGGCGAAGCGTGAGACAAGAGACTGTAGGCTGGAAACTTTCCTAGCACCTTCGAGGGGTGCTTTGAGGGTTTACCTTCCTCTCGCCAGGTTGACAAACCCTAGAGTGAGGATTGACAATCCACTGGCTTCCCAAACAAACAAACACTCGTGTTTGTGTAAGTGTGTTGTTTTTATTTTCGCTTCTAGCTTGTACTACCGCAGGCTTCATCTCTTCATCTGCTCGCTTACCTTCTTGCGCAATCGGTTCGTTTGCATGTTTTTAGTTTGGGATGTCAAGATTTTTTTCTACCATGCATGAGCTTATCAACCGCGTTGCCTCACTTTTATCCATTAGTTAACAACAACGCAAGCGGAACGTGAACAACCAGGCGCCTCCATCACAAGCAACATTGTTTGATTGCCCTTTTGTGCCGTCACTCGAATTGCCCCACACATAACAATAGACTCCATATAATATGTTGCACGACTTTCAACTAGTACTGCTGCGTAACGTACCGCAGGGAGCCAAGCGTTCGGGTCAGAGACTGGGCGCCTCCATCGTTTTCAAATCGTTCTGTCTTAAAATATGTTCCCGGATGTGATGATGTGTGAAAACAAGAGAGCAACATTTTGCGAACTGTAATTGAGGCTTCACACTGCTCTAGCTCAATTTCAAGCGAAGGTGAATGTGCTTCTTATACTCCGTAAAGAATGGGCTGTTTTTTAAAAAACAAGCTCGTCTTTCAATCGTGGCAATCGTGCCGTTCAAAGTATAAGTTCAAGTTCTATCGCATCCTACTATACAAGACGCGATAAATAAGTCAAACCAAAATTGTACGCTAAGAGTAAAAAGAAGCACACACACACAAACATACGCAAGCACACACACAAAACACGTGGAAGACGAGGCGCCTCCATCGGTGTGGAGCAAGTAAAATCTGCCACCGGGCGTTCTGCGAATGCTCAGGACCGTCTTCATGTTGGTCCGGAAAAACAAGTGGGCAAAGCATCCCACGCGTGGCAACAGATTTCCCGAGGCACGTGAGATGAATTCTTTGCCAGTGGACAAGCGAGGAACGCCCGACGCCCGTTTGGGGGGTGGAAGTATTTCTTATTTCATCACGCTACTTGAAATCCCCACCCAGAAACGTTCGCAGCATCACCGGCCTGACGCTTCAATTTCGGGTCGGCATTTGGCATGGTGAGGTGGTTTGATCGGGGGAAAATCTAGTCGACGAAAAGGGCAGCAAAATTCCATTACAATTTTCAAACCGTAACCATTTGGAATCAATAATTTGGTCCCTTCCGCTGGCTCCATTGGAAGGGGGATAGGCAAGAGAGCTGGAGGAAGGAGTAAAAGAGAGAGAGAGAGAGAGAGAGAGAGAGAGAGAGGGAGATAGTGAGGCAGAAGGAGAGCATGGCGATATTGATGGGGGAAGGGAACAGCATGCCCTTCCCGTTACACCACCCTTTTACCCACTGGCGGTTTGATTTCAAGCAGTTAAACTTTTGCACAGCGATTCTCTCGTTTCCCTCCGCTCACCTTGTCACCCCTTGGAGCGGTTTTCTCTCTTGCTCTTTATGTATGAATTCTTGCTGTTTCCCATTCACATTCATCTCTCGCACTCGGTCTCTATCTCGCCGACTGGTCGAATTTGTATTCCACCCCTCGTCTTTGCAACTTCCTCCTGCTCGTGCACGTCCTTCGCCAATTCGGATGGAAGCTCGAACGCACGTGGCGGATGGTTTTTCTTTTTTCGTTTCCCGTTTCCCTACCGACTACGCTGGGTGCCGCTTGGGACTGCCGAAAATATAACTTTAATTTGCATGCAAACCATCGTCATTGCTGGCAGACTGTTTGGCGCAGTGAGCCGCCAGGGCACTCGAAGACGAAAGTGATTTTTTCTTTGCGACGATGCCAACAGAAGTGGGAACGGAGCAACGGTGGCAAGGATGCTCGGTCCTCGGAAGCTGTCAAAAGAAATTTTAATGATTTCGTGCTGATTGAGCCGTTGCCGTCGCAGACGGCGCCAACTACTAACGAGGGCGATTGAACTTTTACCGCACGAACAACGCACCAGTAACAAGCGGAGCATGTTTCAAGTCATAAAATAAACGCAGCATAAACTAGCATCAGAAAAAAAAGAAAAACGGGAACAAGATTCTCTTGAGGCTATTGCCACACGCAGACAAGGTTTCAACGCAGATTTTAATTTACCTCCACGCATTGGAAAGCTTTTTTTCTAAACAAAACCGAGTAAAACCCCATCTCCAACAAACAGACAATTGTTGTAAATGAAGAAGCCGTTTTGCAATCACCTTAAATAGTAAGCACATTTGCTCACGTCGTCCATATCACATCAATACTGATTGTGCTCCACTGAAATGTCTCCCGTGGGAGGCTTGATGAGAGTCTTCTTTTAATGACAACCCTTTGTACGGCAGATGGAAGTGAAGGGAGTTTCTCAAGTCTTAAATACGAACACTGATCTCAATAAATCTAACTCTGAGCTTTGCATCTTTCGCAGGAATAAATTGCAAGCAGCCCAATCGCACGATGGCGATCACTGCAGCACTTGCCCTGAGCGTGCTATACATTCTTTACACCTTCAACGCTTGTCTGCTGTCGAGCATCAACCGAACGCTTAAGCAGGTAGGCAGAGCAAACGTAAACGAATGAAGTGGAGCGGGACTCAGACCCACCGATGCCTTGTCCAATTTTTTTTTTTTCCTCTAATGAACAACTCCTTCTCTCTGGACCAACTACCTGCAATGTGTGCAATGTGATACAACCGGTCCCATCAACTTTTGTCTCACGATCACCAACTTTTGTTTCTAACACACCATCTTTTGTCTTGTGATCACCGACTTCTGACTCATGATTATCAATGTTCATATCTAGACGAAAACAAGAGAATTAAAAAGGAAATTGCTGATATTGTTAAATCAAGCTCTCGCAATTATGACCATTGATAAATGTATGCTTAAAAAGTGAATATTGGCCTTCTTATTTTTTACCGACTTCCCGTGCACGTTTTGATGAGCATTGAAAATCAGCCCGATAACTTAGGGATATAAACTTATTTTGTTTAGCTGTCAAATGACGTTCCTATACAAAATACTGCCCAGTTTTTAATTTAACTTTATTAGTAATTTTAAGATTTGTAAGTCTCTCTTTATTTGATATAAATGCAAACAATTCTAATTATGCTGTTATCCATTTGTAGAGGCTAAATTCTAAGATACTCAAAGTAGTAAGGAAAAATGCGTAACGAAGCAACAAAAGTTGAAGACCACGTGCCAGTGTTGGTGATCACGAGGCAAACGTTGATGACAACGGCTATAATGTCACTGTCACTGGTGCTGCTTGAGCTCTGGTCTAAAGCTTTCTACCACTTAAAGTCGGGTTCACCGGTTGAACACTAAATTGAGGGCCTTAACTCTTTCGTGTATTGATCCCCTTAGTCACAAGTTTATCGCTGTAATCATCCTCTTGGTTGTATCATTACCAATGATGTGTCGATCTCTCGCCTACAGGTTCCGACCGTGGGCGGTGCGACGGTGACGACGATGGAGCGACCGGCAGCGGTAGCCACCCAGCTACCCCAGGTGCGCATCCTGGGCTCGATCGTGCGCATTGTGCCGCTCACCGACGAGGGCGCGGGCACGGGCGGTACCAACACCACCGACGGCTCACCCAAGTACCGCTTCCTGCGCCAGCAGGGCCTACGCCCCTCGCGCCACCTGCCGGACGCACTCATCATCGGCGTGAAGAAGAGCGGGACGCGCGCTCTGCTGGAGTTCATCCGGCTGCACCCGGACGTGCGGGCGGCCGGCTGCGAGGTGCACTTCTTCGATCGACACTACGGAAAGGGGCTCGCCTGGTACCGGCACCACATGCCGCCGACGATCGAGGGCCAGCTGACGATGGAAAAGACGCCGAGCTACTTCATCACACGGGATGCGCCGCGCCGCGTCCGCCATATGAACCCGGCCACCCGGCTGCTGGTGGTGGTGCGCGATCCGGTGACGCGCGCCATCTCCGACTACACGCAGGCGCGCAGCAAAAAGCGAGACATGAAGCGCTTCGAGGAGCTAGCGTTCACGAACGGGTCGGCGGGCGGCGTCGTCGACACCAGCTGGGGCCCGGTGCGCATCGGCGTGTACGCCAAGTACCTCGAGCGGTGGCTCGAGGCGTTCCCGCTCGCCCAGCTGCTGTTCGTGAGCGGCGAGCGGCTGATCGCCGACCCGGCCGTCGAGATCGGGCGCGTGCAGGACTTCCTCGGGCTGAAGCGCGTCGTCACCGAGAAGCACTTCTACTTCAACTCGACCAAGGGCTTCCCCTGTCTGCTCAAGTCGGAGGAGCGCTCCAGCCCGCACTGCCTCGGCAAGACCAAGGGGCGCAACCATCCGCGCATCGATCCCGCCGCCATCGATCGGCTGCGTGAGTTCTACCGGCCGTTCAACCAGAAGTTCTACCAGCTCACCGGCATCAACTTCGGCTGGCCTTAGGGCGACGCGTCGTAGCACCGCAGCAGGAGCCGGCTATGACTGAAACGTGCTGCTGTGCAACAAACTCAAAACAGATGAAACAACACCACATGCCAAAGGCCACGAAAGCAAACGCATGTTCGACGCAGAGGCAAAACCGGGCTCAGGAAGAGAAAGAGAGGCTGTACATACGGAGGGACCGTGGTCGTGCAATTTGCCGGCGCCACTCGGGATAGATTTACCGTGTTTAGACTGTGTAGAACAAATCCATCCTCCCGGGACCGAGGATCTTAGCTAGGCTAGGTTTCAAAGTACTTCATGCGATCGGGCTTGACGGTCCGAACTGCTAGACCGCACATCATGGACAGGCTAGAGGCTAGAACTTTAGGGTAAGAGATTGGCGAACCGCAGCCGATGTTCGCCTACGCTGCATCTTGAAGGCAAATGGCTGATTAATGCTTCATTATATGAAATTAGGACGTGGGGCAGGTTGCTGAGCTTGCCCTAAAATCGTCATGTTGACGGCGAAGGGACGAACCCAACATTTAGAGCGTAAGAATTACCAGTCGTGACAGCCAGACGGTAGGGAGCAGCTTTTCGCAACAGTATATACATATAATAACGGTGAACGTTACCATATGTTGTATATATCCAGTGAGTGTGAGTATGCGACTGTGACCGTAACCGGGGTCATTGTTATGTTGTATGTCAAATCATTCTAATCATTTTTCTTTCCAATCTCCAATCCAATCACACCTTAAATTACCTTTAAGTTGAAAATACACTCGTTCATTCAAGAAAGTGTAAACATTTGTTGTGGCAAACTTGCTGCGCTTGGCCAAAACGCGAACAGCATCCCTCCCGTTGGCTTAGAATGTCACCATGCGTCCTCCACATTCTTTTCTGTGAAACGCAACGCCAATAGCATGTATCGCGCCTTAGAATATTTGTAGAGCGAATAAACCGAATGGAAAACTTAACACGAAACTCTTCACCGGGTGTACTGTCTTTCCCATTGCTTGATCGATTCGAAACTTATCCGAAAGTGGGTCGGAGATGAACAGAACTATATGGCACCGAGGCTTTAAACCTTTGCGGAGCGAATAGATGGAACAGACCCCTTGCCACTTACATCATCACCGCTTGTAGTCGTAGGAACGGAATAAATGGAAGTCGGGTTAGTGACAACGCGGAGAAAAGATGCACCTCAGTTCAGCAACCAGCGATTCCACTAGTTCGATGCCTGATTGAACACAAGCAAGGTAATTAATAATAACAATAATCAAATCAATTATACATACACTAATGTCATGGCATTATTTCAGGTAGAAGCAGTGGCCATTAGACCCGTTCAACGAATATCACGTCACTATGGTCAGGAGGGAACGGAGCAGGTCGTTCGACCTTACAGAAGGCCTCAAGGAAATTGCTAGCCAGAAGCTAAAACTGTCTTATATTCCGATGGAAGGGCGGCCGATGTCTGCAGAGGATTTAATCTGGCACTGAAGTTTTTGGAAAAGCATCCAAAAGTCTACCAATAGTGCCGTTTTGTACCAATAGTGCCGTGTACGAAAACACCGCCGTGTACGGAAACGCAAGAAACCGATTCGATAAGTTTTTCATCGAATAGACCAGTGAAGGAATTAATTTCCAAAATTTCCCAATGCACAAATTAAATTATCGATTGATTGAAAATTCCGGTTACAATCAAAAAACTTGTTTAAAAATATCATCAGCATTAGAGAACAGGGTTGAAGAAAAAAACAACCAAACGTTGGATGAGTAAATCTTGGGGTCAGTTGGATTTCCCCACTGTTTGTGGTACCGAAAGGTAAACATGAAAAGCGCACGCTCATACATGTACTGTCATGTCATGTATTTATGCATTTGGATGTATATTTCATAGTGGTGGCCAGTGTAGAAATGCTTGGGTGGATGATAAGTTAAAATCAAATGAAAACTTTGGACTAGCGGCAACAAAGAATGAGACAAGAAATTTCTTTATCAAGAGCTTATCGAATGTTTTTGTTTGTGTTTATGTTTATGTTTATTATGTGTATGTTAGCTTAAACGTAAATAGAAACATAATCAAAAATTGAAAACTACAGACTACCGGAAACAAAGAAGGAGACAAGAAATTTCTTAGTTTATTTATTTATTTATTTATTAATTTTTTTGAACAAGTTGCTCCGGAGTCCCAGTTGCGTTTCGTCGACCTGCACTGGCTCGCTTTAAACAGGAAAAAAGCGGACACACATAGTGCAGTGCCTTACGTTTTTTTCTTCAAACTACATCCTCCTCTTTATTAGAAAAAATAATGCTGCGATCGATTTAGATGACCTTTCATGTTCATTTAAAAAAAATTATCTGAAGTAATGCCTCCGTTTCCCGTCCAACACGAACGAAGGGAAAAAATCAAAATAGTATGCTAGAAATATTGCACACACCTAAATAAATATTTTTTATTTAAAAAAAGGTTAAGAATAACCCTGTTATTTATCATAATTATAAGAAAATAATCACTTCTAAACACAAAAACGTCAGGAGTTTTCCGCCAAAAACACGCCATTTTGTTTGTCGTAGGTAAAAATAATTGTTGCATTCAAAAAACATTGTTTTTACAAATGACAAATAAAAAGACGTTTCTTTTTCGACGCAGAACGCACTGAAACTCCGTGAAACATTCTCAATCTTATCTTGATCGTAGCGTGAAATACCTATCCCCCATTGTTTTGCTTCAAACGAGACAGCTTCTTCCTTCATAGCGATCTTATGGCCAAATTTATTCATACTACACGTCACACTTAGTTCACACAATAAACCACTTGATACATTTGCGAATATACACGAGCCTATCAAAACAAACAATACTTGCTAGGCTAGCAATCCAAAAGGCAACAACAACAAAAATGTACGAAACACAGCTTCAAACCAGTTTGAACGAAATATTTCAACCCAGGCGTAGTCTTTAAACATAGGAGATATAAATTGACCAAACAATTCAAAACTGATTGTTGCTCTCGGAAAGAAACTCTTTCTTTCTTTGAGCGTTTTGTATTGGCTTTGAAGAGAATTCACCTAAACTTGTTCGGTAGGATGTTATTTTTATAGATCACAAAACACTTGAAAATATTCACGAAGAGAGGATGGAAACAATAGGATGGAAAGCGTGCTTGTTCGAAGGCCTAGGGGTGGTTCACTAAGGCTTCACCCGTACAATTTCAAGGTAACACGTATGCTACTATTTTATCAGTATCTAGATAAACCGTTTGATGAGCAACCAAACCATTACATATGTGTTATCGGAGCGCAATTTGTAGACATAAAACCAGAAGAGATCAGGATTGAGAGTTGGAACATTATATAAAGTCATTGACGGTATCCAGCAACAATCATGGTATAGCTCACAATCATGCATCCCAAGCTCAAATGAAAGTGATCCTCAAAGAAAAGGTATGGTGGCCATACGTTAGATTAATTATTAAACATGCATCGGCAATAGAAGACTAACAAAAAAAAACAACCTGTACCACAGAATGTGATCATATGCAAGTATAACTGCGGAAGCTACTTTTTTTATTATAAGTTTATAACAGTGTGTATAATGTTTCTACAAGCTAGTGATCGCAATACAAGAGTTTGTTTTTCCCCATCGCAGGTCGCAGACGGGAAACTTGTATATTACATCGATACCTTTATTTATTTATTTTTTTATTTTATTTTTTTTATATTTAACTTGGAACAGGAAAGAAGATCTACATTAACCACAGCATAATTATTTCCAATGATGTGGATGACGTAGTTAAAAAAAACGGAAAGTACTGCACTGCGAGTGTTCACTCTAAGCCTATTTAGAGCGGGCCAGTGAAGGTCAACGATGGTCTTCCCCACGTTCAGCATGACCCCCGAGAACAGGCCGAACTCCTCGAGCGCCCCTATGAACCGCTCGATTTTAGAAGGAGAGGTTGTAATCCCTGAGACATCGTCGGCATATGCATTGATCAGGTCATCCTGATCGCAGCAAATTCTTTCGAGCTCAGTGATAAGGCGGTGAAGGTAAAGGACAAACAGGTGGATGGAAAGAAGGAATGTTGGATGGAAAATGGAGAGGACAACTGTCCATTCACCAGCAAACGGGAAGAAGACCGCTCCCCAAATGACCTGAGAAGCCCAACCAGCCCAAAATTGAAACCCAAGGAGGTCACGGTCGTCTGCAGGAAGTCTCTTTCGACGCGGTCAAACGCCTGTGAGAGGTACAAAAAGACTCTTCAGATCCAGAATTCTCTCCACAGCAGAGAGAACAGTTTGAAAAATGTTCTGCGGCTTGTTGAAGCCTAGTATTCTTCATCTGAGACATCCTCAATCAAAATCGTGCTAGCATCTAAATTGTTGTAATGATCAACTAGTAATAAAAGTGGGTCAGTAGATCCATAGACCGTTCTCCTAAAATCCGTTCTTAAAAGCTGTCTGCCACGGAGTCCGCTACTTGGGGCTAAAAAATTTATCCTCTCCAAAATGTGAGGGGCGTCAATTAAGCCTGTGAGCAGCTTGTGCATAAATAATTGTTGAGCTGTTCTCCTCCTATGCTCTAGAGACTCAAAACCAAAAAGGAGACATCTAACACGATAAGGTGGACGAGGGATACGACTAGACCATGGTAGACGATAAAATAAGATCCGCGTTAGTTTTCTCTGAATCTTTTCTATCCTGTCTATACCAGTTTTTTGTACCGGAGACCATACAGGACACGCAAATTCGAGAATTGGACGTACTAATGAACAGTAAAGCGAGTTTATACAATGTGTATCTTTGGAATCAGCAGACAATCTCAAAATAAACCCAAGTAAACGAATAGCTTTGGTAACGGTATTATCGTAATGGTTAGTAAGGCAAAGTTTGCTATCTAGACATATCCCTAAGTCGCGAATCTCATTAGCACGAGGAATCGAAACCTCGTTAATTGAATAGTTAAATGTAATAGGAGTCTTTTTCCGTGTGAAGGATATGGCGCAACATTTGTTTACATTAACTGACATGAAGTTGATTTTACACCATGTTGAAAAATAATTTAGACACAGTTGAAGCTTGCTACAATCAGCGACGCAACAGACAGGCATGTACATTTTTAGGTCGTCTGCATAAAGCAAGTTTGCGTCGGGAATGAAGTTCACAATGTCGTTAATAAAAATAATAAATAGTAACGGACCAAGTATGCTTCCTTAAGGCACTCCAGAACGATTGGAAAAGGTTTTCGATAAACATGACCCTATAAGCCGCCGCTAGTCTGCCGGTAAGGTAGCTAGTAATCCATGAAATAAAGTCCGAATGAACTCCATACTTCGTAGGTTGACCTTGTCAAAAGCAGCATGGAAGTCAGTATAGAGGACATCAACATGCTTGCCCATGTCGATTTTGGTGTAGCAGAAGTTCAAAAGACAGATCAGATAAGTTTCTATTGATCGATTAACCATGAAACCGTGTTGCTCCGGCGATAAAGTATGCTTGAATCCCAATAGGATGTGTCGGAAAATCTGCTTCTCGAAAACCTTACAGCATGCACACAGCATGGAAATTCCGCGATAGTTAGCAGCATCTCTATTGTCTTCTTTTTTATATACTGGAAACATCCATGAGGATTTCCAAAGAGTAGGGAAGCATCTCGACTGTAGGGATTTATTGAACAGAGCGGTCAGAATCGGTGAGAGGGCATCCTTACATTTTATGATAACAGCGCTTGGTATGAGGTCGGGCCCAGCAGCGTAGGAGAGCTTCAACTGTCCGATGGCAGAAAACACGTCAGCCTCATCGCAAGTTGGTAGTTTGACATCCGTTTCTTCACGTATACCAGCTAAGGCCGTAGATAGAGCAGGCGCCGGAGCCGGTTTATCATAGCTGCAGTACAGTGAGGCAAATTGAGAGGCGAAAGGTTCACACAGGTTGTCTTCCCCTGAAGCAGTACTCCCAAGGAAGTTCAATGTGAATGGTAAACCACCAGACGAGCGTTTACTTTTCACAAAGTTCCAGAAGCTTTTAGGGTTACTGCGAAACCTCAGCTCAATATTTTCAATGTAATTCGCGTAAGCACTCCTGTTTAGTGTTTTGTACAGACTGGCAGCTTCGGTGAAGTTTTGACGACACGATTCGGACCGATGGCGACGTAGTTTCCTGTACACAGTATTTTTGCGTTTTCTCATGCGTTGGAGAGCTGAGTTCGTCCATGGCGGTTTAAGTCGGGGGACAGAGAGAGGTACATAATGATCAAATAGCTCCACAGTGGCGTTGGTGAAGTAATCAACGTTGTTGTTGATGTCGGGACCTGAGATGATGGTATTCCAGTTAACCTTGGTCAGAGCTGATGACAGACCAGTAAAATTCGTTTTACGGAAATTTCTGCGATGATAAGGTGCACAAGTATGTGGTGTGGGAGGAGCGATGAGGGGTATCGTGAGCTCTACTATCATTACTGGATGGTAGGAATCGAGCCCAACCATGGCATCAAATCCCAATTCAACTGATCGCAGATCAAGCTTACATTTTTCATCAGCAAAGATGAGGTCTAGCATTGAATCAAATGAGTTCGCGATGTGGTTTATCTGATGTAGCCCAGAGAAACTTAGCTCATCGAGAAGAAATTCACAAGCTGAAGTCAATCGAGATTTCATTACATTCAGTATTGGAATATCGTTCCGAATGTCCCACTGGAGGCGGGGAAGATTGAAGTCGCCGAAAACCATCAGGTGATCATTACGATATTTATCTCTTGTGTTACGGAGAGATGTGCAGAAGGAATTGATGGCATACGTATCACTGGAAAGATCCGGAGGTAAGTAGATCCGAAAACAAGTGAAGTGTCACGGACTCTCAATTTAACCCAAAGGCATTCGCAGGACGTAGAGTTGGTAGTGCGAAGCTTAGATTCGTAATTGGTAGAAACCGCTATCAGCACTCCTCCTCCTCTAGACTTGTTACTGTTGGCCGGAGAACGATCTGTGCGGTATGTTACATAGCAATCGTTATCGAATAGTAGTGAAGATGGAATGCATTCATCGAGCCAAGTCTCGTTAAAAATAATTACGTCATATCGGGCCTCAGACGACGAAGTGAAAACGTCTGTAGTTTTAGTACGTAGTCCCCGCACATTTTGATAGTAGATTGTCAGACCGCTAGCTGCCTGCCCACGCACACTCAGAAGATTTGAATTAGCAGCATTTGCAGCGTGATGATGAGTAAGATAGCGTTCGCTTATCTTTATGATCGTGGGATGTCGAATCCTGTTCGGGATTCGTTGTCGTTGTGTTCACTAGTGTTAAAATGTTATAGCCCACTCTCTAAAAAATATAATTACAAATAATTACAAAGCACAAATAAAAAAATCAAAAATCTCCTCAAAAGTTGCATCAAGATTGTTTAGAAATCCCATTTCCCGGGACGTAAATGGAAAATTGCGCATTAAAAATATCCAGAGTGTTTCTTTAAGAGATGATCGTGCGATCATCAATAATAAGAACTACAGTTCCTAACGAGCATAAACGGAATTTCGCTTCAAGTATAGAATAGTGGACAGATATTGTAAAATCAAATTTTTAAGAGGAATTACAAATGGGAAAACAAACAAACTTATGCAAAACGCAACAATTGGTTCGAAAGATAACCAGCTGCAAGTTTTTTCATGAGAACTGACTTCTTCTTATTCTTTCCTGGCGAAATAAAAAAAACTGTCCCCCCTTAGTGTACGTGAATAGTCAACCCTTCTCACGGGGGGATGAACATATAATAATGAAATATATGGCAAATGGATAAAATTTACAGCAGATGTTAATGTGAATAGAAGTTCAGTAGGCTTTTAATAGATGTGTGAAAAGATAACCCGAATCAAGCTGATGAACAGAGGCAATAAATAAGAAACAACGATTCTACAGTACCTTCCCCATCCGCATCACGAAGATTTTTAGCAATTTTCCGAGCATTTGTATGGGAGCCAAAACAATACTGCAAGAATTTTATTATGAATATAATGAAGAATGTAGATGATCCACGTATCTACGTAAAGAGAATAACAGACTTATCAGTAGAATGTTACTAAGTTATTGTCGAAAAGAGAAGATTTAAATAAGTTGCAATCAAGAAGAACAAATACTCCATTGATGTTGTTCCCTTGTCTCAATAGGTAGGAGCGCAAGGGAAATATGTTGTGTTTCAAGAGTAAGTATTTCGGGCCATACTACAGCTTGTAAGTCCTTAATAAATTAACAACGAAAATAAAAATGAATTGTGACTTGTCTGCTACGCATTAGAAAAAAAAAACTTTAACTACATAAAATGTATGTGAAACATCACCTATCTTTGCTAGTGTCAAGAAAAATCTTCCGTTCCAGCAAGCACCACGTGGAGGTGAGGAATCGTATTTCGCTAGCTTTCTGGTCGAAACTCCATAAACTGCACCGTCACTTGTTAATGCGAATGATTACATTTAAATATAAAAGGAAAACAAATTATGAGAAAATGATACAAGCAAAGCTGCGCTGTATTCTTACTTTTCCACTTTCGATTTTAACATAAAGTCGAAATCAGCCCGGAATTGACCAAATTGTATGGTGACCGGACACGGTGATATAATTTGTCATCAATATTACCCTTGATTATGCGCCTGCATGTATGCAACGAATCACACAGTTTTTTTAGTTACAGGTCATGCGACAGTCATTTTATAGCAACTCTGCATTGGCATTTATGCAACTGGCAGATCATCAGTGCGTTACACACCGTTACATTGATCGTGATCGACTTTCTCGTTGTGCATTTTCGACCGGATTGTGGATGGTTATCAAATTTCAACAAAACTAAATTACTATCAGTTATCTTTATGCTACCATGCAAAGGTATTTGCAGCTTATATTTGGATGAAATAATAGCGATAAATAAAAATGAATCATCACATTTAAAAAATCCTGTCATGATTATGAAGACTGTGATTTGAATCAATATTATAAACGCTACGCTTACCACGACCATGATTAAACACTTTATTGGAGATCAAAGTAAAGTACATGTAATTTTGAAAAAAAAGAACAGTATATAGAAATGAAAGATTATCGACATTTTTCTTCTTTGCTTCCGAAAAGGACTGCCAAAAACTGATTCACACGAATTTTGCTGGGCCTCGTGACTCCCTCAAGTTGCCCTTGAAAGACACAATCTATAAGCCTGATCGTCTTTAAAGGAAGTAATGCTATAAGCCAAACAGGTCGTCTTTTGTGCGCGGGCATACCTTGCCTTGCTACGGTTTAGAATGGATGGAAGACTCGTTTTGCCATAACGAAGGATTTATACGGAAACAAATGCTTTTGACGAGTTGTTGCGCCCGAAAAGATTGGTAATTGATTAAATTGATTCCTGCCGAAAGCAGATGTCGGTAGAGGAAATGAGCCGTAGCGAGCGAGGTATGCCGAGGTGAGAGGACATGACTTAACAGTAATAGACTTATAATTATAACCTTAAGTCCTATGGAAGAGTGGGATGTTCATTCCCTAACGCACTGCGGACATTCCTCGACGTTGGCCGGTGTTCGAGTGGCACGTAGTGGACGACTTATTCGGCTTCCTCTGTTGTGGAAAGGTTACTGCGACGTGCGATCCAGGAAACCGATAGGAGCAATGAATGTTCTACTGAGTGTCAACGTTCTTCGTGAAAGCCTACAAATAAAAACGATTTATTGGCAAGAAAAGGAAAGCTCGTCATTGAAGAAATAAACCATACCAGATAGAAAATTACCTGTGGGAATGCTTGCGCGACAAGTAAAGTTTGAGCACCCTGCAGCTCCTTCTGCAAGTCGTCCGAAGTCCTGTACCGCTCTGCCACTTCCTCTTATACGCTACAGGTTTCCTCCATCTTTCGTCGTTACACTGTGGTTGCTCTTAAGCTCTAAAGTAATGTTAATTCTACCAGCCCAGTTTAGTCAATGAGTCTTACATAATGGGGTCGCATTTGCGCTTCCAAAAGATTCTCCCAATGGTTTCCAAACATGCACCCCCACGTTGCAATGGAAAACAAAACCCGTGAGGATGCAGCCTGCAAACAATGGGTACATTACCTTTGGAAGTGCGAATACGACCGGAAGTGATAGTGTGTGTTGCGGATAGAAGTAGGAAAAGTAGCTTGCGTTTGTTTGTGTTTGTGTGTTAGCTTGGAAAAGTGTTTGTTTAAAGAAACGGAGAAACGGGAGCTACTTCGCCTGCGGGTGCTGCGTTCGAATGTGCTGGGCAACATAGCTTTTCGCTAAGTACTTTTTGCAAACGTAGCACTGTTTTCTATCGGTGACTGCTTTCGGTTTCGGTTCCGGGTTCAGTATCGGGCGCGGCTCAACAGGTCTGACGCAGCTCAAACACAATTTCGTGTTGCCGAAGCATTGGTGTTGCTCGAAAAGGAACACGTTGAATTCCAGCATGCAGATCAAACATCTCAAGCGGTCGTGCGATTCGTTAAGGTGGCGTCTGTACTGGTAAACATCTTCGTACATAGTATTGCAACGGTCGCACTTTTGAGGTATCAACAGCTGCTTGTGGGGATTCATATTGAGTTGGGATGCGGCGTGGTTGTTCATGCTAGTGACGTTGCTGCCGCTACTACTGGACTGCTGTTGCTGTCGGATGGTATTATCCATCTGATTGGCTGACTGATTGGCCGGAAGATTTCTGTGATCAGGGGTGCCTGCTGTTGGCAATCCGTCCAGCGAAGTCCCTGCACTGTCCGTGCTTCTTCTTCCAGCCTCTTTGTGTCCTGGTGCCACGGACATATTGCCACTGAACTGCTGCTGCTGCTGTTGAATCTGCTGCTGCTGTTGTTGTTGTTGTTGCTGCTGCTGCTCCTCTTCCTGCTGCGAGGGTCCCGAACTGGACCGTTGACGCTGCTGGAGCTGCAGCTGGACCAGCTGCGTTTTCCCCTCGGATAGCTTCATAATGTACCCAAAAATCTCGTTACGTGACCGCTGCCCGATGGCATAATCCACCAGTGTAGTCTGAACGACTGGATCTTTTGCGGCCGCCGTGTCTGAACGGGAATGTTGGTGCTGCTGGAGCTGGTGCTCCTGCTGAGGCGACTCCTGCTGTTGCGACTCCTGCTGCTGCGACTCCTGCTGTTGCGACTCCTGCTGCTGCGACTCCTGCTCCTGCTGGAACCGCCATTGGCGCCGCTGCTTGAGCTCTTGGTGGAGGAGTCCCTCAATCAACTGATTCGCCTGCTGTTTCTCCCCTTGGAGGTGCTGTAGCTGTTGTGGCTGATGCTGCTGCTGCTGCTCGTGGTGCCGCCGCCGGATGGAATAATCCAACGGTTCTGACTGAACGGCCGGAAGATTTGCTTGCTCCGGGGCACCCGTATGCTTGGGATCAGCACTGACCAAGCCACTCGGTCCAGCCCCAGTTTCCACCACTGTTTTTTCTGTTTCCGCGAACAAACTACCACTGGATAGAGGGTGCTGCTGCTGCTGCTGCTCTACCAGCTGTTGCTGCTGTCGGTTAATCAGCAAAAGCAGGCACTCCTCTCTATGCAGCTCTTGAAAAAGTTGCTGCTTGGCCTCTGCCCGGCGCTTGGCTGCACGCTCTTCCGCGCGTGGGAAGTCCGCGAAGGTGTATGCCGGTGTCGGAGCTGTAGGATATGGTGGTTCCTCTGGTTCGCCCGGAACGACTGGTTCCGCATCGCTGGCGGGCTGTTGCACTTCCGCACAGCCAGAATGCTCCATCGCCTCGTTCTGCTGCCCCTGGAGCTCGGCTAGCTCACAGCTGAGAAGAGTCTCCGCGCCTGCGAGGGGCTCCATCGGTTCGCCATACTGCTCCTGGTGCTCCGGAACTGGCAACTTCTGGTTTACAGAATCGTAGGCAGCGAGCATCTCCACGTCTGTGGAATCCACGGGCAGATTATACTGCACGTTACGATGCGGCGAGAACAGCGTGGCAAACGGAGGCAGCGGTGAATCGCTACGCTCGGAAGCAGGGCTCGATTTGATGGACTCCAAATCGGGTAAACATTCGATGTTTGGGACGATGTTTGATGGCTTTGTGGGTGCCTCCTGTCCAATTGACGCGGTGTTGAGAGCACTTCTGGCCGCGCGCTCCCTACACATTGTGCCACATTCACGACACAGGACCAGCATGCGAGGGTCTGTTTCCTCGATCGGGTTGATTAGGTTCTGCAATAGTCATAAGTTAATGAAATCATAAAAAAAACAAATTAAACAAAACTCATACGATACGATTTAAACGAAACAGATACGATTCATCGATCTTGGGAGAAAACGCTTCCAAAACGCTGGCGTATAGTATTGTGCTGCCTGCCTGTGTTTTCAAAACACATGAATTTGCATTATCAAAAGTGGAGGAAAAGTGTGGATTGGAAAGATTCAATTAAACAAGTCGCTTATCACAGCACAATGTTTTTTGCGCCTCCATTCTGTTTCTCAGCAATCAGGCACAGCTCCAAACGTAACAGCGGTTGCAAAACAGAACTATGACCGTTCAGTGACTTTTGATTAAGGGATTTTTTCGATGAAAATTAAACCAACTTTTTACATGTCTTGCCCATATTTTTCCAAGAAAGTGCCTGCAATTACGTTGACTTTCAGGGAGTTTTTGCTACCCTAGACCCTTACGTTAAAATACCCTTCTTCTCTGAGTAGGGTTCTCTGCAATCGGGGACTCCTGATTACAGAGAAGAATTTGTAAGCAAAATAAATGCCGACTTTTTACATTTTCTGGGTTTGAACTAAAAATTGATAGCAGAATGATAGGCAGGAAGGTAGTGCCTCCTTGGTTTATAGAGATTTCATCACTTCATTCCCAATAAGCATAGTAGGAGAGGTTTGGTGGTATATAACTGTCAAAAAGTTTTCGAAGCCACAGCAGGCGTGAGTTTTTAGAATGAAATTGCAAAAACTGTTTTAAATTATGGGATTTTTTCAGCAAGACGAACACAATGAACTAAAAGCGACACAGCCGAGCAAAAACAAGCCATTCTCCAGTGATGCGAGGTCGCACACATTCCAAACTTTGTTTTATATCTCTGGATCTTGAATGCCTCAATGTTGTAGTTCCTGTCGTTAGTCCTACTCATATTTCATTAATTTCACAATGTTCAACACAACTACGAGACTCACGAGTCCGTCGCGATAGCACGCGTTACGTTTGTTTCGTTTTCACCCTCGACTGCTCTCACTGCCTCTCGACTTTCCCACTCCCTCTCTCTCTGTCTCTCTCTGATTCGCCTCAGTTTAAAAAAAATCATGATCTCACATTTTCTATAACTACCTATTGCTAATTTGCCTTTCCTCTTTATCTCTCATGTACCTCTCAATCCCTACAGCGCCGTGGTACTTTTTTAAATATATTTATACAATGCAGCTACAAATGAGTATTCTGATGAGAACTAATCCCAACTACCGATCATTGATTTCAAATAATATCACTTTGATGAACCCGTCCATCTCAAACCTTTAAAGAGGTGGACTTGTAATTATCATCATTCTGTAACTCATATAACGCCCATGCAAACCGACGGCTGCTAGAGACAAGGCTGGTCTTACCAAGCGACCCTAACACTTGCAATGGTTGCAACTGACCAACTGCGCTTGCCAATTTCGACCGAACGATAATCTCCCGAGCAAACGAAAAACGTTTTTCGTCACTTGCATTTGTATTGCGTTAAAAATTATGCTTCCAAAGTTTTGCAGAATAATTAACGTTTCACATGAACCATTTTTTTTTTATTTTTAAAACGCACAACTATTGCCTCGACAATCATAATGCAAAGTTTAGCAGGAGCAGGAGTTTGATGCTTGTTTTAACGCAGTTTGAAGCAAGGCACCACTGGTTTGCACTGCACAGCATTTTGGAATAAATCACGAACACGAACTTACCGAAACGGACGCAACCTCTGCCAGCATGGCGTACTCTCGTTCGCCTGGTATCAATTGGGTGCTTCCATCCTCGATTTTGCATATAATGCATTGCGCTACGGCAAGCCTTGCGGCGTCCTCCGTGCCCTTCGGCGAACTCATCTTTCACACTGCACTCAAGATCTGGAACGAATGCGGCGAACAGAACACTTGGCAAGAGCACTAACACTGGCGTGAGCGAATATCACTTCTAGACGATGCGCATGCGCTGGTGGTCCGAGCAAGACTGGCGCAGCTCGCTGGATCGTGCATCCATTTATAACGTCTCTCGCAAGCAAGTGTGGTGTGATGTGCAGCTAGGGGCCCACGGTGGGATCGGTGGGAGGTTTTCACCGGACCAAATCGTGGGTCGCGCAGATTTTCTTTTTCTGTCACTACGCTTTTTTACACAAAGTGAATCTTTTATCCACAACAGTTTGTCGATGAATGGATCAGTTTTACTGGGGCTTGTTTTTCTTTCCAACGCTTTGATACACCTGTGTGGAAATGAAAGCAAATGAAAATAAAAATTACAATTTTAACATGATAGTAGCATAATTTTTTTAGCAGTAATGTTTTGTTCATATCTATTGGATTTTGATTAAATCGATTTTGCAATTAAAGTCTATCTAGAAAATCTATTTAATCACAAATTCTTCGAAAATCTCGGGTAGTTGACTATGATTTTGTGAACCAGCTCTACTAGGAAAGTTATTTTTAAAAAACTGGTTTTATTACTCCATTATATCATAATTCATTCGAATGTGTTGATGCGGTGTTATGCGTTATAAAAATGTCCCTTTCAATTAATTATGAATAATTATCTTTCACAATGAATTTAAAATTTTAAACGAGTATTTTTTTAAATAAAATATCTGATCTTTTTTTCGATTTCTTCGTATACGCAGAGCAATACAGAACAAGTCACACAATTGGAAGGGAAATCTGGCCTTTATCGCATCTTTTCTGCTACTTTCTTTGTCTCGGGTTTCATACGCGCAACTGTTGCATTTGTGCTAGCCGGAACACAACCAAAACTCGTCAAAACTTTGTTCGGTCGCAAACATTTCTAAGAGCGACCGACAATTTCTACACATGTTTTCCTAAATGTTGAACGAGGCGCTGGGCCAGCTCGGTTGTGGTGCCGCGTCTCAACGTACCAGCTCTAGCAGCTGAAATGGTGTGTGAAAAATGGTATCAACGAACACAAACGATTTTGGAAATAGGCGGTCCGAATTGGTGCGGGAAGTTGGGCCGGAAGAAAAGGACAACCTATAGGCTACAAGCTCGCTCGGTTCGCGGAAGACTTGGAAAGGAAATTTGAGCAGTCCAGGGGGCCTCTTGTGTCAAAATCCCTTGGAAACAGAAGTTCTCACTCGGTTAGGGTTTATGAGGAAAGAAAGTTAAAAAGGTCGGTTCCGCCAAGATCATCATCAGCAGCATAGAATACTCTCACTGTCGTAGATTAAATTTAATGCATAGGAAAAGGAAATTGTGAAATAATCCACACCAAATTTAACATAATTTAATCGAAGCAACTTAAATTTAATTGAATTTGCTTCAAAAATGTACAGCAAGGAATCAAAAAAAATTATTCAATCAGAGCGGATGTGTTCGATTCCAAAGTAAGATGGCTGACCGTCTCTTACCCCCATTAATGTTGCCAACTGTACATATACATTCTACACCGATGACTCATTCCGCGGATCTTCGCCAAAACAATCTGTTGTTCATCCTCCAACCAATACGCCTGCGGTCCGGGTAACAAAGAAACCCCAGCATCGCGGCCATAAACACCGTGATACGATACGAGCGTGCATCGATTGGATCGGGGCCAGATCCTAGGTTCACGGAATAGAGTTTTCAATCCCTGCAATTGCTTAGTAAATACAATACCTTCGTTTGTCTACAAGAGAAAGGCACGCGGTACCTTTCCTTCTTTCTGAGCCATCCTCCAAGGCGCACAGCATATTCTCAGCGGAAACGAAAGAACGTTAACCCCAAGAAAATGCATAAACCTGGGAAAAATACTCATTAAGCTCGATGCCTCCTGCGGACTAGTGCTGCATAGAAGCTTCGTTTGCTGGCTGAATACTCTTTTCGATCTGCTGTTGCATCCATGAATGGTGCGCGTTGTATTTGATCGCAAGGATCATAAACCTACCTCCTCCGATACCAACGGACGGTTTAATTCATTCATCCGATCGTAGGCTCGAGGAAATCAGCAAGCATTTGGCGTGAAATTAAAAAACTCTATCACCGATGCATTGAGGCTCCGTAGGAGCGAGAGAGCATGCCTTGACCGATCGCAGTTGCGCGGAGAATATGTGACGTCGATAAACTAGCTCATTGTCATCTTCAGGTCTATACCGGGGGGATGGAGGTGGCGTCTTTACGAACACAAAGAAGCTTATACAAGTGGTCACACTTGGGGCGATACAAGTGCGCTTCAGGGCATCCAAGAAATGCTTTTCCTCGATGGCAAAAACGTTGCCATGACAACAAGTCTGACTAACGACGGATTTTGCAGCATTTTTCGTTTCAAAAACCATTGAACAAAAAGTGTAGAAATATCTAGTTTCAAACAACCCTCAACACAACATCAGCTTGATATGAAACTGACATTTAATCATTAAGAAATGCGAGCTATAGTTTGTTTGTGTCTTGGCCGTTTTGAGGATCTGCGATTGTGAGTCCGACTAGGGAGTTCAACCCTTCCTCGCTGTTCGTAGTAGATAAAACCTCTCTGCATTCTTTCAGAACCATGACACTACAAAGAATGATTTGCTCAAAAAACTACCTTTTTTTCCAAAACCGATCCATAAATGGTTTTAAGAATAAATTATAAAGCCTGTCGATTTGCGTAATGCAGCGTTCAAATTGGCCTCGAATCGAATCAATTCATGTACGAGCAATTTGCTGACCCTACTTGCTTCTCATCTACAACATGTATTTTGATTTTCTAAACCGTGTTGGAATAGAAGTTCGTCAAGAAAATAAATGGCTTGTACAAATTTTATGAACCGTCATAACCAAAGCATTTAAAAATCTAAAAATATATCATGCCATGGAAGATTGTTCAAGTCAAATTTGGAAAACATGGCCAAACACGACTTTATATTTCTTTTCTTGGAATCATTTCATTTAGGGTAAGAATAACAAACTAAATTCATCCACAGACTACGTTTTGAAGGCCTTTCTTGAACGCAACGCAAAGAAGCAACTTAGCTCCCCTAAACATGCTCGATCCATGATCGTCGTGAAATCCGATGACTCGCCAGCTATGTGTAAATAAAACGTGCTTCCCGCATAACACCCCACGGATGAGGAGAACGATACATAAGAATATTTTATGTCCCGGAAGAAAGAAGCGTTCGTTTCCATGTGCGGCATTTAGCTGATTTTGAAATCGTTCTAGAAAGTAAATAACCGAGGGAGGCTTTGGAATAAAACGGGTTTCTTTTAAAATGACGGGGTTTCTTTTTAACAAAAATCCTGGGTATGTTTCTAAGAAAAAGGTTTTTTCTTCTTTATATACTAATAACCCTATACAGGTTTAATTAATGAAGTTTTCCATACAGAGATCGTTGGAATAACGTTTCTCAACCCGATTAATGTTGCCAACTGTACTCATGCATTTTACACCGATGACTCATTCCGCGGATCATCGACAAATCAATCTGGTGTTCATCCTCCAACCAATACGCCTGAGGTCCGGGTAACAAAGAAACCCCAACATTGGGGCCATAAACACCGTGATACGATACGAGCGTGCATCGATTGGATCGGGGCCAGATCCTAGGCTCACGGAATGGAGTTTTCAATCCCTGCAATTGCTTGGTAAATACAATACCTTCGTTTGTCTACAAGAGAAAGGCACGCGGTACTTTTCCTTCTTTCCCGAGCCATCCTCCAAGGCGCACAGCATATTCTCAGCGGAAACGAAAGAGCGTTAACCCCAAGAAAACGCATAAACCTGGGAAAAATACTCATTAACCTCGATGCCTCCTGCGGACTAGTGCTGCATAGAAGCTTCGTTTGCTGGCTAAATACTCTCTTCGATCTGCTGTTGCATCCATGAATGGTGCGCGTTGTATTCGATCGCAAGGATCATAAACCTACCTCCTCCGATACCAACGGACGGTTTTATTCATTCATCCGATCGTAGGCTCGAGGAAATCAGCAAGCATTCGGCGTGAAATTAGAAAACTCTATAACCGATGTATTGAGGCTCCGTAGGAGCGAGAGAGCATGCCTTGACCGATCGCAGTTGCGCGGAGAATATGTGACGTCGATGAACTAGCTCATTGTCATCTTCAGGTCTATACCGGGGGGATGGAGGTGGCGTATTTACGAACACAAAGAAGCTCGTACAAGTGGTCACACTTGGGGCGATACAAGTGCGCTTCAGGGCATCCATGAAATGCTTTTCCTCGATGGCAAAAACGTTGCCATGACAACAAGTCTGATTAACGACGGATTTTGCAGCATTTTTCGTTTCAAAAACCATTGAACAAAAAGTGTAGAAATATTCAGTTTCAAACAACTCTCAACACAACATCGGCTTGATATGAAACTGACATTTAATCATTAAGAAATGCGAGCTATAGTTTGTTTGTGTCTAGGCCGTTTTGAGGATCTGCGATTGTGGCTCCGACTAGGGAGTTCAACCCTTCCTCGCTGTTCGTAGTAGATAAAACCTCTCTGCATTCTTTCAGAACCATGACACTACAAAGAATGATTTGCTCAAAAAACTACCTTTTTTTCCAAAACCGATCCATACATGGTTTTAAGAATAAATTATAAAGCCTGTCGAATTGCGTAATGCAGCGTTCAAATTGGCCTCGACTCGAATCAATTCATGTACGAGCAATTTGCTGACCCTACTTGCTTCTCATCTACAATATGTAGTTTGATTTTTTAGACCGTTTTGGAATAGAAGTTCGACAAGAAAATAAATGGCTTGTACAAATTTTATGAACCGCCATAACCAAAGCATTTAAAAATCTAAAAATATATCATGCCATGGAAGATTGTTCAAGTCAAATTTGGAAAACATGGCCAAGCACGACTTTATATTTCGTTTCTTGGGCTCATTTCATTTAAGGTAAGAATAACAAACTAAATTCATCCACAGACTACATTTTGAAGGCCTTTCTTGAACGCAACGCAAAGAAGCAACTTAGCTCCCCTAAAAATGCTCGATCCATGATCGTCGTGAAATCCGATGACTCGCCAGCTATGTGTAAATAAAACGTGCTTCCCGCATATCACCCCACGGATGGGGAGAATAATACATAAGAATATTTTATGTCTCGGAAGAAAGAAGCGTTCGTTTCCATGTGCGGCATTTAGCTGATTTTGAAATCGTTCTAGAAAGTAAATAACCGAGGGAGGCTTTGGAATAAAACGGGTTTCTTTTAAAATGACGGGGTTTCTTTTTAACAAAAATCCTAGGTATATTTCTAAGAAAAAAGTGTTCTCTTCTTTAAATACTAATAACCCTATACAGGTTTAATTAATGAAGTTTTCCATACAGAGATCGTTGGAATAACGTTTCTCAACCCGATTAATGTTGCCAACTGTACACATGCATTTTATACCGATGACTCATTCCGCGGATCATCGACAAAACAATTTGTTGTTCATCCTCCAACCAATACGCCTGCGGTCCGGGTAACAAAGAAACCCCAGCCTCGGGGCCATAAAAACCGTGATACGATACGAGCGTACATCGATTGGATCGGGGCCAGATCCTAGGCTCACGGAATGGAGTTTTCAATCCCTGCAATTGCTTAGTAAATACAATACCTTCGTTTGTCTACAAGAGAAAGGCACGCGGTACTTTTCCTTCTTTCCCGAGCCATCCTCCAAGGCGCACAGCATATTCTCAGCGGAAACGAAGGAGCGTTAACCCCAAGAAAATTCAGATCTGCTGTTGCATCCATGAATGGTGCGCGTTGTATTCGATCGCAAGGATCATAAACCTACCTCCTCCGATACCAACGGACGGTTTTATTCATTCATCCGATCGTAGGCTCGAGGAAATCAGCAAGCATTCGGCGTGAAATTAGAAAACTCTATCACCGATGCATTGAGGCTCCGTAGGAGCGAGAGAGCATGCCTTGACCGATCGCAGTTGCGCGGAGAATATGTGACGTCGATGAACTAACTCATTGTCATCTTCAGGTCTATACCGGGGGGATGGAGGTGGCGTATTTACGAACACAAAGAAGCTCGTACAAGTGGTCACACTTGGGGCGATACAAGTGCGCTTCAGGGCATCCAAGAAATGTTTTCGCTTGATAGTTCGACAAAACAATTTGTTGTTCATCCTCCAACCAATACGCCTGCGGTCCGGGTAACAAAGAAACCCCAGCATCGGGGCCATAAACACCGTGATACGATACGAGCGTACATCGATTGGATCGGGGCCAGATCCTAGGCTCACGGAGTGGAGTTTTCAATCCCTGCAATTGCTTAGTAAATACAATACCTTCGTTTGTCTACAAGAGAAAGGCACGCGGTACCTTTCCTTCTTTCTGAGCCATCCTCCAGGGCACACAGCATATTCTCAGCGGAAACGAAAGAGCGTTAACCCCAAGAAAATGCGTAAACCTGGGAAAAATACTCATTAACCTCGATGCCTCCTGCGGACTAGTGCTGCATAGAAGCTTCGTTTGCTGGCTGAATACTCTCTTCGATCTGCTGTTGCATCCATGAATGGTGCGCGTTGTATTCGATCGCAAGGATCATAAACCTACTTCCTCCGATGCCAACGGACGGTTTTATTTATTCATCCGATCGTAGGCTCGAGGAAATCAGCAAGCATTTGGCGTGAAATTCGAAAACTCTATCACCGATGTATTGAGGCTTCGTAGGAGCGAGAGAGCATGCCTTGACCGATCGCAGTTGCGCGGAGAATATGTGACGTCGATGAACTAACTCATTGTCATCTTCAGGTCTATACCGGGGGGATGGAGGTGGCGTCTTTACGAACACAAAGAAGCTCGTACAAGTGGTCACACTTGGGGCGATACAAGTGCGCTTCAGGGCATCCATGAAATGCTTTTCCTCGATGGCAAAAACGTTGCCATGACAACAAGTCTGATTAACGACGGATTTTGCAGCATTTTTCGTTTCAAAAACCATTGTACAAAAAGTGTAGAAATATTCAGTTTCAAACAACTCTCAACACAACATCAGCTTGATATGAAACTGACATTTAATCATTAAGAAATGCGAGCTATAGTTTGTTTGTGTCTAGGCCGTTTTGAGGATCTGCGATTGTGGCTCCGACTAGGGAGTTCAACCCTTCCTCGCTGTTCGTAGTAGATAAAACCTCTCTGCATTCTTTCAGAACCATGACACTACAAAGAATGATTTGCTCAAAAAACTACCTTTTTTTCCAAAACCGATCCATACATGGTTTTAAGAATAAATTATAAAGCCTGTCGAATTGCGTAATGCAGCGTTCAAATTGGCCTCGACTCGAATCAATTCATGTACGAGCAATTTGCTGACCCTACTTGCTTCTTATCTACAATATGTATTTTGATTTTCTAAACCGTTTTGGAATAGAAGTTCGTCAAGAAAATAAATGGCTTGTACAAATTTTATGAACCGTCATAACCAAAGCATTTATAAATCTAAAAATATATCATGCCATGGAAGATTGTTCAAGTCAAATTTGGAAAACATGGCCAAACACGACTTTATATTTCGTTTCTTGGAATCATTTCATTTAGGGTAAGAATAACAAACTAAATTCATCCACAGACTACGTTTTGACGGCCTTTCTTGAACGCAACACAAAGAAGCAACTTAGCTCCCCTAAAAATGCTCGATCCATGATCGTCGTGAAATCCGATGACTCGCCAGCTATGTGTAAATAAAACGTGCTTCCCGCATAACACCCCACGGATGAGGAGAATAATACATAAGAATATTTTATGTCTCGGAAGACAGAAGCGTTCGTTTCCATGTGCGTCATTTAACTGATTTTGAAATCGTTCTAGAAAGTAAATAACCGAGGGAGGCTTTGGAATAAAACGGGTTTCTTTTAAAATGACTTGGTTTCTTTTTAACAAAAATCCAAGGTATGTTTCTAAGAAAAAAGTTTTTTCTTCTTTATATACTAATAACTCTATACAGGTTTAATTAATGAAGTTTTCCATACAGAGATCGTTGGAATAACGTTTCTCAACCCGATTAATGTTGCCAACTGTACACATGCATTGTACACCGATGACTCATTCCGCGGATCATCGACAAAACAATTTGTTGTTCATCCTCCAACCAATACGCCTGAGGTCCGGGTAACAAAGAAACCCCAGCATCGCGGCCATAAACACCGTGATACGATACGAGCGTGCATCGATTGGATCGGGGCCAGATCCTAGGCTCACGGAATGGAGTTTTCAATCCCTGCAATTGCTTAGTAAATACAATACCTTCGTTTGTCTACAAGAGAAAGGCACGCGGTACCTTTCCTTCTTTCCCGAGCCATCCTCCAAGGCGCACAGCATATTCTCAGCGGAAACGAAGGAGCGTTAACCCCAAGAAAATGCGTAAACCTGGGAAAAATACTCATTAACCTCGATGCCTCCTGCGGACTAGTGCTGCATAGAAGCTTCGTTTGCTGGCTGAATACTCTCTTCGATCTGCTGTTGCATCCATGAATGGTGCGCGTTGTATTCGATCGCAAGGATCATAAACCTACCTCCTCCGATGCCAACGGACGGTTTTATTCATTCATCCGATCGTAGGCACGATGACATTGGCTTCTCGACTAATGCGGTGTCACGGAGCACTCGGCATGAAATTAGAAAGCACTTGATGCATTGAGGCTTTGTGGGAGCGAGAGAGCATGCCTTGCTGTGTGACGTTGCATATATGGCATCGGTGAACTAACGCGTTGCGCATTCTTAATATAAAATCTTTTTAATTGTCTTTAACAAAGATAATTAATATCAGTTTTCCTTCACCACCCGCTAAGGGCTCAAATGATTAATTTTCAAATTGTATTCATCCATTATTCGGATGGCACATAGCGTGTCAATTACATTTCAGAATAAGTATATTTCTCACAGTCCACAAGGAGCACGATTGCGCTGATAGTGCAATTACAGAAAGGCCGAAGAAAATTACGAATCAAGCGGCCATGATGCCAGCTTTACATTTCACGAACAACAACGTCGCCTTTCCCTCGATCTTCACACATGACGCATTGCGAAAGAATGAAATTTCCGTCTGCGAACAGTTGTTTCCGTTTGGACGTTGCCCTGGATGTGCTTCACCTCGCTGTAAACACATGTCGATTCTTGACATTTCTTAAGTTCTCTATACTATGGCTATACCTCTCAGTTTTATAAGGCTTGTTGTGCTTCAACACGACGTTGATCGAGACAAGGAATTTTCTTTGCGAGGTATACGGCCATCGGTAATTTATAACGATCTTAGAAATCTCTTTGAAGCACTTTTCCGTGATCCTACCAATACTCAGGGTAGAGGGATTGGTTCTACAAACCAAAGCTTAAGCTTTCAACGCAGACATATGCGGAAATGTGTCCCTTTCTTGCGGCAGTTTTTTTTTCTTTTTTTAAGAAGAGCAGGCTGAAGAGATTCAACGCGTAGCCTGGTTAGCAGATGTTACATAATGTGCTGGAAGCCTGTTTTTTTTTTTAGTAATAAGGCGACATACATTTGGAGTCTGCCTATCGTATAGTATTATCTTTATCTAATATATATATAAAACGAAGTTTGAAAAATGTGCGCTCACGCATCACTAGAGAACGTCTTTACCGATTTTTGTCGTTTTTGATTGATGATGATTTCAACACTTTTTCACAACAATTTTCTTTTAAAAACTCGCACCTACTATGGCTCCATTTATTCTGGCTGAGTTAATCTAGCGAATGAATGAAATGCGAAAATTGAATCGAATGGCATGATAGTGAAAAATTTTACCAACTGAGAACTGATTAATCAACTGAATACTTCAAGCGAGAAGCTACCGTTAGCCGATTACGCATACTGTGGTACGTTCACATGTTATAACCCACACAACTGTACAAACCACCGCTGCATCAGTAGTGGTACATCCCTTGCACCACTACACACATCAGGCAAAAGGGACTGTGCGTCGGTGTGAGAATTAGGCAAAGTCACACGAAGAGTCGTGAGAAAAATTGCTCTACCACCAAGGAGAAGTTGATTCCCCAGCCTAGATCGTCCCTTCCGAGAAAGAGAGGCCCGAACTAGCCCTATGAGAATGTCACTGGAGTGATAAAGCAGACGATACATGGTCACCATCGATTGTCCTGCTCTTGCCTGGCTTCGGCGAGGGGAATTCGATTCCCCAGCCACGAACGCGACCCTTAGGCAGGCAGAGAAAAACCAAACCCACGAGAGAGCGGATCTTCTAGCACCTCAGAAGGGCCAGTTGATTGTGGAACTCATCGCTCTTCATCGCACCATCTCTCTCTTTCTCTCTCTCTCTCTCTCTCCACGAATAGTTTTGCCGATCCTCGGCAATGCTTCGATCAACGATGAGCGGGCAGCGCCGCACTCACTGCAACTGCTCAATTAGTTCTCCCTCGTTTGCGTTACGGATTCGAACCTCACGCAGCTCGAGCTCAAGCCAAGAGTAGCTGGTGGATGCTGTACCCATGTGTCTAGCGATCGTCTTTCAGTACAGACGTGTCTTGTTTCGTGTCGCACAGTTCGAGTGGTTTCAGTAGCAAGAGCCAAAGTGAGCCTCATTTTCAAACCAGCAACTTTTATTTTCCAAAGTATCTTGTGGAAGGTATATGGTGATATAAGCGTTTCGCTTAGTGTGCGTGTGTGCTGTGGGTTGCCGAAGCGTGCGTGTGTGAAGTTGGAAAAGAAAAATACTTTCAATAAACTGCATGATGTCATCAGAAAAGTGAAGACTATACTTTATGAAATTCAAGTTCGCAACGAAACGAGTTAAAAAAAGTTGAAACGTGAATAGTTCAGTGCAAGCGAGCGCGTAGTTATAGCGGAACAATTTAAAAGCCATACAAATCGTTTGAAAACCTCATATAACGCAGAGCTGCTTTACAGGAAAAAGTATTCGTCGTGTCTCGCTGAAGGTGAGTATAAGGTTGAAACCTTCCTTTTTTTTTTTTCTTTAGCTACAGTTTGTGTATTCTGTACTTCTAATCGTTCACTTTCTAAAATTTTACATCGTACTTCCTGCGACGATTGCCTATCGAAATTCTCTAGTTTATCGCGTCAAACGATTTCCCGTTTTGCAAGCCAAATCAAATTTTCCAAATCAATCCGTGTCCTGAATTCGTGTACGTGCAACACTTTTTTCCCGAATATCTTGATTAATTGCAAGCTAAAACTAGTGATGGCAAAATATGACTCACATTAGCACTGCACATTAGAGACGAGAAACAGGATACTTTAAGAACATTTATTAGCAAAACTAAAGCAATTTCAGCAGGAAATTTCTAGAATCTGATTTCTGAATTCGTGTACGTGCAACACTTTTTTCCTGAATACCTTGATTAATTGCAAGCTAAAACTAGTGATGGCAAAATATGACTCACATTAGCACTGCACATTATAGACGAGAAACAGGATGCTTTAGGGAAATTTATTAGCAAAACTTAAGCAATTTCAGCAGGAAATTTCTAGAATCTGATTTCTGAATTCGTGTACGTGCAACACTTTTTTCCTGAATACCTTGATTAATTGCAAGCTAAAACTAGTGATGGCAAAATATGACTCACCTTAGCACTGCACATTAGAGACGAGAGACAGGATGCTTTAGGGAAATTTATTAGCAAAACTAAAGCAATTTCAGCAGGAAATTTCTAGAATCTGATTTCTGAATTCGTGTACGTGCAACACTTTTTTCCTGAATACCTTGATTAATTGCAAGCTAAAACTAGTGATGGCAAAATATGACTCAACTTAGCACTGCACATTTTAGACGAGAAACAGGATGCTTTAGGGAAATTTATTAGCAAAACTAAAGCAATTTCAGCAGGAAATTTCTAGAATCTGATTTCTGAATTCGTGTAAGTGCAACACTTTGTTCCTGAATATCTTGATTAATTGCAAGCTAAAACTAGTGATGGCAAAATATGACTCACCTTAGCACTGCACATTATAAATGAGAAACAGAATGCTTTAAGAAAATTTATTAGCAAAACTAAAGCAATTTCAGCAGGAAATTTCTAGACGAGCACAGTTGTTTCACTTTTGATAATCGAGTTTGACCATTCAATATTGTTTACAGCTGTGGTAAAAAGAATCAAGGTAGCCGTAAAAAATCTTGAATTTGAAAAGAATCGATAGAACTGAATCGCGTTCTACCGAATTTCATCAAAAAGTTGAAATCCACGGCAAAAGGAAGTAAAATGAAGCAAATTTTCAAATGTGTAAACGGGCAACTTGAACTGTTTCATCCAGCTAGGAGAAAACGAATGCCATTCAATCTCCTCAACTAAAGTAGTGACTTTTTAATTTTCCTATCACACCTGGCCAGTGTCTGCCAAATTTTGCGAAGATCAGGATGAATCAAGAAAGCATGTTACGTGGAAGCGGGATTTTGAATTACTTTTTCTTGAGAATAAGTTTTATGTGGACGAACCTGATCGGGTGACATTTTCTTGGGACGATTTTCCAAATAGCTTACAAGAAGAACAGATTAGAAGAAGATCCGACAATAATGGAAGAATTTGTCGTAGATTAAACACAAAACCGGAAGATCCGACAATAATTAAAGAATTTATCGTAGATTAACCACAAAACCGACTCCACCGCACTATTTTGGTAGTATTTCTCACTTTACTCGTTCGATTCGTTCTGCACAACTTGTAACTGCACTCTGAGCAACGACTTCTATTATTAAACACGCCAGCAAAGATTATTAAACACCACTGACCACATCAACTGCCGCGAACGAAGTGGCAGAACGAACGCTTCGCCCGGTCGCTCCCGATGGCCCTTTAGGTTAAAATATATGAACGTATGACGTCAGACTCGGTCACTCAGAGTAAAAGCACATCCGGCTGGGTACGTTCACATTTTACGCTAGGAATAAACAGAACTAGATTCCAACAAGGTTTTTTGTTGATGCTATAAAAAACTTCTGTGCAACAAAAAAGAACCGCTGCTCACAGCAATTTCCCACACAAATCGTTAGTTTTGCTTATAGCTTGAAGAAATGCAGCTGGTACTGCATTCCTTGGCCATAATGTGCAGTTTTAAAGTGAGTTATATTTAGCCATTACAGCTTGCATGCATCGATTGCCTCGTCTAATCTAGCAAATTTTTAATCCATAGCAAATTCCAAGCATTGGTCCATGTTCATGAATTCGTTGTCAAATGCTTAAGACCTTTGATGGCGATTAAATGGTTTCTTGTTTGCGGTGTGCCAATTGTTATTTCAAGGTCTGATCATTTAAATTAAAGTAGATTAAATATTGTACGGAACAATTTCAAATGAAATTTTGGATAAAAAAAAGGGCGTTGATTTTTTTAACAATTCTGTAGCAGATTTTGTTTTCCCCCTATCTCGAGTCCACGGATTGAACTGTAGTTGTTGCTCTTCGCTCACCCGTTTTTATGTCTGATTATTCGCAGCGAAGCTGGGCTCCTCCTAAGCTTCCTGAGTTGCTCATACTTTTGTTAATCCTGAACGGAATCGATTGAAAATAGAAACATATTGAAAAAAAAACATGTGCAATTTTTCCTCAATTCTGTAGTTTTGGCAACTTGATCGTGTATAAGCGTTTATTTATTCGAAAGTTGGCAAGCAATCTTCTTTTTCTTCTTCTTATAAATAAAATGCATGCAATAACGTTTGTGTGTATATATCTGCTATATATACATAAAAAAAAAGTTGGGAATGTGTGCGACTGCGCATAACTGGAGAAAGGCTGGACCAATTTGTGTCTTTTTTGGTTCATTCTGTTCGTCTTGACCCAAGGCAGGTTTATGTGGCCAACAAAGTTGGAAAAATTCCCTGATTTCCACAATTTTCGCAATTTTCTACAAAAAAACTCACGCCTACTATGGTTCACAAAACTTTTTGTTTTTGATTTTCCACTGCATCTCGCCTACTATGGTTGTTGAGAATGAAGCTATCAAATCTGTGTAAACCAAAGCGAAACTCTTCCACCAGTTTCAAGTGGAAATTCAGGAAATTTAAAAAGCCAAACAAATGTTGCTTTTATTTTGCGTCAAAATTCTCTGGTTTCCTGGCGAAACGACCAACGTTGTCATGCCTACCCATTTTTAGGCTTTACGAGACATTTTCCCGTTTACCGTACGTGGATACCCAATCCTTCGGACCAGTCTGGATTTGAACCCACGCAGTCCTTAGAAATTCCTACTGTGCTAATCAAGAGTTCCCGAGTTCAAAGAACGGTGCTCATAGAGAAAAAGAGTATTTTAACGCAAGGGCTTAGGGTAGCTCAAACTCCCAGAAGGTCAACGTTGAGGAGGATAGCAAAAGCGAGAACGCCAGTCAGTGGCAAATGAATAACGGGGATTCGCAGATCAATTTAACAATAAGAAAAAAAAACTGTATTGAACAGGCAAGTGAATTAAAATATTAACCTGGTTTTGCTACTTAACAGTCAACGTCATTGCAGAGAACTTACGTCAAAAAATATAGGAAAGACGTGTAAAAAGTTGAGTAAATTTTCATCGAAAAAATCACTTAGTCAAAATTCGCATTTATTGAAAAATCCCTCATATCCCGAGCAAAACCGGGTAAAAAGCTAATACTTGTATATATGCATGTGCTCGTATCACAGAAAATCTACCGGATCGAATCGTACCAAACTTGGCACGAAGGTTGACAATATTACCGGATAGTATTATTTGGAGTCGTTTTCCCCGAAAAAAAGTTCCTCCCCATCTCTCTCATGCACCTTTCTGTTAAAAATATGAGAAGAAAATATTTCTCCGAAACTACTCGACGGATTTGCGTAGGTGCGAGTAAGTCATAAGATTAAGGTACGAGCTGACGCAATTGGAGCGTGAAGGCCGCGATCTGCTGAGGGAGTATAGCATCGTTAGGATACATGGATAGGTTATCACAAAACTAGATTTTATGGCTAGTAGGGTTTTGGTAAGAAGATCTTTAGAACAGCCAAACCTCCAAATTATAAATTAGACCTTGATAGTGGACACGAATTAAAATTCCACATCAACTTTCATCATGTTTTAAAATATGCGGTAAACTATAAACATTTCAAACTTGCACTTTACTCACGCCTCGTCTAGGAACATTTACGAGTTAAGCTTATGCAACTACGGCTTTTGCTTAAATTACTCGTCGCTTTAACTTTTTTTGTAATTTATTTATTCATTGACAATCATCGAGCTTATAAGCCTAAATGATCTTATAAAACTAAACTTAAACTAAGTACAATATTGTAATAACGACTTTAACATTTAAGCGATAACGCGACGTAAATACATTAAACGTTCAATACATAATAGTTCCTTAAATAAGACCTGAGCTCCTGAGTTGACTTAGAGAAGTCCGTAATGAAATCAATTGTATTGTTCTGTCTGACTAGTTGCAAGAACGGATCGTTTGCACAAAAAGTAGTAGACCTGAAGCTCTTAGCAACTGACTAGGTCTCAGTCCTCTGCATGGAACATGAAAGTTGAAATGTTCTAAAATTAGAGGAGCGTCAATATTGCCTGTAAGAATCTTATGTGTAAAAATGCATTGAGCAGACATTCTTCTATGCTCTAAGGATTCGAGTCCGAAGAGAAAACATCTTGTCCGATATTGAGGCCTAGGAATCCGACTCGACCATGGGAGCCGATAGAATAGATAACGTGTGATTTTTTTTTTTTTTTTATCCGTTCAATCCTGATAATCCGGTCTTTCTGAACCTTCATATAATAAATAACGGATTCATGTTGTAAATGGTTACGTTTGAAGCCTAGCTGAGGAAAACTAACAGAATTACAAATCTTTGGTGTTTGTATTGGTTTTGGCCTGTTATGAAAATGACTGTGAATAAGGAAGACAACAGCTCTTCTCATCGACCGCCTTCTTTCAGAAGCGTATAGGATTCCTTTTTCGAGTAGATGATAATGTTGGTCTCTCCGTCAAAACCGACCAACTTCGATTTGGAAGTAAAAGAAAGAGGATCTTGACTGTACTGTAGACATAATTCGATTTTTCACTGCTGTGAAGCACGATCGCTTGACACGATCGTTAAAATATCAAAACTATTTCACTGCCCTCAACGGGTTACGTCAACTCACTGCTAGTGCATTAAAAATCCAGGATGCCCATTAAACACTTGCTAAAAACCATAAAAATCTTGGCTGATTTGAGCACAGCCTCGCACTGTTCGTTTTCACAACCGTTTTATTAGGGCTGCATGTTGTTGTACTTGGGTGACAAATATATTATTCATGCGACAAGCCGACAAGCCGAGGCCCATTGGATCAGGCACGCATCATAAAACAGTGGAGTACGAATGTGCAAAATGCCAGATGATTGACGATTTTATTACGATGTCGCTCCTCGCCAGCGAAATTTTCAACCAGCTCGGCCATGATCGTAAAGTTCAGCCTTGTTCGATGCGTAACTACTCGACTGCGTCAGCGCTGCTAACCAAGGAGTTTGCAGCTGGATTCCAACTCGCAATTCCGCTTCGCAGTGCATTAGTACTGGCCATGCAGTTTCAGAGACGATTAAAACATCATCTCTCTGTGCTTGTAGCACTATGCAGCGGAATTCGTGAAACAATTCCTCGTTCGTGTTGAGTGTGGATGGGTATGAGGTGCAATGCATCGTTCAGTATAAGTTGATCGTTCAAGGCCATATATTTTAACGAACAAATGTTGGTACAGCTAGACTTTTAATGAATAGCGGATTAGCTGAACTTTTGACTCTTCCACTACCACTTACACAGATGTACCATAGCTGTGGATGCAATTACAATATAAATGTACCTACTATTATACCGACTTGTTTCTTGTTCGAATTCTGATCAACGACTGACTCTTTATTACAATGCTTACACATATACTTATGTCTAACTTACATCGATCACTTACACTACGCTTACATATTACTAACATTTCTAAGACACTACACCTACCTTTACATCACGTTCTACCTGTTCGTCACACGTGCCACCAATGGATAGCAGACATCAATACACAAACAAGACGTGGACGGATAGCAGCGGCACCAGGCGCCTCCATTTATTTGATAATTTCATTCCGCGCCCAGGCTATAACTCACCGGGACTTGAGATGGTCAATTCGGTCTATGTGTGTGTAATGGGCCGTTTTGAATGTGCTTAATTTGTCGAAAAGAAGAAAAAAGGTCCAAATTTAAATATTGCTAGAGCTGTTGAGATGTGCAGATGCAGGACCCGTTGGATTTTCTAAAGCGTAGATACAAGTGATCATTTCTTTTCATTTCAGCGATTTAAATTGGTTACCCCTGCCTTCAAGTAATCCAGAGGAGTTCAACGCGTACAGATTGGTAGAATAATTTGTAACAAGCTGCTGGGTAGAACCGCGACACCGAGACATTCCTGATCGACTGCCAGCTGAAGGCGAACACAATGGCTTGCGTACCCAGTAAGTGCTGATCCACCAGAACACCGAAGCGCAGACCGCAATTGCTAATGGCTAATACACTTTCATTGCAGAAAAGTCCAATGTGGCGAGCAAGGCCAAACGGGGCCGACCTGCGGGGCTGCATCCAGCCCTTCTTCTTCAGAGCTGCCAGGACTGTTACACGAAGTCCACAGAGCGAGAAAATAAGTGGTGGACGCAGTTGTGCCGAGAACCCCATCTGATGGTGTGGGCGAAATTTAAGAACACTCGATACTGGCCGGCAAAAGCGATAGCGACCCAAAAACACAAGACGGTTGTGTTCTACTTCGGCAAGCGTATCTTCGGGGTAGTGGACAGCGCTAATTGCTTGATGTACTCTCAGCACAATCCGAACCGAGTTGACAGGAAGGATTTGGCATGGATGTACGGATTCGTGGAGGCAGATGATTACATCTGCCGCCTTATTGAGGCCCACGGGTGCTTCCGGTACGCTGGGCCTAACAGGCGGTTCGACGCCGCCAGCATTAGGGAACATCGGCGCGAGGTGTTTCCGGATGCGTTTGCCTTTAGATTCCGTGCCATAGCTGCTGTTGCCCGTGGTCCGGTTGCCAACGCCAGGATGCTAGCGGCGAACCAGGAGAGAAGTGCCTCCCAAAGCCGCAATTTGGCTGGCGACGAGGATGCACAGTCAATGGATACAGACGAGGAAGTGGACGTGGTTACCGTGGATCCGCCGGCCCCTCCAGCTTGTCAGGTAATCTTTTTTTTTTTTTTGTAGGCAACGAATAGCATTGCAAGACGTTGTGGGATAGTTATCGGGATACCGAGGGTTAAGGTGTGTTCCCAATAATGCGTGTAGACGCCCAGATTTGTTTATCAACATGCGACCGGAGATGGTACCCGTTCACATTAGTTGCCCAATTTTCGCTCTCACACATCTACACATTGACTGTTTGTCAGACTATAAATGTCAATGTGATGACCGTTACCGCGCTTCGGGAACGCTCTTTTAATCTCGTTCTGCTTTCCTCTTCTACTTTTCAGCTGTCACCACCCGAGGACCCGATGTCGAAGGCGAAACATCAAATGGCGCTCGAACAGCTGCGCATTGATCATGAACAGGAGTTGGCACGTGCAAAGAAGATGGTTTGGTGCTCGTTCTGTGAAGAACCGGCAGTCATGATCTGCTGCTGGTCCTTCTTTTACTGCTCCGAGGAGTGCTTCATGCGCGACTCCCACCGGGCGGTGTGCAGCAAACCGTACCTGGCGGACCATGTTGCCTTCGCCAGACGTTCGTCACCAAGCATCCTAGCACCCATGCTAGCCAACTGCAACATTAGACAGCGTGCTGCCACCGTTTCGGGCCCGAGCACCGTTTATCGGCCCAGACCAATGCCATACCATTGCTGGTCGATCGTCCGTGACGCGGCTTCTAACGCGGCGGAGGAACAGCGCCAGCTAGGCGAGGCAAATCGCGCGCTCGAGTCTCGTCCACCATACCAGGTAGGCTCCAACTCCACCATCTACAACAGCTCGCCGATGCACGATGGTCAAGTGGACGCCAGCGCCATCCACTTACCTTCTAAGCCGCTCGACAAATTAGGTGTGCTGGCTTACGCAGCAGCCCAGTTTGTTAAGCATTCGGGACACCCACCGCGTTCCTAATGCTAAAACCCTTCCTGCTCGAGGTTGCACTGAAGCAGCAGTCAACCTAAGGTTCGGAACAATAGAAAGCGACCCATCCTGTTCAATGCTGGTATTCAGCCTTTTCAGACACACCTCAAAACGAAAATTATCACAAAGGAACAAACCGTAGAAATCTTGAGCACCTGTTATCAGTTGCACATTGGCATTGAAAAACAGAGAGTAACATTTTGCCTATAAAGCGTAATTGACAGTATATTGATTGATAATTCTCACTTATCTAGATCTGAACCTATTCAAATAAGATTATCATGGATTTTAAAATTATAGGGACTTGCATTGAACTCGTGTGACATTTAATGGCGTTTGTGTTTAAAATAAGAACAATTCTATAATTTTTAGAACGATAAAACCAAGGGAAAAGGGATTAATTGTTTAAAGCTGAGCTGGAGCCTTATCATGTTTTGTTTGCGAATACTTCAACAGAGTTTACCTATTCTAGATTTCCTTCTTGCCGATTTTCGTACATCAAAATATAATATTAGAAATTAACAAATAACATTTTACCTTCTAAGCGAATTGAATACATCTTTCAGTTACCTCGATCTGAGCCAATGCAATTAAGTTTATCATGGATTATAAAATTATAGGGACTTGCATTGAACTCGTGTGACATTTTATGACGTTTGCGTTAAAGAATAACAACAATTCTATATTTTTACCTTCTAAGCGAAATTACTACATCTTTCAATTTTCTCGATCTGAGCCTATTCAAATAAGTTTATCATTGATTATTAAATAGGGACTTTCTTTTAACTCGTGTGACATTTTATGACGTTTTTGTTTATGATAACAACAAATCTTTCATTTTAAGAACGATAAAACCAAGGAAAAAGAAACTCCAGCTCAGTTTTTCTTATCGATTTTCGTACAACAAAACATAGTTTAAAAATTTAACAAATAACATTTTACCTTTTAAGCGAAATTACTACATCTTTCAGTTATCTCGATCTGAACCTATTCGGATAAGATTATCATTGATTTTTAAATAGGGACTTTCTTTTAACTCGTGTGACATTTTATGACGTTTGTGTTTATTATAACAACAAATCTTTCATTTTTAGAACGATAAAACCAAGGAAAAAGAAACTCCAGCTCAGTTTTTCTTATCGATTTTCGTACAACAAAACATAGTTTTAAAATTTAACAAATAACATTTTACCTTTTAAGCGAAATTACTACATCTTTCAATTTTCTCGATCTGAGCCTATTCGAATAAGATTATCATTTATTTTTAAATAGGGACTTTCTTTTAACTCGTGTGACATTTTCTGACGTTTTTGTTTATGAAAACAACAAATTTATAATTTTAAGAACGATAAAACCAAGGGAAAAGAAACTCCAGCTCAGTTTTTCTTATCGATTTTCGTACAACAAAACATAGTTTTAAAAATTAACAAATAACAGTTTACCTTCTAAGCGAAATCAATACATCTTTCAATTTTCTCGATCTGAGCCTATTCAAATAAGACTATCATTGATTATTAAATAGGGACTTTCTTTTAACTCGTGTGACATTTTATGACGTTTGAGCTTATAATAACAACAATTCTATAATTTTTAGAACGATAAAACCAAGGGAAAAGGGATTAATGGTTTAAAGCTGAGCTGGAGCCTTATCATGTTTTGTTTGCGAATACTTCAACAGAGTTTACCTATTCTAGATTTCCTTCTTGCCGATTTTCGTACATCAAAATATAATATTAGAAATTAACAAATAACATTTTACCTTCTAAGCGAATTGAATACATCTTTCACTTTTCTCGATCTGAGCCTATTCAAATAAGTTTATCATGGATTATAAAATTATAAGGACTTTCATTGAACTATTGTGACATTTTATGACGTTTGAGTTTATAATAACAACAAATCTTTAATGTTTAGAACGATAAAACCAAGGGAAAAGAGACCAATGGTTTGAAACTGAGCTGGAGCCTTACAATGTTTTAAAAGCGAATACTTTAAATGAGTTTACCTCTGATATATTTCCTTCTTACCGACTTTCGTACATCAAAACATAATTTTAGAAATTAACAAATAACATTTTACCTTTTAAGCGAAATTACTACATCGTTCAATTATCTCGATCTGAGCCTATTCAAATAAGATTATCATTGATTTTTAAATAGGGACTTTCTTTTAACTCGTGTGACATTTCATGGCGTTTGAGCTTATAATAACAACAAATCTTTAATTTTTAGAACCAGAAAAAAAAGGGAAACGGGACCAATGGTTTGAAACTGAGCTGGAGCATTATCATTTTTTGTTTGCGAATACTTCAACAGAGTTTACCTCTGATATTTTTCCTTCTCACGGGTTTTCTTTCATCTAAGCATAGTTTAAAGAATTAACAAATAACAGTTTACCGTCTAAACGAAATTAATACATCTTCCATTTTTCTCGATCTGAGCCTATTCAAATAAGTTTATCATGGAATATAAAATTATAGGGACTTTCATTGAACTCGTGTGACAATTTAGGACGTTTGCGTTAAAGAATAACAACAATTCTATAATTTTTAGAACGATAAAACCATGGGAAAAGGAATTACTGGTTTAAAGCTGAGCTGGAGCCTTATCATGTTTTGTTTGCGAATACTTCAACAGAGTTTACCTATTCTAGATTTCCTTCTTTCCGATTTTCGTACATCAAAACATTATTTTAGAAATTAACAAATAACATTTTACCTTCTAAGCGAAATTAATACATCTTACACTTTTCTCGATCTGAGCCTATTCAAGTAAGTTTATCATGGATTTTAAAATTATAGGGACTTGCATTGAACTCGTGTGACATTTAATGGCGTTTGTGTTTAAAATAAGAACAATTCTATAATTTTTAGAACGATAAAACCAAGGGAAAAGGGATTAATGGTTTAAAGCTGAGATGGAGCCTTATCATGTTTTGTTTGCGAATACTTCAACAGAGTTTACCTATTCTAGATTTCCTTTATTGAACTTTCATTGAACTCGTTTGACATTTCACGTTTGTGTTTAGAATAACAAAAATTCTATAATTTTTAGAACGATAAAACCAAGGAAAAAGAGACCAATGGTTTGAAACTGAGCTAGAGTTTTGTAATGTTTTGTTTGCGAATACTTCAACAGAGTTTACCTATTATAGATTTCCTTCTTGCCGATTTTCGTACATCAAAACATAATTTTAGAAATTAACAAATAACATTTTACCTTCTAAGCGAAATCAATACATCTTTCACTTATCTCGATCTGAGCCTATTCAAATAAGATTATCATTGATTATTAAATAGGGACTTTCTTTTAACTCGTGTGACATTTTATGACGTTTGTGTTTATGATAACAACAATTCTATAATTTTTGAAACGATTAAACCAAGGGAAAAGAGACCAATGGTTTGAAACTGAGCTGGAGCCTTACAATGTTTTAAAAGCGAATACTTCAACAGAGTTTACCTCTGATATATTTCCTTCTTACCGACTTTCGTACATCAAAACATAGTTTGAAAAATTAACAATTAACATTTTACCTTTTAGGCGAAATTACTACATCTCTCACTTAATTCGATCTGAGCCTATTCGAATAAGATTACCATTGATTTTTAAATAGGGACTTTCTTTTAACTCGTGTGACATTTTCTGACGTTTGTGTTTATGAAAACAACAAATTTATAATTTTAAGAACGATTGAACCAAGGGAAAAGAAACTCCAGCTCAGTTTTTCTTATCAATTTTCGTACAACAAAACATAGTTTTAAAACTTAACAAATAACATTTTACCTTTTAAGCGAAATTAATACATCTTTCACTTTTCTCGATCTGAGCCTATTCAAATTACTTTATCATGGATTATAAAATTATAGGGACTTTCACTTTACTCGCGTGACATTTTATGACGTTTGTGTTTATAATATCAACAAATCTATAATTCTTAGAACTCAGAATTTGCTTATTCGCTTTGCGATAGAGTTTACCTCTGCTATATTTCCATGCTTACCAATTGCACACATCAAACAATTTTTTAAGAAATAAAAACAAAAATGATGCCTTATAAGCGAAATAGATACAACGCTAACGTGTCTCGCCCAGAGCAAGTTGGTCATGGATAATTATGAAGGGGCCTTCGTTTAGCACGCGTAGCATCTTAAGATATCGATTCCACATTTATACCATTTGTATACATTTTATTATTAATGCAACTGAAATTCTCAGAACGATCAAAACAATAAACATATAATACCAATAGTTTTAATCCAATTAGCCTTCGACCAACGTGACCACAACCAAAATACTGGAGAAAAATGGCAGGCGTTGTTTGACACGCTCAAAGCGATTCACGATACAGCCAAATTAAAATTAAAAACTGATCTGTTGCCTTTCCTACACAGTTTAGTACGTACGAATTTAATGTAAGTGGCTTGTAATAATTTCGCATTTTGATCAATAAATACACACGCGGGTAAAAAACGTGATTGTTGAGTCTGCTCACTTGACAAAAAAAGGTTTCCAAATGTCGCACTCGATCATGTCCGCCTAGAGGCATGATGCCGGAAGTGCACCGTAGCTCCAGAAATTGAATTTTATTGAACGACAAAATAACGGTCAAATTTAGTGGGTGCAAATTTACTGATAATTTTAGGAATCAAAGGGCCGAGTCCCCTGCCGTTTCCGTTTTCACTTTTTAGACAATTTTGCACCAACTTAAAATCACAGCTTTTGCCGGTGTAGAATATTTATTTACCCCACCCGAGTTTGTTTAATAACTTACATATGCTATATCGTTACAATATAAGACATTGCTTATATGGTAATAATGTACAGGAATGTACAATACTCTCCATGTAACGGTGCAAAGCTTTTTTTTATCAAGGACAACTACCGAGCTTGGTGCTAGAGCTTTGCGAGTGTTGAACGGTAATAGGAATTGCGCCACAAGATGGCGCTGTCGACCTATCGAGCTTTCCTTTGACCACAGTGGCTGTTCAGACATCCGTAGGAGGACGTCCACCGTACGCGTTTTGCAGGAGCAGCCAGGAATCGAAACTGTATACCAATGCGGTCAGCAGGGACAGGACAGCCGACACCCAGTTGCACCACACATTCCCCCCGTAGCCTTTGTGCGACAGCACCAGCCCATAGAAGAGCACGTACAGCAACACCGAAACGGTGCAGGTGTAGCGCATGTCCAGCGTTCGCCAGTCGACCAGTGGCAGCAGTTTCCGAACGATCGTGCCGCAGTAGCGCTTGTCCCACAGCAACACGAACGAGATGATGAACGTGTGCACCAACACCAGCAAGTTAACCCACTGCAACGGCTCGTATAGCTGCGGTCGGTTGAAGGCAAGCGCTCCGATGGTAAGTAGCTGCGATGAAAGAGGTAAAAGCGCTTTCATTCCATATCAAATTCAACGCTCACTTTCCCGTCTCCCCTTACCAACTGCAGCACCCGTGCGCGGCTCCGCATCTCGGCCCGGCTACCCGTCAGCAGTCCGGCGCAGGCGGCACCAAACCCACCGGCCGGAACGTTTCCGTGTGCCGGAGTCGGCGAGTCGATCACCGGTACGTCCAAGACACGGTCGTCGCTGCGGAACTGCTTGTCAGCGATCAAATCGCCCGGCTGGCCAGCGGGAAGTTGAGCAAATATTTGCGTCATCGTGGCTTCGTTCTTTCGTTCACTGTGACGTTGAGGGTGACGCGGTAATACACAGCACGGCTTTACAGCACACGACCAACACTTTCGTGCCCTGGAGCACAACTGCGAACTGCTGTTGTCCCCCACCGCCAAGCGTCCATGTATTGCATTTATCGTTCGTGCGCGCAGTTACAAGTATCTGTTGCTTTTTTTCCCGGTGCAATAAAGGGCGTCGCTTTGCTCGCCCTCGCTTGTTCAGCTCGCAGGAAATCGATTCTTATCGTCGCAAAAATCAGCGGGAGTAATATTTGTTCTACGTTATCAGCGCCCTATCATCAGTTACATTAGATTGTAGCGGGTCAAAGAGAATAACAACAAACGAAAATCGAATCCTATGCATCCCTATCCGGTCCGAAAGGTTGAATCAACATTTATCACTTACTAGCTGGCCCGACGAACTTCGCCCCGTCCAATATCTTTGATTGTATGCAATAACGTTTTTCTTGAAGGTTTCTAATTTAAATGAAAATAAGTTTGAATTAATTATACTGTGAATCATTGATGCTGATTATATAATGTTTTGTACAGAGAAGCCGGTTTACCAAAGCGTTAACACGCCACATATAGCATGGTCATGTGAAAAACATGGCATTTAAAATTTATGCTACACATTTCCACCGACTGTTGAACATGGCATATCGTTGGAACTTAAAGGAATTCTCGGAGTTAAACATGCTGCCCCCTTATAAGTCTCTATCACATTGTTCGAAAGCTGCGAGACAAACAGTCATGTTCCATAACATAATTTTGGGGCTTGAAGGTTTCGGAGCATAATAATAAAAAATCCCTTTTTATGTCGCAAATGATGCGGTGGCATCCAGGCAAATCCAAAGAGTTTAGAATTTGTACATATAATATGTTTGCTGAAAAGTTTTCAATGATTCCCCGGCTGCACACTTTTAAGCAATTGGTCATAGTAGGCTTCAAAAGAAGAGCACGATTGCTCTCATAGCCTCCTACGTTTTGGAAGATTCGAAATAAAGAAATTTCTAATTTTTCAGCTTTTACTACGGCATTTTCCAATTTTCTTTTTTCCTAAACCTTCGTCGGGCAAAAACGAACAAATCATCCCAAGAAATCGTTAGCGTTTAGCGTTACAAACAAACATATATCCATTTTTATATATATAGATTAAAAGTGCTTTAAAAAAATCCACAGCCATTTCGCTAATACGATTTACAATTCTTGCACAACCATACGACATAATCACAAATGTGAATAGATTGGAAAAACTCTCTACAGACAATATGTAAAGATAAATTCCTTTTCCTTTTACACGCGAAGTATTCTTTCCGAGTCGAGTTATGGTGGGTTTGCACAACACTTTCGGGCTGCAAACATACTGTGGAGCATTGCTTTATTTCGTTGCAGTTTTATTTAAAAAAAAAACCTTGAGTGAATAAAACAAACCACCCATGCCAATTGAGTGCTGTTTATCTACATGCAACAGCTAATGAATATCTTTGCTACTCATCAACAGTATGCACTCAGGAACGTCGTATCGCGGAACTATAAAGGCATGTACTATCGTGGGCGATTGTTTCTGGCTGGAAAGTTTCAACATTAGTTCTGCCCACATTAAACCGCACATGTGTAGTTTTATAATGGTAGGTCACGAGGTAATAATTGCAGCACACTCTTGCCGATGCAGAATCTATGAACAAAGACAACAACATAATTATATAAAGGGTATGGGAAACGAAGAGTAATCGCAAGTGTAATCTTGAAACATTTCACTCAATCTGCCAAAAATATTATCGCCTCTCTGCGAGCGTAATCTGGGATGTGATAGCGTAATTTTTGTTTTTTGACATGTTGGAAAGAGCCGGTCAGAAAGGGTAACATAGCATAAGAAAAGCCTACTGCCACCAATTTTTCCATGACTTGACATGAGAAACTGACATAAAGATTACGCTTGGCCAAAAATCGAAGATACACGGTAAATTGACATATTGCAAGACTAGATGATTTACCCGATTTCATACGCGTTGACATAATAGTCTTTTGAAATGTTCATAGTTTAACGCATATTTTCTAACATAATTTTATTTATAATTTATTATTATAAATAAAATTATAATTTGGATACTAATTTATAATTTGGAGATTTGGCTGTTCTAAAGAGCTTCTTCAATTGTGCATTCATGTTGTGTTGCATCTGAATGTGTAAAGATTTGGTCTATCGTTTAAACTAGACGTACGTCATGGCGTGGCGTCATGGCGGTATCAAACGTGTACTCATGCATCCCGGGTTCCTGAAAATATTTCCATCATCAAGCTATTCAATTTCAGCGTACATTATTAAGATGAACTGATGAAACAGCTGTCTGCAATTTAAGATGTCGTTTTCCATTGGTGAAATTATTTTTATTGGTGAACCTACCTAATTCTAGGTAAATCTGTGATTTAAAAAAAAAGATAAGCATATGCTCGACCAGGCAGATTAGAGGATATAGGAGTGCATCATATGGCGGTGCGTCTCATACAATTTTTTTGAGCATATCAATAAAAGGAAGCTCAAGAAAAATGTCTTTGTTTAAATATTAAATCTGAAATGATAGAATTACAACAACCACATGAGAATGTGGGACTGCAGTCCATGTAGCGGTGTTTGATCCAGTGAAACCTTGATGGACTTTACCAACGCATAACATTCATGCAGCATTTTGAAGTTCAAGGAAAATTGTTGCTTGTGTTTAAAAATAAAAAGACCATGTCTCGGTTTGTGTTTCTTGGTTCCTAATTGAATATAATTGAAGACGTTTTGATGCTTCCTCAGACGATGATAATAAAGATCCTATGATGTGTGTAAAAATGACTTTGGGTTATTGGGGCCGGTAATATGGTGAGTGGAAGAAATTCATTATCCCTCGCAAAAGATACTAAGAAAAATAATTAGTATACTAGCATTGCATCCTTCTTCAATTTAAAGCATCGCGCATTGTTTCAACAGTCCGGCAAAAACTGAGAATAATAATAGAGTCCCTCACTTAGAAGCCGCTTTTTCTGCAAAAACATCACTTTCCCCTAGCAATGCCTGACAAAAAAAGCTAGTTTTAAGATAAACACATGAAAACCCATGAAACCTCACGATGCTCTACTGCCTCAGCAGATCGCGTCCTTCACGCTCCAATCGGGTACCTTAATCTTATGATTTACTCGCACCTGCAACAAAACTTTTTGCAGTTCCCTAAAGCATTTCATCCTGTTCCTAGCCATTCGCAAATCATCGGAAGGGGATGGGACTGAAACAGTCCAATGTATCGGCTTTAGGGGGCAAATCCGTCGAGTAGTTTTTGAGAAATATTTTCTTCTCATATTTTTAACAGAAAGGTGCATAAGAGGGATGGGGAGGAACTTTTTTTCGGGGAAAACGACTCCAAATAATACTATCCGGTAATATTGTCCACCTTCGTGCCAAGTTTGGTGCAAATCCATAGAGTAGTTTCTGAGTTTTTTTTTTCCGCTATTTTGAAGAGATAGGTGTATGGGAGGGATGGGGAGGAAGTATGTTTTGGGAAAAACGATTCCAAATAACGTAATCCGGTAATATCATCCATCTTTTTGCCAAATTTGGTACAAATCGCTCAGGTAGATTTTGCGTGATGCGAGCACATACATATATATATCTGTATATAAATATCATAAAACATAATTACATTCATTTATATTTATAAGAAGAAGATAAGAAGAAGAAGATTATACTTGCGATTACCCTTCGTTTCCCGTACCCTTAAGAGTTAATGGAACATGAATTAGATTCCTAAAGAAATCTTTTCGGATTGGCTAGAATTGTGTGCCAAGTTCATGCCTCGTGGGCTGGTAAAAGGACCGAGACCAGAAACAAACGAGTAATGAACCGTCCATAAATGAACGGACAAATGGGAACAACTATTGTGTTAAATTATTATCGGCTGCTCAGACACTATGTAGCAGAACACATGTATCAACTGTTAAACTGTAGCATTATGTTTTTGTTAAAAAGCTCCAAACGAGTACGGTAGCATCAAAATGCAAACAACTGTTTATTAAAATATGATAACATACGCGCATGAAGCATTCAAAAAACGAACCGAAACCGCAGGTTAACAAATTCATTCACCCGTTAGCGTCAACTGAGTGGAATCCTATAACACATGCCGTTTGATCTGCCAAAGAGACTATTACGAAACTGATTTGCCCATTTTACAGTTTAGCAATCTGCAATCTAAATGCTGATGTAGATTCTCTTTTGCTCATTTTTGATATCGTACCTCGTTACAGTTTGTGTGCGCATATACGCAAGAAAAGCATATACTTGCTTTCATAGCCGATTTTATACGCGAAATCTATCTATCCGTTGGGCGGCTAACGGGCGACGAGTTCCTTCTCTTCTTTAACTAAGTATGTCAGATTAATATTGTCTTTCATATAATCATAGCGATAGCATCAAGCCATCGAACAAGTTGTGCCAGTCGCTTCCATTTTCACGCTAGCAAATTACTTTTCTATAAATTCCGAGCCAGTTGTTCAAATACCACTATTTGTGGTTCTGTGTCGAAAAAAAAAACCGTAAGAAGTAACGATAAATGATGACATAGCTACGTTATTTTATTTTTTTTAAATCTTCCTTATTATGTGTAGATCGTTAGCAGTTGTTATAGCTTGCGTTCTCTGAAGAAAATAACGGCAACAACGTAATTTAAATTGACATCCATTAGCAATTAGTAACAAGTTTCATTGCACTTTCCTGAAAAATTTCTTTTGCACTGGACTTTACTGCACAAGCAATGGAATAAACCTCTATATATCTTGTTGTACCAAAATCCAGGGGAACATTAAGATTGTAGTTCGCACTCGAATTTTCGATCATTACTATTGGTGAGTAAATATCGCACAACTCCTAAACGCCTATCCACTGTTTACTCTCATTGCTGTAGCACACATATTTATACAAAAAAAAGTTCCTTATATGTTCAAAATTGTTTCATGATGTAGCAGACGACATACAACACAATGGCTCCTAAGTGGTTTGCGTTTGAGAAAAAAAAACTTAGTATAAAGTTATGAAAGGAAACACAGTTTACATAAATTCAAGTAGCGCTCCCAGCAATTCGTGTGGCACCAAACGAATATTAACCATGGAACTTCTTGATTGAATAACGCAAGCAAGCAGATAAATCGAAAAGGTTAACGGATCGCTGGAGGAGAAGGATCCAAAACGAATGAAAATGATGTAAAGCCTACGCACGGAACATCCAAAAATAAAATATAACAATACATTTATAATAGTTTAAATAATCTAATACTCTTCTTAAACGATTCTTCTTTCCTCACGTGAACTGCTGACTGGTTTATCACGTGCGGACTATTCTTTCCTGGCCCGAGCGGACGGTTTTAGTTTTGCCCTATTTGTTACACTCGGAGCCGTCACTGGTTTACGGTAATGCTGTTTTTTGTCCGTGGTCTGTCTTCCAGTAACCTGAGTCGTAACCTTAAGACATAGTGTGTTAGCATGTAAGTTAACGTTAATACGAGCAATTTGGTGACGTACGGAAGCGGACCTAGTCGTGTTGCGCTTTGAGGTGTTCTAGCATCCTGTCGCTGGCTGTCTCTCGTCCGCGCAGTTGTGTGTTTTTATGTTATTTATCTTTAAATTTCTTGTACCGTTTTGCATTCGCAACAAATCGAATAGCAGGATGCTCCGTCGCCAATACTTTGAAGTAGGTTCGCACGCATAGAGCAACAACTATCATCGTAGGGCTTAAGAGATGGCACCCTCCTGCAACGCTCGCTTCATCGCTTCATTCATGATTAGACACCCGCCGATCTGTGCTCGACATAGAGGAAGTAGGTACCGGCTAGGTACACGAGAAAGTTGAACAGTCCAAACACCTAGAAAATGAACGGCGTATTTAGAATGCAGGCCTATTTGGGTGTAACTGCAGGCAGCAGTACTACTTACACCGGCAGCAATGTTAGCTCCGCGGAAGGTCGCATGGTACAGGTTTGACCAGGACGCCAGCTGCACGATGAACGCGATGAAGTAGAGCAGCGAAAGGATGGCGGTATTGATCAGCTCCTGTGTTGTTCATAGGCACAGACAAGAGAAATTGTTCGACGATTTGAATTAGATTGGTGTAAGCGCTACAGAATCGCCATCCTACTTACCGTCAGTATCCAGTTGATCGGCAGATTCAGCACCTCGCGAATACCTAGCAGATAGACGAACGTCCAGAGCAAGGTGGCTATGAACGAGACGACTACGACGAACAGGAAGAAATGCGTTCCGCCGATCAGTGCGGGAGCGGCGCATGCCATGCAAATGATTCCGAAGACCTGCAAACGAAAGAAAGTCGACCAGAAATGTAAACAGAGCGATTATTATTAATTATTTACATATGCCAACATGAACAAAAACACTTCTAACAGGAAAAAACCGTGGATGCACCCAAAGAAAGTCATAAACTCTAAATAAATATGGAATTGTAAGACGTGCTATGCTAATTGGTTGATTTTTTGCTCAATAAATCTCAGAGAGCCGTACGGTACTTCCAATGCCAGCTCGCAGTTCACTCGCAATCATACAAGCCAAACCAAACGGTCGAGACAAGTGTCGAGACCAGAAGTCAATTAGTACAGTCAAGTGTCACCAGCTGGCAAGTGCTCCCGGTGTACCAGGCCGATGTGCTTCCGCGAGGAGCAAGGTTACATTCCGTAGAACGCCGTGGAAGCGCATGGAAATAAATATGTTTCGCTCAGCGAAAAGGCACGCCTTGCCTCAGCAAAATCGATCTGACTAGATGAAGTCAGCAGAGTAACGCGAACGGCGACGCAAAGTTACAGCACCTTTGAGCAGCATCGTCCACAGCTGCTGGACGATGGCGTCAGCGTGCACTGCAGCCTACGACAAACCAGCGCACGGGAGAAGAGCGACTGGCTGGGCATGCCATAAACGAAGATGCCGAAAGTGAATCCATCTTTAACGCCCTCACAAAGTGTTTGAGGTGCAGCTTTAGAGCCGTCTCTCGTACGTACGATTCAATCGATTCATTCCTGTGTATTCTACTGAGGTGGTTACGTCGAGGTGAGTAATGATTGTGACCAATCAGCTTTTCTGATAAGCCGGAGCTGTCGGCACTGTATTTTCTGCGCCAACAATTAGTTCCAGCATTGTAACGTTAGCCTCGAAAGAATTTCGTGTGACTTTCACACCTTTTATCAAACGTTTCTGCCCTAATATGAGTCATTTAAATTTCACGAGTAAAGTCCGACCAAGAATAAACGGTAAAAAGGCTATCGGAACAGGTGTATGATGCCAGGTGTTACACATTGAACAAACAATACATTTATCGCGTGTCGATTCCACGACTTCGTTACTGGCGACTAATTTTTAATCTTGAAAACACTCAAGCAAAACAACAAAATTCCGCAACCAATCCAGTGCAAAAAGCATTGCACATTGCTCCCCATTTGCAGGAACACCAGCGTTTCCGATCAGCATAGCTTCATTTCGAGAATGTTCTCAGAGTTGAGAACACCGACATTATGACGTTTGGGAATTTGGGCAGGCCGCGTCTTACGAATGGACAGCAAAGGCCATCTGACAACTGATTTCGATCATTCCAAGCCAGTCGGCGATAGGCGCCTCTGCACTCACCATCCACCGCACTCCGCCTCCGCTACTGTAAGGACGGAAGTGACTTGACTGTCGATTTTTTGCATCCGTTCACGACCAAAAAGGAGTCCCCATGACTAATTAGCAGGCGATGCACCCCTCTCTGCCGTCAGGTGCCTGTAACGATATCGAGGCGTTCGGGAGGGATCGGTGGGAACTCGCTTTAGGAATTCGCTATATTGCTGCGTCAAACCATTTGTCATTTCGTTGTTGCGTAATCAGACCGGACATTCTCGATCCCCAGGTGATAACGTTTGGTGGATGTCTGATGCCATGTCCACCGTACCTAACCAGACTCGAGTTAACCACCTGTTACTCCCGGTTTTAGCGTAGTTGTTGATCATCGTCAATCGATCAAAACGAACAAAATGTGTACAAAATGAAATAAAAACTGATACCAGAAAGGTGTCTTCCGAGGTTCCAATTCTGCTGTGAGTCCTGGATCAAGTACGAAGTAGATTCTACCACTTAATGCCTCGCTTAAAATACACATACTGTGGGAGGTTTTAATGATACTTGTTCGGCAAACTAACAATTCGGCATGTTGCATAGGAACAGTCATTCGAAATACGATTCCAATCCTCCTGGAGCTTCTTTCGGATATTATCCTGAGCCAAACGTCTCGGTCAGCCGTAGCCTAGCGGCTTTCGTGCATCACTTTCATCACAAGACAAAACGCGTGTTATCTTTAACATAAAACAACACCAGGCTTAAGTACGTCATGTACATCCTGCAACTGTTGCGTAATATCGTGATGACTAATTCTCTTGCCGGCACGTTGTCCGGTGAGAAGATGGGTTTATGATTCTTTGAAACGATTGTTCATGTGGTTTGTTGGAAGTTATTATAGTTTCTCGAAAACAGATTTTCATAACGTACCCATTGATTAGTACATGAGACTTGGGCAAAGAAATCAAGGCACAATCTGATTGACATCTAAGGTGTGTTGAGTTTTTTTTGTCTTTATCCGCTAAACAAACTGCAACCATATAAAAATGCTTACACCCCCGAATCTCCCGGTAAAGTTCCTTCCTATCAGCTGGCGCGGTTTGCTATCAGCTGTGGCGAGGAACCGAGGCTGATATCGATAACGTTATGGCGGTCAGCAAGCAGGTGCACACCATGCTACCATTTTTCAACAATCAAGACTGGTACAAGCCGCACGATATTTCCTGCGAACACATTTACATTGTACACTCTCCCCAGTCGTGATTTCTAGTCGTGATTCTTCGAGTATTTTTGCAAAAAGAGTATATTTAAAAAAAATGGAATCTGTCACAAAAGTCCGACCGACTGGTTGCATGGAAAAGTCTTATCTCCTGAGATGATGTGCAGCTCGGGGGAATCTTATGTTGACACCTTCACCATCCGGCCGCCATTCTGGTTCCCGTTCGCGCCGCCATAGTCAACGGAGCGGTCCATAACCGACCGTTTTGGGGTGAGAAGAGAAAGCTTTCTTCTTTGGCTTGCAAACGCCCGCGTCCCAAGTGGTAACGCTTCGCCTCTCGTGCGTGGCAGGGCCGGTGTGACCCTTGTGCGCATACCGAGAAGAGGATAGATTTCCTTCGGCACGCAGGCACTATTGCCGCTGTCTTAACCGCCACTTTCTTCATTGTTTAGCCCCGTACTGCACTGGAGGCTTCTTGGAAGAAACGATAACAAAACAACAACATAAAAACAGGGCATGAAATAAACCCAGCCGGTAGTGCCGGCCGGGGTGAAACGACCGTGAAGCGCAAGGGTGGCCGCTACGGACTGGCGGGGTGCGGGGAGGGGGCATGATTAAGTTGGTAGGTTTGATGAAAGTTTAATTCATTTGACACGTTTCCATGCTCGGCAATCATTGTTGTTGTCGGTTGTTGATGGAAAGAGGCAAGTTTTCCAAAATTGCTGCGCATTAACTTTAAGAACAATGTGCATTGTGGAGAATGTTGGCGATTGAGTTTTAATAAACAGTTGTAATTTTCCATTTTCAATTATACACTCATTTGACACATTAGAAACGTTAATTGTGGTTTAAAAACATATGGGTGGTTCATGGACGAACAATTGAAATTGTTTTAATAGTTTCCCTGCTTTTTTACCGCACATCAAACCAACCCTTAACTCAAGTAAAATTCATTCTGAAGTACGAAGAATCGTTTCTACAACACAGACGATCAGTGTACGAGTTTATAGCATTACAATTTGCAACACTATCGCCTCTTATCGTTTTCGGTTTCTCACCAAAACTGACGAAAAAACGATCCCTTCGGTATGGCTGGGAAGATGATAAGCAAATCAAAATGTCCCCTAAAAGGTGTGTAAGCGAAGGGGAAGGGTGATGCCTAGCGGTACATGTGCATTCCAGGGTTAGGATGGGAGTGTGCAAGAGTGCAGTGCTGCGGCTATGTCCCACAATTTCTTCCACCGCCAGCATTGCCATGTGTTCGAATCGTAACCGTGTGACAGAAGAAAGTAATAAGTGACAAGACAACAACAAAAAACGAAACGAGGAAGCGTGCGAGGGGATATAGGAGAAGAAAGCCGCGCCTGGGCAAGGTACGGTGGGACGAAAAACGGGTTTTTACCTCGGTTTCCATTGCCTACGCTCGTTCCGCCCGTTCCCTTGGCAGCGAAACCAGGGCACGCTGGCGGTGGCCATTCTTGCTTTCTTTTATGCTTGTGTTCTTTGGTAGACACACACACACATATATATAAAATATATATATATATATATATCTAAACCGATGTTCTAGTAACAACATGCGAGAAAATAAAATGCAACGATACATCGTAGCCTAGACATATGTAAAAAAAATGTCAAAAAAGCCATAACATAATCGTTCAAGTACGAGGTTACTTTCTAATGAAAATCCTAATGTTTTTTGGGCACAAATCAAAGGCACAAAAACGCACGTCGCGTTTTACCGACCCATACCTGCCGTTGGTTCGAGCAGAACGGCAGATTCGGCTATGGTGAATTAGACCCGGAAATGAGGTTGCGGACGTCACAGAGACTAAGGCTGACTTTCTCAGCGACGCTTGTTTAGTTTGTCCACTCGCCGGATGGCCCATACCTTAAAGAAAATGCAAATCGCCAAGTTCAGCTAAGACGTGTCGGACCAACACGGGCAGGAGGGTAGAGATCGACAGCTAGCATTGGAACCTGGACACACCGAACCGCCAAGAAGTGGCAATGTACGCCTTATCTCGCTTTAACACTTCCCGGTGCTTGGAGGACAGCGAGGGAAAGAAAAGGGCCAAACGACGAACACTATTGTGTTGCTCCACAAGTTGGTCAGACAAACTCCCTGCGTCGTATTTTACGCTGTCTCCAGCGTAACCACCACTTGCCAGCACGCTGCCTCAACTCGGAGGGCCACATTCCGCAAGGGGTTTGCCGTCAGCGATTAGAGCACTCGATGGCTGAATGGAAGGGAACGGGTTCCGGCCGACAACCCATCGCGTTGGCAGACACCTGTTGAGGTATCGTAAAGAAGTTTCCGCTTCACCGTAATCGGAAAGGCTTGGGTGTGTAACATCGAGACCAGCGGGCTTTGACCCCAAAAGAAATGCAGAACCTATTTATGAAAGTATACCGAATCTCCTGTTCTATCCTAGTATGTCAAACAGTAGCTTGTTCTCTTTGAATCTGCCAATGTGCTTGGTCTACATCCAAGATTTAGATGGATTTGGATGATTTTTGGTTTCCAAAGGGGGAATCGGTGAAATGACACAAAGGCAAGGAAACCATGGCAGTGGATCAAGCTACATTCATGTGAATTGTAATTAGATGAAGCTAAAGTTTAGGGCAGTGATTTATATAATGGCAAGTAATTCTGTGCCGGCAACTCACATTCACTGATTGTATTTATGGTTATGGTGGCCCTAAGGATCATGAACATCTAACGAACTCGCCAGCATTCGGTCAAGCGCGACAACGTTTAGAACTCACTGATTCGTTGCATGATCGAATACGATACGTCAATGCATAATGAGAACGCCACTCGGAAACCGCTGATGATTTTTTTTTTTTTTTTGAGTTCGCCGCGATCGCTGGAAGTGGGTCGTTTGGAGACGGTGTTCTTAAAGTCAACTACTGAGGTGATACGCACACACCTTTACACCTCGCTGCATGAAGCTCTATATATAGGCGCAAATGCATCTGGCTTGAGCACATAGATCCGTCACATGCCTGGCAAGCTCTAGCTGAAGCGTAACGTTTGACTCATAGGCCGAAAACAATTCGATTTCCACGCAACCAATGCACAGGGTAAAGTCAGGAAACAGACGCTCCACGATACCACGTATTGCTGGCACATAGTCTGATCGTTTGTAATTGATAGTTGTCATCTCTGAGGTGTTTTCTAAGCTCGTGGCGTGTGTGAGAGTTAGAGCCACTCCGTATTGCGCAAACGGGAAACGATAGAGAACAGCGAGCAGCAAGAGGCTGGATAGCTGAAGCAGAGCAAAAGAAATAGGGAAAGAGCGGCAGCAGCTCACCCATTTGCCTTGGAACGCGAACGCGCTCCCTGGTCGTGATTTCCCAGAGCGAAGATCGAAATCAAAACAAAAATGCCCACAGCAGACGAACGAAAGAGAAACAAGATTGCGAGTGGACGTTCAGGTTAAACTACAGAACTTCCCAAGGCTTCTCTGCCTTGTAATGTTCAGTTCTCGCTTTGTATCATTGGTTGAAAGCCTCAACCTAACATTTGAAATTTAATGTGTATGTCGGTCAATCACAACAGCTGATGGTATTTAGGTTTCATTTTGTATACAACTAGGCAGAAGTTGGCTCATAAAGAAATTTTACGTAATGAACAATCGCAGTTTACATGCGAGAAGCACAGTTCAATATGCATGTTACAAATTCAAAATTTGCCTTAAAAAGCCGGTTTGTGGTGAGCACACTTGTTAACTTGGAACAGAGGAAGCCGAGCTAGCTGTACCTAATGCAATCAAATGAACCGCGAGCCTAATCCAGTTTGACAGCCCAACCGGATGGAAGCGCTGTTCGCTAGACCTCCCGCATAAGAGTAACCACTGCTCGTATAGGAAGAGGGAGTGCGAAGAAATTAATGAAAATATAGAGAGAGGCTTAAGGAGACGGAGAAGGACAGAGATCTAGAGATAGACAGAGATAATGGGTAAAAAGAGAGATAGAGAGAGTGAAAGCGGTTGCATGTGGTGGTACCAGTTTAAAATACGCACACGCTAGCCTGTTATAAATTTAATGGGCTTAGAAAGCTATCGCCTATTTATGGGCTAAGAAAGGCCATACTATCCACATCCATTTGCCTGGATCCATCTGCTTTGTCAACCCTTTCCTGGGCCGGCAGCATCTTTGGGACCTCAAATAGACAGGGCGTTTGAATGCCTGCGCTAGTCGATCCTTTCTCAGCCATGCTTCCCTGCTGATAGCAAAACATCTGTTTTCATTTTACTGCCCCGACAACAGAAGGGTTGGCTAGGAGCGATCGTCCTCACGCTATCAGCGACTATTAACGAAAAGTATCGAATTCAAATACTCGACTTTCGGTAACCTTAATGTACAACATCCATCAAGTGTGCTTATTCGCCGCAGCAGAAATGTGATTAGCAGAGGCATCACTTATCTTACAACTTTACCTTTCCTGTCCATGGAGTTTGAATATCGTACATTAGCAGAAATACAGCTAAGCCCCAACTGTCCATGGAGTTACGGGTCATTCATGCAGAGGCCTTTCGATGGCATGTTTTCTAAAATTTACAACATAATGCTTTACGCGAGCAAGCTTGTGTTAAAATTTAAATAAAAACCCTTATCTTTTGCACATGTGGTTTGCGCAGAATCAGGTGGCACTCTGGAGCAGTGTACCGACGTTGGAGCCTACGGCTTAATTCGTTTCAATATGCGTAATTATTCCGCAGGCACACGGAGCCAAACTCACGGGTGGTAGGCTAGGCGTTAGGCTGGCTTGCGACCACCTACCTACAGGTTTGCGGGGACCACTGCGACTGGCGACATGGTACCCTATGTAGCACAATTAGATGCAGCTGCAGCCACCGTGCACACAACCGGTGGCTACCCGGGGGAGCCTTCACACGACAGTACAAGGTAAACGGGGCACCAATAGGCCTCACCCTAGCAGCACTGCTTTATCGGCAAACGGTACAAAAATGAAGCGAAGCATTCCTTGTCCCCTGACAGCGAACGCAAACACGCTTCTCACGCTTGCCCACACAGCACACCCACGATAGCGCTCCCAACGAAACGGCTAAGGAGCCAACTAAGGTGACTTCCCGAATATTCCCTTTGGGGAGCATTCCAATTTTATCTAATCTTATCTCTCCGCAGGCTCGATCCACGGATACCCTCACGAAAATGAGTTTTCGGTCCAACTCGCACACCATAGAACGATAGTAACGCGAAAAGGCGTGGACGTCAGGTGCTGCTGGGATAACCTGAACTCAGAATTTCGCAATATCCGAATTTTACATGCTTATCACTAGTAGTACTTACCACCTGGACGACTTTCAATATTCCCGGAATAGTGATGAAGTACTGCGTATTTAGCTTGAGCCAGTTGAGATTAGATTCCGACTTGCCCTGGGCGTCAGCCGGGGCCGCCGGGGTTGCATTGCGATTCGGTGTCTCCACCGTCACCACTGTTTCGGCCATCATGTCTTGTCGGTTACGGTTCACTGCCGTCCTGTGAGATTGTCAAGGCGCACCCGGTTATCCGATCTGCGGCGTCGCTATCTTCCGAGTGCGTTTTCTATTTTTGCGTACACTTTTCACGTTTCGATTTCCTTCTTTGCACCCCTTCGCCACCAATTGAATGTGGGACTTGAGGAAGGATTGAAATACGAGGAAAGAATAAAAAATATATACAAACGAAATATTTGCCACCCCGGCCGAGGCAACAACAGGTAGTTGAAATCTGTCACGATATTAGATGAATTGTCTACACCGTGAAATAGTGGCTGCGTGAACGCGGCTGTTTGTTTGGCGGCGAATTCGTGAGGCGAAATCCGTCGAAATCCGTTAAACTTCTCCGTAAGCGAAGTTACCCGTTGAATTCCCCGATCCAGCTGCACTCGAAATAATTGAGCCGTTAAGCTCCTTTAACAATCATACACATGCAGTTGATTGGATCGATACTGATTGAAGCATTCCCGAGAGAAGCTGAACACTTTGTAGCCTGCGATGTGGTAAAATGATGGAAGGGTTGATTGACTGCACTGGCCGGCAGCTTCGCTAGCGTTCGGGAGCTGCAGTTCGCGAGACCAGGTTGCACCAGTTGCAGCTGTGCGTCAGAGCCAACGCCAAGGCAATATTGTTTGTCCTGTGTATCGGTAATCTGCGCAATGCACATACGCACGTTTCGAAATTCGTAAACGATGACAATCCGAACACCGGGGAGATTTTTGGTTTGTTAGCAGCGGAACACCCTGGAACTTACAAACAAAACAACTTGCACGCACCAACCACTCGAGAAGACTTTGAGCTTGCGACTAAGACCGATCAGTCGCTGGGGTAGACTCTCCGCGCAGTTGGTTCGCCCTATGCCGCAACTGCCGGAATGTTCTCCCGCTTCAATGAGCAAGCGCTCTCACGCTCTTGCGCTTTTACCTCTTGCTTTCGCTTCATTCGCATCAATTCCTGTTTTTCCCGCATTCTCCATCCCGCTTTTTTTGTAAGCCTGTCTCACTCAACCGCTATCTCATTTCCACCATCTCACAATCTTTCCTTTTCCCTAATAAAACTGTATAACGGTCCCTTTGCATGCAAGTTTTTTCTTGTACACGAAAGGATGACCGTACGATTGCATACTTTCTGGCGCGCAAAATGTCTCGCGCCAAAAGGTACGCAATCTATGGTAACTGCTTAGCGCTACGTTTTAGCTCTTTCGAAATATAAGCAGCAGTAGAGCTAAAAGGCAGATTTATTTAAAATATGGAAGGCGGTTAAGAGGAGTCTTCGGTGAGTATGCTTTCTCAGAAATTCGTAAAAGTAGAATTACAAACGTGTTACAATCGTATTACGGCGTACAAACAAATAATATGGTGGCCATCGTTAGCTACAATGTTTATGCTTTCCTTTTCTTGCACATGGATTCCGTGTCGAAAAAGCTATTCTTGAAAGGCCATGCTTCGGTGATCGGAACATGTGATAGTCAGAAAGGTTTTCTTCCCAAAGAACCCCCAAGTTTCTCAAAAGGTATGGAACAGCTTGTGGTGAGTCACTTTCATCGAATGTGTATGCTCATGTTGAGTTATAAAAATTTAATTTGCTCGCTTTACACAAGGGCCTATGATCAATCATTTGATTCAATCGCTGCGTCACTCTTTTTCCGACTGGACGGAAATTAAACATGTGACTGAAGCTCCAACATTTCCGCTATCGTTAACAATTGAAGCCACCGCAGATGAGTGTGTAAACGACCAAAAGGTGAAAGAGATTAAGCTGGATCTACATGACCTTAAACACCACTATAATTATATTATAAATAATTATATATATAAAATGTCACTTTAAGGATGGCTCACTGTGCAATAGGTTCGGCAATAAGTTGATTGTAGAGTCATAGCTGCATTTTTGCTGTCGTACATTGGCGGCCAGTTTCGGTGCATACCGCGCACATTTATGGCACAGCTGAGGTATGTAGACAGAAAGATCTCGCTTCGACCTTTCTTGGCTGATGTCTGCTATCGGTATCGTTTGTTGTCTAATTACCGGAAATAGCCTCACCCCACCCTGCACCGGGCTTGGACCAAGTGCTGACTTGTTTTCCTCACTGATTATCTCTTCGACTATCTTGTTGTTGCTTTTTGTTTGATTTTTTTATTTACCGTACAAAAAATGGCACTGTTATCTAAACGATCACACTTTACAGCACGTTGAAAGGGGTGGAAGAAGACAAAAACACAAGAAGCGCGAGTCACGTCGCCGGGAAGCAGCTTGGAAACGAAACTCCGCTAACCGGAACCCGGCCTGCTCATGCCGGACAGAAGTTAACCCAGTCGGCGGGGAAAACGCAAAGCTGAAGACCGTAGTGGAACACGGTGCCAGCCCCGCACGGTCGCATCTGCGCCGCCCAGAACCCGTTCGGTTGCGGCACACACTGCCAGTAGAACATCCTGTCCGTGTGCGGATAAAGCACCTGATCTTCTCGCTCGCAGATCGGCATCTGGCAGAGCGTCCATCCGCCGCTCTCGGTCGTCGTTGTCGTCGGCGCGGTGACGGTAGTGGTCGGATCGGTGTCACCACCCGTCGGGCCAGGCGTTACTTCGCCACCGTCGAACGAACACTCCTCCGTCCAGCGCAGGGGCGTTATGCAGGCCTGGTAGCGCAAACTGAACAGCGTCCCGCCGGGACATGTTTGCGCCACCGGAAGAACCCCTCCGGCTGCCTGAGGAATGCACTGATAGAACCGATCCGAATCCTCAGCAGGCCACAGGCGCTGCAGATCGGCCGCCTCTTCGCAGCGCACCACCGGACACGGCTCGAGCGGGTCCGCGGAACCGCCACCTTGCTCCGGGCACGTTGCCTCCCAGTCCGCAGGCAGAGTGCACGACTGACGTGTGAAGTGGAACAACAGGCGGCCCTGGCATGGCTGTCGCACCAGTTCCCACTGCGCAGCCCCTCCACCGGCTGCGCACTGCAGGAAAAAGTTTGGATCTTCGAAGGGCCACAAGGTTACGCGGGCGAACTCGGTCGCGCAGCTCGGCTCGACGCAGCCCACCGGCCACAGACGGGCATTTCCGTCGGCGACAGACAGCACGTCCACTTGCCCCGGCATTGCGAGGCACATCGCAACCCAGCTCACCACTAAACCAAGCCAACCCGTAATGGTATTCACCTTTGCCATTTGCCTGAAATTAACCGTCGCTCGCTAATCTTCACTGCCAAACATTCACCACACAAATGCCCATCGCAGCGGACCGGTCCGGGAACATATTATCGAAATCCGACAAGAATGGCCATGAATGATCGAAACCACCGTAATCTAGCCGCGTGATAAGCAATCTCAAAACACGGCTCGTATCTTTATAGGTTTGCGGGACAGTGCCGATATAGGTACCACGGCCTTTAACCGGTGCCGTCGTGCTCCCTTGACATCCTTCGCCTGGTCCTTCACGCGTACGCTTGTATCGACGTTTTCGGAGAACCGACATGTACTGGATGGATGCTGGAAGATACGGGTCGGATTTTATTTGTGCCTAGCTTCCCTAGGTCTTGTACTTTTTTTTTGGTTTTCTTTTTGTTACATACATACTATACATTTCTAAATTGGTGACACATTCTTACTAGCTACACGCCAGCCTTTGTTTTCCACGCAATCACAGTACCTCACAGCGTTGACAGGGATAATAAGTAAGGAGTTCGTGCCTCCATCATGGCCGCTAACCTGTGACCATGCGTCGCGCAGATGGCATGGTCTTGTTTCCGGTTGTACACACTTCTTTCTTCGACTAGACTTGCTCTACCAAGGATTTTCCTCGACTCAACAGGGTCGGGGGCCTTGCCTTCTTCATACCTGTCTTTAGCTCGATCGTTTCCTCACGGTCTAGATTTTTTTTTCCTTCTGCATCGCACAGTTTCGATGGTTTTTGTTTTGGAAAGGAACATATTATCGTATAAAAGGTAACACCAACACTGAAAGGCGGGAACGTTCGATGGTATCGACGCACGCAGCTCATATCAGCATATCATCGTCGCTCTCCGACATCGTTGCGTTCAGCAGCAGGCTAGAAACTTCACTGTTGTCCACCTGTAATGTGAAACAGAAAACGAACGAGAGAGTGCCGGTGGATTAGTTCTGTGACGGTGGCGTTCTTTCATTTTCTCGTTGCTGTACTATCTTACACGTGAGTAGACCGTGCTGGGAAAGCCATCTCTTGCGCGTCTTCTGCAAAGCACCGTCGAGTACAGCCAACGGCGACGCTCCGGGTTGCGCCACACCAGATACCAGCCGGATGCACCAGCGACAGTGACCAGCGTCAAGCAGATGGCAATGACACCTGTCGGAACGAGAAGGATAATGCAACGAATAAGTACGGATTCAAAGGATGGCAAGAGTAGCAGGATGAAAGCACTTCCTTTCACTTACCAAATGCGCCGATATTCCCGGACGGTTCTGGGACTGGGCGGCCAACCAAGGCACAGACGGCATGTGATTGCTTATTGATGATCACGAGACAGTTGGAAGGCTGGAAAGAAACAGGAGAAGAATTAAACAAAACGACGATCAGTATATTGATGTTCACCAAAGAATGTCTTTTAGGTTGCAACGTAACGTTGAATGCATTACGTTCGTTTCAGTATTGCAAACGTTCCTGGGAACTCGATATCAACACACAGTTCTGAACAGAAAGCCGAATTCGTCAACAGAAAAGATACTTCACACACACACGTCTCTTGTAGTTTCGATAGAAGAAAAGGAAACATTCGCCTCTGTTGGTTAATGTGGGGATGACCCATCGGAAACCATTTCCATAAAATTGTTGGTAGTTTACATCAAATAAAAGTATTTTATTTACGACCAAAAAAAAAGTGTGTAAAATAATACGTATGTCAACAACTAGCAAGATGCCCGGGAAAGCGGACTCCCGTCCCATCAATCCCTTCTCTTCCTCTCCCAATTCGTCGTGTTCATGTTTTCCAATCATAGTTTCGTGTAAATCTGTTAATGCCACTGAAGTCAGGAAAGCCCCTTCAGAACTTAAAAAATTTGATCAGGGACTGGAAAAAGCTCACATTGGAGAGCCAGAATCAGCTCAGCACAGAAGGAGGCAGAGGAGAGAGATAAATTCACCGAGCTTTGCAAAAGCATATGGAAGAGGCCACAACTCGAGTTGGAGATCGATCTCCATGGTACTGACGCGGTCCAGTCGGAGAAGTCAACAAAGATCAAATAAAAAACCTGGAGTTACAGTCCCACGTTGTTAACGATTCTTAAATTCCAAACTGTATTCTCACTAACACTAGCCCTAAGAGTACTTTGTAAAAATGGAGTGAATACTTCAACACATACCATGGACCGCCTCAATACATTAATAATATAAATATCTTGCAAGATGCTAAACAATCAATTTCATAAGGCTAAAGGTTGGTTTAATATCGTTCTTTAATTAAAAAAAAAACTAACGATTACTGATAAACAGCTCATACTTTGAAATCAGTAACATCTGGAAAAACCATGCCCCAGCCAAGCTGGAATCAGACGCGTCGCACCCGTCGCCAACGTACCGGACGGTTTCACCTTTCGTTCGCCGAATTTGTTCTGGTCGTCAAACGAACGCAACGCATTCCGCTACTTTAGCTAATTGCCTTGCGCACTTAAGTGCCTTTTTCCCTCCCAAGGCCCTGGTTCGATATCGGATCGATCGTATCGAATATACCGCGCCCCGGCTGGACACCCCGTGCGCGATAAGGTCACTCTCCGGCTGCGGGTGCAGTATAAAAATTGCTTCGAATCCGGCACGCCCTACGACATTCTCCCCCGGATTCAAGATGAAAGGTAGGTTCAACGAGCAGGTCTAGTGTCCGCTTAAGTGGAAAAGTTGGCGTGTGCGAGTGTGTGTGTGTGTGTGTTTGAGTGTTGTTTTGTTATTTGCGAGTTTTGTTTATGCCGGAGTGCGTGAGGGACCCTGATCTAGCTGGGTTTTGTTTTCACCACCTATATGTTACTTCTTACTTCCCGACCAACCGTAGTGTCACTGCTGGCATTGATGCTGCTTGTCGCCGCGCTGGGCGTCACGTTGGCCGCCCGCTGCGTGCGAGACAACTCGAACGGCGAGCCAGGCTGCAAGACGAAGGAAGAGATCGACCAGGGCTACTGGCGCCACAACTACGATCCCTCGCGCTACTGGGAGTGCACGCGGCTGAACGAGCCCGCCATCCTGCGCACCTGCCAGGATCAAGCGTTCCACCCGACGCAGCTGGAGTGCGTGGACTGGGACGACTGGCAGTGGGAGCCGGTGTGCGCCCCGCTCTCCCGACCGGACCCGTAGGTGACGCCTCTCAAAACAACGACACCTCCCCTCCGAGAACCAGTGTAGTGCGTAATGTGTGAACTGCCACCGCGGAACGTGGCAGGAGGAAAACCCACGGTAGCAACTTGATGGAAATAAAGCGAATTCAAACCTACATCTGCCCCCGTGAACCTACGATCAAACTGTCTATTCCTCAATGGAAGAAATACCTCGGCAGAATCTTGCACCGGTCTGCGATCAATCAACGCGTACAGAGCACCTCCCAACATTCGGTTCAAGATTTTGTGTGCTTTCGTGAGAGTTGCTCGATACAATGCACGAAAGCCAGAGTGGACTTTTCGGTCAGAGATGTCATTGAATTCATTTTAACAGCCACTACAAGCTACTGGTTTTTATTCGTCTACCCTTACTTGCTGGCACACTCTTCCACTGTCACTGACATCCCAGGATCAGCACGACGACCAGTTCGTAATTGCCACGCAGCCCTGCCGCGAGTACTGGAACAGCGTACCCGGGGCACAAGCGTTCAACTCCATCATCCAGTAGCCGGTCGGTGCGGGCCGGCAGCGCACGTACAGCGTCGCATCCGGCGACGCCCAGAGGGTGTTGAGGTCCCGCCACGACACACAGGTCGGCTGCGGGCAGTTGGCGTTCAGCGGCCGCACCGTCCAGCGTGCGTCCTGCATTTCGCCTGCGTCGGCACCGGCAGTGACGGGCGGAAGTGCTCCAGAGGGTGCCGCCACGGACGGGCCCACCGCCGTCAGCGCCAGCAGAAGCAGCGGGGTCGTTGCAACCGGCACGTACCTCATTTGCCAATCGAGTTTCGCTTTCACGTCCCACAAAACTGAAGTGCTGTAGCGTCTATCCCCTTCCTCCGGTGACTGGATTCCTTTTATAACTGACCGAATCGGAGCCGCCCGAATCGGCGTGCAGGTTGCTGGGGCTGCCAATTGAGACAGCAGCGCCGCGGTTGGTACGCCACTTGTACTGATTGACAGCTGACGAAGGTGGGAACATGGGCGATGGTCCGAGGAATACACACACCCACCTACCAACGCTGGACACACGCGGCGAAGGAGTGCGGAGGGTTGCAGGTCTGGGTACTTTGGGGGTTCTCCATCATAGAGCGGTGCCGGCTATACGCGCTATCGCTAGACAGACGAGCAGCGTGTTAACCGTCACTCCAATTGTGCTCACGTCACAATCGGACCGAACACGTCATTATCGTCGATCGTTCGTCGAGCGCGCAGCACTTGCCATGTTTTGCTGAACTATCACGATCCATTTTCGGAAAACGCAAAAATCTTTGCAGCAGCCTAGCGAACTACCAAAAAGAGGAGATGAATCGTTTCAGCTGCATTCAAATTCGGTTGAGAATCGTTTAACGTTAAAGCTCTCTCTCTCTCTTTAAATTGACTCATAATTGCATACCTTTAGGCGCGCCACGCTTTGCGGAATGAAATAAAGCTTTCTGTAATACCCGTAATACCCGGCTAACGGGGATTAGGATTGATGACAGCTTGAGAAACATTCTGATTTTGCATGCAAATATGCGACATTCATGAATATTATTGCAACATCATATCTGATTTTTCGTTACATCAGTTTTAATGCTTCTTATCGAATTTCTAACAATAACTTACTTTAAACCAGTTTTTCCTCCGCTGCAGCTTCAACATTCCTTGGGATTTTAGTTGGTACTACTGCTTGATTAGAGGGATTTGCTAATGATCGCAAAGATCACACTCCATTCGGTCGATTCGCAAGATTTCTTTTATCGGGCAATACAGGTCCAATGGTCCGTGTATTTAATTTATCTTATCGAAAACAACGATAACGAGCATGGGTCAACGTCACTCCTTTGTGCACTCGATTCAGTTGTCTTTCCTTTGTTTATTGGCTAGTTAAATATATTTCCAATGGTATTCGCTTCTTCCGATCTGCCCAACAAATCCTGGTTGAAAAGTACAACATTATCGTTGAGAACCTATTATTGAAGTCAGATGAAACTACAAACCTCCATAGAACTAATGAGGCAACAATCGAAATTAACTGGCGTAACTAGTAGAAAAAATAAATAAAGCTTGCTGACTAGCCATTCCTAAGCGGAAAATAAAAAAAAAACGCCGATTGGCCAACAAAAGCAGCACATTACATAGTATAAAGTAACAACTGAATCGGCCGAGGTTCCCAATGGTCATATCTCCTCCGTTCGCCGAACCCTTCCAGAACGATTCAATATTTCAACGGGCGTCTTTTATGGTAGTCTTTTGTGCACCGGGTTGTTGCCAATCACTGTCGCAATCCAAAGATATTGCTTACCGCCAGCGACATCCACGGATTGGATGTTGCCGCTTGTACACGTTGTTAGATACTGTGGCTCCGATTGATTACTACCCTCTTTTCCAACCTCCGATAAAGCAAGTACACAAATCATCCGTGATTCAGAGCTACAATTCGCCCACCTGCAACATTACCAGCTATTATACCCAACCATTTTGGCCCGACACATTTCGAAGCTCATCTTGCGGAGCCGGTGAAGGGATCTATCAAGGCGTCAAAGCGGTAGGGTGTGTTGACAACATCATCGTTTCGACCTTCGTCCGAGCATTCGACGATGATGTATCATTAAGCGAGAAGTGTGGCGAGAACGTCGGGAGGTACTGGATCGCGGCAACTCCAGTCGTATTGGACAACAGATTTATCATCCAGTGGACAGGTCGTTTACAGCTCCAAGTCCAACCGTGTCGGGTTACGTCCGCGCCGGCTATCGAAACTTCCCGGAACTGAGTGATGAAGCAAATCAATGTTTTATCGCGAACTAGGCGTACGGCACTAAGTGAATCCAGATAAGCGTAATAACGAGACTGATGCAGACAGTTTGCTATCGCTAAAATTCGGAACGCTTAAGCTACAATCCCGGATTGATTCCGATTATCTACCGGAAGCTAGCTACATTTTATTTCCCAATTGGACAAACATGATCATTGCATTGGCCCGCTTTGGTGCAGACTACTGCGGATTGGCGACAGACTAGGCGAATCGATGCTAAAGCTGTTAGCCACAGAAGGAAGCTCAACTCTCGTCGTCGTCGTCGTTGTCGCGTTGTACAAGAGTGCCATCGCGCGAAGCCTGCCAACCGACTACTATACTACTACTTCTTTGCACTAGCTAGATGTCTACTGTGGAGGATGTGGTTCACGAGACCCTCCGTGCGTCCCCGCGGCCTCGACGCCTTCATTCAGCCAATGGTCGGTGGAGTCAGGATGGGCCCCACTGGACCCGGGCCGTCCGTTGGTTGGACCGTTGTCGTCTGCATGACCCCGCTGGCCCACGTCCCGTTGAGGTACGGGCAGACGTACAGCCGGGTGGAGTGCTGCTCCACGCAGTCCTGCTTCCACACGTGGAACACCTGCCCCTCGGCGCAGGTATACAGGCGCGGGGCAAACGTTTGGCCGCCCGGCTGCGACTCGCACATGTACAGCAGCTGGCGGTCGGTGGCCGGCCAGTAGAAGGCCCGCTCGCGCTCCGTCTCGCACCGCGGCTGGTCGCACACGAGCGGCAGTGGCAGGGTGGCGAGGGTGGGCATCGGCTCCCCGAACAGGCCGCACACGTTTTCTTCAGTGGGCACGCCGGCGCTGCAGCACTGCAGCAGGAAGTCGAAGGTGGTCGTCGGCGGGCAGAACTGCACGACGGGCGCGTACAGGCCTGGCAGCTCCTCCATGCACACGTAGTACACCTGCTGGTCGGCCGAGGGCCAGATGGTGGCCCGCTCGATGGCGGTGTCGCAGCGTGGCTCGTCGCAGTCGAACGGGATGATTGGCGTCGGATCGAACGCTCCCAGCTCGACGCAGGTGGGCTGGGGCGGTGCAGGCGGCTGAGGGCCGATCGGGGGGTACAGCGGGCACACCTGGATAGTGCTCGGCGTCGCCTGGCAGCACTGCGTGAAGAAGTTGAACTGCACGCCGGGCGGGCACTCCTGCGCGACGGGTGCGTACTCGTCACCGGTGGCGCCCTCTACCGGGCGGCAGGCAAGATAGCGAGCTGGGTCGTTCATCGGCCAGAGGATGGCGCGTTCGGCGGCGCTCGAACAGCGCGCCACGTCGCAAATGATGGGCAGAATGGGGGTGGGGTCGAACTCTGCAACACACACATCCGGTTCCGGCAGCTGGGTGGTGGTTGTGGCCGGGGGCGGCGGGAACACCGGGCAGAAGGTGTCATCATACTCCACCGGTGGCACGCAGGACTGCGCGAGCGTCTGGAACAGAAGCCCGGCGGGGCACTGCTGCAGTGTCGCCTGTACCCACCCGTCGCCATTGTCCAGGCATTCGTAGTAGTCCTGCGCGTTGAGCGCCGGCCACCGGAAGTTGCGCTCCAGCTCGGTGACGCAGCGCGGGAACCCGCAGATGATAGGCAGCGGAAGTTCCGCGTCGCCCGGTGGATCTGGGGGCGGTGGGCAGGTCGGGCAGCAGTCAGTGCAGGGTGGCGACGGCAGCGTCGGGAACATCGGGCAGATGTCGACCCAGTCGAGCGGGAAGACGCACTGCTGCTGCTGGAAGTCGAACAGGTAGAAGTTTTCGCAGCGCTCCGGGAACGGCACGAACTGGAACAGCCGCTCGACCCACACGCACCGGTAGTACATGTCGGCGACCGTGCTCGGCCAGAGGATGCTGCGCTCGGCGGGCGTGGTGCAGCGCGGTGAGCCGCAGATCACCGGCAGTGGCCAGTCGGGCGCCACGGCAGTCGGCTCCGGCTCGAGTGTCGTCATTTGCGTCGTGGTCAGCGTGTCGTCGCTCGGACAGAGGTCCACCCACTGGGACGGATCGACGCAGCTCTGATCGAAGAAGCTGAAGTACTGCCCGGCCGGGCACGAGTCCTCGAACGGAAGCCACAGGGACTGGAGCAGGAACACGCAGCGGTAGAAAAACTGAGGTCCCGTGCGCGACGGCAGGCGGATCACCTCGTCCTGCAGCAACATACAGTTGGGTGTCAGGCAGTCGACCAGCGACGGTGTGGTTGGCGCACTCGTATCTCCCGGTTCTGGCGTTACGGGCGGTTCAGGAGTTACCGGCGGTTCGGGCGTTACGGGCGGCTCGGGCGTTACGGGTGGTGCTGGCGTTGGTTCGGGAGTAACGGGCGGGTTCGTACCATTGCAAGGATCGACCCAGTCGAAGCTGTGCACGCAAACTTGATGGGCGAAGCTGAAGAGGGTGCCTGGAGCACAGGGCATCGCCAGCGGTGCCCAGCCTCCCATTAGTGGACGGCACTGGTAGAAGAACCGTGCGTCCGGGTGCACCCAGAGGGTATTGATTTCGGCGAATGTCGTACACTGCGGACCTGCGCATGGATCCAGCGGATCCTGTCCATCGTCCGGGTTCGGCGGCAGGCCCGGAGTGATGATAGGCTCAGGTGTCGTCAGTTCCGGCGTCGTGAGATCCTGTGTGGTTACCTCCGGCGTCGTGACTTCGGGTGTGGTTACCTCCGGCGTCGTGACCTCGGGTGTGGTCGTCATCTCGCCAGGGTCCTCCTCCGTGCCATCGCATGCCACCCACAGCAACGGTACGACACAGACCTGCTGCCGGAAGTCGAACCAAGTGCCCGGGGCGCACGGCATCAGCTCGAGGCGCCAGGTCCCGTCGGGGACCGGTCGGCACTGCAGGAAAAACGCCGGATCCGGGTAGCCCCAAAGCGTTTCGATGTGCGGCTGGGAGACGCAGCTCGGTTCCGGGCACAGCTCGTTCCCATCGGCGAGCGGCTGCACTCCGATCGTGGGGACTCTGCGGACGCATACCGCCCCGGACGCGCTGTCACTTCCCGCCGGTGGGAAGTGGCAAGCTTGCCGCTCGAAATCGAACCACATGCCAACGAGCGGACAGCTGCGCAGCTGTGCGAACCACTGCTCCGCTTCCGGTTGACACTCCCAGTACTGATTGATGCCCGAGCGTGCTGCCCACAGCAGACCACGCTCGTCCCCGTGCTCGTTGTTGCTGCTCCAGCAAAGCGGTTGACAGGAGGATAGCCACTTGGTTGCGGGATGTGGTTGAAATTCGCTGGCGACTTCGCTGGCAACACCGCCGACCCGCAGCACCAGCAGCAGCACGGTGCCAATGGTGCATAGCCTACGCCAGCCTCCTCCATCGGTAGCCATCCCTGCGGATGTGAGTACGCACGCACGCACTTCGGGCACTTGCAAGCTTTCTATCCGGCACTATAACGCCACTGAACAACCACGCGCAAAGCGCAACTCCAATAGTTCCACGCACACTTAATCCTTACTTCTCACCAAATCTGTTCCGGTGCCGTTAAGGCCGGAATGGGCACGTCACGTGTCGCAAGGTGTAGGCAAACTGGCCTCACTAGAGGGCCGATCAATTAATATAGCTTCCGAGGAAGTGCTCGCCAGGCTGCGCCAGATATCTATCTTTTATAGGCGCAAAAGCCAGATCTCCCGATTAATCACAATATATCGGTGAATTCTATCGCGTCGCACGGCCACCTTATCGCCAGCACACTGGTTATGTTGTGAGCTGCCACCGCAACAATCGCCCGCTTTCCGATACATCATACTTCAACTGTCAATCTTGACCCATCCAAGACTTCTTCGATATGGAACTTCCAACTCGAGGGTCAGTGTCAACGTTTGCTATAATTTTTTTCTTTGTTTTTTTTTTTTGCTCCAATCGTGTTTTCCTTCATTGATTTAAACAACCCAGCCACATTCCACAACCCTCCTGATAGGGGAGAGACCCGATTCATGCCACAAGAGCGTGGCAAGCCGCTAGGGATGGGTCGCCATTCGGAATCTGCACCTGCCAGCTCTCTAGTACGTCCGGAATCCCATTCAAGATGGTAGCCAAAATGGAATCCCCATGCTTCCCCAAGACTTCTTCTTCTGCTCAGGTAAGCAAAAGTAGCAGGAAGTGGAATGTACAACATTGATTGATAGTACTAACGGTCGGTCTTAGGATAAAACCGCGCGTGCCATTCGCTATCACGACTACTGATAATGTTTACGCGATCATCAGGTGAGCTAGCGGAAGCTTTCCGTTTCGTTGTGGCATTCGCGACACGGTGGCAGTCACTTTTGCTGGAAGCGTCAAGCGATTGTCGGTAAAACACCAGCGATTCTGGTGGGCGGATCAGGCAGCTTTTAACAGTGATATAAAGTGAGTTCATAAAAAGTACAATGTTTGAAGGATAAGATTGGCAAAGTAATTGGAAGAACCAGGCAGACAGAGGCGGGCTAGGGTATATTGTTCTAAACAAACATGTTCTCTTATCGAAGAATGACTTGCAGGCGTAACCGTTCCACAGAAAGACCACAGCCGTTCAACCGACACATTCGAGCTGGGAATTGTGCATAGAAAAGCAGAAGAATAACAAATGTTCATGAATATGGTACTGCGTAGCAATCTCTTTTGAGTTTCTAACCGCAGAACAGTGAGTAATATATTTTATCGATTGATGAATTTGAGTAACAGATTTTGGTTAACACTATAAACATTAAATAAGGCAGATTTATTTCGTAGGTACAACAATCTTGATTGTTGTCAAAAAACTTAAGTCCACACTAAACCATCCACATACTTCCTTGCGAACAAGTATTTTCCCAATACTGCTCGAATACGCAAACTTGATGCACCACACTGAACAGCGTACCCTTTGCACAGGGCATCTCTTGGGGCGCCCAGGCGCCATTCAGGGGCCGGCATTGATAGAAGAAGTTCGGAGACGGGTGTGACCAGAGCGTGTTGATTTCCTCGTATGTTACACACCGGGGACCAATGCACGGATCAATCGTATCATCTGCCGGGGTAGTGATGGGGATTTCTGTTGTCGTCGTGGTGCCCGGTGATTCGGTTAAGTCTGTTGTTGACGAGACCGTTGCTTCGGTTGACGTTGTTGTCGGCAAGGACGTTGTGCCGGAGTCTCCACAATCCTGCCAGTATTGTGGGAAGACACAAACCTGATGCCTAAAGCTGAACACCGTGCCCGGAGCACAAGGCATTACCTCCGGGTACCAGTAACCATTGGACGGTCTACACTGATAGAAGAAGACGGGTGATATGTGCACCCAAAGGGTGTTAATTTCCACGAACGTCGTACACCGTGGCTCATTACACCGATCAATCAGGTCATCATCAACGGTTGATCCACCCGTATTAGGCGTGCTAGGCGTGTCGGGCGTGTCCGGTATAGTCGGCGTGTCCGGCGTGTCCGGTGTACTCGGCGTCTCCGGCGTGCCCGGTGTGGTCGGCGTCTCTGGTGTAGGTGGGTTCACTGTAGTGCCTTCATTTCCTGTGCATGCCTCCCAATACATCGGGATAACACAGACCTGGTGGCTAAAGCTAAACCAGGTACTCGGTGCACAGGGCATCAGCTGCAACTCCCAGTAACCAGTTTTCGCTGGACGACACTGTAGAAAGAAGTTCGGATCCGGATAGCCCCAGAGCGTGTCGATCTCCTCCTTGGTTACGCAGCTCGGCTGCGGACAGAGTGAGTTGTCCTCGATAAGCCGACCACTCCATGGGACACCGACGCTACACTGGATCACTAGCAGCAGAACACCGATCACCTTTAAATGCTTTTCTACAGATGCAAACATCGCAAACAGCTTATTTCTCCCTTTTCGAGCAATCGGAACAATTTACAAAACCGATCTAATGCAATACAAAACTACCCACATTCATGGTAAACCCACTTGGGAAAACTTCTTCTCTACAATGCAGAACGCCTTGCGACCTTCTGTCTAGACTATTCGCAAGCTCGACGTGAATAACACGCAAGCTGGCGAAAAATAAGTTCTTTTATATGGTCCAATTCATTCATACCGTACTGAGCTGAGCCGTGTTATCACATTGAATAACGTATCTCATCTTATCGGCCATAAATCCTACAGATTTCGGAGAATTCTGATAGCTGCCGCTACTGTACCATGCGTACATGAACCAAACACTGTTACACAGTCGTAACTTAACGATCTACCAGGATGACGCATGGAACTTCTTCGAAGTTCGATTCACCAAATGTGACCCATGACTTGCATGTATGTTCCCGATTTAATCCATTCTACGTATCCACAGCTGTTAAGTATTCCGCAAATAAATGGATTTAATGATAAGGACATAAATTGGCATAAAGCACACCGCAAGCCATTCGTGATGTTTTGATTAATTCAATTGCAACCCTGTGAGGAAATATTTGCGCGGTCACACGCCAATCAGGGCCAAGCTTTCCAATTCCACGGTCCAATTCAATTCCAAGGTGAAATGTCAATGTTATCATTCTTTCTTATTTTAGCCTTCCATGTCTCACAGACGTAACACATCGGCTGATAAGTAAAAAGACTTTTCGGCGAAATTGCACTCTTGTCATCAACATAGTCTGCTTCAAGATCAACGCAACATCGGTGCATGTTTAACAGGCTTAAGAGTAACATACTCTAACACATAACCTGTCGGGATGTAAGGATCAATGTTATTATCGATTCAGACATTATACTTTATGCTGAATGAAGCTTTCAAAGACTTTTTAACCATTTTAGCAGAACCGCTGATGGTTGGCCACCATCGTTTTGGAATTTGTCTGGCTTATTTTCTGGTCGAGGTTTTTGGCCGCTCACTCAAACTTCTAGTAGGACTCTGCCATGCAGAAAAGCATTCGATTAGTAATCTGGATTTGAACTTGCATAAGTTTGGAATTAACCATTAAGCTTAAATCCTGATGATCGAAATAGGTTAAACCCACATTGGAAAACAAAGCTGTACTAATTGTATTAAGCTTAAAAGAGAGTATGAAGATAAGGAACATGCAGTTTGGTCGAAACCACGTCTATCAAGCAGCCTTCTTATGTTTTGATAGAGTTATAATCTGGTGACCAAAAGTAGGTTCTACTCTTTTGCAAGCTCTCTCAAATATTACATAGACATTATTTGAAGACGGCATTCAACACTGTTTTCTATATAATGTAGCTCACACCATTCACGTTTATGCTTGCTGATTTATTTTAAAGTTATTTCGGTGTTCAAGGGTTTACCATTGCGAAACAGTCCAGTCCAAATTATAGTGAGAACGCGATTGGTAGTGAACACGTATTTTCCCAATATTGCTCGAATACGCAAACTTGATGCACCACACTGAACAGCGTACCCTTTGCACAGGGCATCTCTTGGGGCGCCCAGGCGCCATTCAGGGGCCGGCATTGATAGAAGAAGTTCGGCGACGGGTGTGACCATAGCGTGTTGATTTCCTCGTACGTTACACACCGGGGACCGTTGCAACGATCGAGCGTATCCCCCGCGGTTGGCGTGGTTGGCGTGGTCGTTGTGATTGACGTAGTCGTCGTGGTTGGCGTAGTCGTCGTGGTTGGCGTAGTCGTCGTGGTTGGCGTAGTCGTCGTGGTTGGCGTAGTCGTCGTGGTTGGCGCAGTCGTCGTCGTAGTGCCTTCATTTCCTGTGCATGCCTCCCAATACATCGGGATAACACAGACCTGGTGCCTAAAGCTAAACCAGGTACTCGGTGCACAGGGCATCAGCTGCAACTCCCAGTAACCAGTTTTCGCTGGACGACACTGTAGAAAGAAGTTCGGATCCGGATAGCCCCAGAGCGTGTCGATCTCCTCCTTGGTCACGCAGCTCGGCTGCGGACAGAGTGAGTTGTCCTCGATAAGCCGACCACTCCATGGGACACTGACGCTACACTGGATCACTAGCAGCAGAACACCGATCGCCTTCCAACGCTTTTCCACGGATGCAATCATCGCTAACGATGCTGCGTCTTTCTTTTTTTCTTGCTTCTATGCAGACCACCTTCCAAGCTTCAGCCTTAAGTATTCGCAGACTCGCGGTAAATAACTTGCGTGGTGAGCAAAACTGGGTTCTTTTATAGGGTCAAATGCATTTACGCTGTACTTAGCTTATCTGTGTTATCAGATCGATGACCGTGCCTCATCTTATCGGGATTAAATCAATTACAGTACCCTGGCGAACACTCCCATAAATCATACAACTCTGTTTAACGCATTCGATTTACGCGTGGTTATTTTGCACAAAATTGGAAGCTGGAATTTTGCTGACGAACGCCTCATCGATGCGCCACCGTGTCCTTGCAGGATCTCTCATGTAGTTCATGCTTCATTAATAAGCTAAGGATGATTAGCTTGATTTGTTTAAATTTTATTTTGACATTAAAAAAACGTAAAAAAACCACGCACACCCGCGATAGGAGCTTCAGCTGCCCGTTTCATTTTAATGTGAGTTGAGTTGCTTCCCTGAAGTCAAGCGACTAAAATTTTACTAAATACCGCACCGGAAACCCGACATTCCGTATGTTTGGAATATTTAAAACTCATCCTTGAGGACCCCCTCTATCTCCAAGGTACCGGATTACTGCATTTACCGGCACGACGGAAGATCTAACGTACGCGAAAGAATGCAGACACGGTAGAACCAAGGCCATTCACAGCTGTGACACGCACTGGCAATACTTCACACTCTCCATTTTCTAACCCCCGTCAATGCGATGCGTTGTAAACAGGAGCACTAGTGAGCGCTTGCTACACCTCAACGGTGAACGTTGATCAGCCCATTTGGAGCGAGAATACCCGGCACAAAATGAGGATCTAAAAATACGCCTAGAGGGTACGTTTGGCTCTAGGAAATTCTCCCTCGCAAAAGCGTGCCACGGCATCCATAGCTGAGTATAAATCTATCTGAGTCAAATGAACCATTACGTGCTGCTTCCGACTTACCCGGTTAACAGTACAGTATGTATTCGGTTGCCGGGTACGCAAACAGAGAGATCCATGTTACCTTGAAACTAAAAATCTGTGGAAATAGCATCAGATTCGACTGTTGTGTTACTGTAAAAATAACCTTAGTCCACAACAACAGTTTGCGAATAATTAAACCAAGTTCGATCCCCGATAAAACCTTAAATGATGTGACATAAATTGAATTGAAGTCGTGAAAATCCAAAAAAATATTAATTTATTTCCATACCAGTTTATCTTTTTTTCCAGAATTCTCGAATTGATCCTTTTCTCCCGGCTTCGGACCCCTTTTGTAGGGTCCGCCACACTCCTTTCATACAAGAACGAACTGCAAAACGCAAAGCCCAAGGGAAAAAAATCGAGGACTATCTAGCCTATGTTCGACAGTGGATGCCACAGCAAGACATATATGTGTTAGTGCATTTACCCGTCGCACCACAGTTTTCCATGCCCTTCTTTGATACGATTAATCTGATTTGATCGAGAAATACCTTTCACAAATGTTTGTCAGCAACTGATGACAACCATCAACGAATGTCGTAATACATGGAAAAATAAGATGCGACGGGTAACTGCACTGACACATACGTATGTCTAGCAGCTCTTCTAACTTACAGCGCTGTCCTGTCAATCAGTTCACAACGTTACCTTGAACGAATCTCTCAACGTATTTTCACTTTAACGATCATTGGGAATGCACTTTGTATACTCAGTGCTGGCACCCGACGCATGTGTGACGCCAGCTAAATTCCTACGCCGATTAAGGGGCCATAATGCTTATCACAATTAACAATGTCTGCAGAAACTTTATTACCGCTTATGTTCGAATGCCACATACCAATTCTCCACGTGCCAACTTAGAAAATAAGCGCGATTATCAAACTGAAATGATCGATTACGGCATTTCATTCGAAAGCGTAATTCTTTCCTAATTCTGCTGTTACCAGTGACGGCTTGAATATAGAAGCCTAGCATGGTTTAGGACTCAAACACTTGGCGGAAAAGATCAGGAGGGGAAGATAGGATTGCGAGTGGAAATATGGGGCAAAGCATAAGATAAGACGTGCCATAAACCCCACGGGAAAATTTTATTTCGGCAGATTAAGAAATCAGGCAGGAGGAAATCTTGCTGATATTAGCTATCAAGCGATTTCGCACGCGGATTAGCTTCTGATTGATATTTTTCATCGTTGTTTTCCGAGAGTGTGATGCCTGGCTACAAAATAGCTTATTTTCATATCCCGTGCAAGTGCCTTCTTCCTTCTCATTTTCTTTTTCTGCTCCCTCGCCCTTCGGTTGCTAGCTGGGTGGCCGAAGTTATAATAACATCTAATAAAATCTAAAGGTTAATTTGTCTGCCTGCCCATCGTTTCGGAACCAATTCTGGACCAATGCTGTGTTGGCAGCCATTTGCCACAACACAGCCGATGTTTGTGCATGGCATGCATGCACCTAAAACTCGAGGTCGAGGTGTTCGTGCCAGGTGATCTCTCAAAACACTAACGCTACATCAGGGCGAAGCGAGGGTGATACCCTCGCTTAGGTCGGTCAAAGTTGTCACCCCTTGTTTGGTTTGATTTAATTGTCAGTACGTGCCCTTTTTCTGGTGCCAACTACGTTTACGGGCATTATTAAACGGGTGATCCCGGCAGAAGCGGCGAATAGTGGGTGGCAGCGTTAGCATACTTCTTTCGTTAAACTTCCGTATTTCCCTTGCTGCCGGAAAACTGTAGATGATGATTTCCGGTCCCGCTTTCCGATACCGTGTCGGGTGAAAAAATTATGGGCACACACTGCGGTGTTAGAAATTTAAGTACGTGTCGTTAAAATGTGGATCCTACCAGGCATACGGCAGGTCACAGCAGCGACAGGGGCCTTGACAGGAGGCCAGAGGGAATGTATTTTGTCCGGCTCAACCTGTCCCAGCTAAAACCTCCTGGTTTCCCCGAAGCCCAATCGATGTTTTGGAAAATCTAGAAACAGAATACTGCTAGCGAATGGCGGAGGATTGATGGTCAGTTCGGTTTCGCTTTCACTGCCTGGGGCGAACGGGAGGTAACATTTTAATATTTCCTTCACGGTTTGGTTGAACCGAACTCTAATCTGATATTCCCGCACTGCTTTTTTTCACCAATGGCTTCCGTCAACAGATCCGACAACAGACATTCCAAAGCGACGATCGACAATAGGATTGTTTTACAAAACCCTGAATTGCTGAAACCCCAAAGAGTGTGAGCATGGAGCGACCCAAATCTTAAGACAAACATCATCCTGGCCCTCCGCGAAGAATAGTTTTTACGGATAACATAAAAGAAGCCTATTCTTTATTCTACCTTTTTCCATGCCCCACAAGCTAGGACTTCCACGGTACAGGAACGGTTGCTCGGTTCCGATTTCGGAAATGAAATTATATGTGTGAACGGTAAAAGATCGGGTAACCTCGGCGGCTGAGCGACTTCAGTCTCGGCCCGGCTGCAGCTCCTTGCTTCTCTTCTTAATGTCAAAATCATCAACGCTTTCCGCAGTGCTGTTGTTTTTCCGTGCAGTAAGACCCCGCATCAGGGCAGTGTTCCGGTCGGCGGGTTCTATTAACTTCGTAAAGATTTGACAAACCTTTGCTTTGGGACAAACGAGTGCGAGACGCTGCTGACGGCAGTAAACGTAGACGCCTATCAAGTTACCATCGTTTAACCATTGTACCGGGGGAATGGGGTGGCAAGATTTATCGTTCAAAGGTATTCCAGCACCATTCACGTATACGATCCAACAACAGCTGTGCGGAGCGAATGCGGTTTAGTAGCAAAAACAGGATTGTTAAGAACATTACGCGCTGCAACATCCATCCCATCCTATTGCTGGAAAAAAGGACGCGTAAGCTATGAACGATCGTGGGACTCCTAACGGGCCAGTCGATTCGTTTCGTTGCCTCAAAAGAATAAATAAATAAAGGCATAACAACACCACTGGGGAAAAAAACCTGTTCAACAATCGAGCATGATTAATATCACCCCGAAAAACAGAATCAAACATAGACTTTGAAGTAGAAGCTATTGACAACGGAGTCAGAAGAAAATTGATGCTGGTTATAAGCAAACGCAATATTTCAAGCCCTCCAACCGAACGCCCTGTACAAACAGAAACGTAGCTAAGTCAGGTTCTTTCCTATTTCTATATTGTCCTAATACTTGAAAGACTGCAAGAAACAGGTAAATACAGTAATGCCTATAACCAAACCATTGTTCCATTAGAAAATGCTGGGGTTAAAGTTTATTTGAAGTTTTAATCATTCTTTGGTTTTAATTCTTGCATTTCACGAGTGATCTGCGTAAGTGTACAACGAAGCGAATAGCAAAGATGATGATAAATACACATCACTTAAACATCAAGGGCCGAATATGATTGCTTTCTCCCTCCTGCAGCATTGACTACACGGAACATAAGAAAAACAACACATAAACAAGCCTGTCAAGAGGACACAAACAACTGCAGCCAAAGATCGGGGAACCGATGCGCGACTGAACGATTGTCCCTTTCGGTGTACCAAACTTTGCAGCATATTTACATTGACAAAAACAGCATCGCATCGGCCTCGTTCCTCTCGTGACAAACGCAAACAAACGAGGGCTAGCGGTGTTTTTATTTTGTTTATTTTTTATTTTTATTTTTTTTAAGAGCGATTTTAACGGATAAGGGGAGAATCCAAACATAAACAAAAGTCTAACGCCGTACTCCAAGCTCCATAAACCGGTGGAGTGTTGGCGCAATGAGAGCCAATCATACGTCCGGCAAACAACCAGGAGAAAGAAGTGGAAGTGAGGACCAAGTTGAAATAAATAGCGGTTTGACTGGTTAGTCGGATTTAACGCTTTATCGACTGATAAGGTTTCGTTCGATCTTCCATTCATTCGTTCCAATCATTATTTAACTAAAAAATGTAGGGATCGTTTCGGTTAAAGCCCAAATTCAATGGATTCGTAAACATATTGCATTTGAGTTTTTCATTACTAAAACTTGAGCGAAACAAATGTACAACATGGAAGGTACAAGACTTTAACGCCATTAAACACATTAGCGTAGGAAGCATTTTTTCTGCAGTACTAAGAGTAAAGCAACGGCTTAGATATAGTTTAGGCATTTCCAAAGTCCGAAAGTTAGTTGTTCATGGCCCTAACCGATCTGAACATCATGTAAAACGGTTTCAGATGAATCAGTTCAGACTTGGATTTACAGGTTTGACTGAAAGTAAAAGATGATTATACGCATAGACTAAGATTAGAAAAGAAACCAGACACATACGCGATTGGGATAAGCTAAGGATAGATGGATTATATCAGCACTTGGGAAAAGAGGAGCGCCTGCCACCTGAGAAGAGGGGAATCTAATTTTATCCCAGAACTTTGCTGGGCCCTTTTTTAACTTTTTGACTTAATAAGACGATCGTTTTGCTTCGGAATGGATTGGAGGGTCGGTTGCTAGGTGACGGTAAATGTTTCCTGAGATGAGTTGCAGTCACCACATCCTTATATCACACATCGCCCTTTCTTGTTTTTCCTCGCTTGAACGATTTACGTGATGAACGGAAGGAAGGTGGTGTGGAGGAGATGGGGAAACCAAAACATTACTCTGCTGCTTAGTGCCGATTTTCCAGCTGAACGATCCATAGCGATCCCACTTAACCTTCCACCCGACGACTCGATAAACGTGGCCGGCCACACGAAAATAGCTTCTACTGCAAGAAGGCAACGTTAAACGCACCGAAAGACGGAAGCCCAAAACCGGGGTCCAATCGGATCGCCAGCGATGCGCCGGGGAACTTTTTTAAAGCAGGCCAGATACAGTCCCACTTGAAACTGGATACACGCGCACGAGATAACTTGAGCTCTGGGCCGGAAGTGGTACAAGAAAGAAAGGAAGGAAGAAGAGCACACAAAAACGCCCGCGTCAAACGCAATACAAATGCCAGCGTTCAGGAAAAGGCTAGTTCGGGCCATAGCTCCTAGTAGAGTTGAAGCTCAAATCGAGCAGATATTGAAACGAACGGACACGAAAAAAGTGCGCCTTGGTGATCTATAAAATCCAAAGAAACGTGAAAAGAACCACGCTGAGAAAGCGGAACAAAAAGACAAGGTAAGATCAGGGTTACAAATGTATCTAGTAGAAATTAAACTTTCACTGTACGTCTACATATTGCTAGTATTTCTCCATTAGAGACTTGCAAATACGGATACAGAATTTCTACGTGCTTGCCTATAAAATCAAGTTAAATAAAAGTCCTAAGGTAAAATAGAATTACATTAGATAGATTTATGGTCTTACGCATTAAATCCCATATTTACATCCCATATTGACCTTGTAGTAACCCGCTCATAGGTTGATGCATCTCTGCTATTATTGGAGCACTAGCTGGCCCGACGAACTTCGCCCCGTCCAATATCTATGATTGTATGCAATAAGGTTTTTCTTGAAGGTTTCTTATTTAAATGAAATTAAGGTTGAACTTATTATACTGGGAATCATTGATGCTGACTATTTAATGTTTTCAAATGTACAGAGAAGCCGGTTTACCAAAGCGTTAACACGCCACATATAGCATGGTCATGTGAAAAACATGGCATTTAAAATGTATGCTACACACTTCCATCGACTGTTGAAAATTGAATACGCTTAAGTTGAAATGGCCTATCGTTGGAACTTCAAGGAATTCTCGGAGTTAAACATGCTTCATGCATAGGGCAAGAAAGTTTCGGAGCATAATAATAACACTTCCATTTTTTTGTCGCAAATGATGCGGTGGCATCCAGGCAAATCCAAGGAGTTTAGAATTTGCACATATAATTTGTTCGCTGAAAAGTTTTCAATGATTCCCCGGCTGCACACTTTAAAGCAATTGCTCATAGTAGGCTTCAAAAGAAGAGCACGATTTCTCTCACAGCCTCCTACGTTTTGGGAAACTCGAAATAAAGAATTTTCTAATTTTTCAGCTTTTACTACGGCATTTTCCTATTGTCTTTTTTCCTAAACCTTCGTTGGGCAAAAACGAACAAATCATCCGAAGACATCATCAATTTTGGTCCAGCCGTTTTTGAGTTTTAGCGATACGAACAAACATACATCCATTTTTATATATATAGATTAAAGACTCCATTTTTCTTCACAGGTATGGGATAGCTGAGCGCGTACGAATACACACCGGACGTATTCCCCCGTCGGAACGATTGACTATCCACCTAAGTTAAAGGGGGAAAAGTCTCGTAAGCCCCTTGATGGGAGTCGGCATCACCGAGTTGGTCGTTACGCCAGGAATCATATTTTTGCTTCAAACGAGTCTAGTGCAGCATCATTCGTCACTTCCGGGAGATGGATATTGTGCGAACAAACCACGAAATGCGCTGCGTCCGTGTGATCGGACAGCGACCAAAGGATAAAGGTGTCCTTGCTAGAGTCACGTCCCAGAGCACAGTGCGTCCGACGTGGCGATTTCACGAAACGCTCTATCTCCCATCTGGGGTAGATTATCCACGACGAGTCAGGTTGAACCTGAACGTGACCGAAAACACTACGAATCCTTCCTGTCTATTGCTTCCTTTCCACCTCCAGCAAAAACAAAAACAACATGGAGCGACAATAGCCAAAAATGGCACTGGGAAATCCTCGAATCCTGCCCGGGTGCACACGTTCGGCCTTGGAGTGATGCACCAAATCGCACGCTCAGCCCAAAACGTGCACGCACAGCACGTCCTGCCTTACTATTCCTCAGTTTATGTCGGGGATTTCTCCAGACTTCACAAAATTTCCCACGTTAAAACATTTTGATTTTTGCTGTCATTTTCGCGTCGGTGCTGACCCGACCACTCCAGGTACGGTGCAGTTGTCGGAAGCGGTGAAGGAGGTATCGCTCAACGGATCTAAGGTACGCCTGCAATCGAGAACCCTGAAAAAAAAGAATCATCCATTCATGGCTTTGCCAGTAGATAATTTCCCCGGGACAGGGAAATTCCAGTTGCTATGGAGTGATGCTTCTCGTCCGAAATCTCTTCCATGCTCCCCGCTGCAGATGGCATAAGGTGTAACGGAAATGCAACGACAACAATAACAACGACAACCCGCGCATCCATGAGGAGTTCAAAGCAGCATATAGAACAGACGATGCTATTTTTAAAAGATCTAAGGAAAGCGAAAGAAAGCTAACCGAACGCAGGAGGATTATGTTGCACATGCCATTCGTTTGCCAAAAGACATCAAAAGAAGCCGTACTTCAGGCCGGGGATGTTTTCCGACAATATTTTCCAAAGCCAACGTTGATGCAACGATTGAAAGATGAATTTACTTTGGCTAATTAGTTTTGCATGGATTGATAAAACTAACTTGCTTTTTGGTGTTAGCCTTTTCCGTATGCATACAGCCTTTTCCGGCTCGATACAACCGTTTGCAAAAACGGAAAGTTAAAATAATCCCAAGAAAGAAGGTAAAACAAAATTATCCGAAGAAGTATAGCAAGCTGATATGTTACGCAGCGCCAACACACAGCGCGATTTTCGCCAAATCCAAAAAAAAAAAACTACCGCAAATACGAAACGGTAAACTCTATACAAAAACGTAGTTGTCTTCACGCTGTGTGTATTTGGTGCGAAACTTTGGCAAGTGCTATGTGTCCGCCATTGTTCGTGCCGGGCTATGTATAGCTCGTTTTGAGAAGTCATGCGAAACGTAAACAAATGTCGCAATAAATTTAGGATCATGCACAAATCTTATTTGTAAACAAATTGAATTGGATCAAATATAAATGGTTGAACTTATTTAAATGTGTTGTGAAAGGATTTCTGCTTTAAGACAGCATTTATATGTGGGATTGCACCATTCAAAACACGTAAACAAACTGGTTCATGACGCACGATCGTGCTTGGTTGCTCAGGATGTTTTGTTCAAACTAAGATATTTTTGTCACGATAACAATGGCGATGCAATCTTTGTGTGTGGAGACCGGGTTACATTAAACAGCTCTATTTGTTACAATGGCTAAAAAATGGTTAGATCGTTAGTAATAAAGCAAATTAACACTGCAAAAACTAAAATCTTTCTGGTTTCATTTGGTCTTACCTCAAAAACGGTAGGCATGAAAAGAAAAACTGCGCGAAACAGTAACGAAAACATGATAATTTTTAATGTTAATAACTCTGGCATGCTCGTTTTCATTTCCATTGCCCATTTAAGCACCAATCGATTCGAAAATGTGTTAAAATTGTGTGGTATGGATTGCAAAGCAGTGTTGCAATATACATTTTGTTACAATTTCATTTAAAGTATAAACACATTTTCCATCAGAATGTCGTGGTTCTACGTTTTCTTGCTGAACTATTATTTTCCCCCTCGTATTCATAATGTTCCTACCCTCGAGCCTCGTATCAGGAACTATTTAAATGAGTTTCAGGCATTGTTCTTATTAGCTATACTTTTTTTGTTAAATCGAATTCAGAACTTCTAAATCAGATAAGAAACTTGAATCATAATGAGGTTTTCAGAACCATGAGGTTTTCTCAGTAAAAAAACAGCATGCGTTGCATAAACATATGTCACACATATGGCTGTCAAAAGATAGCATTTTTGCTTACGGATCTGCAGTTCAGGCCTCCTCCCAAGGGTTTCGCCTTTGTGACAGCATGCCACCTTTTCTTGCCGGTGACGAATTGTGACCTAGCCTTTTCAGACGGCGCTGCGCAATAGACAGCGACATAAATGGTCAAGTTTTTGGACTTCGGTACGTCCGTTTTCCATTTGCACTCGCTCAACCTAATTTCCCTTCTGCCAGTAACTGCTTGGTGCCGGATTATTGAGATCTTCGAGGGTTTTTTTTTCTTCTCCGTATTCGAAAATAAATCAGATAAAGCAGCTGGAAGTACTCATAAATATCCTACTATCAGCGGGTTAGCAAACCGGTTCGGAACGTTTAGGGCCTTTACCGTGGCTCCTTCCGGAAAAGCAGCGAGGAAGGAAGATGAGTCACGTATCCTGGCACTATCGAAGCTGAGCGGTTTGTGGTCAAAAGCGTAGTTTTAATTATGGACAGATGATTTATAAAACAACTTAAATAATTAGTAAAGTAACTATCAATGAGTAGTAAAAAATATGAACAAACAAATATGATTGAAGTGTTCATAACGCTTGCTTGCGGCAGCGGCATCTCACTTGGTTCTTTCTTCAATCTTAACAAAAAAAAAGCAATAATCTTTCTTACGCATGTCAAACTAGAGTAGTATAAGGTTGCAGCACCAAAACTGTCCACGATTCCAATTACGCTTTCCAAGGCGAGCCTCAAACACACTGATGAATGTAAACTTTTCCCGAACCATTCCCATAGTGCGTCGTATCCCCGCCTCGGCACACATGTAGGAACACAAAGAGGAGTCTCGATAATGTATGCAAAGAATGTCGAGATGCATCGGAGAAAGAAAAAACGGAGGAGGCTGTAGCCAGGCCGGGCCTTCGGCGAAGAGCGCGCGGCATAAAATCGGAAATCGTGCCGAAACCCTAATGAGGCAGCTAACATGGGACTTTTATTTATCCCTCCCGTACTACCTACTTGCTAGGTTCGCCCGTTTTCATCTGCCCTCCTTTTTTACAACAGCTGAGTGCTAAAGAAAAACCACCCGCCGCCAACGGTTCCGCAGCGTGGAATGTTTGAATAGTATTCGACATTTAAACACTCGCATGCTCCAGCCCCCTGGAAACGTGCCGCTTAGGGCAGAGAAAAAATTTCAAGCGAATGCAGTCGGTTCCGCATGTCCTTCGAGCTGAAATTATTCTGCCAGGACCGGAGAAAGAACGCAACGCGGACGATGGGATGCATGCTGCGCTTATCCTTTGTCTGTTAGCATCTTAAATCCATATGCATGGGTAAAACTATTTCATCTTAATTCCGTACATAGAGTTGGAGAGCCTCTCCAACGTACGGTTCAGGATTATTTTCTATCCAAAAATTTAAGCAGGATTGTTTTAAGGTCTTATCACCAGATATTCAAATCCTGGTAGCACCAGAGCGGGGTCCTCGATCATACTTCGATGATGGCTAGATAAACTCTACCAACTCCTTTGAAAAAAAACTAGGAGCTATAATAATTTGGAGTTTGATTCGAAACAATCAGAACAGTTATAAAATACACAATCATTAATGGTAGCATCAATTAGTTGTTCTTGCGATAATTATATTTAAAAAAAAGCTACCTAACCCGCACGAGGGTCCATTATCTAAATGAAGTTTTAGTTTTTTTACGGTATACACTCTACCCCTGTTAATACGAGCTCAGCAGCTGCAGTTGGACAAACTAGAAAGCAAGAGCGAACACTAAACTCCCAGCGTCTGGCACTGGCACATGTCGTGTCTGTTTTCCCGGCAGCGGAAATGCCCGAACGACAGAGGTTTACCCCATCTCAAGAGGCGCAACACAAACGGAACCGAATTTACGAGGCCATTCATCGAGCTCTTGCTGGGGACTCTGGCCACATCGCACGCACGATTACAGCAGGGGAATAATTTAGAAGCAAAACGAACGACAAGCTCATCTTGGTTCACTTCTGCCCGAGGGATTCGTAGAGCGGGTGAGTAATGGCGTTGGAAAACCGCAGATCTCCCGATAGACGGAGGCACAAATTAGGAGCCTTTAAGTGAAATTTTCCAGGCGTGTGCCTTCCCTCCCCCTTCATCGTTGCTGCGCTTTTCTTGCACCTGAAACTATTGGTGGAGAGAAAGTCATATGGCTATTGGTTAGCACAAAAAAGAACCAACTAAGTAGCCTTTAAATCGTAGACTTAGACTTGCACAAAAAAATTGAGCCCGCTTCCCAAAACCGTCACGTAGTCATTTTTCATTCCTGAAGTACGGTCTATGCCGTATTATAATGCTTTTCCTATTATTCTCCTTTTGTTTGCGTGAAAATCAAACGCCAGATCAAGGGTATACTATTTGATAAAAATAAAATTCCAAACTAAATTAAGGTAGAGCGCAACGTAGTAGAACAACAGAGCCGTCTGGTTCCAAATATATAAACCAGTTGTGAACCAGCACGTAACTCTTATCGACTTTAATATGATTTGTAAATAATGTCTTCTTCTTCTTCGATTGAATTCGGTGCTTTTTACCCTTTTATTTGTGCTTCCCCTTTCCGCAGACATTGAATCGATATATATACCCATTTTCCTAGTGTTTCCCGCCACCTACATCATCGGTTCGTCCGGAGGGATTAGAAGTGCGTTCGTCAGTACAGCGCCACGTGCTGCGACCTCAGGCGGTTGGTCGCTTCCGAAACGACGGGACTTGTGAATGTCTGCCAGCATGGCATGTTAAAGGAAAAACACAGCACGCCACGCGGATAATGGGCGCATGGTGGGTTTAAAAGTGCTTCAACGGGAAAAAGGGAATTATGATGCATCCCCAGAGGAACCGCCAGACGCCAAGAGTGCCTTTCTATTTTTCTTGCCAATTTTCCGCGAGCTCTTATCGATAGGGGTGCATACTCATCTAAAATAAAAGATAATGGATTATTATTCTTTCATAAGATACCTCAGGATGCGCTACAAATAAATTGATAAGAGTTTTTACACAATATGTTCTTCCCAAGCTAGCCAACATGGTCAAAAAGGAAAGAAAACCTAGCAAAAAAGGTCACCTTTTCGGAGAAATATTATGCAATAATCAATAAGAACAAAACGACTGTCTACCACGCCCTAGCTCTATTTCGTTCCATTTCTTGGGTTCAGCTCTATTCCGGGGCAGTGAGAACATCATCATCATCCTTATTATCATCATCAGCATCATCATCATCACTTCAACCACCTGACGGTATCGTTTCCCAGCAGGTAAATGAAGATATCTCAGCGTTCGTATCCTGCGGATCCTGTTGCGCACGGAATTGAGCCATTGTGTTCGTCCCGCTTCGAGCCCGAACAGGCAATCGGAAAAAGATCACAACCGAAAAAAGGGCACCGAAAAGGAAAAAAGGCTGTCAGCTGCTGCGTGAGAAAAAATGAGATAATCTTAGACCAAAGGGACGAAAAAAAAACAACAACTGTGCTGCATTCGGCTATTGCGGGACCATGGAAAACGCGTAAGAGATTTCTATCAGGATAGGCATTATTTTTATTATTTTTTTTAACTGTGATAAAAACTAAATAAAACATGTAAAACAGTTTTTGTTTGTGAATTAATAAATAAACATTTAAAAAATGGAAGCATAAATTATAGCGTCATGGCAACCATAAGCACAGTGAACACTCCCAAACTGTTTACAAACTATCACTAACTCCATCTCTATACGTTTTCATGATGGTGGTTTGATTGTTCACTTCTGTTGTTGACAACAAATCGCGAAAAATTATGCACAGACCTGTCGGACAATCGGTAAATCGAGTTCGAGTAAATCGATTCCGAGCATTACCGATTATTATGTCAGGATAAACACGATGTTCCGTTGAAGATGGTAATAGTTTAGATTGTCTAGTATCAACAGCTTGTAATTTAGATGGACTCGAAAGCAGTTTAATAACACGAACTATTGCCAACAATTTGTTCAGCATGTTCGAATGCTTCTTTCTCGAATAATAATGCGAAAAGCATCAAAGTAAACAACACGATTTTTTCATTGTAAAGAGAAAAATAATCAAACGCGTAATAGGTGCTTGGAAATTTCGAGACAGAAGCGATACTTTACAACCACGGGGCTATTTTTGCCGACAAAGCTTCCCACGGTTCTAATTTTATGAAAATATACAACCATACAATTGTACTGCAAATTGTAAAAGGTCATGTTTATGCTGCATGTCCTTACTTTATGCTTCCAACCGACCGATGCAAATCATTTGAGGCGTTCATGTTGCGGCGTGTGCATAGAAAGGAGTTTCGGCGGGAACGAGAAGGAATGATTTCAACAGAGGACAGCTTAGCAAGGCCTACCTGCCGGGCAGACTTTCAGCGCCTCAAACGAAATCCCGACGCTGCGAGGGGGAAAAAGTAATATCCCATTCCGTAATTTTCCTCCTATTTCCATTATTTGTCCACCTCCCTTTTGGTCCTTTTTTTTCCTTTTGTTTTCCTACGCCATTTCTTCGCCGGCGCACCAACACTTCGGCGCGGCGGCGCGTATCGGATCCGTTTTGGTCGGGCTCGGGGAAAGGGACGTGTCCGTGACGCAAGAGGATACAGGTTTTCCGTGCCGCTGAGTGTGCGGCATTACTGTACGATTATTTTTCATTTTCTTCGCATTTGCCCGGCGTCCCGTCGCGGGCCGACCCCTCCCTGCCGGTTCCTGGTTGTTTATGAAGGCTCTCACTTCACTGTAAGCCGTCTGGAACCTGGACCTGGCCGGCGGGAAGAAGCCAAGCCTACCTCTTCCGCAGGGCTAGCCGTGTTGTTGATGGTCATGATAATGATGAAGCTGTTAAGAGCCGAACTGGCAAGGGAATGGGCCAGGACACGCTTGTTTAAGCGCCATTTGGGACTGGAGTGCCTGAACAAAACGAGAGAGAAAAAAAGAAGCGTCGCTCCTATACGTCTGCTTCATAGATGCACAGACCTAGGAGTCATTCTTTTCCCCTCGTCGGCTCTAGTGCGCGCCCGGCAATTACGACGAAATGTGTCTTAATCGTCATTATTACATTGCAAGGTGCTGGCTGCCTCCGCAACATCGCCGGCAACATGGGTGGCACTCTCCTTGAGCACTCTCACATCGACACAGCCGAAGCGAACCACACCTATCCAGCCCTTGACAGCCCCGCCTGCACATGCCAACGTCGTGGACGGTAGTATTCACACCGGCGTGCCGTGGGCGGCGGAAGGAAACAGCCGTAGAACGTGAAACCACATCCTGCCACATAACCCCCACGCTGCTCTTCCGCATTTCCGCCCTAATCCTAATCCTACTACGCTACACTGCATTGGATTCGGTTTTTTTTCTTATTTTATAAGAGCAAAGCCTGGTCCTTCTCAGGTAAACAATGTGTAAAATAATTCGTCATTTCTATAGTAGTGATGCTGTTAAAACAAAATTTAATCAAAAACTGTACTAAAAAAGCTATTAAATAATAAATATTTCATTCATTTATTGTGATGAAGAAACACTTAAGGTTCTCAACTTTAGCCTTATAGCTAGAGCGTTTCCTGGGGATAGCTTAAACTAAGGTTTCTTCACATTATGTGATGTCTATAAACTTGTAAGAAACCATTTCCATTTAATAATTTCATGGAAAGAAGCATTGGGTTTGCAAAAGACTGTAGAACAGCTTCGCAAATGCTGCTTGCTGCGTTATTTTCCCCTACCATTTCGTGTTTCTCTCCCACTCGGCTTTCCTGTGCGGAAGAATTCCATCGATTCGCTTTTGTTCGCATCTCCGCACACAGTCCCACGAATCTGAGCGAAGAGAGCAGGCGGGTGAGCCGAAAGGAAGGAGCCGCAATAATAATGGAAGAAGAAAAAAGCAGGAAAAAGAGCTACAGCAACGTGTCTGAAAGATGCATTTAAGAGCATCGACCGATGCATTCCGCGATGCGCTGCTCTGCGTGGCGATGCATAACTGGAACGAAATGTTTACATTCCCGCAGCTTCCAAGCCGGTAATACGCACGCACCTCGGGGCACTCACGGATCGACGCACTTCCAACGACTGGAAGTGCTCGCGTTTGTTGTGCACAGTAAGCTTTCCCGTGCTATTTATAAACTTTACCGATGATGTTCAAATCGAGATCCATCCAATGCATACTGCTTTAGTTCTCAAAGTCTCTATAAAAAGAAGAAAAAATACTGCTTCAGCAAAATACATTTCAACCTTCTGACTTGCTTTGCGCGTACTTGTTACTATGAGGCTTTTTTATCGTGGTTGAAATGAACAATTTCAGAACATAACCAAACCAAAGCCGTAACGAAATTGATGACGAAAAAACTGGAAGCGTACTGTAGGGACGCTGCAGATTCGCTGAACACACATTTCCAGCCCCAACGCGTAGATCGCTACAGCTACACCGCACTCAGCATGGTGAGTGCTTCCAATGGCAGCGCGTGATGCCAAGCGGCAACGGCAACACAACTCGAGGGTTTCAGTCACTTGGAAGACGCCTGCTTGGACGGACGCAAGGTATTGTGATGCGTAAAAGACCCTCAGAGCAAAGGGCCACCTATCTGTTGCTCGTGACGTCACGATAAGTGCAAGTTGATTCTTAAACTCGTGGCAGAACGGCAAAAAGTCTCTCTCGAAGTGAAACTAGGCAGTGAATGGGTTGAAATAATTTAAAAAATACAGTGATCAAAAGCCAAAGATAAATACGAAACCTTTGCGTGTTGCCAGTACAAGTGTTTGTTCATCGTGTTCGGTGTCTAAATTGGTCATGTCTACAACTTTTTGTCAGTAAAAAAAACTACAAAGCTTGCAGAGCATCCACCATCCGGCGACGAGTAATCGCGTGCGAACAGTGTGCTTGCTGGTAGTTTCTTCTCAGATCTGACTAACACACCTCTGCCTCGTGCTTCCCAGCAGATAGAGTCGCATACTCGAGTGCAACCATTTTGTGCGTGAAATCCGCATACCAATCCGGGTGTCCTGACGGTGGAGCCCTGCAGTTGATCGGTGCGTTTGTGTTCTTGTCGTCGACATCGCAGAAGCCGTCCGTCGCGTTAGCAACCAAGCAAAGCAAACCGGTGTTGCGTGCCAAACAAAACAACACCCACACACCGTCGCCTTCCTGACAACCAACCGATCTCCAATCAAGACAACCCCCGTGGAGCGGGAGTGTGTACATGCATACACGGTAGATCAGCTGTAAAAAGTCTGTGTGTCTTCAGCTAACCTTTAGCAACAACAAAAACTAGAGAAAAAAAAAACACAAACACAGGGTCACTCTGTCGGTGTCCCTTTGACATTACTATAAAATTTGCATACGGCGGCTGAAAGTGACACTAGTTCCAGGGTGTCACAACAAAATCGATTACAGCTTTTCAAGAAACACGACCGCAAAAGTTGCCACGAAGGAAAGCCAAAGTACAGCGTCACAGTTCAATTTGCATCAATTCTGCCAGCAGCTTCTTTCGGTACTCGACCGGTAGGTGATAGCACCGATCGCGATTTGACGTGTGGACAATTAGCCAAAGGTGCTTACTATCAACAAAACTGCAACTACGTTCGAAATTGCTTGCGTTCAAGTGATAGCGGAAAAAATGAGCCAACAGTAACCAGCCTCAATTCACAAGCAACAGCGGACTGAGGCCACTGTCCGGAGCCTGTTCAATCAACCCGACGAAAAATATAGCTTTTTTTTAAAACAAACCGTCAGCAAATTGTCAGCACTGAAGCACCTCATGCTTTTAAGCTGAACCAATCGGTAACGAGCGACGTCAACCGATTGCAGCGATCGTATAATTTGAAGGTAAGTGCCCCAACTATATAAAGCTCCAATGTGTAGCATTACTTTGCCACGCACATCTGCAACCGGGTTGCGCGAAGGTACATGGTGCAATCCTTCCACTACCACCAGCTCCGAACAGAGGGCCGGTATGTCAGAACCAGACAGGCGTGTGCGGACGTTCCGCACAGATCTTCTTTTTTGTTGCGTACTGCCAAAGGGCTTAGACAGTTTTCAAGCTAAGAACGAAACGCGCACATCTGTAAGCGTTTACAGCGGAAGAAGCAACCGAAAGAACAACAACAAAAAACTGTTCACCAATGAACATCTGCTCGAGAAAACGACATACGGTGGATGCTGCAGGTTTCTCCTGCCTTTTTTGTTTGCGCTTACCAGTCTTCCAGGAAACGGAAGGAATCGTAGCGCGCGAGTGACGCAGGAGAAGATGTATTGTTTCGTAGTAATTGGACATGGCGACTGTTGTGGCCGTTCCATTTCGATCGCCGGGAGCGGGAGCAATCGATGGCCCCGCTTTTAGAGAGTCGACACTCTTCAGGCGCACCTGCCTCGATCGCGCGCGAAAAGTCATTTGTCAGGGCGCCAATTCTTCCCAATATGTGCTCCCACTCGACGGATCTTTTCCACACCTTACCGTCCGATCGACCGTTTCGCTAATGGCTCTGACGCAGCGATGAGACATTGGAGAGGAAAAATAAGTTCAAGCACTGCTCGTGGAAACGTAAGGGATAGAGGAAACAGTCGGCCGAGTGCGTGAGAGAGGTCGACGTTAATGTTACGTGCTAATTAAGACCTCCTAGCCACTCCACCGGCAACGTACGACGCGAGCGCTGAATCAACTGAATCCCACTTCCTCCGTAAGCAATCCACTAGATTGGAATAGGCGACTGTGCAAGCAACGCGGGGGGGGGGGGGGGGGGGGTAGTCGCGGGCAACGGTCGCATTGTTCCAGTAAAGAATGAGGCTCATGTAGAACGACCTATCAGGTCACCGTAAAAATGAAAACAGTCGCGACGTGTGAGGAACAATCTTTAAACTGGAGTCGCTCCCGGCACTCTCAATAACGACGGTCAAACAACGACGTCTCAGAAAAAAAACAGCACAGTGTGGAAAGGTTAAAAGACCAGTCACTTGGCATCTCTCAAGCTACACCACTCCCGAAGACATGCAGGTTCCCGTTGCGCAAATCCTACATGCTCCGGGCGGGAGGTACTCGAGCCGCAGCCCTTCTGGTTGTCTTCCTTCATCCCAACTTTTCTACGACATCGGGGGGAGAGCGGGAGAAAGGCACCGAGGAGATCCCGAGATGGTAGAGTAGCGGTAGTAATAATGTGAAAACCCTGGTGTGCATTTCCCACCTGCTCAAGAAGGGCAGAACTGCAGTGCCACCATTGGCACCGAGAAGCATCCCACAAATGAGGGCATGGTTTGTTATTTGTTCTGTTTCCTTATTTTGTCTTTCTTTCTTTCTGTTTTTTGTTTTGTCTTTGCGCCACCAACACCACCGTGCATAATCCGCCGGAGTAAACCTTTAAAAAAAGGGCAGCTAAGCCTGTGTCTTTTACTTCTCTCAACAGAAAACCAAAGCCACCGTTTTTTGCCGAACAACCTGAGCAAGATTTCGCCACTTAGACAAGGATTTCAAACAAAAGGGTACGCAAACGAAAGAGTATTCGTACAGCTGCGTGCCGGTGTGTGTAGCAGGAGGGGGAAGCACACACCTGATACCCTGTCGTGAGTTGCATCGACCTGCTTGCGACCTGCTAACGTACCGCCTAGCCTAGGATTTGCAAGTTTTCGGCGAACGTCACCAGGCGGACTCAACGCGCCAGCTTAGTCTGAGGCAAAAGTTTATCCATAAAACAATCTGAAATCCGTGTCCCGCCCCACCTGCGGACACACTCCAGCCAGGTAATGCATGCAGTAGACACCGGGCGGGTTCCGGTGCAGTGCAACTATTTCCCGATACACCTCACTTGACAGGGGGGATAGTTAAGGGTTGCCAAACCCAGGCATGCCTGAGTTATAGCGTGAGTTTGTCTGTGTCCACGAAACAGAATTTACGAAAGTTTAGGCGAATGTCAACATCTCCAGCACGCTGGGACACCTGCGGCATAAAGCGTCCTGTCAAACCGATTGGAGCAACCCTCAGCTGGGATAAAACTTAACGCAAACACTACCTGACAATACGATAGCGTGTGGTGGGGTGAGGTTGTAGCAGGCAATGCAAGAGCAGAGTTGCAGAGTTTCCTTTCCACCGGGGTTTCCAGGGGTTCAATTTTATGTGCGTAGATTTTCGCTGATGGAATTGGATCGTTCGCATGGATCGACCGATACCGGGTCGATACGGTCCGTAAACAAGGGAAACCCTCGGCTAGAGTCCAGCGAGACTCCGGCCCAGCCCCAAAAGGGTGCGGTTTCCTGGGCCGCCACACTTCCGCCTGTCTGTTCCGTGGAGCGGAAAGCTAATGACGAGCTAAACGCCATCCACCAGAAGACCCGGTGCAAGCCTAGCTCCACTGTTGCACTGTTAGGTTTCGGATGTTTATAAAATCGATTCCGGGTGGAGACAAACGAACAACCTATTGGTTTCGGCTGGCGTTTGGTTAGAGCGCAGTACAAGAAACTGAATGTCGAATTGAGTACCGAATTGAGTACTCTAAGATCGTACTCGGAAATTCGGAGGTCCCCAACCCCAACCACATACGGCTCGATGCGGAACACGCCATCGCCGGGTGTCCGGAGGTGGGTCGGTCGAGTGCACAGCGCGTCCGGCGTAAAAAAAAAACTTGCCTCACGGGCAAGTACCCCGTTTTACATGAATGAGCCGCTTCTGTTTTACAATGCGCCAGCCCTATCCACGAAGAACACCGGCCGAAAGCTTCAGGAAATGATGTAGTCCGAACTCTCTCACCGACGGGTGCAACATTGATGCAACTCTTTTGAAAGCCGAGCCTGCCTATCCTGGATGTGTTGCCAATGTTGGGCCATCGGCGTTCGACGCCAACTCGCATGTGAAAAGATGCACCAGAATGAGCAAGAACCAATCAACATTCTTTCATCCGCGGTTGTTGGGGAGGGCACTAAGGATTATTTCATCCACATCGTTGTATAGTTGTTTTTTTTTCTACTTCATGGACTTTAAGAATCCTCATGAACCAAGCCACATGTACTTCCGAAAGGAAATAAAGAATAGAGCCTATCGTTTCTGATTGTGTTCCCATTGAAGGCATTCCAGCCGAGCTGCTGATAAGAGATGAAATTTCAAAAGGTGAGCTCTTTAACTTTTACTCACACTTCCCTTCAGTCTCCAATCACAACTTACACAGCAAAAGAAATGAAACTACCGTTGCAATGGTCCCGGTAAGGCCAACATAAAAACAAGGTATTACCCCCTACCAACCAGCAATCTCTCTGAGAATTGAGTTTGGACTGTAACACACACAAAATCCGGCACTCCTAAATTCACTGTGCCCTTTGGGCGGCCCGCTGAGCCTTCCCATCGTCAACGAGTTTCCCAGCCCACCAAAAAAGGAGGCCACGGTACAGCGAATGACGAGAGATCAAACTAACGGGATTGCATTTTTGCGCCAACGAGCAAGCACCAGGTGCAAGTGGGAACATACGAGAGGCAGCAAAAATAGCGAAGACACGTACTGAAAGCCAGCGGCTAAACCGGCTAAACTGATCAACAGGTTCCGCATAAACCCGAAACGGAAGAAATAAGAATATGGACGTGGATTAACTTGTGACAGAATAACGTACGGGTGATAATTGTAACGGAAAAGCAACTACAGGTTTCGGTTATGATTAATAAAATGTCATACTTATGATTGCAAGCAACATTGCATTTATTTTAGCGTCGGAATTGAATTAATTGAACCAAAAAGCACTCACCAAAAGAAGTCTTACGTCCTTGGACTAGACATTTTGTGACAAGGACCATCTTGTCTTGAAATTCACAATACATAAAAATCTGAAACCAACTCAAATAAATCGTTAGACTGAAACCACCGCCATTATGCGCTTCAACAGCATCTTCAACCAAATCTTAGCCCGACGAACCCTGGAGAATGTGATCTCACGAGATTTGACGCGATTATCTTTTCTTTTTATTTTCTCGTCACGGACGGGAAGGAAGGAAACGTGTTTGCTAAATATAAAATGTTATGGTGTTGATGGAAGTGAATCATGCGCCCGAGAAAAAAAAAACAACCAGTGGAAAGAAACGAACGGGAAAGATCGATCAAATAAATTAAGGTAAAGGGCAAAAAGCAAGCGAAAAGGAAAAAGAGATGAGACACAAAACCGCAGCACAGACACAGAAAGAGAGGCAAAGTTATGAAAGACGTTCAAAACATACCCAAGAAACTCCATTGTTGTTTACTTTATAGCGCCAACATAAAGCTTATTTGGAAGATTACGTTTTTTTTCCTTTTTCCGCTCCCCCGCTTCTTCCTTCACTTCCCGGTTCACCAGCCATCCCCCTTTCCAACCATCTTCGTCATTGACAGCATCTTTTCAGCTCTCATCAGCCTCCCGGGGCTGCTAAGCCGATCATGGCGCCCTCTAGCGACGCGATCTGGCACGCTCTCGGCGAATTGGGTCTTGCGCGCTTGTTTGCATTGCGCACGCCCGGGTTTGCGCCTGGAATTCACCGTTACTGGCAAAATATCTCATCTCGGTAAACCACATCATCTCGGCAGCATCTCGTTTCGGCTGAACGCGGAAGGAGCGCTGGGAAGCGTTGCCTGTGCCGAGCATTCTGCCTTCCAGGTCTGCTTCCATTTCCCCCCTTTTTCCAAGCACTCAGAGACCGATCTCATTTCCTTCCCGTGCGCTACAATTTGCCGTTAGCAGCAAAAAAAAAAAATGCTTCCGTCTGCTTTCGGTTCACCTGCCGCAGCTGGCAGGAACTGGAGCAAGTGCAGGCTACATGGCTCCATGGGTGGCCACTACCTTTTCCTCCACACTTTCGCTTCGACGCCTTCCGTTAGGTCCAGTGGCTGCAGAGTCAAAATTTGAAACGAAATTTGGATCAACCTAGTTAGAAGCACAATCAACTTCCGAAAGCGCCCTCTTGAGAGACGATTTTTGGAGGGCAAGTCGTCTTGCCTACGGGAACTATAAGAATCTATTTTCAAAATTTGTCAGATAAATCATAGCGCAAAAATGTACAAACTTGTTCTAGTTCTTGTTGAATAGTTGAACGTTTACATTAGTCGTGACAAGGTAGACTTGATTTTTTTTTGACAGCGTCTATTCATGGATGAACTCATTGCAACGTGCCGCAGCGTCTCATACACATGTCATTTTCTGCGAGACATAAAGACGATGGAAACCAAAAAAATAATAAACGCAAACCTTTCCAAAGATACCTTCCTGTGAGGGTTTGTGTTACCGTTGACCACCGGCGAATTAGTGATGGAAATGCAGCCACATCTTCGCACTAGACACACCCGTCAAAAGGCGAGGAAAAACTTCCCCCTCCAGCCCTCCACCGAAAACCTAAACGCCCAGAAAGCCCTAAAGCAAACGAGAGCCATCGGGCGGGCTGACAGCAAACCATAAAAAAGAGAGAACAAACGAAGTACGGAGGGCGCATTGCTCGTACATTTTGCTACAGATTTACGGTTACCGATCTACCTGATCCGTTGTGGGTCCGGCTGATGGATAGCTCAGCTTCAGGCAATGCAGCAGACCGTGAACCGCACTTTTCCAAAGCAAGCTGAAATGCTGGCCCCGCTCCACAGTGGTCTCCATCAGCGCAGGCACACCCCGAATGTAACATAAAGTCTAAAGTCTAAATTTCATAAAATTAGTTTACAACAAACTTTGCTGGCAGGTCATAATGAAATATTTTATTTGTTCCATTGCTCCAAAACCAATTCGTTAGCTTATTCAATTATTCTAACCAATTCTGCATTACTTAGTTGCCTTGAGATAGCGTATTGAAACATGGCAGGATCCCGTGGATTCATGGGTTTTATTTTTCCTCCTCACAACGGAATTATTTGATAAATAATTCAAGTAGCAGCACACAGGATAAAGAAATTAGCATTTTACTACTTTTCATAGTACTAGGCACGGGAAAATGGGACGAAGGGTGGTTGAGCATTTTAAGGTAGACTTATTCCATTTTAACGTACGTGGGATAGTCAATCCTTCGGACTAGGTCCGGTCAGGATTCGAACCCACATCCGCCCAGGTTTTGTATCCCAACGCTCGCATGTCATGTTCGAGCCGGCGTACGCGTTCGACAATCGCGTACGACCTAATTAAGTAGACTAAACCCGATATTGGTTGGAGCCTTTCAGCCTAGATGAAATGATCACCGCGAAGTATGAAACTGTGCTGCCATTTTTTTTATTTATTATTATTTTGGTTTGCTTAAACCTTCTGTTCACCTTAGTCCCCACAGTGTACTCGTTCGAACAATGTGCCCTGGTAGCGAATGATCCGACTGTCCAAGGTTCGGCGTATAGTGTTCCAAACGAAAAAAAAAAAAACGTCAAATAAAAATGAAAACGACCACGAGGTGGAAATTTCTTGAATTAGAAATAAGTAAATTATGTCATCGCCATCAGCCGTCAGCCCGCCGCCCATCTGCCCCTTTGCTTTCCTTTCGTGGGCCCGTGTGTGTGTGTGTATTTGTGTGTGTGGAGTGACCGGGTCGGTGGGAAAGCGCGGAAACCCGGGCTGGTAATTGTTACGCTTTCGCGCACCGTAAACGAAACAGTTGGCAGTGAGAGAGCGACGAAAGGCAAAGGTGGGGAGAGGAGGGGGGAAACTGAACCAAAATGGACACACGGAGTAGCACAGATTGCACCACACTTTCCCGGGCAAACGTAACCAGCACGGTTTCCCTTCTCGCCAGCCTCCAGTCCTTCCCGCACACACGCCGGTGAATCATTTTAAAACGCGAAGTGCATTAAAAGTAGCGGCTTGAGGTCTCCACGTGTGCCCAAGCCGAGCCGTTCACAAGGCGTGTGGGCAAGCTGGGAGAGCACAAGCAGCAGCATAAATTCCACCCTTCTGCCTTACCTAACCCCCCCCCCCTCCCCCCAAACCCGCCGCAGCAAGCGTAATGGAGGAAGAGGGATTTGCGGCTTTTATTGTACTTGTGTTAAAGAGGCATTATTTTACTGATCGCTAGCGTCCGCTACTCCGCCTCGAGTGCCCTTTTCCACCCGCCCCTGGCCTGGCCCCTCGTTCGCCACCCTGCTCCTCCTTCTTTTACTCACCCGCAGCGCAGATGATAGCGAAGCAGATCCTCATCATTCACGCTTGCGTTCTGTCGTCCGTTCTCGCGTGCCGTTTGCCGAGACGAGCGCGTACGCTAGTGCATTTTGTAAGCGAAATTTCCATGGAAAACCTCGGCCACCCGGCCCGATATAATATGCGCCTTTGGATGCAGCAACTGCAACGCGGATGGTTGTTTTGATGATTCAATTGCAACCTGATTGCAAATTATGCCAACTTAAAATGTGAAAAGAGCAGTGTTTTCTTTTTTTTTCCCCTGTCTGCCGTTTTTGTGGCACGAATTTAACAGTATGCTAACCACACCTTTGGAATTGCCCTCGGAACAAATGTTGTACAGCTCCGTCAGCGTCTCGAAAAAGTTAAAAATAAATAATGTGATGTCAATAAATTTAAACACTAGATTGAAACATCATACTGATAAAATTATGATATTCACCTGTTATGATAAAGTATCAAAATGTAGAAGTTTTATTTTAAGTAACGATAAATTTGCAATAATTTATTCAACGAAGTATTACTTCAAAATATGTTATTGACAAGCTCGTGATTAAGAAATCAAAATATATTGCTTTGCACAATAAGGCACCAACAAGAACAACTTAGAAACATTGAACAAAGTTTCGTGCAATAATAACTTAAACGAAGAAAAAATCGTTCAACTACGCAAACAACAGTCTAATAATAAATTCCATGGGCGACTCCATGGACTTCGATAGGATGTTAGGCATCTTCTCATAGCCGAACAAAACCTGTCTTTAGGATGAGTAAAGGCTTCAACATAAGCGATGTGCTTTGCTATAAGCAAAAACGGGACGGTTTTACACCAGAAATCGTCACTTTTGCAAGGCATTGAAAATCGAACATGGAACGCGCAAGCTTCGACTGCATCGAGGAAGCCGAGAGCCGAATTCAAGCAACCACATGAAAACATCATTAGCCCACGAACATCTATTGAATCAAGGGTTGGTTCACGTTTGTAGGACCTGCTATGGTTTCTCGGTCTCGGTTGCCTTCCGCTCCATTCCCTCTCCGCACCATGTTTGCTGCTTCAACGTTCCCTCTACCTTACCGTGTGCTGCTAAAAGGATTTTAATTTCAAACACACTTTCATTCGCTTGTTTCCCCTCGCCAACCACTTGCCCGCCTGGTCAGTTCAGCCTGGCTGGTTTAAATCGAACCCGTGCGTTTGATTTGAATGTTAATGGTACTCCAATTCTTTCGATCCGGTTCCGGTGAACGTGGCCGGATCGCTAACTTCCGCCGATCGTTGGCATTTGCAATATCGATCGCTTTTCTTCGTTCTCTTTCATTCTTTTTTTTTTCATTTCGTTTTGCAAACAAACGGAACGGAATGCTGCATTTGGGTTGGTTGCGCGTTGCGCGAGCCGGGTTAGGAGGAGAGAGAAAACCACCACCTGTACGCGTAGAAACACTACAACCTGGCGCCTTACCTGCCACGTGCACCGTTTATCTGCAGGAAGCGGTGGGATGGATGGTTTCGACAAAATCGAGCAAATCACCGTTCGGCATTCCTTCGGCGCTGGCGGCACAAATTTTTGGAACGAATCAAGCGTCAAGTGGCCGATAGAAAACGCACCCGTTCACCTGTGCTTTCTGGGCCGTGTGTTGTCGGGCGAGGGGGGGGGGGGGGGGTCTTCAAGTCGAGCAGTCCAGTATAAAATCGCGTCAAAGAGAGAGCATTTCTAATTGGGAAGTAACTGCCCGCAAAACGCGCCCCCTTTCAATAGGTCAGAAGAGTTTCCCTTTGAAGAACATGTGTCCGTTTCCGTTCAGCCCGTCGGCTACACACTGAAATGAAGCACAGTACACAAGGCAAACCACTCCAATAAGTTAGCCAAGATTTTTTAAACACACCAGCAAAGTTGAAATACTTGTTTTCATGTTGCAGGTGTTATTTTTAAATCTTCAGCTACGTTTCACTTGATTGAATAGTGTAGCCTTATTGGTCAAAGAGCCCGGGATAGTCGAGCTTGTACGCCGGTTTGAACACGATCCACGGCGGCGAAGGTTCGAATCCAGACCGGACCTACAAAGGATTGAATATCCACACACATAAAAAATGAAAAAAAAACCCTTCATCGGTAGGCATAACCAAAGGACGGTCTCACCAAGAAACAAGAAAAAAAAAGTTCAATAGGTTATGTTACAAAATTGATATTAAAAAGCAACCGAAATTATTGCTGGGGTAATGCATCTAATTTCATTTACATAGGAAACGCTGAAAGTTGCCAGGTCTTCTTTTAATTTGCTTTTATTGGTTCTCTATTCGACCCGTGAGGAAACGATGAAACTACTTTTCGCTGAGTTGCAAACCACTGCAAAAGCATCCGGTCGGGTTGGCCACAGCGTTCTTGGCCTTCTACCCTTGTGTTTGTTCGTTCTCGTTCTTTCTGCAAGAATATTCCAGCAAGCAAATTCCCTCCTATGAGCATTTGAGCAACGGGTGATATGATACCCTTTCCAACTCGGGTGCAGCTTCAAAATGCCAACGAGACAGAATCACAGCAGGCAAACTGTGCAGAGTGTGTGTATGTGCAACCAAAGCCAAACTCCACGCGAATGGCAAAATGGCCAGCCATCACAAAACCCATCGTGGGGAGCCGGTTTAGCAGGAAATTTCACCCCAGAACCTGCTGCCTCTAAGGTAGTCTACCCGGAAACGGTGCACGTTGTTGGACGTTTCGTTTCCCGCGCCATTGAGGTGTCCCTTTTCGGTGTAGTTACGTATTAATCCTTTATTCCTTTTTTGAATGTTGCCCATGGAGATTCGTGAGCTGTAACACAAGCTGTGGGAACTCTCTGAAGTTCAGTTCTATCTAACGCGGTTTGAATGAAAAGCGTCGCATCAGCAAATTGACAATCGTAGCCGCACCGGAGCGGTTCTATCAATAGCTCCGCGACGCTAGACCTCCATCCCAGAGCCTAGCCATCAAACCCTATCGGGGTGCTGCCATTCACGGTTTTATGAACACGGAATTTCCATATCAGCGAATAGATAGAGTCCATCACGAGTGGAGCGTTGTCCACCTGCTTCACTTGCTTTCTGCACGATCGGAGTTACAGAGGACCAGCCACAAACTCCGGTTCCAGTGGAAGGTGTCACGATACTTTTGTGCTGTTAAATGCATCGTCAGGCCTTGCGGTGTGCTCCACTGCAGTTTTTTTACATGCTGTCCATCAAGTGTAAACTGGAATTTTCCTAAGGCACTATGGTCACCGGCCTGGATGAAAGGTTCATCTCCTTCGCATTTTGTTCCAACTTATGGATTAGCTTAGGGTTAAGGAATGATATGCCTCAAACGAGTTTTTCGAAAAAAGAACTGTGTATGAAGCGAAATTTATAATTCTCTTAATATTGATTTAATTGGCATCAATTAAAGATTGAGTTCCTTCCACTGGGACAACAAAGTTGTAATGAAGGACAGACTATTATTCGGAAGACGTGCATCCCCAGGTTTGTATGCATTCAACCATAGTGACGTCCGATACGAGGTTGCAAGCGATTTGCCATAACATGCTATTTTTTGCACGGTCTCATCAAACGTCGGTGGATAGATCATCGCGCAAACTGATAAGGCACGTCCAGACCTCCAATCAGATGCAGAATCAGCGCAGGAACATCGGCAGATCATGTCTGCAACGATCGTGCTACCTTTGGCTTATGGCTGCACACTTTTTCCCTCCGCCACGGTATCTGCACCCTGGCACATAACAACGAAGAGAAACGAAGAACGGACAAAGCTGCAAGTGTTGGAAGAGAGCCTCCAGTCCATCGGAGAGAGAAGATTATGGCTGATGTGGACACCGGAGATAGTGAAACATAGTTCACACTAACCAGGGGGCAGTAAAGTGCCTTTCTCTAGAATCAGACTTTTATCGAATCGTTGCTTGCTCAACTCGGAAATCTCCCAAATAAGTAATTCTCATCTTAATGATTTTAAATCAATCATTCATGAATATCAGGTATAAATGGAGGTCTGTTTTAAGTCTACGTTTGAAAACCAGTTTGAGGTGCTAGTAATATTTTGTTTAATGCCACTTTCAACAACATGCGTTGGGGAGCTACGATTTAATTGCAAGTTCAACCATCTGCATCCGCATTATTTCCATCAGCCAGCTAGATGTGGTGCTGTGAAACTGTGAATGGTCAAGAAATTCGCCGTGCGTTTGCATTTTAAGTTGTACAGGTTTCGCTGCTATTTCTCTCCCCCTTTTTCCACTACCATTTTTGCTAAAATGGATCTGCTCAAGTGAAAAAAAGCCAGCGATCACGGACGATTTAACAGGGAGAAAAAGGAAATAAGATAACCGATAGAAATATAGATAATTCATCGCAATTTACCTACCGGTAGCAGAGGCTGGCTAAATCTAAAAGGGAAAACCACGCAACTCCTTTTCCCCTTGTCAGTTTACAAATTCCCGTTTTTTTTTTTCTTTTCAACAACATTCGCTACACGATTTTTCTCGCCGCCGAAAAACATCGAGCACCTTCGTAGTATGCAAGACAGACCAAAAACGGCGATGGTCGTGCCAGAAGCCGCAACAAATCCAATAACTACGATGCGGGAAAGAACGGCAACAGTCGAAAGGGCAGAACGGAAACTCAAGGCTAATGCCGTCCCGAATGGAGCAATTGCGATCGCGAAACGCGACCAACGGAGAAGGAGACCGGAAAAACAGCCGGGAAAATCAATTAGATGGCATTCGAAGGGCGATTGACGGGAGGAAATTGAACTTTATCGTGCTTTCGGTGTACGCTCTCTAACGCTATATGCCCAAAATGAAGTCCTGTGTGAACATTTCCCGGTCTCCATTTTCTTTCTCCATTCTTATTCAAACGTTGCATTCCACTATACGAATACAAGTTTTTTCGAAAAATTTTACTAGACACAGTATTGCGCGAGTCAAATTCGGTTATGCAACAATTCAAAGTGTCTTCATAACGAACTCTTTTAGTTTTGTTATTTTACTACTTAAAAAAACGACTCGATTGATCTTATTTGCCTTTGTAAAACTGAACCATCCTTATAAGTCACTGTAATTTATCCATTTTTCATCACTCGTCACGTTTCCCTAAAGGAATCCTTTCCTATTGTGCCGCTGGAGCAGTTGTTTTCGCAAATGATGATTGTTTGGCATGAAATTGGTAAAAAGTATGTGATGCAATAACCAAATAACGGATGTGTCCATACGGTTGGCTTATCCTATGCCTTATACCGGTTTGCCTAAATTTATACCTTATAAATCCAAATCGAGAGCTCAGCTCTGCTAACGCAATTAATTGGTAAATGACCGGATCGTAGTTGTGAACCTATTATTTTATTTTATTGTTTTCAATTAAATGTTACGAATAGTTGCAAAATAAATTAAAAAGATAGACCTCCTCCTTCCCTTTCACCCCCACGACTGGTTCAATATAAAAAAAGGGAATGTGGATGATTTCCTTTTTCCTGTGTTCGCCTACAAAAGAGATAAGAGCGCGGAAAAGCGAACACCCAGTGTGGGAAACAGCCTCGCAAAAGGAAAGGAAAACTACCCGATCATTGCCTTGCATCGACACCGCCAGCAAAACAACAAAACAGCAAGCATAAACGGACGGATGAATTATGATTGTGCCACAAAAATCCGGTTCCCCGCCGGCGGAGTGGATGTGTTTTGATCTTTCGCCATGTGAAATTGATAATGAGCTCGATTTTTTTTTTCGGAGCGAAACGAGCGAGGGGGCTGGCGGCTGCGGGAGCAAAACAAGGGCATTTTCCGAGCCCATTTTCTCAGGGCCTCGGCTCGCACTGCCCACGGCCGCACGCGAACGGGCTCCATTGTCAGTGAGTCAGTTTCACTTTTGGCTTCGGCTTCAGAATTTAAGACTAATTCGCGTAGAAAGTGTGGCAGTGCACCATCGTCGGCGAGCGGAGTGGGCGAAGATGTAAACCATCAGCGCTCTCATGGTCTTTTATTTTCTTGATGGGCATTTCGAAGCAGCAGCGAAACAAAAAATACACCAGCAAACCGTGCAGCAACGCCGTATACAAACTGTCACGTTTAGCTGTTGCCTTTTCTTTCCAATCTCCCCACGAGCGAATACGCCCCGAAGGTTACGAAAGATGAAAATTTGGAACCCCGCACATCGTTGCGAAGGAACATCACATACAGTATGCATACAAACAATGTGGATCAGAAGAGCAACAAATTAAGCTAGCAAACTTTTTGCAAAATGGTAGGGGAAAACTGGTGTGAAAATCGAAAACATCGGCAGAGGAAACCTGTTTGATAATGAACTGGGTATCTGCATGAGGTTATTATTTTGACACTGGGCATGTTTGAAATTTAATTGAGAAAAAAAAAAGGAAAACGTGATGAATCCAGCTTCTCCTGTTTTGAGAAAAAAAATAGTTTTAATAATAAGGTGAACCTTTTATTGTACACATAAATTGCCATTACACCGTTTCTTAATCCATCTAAATAATTGGCTGTTATTTCTCGAACACCATATGTCAGCACTTATTCACCGCTTCACTAAACGTCTAAACTTTCACCCAACTACAACTTAACATCGAACGTATCATGCCGAATCTGTTACTCTCGGACATCGGATCTTCTGTCAAACTGAATCGAAGCGAAAAATGTGTGATTTTCTGTGATTTACATTTGAACAACATTTTCCCGACTGATCATTGCATAATTTGCAATAGTAAAAGTATAAATTTTGTTGTTATTTGACAAATGCAAACCGCAAACCGCGTTGTTTTGCAAATGCAACCGTCATGTAAATGTGGTAAGTTGCAGTTGGTGAAGTTTGAATACAGTTTTTGAATGTTCACTTGAACATAAGAAGTTTAGATGGGTGGTGAATGCGTGCTTACTGTTGGTGGTTGTCTAGAAGCAAGGGTCAGTTGTTAAGATGGGGTAAGAAACGCTGTATTTATTTGACAACCATCCAACAAAAAAGCTACGACTCCTCACAGGTTCTATCAGGAGACGCTTAGATCTTCGCAGGTGATCTTTTCGATTCGTGTATCAATCCACATTAAAAATAAAGCCCGAACTGGGCGTTAATGTCTTACTTGTGTTCCCGCAGCTGCCAACCCACAATCAACACACAAACCACAGCTCATGCTCCTGGCAACTCGATTGACAAACGGGGAAAGGGAACTTTGGCGCTTCAAAACGATCCGACGATGGTGTTCATAACAAACTTAAAAGTCTGTGCATCTCTGCGAATTATAACCCGAGCCGATGGTGAGGTAACCAAAAGGCTACATTAATCTCCATTTTTTGCTCCCGTTCCACCCCGTGGCTAGTCGGCTCTCCGCAGGAGTTGCGAAGAAGAGTAAAAGCCTCATGCGGGAGCCAAAAACTAAGAGTTTCCCACCGATACCGATACAGGCGGCAGAAGAATTAATTACTGGGGTGGCATTGAATAGAGGATGCCTTGGAGGAAAACGATGCGACGTGGGTCGCGGGAAAGTGCACGGCTGGCAGCGAAGCCTCAAAGCGCGAACAACCGGCGAACCTTCACCCCTGAAGCCAAGGCAGGAGAAAACTTCCTCCAGTCTGCCCGCACACAGCGACGTATCGTTCCGCTCGGGTTGATTGTCGGAAAGTTTACACAAACTGAATGGAAGCTTCTTCTTTTTTTTCTTTTGTACACGCTGATCAGCGACAGATTCGTCTACAAGAAAAAAGAAAAAATCCTATACTTTCGGTCACTATTCATTTTATCCTACCTTTCTTCCCTATGACTTGCCGTGCACACTCCTTTTTCCTTTCCTTTTTTTCTACCATTTTTGTGTTCCGTTTCGTTAAGCGCCTTTTTCTCGATCGCATTTCTTCGCTTTACTTCCCACTCGTGCCTTCCTGTCTTTATTTAGTCATTTTTACTTTTCACTGCACTCCATCCAGCAGCGAAAAACTGACCCTACAGCGTTACATCATCGTACCCCGTTTAGAGTTTACCCTTCGACCGCAGAAACTGTGGTTAAGCCGAGGAAAACCTCCAAAAAAAGAATGCAGTGCTTGAAGCGCACCGTAGCACTCACGGGGGAGCCGGAGCGAGAGTTGTCACCTTCACCTGTCTAATAAAGCCGATGATGGCGATGATGATGATGATGGTGGCCACGGTTCGTTCGCCCGTCGTCATTTTATCGAGCAAAATGGGCGGCGGTTGTTTTTTTTCCTATCCTTTTGTTTTGTATTATTCCTTAAGATTGCGATACGATCGGCGTTCCTTTGGCTCGGAGGCGTCTGGGAAATGCGTGTAACAAAGCTCCATCAGTTTCATTTTCAAACGAAACGATAGAAAACTGCCCCCATGAACATCATCAGCACTTACAGGCGGATGATTTAATGCTTTTCACTCCAGTTTGGAAGGCGTATTAAAGCAGTGCTTCTCAGATACTTTTCATCCGACATTCAGTGTCTTGGAGATGTTAATTGACATTGGCGACATAGGTATGATTTAGATTGGCGATTTTCCACCGTCATTAACACCGTTAGGCCTCTTCGAGAAACCTGAAATAATAAGATTCGATGAGAGGCCATGACAGCAAGTTAGAAGTACACATTTTTCTAATTGATAATGTATTAATACTTATTCCTAAAACCGGCTAAACCTTTTCTTCGGTAGAGGATCCAAAGAGCAGATAAACGAGACCTGCCTCGAAACCAATGGAAAAACAGACACAGTAAAACGGGTTACTCGAGGCATATTTTATTTTTACAACCCCTGTTTGCCGGAAAAGAACGGGCGAGAGCTCGTAACTACTCGGACCGAGCAGTGGCAGTAACTTCCGCTGCCCGTGCAAGTTCACCCCCTTCGCTTACTCGAGCCTCGGACCGCGACGGTTTGGCGGATGACCGCCGGACCGAAGCTGCGTTGTGTGCTGCAGGCTGTGAGCTGGGAAGGCAATAACCGTGGGGAAGAAAACACTTCGCTTTGGTTAATTCTCCGTACGCGGGACAACATTGGAGAGTGGGGGGGGGGGGGGGGGGGGGGGATATTAGCAGCCAAACAGGAACACTAACTTCCAATCTCCGTTAGCTTTGGCCCGTAATGCTAGAAACGCAATGGCAGCGGACGAACACGCCGGATATTAACCTCTCGAATGAAGCAGACCAGAACCAAGCGTGTTTGTATCCGAGGTGCAGGGGAAAACAAGCCCACACTTAGAACTCCTCATCGGTCGTCAAATCAAGCAGTGGAGGAGTGAATCCGTTCTCTTAGTGAGTCAACGATGCCCGAAACCCTTTTTCAGACAAAGCCAACGGAACGTTCTTCTGTTCGGGGAGAACTCGCTGAGCCAACACAAGGCACAACAGTCTGTTGTGGTGTGGAACTGACCGAACTGACCAACTCCGATCTCGATCTAGCCCAATTCGTAACCTGCCAGCGTCTTATTATGTATGCAAGCATACCGTCATATATCGCACCGTTTTCTTCGCTTTTTATGCTCCAGTTCCCATTCCAAGTTGCTAGTATGTTTAGGTCTAATTGTTTTATGCTTTTTTATCTTTTCAGCCCAGACCATCATCCCGACGGGCGTCGAAACGGATCTGGGACTAGGTACGCGGTGTGACATGCGCCAGGTGTAGTGCTGGTATCGCGCGGACTTATTTGTGAAACGTCGGATATCTCCTCAACGCCACCAAGGGGAACAACTGTTCTTTTTGCCGAAGAAATGCAGATTGGCCGTGGCGGGTCGCGCCCGCGGCCTCAACCGGCAGGGCCATGGCTGCCGAACTACAGCTACATACTGCTGCTGCTGCTGACGGCTCAGCTAGGGGACTGCTTCCTGACGAACTACCGTGGCATCAGCGCTGACGGCTTCGGCATCTGCCCGGCGGACATGCGCAACTGCTCGTGCAGGTCGTACACCGGCTCGGAGAGCGAAATCGACTGCCCGGAAACGGACCCGACGATCCAGCTGCGCATCGAGCCGCGGCAGTACGCGGAGCTGAAGTGCCAGCGCAACCGGCGGTACGACTTTGACCAGATTCCACAGCTAGCGATCGGCGCCACCAAGCGGCTAACGATCGACGACTGTCCGTTCCCGCGCCACCAGTCGATCCTGCAGTTCGTGTCGTTCCTCGGCACGGCCCAGGTGCAACTGCTGTGGCTGAAGAACAACGCGAACCACGAGCAGAGCGCGTCGCTCGTGCGGCGCCACTTCGAGGGGCTCGAGGCGCTCGACCGGCTCGCGATCAGCAACGCCAAGCTGACCGAGCTGCGCGCGGACCTGTTCGAGCCACTGGCCAACCTGACCTGGCTGGACATGCGCGACAACCTCTTCGAGCTGCCGGTCACCATCTTCGACGCCCTGCCACGCCTGCGCATCCTGGAGCTCAGCTTCAACAGCATGGAGCAGCTCGAGCCGCGCCTCCTGCGCAACCTGCCCAACCTGCGGCTGCTCTCACTGTGGCACAACAAGCTGCGCGGGCTCAGCCGCGACGTGTTCGCCGGCGTACCGCTGCTCGAGCGGCTCGATCTCTCCGCCAACCAGCTGGAGACGCTGCCCGGCGACGTGTTCGCGCCACTAACGAAGCTGTCCGAGCTGGCGCTCGGCTTCAACCACTTCCGCACGCTCCCGGAGCGGCTGTTCCGGTCGAACAAGGAGTTGCGCAAGCTCAAGCTCGCCTTCCAGCGCGTCGAGCTCGAGTCGCTACCGGGCGACTTACTGCAGCAGCTGCCCGCCCTGGAGCAGGTGATCCTGGAGCGCAATGCGCTCTCCACTCTCCCAGGCACGCTGCTGTTCGGCTCGGCGAACGTGACCGAGCTCCATCTGGCCGGCAACCGATTGCGCGAGCTGCCCGAGGACCTGCTGCGCGATCAGCGTGCCCTGCGCGAGCTCAAGCTGCAGAACAACCAGCTCGTCACGCTGCCCGACGGACTGCTCCGGAACACCGGGGAGCTGCGAACGCTCCATCTGTCGCACAACCAACTGGAGCTGCTGTCGGCGTCAGTATTTCAAAAACACGCGTCAACGCTTGGCAACGATTTCATTGTTTGTTTTCTTTTCGATTCATTTTTTGTTTCCAGTGCCCTGCTGCGCTCGCTGAACAAGCTGGAAGAGCTCTACCTGGACCACAACCAACTGCAGACGATCGACCAACGGGCGTTCCAGAGCACGGGCGCGCTGCGCATACTGCACCTGCAGGCCAACCAGCTCACGTTCCAAACGTTCAGCGCCCTGCCGACCAGGCTGGATACGGCGCTTGACGCTGACTACACAGTAGGGGCAGTCGCAGGAGTCGCCGCTGGAGCTGCTGGCCCTGGGCCAGCGTCCGACGAGTTCGGCATTTTCGTGCAGGACGGCACGCCGTTCCAGTACATGCATGCGTTGCGCGAGCTCGATCTCTCCGACAACTTCCTGACGAGCGTGCCGCGCGACCTGCTGGTCAACACGCACGAGCTGCAACGCCTCAACCTGACGCGCAACAACATCACCAGCCTGACCTACTCGAGTCTGCAGTTTCTCGCGGCCGACATCACGGTCGACCTGCGCCACAACAGCATCTTCGAGATCGATCTCGCCGACATGGAGCGGCTGGCGCGGCTCGAGACGGCCAGAGCCGCCACCGAGGGCAGCGAGGGTGAGGACGTGCCTACGCCCACGACCCGGGCACGCATACTGCTCAACGACAACCCGCTGAACTGCAACTGCATCGTGTTCACGTTCGCGCAGTACATGCAGCACCGGCTGAACAGCAGCGCGCTGTACGAGCGCGTGCAGCTCGTGGCCGATACGCTCGCCTGCGAGGGCCCCGAGCACCTGCACGGTATGCTGATCCGGGACGTACCGCCGCGGGAGCTGCTGTGCGAGCTGGACAGCCCAACCACCGCAATCCGCCACTGCCCAGACGGCTGCAGCTGCCAGATACGGCCGGACGACTCGGGCGTCATCGTGAACTGCAACGGGCTCGGCCTGAGCGAGGTGCCGGCGCTACCTCGTCCGACCTCGTTCGGCTACCGCTTCATCGAGCTGCACGTGGAGAACAACAACATCAGCCGCCTGCCTGAGACGGGCGCGGCCGCGCGCGGCTGGAACGACGTGCACGAGCTGTACGCGTCCAACAACTCCATCGACCGGCTGCGGCTCGAGCAGCTACCGGCCGGCCTGCGCGTCCTCGATCTGACGCGCAACCGGCTGACCGCACTGGACGGACCCGTCACCGAGGCACTTGCCAGCCGCGCCGACGTCCTGCTGGCGCTCCGGCTCGCGCACAACGACTGGACCTGCCAGTGCGAGGCGTCCCAGTTTCTGGCGTTCGCGCACGCCAATGCGCGCCGCATCGACGACTTCGCCCGGCTGCAGTGCGCCGACGGGCGCCAGCTGGACCAGACGACCCTCGGCGACCTGTGCAGCGACCGGACCGGCTCGATCGTGCTCGCCTGCGTGCTCGTCTCGATCGGCGCCTGCCTGGTGGCGCTGCTCTCCTTCGTCTACTACACGTACCACCTCGAGCTGAAGGTGTGGCTGTTCAAGCACGGCCTCTGCCTGTGGCTGGTCGCGGAGGAGGAGCTCGACCGGGACAAGCTGTACGACGCGTTCGTCTCGTACTCGCACAAGGACGAGGCGTTCATCACCGAGCAACTGGTGCCGACGCTCGAGCGTCCACCGATGAGCTTCCGCATCTGCTGGCACGTGCGCGACTGGACACCGGGCGAGATGATTTCCTCCCAGGTAAGCTGATCGCGCCTCGCACCTACCATCCGTTGGCCCACGGAACTAATGTTTGTTTTTTCCTTTCCCTTCGACAGATATCGAGCTCGGTCGAGGCGTCCCGGCGCACCATCATCGTGCTGTCCAGCAACTTCCTCGAGTCGCTCTGGGGCCAGCTGGAGTTCCGCACGGCGCACCTGCAGTCCATGGCCGAGCGGCGCAACCGGCTGATCATCGTCATCTACGGCGACATCGGCAACATCGACGACCTGGAGCCGGAGCTGCGCGCCTACCTGCACACAAACACCTACGTCCGCTGGGGCGACCCGTGGTTCTGGGATAAGGTGCGCTTCGCCATGCCGCACCCGCCGAAGGTGCGCGGCTCGGGCGGTACCGCCGGCGGGGCCAGCGGTCCCGGCGTCGTCAAGTCCGGCGTCAGCACCGCCGGCGGGCTGTTCATGAAGCAGCTCCAGCAAACCGGCGACGACAAGCTCGAGCTAATCAAACCGGCGGTACCGGCGACGCCGCCCGCCCTCACCACACCACCGACCGAACCGAACGGTGCGCCGCACCCGGCAGCACCCTTCACCATCAGCACCGGCATCCCGATGGCGAACGGAACTGGCAACGGTGGGCATCGCATCATCTCCGCACCGTACCGCACCATCAACGGGGGGCACGTGAACGGAGCGTTCATGATCAACACCAACGCGAAGCAGAGCGATGTCTAGGGTAGGAACCCTAACACACCTACACCGTGGCCAGTAGTGTACGAACAACCAAATCAACCACTCCGGCAGCGGCAAGCGCGGACGAGAACCGTGTTGCCGAGAGGCGGCAACGAACTAGACTAGTTTATTACTCAAAGAAGACCGGAATCTTAAGGGGGATGCAAGAACATAGACGCCGCATAGATAGTCGAATTATCCTAACCCTCAGAAACCGGACAGACTGATACAAAGGAAGACTCATTCGTAGGGGGAACCTACCTTAAGGGAACGGATCTATGTGGCAAGATCTCGCCCAGCACTTGCAGGTGCGTACCATTAGCCTCATTGGACAGCATTTCGCTGTCCGGCAGCGTACGTGACACAGCATTTGCAAATGCAAACCACAACCAGGACCTTGATCGTGTTGATCTTGCTCGCGCTGGCATTCTTTTACCGACCGATTTTTACTATTTCATTTATTTGCTAGTGTAAGGAACAACTCACATCAAAGAGAGACCACCCGGCAGCGGCTTGGTATTCGGTAGCCAAGCAGGCTGAGTAGCGTTTTAAGTGTATAAGCGAAAACTCCAAAGTACCACCACCATGTACACGGTTCATCCGTCTTCCTCCGACATCCATGACATGACATATGGTATGGAAAATCTGGAAAATCACTGCCCAAAACCCGTGCGTGATGTTCCCCATTCCGTGATAGGCTTCTTATCCTTTCCCCTAGTTGTGTAAACTTAAGGCGGCGGTACTCAGTGTGCCACCAAAATGTGTACTTAAACGGCAAGCGGTATGCTTTACATGTACCCTTTAAAAAGAGATTCAGTAACGGTGGTTTCTGCGTAGGGCTTCTTCGGGCGTTCACGAACACTGAAGAGTACGGCTTTCTTCTATCACAACGACCAGGCCAGTTGGTAAAAGGTCATACGGTTCGACAACTGCGCTTAGCGGTTAAGCGATGACTTAATTTCCTCATATTCTTTGTCGGATGTTTTGCTGTCAGCTAGATAAAGGCTGGCATGCGCCACTGGTCTTTTATCGTTGCGAGGAAGTTTAGGATGGTGAAATGTATTTTATAGTATAAACAAAGAACATGAATAGGAAATAAGTACAATATATGAAATCGTGAAAAGAAAGCAGTGAAAGAAGTTTTTTTTCTGATCGTAGAAAGTTCCCTAGGTCTATTTCTGGCTGCCTTAAGCCAACACAAGTCCGAAGCAACTAACACGTAAATAAGAAGCAAAAGGTCCCACAAAATGTGATAAGTCCGATTGCGGGCGGGGTAGCCGTTCCTTCAGACTATCAACCAACCGTCTGTAATGGTTTTGACTTTCGGAGGGCCCGCAGAAGGCCTCTCGTGGGGTACACAGCTTCGTGGGTAAACCCAAACCCAAACGATAACATCCGACCTCTGCGGGCCGTTACGGTCACCGTTTCCTCCTTCCAGCCCAGTCGATGAACCCCTACCTCGCTCTGTTACACCGGGAAATACGTGTCAACATAACTGGACGATGGCGAGACTGGCCAGCTAGACGGGTAGAGAAGGAAGAGCTAACCAAGAGCTCGCTACGAGTGAGCATGCCTGAAATATTATCACGTAGAAGCAATTTCACCGGCATAATGGACGGTTATTAAAATAGACTGACTTCTAAAACATTTCGATTTAGCGTCCATAGTTCCCGGGGGATAAGCGGGGCAAAGCGTGGGCGTCATTCAAGTGCATTGCAACGCACTTGCCTACCAGTAATTTATTCCAAGCGTCTCGGAACGTCATGTGGCGCCATTCGCTGCGAGATTTAATCCGCACGACTTTCGAAATAATGCAATGCATTGATTGACTCAAAAACCGTGTGCCGGTTGAGTCGTGAATGTCATCAGGAACTTCAACCGGATCCGAGCTTTGCAACTCGGTGCAAACTAATGCAGCTAGGAAAAATATTAAAGCGAATACGCGAATTGGAAGTTTTTGTTTAATTACGGGCTTCCCAGTTTTTGAGCAAACAAAGTCGCTGCTGTATGCAAACGTTTACGAATTGTATTCCCAAATAACCTGTTCCGCGGGAAGAACCGGATCGCGAGACCTCATTCGGGGCTGGACTGGAGAAAAGAAGCTGCCAAACTTTGCACTCGTCGTTTACGCACTATCCGTGAGAAGGCAGCTGCTTCGTTCTGCTTCTTATCCTTAATCATTTAAGAACTGACGAGAAGGGATAAATAGGAGACTGAAATATTCTAATGTTCAATGTAATCGGACATATTGATATTACTTCTGCATCATTGGTAATACGCTATTCACAGCCCTTGTGAAAATATATCTTTAAAGCAAAATGCAACTAAACAATCCCTCAGACCTCTAGAATACCTTTGACTGTTCGGTGAGTATCACTTAATTTAAAAAGGTATGCCCAAGAATGATGATAGCAATCTTTTTATGGTGGTTATTCATAAAAGCTACATGCGCTTATTAACATTCCAAACCCAATTCATTTACCCAACTTGAATTTCAGTAATAAGAAATTCGATTAAAACGATTCGTTAACCTACAAACAGCACCTAGCCGTTGCTTTCGTGTTATTACGCTGACCAAAGCTGTTGGGGCCCGAAAACGGTGCATTAAAGGCACAACATTTATCAAACAAATTCGACGCTATCAAACTGCAACGCCTGATTGCCCTGCAGCTCGCAGCTGCCCTCCATAACGCCGGACGCATGAGTCATTGCAGCATAAATAGGGCGAACGTAGGGCGTCCCGGCTCGAGGTTGACTTCGAAGACGGCCCCCGACCGCAATTAATAGCACCTATATACCTGCCAGCGAGTCAAGATCCGGGCCGGGCATCGCGTGCGACGGAGAACGAAGGCTGTATTATGGCCCAACGGCGACGGGAACGTTGTACTCAGGTGAGCATACGACGTATCTATGCAACCCTTTACCCGGTCGGAAAATCAATCGCGCTTCCTCGTGGCCCCGAGACCCGGTTACATTTCTCCCGCAGCAGGCGTGTTTGGAAAGGGCAAGAAAAAGCTGGAAGGGAAAGAAAAACAGCAGTATTCTGTTTTGTTTTTTGTTGTTTTGTCCACACACACACACAGCGTACTGTTGGGAACTTTGGCGTGCTGGGTATTTCAGAGCGCGTGGCGATGTGCGTGCGTGTCTCGCCGCTTTCCTTCGCTCCACCGTACGGCCGCATATAACGCGCATTCTTTCGCGCACTGCCAGCAGCAGCCCGCGCTTTCGGACCCGCCGGACATTCAGGTTGCAGGCTGTAACGGCAAGCGGCAGGCGCCACGCAGTTGCCAGTCAGTTCGCCATCGGATGTACTGCGCGGTGGACACGAATCCGTCGAGGTCCGCACACGCCATACGCCCGTGTGCTGTAGTGGTGTAATGTGCTGTTGTATATTTTGCCATCGGCCGTGTAGCAGCACACGATCACAGTGAAGGGGCGAGTGAACAAATTTAAAAAAAAAAAAAAACCCTGCCCAATCGCGCACGGTTACGATCGCGCAGTGTCTTCGATCGGATCGGATCGGTGGAGAGGATGTAGGCAGGGGGTTCTGTGGTTGTTGTTGCGGACCAGCATCCATCCGCAGCTCGGCTGTGGGTCACAGGAAGAAAAAAAGGCGTCCATTCCAGATTTCGCAGAAATCTTACATCCTTCATTCAGATAAGTGCAAGTGCGAAAGCCAGTCGACTGTTAGCAACGAGCGGCAGCGAGTGTATGAGAGAGAGAGAGAGAAAGAAAGAGAGAGCGCGCGCACGGTGGTTTCTGCGTCGCGCTGACGGACGGGAAAATCCCAACGAATCAATTCGGTAATCACCGGAGCGCTGATGTTTACAGCCTCGGTTTCCCACCACGCGTGACGCGTGAGATCACAAGCTGCAAAAGCCAAAACTGTGCGAACAACATCCAAACGCCATCGATTGAAGGGTAAGCAAGATTTACGAAACAATTTCATAGTATTTTTAGTGCATATCCAACCCGTCAGCCGAGTGTCAGCAAGCAACCGTCCGAAACAGTGCCGAATGCCGAACAAAAGGGCCATAAAACAATCATCCGAAAATATTGCAAAAAAAAACACAAATTCATCGACACCAATCAACCACAAATCCGTCGGCGGAAGCACCCGTTACGAGACTCGTGTTTGTGCGTTGTCTTTTGCACACAGCAGCTTACGTCGAAGAACCGGTTCTGTGGCGACGGCCCAGCAGTGTGAATGTGCTCGACGATCGACCGTATAAAGGTCATACCATTGCTGTAAAAAAAATCGGCGATCGAACGTGCGTTTAAATACGACGACGAAACTCGCAAGTTGTGGTGGAGATGCTGTTGGCGAGCACCACCTCGCATCCCGCGAAACCATGTCGCCAAGCAACCGATGCGCACATAAAATACGCCATTACAACACGATCAACCCGCACTTGTGCACCCACACCACCGCGCGGCAGCGATATAGTTCTCCAGTGACGTACTTTCTACGCGAGACGAGCGCCAGATAACCCCCTTGAACCGTCGAGAGGAAAACAAAACCAAACAAAACCGAGCCAGCCGCCACGCCGCATCGTGTACGCGGACGTCCGCGGACGTCACGTTACAAGATTCCGATCAGCCGACGTTTTCATTTGATTTTCCTCTCCTTTCCTTTCTAGTTTAACCGGAACACAGCAAGCGGGAGCAGCGAGGAAACGTCAACGAGTCCATGTGGAATTCGACGGTCCAAGGCAAAAACTCTCCACCGGTTCCAGTGCACACAAGCGGTTAACAGTGCACACGCATAAAGGGCGTCAGCAATAAGGTGTGTGACGAATTGCTCCGACTATCCCAACGCCGCTAGTTCCAGTTCGATCGGTTGCATTGCTCGCGGCATTATGAGGGCCCCGGGGTGGTCAATAGGCATCCCTCTGCTTGCCCTGCTGCTGGTGCCACTGGCCCGAGCGATCGTCTGCCCCCCTCGGTGCTTTGCCTGTACCGCGTCGATGGTGGAATGCCCGCAGTTGACCATCGTGCGGAAAAACACGCACCTCGATGTGCGATGCACCGACTGGGACGCTTACGATTTCGGTGACCTGGACACGGTGAACAGCCCGCTCGAACTGGGCCCGTACGACCAGCTGTCGTTCGTGAACTGTGCGATTCCCCAGAATCGCTCGCTAGCAGACACACTGGCCTTTCTCGGTCCGCTCTCGAATGTGAGCCAGCTGTTCTTTCTGAACAACAGCAGGCACCGGAAAAGTGCCCCGCTCGCGCCGATCCTGTTCGAGGGGCTCGGTGCGCTCACCATTCTGTCGCTGAAAAACGCCACCCGCCATCCGATCACGGCACCCGATCTGTTCATTCATCTACCGCAGCTTCGCTGGCTCGATCTGCGCGAGTACGGCGGGGACAGCGTGCCGGCGGACTTGCTCCGGCCGCTGCAGGCCCTCCGAACGCTCGAGCTCCGGCAGAATCTGAAGCTGGAGCAGCTGCCACCCGGCTGGTTCTCCCACTTGCCGCAGCTCACCGATGCCATCGTGTACGGCAATGGACTGAGAACCGTCCCGCGGTTCGACGGGACGCCCCTGCTGGCGCACTTGGATCTGAGCGGCAACCAGCTGGAAACGCTGCCGGCAAACCTGTTCACCGAGCTGCCCAAGCTGACGTCGTTGGACCTGAAGAAGAACCGGCTGACCGCGTTGCCACGAGACATTTTCGGTGCAAATCGGCAGCTGGTGGAACTCGATTTGTCCCACAACGGGCTCGAGGAACTACCGGACTCGCTGCTGCAAGATCAACGCAATCTAAAGACACTGTATCTGAATTACAACAACCTGACTAGTCTGAACACGTAAGTGAGGGGTTACGATTCCAATTGTCCCGTTTATTACGTTTTATCCAAGTGATTTTGAGGTCGTGTTGTTTGAAAAAAAAAAAAATGTCGACATGCGATAGGTGTATACTTTGTCAAGTGATTCAAAATCTTCGAATTCGAAGTTGAAAAATTTTAAATTTGAAAAAAATGTTAAATACAATAATTTCACATGTTAATAACGGCAGTAAAGGATAAATAATATGTTTAAATTTTGCTAAAGAATCTTTTGGACATCTACTTAATAGACACTAACTTTTTGAACGATATTAGACAAATTAACTTCTTTTTTTTTTAAATAAGAACCACAAACAGGATTGGTTGAAATAGAATGTTGGTCCATGAATAATTGCGCTACAGTCTGGTGTACAAAATGTATCATGAGTGCATATATTTGCAGTCCTAAATATAGCATTTCAGATAGAGATCGATAGAGATCAGACACTGTTCACCTATTGTCTGTGTACGCACAAATACGACTGCTAGCGTAAATCAAAGCTGTTTTGACTAAATTCAATTTGTCTTCCTTCGCCAGGCAAGTGCTTCGTAATCTGAACGTACTGCAGAAGCTGCACATCGACCATAACCGGTTGCGCGCCATCGATGTGAATGCATTCGAAGGGCAAGCGGACACACTGAGCGAGCTGTTATTGAACCACAACAACATTTCTTTCTACGAAAGACACGGGGATGTGATGTACCAGGACGGAAAGGCCGTTTGGGGCTTCCAAACACCGTTCCAGCATCTGAATAACGTCATGCACCTCAACCTGTCGCACAACGCCATCGTGAAGGTGTTTGATGATTTCCACAGTTTCATGGCTAGCCTGAGAGTGCTGGATCTGTCGCACAACAGCATCAGGCGCCTCGAGTATGACCAGCTGAACTTCATCTCCAACAAAGTGGAACTGCTGGACCTGAGCGGCAACCAGATCCGGGACATTCAGATGTCGCGTGTACCAGTGCCAATCAGTAGGCTTCCCCAGAAGATCGTTCTGAACGAAAACCCGCTGCGTTGTGACTGCGACGCGCACGCGTTTGTGAACTTCTTGCAGCGTAGATCGGTGACTCCAACGCCGTTCGTTACCGATCGGTTAACCTGCGACAGTCCGGTGGAACTTCACGGGAAGGGGGTGCGCGACGTGTCACCGCTGGCGCTGGTATGCGACCACCGCGGTGACGTCTGCCCACCGGAATGCTCCTGCCAGATCCGCCCGGAGGATCGCGTGGTCATAGTGGACTGCTCGTCGCGCAATCTCACCCACCTGCCGGCGTTGCGTTCACCGACGGCCATCGACTATCGCTCCGTCGATCTGCGTTTGCAGAATAATCTGCTCGTAATGCTCCCGGATCGGGCCGTTCGTGCGGGCTTCGGAAATGAATCCACGGCATCGGCGTGGGAAGCGGTGTACCGGCTGAATGTCAGCAATAACCGGCTGACCGCAGTGGTGAGCAGCAACCTACCGCCCCGGCTCGAGATGCTCGACGTGAGCGGCAATCAACTGAAGGCGATCGATGCCGAGCTCGCGCGCAAACTCAAGCACGTGCGAAGCGTTGGGCTGGCTGGCAACCCCTGGACGTGCGAGTGCAGTGCAGAGCTGCTCGGTTTCGTCCAAACCAACTCCAGCCGCATAACCGACTTCGAGTCGATGCGGTGCGACAGCAAGCAGAACATCACCGTCAACCTACAGCACGAACTCTGCAGTGTGTACCTGAGCCCGATCGTGTGGATCAGTGTTACCGTGGCGGTGCTGGCACTTGTGGTGGCGCTGCTCGGTGTACTGTATCACAAGTATCAGCACGAGGTGAAAGTGTGGCTCTTCACGCACAATCTGCTGCAGTGGCTGACGAGCGAGGAGGAGGTCGACAAGGACAAGCTGTACGACGCGTTCGTCTCGTACTCGCACAAGGACGAGGCGTTCATCACCGAGCACCTGGTGCCGACGCTCGAGCGTGCGCCGATGAACTTCCGCATCTGCTGGCACGTGCGCGATTTTATGCCGGGCGAGATGATTTCCTCCCAGGTGAGCTCAGGCTTAACGTTCGAAACGTTTGAGTCTATTGAACAAAACAAGCAAGATTGCATTTGCTTTCAAAACGCACGCAATTGCTTAACATGCACTAACTAACGAAGGCAAATCTTTTCACGTTTCAGATCACGAAAGCGGTGGAAGAATCGCGGCGCACCATCATCGTCCTTTCGGCCAACTACCTCGAGTCGGTCTGGGGACAGATGGAGTTCAAAACCGCCTACTTGCAGTCGATCGAAGACAAGCGCAACCGGGTGATCGCCATCATTTACGACGACATCGGAAACGTCGAGGACCTCGACCAGGAGCTGCGCGCGTACCTGAAGACGAACACCTACCTGCGCTGGGGGGACCCATGGTTCTGGGACAAGCTTCGCTACGCTATGCCGCATCCCCGCCAGGGCACGCAGATAACCAACAACATGCGTTTGGCCTCCATGGACAAGCTCAATCTTATCAAGTCGATTCAGAACGGTGTAGGCGGACCGGCGGCCGGCAGTGACTCGCCAACTCAAGAGAGCACCCCGCCCATCGAGCAGGTGGCGAAGGGAACCGACAGCAGTGAAGGTCCGCTGACGAAACTGTACGCACCTGCGGCTACCGCGCCCCTTTTCACGATCAGCAGCATCAAACTGGATCTGAATATGCCGAATTGACGCGTGAAACAGCTATACTTCCGCATGCACTGCGATGCAGCGCGCCCCACTCCCGTCCACTTGCACCAAACCAAGGAGCCTGAATGACATCCGATAGCGTAATCCAGATACCCCAAGCGAACGATAATATCCGGCACACACGGTGCCATTGAAAATCTTAGCGTGTACATATTAGCAATGAGGATGATGGGGGAGAAAACCCCCCTCCTTTTAGTCATAACCGTGCCTAGTGCAATCTCCGCTTTATTGCAGCGGGGAGGGCGGAATATTTAGGATTAACGAAAGACAAAACAACATCCCCATTCGATGAAGGGTTCAGCTGCATTCCACGTTTGAAAAATGGAATAAGCTCTTGATTATTTAACGGCGTATAATATATAAACTGTTAAAAATAAAGTTATTCATAATGATGCAGCCTGTTCGGTGCAGCAAAAGCTTGTTACTTCTGATTTGTTAAATGGAATTGCATGGGCACTCTCAATACCATAAATCGGAAAAGAATAATTAATTCACTAATGCCACGCATTGAACAAAGGAAACTCCTGCGTACATTTAGATTAGATTTGTGTGGTTATTAGTTGCCAGCGCTGGTTTTAGAACATTTGTTTAATGACACACATACGCTGTACTTACAAACACCACATCGTGCGAACAAGGGTAAATAAAAATAAAGATTAAAGCAATTTGTCATTCAACTTTTGAGCAGGTAGTTGCGCCCTGACGCGTGCGCAAACATAGATTATTTGGAGTAACTATGATTCATTTCAGTTTTTCAGAACAATCCATGCTTAGTCGTGCACAAAAATTGGCAGTGTGCTTAAAAATAAGGTATATGAAATTTTGTTGACAAATCATACGGTATTGATCGGTAAAAGGACGTTCGTTGCACTTCCCTAATTTGTGCCGAAGAACGTACGATGTTTTAAGTAGTCTGCGTCATATTTGTCTTTGTCGTTTAAATTTATAATATCCGAGACGAGACAATTCGATCACAATGAACATAACTCCTGGAGTAAATACTGTGCCTTCAAATTGTCCGTTTTCGTCCAGCGAAGCTTTGCTTCGATAACAAGTAACAGTTGCTGCTTTCGGTGGAGAAGTATTTCTCCTGTAGCTTCTCAGTGTCGGGAAGTATAATGGACAGCAACACTCACCTCAATCCGCCCCAGTGCCCCATCATCACCGCAAGTAACCGTGATGTTGTAGCTGCGCTTGCCTAAAAGAGTGCAAAAGAAAACCATTAACCCGCTGTCGATCGCAAACCCGGGTATAAAACCCTCGGTGTTTTGTCGTACCTCCCGCATCGGTGCAGCTCTTCGCGGTGTCGTGTTCGCCGCTCGGTCCGGTGAAATGCACAGCCAGTGCCGCGGGCGTCCGCTCGTCGATGTACGCCGTCGGATTTCGGTCGCAAAGGTCGCCGATTTCGGTGCCGTGGAACACCTCCCTCATGTTGGCCCAGGCCGTGGTCGCCGGGTTGTAGAAGCTGCAGTTGCTCGCTTCGAAGCGAATGCGCGACGACGGCAGGGACGAACCGGGTGCATCCGGGCAGATGGCGGCCGTGGGCCACTCGAAGCGATAGTGGCACTCGTGCTCGATCTCCACCAGCACCGGCTCACCCGGTCCGGACGCGGGCGCACAGCGGAAAGCAACGGTAGCGGACAGGTTGGTGTGCGGGTCGTGCGGACAGGGATCGCCGTGGAAGTATTTGAGCAGCACCGTGTCGCCCGCAACGACGGGCTGCACCTCCGGGAAGCCGAGCGTGGTCTCGTTGCGCTGCGTCGTGCCGTCGAAAATGGTCTCGCAGGCGGCCGCACCGCCCCGGCAGCTGAGCCCGTACTGCGGCACGAGCGGGCGGCACACGTTGAGGAAGTAGCGGTGCGTTGCCGGGATGCCCGGGCCCAGCCGCGCCTCGTAGTTGCCGCCGGAGCGCACGAGCGGCGTCAGGTCGACGAACTGGTCCGGTGCGGACGCATTGTACGCGCCGCACTCCGGCTGGCCCAGGCACGCGTAGGACGTCACAAAGTGCACCACCAGCAGGCAGTCGCCATCTTCCGCCACCACCACCAGCGGTTCCAGCCGGGCCTGGTCGCAGATGAACTCGATGCGCGTCTCCCAGCGGCGCCCCTGGGCCGGGTCGCAGTCGGCCCCGGACTGGTACCGCAGGACCGGGCCCTTCTCGAAGCGCAGCTCGTCGTTCACGCGCCCCAGCCCGACGGTCTGCGTGCCGTTGTGGAGCGTCTCGCAGGCACCCCAGTCCGCGCCGCAGCGAAAGCCGGGTAAGGCGGGCGCACGGCACACGGCCAGCTCGTACGTGCGGTTGTCGCCGCCCGCCGTCACGGCGTAGGTCCGGCCGGCGAGCGGGCTAAGGTCGAGCAGGTTGTGCAGGGCGCAGGGTCGGCTCGCATTGCGGCAGGCGAGCTCCGTGCGCCAGACAAACTCGTGCGTGCAGCTGGCGTTCCCAAGGTACTGCACCTCGCCCCGCCCGTCCCCGCACTCGAACACGATCCGCGACTGCTCGCACTGGCCGGGAGTGCCCGAGCGCATGCTCATCACCAGGCGGCCCTGCTCGTCCACGGTCGGGTTCGCCACGGTCTGGCCGAAGTCGCGGTAGCGCCGTGACCGGTCCGGCTCGGTTTCGTTCACGAAGCAGACGCTGCTGCCGGGCGGACACATCGCGTCGTGCCCGTAGTGCACCGGCTTGCACACGGACAGGATGAAGCGGGAGCCGCCGACGCCGACGGGCACCTCGTGGTTCTCGCGGCCCAGCGCCAGCAGGCGGTACTCGTGCGCCCCGCCCTGCACCGAGCAGCTGTTGTTGCGCACTGCGGCCGGCAGGGGCAGGCAGGCGAGCGGCGTGTCCCAGAAGATAAAGTACCGACAGCTGTCCGTGGTGTGCGGTAGCACGCGCAGATCGTCCGGATTGCGCTCGTACCGGCAGATCAGTATGATGTCCAGCGAGAAACGATCGGCGACGGCACTGCCTCCCTTGCTCCCCTTGGCACCGCACGGTTCGCCTTCGAACCGGAACTGCAGCCGGCCGTCGGTTAGCAGGAGACGCGCGTCCTGGCCGAGCGACACGTTTCCGGTCGGCCGCTTCAGGTAGGCCCCGGACGGGCCCGATTCACCGCCGCACACGTTGAAGAAGAACCGCTCCTCGTTCTCGTCGTCGGACGAGACGTGACGCTGCAGGTCCGAGCTGAGCGCGTGGAAATCAAACGTCTGATTGTACAGCGGCTCGCGGAGTGTGCAATCCGTTCCGTTCACCACCTGGAATGCAAACAAAACACAATGTTAGCTCAGTTCGTGTCATGTGCGTTTTGGAAGAGCTTTTTCGCTTTTCCCTCAACCGTTCGATGTAGAGCAATCTACCGCTAAACATGCCACAACACACGTTCAGTATCCTATATCTGTAATACGAAAATTAAATTATGCCAGTTGAGTTGAGTTTTTTTTTTTTTTCATCAAAGAAAGCCACCGGGATCGCACATCTTTTGCTCCAAACAAACCATGGTGTTTGCAAGACTAAGTAGGAAAGATTCGCGTCCTTTGAGTGGCACAAACTGATTGGCGACAACATGGCGAAAAACTAGGGGCTCTCCCAACTTTTCTCGCGCCTATTCAACTATCGATTTACGGTGGACCAAAGCAAATGGGCCAAAGAAAGAATCAATACGAATAAAAATCCCCCCGATAAGACCCTCGGCAAAATAATGATGAATAATAAATTGGCGGCCGGCTTGCACGACCATGCGAGCTCTGGTAGGCCAGCACTTCGACTGAAAAGTCCGTAGTATGAGTCAAATCCAACCATTCGAAAATGTGGGAAAAAAAACTACTCAATTTAAAATGTGGATTGGCCAATTTTATTTCCACTTTTTCCATCGACATGGCAAAAAGGTGATGTCAAATGTGAATAAACGCTTTTTTCGAAATTGTTTGCCACGTTTCATCCACGTCGATCAAAACCAACGCCATATTAATGATTCTGAGTGGAGCGGTTCGGGCGTGAAAGGTAGGAATGTTTCCCTCCTTTTGCAAAGATAAACGAATCGTTGCACGATTCGAACGATAAACGAAAAAAAAGGTCATTTCGGCCGGGTATCTGATTGACTATAGATATTGACCATGTACCTTTAAAACGGTCAGATGATCATTCAAGTCATGGTTAATTTCGCATGAATTAAACAAAAAATTGAAAATGTTTCTAATTCAAAGTTTTTTTTGTTGTGAGTATTCATGAAACATAATCCTGTTCCGAAACATGTCAAACCGGGCTCGTAACTGTTCTACTGTTATATAGTCCCGTCAAATCGAATGTCAAAATTTTGTTTCAGCCGTATGTTTCATAGAATGTTTCAAAGTGGAAAAACACCATCATGGTGCTTCACACATTGAAACATTCTGTGAAACATTCGGCAGAAACCTTTTTTTTTGACAATCGATTTGATGGGACAGTATAACAGTAGAACAGCTTCGAGCCCGGTTTGACATGTTTTGGAACAGGCTTAAAGCGCGTATACACATTGAAACATTCTGTGAAACATTCGGCTGAAACATAATTTTGACATCTAAAAGCGCGTATACACATTGAAACATTCTGTGAAACATTCGGCTGAAACATAATTTTGACATCTAATTTGACACCTGGTTTATCAATTTTTCCCCTCATTTTTGTTTCAATGTGGAGAGCTGGAAAACAAAACCCAAAAACTATTTGGCCCAAAATGTATTATTTTAGCCAAATCAGTTGTGTTTCCGTTAAGAAAAAATTGTTTTAATTGCACTCATAATTATTGACATCGAAATCAAGTATAATTTCGTATGAAATAAACAAAAAAAATGTAAATGTTTCGAATTAAGATTTTGTTTTGTGGAAATTCGTTAAATATAATCCTGTTCCAAAACATGTCAAACCGGGCTCGAAACTGTTCTACTGTTATACTTTCCCCTCAAGTCGAATGTCAAAAAAACGTTTCAGCCGAATGTTTCACAGAATGTTTCAATGTGTATACGCGCTTTAATTTGACACCTGGTTTATCAATTTTTCCCCTCATTTTTGTTTCAATGTGGAGAGCTGGAAAACAAAACCCAAAAACTATTTGGCCCAAAATATATCATTTTAGCCGAATCAGTTGTGTTTCCGTTAAGAAAAAATTGTTTTAATTGCACTCATAATTATTGACATCGAAATCAAGTATAATTTCGTATGAAATAAACAAAAAAAATGTAAATGTTTCGAATTAAGATTTTGTTTTGTGGAAATTCGTTAAACATAATCCTGTTCCAAAACATGTCAAACCGGGCTCGAAATTGTTCTACTGTTATACTTTCCCCTCAAGTCGAATGTCAAAAAAACGTTTCAGCCCGAATGTTTCATAGAATGTTTCAATGTGTATACGCGCTTTTATGTTTAATGAATTTTCACAAAACAAAACCTTAATTCGAAACATTTTCAATTTGTTTTGTTTGTTTATTTCATGCGAAATTATACTTGATTTCGATTTCAATAATTATGTGTGCGATTAAAACATTTTTTTCTTAAAGGAAACACAACTGATTTGGCTAAAATGATATATTTAGGGTAAAATAGTTTTTGGGTTTTGTATTCCAGATCTCCATATTGAAACAAAAATGAGGGGAAAAATTGATAAACCAGGCGTCAAATAAGTTGTCAAAATTATTCAAAGAATGTTTCAGCGTGGAAACACACTTTGAAAGTGTTTTATTGTACCCTGATCGGCTTGTACTGCACCAGTTCAGAGAAGATCCAAAGCTTGCTTAGCGTGTGACATTCGGCTTGAACAACGCTGAAACAAAAATCATGTATGAAGACTAAATTCAATTTTTTTCAAATATAGAAATTTTGGACAGTTGTTTCAGTTCATATATACAGATCTGGAGAAAGAATACGTTGATGAAAAATCAACGATCAGGATTTTCAAGAAAGTGGTGAGTGATCTCCCCCACGGACTTATCAGCCCCATCGAGCCGGCTGTGTTCCCACGCCAGCGTTACAAACGGCGCAAGTGTTAAGAGAGGCATGGTCTGTGTATATAGCAAGGGGGAGCTTATCAATAATGCTATCACAGTGCTATCGGCTCTTGAGTTTCACCATTATCCGTAAGGTGCTGTTAGGGGAAAACAATTAAAACAACAAATTTAACAATTAAGAAGGGCCAGTAGACCATTTGGTTGGTGTAGTTTTGTTGATAGAGGGATGCGGGTTGGTTTTTGGCTGAGAGGAATGAATCAAGGGTGCTCGCATTAGAGTAGAAGTAGTTGGGGAAGTGTGTGTGGTCGGAACGGTTGATAGAATTTCGGTTGATGCACATGCTGTCGCAAACGTGACACACCACCTACCAGCATCGATTGCTCCATTCCCGGTGCCTTGGCTGCAGCCACCTCAGCCGACGGCAGCCACAGCACGAGAAGCATCACCAGTTGGGCGGTCAGTTTGAATTCCGGCCTGCGGCGTGGTGCACCCATTGCAGAACCGCCGTTGGTTGTTTTTTTTTCACTCGCTGCGAAAAGCCCTCTAGGGTTTGCTGGCAGGTGTGGAACGGGGATCGATAAAGACCGATGCACCGATTGAAGTTGAACACGGAAGTTTGACTTCTAGCTTTTACGCAGCACCTCCTTATTTTGTGAGTGTTTTCCGAAAAATCTTCCTCTAGGGCTTCCCTCTGCTGCCCACTGCAAACAAAAGAAACACACAGATACGAGCACAGCACTAGAACACGGTGACAGTCGGCGACTGCATTTTCACGCTGCTGCACGGTACAACAGTTTCGTTCTGCCGAATCGCCCTGCTTCTTAGGTGACACTTTCCACGCACAGCTCGGTTCAGTTGAAAAATGATAATATTTCTTTCTTATCAAAGCAGCACACAACATACGCACACGCACACGCTCGAGGAGGGTGAGTTTGTTTTTTCTCCGACGACGAATGGACGAACACCTGACGCCGCACACACGCAACCAATCACCAACACCGGGAAGGTGCGAACATTCGGCGCGTGTTGACGCGCTAACGGCGCACTGGCAATAGCTTCGTGTTCGTTGCCCTCAGGTGGTTCTTAATTTTTTTAAACTCGTCTTTTCCAGTATGGCGAGCGATTGTTTTGTTTCCAAACTCATTGCCTGCACGCGCTACGCGTGTGTGTGTTCTGGCGCAGTGCAGTTTCAAGACGGTGTTTAGTTGCGTTGTTGGTTTTTTTTTCTTTATTTTCACGAATCCTTCGACATTGCGTTTTTTTTCTGATAAACTCGATGATGCACACCCTTCAGCACACACACACAGACGGGTGCGCGCGAAACGGTCGAACGCGGTTTCTGTTGCGGTAAGGAAGTCGGCAGCGCGAAGACGGGGAAAAACGTCTCATCGAGGCTGCGGCGGTTGATCGCGTTGACGGCGGCCCTACGGCGAGAAAAGTGTACTTGCACTGCAGCTAGCAGTACGAGCTCGGCTGGACGGTGCCAGAAGTAAACAGTGCTCCCCGTTCCTCCGCCACCATCCACTGGCTTGGCTTGGCGGAATCACACGTCGATATGTAGCTGCTTATCGCGCCCCATTTCACTGCCGCTAGTCGGCGTGAGCCATCGCCCCAAAAGAAAAACCTTCAAGTATAACGTGAGTCACCCTGGTTCTTCGTCGCAGATCGAGGGCGCGAGCACAAACACGGTGCAGAACTACTTCTATAACTCGGCGAACAGAAGACGGCGATTTGCATAACCTCGACAGCTCTTTGCCATTATATGTTTACGTTTTGCTTTCCCGAGGGTATGGGTATCCTGTAGATGAGTGTGTGTGCGTGTGTGTTTGTTCCTTGCAGCGGACGCATGCGCGCTCCGTCAATACCTGTTGGGAGAAAGGGATTTTTAAATAATTATGCCCACGCATCTCCACTGGCAGCGTGAACCAATTTGAACCAAACGAGCGTTTGATGCAAACTGCAATACTATGGATGAAAAATGTCACCCTTTACTAGCGACACTCGAAGCTGATTCTTTTTATGTAGGGAAAGGTAAAGGAACGTAGCGGCAGCGTTCCTGCCTCTGAGTCTACGAAAATGTGAGGGGCCCATCAGACAGACCGCAACCAATCTGCAACAGACTGTTGCAGTTGTTACCCATTGCATTTGGAAAACAAGCTGCAACAATAAATGTGAAAATCCAACATGGTGGGATAGTTATTTAGATTGTTGGCTATCTATGATTTATGTTTTTAGCAACAATAAATGCACCATGATTAAATCTGTTATGTGCTTTCTTTTATCACCGCAAAAACATTATGTTTAACTGCCGCCGTAAAATGTAGGTCAGCTGAAATAACTGAAACACAAGCACTTAGCCGTTGAACAATGATAAAAACACTTACAATATTTGCTTTCGTTTTTCATCGATTGAAAACAATTCTAAGCTGGCAGATCAAAATGCCGGTTAGCTGCAAAAACTGCAACAAATTTTGACCCCACTGAGCGCAACAAATGACAGAAAAACTGGCCATTTGACAGCTAATTGGATGTTGCAGAAAGACTCTAGCAGGTTTGTTGCGGTCAGTGTAATGGCGGACTAAAAAGACTTCATTAGAAAGTCTTTTCATTACCAGTTCAAGATTTGAAATTTTGTGGTTAATTTGAAGAAATTTAGTAAATTAAAGTTGGCGCACAGCTATTGAGGTGATTTATGTGTATGTGTGGACGCACTAGTGGAATAAATGAAGAACACGTACCCGGTCTCTAAGCCGTGCCGAGTATGTGTGTGTGCTGAATGTTTACCTCGCTTGGCATCGGGAACTGTCAAACCGCTCTTATCAAAACATTCGACCTACGCACCTATCGAAATATTTTTATGTGTACAAGACTCTTAATCCCTTTCCAGCCTCAATCGAAGCGGTACACCTCCAAGGCACAGGCAGCGTGATGACGGACGATGTGAAACGATTCTTCCACACAATTCTCAAACGGTAAGTGCTACCGACGATAGCCACATTCGCCCGTAAGGATTGTTGTTCTTACCTCGATTCGTACTGGCATTCGCAGCGTTACCGGACTGAACTGCATCATCGTGACGGACCGAGATGGGGTGCCGCTGATGAAGGTCGGCGATGATAAATCAGTCGGCATGATCATGAAACCTTCGTTTCACACCACGTTCACGATGGCGACCGAGCAGTCCAATAAGCTGGGACTCGGTAGAAATCGGACCATCATCTCCATTTACACTGGCTATCAGGTGGTGCAGATGAACAAGCTGCCCCTGCTGGTCACATTCATCGGCAACGAGTCGTGCAACATCGGACATATTCTTGCGCTAGATCAACAAATAGAAGTGGTTCTGGATGAGGTGAAAATTGCCGTGACCGAGGCGTAACATAGGTTTCCCCGTACCCTTTAATATTACGTCTACTGCGAAAAGTGTATTCAAAAAGTGTCGATTCAATGCATCCGGCTTAAATACATGTAAACAGCTATATGACATATGGTTGCGATCAACCGTCTACACAAACTGCTTTGCGCGCTTCAATTCCTCCTCGGCGATTATACGATCCAGGGCTTTTTCAATCTGCAACGTTGAGCGCGCCAGCTCCGTATTGTCGCTATACGAATCATCCACGATTTCACGCACCTTCAACAGAAGGTCGCGGAAGTTCGCCATCTGCGTATCTAATTTCAGTCGGTCGATGCGGCACGACAGTTCGTCCTCCTTGGTCACCGGATTATGCGCTTCTTCACACTGCCTGGTGGCATCGCTGGTCGTCTTTTCGTCTTTACCATTGGCCTGCGAGCCCACGGTACCCACCGCATCCGGCGTTGATAGGTCCATGTGGAACCAGGTGCTGATGTCGCGCACGGAGAGCTCCGTCTTTTCCAGCCGAGAGGAACCGACAAACGATCTATCCCCTTCACCGTCAGGGGAAGGCCCTGGAAATGGGTGGGTTTTGCAAGGTGGTTGTTTTATCAAGCGTTCTTTATGTGCGAAATTGTACGTACTGGTTTTTGCAGAATTGCTGATACAATCCGTGGCGGCGAGGGTGAGCGTGGCTCGCCGATACGGTGTACTGGAGCATTGTGGTATCGACTGCCCGGCATGTGTGCTAACGAGCTTTAGTTGTGCTAGGCACGCCGCGAACTGTTGCATGTACGTGTCAAAGCATGCGTGCATTCTGCTCGTTGTATTTTGCTCCTCGGCGGTTAACATCTTCCAGCACTCTGTCATCTGCTTGCGATACTCATCGTGGTGTTCTTCTAGCGCCTCCGTTACGGACGCGAGCTTCGCGAGCAAATCTTTCTGCCTACTATTGTTGAAACTATTATATTCTACGCTGCTGAACAGACTCATGTTGCGCTTCATTGTGGTATTCGATGCGCGTGAGAGCGTGCAAGCAATCATTGACTCCCTGGCCAATGTGTCCTGGTGCTCCTGATTACCCTCCTGCATCATCTCGACCGCCTTAGTATCGATTAGCTTCGCCTCCATGTTCTCGTACGTGGACGGTGCCGGATTTTGCTCCTGGTGGCGGCTAGCCCTCAGCCAGTGCCACAACTTGGTCAGCCAAACCCTTCCGCATCGTAGTGAACTCTCCGCCTCACCGCTACTGATTTCGTACATTTTGTGAGACATATTGTGCTGCTTGTTGCCGTAACCGTGCGTGAAACACTTGATGCACAGTGACACGTTGCGGCAGCGCTGGCATTTAAAGCGCAACCCCCGGATCACGTCGCGACAGCCATAGCAGAGCAAGCCGTGCACGGTGTGCTCCGTATCCTGCAGCCGTTTGTTCAGCGACACCACGTTGGCGTAGTAGGAAAACAGCGACGACAACTTCCAAAGGCACGAAAACTGGTACTCGGTCAGACCAACCAGACCGGGATAGTTGACGAAGCATTCGCTCGTAATCTGCTGCACCATCGAGGGCCGGAGATAGTCGGGCTCGCCGAGGAAATTTAGAATTTTCGAAAGCACAGTCAGCATCGCCTCGAAGCGGTGCCGTGAAACGCACAAATTGTGATCACTGATCAGCCGAAAGTGTTCCCACACCAGCTGCCCGTGGTTTGCATGGCTGCTCAGAAGCAGAACCGTTTGGTGCAACTCCAGCACCGATATCGCTGTGGAGCGCTTCGGGTCAAAAACGGCCCAGAAGAAACCGGCCAAGATGGAACTGGCTGCTTCAAGGTTCGGCGGCGTGCTCAGGTCGTCAAAGTATCCCATGCGTGTCGCGGCGAAGTAGACATCGTGCAGTACGGCGGTGAGCTGAGAAGGTTTGATTGAAGGCGCACTGTCGATCTGGTTCAGTTGGTGGCGGTTCAGTATGGAATGCACCATATCGAACGGGATGTACGAGGCTGTGAAAAGGGAATGTTTGGGGCCGTTTACATGGCAGATCTATAGCAAGCAAATGCACTTGTTAACTAAATGCTCACTGTAAAGCGCTTTCTGCAGGGCGTATAGTTTTCCTGCACATCGGTAGGTGCTATATCGCGAGGAAGCATATTTTTCATTGATAGAGAGCACGATGAACGTAAGATTTGGATTGTCCTGCTCGGCCTTCCCGTTGTACCGATTTTTATACACAAGGTAGCCACGGCTATCAGTCAGTTGGTCGTACATGTTGGGTTTGCAACTTTTTACATCCAAAACCAATGAGTGAACAAATCTAGACACTTTAGACTGCAATTGCTCGAATGATCCGAAACGGCTTCTGCTTTCGTAGGCGTTAATTACAAACGAATCTTTGCAACTGTCAGAACTGTCAAAACAAAATCTTTTCAGTTGTACAAACGGACACAGGTTCAAATGCACGACGCGTATCGTTCGTATTGCAGACAGAGTTCACAGTGCTGCCATCTAGGGACGGTATTCAGGAGCTTGACGAGGTATGCATTTGCAGAATCACATTGAAAAACTTTTTGTTAACGTGGGCTGTTTTTATTAAACACTCGAAGAATTATGCTTATTAATCCGCGTCCGAATAGAACGAACTAAAGAATAGAATAGGGATGAACTAAAGTAATGCAAACAAAACCAATATGGTGAGTTAATAATGTTGCTCAATTTGATTTGCTGCATGGGCTAGTAGCTCCAAATACGAAAGCTAAACACAGCTGTTGACGCTTAGCCATCTTTTATCTAGCACTATATACTTGCAATCTTTCCATTTTATGTTTTTGCATCGAGCATAATTGGTAAAATTATGAAATCCCAAAATTTCGATTTTTTTGCTATGCGCCGTTTGTGTAAACGAACGTTCAGCGCAGATAATGACACCTTTTGTTCGCTACGCCATTTTCAGCCTCGCAGGTACATACATGACAGTTCGCAGGATTTTTATTTACAATTCGACGTCGACGATACAGTAGCAGGCGACGATCAATTACAATCGACTCAGGATAGAGAAATCTGCCCGAAAAACGATTGCTCTGGTTTGCTCACATTAATTTGCTGATTCCGTGCGATCACTGATTGATTCCGGCCATTTCCAGTGAAGCAACTAGCAGCCCGGAGCTTAAATCCTCGGTTTGCGGTTCTCTGACGATTTCGCAAAATGAGCTGCAACGACAAGAGCGACGGCATTTCCAAGGAGGAATGGCAAAGCCGTCTCGAAACGTTTCCCTTCAAGCAAGAAGATATCAACAAACTCATCATGAACTATCTGGTTACAGGTAAGTCGAAGGGATTAATCAGTCTAGGCTAGATAGGTTCATCTACGGAAAACGATGCGCAAGATGCAGTACAGCAGGAAGTGTGCATTCTTTCTGGCTACATTGACGTTTATCGTACAGGTTATTGTTTTGTTTCTATACCTTTATGTTGCTTTGCACATTGGAGAAATTTCCAAAATCTAAGCTCTTCTTTCGTATCTAATCCAATAAGAAGGGTGGTTTTTTTCTGTACTTATACTCTTCCCGGTCTCTATCAGCGCAACGATAGCAATCGAAATTGTGTTAGAGGATAATACACAGAAGTTTCGCTTCAGGTGTTAATAGATCAGCACTCGTATATCTTAATTCTTCTTTGTTTTAGAGGGCTTCAAGGAGGCGGCAGAAAAATTTCAGGCTGAGTCCGGCGTGGTGCCTTCGGTTGACCTCAACTCACTCGACAACAGAATCCTGATAAGAGAAGCGGTGCAGAACGGGTGCATCCAGGAGGCTACACACTTAGTTAACCAATTGCACCCTGAACTGCTCGACAACGATCGCTACCTTTATTTTCACCTGCAACAACTGCATCTGATTGAACTGATCAGGTACAGACGGTTTGTTGGGATCGTATTTGCTTGGTCATTGTTGAGCTGATAACTGTTTCGCTGTTCCATCCATTTGCAGAGCCGGAAAAATTGAAGAGGCACTCACCTTCGCCCAGACACAGATCTCCGAAGCGGGCGAGAGCAATCCGGAAGTGCTTAACGAGCTGGAGCGAACGCTGGCGCTGTTGGCCTTCGAAAAACCCCAGAACAGTCCGTTCGCCGACTTGCTCGATCAGACACACCGCCAGAAGGTGGCCAGCGAGCTAAACGCGGCCATCCTGAAAATGGAGCACCAGGAACAGTCCAGCCCGCGCATGATCAACATACTGAAACTCATCCTGTGGGCCCAGGCCGAGCTAGACAAGAAGAATGTCAAGTATCCGAAGATGGTGGATCTGGCCTCGGCCACGATCGAGCCTAAGTAAGAAATATGGCAGTTTAAGCGTGGGGCAACCTGGGTTAGGGTAGGGGGACGTGCCTATTGGATGCATTAAGTTCTTCTGTTTAAGATTTGTTAGCGAGTAGCCTTGACGCTCGTAGCCGTATACCTTTCATGCCCCTTCCAGTTTTCTACAAAATTTGATGTGAGCTTCTATTTAGTGAGATGTTCGCCCCACTAATATGAATTCCAACTACTTTGATTTATCGCACCCAACCAACGAATTGAATAAAGCATGACATCTAACCTTTTTCTAAAATGTGTATGACGGCAACGCTTAAATGGGACGGAAAATGAACAAAGGGTGATGAATGGTAATGGCTGAATATATATATATTTACGCAGTAAATAAATTTCAAATGATAAAATAAAAGCGTTACACGTTGTATCCGTTGAATCTTCATTTCATATTGGCTTTATTATTTTATTTTTTTGCCACGTCTTCTCCCATTCCTCCAGGAGGATTCCGCGCACCAGCCGAATACAGCAGCACGATTTCAGATTTCAGAGAATCTAGTGCATCCTGCAACGATTCGTTTCCTCCAGGTGTATGTAAGTCCTTATGCGGCGGCCTTTCGCGGCTTCGCAACCTGACCCTCACGGAATCCGTTGCGGAAACGGCGACGCACCACCTTCAGGTAGCGCATGCGACCGGTGCCGGTGGTCTTCCTGCGCTTGGCCTTCTCCGACCAGTTATCTAGAAAGTGTATGAATAAACGAAAATCATATTAGTCCCCTGTACAATATTAAACAATTCGGCCAAACTCGCTCTTATTATGTGCATCGGCAACGAAAATTACGCAAAAAATTTAGCGTAATCTCACATCAATTGTTGATCAATTGACGAAACAATTGTTTTGATTCGTAAGCACATTGACTGAAAGGTAAACCAGTTGTTCGTTTAGTCACTTGATAAATGGTTCCAACTTAATGCAGAATGCAGTGCTTTTTAATCAGGGTATCATCTTCCTTTAGTTTTACCTAACCTCATAATTATGATGAGGACCGTTCAAAAGCCTCCGAATATTTCAGCGAATACTTTAGCGCAGCTGCTGAATCAACCGTTCAACTTGTTGCAAGATAGAGACAAGAAATAACAGGAAAGTAAACAAATAAATTGGTGAACACTTACAGGAGCGGATCTTCGCCGCCGGATAGCCGCAACGCGAACACGTATGCTTCTGAATGTGGTAGGATGATCTACCGCAGCGGCGGCACAACGTGTGGGTTTTGTTGTGCCGCTTTCCAAAGCTGGAAGTACCCTTCGTCTGAAAAAGAGAAATTATTTTATGTTATTGCTGGTGGAAGACTAATCAACTGGAAATCAACTAATCATCAAACATTGAAGGAAGTGCACACCTGGTGCAGTACACGTCAGGTGTAAAATACGTATTCCAAATTGAGAGATTGAATGATGGTGTAGTAGACGACAGGATGTGAAAGCCATGTTTCAATTTCATGCGCGGCATTTCCATCCAGAGCAGGTATGGGTCATCATATTACTCTTTTGACGAATGACGGGGAAATACTTCACGACCACTGGTTCGACTGCATGGCGACAATTGTTTCACATTTCATGCGCGTTCGAGGGCAAATCGAAAAACCACTTCACATGAGCTGCATCGAAACTGGTTGATTGAGACTAATATCGCACGATGGTTGAACGTTTTGCTGAAAATAGGATTATTTTGGTTCACAATCGTTGATACTCACCATCTTGCGATGTTACTCGGCCAGGAGAACGATATCGATGATGCGTTCTCTACGGCACCTAAAACTGAAAGAAAGCACGACTCCGGAACCAGCGACGACAGCACCGACAGCTGTCAATTGAATCGATGCGATGCAAGCTTTGCCTACGGAAAAAATCTCAAGCTAATCGTGGATCGTGAAACTGTTCTACAGTATACGGATGAAGGGATACGTGAGAATTATGGTAAATTACCAACCAAGTATTGTGTTGAAATATTTTGTAATACTCAATGTGAGTTTGAGTATAAGGAAGTTTAAAAAGGATTTAAAAATCGTTTTGTAATGAAATGATCAAATTAATATGAAGTATTCCAGTTGCTATAAAAAATATCCCACAACAGGCTACCAACATAAGAGCTATCGTGAAACAGGCTGACCAACATATTTTTGGCCGCTGCCGGACAGCTGCTTTTCTACACAGCATTTCTCAAGATAACCCTTCTTTCTATCTTCTACCTTGAAGACAAGTAGACACGTTACATCGCTTCACCTAAGATCAGTTTTCTCAACCATGGCGAATTGTCTGCAAGCGTGCAAAATGTGTATCAACGTTCGAACTTCCGTGGCCTCCATCAAGCTTGTTATTAGTGAGCTAGCTGCTGGTTAAAAATCTTCCGTTCGAGGAAAAATGCCTAGCTGAGCAGTGTGGTTGCGAATAAACCAGGTAGCATTTGTAAGGTGTCAAAATTTTAGAACTAATAGAAGCGACTAAAACCATCGTATCCAATCATTGTTAAAAGGTTGCGCTGGCGTTTGTACAACTCGCTAAAACTTACGGTTCTTTTTGTTTTGCTATCTTCTAGCTTACCATGGGGCGACGTTCGTCGAGACGGTACGTATGATAGAATATAGAATAATCTAGATTTAACCAGTAGGTATCATTTGCCACAGTTCGGTAAACGGTTAATTAACTCACACGAATTTGCGGTTCATTACTACGACATTTTGCAAAGGGCCGCGTGGCCGGCAGAGAACACTGGAAATCTCTCGTCAATCGAAACACCTATCGCCACATTCAAAGCTTAATGTCGCTTCGGTGTATGATGATTTGCACAATGGAATTTTGCATCTCTTCCCAGAAGGGTTTACTTAACGGAAAATTAAACATAAACTCCAACTTCCCATTTACGAACGGACATTTTAAAAAACCATAGGTTAACAAAATGCATGCTAATGTTGCAACTATACCTTCCGGTTCTATATTGAACAGTGTCATTAGTTAAATACTTGACTTTGACCGATAATTTTCGTATGGAAGGGAGAGAAAAACACAGGCGATAAGGGTGAGGGATATTCTACAAGACAAAGGGGTATCACTCAATATTGTTTGTTACAAAAATATAAATCTCTTCATGTAAATGGACCCTTAGTAAAATAGGCGTAGATCAGCTGTTCGATATTTGCTATGTTCAGCATTACTACGAAATTTTGCAAGGGGCTGCGTGGCCGAAAAGAACACTGAAAACGGAGGACATTCAAAGCTGAATGATGACGGTGTATGATGATTTTCACAATGGAAATTTGCATCTCTTGCCGGGAAGATTTTCTTACGGAAATTTAAACATAAATTCCAACATCCCATTTACGAAAGGACATAAAAAAAACCATAGGTTAACAAAATGCATGCTAATGTTGCAACTATACCTTCCGGTTCTATATTGAACAGTGTCATTAGTTAAATACTTGACTTTGACCGATAATTTTCGTATGGAAGGGAGAGAAAAACACAGGCGATAAGGGTGAGGGATATTCTACAAGACAAAGGGGTATCACTCAATATTGTTTGTTACAAAAATATAAATCTCTTCATGTAAATGGACCCTTAGTAAATATCGAACAGCTGATCTACGCCTATTTTACTATGTTCAGCATTACTACGAAATTTTGCAAGGGGCTGCGTGGCCGAAAAGAACACTGCAAACGGAGGACATTCAAAGCAGAATGATGACGGTGTATGATTATTTTAAATGGAATTTTGCATCTCTTGCCGGAAAGATTTTCTTACGGAAATTTAAACATAAATTCCAACATCCCATTTACGAAAGGACATAAAAAAACCATAGGTTAACAAAATGCATGCTAATGTTGCAACTATACCTTCCGGTTCTATATTGAACAGTGTCATTAGTTAAATACTTGACTTTGACCGATAATTTTCTTATGGAAGGGAGAGAAAAACACAGGCGATAAGGGTGAGGGATATTCTACAAGACAAAGGGGTATCACTCAATATTGTTTGTTACAAAAATATAAATCTCTTCATGTAAATGGACCCTTAATAAAATAGGCGTAGATCAGCTGTTCGGTATTTGCTATGTTCAGCAATCTTCACGGATAGCGAATGAGTATCGTTAAAATTAGTTTAATCTTCCCTTTTCATTTCATTAATTCTAGTTGTCGGTACTGCAAGAATAAGTTGCACCCTAAGTCGTGCTTCTGCCGTGGTGAGCGGGATCTCAAGATCTGTGCCTTCTAGTCTTGGACAAATATGAGCTGCTCAGCCGTATGGCGCTCGAGACAGGACGTATTTGCTGCAACAGTTGGTCAAAATTTGCGGCAAAGATGATGTTGCCCTGCGCAGGGAACTGATCGGTATGTATTTTCCATGTTCGCATTTTTAACATGTTCATGTTGCAAAAGATGCTTTGTTTTCGATGATGATACGCCTTTCTCAGAGCATTGGGTTATGAAAAACCATGATTACCCTTTTTTAACACGTTGACAAGTACTGATTGACCTTCATTGGATTCACATTATGTTATCTAACAATGCAATACTTTTTGATACTAAAGATATGTATTTTGTACTTTCCATGTTCATCCACAGGTTCCAAAAAGGAATGCAAGAAGCTTTCGGCCATCCACAGCCATGGCCAACACTGGCCAGCCGAAAATATCGGAGCATCACCTCGAACACGCTGCATAACTGGAAAACTCGTAGAGCTTGATTAATCCCTGAAAGAACAAACCCTTGTTTCACTTTTTTTTCTGCGCAGAACCTGTACTGTTTGGTGTATATCGTAAATGCAGTGGTTGGCTATTGTATCCTGCTGGATAGCTTTACTAATTCTTCAATGTAAGGCATTCGTTCTTGTTGCTTCAGTTCAGAGGTAAATACATTTCAGTCCGGAAATGTTATTGAAAAGGGAAATCATATACATATATCATCACGGGCCGTTCTTCACAAGTAAAACAATATAAGACACAATAAAATACGTGCATATAAAATATATACACATGTATAACATACAGAGTTGGAACCCCGAAAGTTTTACTTCAGTACCCAGTTTGCAATGATCCGAAAAGATACAGGCCACATGTGGAACAAGTTTCGTTTACTTGTTACGTCAGTTTTACAAGAGGTGAGTACGGAAATGTTTGATAATCGGAAGACTTCAAACTAGCAGTTGTATGCTTTGCGGGACTCAGGACCTAGGCGTAGGGAGTAGGGTTAGTCTGTGATATTCGGTGTATCTTTAGTATTATATTGTTTAGTTATAATTAGTTATAAGGCCCTTTAAGAACAAAAAATAAAATGGCATCAAAGTGTTGAAGTGTACACCAAGAAACTTTGGTATTTAGTCTGTTATCAACCTTCAAACATGCTTTGTGAACAGCTTTGCAGTGCAATTATTGTCAAAAGATTAAAAGCAATAGACTCGGAACATATGTTTTGAAATGCTATTCGGTATTATTGCAAGCGCACATTAACTAAAATTTGGGAAATTCATCACATTCACGAAGCACAGCCTATTTGCCGCTAAGTTTTTGAGCCGCTGCGATCGCATTTTCATTAGCCAGCATTTGGAATTCTTGGAAACGTTGTGAAATGCGCTGGTTCATCTTGAGAAACTTTTCCATGCAGTTCAAAGCGCATTTGTCCTGGAAGATGCAAAGATTGTAGAAATGAATGTCGAACTTATCATCTAGCACCAATGTTGCCATGATGGGAGAAAAGTACCTCTTTGTCGCTAACTGTCCGCCCGGTGAACTCGCTCACGCAATCGATGAAACACAGCTCGGATAGTTTATTGTAGGAGAGTAAAAAATCTGAAAACTGGGATTGAATAGAAATTGTTGATGTCGCTGTTCGTAGAGTGTGGTGGCACGCACGTGAATTAACTCACAGATTTTATCTGGTCTTTATCCAGTTGATCTATTGAAATTTGCGACGCCATCGAAGAGAAGTTGATCGCACGTTATACGAAATCTATTGAAGCACGATGAAAGAAAACAACGCTGCAATACAGTTGACACACCAAATCATATGTTATCCTCCAGGTGGTTAAGGTGGATCATACGCAAGGTGTATATATGTAGAAGGTGAAGTTGTCCAGAGTAAAATGACATTTCATGAATTGACATAACACTTCTGTGGGTTTTGAGGGGAGGTATAGGAGAAGAATATTCTTCTCCCAAAGCCCAATATTGGGCGCTGGAAGATTCATCCTTCCTTACAAAAAAAAAGCCCAATATTGGGCTTTTGACATAACACTACTCAAATACGGCACCCCTGCCAAAGTGGCATAAAGTCACCTTCTATATTTATACACCTTGGATCATACGAACGTCCCAACCTCCGCAAAAGTGGAAATACGACGAAAGTATCGATGTGCTATCGAAGTTTTCTATTTGACAGGCCGTTTGACAATGCTGTAAGTGCGCCATATTCTTCCGCACCCCACCGCCATCATTGATTGATGCAGCGGTCATATGCCATCAGTTGTTAACAAACATTTGTGGAAGATATTTCACGATCATATCATTCGATCATATTTCTCAGGGTAAGTTGAAAAAAACTCACTGACTGCCGTCCTCGATAGGTGTCCCTTGGGGTTTTGACACTTCTGTCGTAGTCAATTTTGACAATACCCAAGGGACACCTATCGAGGACGGCAAAATCTTCGATAGCACATCGATACTCTCATCGTAATTCCACTTTTATCGAGGATTGGTCCACGAGAACGCTTCCGAGGGTGATGGGTTTGTTCATGTTTCTCCGATGATCGAAATGAAAAGGTGGTCGTTACGACAAAATAAAGGAATCCCTCCCAGACGACTCATTGAAGAGATTTTAGTAGCCAGAGAGGAAGAAATGGAACATTGAAGGAAGCACTGAGCAGTGAATTCAGTTTGGAATGGAAGCAAGCTATGGCGGATGAGCTCAAATCTCACGCGACAAATGGTACCTGGGATTTGGTAGAACTACCCGCAGGTCGCAAACCAGTTGGCTGCCGGTGGGTCTACAAGCGAAAGCGAAACGCAGCTGGAGAGATCGTGAAATACAAAGCGCGTTTGGTGGCACAGGTCAACGGTCAACGGTCGTATATTTTGGTGTATGTTGACGATATCCTTGTCGGAAGTGCGACAGAAACAAACATCCGGGAAATTTACAACTGTCTGAAGAAGGAGTTCGAGATGACAGATCTTGGAGACCTGAACTATTTTTTGGGTTTGGAGATTTTTCGAGAAAATGGATAGTTTAGTGTCTCACTGGAGGGATACATCGAACGAGTGACTGAACGCTTTGGCTTACGTGACGCGAAGTTCGCTAAGACGCCAATGGAAGAAGCTTTCGTCAAGGTAGAAACCAAAAGCACAGCACTGCAAGAATCGACCACATATAGGAGTCTCATTGGAGCACTTTTGTACATCGCAGTGTGTGCAAGACCGGACATCGCGGTGAGTACATCACTGCTTGGACGCCGAGTGGCTGCACCAACTCAAGCGGACTGGACAGCAACCAAGCGTTTCGTACGCTACCTAAAGGGAACAAATCACTGGCGACTACACTACAACGACGCTGAAGCTGGTCTAGTTGTATATTCAGATGCCGATTGGGCTGGCGATCTGAAGACACGGAAGTCCACGTCTGGAATGGTGTGTTTACTAGCTGGAGGAGCTATTTCCTGGGCAAGCCGGTTACAGAGCTGTGTAACATTGTCCTCAATGGAATCGGAGTTCGTGGCGTTGAGTGAGACGAGTCAGGCTACTACATCTGCTGGACGATCTAGGCGAAGCTCCACAGAAACCCGTCACAATAATGGAGGACAACCAGAGTTGCATAAAGTTTGTTGGATCGGAACGTGTCACCCGACGATCGAAGCACATTGAAACCAGGGAGTATTACGTGAATGGTTTGTGCAACGATGGAGTTATTGAGTTAGTTTACTGTCCTACAGAGGACATGCTAGCAGACATACTAACCAAGCCGCTTGGAACAGTGAAGATGGCAAAGTTATCGAGGATGCTAGGTCTGAAATCTGGCATAGGCAAGCGTTGAGGAGGAGTATTGGAGAATGCAACGCAAAAAGATCATAGTAGGCACAGCGCAGTAGTGAAAAACGAGGTATACTGTTAGTTGGTTGTGGATTGCCATCATTCCATTACGTAACATCATAGGGAGTAGACGTTTTAATAAAAAACTCATTTTGTTCGTTAATCTACTTTCACGCCGCTTTCATTTTAATCATAATCCCAAGACGATCCTCGTTCACATTCGTGCAACCAACGGATAACCCGAGTTGCAGAGATTCAGTTGCCTGAATGGGTACGCGACTTTATGGTTTCTCTCAACATATAAACATACCCAATCCCCGCAAAATTGGAATGAGAAAATCGATGAGCTATCGAAGACTTTGACCGTCCTACATTTGTGTCCGTTCGCCCGAAAGCGGAAGAATTAACAGGAGCAAGACAGAAGAGTCAGTCTTGTGGCTGAGTGTCAGGATCAGTGAACTTTGTTTTCGGATAGTTGAAGATGTGCTATGATGTGTATTTATATTATAAGTATATTATACTTACTCCGCATATTCGCTTCAATATTTATTTAATATATTTCTCAATTTAAACCGATGAAAACTATTGTATACATGAAACGAACCTGCGAAGAAAAAGTGATAAACAAAAACTCCAACGCCCGGTTCAACGTCGAGCACCGCTGTAAGACGACGCCACGGTAATCAACGTCGTTCGTGTAACGTGAACGTGTATAATAAAGTCCCGGACCAAGAGGAATCCAGCCCGGAAGCGGATCAGCAATTTAGCACGTTTCCGACCTACCTAGAGTTAACTTTGAAATAAATGTTAACGCTAACGGACCGGCTCGCCAAATAACATGATCGTTGTATCGGCCATTAAACCATCCCCAGGCGTGTGGCGAAATGCTAACGGTTACTTACCCCTATAGTCGTCGCTTTTTCTCAATGTAAGCCGATTAAAACATAGGCATGCACGAAACACATTTTCATTTTCAGTTTATTATCTCTTTACTATATCTAACTAACTTTGTATAGCAACGCTTGTTGCCATCTTCGCAGCTTCCTCACTCATCAAAACAAAACAGAACGGAGGGAACAAACACTGCAAACATGGTAAGAGTAACGCTATATTTGCGTACGTATTACGCTAAGTGGAGTGTTCTCCGTGATATATTGGTTCGCTAGTTCTAGGAGGATTTGCCGGCTAGTTCTTATGTTCAATAAATCTGCACATACTTGATCTCCAGTTTTAACGCGTCCCTAGTTACGTTACGAATGTCTGGTGTTCCCAACGAGAGCCTTCCAAACTTATGCACTACCCTCGATCGATCGATCATACTTTGCTACACTCTCTGTATCCCAGCATGGACACGATTAATTGCAAACGTAAGCATCGCACATTTAGCTGGGTTGGTATCATGCAGGCAAATCTGACGTTTGAACTACAATTATTTCAACGGCGTTCGAGGATGCGTTAGTCGTATCCTATTTCTCTTTATTTGCTGATTAAACGACCTGCTTTAAGAGAACATTGCTCGCCAAGTGACAATGTTAACATATTGCTTTAATTAGTTTAATGTAATGAATCGTATGAATTGTTCTGATAATTTGCGATTGGGATTGGGATTGTCTACTGGGTGCTCATAAGACGACTGTGACCGAACGTGAAGAAATGAGATCCGCTCAAGTAGGTTAAGTAGGTTTAAGATAAGGAAATAAAGTTTGTAGCAAATTGGATTAGGAAGAGAAAAGATCATTTCGTGGTTATCAATACCAAAGGGTGCTACAGTGTGATTATCAATACCAAAGGGTGTTACAGTGTGGTTATCAATACTTGCAAAAAACCGTAAAACCATATATGAGAGAAGAGATAAACGTTCTACAAACACAGTGTGGAGGACGTGCCAAACTCTACTGGAAAGGGACAAATGGAAAAATGGAGATAAGGAAATTAATAGTTATAGAAACGAAAATTAAACACCATAATGCTGAAGCTATGAGGTTCGAAATAGTTATTGTTCAAATATTTTAACGTCAACTGCCGACGATTTGAGCATACTAAGGAACACGAGCGAGTGGCGGTGAAAGAAGAGCAGAATAGAAAACATCATAAAGTAATAATTGCCAGTCACAGTCTGCTTTGGAATTATCATACATAGGCTGTTCAGGACTGCCGAACCATCGCAGAAGTGGAAATATGTTCAGAGTATCGTTCAGCTATCGAAGCCTACCTCGAAATGTGATCCTAAATTCTTAAATTGTCTTCGGCTATTGACTAAAGTTCGACGTGTGACACTATTTATAAGTTTCCATAAGCATACGTTCACATAAAGAATTGGTTCCGTTTCATAACGAATAGCGTAGATTAATAATTAAAACCAACCCAAATCCCAATTTGAGATTCGAATCTCTGTGGCGACTAGCAACTCTTTTGCTCACTCTTGGGATTCAAATCACTCCCTGGGATTCGAATCCCTATTTGGGATTCAAATCATGAAGGAGTTGCAAAAACTCTCCGTTGGGATTTAAATCATTCATTCACTAGTATGATTCAACTCACTCATTCATTCTTACTCAGTACGCACATCACTAGTACGATGGCACTAGAGGACGCCCGAACCTGCTTCCGAAAAGCAGTGTGTTGTACAAACGGAGTCCCTTCATAGACGAGAACGGACTCATAAGGATGAGCTTATACATCCATCTTACTTAACATCATATATTCTATGCATTTCAGAAATGTTTTACTCGAAGTGACCCAATTTACGACCGATGTGTCAATAGACGGCCTACCACTTTTTAGAGGTTCCCGTAAGCAACTTTGGCCAATTCAAATAGGAGTGATAGAACTGGCCAAACATCCGACAATAGTTGTGGGAACTTTTGGAAGATCTGTCAAACCGGGTAGTATTGAGGAATTCTTGAGACCACTGGTTGTAAAGATAAATGATCGATGGCTTCGATAAGGTCGAAGGTGTTCCAGTTTCGGGCAGGCTGCATTTGGTGGATGAGGAGGTGACACAATCATTGTTGATAGGGTTTTTGAGCAACATGTTTGAACATTTTGATCGTTTGTATCCCCGGCAGCAAAAAAGCTGTATCTGCATATATGGTTAAAATACGGCTACCGTACGAAATTCCTCGAAGAATCAGTCATTTTAACGAAGTGTCGCTGTGGAAGGCTACAGAAAATCGGACCTTCCTTCACTACGTCAGCGGATTATTTTAGCCAAGTTGGATCCCATAACCATTTTTTGCTTTATTTTGGTGCAATTACAATATTTTCCTCTAAGGCGCATCAACATTTATGGCCTCTTACTAGTAAAATGCTCAATGAATTCGTCAGGTACTTTGTGAAATATTATGGACGTTCAAATTTAACTAGTAATGTTCACAATATCCAATGGCCCGAATTTCAAAACTTCTTCTCCCGCATCCTGGATTCTTTTCCCGCTTACGATTTCGAAAATAACTTGAGATTCTTTAAGCAGTGCGTCAAGTCAAGGACGAAAATTGTGGAGCAGGTTGCCGGCCGACTGATCGAACGCAGTCAAGTTATAACGGCCAGTAACCCCAAAGTATCGAGCTAACCGCAACTGAGAGCAAGCGGCCGTTTTTTCTTATAAGAGGAATTTTCGATAGGTAAACAATTTAAGTAGAAGTATAACAAAACAACTACTTGCTAGCAGTTCATCCCAGAGCGTCTGTTCCCAATGTTAGGGGCGGCTGTAACCTCAGTCCTGGCATCCTACGGGACATAAACAACTAGGATGCGTTGTTCCACCGACGAGATAGGAGGCGGAGGGAGAGGCCTTGCAAGCCAACCCCTGTATAATTGCAAGCCACCCCCCTGTATAATTGCAACGAACAGTTCACAAGAAGAATACGGACAACAACGTAAGCCGCGAAATCCGGAGGCACATTATCCAGGGGAATCGTACATACTATGGGCTCCACAAACTTCGCATGTTTCATTAACTATTTTTTAAATAGTGTAGTGTTGGATTCTAATTGAAAAAGCCAAACTACTATAGCTCATCCCTGTTGATGAGAACCTACTATAAGAAGTCAATAAGAATAAATTTTAATTATTTATCTTACTTATCTTTTCCAGCGTCAGAAGTAAAGAACAAATGGAGGTACTTGCGAGATACATATAATAAAAAAACGCATATAACAGAAAAGAGGATTATTCCTCTTTTACGAATGTGAAGATATAGATTACTTGGAAGATGAGGAAAGTGTGGAGTCTGACGCAGCTTCGCATTACGCCAATGAACAATCAACCAGTCCACAAAGAAAAAAGGCGAAAAGAGACATAGTAGTGGATCAGCTAATGACAGTGGATAGAGGTTCGACGATTATTTCGAAAAAAATAATGAAATGGGGGAGGGGTGGGAAAAAATCAAGCATGAATGTCTCCATCGAAATAGAGCGAGAGAGAGGAATTGTGATAGGTGCAGATAAGCGAAACGTGCATGGGTCAGAGAATCAGTGTTATCTCCAATTGCGTATCAAACAGTGGGTGAAGAGACACCAATGATAATTGCCAGCGTTTTGGGACTACGTTAGTTAGTTTCTTCGGCAGTTCATAGTCGAATTTTTGCGTTACGTTGATCACGTTCACGCGTCGACCAGGCGTGCTGCTATTCTGACTCTGACCCATAGTGGACGCGAACTGATTATTTAACTTTTATACTTTTACCACGAGATTATTTTCTTTTATATGACTCTCTGTTTCATTTCAGAGCCAGGATAAAGAAGAAAGTGTTTGAACTAACAATCCATGTGAAACAGCATCCCGAATTATGGAACGAAAAGCATACGCTGTACAAAAACATAGCGATGAAGGAAGTTTCGTGGGCAACGGTAGCTGCGAAAATGGGCGAAGCAGAAGACTTCGTCCATATGAAATGGAGAGGGCTTTTATCCTACAGGCGGAACAATGCAGAAGTATCAAGAAGCCAAGTGACCGGTTCTGGTAAATTGATTCTTCAGCGGTTGTTAATAAATTAATGACTGCATACTTTCTCTTGCCAGGTATTGGTGACGTGATCCACACCAAATGGTTCGCCAACGCCTAGCCATACAGTTTGTCAATGATGCAAATAAGCCGCGACCGAACGATCAGCTCGGTATGTGTGTGGTATGCGTAATAGCTTGGTCTGGTACGCATGTCGTAGTGGTGTACCAGGGGCCAACCTACGCTCCCGTGAGTGAAGTCGTCAGTGTTGGTTGATAAGAAGGCAGGCTAAGAGGTAGAACATGGGACGTCCTGTTTTAGTGGCGACCACACGGGCCGGACATCTGCGACGCTTGCGAAATGCTCTCAGCTACCAATTGCGTCCATCCAACGGCAGGGTGCCTCCTACTGCCGCCTGGCCGGCCATGCGATCAATTCGGAGCTTAGCTTTGGCCTACCGAAACTGGCATGATCTACTGCAACTCGGGGCAAGTCGTGCGTCCAGCCTTCGAGGAACCGCCGTCCGAATTGACCGCACTGTTCGATAGGGCCGCGTTTATGAACAACATTTGCCGTTACTACAGTACGATTGCGTTTACATCAATGGGAGCCTCGGTGAAAGCAGGTGATCAGGAACGGAAGGAGACCTGGCTGTACGGAGAAAAAGGGGCTGCTGGGTGTTCCACACAACACAAAGTCGTATATCGAAATATAGATTGCACCGTATGAGATGTTAGTTGCAGTTAGTAGAATAGCAGCAGGCCAACTCCGATGCAAGGGCATTAATACTATGTTCCGTTTATGTTCTAGCAGATTCAGTCAAGCAACACAGTCATGCTGCCATCGAACGCACCAAGTATACGATCATGGATTACCCAGCCCTTTGCAGCCTTTTACTGACGATCACGCTTCCGATGTGCGATCATTTTAGTCAAAATATATTTCCTCATCTATGAGTACTATGAATTATATCATGCTAGCTATATATATATTTTTTAGATGGTGAAAATATGCTGCGATCCACGCGTATGCCATAACCGTGTGGCACGTGATGGCGTGATGGGAACGCCCACGAAGTGAAAAATCCCAAACGCAATCAACAAAACACCAAAAAAATCAAACAAAATCAAAATCAAAATTATAACTTTAAAACATTGAGAATTCATTTCTTTCAATGTATTTCTTATTGATAGTTCATAAAACTTGAACCTGTGAGACCAGGGGTCTGGGAGCGCCAGGATACCTGGCTACAAAAAACTAGTACCTATTATTTAAGAACAGAATAAACTTGATGTCGCTTGGGTCATTTTTTTCAACGGGCATTAGCACACACGCGCCTCTCGTTTTCAAATAGTATTATGGCAATATTTAATTCCGAAGAAAACAGCAATATCACAATCTACGCAAATGATGAAATGTTTTTCAGAAAAAGATGAGTTCTCCATTGTCATAATATAACTGGATATATGTGATTAAAAAACATGTATAAATATAATAATTTGCAATTATCAACCAAAGTAAATCAACAAATTAATATTGAAAATTGTTGTAAATTGGAACCTAAGAGAGATGCGTACGAGAGATTACGTTTATCAATGTTTGCGACCTCGTAGCACTACGTAGCTGCACATAAACAGCAATTTACGTGCAGTTCTAAAAGAAATTAAAATGAGTTGATCACTTTCACATTCCCTTTAAATGATAAAAAAATCCGTTTTGGCATCAATACATGTGCTTTTAAGCAGAAGTATTTCCTGTACCATCCTGTACCATTGATCGACCTTGATGCGTTGCATTCCAATAGAAACAACCAATCGGTTATTTTGCACTTCAAAGATTATGTTTGTTTCTGTTAGACCTAGTACACATTGGAGCGCGATTGGAAGCATTCATATTCATATTCATGCATTCAGTGGGGAATTGCATTCACCACTGCAATTATTAGTACCACAATCTTCTTGTGCTATAATCCATTCCTATACCCCAACAAAATTAAAACATATTGTCCGCTTTCTCGCTTCGGTTGTAACACAATCAAATGACTCGTTAGCAGGCATTTTAAAGCATTTGCGCATAGTGCCTTTGTGTTTGGTTCAGATTGTAATATTATTTGAGAAAAGAATAAAGTAGATCTCTTGATTCTAGCTGCCTTATTAGCTGCTTTCTCGTTTCGGTTGTAACAGAAACAAATGACTCGTTAGCAGGCATTTTAAAACGTTTGCGCACATTGGAACTGTGTATGGTTGAGGTTATAATATTCTTTGAGAACAATATAAAGTTCCCGCTTTCCCACTTCGGCGGCGCATTAATTTTAGCTGCTTATTAATTGTCCACCTTCTCGCTTCGGTTGTAACAAAATCAAATGGCTGGTTAGCAGGCATTCTAAAGCGTTTGCGCACATTTCCTCTGTATCTGGTTGAGGTTGTAATATTCTTTGAGAATAGAACAAAGAAGAAGTGTTGATTCTAGCATTACTGTTCATCGTTGCAGTTCTTTACTTCACACTTTGATAGTTTTTCGCAAGAATGATATATGTGTTGGTTAAGGTCGATTGCAGTAATGCATCTGCAGTAGCGATCTCAACACGACAAAAAGGTTATATTATTCAAGAACAGAATAAACTTGATGTCGCTAGGGGCATACTTTTTAACGGGCATTAGCACTATGTGGATTTTGCCATAATGTAGGAAAAACCCGTCATGCTGGTTACGTACGGCTTACCTTCACGACGATCGATGACGCTGTGACGACTTCACTCACGGGAGCGTAGGTTGGCCCCTGGTACACCACTACGACATGCGTACCAGACCAAGCTATTACGCATACCACACAGTATGTTTGGGTTACTTTTTGCAAGGTCCTTTGCGATGTGCTACCGAACCTTTTCCATATATCTCGATGGCCTGCATCTTATTTCTTCGCCAAGTGGGAAAATTGTTTGCACAGCATTCCTGCGCCAAGCTCCCAAGAAATCTGTACCATCTACCACTTTGTCCACTAGTGTAGGAGGGGAGTATGTGTCTATTGAGTTCCTTCCTGAGGCAAACGCATGCCAGCATAATCTTCTTCCGCAATCTGTGGCTGAAGATCGATCGGCTTGTGTAGCACTCTGAAACGGTTTGATTATATCCCAAACGCATTGTCGACAACTCCTCGGGGACGAGCGTGCCGGTAGTTAAAAATCGCTCTGGAGACCCTGCTTCCGGCATCCTCGAATAAGGCCTCAGGCAATATTACGGACAGAGCGACCGCTTTATCTCCTAATAATTAGAGAACGGGATTCGAATTTTTCTTTAATAAAACTGTTTCCAAATATTCCACCATCCGAAATTCTCCCCTGGCAACCAACACATACAAACATTATAATTAGCATCTTTTATCGCAAGCAGAACTATGCTAAAGATTTTTTTATAGTTGAGATAATCCGATTCGCTGTTTCGCGGAGCAAATAGCTCAACGTGCTTTCCACCAATTGCACCGATTGCTTGTGGGAAATTCCACTTGTAGAGGAAGTCATCGCTGATTTTATGCCATTCAGCCGCGGTAGCAGGTAGCTGAAATTAATAAACGATGCTGTATTACTTGGCAAAGATCTGAACAGTCGATATCGTTGTGTTACATTTTTTAACAAAAATAACGGGTCCAACTGCCAGAGCCGAATTTGTCAGTAGGTGGCAGTACGTGCCCGACGCATGTTGTGGTCGTGCGCCCGCGTACTTATACCAACGCGTACTAAGTACTAATACTGCTTACAAATACTAATAGTGAATAGGTTAAATAAAGTAAACTCACGTTCTTTCCAAACCACGCACCGGAGAAGACGGACGTGAGTTTTAGCATGCGCTAAAATAGTCCAGTTATTCATTTTTAGTAAATATCAAATTAAGAGAAAGACAATTTGACACGTTATATTATATGTATGTGTGTGAACAATACACAGATTTTCGAAATCATCTTTTTAAATGCACCTTGTATGTAAGATTAACGTAGTTGATATAATCTGTTTTTTTTTTAATCTTTGCTATTTTAGCTATCAGACGATGATGAACCATTGCATCCCTCGTCATCCCAACCAACTCTACTCATGGAAGAGGAATGGTTGGAACTAAGCAGCGATGACAATGCGACACTTCAGAACGTCAGGCCTTGGGAAGACGAAGTGAATCAGCCAAAGAGGAAGTCCCGCAAGAGGAAGAACGGTTCTATCGACATCAATCAACAGGTCATCGACTTAATCTTCGATATGAAGAAAAAAAAGGGATGAGGAGCAGACACCAACAAGCCAGGCAATGCGGCCATTGGCACTTACGTAGCGGCTAGGCTTAACGAGCTGATCGACCGGAAACGGAACAAGGCAACGGAAACGGAATAACGACAATATTGCAAAAAATAATCCATGTGAAACAGCATCCCGAATTATGGAACGAAAAGCATACGCTGTACAAAAACATAGCGATGAAGGAAGTTTCGTGGGCAACGGTAGCTGCGAAAATGGGCGAAGCAGAAGACTTCGTCCATATGAAATGGAGAGGGCTTTTATCCTACAGGCGGAACAATGCAGAAGTATCAAGAAGCCAAGTGACCGGTTCTGGTAAATTGATTCTTCAGCGGTTGTTAATAAATTAATGACTGCATACTTTCTCTTGCCAGGTATTGGTGACGTGATCCACACCAAATGGTTCGCCAACGCCTAGCCATACAGTTTGTCAATGATGCAAATAAGCCGCGACCGAACGATCAGCTCGGTATGTGTGTGGTATGCGTAATAGCTTGGTCTGGTACGCATGTCGTAGTGGTGTACCAGGGGCCAACCTACGCTCCCGTGAGTGAAGTCGTCAGTGTTGGTTGATAAGAAGGCAGGCTAAGAGGTAGAACATGGGACGTCCTGTTTTAGTGGCGACCACACGGGCCGGACATCTGCGACGCTTGCGAAATGCTCTCAGCTACCAATTGCGTCCATCCAACGGCAGGGTGCCTCCTACTGCCGCCTGGCCGGCCATGCGATCAATTCGGAGCTTAGCTTTGGCCTACCGAAACTGGCATGATCTACTGCAACTCGGGGCAAGTCGTGCGTCCAGCCTTCGAGGAACCGCCGTCCGAATTGACCGCACTGTTCGATAGGGCCGCGTTTATGAACAACATTTGCCGTTACTACAGTACGATTGCGTTTACATCAATGGGAGCCTCGGTGAAAGCAGGTGATCAGGAACGGAAGGAGACCTGGCTGTACGGAGAAAAAGGGGCTGCTGGGTGTTCCACACAACACAAAGTCGTATATCGAAATATAGATTGCACCGTATGAGATGTTAGTTGCAGTTAGTAGAATAGCAGCAGGCCAACTCCGATGCAAGGGCATTAATACTATGTTCCGTTTATGTTCTAGCAGATTCAGTCAAGCAACACAGTCATGCTGCCATCGAACGCACCAAGTATACGATCATGGATTACCCAGCCCTTTGCAGCCTTTTACTGACGATCACGCTTCCGATGTGCGATCATTTTAGTCAAAATATATTTCCTCATCTATGAGTACTATGAATTATATCATGCTAGCTATATATATATTTTTTAGATGGTGAAAATATGCTGCGATCCACGCGTATGCCATAACCGTGTGGCACGTGATGGCGTGATGGGAACGCCCACGAAGTGAAAAATCCCAAACGCAATCAACAAAACACCAAAAAAATCAAACAAAATCAAAATCAAAATTATAACTTTAAAACATTGAGAATTCATTTCTTTCAATGTATTTCTTATTGATAGTTCATAAAACTTGAACCTGTGAGACCAGGGGTCTGGGAGCGCCAGGATACCTGGCTACAAAAAACTAGTACCTATTATTTAAGAACAGAATAAACTTGATGTCGCTTGGGTCATTTTTTTCAACGGGCATTAGCACACACGCGCCTCTCGTTTTCAAATAGTATTATGGCAATATTTAATTCCGAAGAAAACAGCAATATCACAATCTACGCAAATGATGAAATGTTTTTCAGAAAAAGATGAGTTCTCCATTGTCATAATATAACTGGATATATGTGATTAAAAAACATGTATAAATATAATAATTTGCAATTATCAACCAAAGTAAATCAACAAATTAATATTGAAAATTGTTGTAAATTGGAACCTAAGAGAGATGCGTACGAGAGATTACGTTTATCAATGTTTGCGACCTCGTAGCACTACGTAGCTGCACATAAACAGCAATTTACGTGCAGTTCTAAAAGAAATTAAAATGAGTTGATCACTTTCACATTCCCTTTAAATGATAAAAAAATCCGTTTTGGCATCAATACATGTGCTTTTAAGCAGAAGTATTTCCTGTACCATCCTGTACCATTGATCGACCTTGATGCGTTGCATTCCAATAGAAACAACCAATCGGTTATTTTGCACTTCAAAGATTATGTTTGTTTCTGTTAGACCTAGTACACATTGGAGCGCGATTGGAAGCATTCATATTCATATTCATGCATTCAGTGGGGAATTGCATTCACCACTGCAATTATTAGTACCACAATCTTCTTGTGCTATAATCCATTCCTATACCCCAACAAAATTAAAACATATTGTCCGCTTTCTCGCTTCGGTTGTAACACAATCAAATGACTCGTTAGCAGGCATTTTAAAGCATTTGCGCATAGTGCCTTTGTGTTTGGTTCAGATTGTAATATTATTTGAGAAAAGAATAAAGTAGATCTCTTGATTCTAGCTGCCTTATTAGCTGCTTTCTCGTTTCGGTTGTAACAGAAACAAATGACTCGTTAGCAGGCATTTTAAAACGTTTGCGCACATTGGAACTGTGTATGGTTGAGGTTATAATATTCTTTGAGAACAATATAAAGTTCCCGCTTTCCCACTTCGGCGGCGCATTAATTTTAGCTGCTTAATTGTCCACCTTCTCGCTTCGGTTGTAACAAAATCAAATGGCTGGTTAGCAGGCATTCTAAAGCGTTTGCGCACATTTCCTCTGTATCTGGTTGAGGTTGTAATATTCTTTGAGAATAGAACAAAGAAGAAGTGTTGATTCTAGCATTACTGTTCATCGTTGCAGTTCTTTACTTCACACTTTGATAGTTTTTCGCAAGAATGATATATGTGTTGGTTAAGGTCGATTGCAGTAATGCATCTGCAGTAGCGATCTCAACACGACAAAAAGGTTATATTATTCAAGAACAGAATAAACTTGATGTCGCTAGGGGCATACTTTTTAACGGGCATTAGCACTATGTGGATTTTGCCATAATGTAGGAAAAACCCGTCATGCTGGTTACGTACGGCTTACCTTCACGACGATCGATGACGCTGTGACGACTTCACTCACGGGAGCGTAGGTTGGCCCCTGGTACACCACTACGACATGCGTACCAGACCAAGCTATTACGCATACCACACAGTATGTTTGGGTTACTTTTTGCAAGGTCCTTTGCGATGTGCTACCGAACCTTTTCCATATATCTCGATGGCCTGCATCTTATTTCTTCGCCAAGTGGGAAAATTGTTTGCACAGCATTCCTGCGCCAAGCTCCCAAGAAATCTGTACCATCTACCACTTTGTCCACTAGTGTAGGAGGGGAGTATGTGTCTATTGAGTTCCTTCCTGAGGCAAACGCATGCCAGCATAATCTTCTTCCGCAATCTGTGGCTGAAGATCGATCGGCTTGTGTAGCACTCTGAAACGGTTTGATTATATCCCAAACGCATTGTCGACAACTCCTCGGGGACGAGCGTGCCGGTAGTTAAAAATCGCTCTGGAGACCCTGCTTCCGGCATCCTCGAATAAGGCCTCAGGCAATATTACGGACAGAGCGACCGCTTTATCTCCTAATAATTAGAGAACGGGATTCGAATTTTTCTTTAATAAAACTGTTTCCAAATATTCCACCATCCGAAATTCTCCCCTGGCAACCAACACATACAAACATTATAATTAGCATCTTTTATCGCAAGCAGAACTATGCTAAAGATTTTTTTATAGTTGAGATAATCCGATTCGCTGTTTCGCGGAGCAAATAGCTCAACGTGCTTTCCACCAATTGCACCGATTGCTTGTGGGAAATTCCACTTGTAGAGGAAGTCATCGCTGATTTTATGCCATTCAGCCGCGGTAGCAGGTAGCTGAAATTAATAAACGATGCTGTATTACTTGGCAAAGATCTGAACAGTCGATATCGTTGTGTTACATTTTTTAACAAAAATAACGGGTCCAACTGCCAGAGCCGAATTTGTCAGTAGGTGGCAGTACGTGCCCGACGCATGTTGTGGTCGTGCGCCCGCGTACTTATACCAACGCGTACTAAGTACTAATACTGCTTACAAATACTAATAGTGAATAGGTTAAATAAAGTAAACTCACGTTCTTTCCAAACCACGCACCGGAGAAGACGGACGTGAGTTTTAGCATGCGCTAAAATAGTCCAGTTATTCATTTTTAGTAAATATCAAATTAAGAGAAAGACAATTTGACACGTTATATTATATGTATGTGTGTGAACAATACACAGATTTTCGAAATCATCTTTTTAAATGCACCTTGTATGTAAGATTAACGTAGTTGATATAATCTGTTTTTTTTTTTAATCTTTGCTATTTTAGCTATCAGACGATGATGAACCATTGCATCCCTCGTCATCCCAACCAACTCTACTCATGGAAGAGGAATGGTTGGAACTAAGCAGCGATGACAATGCGACACTTCAGAACGTCAGGCCTTGGGAAGACGAAGTGAATCAGCCAAAGAGGAAGTCCCGCAAGAGGAAGAACGGTTCTATCGACATCAATCAACAGGTCATCGACTTAATCTTCGATATGAAGAAAAAAAAGGGATGAGGAGCAGACACCAACAAGCCAGGCAATGCGGCCATTGGCACTTACGTAGCGGCTAGGCTTAACGAGCTGATCGACCGGAAACGGAACAAGGCAACGGAAACGGAATAACGACAATATTGCAAAAAATAATCCATGTGAAACAGCATCCCGAATTATGGAACGAAAAGCATACGCTGTACAAAAACATAGCGATGAAGGAAGTTTCGTGGGCAACGGTAGCTGCGAAAATGGGCGAAGCAGAAGACTTCGTCCATATGAAATGGAGAGGGCTTTTATCCTACAGGCGGAACAATGCAGAAGTATCAAGAAGCCAAGTGACCGGTTCTGGTAAATTGATTCTTCAGCGGTTGTTAATAAATTAATGACTGCATACTTTCTCTTGCCAGGTATTGGTGACGTGATCCACACCAAATGGTTCGCCAACGCCTAGCCATACAGTTTGTCAATGATGCAAATAAGCCGCGACCGAACGATCAGCTCGGTATGTTTGGGTTATTTTTTGCAAGGTCCTTTGCGATGTGCTACCGAACCTTTTCCATATATCTCGATGGCCTGCATCTTATTGCTTCGCCAAGTGGGAAAATTGTTTGCACAGCATTCCTGCGCCAAGCTCCCAAGAAATCTGTACCATCTACCACTTTGTCCACTAGTGTAGGAGGGGAGTATGTGTCTATTGAGTTCCTTCCTGAGGCAAACGCATGCCAGCATAATCTTCTTCCGCAATCTGTGGCTGAAGATCGATCGGCTTGTGTAGCACTCTGAAACGGTTTGATTATATCCCAAACGCATTGTCGACAACTCCTCGGGGACGAGCGTGCCGGTAGTTAAAAATCGCTCTGGAGACCCTGCTTCCGGCATCCTCGAATAAGACCTCAGGCAATATTACGGACAGGGCGACCGCTTTATCTCCTAATAATTAGAGAACGGGATTCGAATTTTTCTTTAATCAAACTGTTTCCAAATATTCCACCATCCGAAATTCTCCCCTGGCAACCAACATCGACACATACAAAAATTATAATTAGCATCTTTTATCGCAAGCAGAACTATGCTAAAGATTTTTTTATAGTTGAGATAATCCGATTCGCTGATTCGCGGAGCAAACAGCTCAACGTGCTTTCCACCAATTGCACCGATTGCTTGTGGGAATCTACTTGTAGAGGAAGTCATCGCTGATTTTATGCCATTCAGCCGCGGTAGCAGGTAGCTGAAATTAATAAACGATGCTGTATTACTTGGCAAAGATCTGAACAGTCGATATCGTTGTGTTACATTTTTTAACAAAAATAACGGGTCCAACTGCCAGAGCCGAATTTGTCAGTAGGTGGCAGTACGTGCCCGACGCATGTTGTGGTCGTGCGCCCGCGTACTTATACCAACGCGTACTAAGTACTAATACTGCTTACTAATACTAATAGTGAATAGGTTAAATAAAGTAAACTCACGTTCTTTCCAAACCACGCACCGGAGAAGACGGACGTGAGTTTTAGCATGCGCTAAAATAGTCCAGTTATTCATTTTTAGTAAATATCAAATTAAGAGAAAGACAATTTGACACGTTATATTATATGTATGTGTGTGAACAATACACAGATTTTCGAAATCATCTTTTTAAACGCACCTTGTATGTAAGATTAACGTAGTTGATATAATCTGTTTTTTTTTTAATCTTTGCTATTTTAGCTATCAGACGATGATGAACCATTGCATCCCTCGTCATCCCAACCAACTCCACACATGGAAGAGGAATGGTTGGAACTAAGCAGCGATGACAATGCGACACTTCAGAACGTCAGGCCTTGGGAAGACGAAGTGAATCAGCCAAAGAGGAAGTCCCGCAAGAGGAAGAACGGTTCTATCGACATCAATCAACAGGTCATCGACTTAATCTTCGATATGAAGAAAAAAAAGGGATGAGGAGCAGACACCAACAAGCCAGGCAATGCGGCCATTGGCACTTACGTAGCGGCCAGGCTTAACGAGCTGATCGACCGGAAACGGAACAAGGCAACGGAAACGGAATAACGACAATATTGCAAAAAATAGCGAATGAGAGCGATGACGAATAAAATCCATACATCGAACCAGCATTTGCACATTGCTTGTAGCGCCTTTGTTTAGGCAATAAGAATAATTATAATATTTATAGAAAGATAAGTTGTAGTTTAGAACATGATAATCGATTAGTTAGGAATAGGAATCATAGTATTGTATAGTGTTCGTAATAGATGTGAGATAGTGTATGATAGATAGTGTTAGTGATAGATGTCAGCGATAGGGTATAAAAGAACCGAACAAGCATCGAGCAGAGGCTCTAGTTCTCGGTAAGCGCGGCATAGAATAAGGAAATCCAAGTGAAAGTCTTTGGTAATAAATAAAAAGTAAAACCAACGGTAGTAATGCTACAGCTTTGTTTTGAGAAATTTGTTTTTTTTTTAGATAAAAGCAGCTGATTCAGGGGCTTGTGGTAAAATTTGAACGATTTTAGTCACGTCTGTAGTGTCGCGTAAATGTAAGTGTAGTATAAAGGTTAGATGTAAGTAAGATGTAAGTATGTGTTAGAATAAGAATAAAGAAGTCAGTCGTAAATCAGCTTTCGATCAAGAAGCAAGTTCTTCATTATAGTTGGCGACGAGGCAAAAAGAAAAGCATTAGCCAAGTCAGTTCATATCATTAATTGGTGAAATAGTGCCATTTGCGATAGGTGAAAACATCCGCGAACACTTAGACAGGATGGATATCTTCTTTGATGCAAATGAAGTTGAAGCCTCAAAAAAGACTGTTTTGCGGAAGCTTTGCGGGATCAACTAGTAGCTGGTGATCGATATGATAGCATGAGGAACGTTTGTTTACCGGAGATCAACCTGACGTTGGAGGGGGCAAAAACGAACGCGAGAACTTGGGAAGCAGCAGATGAGCAAAACGAAGCCTTTTCAAGAAAGGAGAACCGGAGGAAATGGCGGCAATTAAAAGTGTGCACCAAAAAGAAGCGTTGGTGTTGAACCGCACTACGTCCGTGGGAGTAGTACATACACACAGCAGAAGAACAGCGCGAGGAAGTTTTCGAGTCAATGCCACAGATATGGAAGATCGCATAATCCACAGACATGTCCTGCGCGTATGTGGCAGTGTTTTAAATGCAACAAGGATGGACATGTGTCGTCATATTGCAGAAGTCAAAATGTGCATGGGTTACGTTCAGAGCAGCAGAATCCCATAAAACACAGTTTGCAGGTATATCGCAATTGCAACTACGATAGAAGATGTATTTGTTCCTGACACGCATCGAACCTGACGTGACATCCGACGAAATCGCCAACATGGTACGAAAGCTGCTAGGCACCACCGATGTGGTGGTGTTTAATCTCACTCCTCGTGAACGCGATCCGAGCACGCTCTCTTTCATCTCCTTCAAGGTCGGTGTCTCGGCTTCGCTCCGCGACACCGCCCTTTCTTCCGACACCTGGCCACAAGATTTGCACTTCCGCGAATTTACCGATCGCCGCCCTTATCCGCGTCTTAATCTGCGACCAAATTTTCGGCTTCATCCTACTCCACCAGAATCACCAAACAACGTAGCGATTGGCGACCCTTCCGTAACACACGAGACGGCACAGACACAGGACCCAATTTTATCTCCGAGAACAGAAATGATCGATCTTACTCCGATGACGAACAAACACTAAAGCCCGGCGTTACGCGGCGCATTACCTGCGGACCAGCCAGAATTTTACCAGAATGTTCGTGGCTTACGGACGGAAAATTGACGATCTACGTATTTCTCTCACCGAACACGACCTGGACGCTATTGTCCTGACTGAAACCTGGCTATCGGACTGTTGGAACGGACCCAGTTCCAACGACAGCTGGACACACGATCGCGAGATCACTAAACGATAAGTTCTGAATATAAATAAGAAGCGCAGACGATAAGTCGACAATTTCGGAAGCAAAAGGCAATAAAGTTAAATTTTGGCTCTTTCTTCGCAAAAGCAGAAAATACTTTGTCCCGAATTCAGTTGCGGTTAGCAACACGGACGTAATACCATCGTGCCTCATCTTTGACGAGAAATACAATGTGTACAGAACCGATCGCAGCGATGATAACTCAACACGCGCCCGTAGTGGTGGTGTCCTTATCGTCATCTGTTCTACAGTCCCCGGAGTGTGTGGGTGAGAGTGGCGTTTGAGAATATGTCTTTGTTCCTCGGTGCGGTTTATATTCCGCCTTACCTGAGCGCTAACCCAAGTACCCTTGATGAGCTCCTTAGATCTGTCGATGAAATTTATGATCGTATGAAGTTGGGCGACTTATTCGTGCTAATGGGTGACTTTAACCAAAACTCCAGAATTTGGAACGCTTCGATCCCGCATGCCAATTCCTACGGAGGGCGACGGCTCTTGGACCTCATAAACCTCCACCGACTCTACCAAATCAACGGGATCTCGAACAAACTCAACAGACAGCTCAACCTCGTGCTGGCCAATGGAGACGCGCGCAACATTGCCGTAGTCATGCATCCGACATGTGCTCTGGTCAACGAAGATCCTCATCACCATCCCTTACTGATTCTCCTGGAGCCTCTTCAGTCGCAACCGACGAGGCCCCATGTTCCTGCATTCCGTCAGCTTAACTTCAAGCGCGCTGACTGCTCAATTTTGGCCTTGGTCATTGCTGATTCTGACTGGAGCTTGATCTACGATGATCATGTTTCGGTTGAGGACGCTGTACATTTTTTCACCGATACGCTGAACAACATCTTTCTGCGGTTATACCTCTTAAGAGTACTCCACGTAGCCCACCGTGGTCGAATAGTCTACTTGCTAGACTCAGAAGACGCAAGAAAGCTGCTCTGAGACGTTTCCAACACCAGAATACGCCTTCGAACCGCGCGCTCGTACACATCACCAGCAGCACTTATCACGCGTTCAACCGTCTACTCTACAAGCGATACGTTTGCAATCTGCAAGAAAACTTACGCCTTAACCCTAAAGTCTTTTGGAAGTATGTGAACTCCAGGCGCCGTGCACGGACTACTCCTGAGGCCTTACAACCTCGTCACAGCTACTACTAACGATACGATATCCAACGTCTTTGCATTCCGCTTCCGCGACGTTCCCAAGGGATTTCGATCCAACAAGGATTGCTGAAGCGTTGGCGAACACACCGCAGGATGTTCTCTAATCATCTTGGTTAGTTGTCGACGACGGTTCGGTACTTTGGGCGTTAAACAGACTGAAGATGAGCTACACTAGTGGCCCCGACGGTATTCCTGCTGCTGTACTAAAACTCTGCAGTGTTTCTTTGGCACCACACCTGACCTGACGCGTCTTTTTCAGTTGTCGATAATTCAGGGCACTGTCCCATCCATCTGGAAGACGTTGTTGATGTTCCCGCTTCTAAAAAAGGGTGATAAGGGGTTGGCCTTTAACTATTGGGGCATCATCTCTCTTTGCCAAACTTGTTGAAATCCTAATGCACGAATCGCTTTTATCTGCATCTGCTCATTATATCTGCTCCGAACAACATGGGTTCATGCCTAAACGTTCATCGTCGACAAATTTGGTAGAATTTGTTTCGGACTGTATGTGCAGCATGGACAACGGTCTACAGACGGATTTTGTCTACACCGACCTGAAAGCAGCCTTCGACTGTGTATCTCACGATATACTTCTCGCAAAGTAAGAAGGTTAGGGCTTTCGGAAACAATCCTGTACTGGCTCCGCTCCTACCTGACCAATCGGTCCTAGAAGGTGAAATTCGGCGACTCACTGTCCGAACCATTTACCAGCTCATCGGGGGTCCCCCAGAGCAGCAACCTAGGACCACTGTTGTTCCTGATATATGTTAACGATGTATATGATGTTCTACCGCATAAGTGCTTCTTGTTATATGCTGACGACCTGAAATTGTTTGGTGCCTTCCGTACTAACAATGACTGCGACCGTTGACAAGCTGCTCTGCCCTCGTTCAATGGATGGTGTCTTCGTAACACCAGGGCTAAAAACCCCATCATCCATCCGAACCTGATCAACGATGTTCCTATTGCGAGAGTAGCGACGATAAAAGACCTAGGTGTTACGTTAGATTACAAATTAAGTTTTACCGCGCATTATGATGACATTGTTAACCGCGAGTTATAGGATGGCTACCTGCCACCGCCGTCACCCTTCACCGACTACGCGACACGGCTCCAGACGCCCGGGATATTCCAGCACGGGTATTAATGGACAAACCCATGCTACAACCATCCCGCCTACTAGACTACCGGCACCATGCATCAGGCAGCAATGGTATAAACCCATGTGGCAGCATTCCGTCAACAGGACTACCTGGGATGCACCCGGCACCTAGGAGACAGTGGTAGTTAGGCATGACCGTTAAAACCCATCAAACGGCAACCGTGTACCCGATCATTCCTTTACCCTCGGTACCCGATTCCCGATAGAATGTAGGATATAAATAAGACTCATAATGTAACTGTCACCTACGGCGGCGGCTCGGCGTAGGCGGCTATCTAGCTGCGTGTGTTACGAAGAGGGCCTGCGCTAGGAGGCGACAGATGGCGCTCGCGACACCAACTTGTACGGACATGGAGGGAAGAGGACACCACGTGAGCGAGACGAAGCAGCCGAGTTAGGACCCGAAGGAGATGGACTTTGGTCACACCGTGGCCGGAGCAACGATCAGCGGCCAGGCCGACCGGCCAGCGGCCTGATTCCCGGCGCACGAACTTTCTTTGGCACGGTAGCTTTCTTTTGAAACGAACCACCGAGCAGAGTGGACTAATGTTTAGCCAGTGGCACAAAGAATCAAATAAACTAGAAATCTTGCTAAGAAAACCGCTTTAAATTTTATCCACCATATGAAATTAGCCATTTTTTGGCTCGTTTCTGACCCAAATGTTGTGTTCTAAGTGTTTCGTGTACATTTCCTTAGGTTTGGGTTTTGGCCACTTAAGTGTACATTTGGCCGAGCCAAAAAATGGCAAATTTGCTATGGACAAACATATCAAGGAAGAGGATAGAGCTTGGCTTAGCGATTGATACCACTAAAAGCCAAAAATTGGCACTTTTCTTATGGGGGATTACCAAATCAAGCAAGAGTAAAAGGCTACCTTAGCGAAGCCAAAGTTACCGTAGTTACCGAGCCAAAAAATGGCAAATTTGCTATGGTGGAGTAAGTGGCCAAAACCCAAACCTAAGGAAATGTACACGAAACACTTAGAACACAACATTTGGGTCAGAAACGAGCCAAAAAATGGCTAATTTCATATGGGGGAGTACGCCTCCCCCATAACGTACTTTAACGTAAAATAAAGTTCACGTCCAAATTCGTGAACTAGCTTGATTACCCCCTCATACCCTCCTGAAGCGACACGCTTTATAGCAATTCCGAATAGGCCTTTTTTTTAAGACACCGCAGTAGTTTGTCGCGCGGAGGACGGGACAGCAGACTGACAACGGCTGTAAAGTGGAGGGCTGATATCGACGATAGAGAAGAAGAGGGGTCACGAGGTCATTCCTCTTCGGGAGCGAGGTCAGGTGACGGCGATCGTGTTAATTTCGTTCTCTTTTGGCGGCTAGACTTCGAGCGAGAAGGTGTAATAATAATAATAGGTGTAGTTTGTATCTGGTGGTTAACTTTAATTCGAGTTAAAAGTGTTTTAATTTTAGTTAATAGTGTTTCACCTCCAAACATCGAGTCGGTAAGCCACACATCCACATCATCCGAAATTTATCCGAACCAGCTGGAGTGCCAGTGTACGCGAGTGAAAGTTCGAACAAAGTGAAGCGCGAACGTTGTCCTGCTCAAGCGTCTTAGGAGGCGATAACGTGCGACGTTCAGAAAATTGTTCTGGTCGAGTACCATAAGAGGCGAAAGAACGCGACGTAGCGAGAATCGTCCTGACGAAAGGAGAAGCATAGGAGGCAACTTAACGCTCATGGATCGTCTCAGCGGAAAGCATTAGTGAGGATGGCGACTAAAGCACCCGTTTTACTGTCGACGACGGTTGGCCAATGCGGAAGATGCAAGGAAGCGGATAACGGATAGAAATCTTGCTAAGAAAACCGCTTTAAATTGTATCTCTGTAGAAAGAAATTTCTACAGTAGCAATGACCACTCTCAGCACACCAGTCAAGAATATACGTCGTAAGACACTGAACCCGAACTACTGGTCTTGATACTTCTCACCCCCGAATTAGAGGATCGTTAACTAGTGCCGAGTGCCTTATTGATCGCTCGCACATACTTTCCATACTTGTAACAGGGACACGAACCTGAATAATTATAATTATTTCGATGGAACTAGTCACCCAATTGCGGATCTCAAATCAGCCTTGAGCATGAACATATCGCACTTCCCGTGCCAGCCGCAAAGCTTCCTGCTCGGTCTCGACACTCGCCAGCATATCGTCCACGTAATGTTCATGCTGAATGCCCGCAGCGGCTCGTGGATATTCGTCTGCAAATCGTACCGCGTTGGTTTTCATGACATACTGGGCGCTACCCGGCGAGCACGTCGCGCCGAAGGTCATGACGGCAACTGTGAACACACAAATCTCATCGTTGATGTCGTCGCCGTCGATCCAAAGAAATCTCTGGCTTCTTTGATTCTCGGGCCTCATCTTCACCTGGAAGAACATCTCCCGAATGTCACCCACTATCGCCACCTTTCCTTCGCGGAATTATTGCAGTACGCCGACTAGTGAAGGAACTTGGTCTGGTCCTGGAAGTAGGAAATCGTTGAGGCTTACCCGGTTTGATTTGGCTGCCGCATCAAATACAACCCGTATCTTTCCCGGTTTGTTTGGGTTGGTAACCGGGAATATGGGTAAGTACCAATCACGCTGACCTCTACTTCGAAGCTTGGTTGGCGTCAGTCGTCGCACGTAGCCTTTGGTTTCGTACTCCTTCATCTTTTCTATCATGGCTTTTGCTAACGCTGGGTTCCTTTTCAATTTCTTCGTCAGGAACTCGTGGCGCCGAGTGGCCATCTCGCGGCTTGGGGGTAATTTTACGTCATCAAATCGCCAGATCAACCCAGTTTCAAACCGCCGTGTCAGCAATCGTGTTCGCGTGCTGAGAAAACGGAGTGCTCGTTCCTCAACCGCCAAGCGTAGTGGCTGCTTGAGGCTCACGATGCCTAATGATTTTAATGCAAAATGTTTCCTAAGGGCTGCATTCAATTCTTCATCGCTCGTCGTTGCCGTTGTCGCAAAGCACAAGTGGCTGTCAAGTGTCGGCTGTTCTGGGAGTGGGCCAAACACTGTCCACCCTAAACGTGTCTTTGCCGCGGCCGGCTCTCCCCACTTCCCTTCCCTGTATTTTATTGTTTTAAACAGGTGGCAATAATCCACTCCTATCAGCACACGAGGGCAGGCCCGCTCATACGAAGCAGCCGGAATACCTTTTAAATGACTGTAACGCTCCGCAAGTCGGTCAAGCGATACAGTACTATCTTCAGTCGTCTCATCTTATGTTAAACCGTGCGTTTATCTTATATAATTCAAATTGCAGAATTAATTCGCATCAACTGGTCTAGATCTTATCGTATAACAATCTTTTAATTAATTTTGTTTTTAGATAATTTTTCTAATCCGAGAGTAAATTTTAATTTCAGATGAAATATTTTTCTAAAATAATCGAATCGAGCGCGTATATAAAAAAAGGCGACTCTGTTTGTCATTTGGCCGTCGATTATCTTTTAACGAGAAAAATTTGCACCTGTTTTACATTTACATGGGTGTAAGCAAGCATCTAAAATCAAAAAGAGGCTTGCGGGAGTTTGGAAATGTGACTCAACTACTATTACAAATAGCTCGACCCTACCTACAGCTACAAAAAATTAGAGCATTTTTGTAAGGACAGGCTGTTCCGTTATTCGAAACAGTAGGCGCAAACAAAAAAACTGCGGAAGTCCACGTCTCGGCCAAACAGAAAACTTAAAAAAATACATAATGAACAAGAAAATCTACAGGCTGTCAAAAGAACTGAAAGTGGCATCATTCAACTGAGTATGAATTAATTTACTCAGTACAAATAATTGTGGATTAAACGATTCATTACAATTTGAATGGTTATGTTATGGTGTGGATCAGAGGCTCAAACATAACTTCCCCTTTAACGTGGAATAGCAACTAACTTGCACATTATGCTATCTACATCGTAACTTCATAAAAAATCATGCTTATGAATAATTGAACGACCTTGAATTTCCCAACCAGACATTTTAGACCTTTCGTAAGAAACCGTTTATCCTCGTAATCTGTGCTCAAAATAAAATCTGTCAAGGTAATGGTAACCTTCGCTTCATTTTTTTAACTAACTGAATGGTTCTTATAGCTACTGCCTTTTTAATAGCTTTTTCTGCCACAATGCTGCATTCCGCAGGCAGCAGGACTAACAGAAGGCATTAATCAAAGTGTAGCGCCTTAAGTTAGATAGATCAAATCAGTTATAGTTACAATTATAGGATCATTCAATATATTATAGGAGCACTGATAGAAGCTTAAGATTACAGCACGAATCATATGCTTATGTTTTAGTGTAAGCATAGTGATAACATTAGTGTAAGTAGGAATAGGATAGTTAGGCTAGATAGTTAGGCTACCGCGGCGGGTCATTCTCGCCAAACGTCGTTACAACATTACACGAATTAATAAAAAATCAAGCATTACTCGCGTGTCCACCGAGCTTATCAGCGAGTCCGAAATCTGGTACATTACAAAAGGTCCAGTGCCATTAGATGTTATGCAATTGCAAGCGTACTTAGGAATGATAAATTATAACTGTTGTGGTTAAAAACGTTAACACACTTTATTGTAAAAGAACGAAATACACATTATAACATACTAAAACGCAGAGACGCAAACGGCACGTCTACCCGGATCGGCGTTCGGATACGCAAGACCGAGCTACCGTGACCTCAGGCGTCGGGTGTGATCGTCGGATCGATCGTGCTCGGGTACTCCTCAATGCTCGCTGTTGGCTGTCGCCGGAGATCCTCCGTCGCAGCGACCAGCGCCGGTGCAGTACACCGAGCTGGCTTGTTTCTCCTGAGGCTTCTCCAAGCCGGAAGAGTCTTCCGGTGGTTACGCCGTTTTTCCTTTTCTTTCCGTCAAGTAGACCGGAGGAGCCCTCCGACTAATGATCGCTATGAGCCGTCTGATGTTGTTGAATGCTGTTTATTTGGGGTACATCGGTTTCTTAAATACTAACTTATTGCTGACTACATGTCTTATTCTATTTGCGCGTGGCTCCACGAGCCGGCGCATTCTAAGCAGCGAGGCCGAAACGATGGAGAAAACCGAAACTGTTTCATTTCTTTTTCGCTTCCTCTATTTCACGCGCCAGGTTATGTGGCTGCCACTCAGGATATGGAGCTTATCGAGGAGGAAGTTTATGCAGAAAAGGGTGTTGGAACTAGGTCCTAGTTCCAACGACAGCTGGGACTAACGATCGCGACAAACGATAACACGGACAAACCATAAGTTTTCTATATAAATAAGAGCGCAGGAGATCAGTCGGCGAATTCTGAAGAAAAAGCAATAAAAGTTTAAATTTTGGCTCTTTCATTAGCCAAAGAGCAGAAAACACTTTATTCGGAATTCTGTTACAGTTTGTAACAAAGGGCTCTCCCCTTTTTCCGGGAACATGGAAGGAGTCATTAGTAATTCCCATTCCAAAGGTTAAAGAGGAAAATCGGGCGGAAGAGTTTCGTCCCATCAATATTATTATTATTATTATTATTATTACTTTATTCAATGTCTGCCATAGCGGCTAAACATAACATTATTAATGGTTGAATGGGATCGTTTTGTCCATACATCGTCCGTCTAAAACTAACAGAAAGGAGAGGACGCTGCCTGGTAAGTTGTCTAGGGGTGTGTATGCCGGTCTTTGCCAGAAGCCTTGGCGCGTCTATTGTACCCTTTATGAGTCCCGCCATAAATACGGCTTGGGCGTTCCTTCGTCTGATGTAGAGTGGTTCAATACCCAGCAGCAAACAACGGGAGTGATACTCAGGGAGTTGGTTCGGGTCCCTCCACTGAAGTCCACGAATCGCATAACGTGTCAATTTTCTTTGGACGGCCTCTATTCTGTTCTGCCAACTCTGTGCATATGGACACCACACCATTGAGTTATATTCTAACACGGATCTAACGAGACAACAGTAAATTGCCTTGATACAAACAGGGTCGTCGAAGTCTTTTGTAATTTTACGAACTAAACCGAGTATCTTGTTACCGCGACTAATAATTGACTCATAATGTGGCAAAAATGTTAAACGTGAGTCCATAATGACACCAAGATCGCGTATCGAGGTTAGTCTTTGTATACACTGTGTTCTAATGTGGTACGTAGCGTGATGTGGAACATTTGCTCGTGAGAAGGACATTATTGCACATTTTTCAACGCATATACACAGAGAATTCCTATCACACCAGTTACTAAACAAATTAACGATATGTTGTAACGTAACACAATCGTTCAAGACACGAACCGGGACAAACAGCTTTACATCGTCAGCGTACATTAAAAACGATCCTTCAGGAAGCACGAGTGACACGTCATTGATATATATAAGGAACAGCAACGGCCCTAAGTTGCTCCCCTGTGGTACGCCAGAGCTGCTCGTGAACTCACTAGACCGACACTGCCCAAAGCTGACCCGGTAGACACGTTCCTGCAGATATGAACGGAGCCAGATCAGGATTGGCACCGATAAGCCAAGCCTTTCGAGCTTTGCGAGCAGTATATCGTGAGATATGCTGTCGAAGGCGGCTTTGAGATCTGTGTAAACACAGTCCATCTGAAATCCGTCATCCATTGCGGTCAGACAATCCGATACAAATTCGACTAAATTTGTGGATGTTGATCGTTTTGGAGTGAAACCATGCTGACTAACGGTTATGTAACTGGTTGCAGCTCTCATCAGTTGTTCATATACCAGAATCTCCATAAGTTTAGCATTGGAGCAGAGCGACGTGATACCTCGATAGCTAGTTGCCTGGTGTTGATCGCCTTTTTTAAACAGAGGAATCATCCAAGATGTTTTCCATACAGCAGGAACGGAACATTGAGCAAATGACATTTGAAATAGACGAACTAGACACGGTAACAAGGACGCAATACAGCGTTTCAAAACAACAGAAGGAATGCCATCAGGGCCCGGATGATAATTCATTTTCAGTTTTTTTGAGGCTTCAAGGACGACATCTTCATCACAGGTAATAACCGACAAGCTCATCATATTCCACGGAACGTTCGATATGGCATCATTGATTTTGTTGAAGTCCAGGATACGTTCGGAGAATACTTCTTGAAATCGTTCCGCAAAAATTTCACTAATGTCGGACTCACTGTTTGCAGTTACACCATTGTGAGTTATAGAAGCCGGTTTGGAAGTCTGTGAGCGGTTCTTGCTTACAAAAGACCAGAAAGCCTTAGGATGGCGCCGAAGATTTTGTTGAGTACGTCTGATATGCTGTTTGTTTAGCAGTCTATTGTAGTTACGGTAACATCGTGAAGTATCATGGGCACGCAGTCTATTCGTTGGACAGTTATGCCGATGAAGTTGTCGGAATGCTGCCTTTTTCTTTTTTTTTAGAATGCGTAGAGTACGATTCGACCACGGAGGTTTATGTGGCTTCTGGAGGCGTGGGACATGATCATTTAAGATGCTGTTTACTTTGGCATTAAACATATTTACTGCGTCGTCAACACATACATTTTCGTCGAACAAAACGTTCCAGTCTTCATTTGTAAAAATGTGGTCGAGTAGGTCGTAGTCAGCACGTTTAAAGTCAAGATGATCCATGTTGGTTGAGGTATCGTCAGTCACATTTGAGGTCCAGTGTGATAAATAAATAAGGAGTGGCGGATGGTGACGATCTGCTTGTAATAAATGTTCGCTTCCAGTGACAGGAGTAACAGTTGTGGCATCAGCCAAATTGTCATCAACTAAAACCAGATCAAGTAAACGACCATACTCGTTTTTAGTGAAATTTTTTTGCTCAAGCAGTCGCAATTTGATTACGTCGATGAAGTAGTGGTTCGGCGTAGTCCACCAAATTGGTCCGTCATGATTCCAGTCGCGAAGCGCCACATTGAAATCCCCAACCAGTACGAGATGATCGTTCGCCTTCATCAAATCATAGATTTCTTCGATACATTTGGATAGCCCCTTCAGTGTGACATCGTTTCTGCTCATGTAGGGCGGAATGTACACACAACCAAGGAATAACGATTTGCCGGTGATACTAATCTTCACCCACACTATCTCGAGTGATTCGTTTTGAACACAGCAAACACGGGAAGGAAATGAAGAGTGGACAGCGATAAGCACACCACCGCCGCGTTCACGTGTGCTATTCAAGGCGCTGCGGTCAGTACGATATACATTGTAATCGGACCAGAAGAGTAGTGTTGAGGGAAGTGTGTCGTCCAGCCAGGTTTCGGTGAGTGCAATTATCGGGTAGTCGGTTTCGGTGAGCGAAAGTCGAAAATCAGATGTTTTTGTTCTGAGGCCACGAACATTCTGGTAATAGATATTCAGTTTAGCGTCGGACCCATCCGTTGCCGGTTGTGATGAAGAAGACAGGTGGGCTCGGGACTCTTTGGTTGCGTCGTGGTAATGTGATTTGGGGCCGGTACATCGTGTGGCATTTGTGTGAGTATCTCCATGGTTTGTGGTGACTGATGACTTCGAGTTAGAATCGGCTCTGTCGGGCGCCAAAAATCCTGTGCAGGTTGACGACGATCGATAAACTCTCGAAACACCAATCCGTTGGGCCATGTCGTAGGTGATAGCGCCTTATCTTGCAATGAGAAGGGGACACCCACCTTGAAGGAAACGAATGAGATCGTTGCGGGATCGCGGAGACGCGGGCAAAGGCTATAAACTGCTATGTCTTCAGTTCCAACGTGTTTTTTTACCAGAGCTTCCACCTGTTCAACGGTGACATCTGGTGCGATCCTCGTTAGATATAGCCAACTCTTTCGTTCCTTGAGTGGTACTGTTCTAACAGCAAGGCTGGGAGTGTCGCATTGAGCAGTTCCAGTTAATTGCGGGACAGGATTGCTTTCCGACGGTGAGCGATTGAGAAGCCTACGTTTAGGCGCATTTACGGAAATATTGCTGGCTGCGTCGGGCTGGTTCTGAGTGTGTTGTGCGACTTGACGATTGACCGGTGTAAATTGGGAATTTAATGGCCTTTCAGATGTGTTGGAGTGATCATTACGGTTGCAACGCTTTTGAATCTCAAATAAGAGCTCTCTTTTCATCTCATCCAGCTGGTTTGCAACCTCTACCATCAATGCCGGTTTTCCTTGTGTGTGAAAATCCTTACATTCCTTGCAAAACCACATGAGTGTTGAATTCGGACGCTTAATCTCCTTTACAATGGTTTTCACAAGCCCAGTACATTCCCAGTGATATGCTTTTCTGCAATATCCTGCGCAGATATACATTGAGTCGTCCGGAGGACCTTTACATGCTGGACAGATGATAGACATTTTGTAAGCAGCACGCACACGAAATGATCAATTGATATTGGTAGGATCGTCTTTAAACCGCCACGCACACTCGATTGTATCACTGGTGGTATAACCGTCACAGGATGGCGCAGGATCGGATGTTAGTATATGTGTAGTGATGTCGTCTTTACAGCTCCAATGATTGTGTAAAATTATGTTGCGTTTACAGCGTCACGAACTCAAAGATGCCGAATCGATAAAAAACCGCACGAAACAAACCGCGAAAACTAAGTGATAAGCTTGTCGATATCGGAGCAAAAGTTCAGAGTGCGAAACTAGTAGTCCAAACAGCAAATGAAACAGCCTCACGTGGAGATCAGGAATCCAAAAACACCAGAAAAAGCTTCAAGCACGCGGAGCGCAAGAAACAAACAGTCACTTGACTTCAAGACACTGCAACTTCTGATATTCGATATATTCGATGATATTCGAATTACGGGGCCAAATGATGAAATCCACTTTCAAAGGTTAGAAGAAGTGTTGAAAAGAGTAGAAAAAATACAATTTGAGGGTGAATAAAGGGAAATGCAAATTCTTCGAGAATCAGATAGTATATTGTGGCTACCTGGTAGATAAGCAGGGTATACATAAACTTGATACAAAAATTAAGGCCATTCAAGAGATGCCCGCTCCAAAAGACAAAGAGCAACTACGATCTTTCCTTGGATTGGTAAATTATTACGGCCGATTTTTTCCAAATCTAAGTACACAGATATATCCTCTAAACAACCTACTAAAGGATGAAGTTCCATTCGTCTGGGACGAGCTTTGCAATAACGCATTCGTTAAGGTTAAAGAAGAAATGCAAACAGAAAGGGTATTGGTTCACTATAACCCAACTTTACCTCTGGTTTTAGCTACGGGATGCATCCGTACCTTACGGAGTAGGTGCTGTACTTAGTCATAAATTTTCTGATGGGAGCGAGAGACCACTACAATACGCCTCTCAAACTCTAAACTTGACACAACAACGATATTCGCAAATAGATAGAGAAGCGTATGCAATAATTTTCGGAGTCCGAAACTTTTACCAATACTTGTATGGCAGAAAATTTACATTACTCACGGACAACAAACCAATAGCTCAAATATTTTCCGAAAACAAGCGGTTACCAACGATGTCGGCAATGAGAATGCAGCACTATGCAGCGTTTTTGCAAGGATTTGACTACAATATTCGACATCGAAAATCAGAGAATCACGCAAACGCAGATGCGTTTTCGAGACTGCCTTTATCGACAGTAGATGCGGAAATCAACATAGAGGAATCGGATGCAGTAGAAATTAATATCATTCAAACATTGCCTCTTACTGTGGCCGAATTGGGAAGGGCTACAGCCCTAGATCCGAACTGCCTTCTATTCTGCTCTACTGATGTCAGCTTTCTGATGTAGCCTTTCTTCTCGTATTCTAGGATCTTGGTGTGCATGGCTTCTGCCAGTTCGGGATCACGACGTAGTTTCCCTTCGAGGCAGTCGTGACGTTTCAACGCCATGGCTCGACTATCTGGCAGTGTGATGTTATTAAATTTCCAGAGTAGGCTCGCTTCGTAACGGTAACCAACCAGGCGATCTCCGGTGGTCATTATCCGTGTTGCTCTAGCCTCATCCTCCGACTGCAGGCTAGCCACCGGGTGGTAGACCCCTAGCGATTCTAATGAAAAGAATTGCTTCAAGGCCTCGTCCATCTTCTCATCTCCTTCTCTATTGCAGGTACATACGTGTAAATTGAGGGACACATCTTTGCCTCGACCGCACGATCAGCTTCCTCTAACCAGTGATCGATATCATCCTCTTTTCCAGGGTTGGAAGACACGCTACTAACACTACCGTGATCGCGCTCAAACGCCACCAGTTGACGCTCAGCATCACGAAGTCGCTGCTTGAGATCGTCCAGAACGCGACGGGAAGATGCCTCCGAAGATGCTCCAGCATTTGCCTCGAGCCTCCTGGCTGTGGAGCTTGCCAGCGGGTCCTTCCCGGCGGAACGCGAACCACACGCTGCCGTTTCGATAGTTGGGAAAGGGTGTTCCGAATTCGGGCGACGGGATGCCTCCTCCGGCAACCGGATTCCATGATCACCGGCACAGGACATCGCTAACAATTCGGATGTTGCTCTTGGCTTGCTCGCTGCTCTATAGTCCACTCAAGCTCAACAGCGAATCGGGTTGTTTCGTGGTTCACCGCTCGACGGTGCCGTAACTTTGAAAGATGTCGACTGTTCGACAATCAACTCAGCCGATCGTTTAAAAAAAATGTTGCTAACGCAACTCCACTCGCGGCGTGAAACTTTCGTATTTAAAGATATTTAAATTAAACGTATTTAACTTTACGTATTTTAAATTAACGTAATTAAACGTAAAGAAGATTAAACGTATTTAAAGATCTGGGGTCCAGCGGTTCAGGGGAGCGGTTTCTGCGCGAATACTTCATGTGTAAACTGGACCGCGCGAAACGTCGCCTTTGTCTGAAGGGATTGCGGCACACGAGAAGCCGGGCGAAATCTGCTTTTTTGGCAAACTCCGATGTCGATTTCTCAAACAACATCGAACATTATTAAATAAATAAATATATAAAACAATGGTTGAACCAAGAATTGATGCATTAGTGAAGAAGTGGGTTTAAAACTGTGCGGAAAACTGTCTGACAGTATCATCCCATTTTCTGTCAAACAAGTGCAACCATGAACGCGATGAAAATTTGCAAGCTGTTCGAAGATAGATTAGCTGCCGCCCGTTGGACGATGTCCTAAACCTGCTGAAGAGAAGCTAACGATGCGGAAAATGCAGGCGCGAACTGAATTTTACCACTACCGGCACAAAAAAAAAACACACACACTCCGATGGATGCAAGTGGGTGTGTGCTACATAGGCTTGCAAGAGCTGGAGCTGCACCGCCCGCAGTGAATAAATGTTTGCAAGATTCAAGGCATCCTTGAAACAGGCAGTTCTTCTCCTTCATTACTGGGGAAAAAATACTACAGTAAGTAAGACTGCCAAAGAAGTAACCTCAACTCGATTGAACGAAGCTGATCGAAGATAACGAAGGGGATACGTAACGATTACAAAAGAGGGTGCGGTAACAGAACATCTACTGGTGAAACACGGCGGGTAACTTACACCTAACACCACTTATAACACCGTGAATCATTAGTTGAATTTCCTACACCCCAATAATGACACAGCAACAGTCTCGGCTCCTCTGTAACGAACGGGACGAATAAGTCTCGTTGAATCAAAATGTTTAACTTTGAATTTGAATAACCGTTTCTCAACGGCGACAGGATATTAGGGCAAATAGAATGAGAAATGGAACCAACGCGGGAACGATCAGAATCGCCCGCATGTAAACAACGCATCACGTTGAGAAAGGAAAGATAAGAAAGGATCGAGGATAGCAACATCGGAGTTTATCCAGAAAAGGTCGATCGTAATATAAATATTGCAATAGGCAAAGATCGTGGATAATATAAACAACGCGCTAGGAAAGGTCGCGTAAGTTAGGAAAGGCTCTTACGATCACCCACGAAGTAGGATGTAGTGTAATAAAAGATCCGAACCGATAAAATCGCCGTGACGATCCGGCGAAACATAGATATGGAAATAGGCGGGATAAGGACGAACGCGCAAACATTGTAACGATCCCACGAAGGGACGATCGAAGAAAATGTTCTCGAACACGCGGTCCTAAACAAACACCCGCGCTAGATAAGCTAGCGAAGGATGCACGATCCTTAAAGATTGCTTGATCTCGCAATATGGAAACATATGCTTATGTTTACAATTGCTGTTGCTAACGCAACTCCACTCGCGGCGTGAAACTTTCAACAACGTACCAGGTCCCGAGAGAAAACAAGTGGCGCTCCACGCCAACATTAAACTCAATTTAGTTTCTCTTTAGTTTATTCACGGAACAGTCGGGCGCGTTTTAAAAACGGGTTTCGGCGCACACAAGTGGAAAAGGACGCTAACGGCTGCTCCTACCTCTATTTATAACTGTTCGTTCCCGCGTCTTCTTCAACTTTAAAATGCCGTCCGCAGCCATCGCTCTATATTTTACCCAATATATAAAACCCTTGGGCGATGCCATAATTTGTCTTGACTTTTACGAGTGACGGCTGTTATTTGTTTACGTTTACGACGTGCTGTTGTTTGTTCGTGGCCCTATTCGTTAAGTGAAACGTGCGGATATCGCGGAGGCCCGTTGTTCGCAACAATTGCGTTGAACGAGAACGAGATCTTCTATCTCGTTCTCTCTTGGTAGGAGATAAGGATAGAATTTAGGTATAAAAGATCGAAAACGGTAAATAAAATGTCACTCATTATTTCCAACCAAACGAGAACGGAGTTAAGTTATTTCAAACCAATCCGAAAGAAAATTCAGCTTCGCTTTTCTCAAGCTAGAATTCTTGATTGTTTCCCTCGACGCTACGGATAATTGTAATTACGCTTATGCGTAAGGCCTGCTCCGTCCGTTCAACGGAACAACTAAGTTTTCAAGCTTGTCGGTAACGGAGATTCCTGTCCGTTCGCCTTTCGATCCACCGGAGAATTGTAATTGCGCTCAGCGCATGACCTACTCCGTCCGATTGTCAGGAGTCCATCAGGAATATCCGCCACACGACGATATCAAGCATATTAGTAATTCCCTTTGGATGTCGGTTAATGCACAAGTGCACGACCCGCTCCGAACTGGAAACGCTGGTAGCGAGAGATCGTAAGTGGTACCGAATTGGAATTGTGGTGTCCGCGTTAGCGCGATAACGCCTCCTTTTCCGTGTACCTTCACACACGGAAATGATCAAAAATTTACATCCTCCGAGTGCGTTTATTGCCCGGGAGTCACCGATACCATGGAGCTTGTTGGCGCCTACATGTAGGCTAAGGCACCGCAGTAATGAAAGGTTTTATGGGCAGCCATGATGATAAGCAGAAAGGAATAAATGTGCATAAGTATTAGTGTTAGATCATAAGATTTAGCATATGCATTGAGAAGAATAAATTAGTCTAAGTTTTCACATTGAATTGTTTTCACATTGTATTCACATTGGGTTGTTCTTTTTGCGCTCCAACAGAGCATGCTTTCTTCCAGTGCTCCAGATTTGTCAACGAGCGGGCTGCGCTGCTGGCGCATGGCAACAATCACGGCTGACATTCTGGTCGAGCAGCTGCTCCATAACCCGGCTAGGTGGAAGGCGATCAACGAGTGCTTATCGTGCGGCAGATACGGCATCCGGCGGATGCTGCTAGCTAGCAGCAAGATGCGTCCTACAATGCGTCGACACAACGGTGACGCGAACGGCTGAACCACGGCCGTAAATGCTGGGCTTGAAACTGAAAGCCGGAGTCATCTTGGCGTGGCGACCGCCATACCAGGCCCTGGCTATGCCACCTGGCCTGGACGAGTGCCACCAGGCACAGTGCGTGATGCGTCTTGATGCGCAATCAAGAAGGGCTCACAGTATAGGAAATCCTCCCGCGTTTGCTTGAAAAAGAAAATTGACGCGAGAGGGATTCTCAAGGCGAAGGAGAGGCATTAGGTTATGTTCTCTGATATTAGTATTTAAGTTCCTGACTAAAGCCTCTCAATAAAAAAAACAATCTCGCACAAGGCGTCGAACAAGCCTGAAACTGATCTTTTTGATACGGAAATTCTGATTGAGATCTTCAGCGAAATGGTGGTCACTGTTCGATCCAGCAAAACAAAACAGGAGCAACTGGTTCGTTAGACTAAGCTTGTCCTTCGATATGCTTATTTGTAAGTTGCTAGAATCCCTATAGCGAGTTCTACCTTAACTGATTCGCATCGAAGAAAACCGATACAATGTGAGAACTGTTGGCTGCTGGTGGAACAACTATCGGACCACTTCCTGCAGATTAGCTTTAGAAACTCTAAAGCATCTGGACCTTGTATTCATTCCGGTGTCCGACATTGGCCTTATCGGAATGGGCATGCTTGATGAGATGCAGTGTAACCTACAAACGGCAGATGCATCACCCGAGTTCCCTACTCAAACTCCCGAACCGAGAACTGCCGCTGGAAATGGTCACTAAATTGCTCAATCGGAGCCTTCTTCGCAGCCTCCTGGGGAATAGGAGTCCTCAACGGCTGCCTACAGTGGCTACAGGCGGCTACAGCTGCTCCAGGTACTCAATCTGGCCTTTAGTGTCAACCACTTGCGGTTACCTGAGCCTTACGAACGTTCACTCCCTGGCTGGCTTCACGGAACAACGCGCGAAAGTATCCAAGTGCTGGTGGAACGAGGATGTCCCACCATCGAGAAGCTCAATCATAACTAATAAAGATTCTCTGCCCAAAATTGAATTCTTAAATGCAATGTTTGAAAATCAACAAGGGCTTCTTCAAGATGCTGATGCAAAGAGAAGAAAACGGCCTTAAAACGAGAGTTACAATTTCGTCAAACAACAAGTCCCAAGTCAAAGAAAAGGACGATCCAAAATCCCGAAAAAGGTGTAACCTTAGTAAAAGTGAACCGAAGGTAAAATGTCCCGTAAGGCGCACTGCGGAAAAACTTGCGCCCGGTCGGGATGGGAAAAACAGAAAAATGTAAAATATTTTAAAAAGAAAGATATTGCAGCTTAAATACGTGTAAATCAAAACATGCAACGCATCGCGTTTCGTTTGAAGAGTCCAAAAAGTGCTTCGACGACTTTGGCAACCTGTCGCGGCTAGTGATCCGGGGCACAGTTGGTTCACATATGTTAGATTCGGTTGCTGGTTAAGGTGGGTTGTCATTTGCCGAAGTATAGAAAGATATAAAATTCAATTCGATAATCAGTATGAACTTGGCTATTTTTCACAACACTGGTGTAGCTCCTTCTGTTTAATTTGGTTATTATTACGGTGATGTAATAGGTATAGAGTCAGTTAGTCTACAAGGCGAAGCGAAAACAGTGAAGCGTTAGCTGGTCTTGTGGTAGACGGGACAGCGGACATTTACTTTTAACCGGAGAATTAAAAAAAAATATAACTAGGTATCAAAAGCAAGTGTTTATGATACGCAAAACATTCAGAACATCAGAAATCAACCAAGTATCGATTGAAGCAAAATGTCAACATTTCAGAGGTCGTTTAACAGCAGCGAAACATTTAAATTCGGCTCATTAATTTGCTTTGTTTTCCCATAAACCTATCGTACGTATCAAATTCGTTCCTCTCAGTCTTTTCTAGTGGTTCGATAGTCTGTTTCTGACATTAAGTGTTAGTTTTATGTTCACTTTACGTTTCTTTGCTAACACGTGAACTGCCTAAGGAGCACTATATAAAATAAACTATTTTTTGTTTTGCTTACGGTTTGCGGGAGCAGTTTCGTGGTTTTACTGCCCAGTGAACTTTTTAACCGGAGAAAAAAAGCAAATGTTTAATATGCAAAACATTATCAGAAATCACGAAGTGAATGAAGCAATATGCCACAATTTTACAGGTCGTTTAACAGCAGTGAAAAAATTAAATATGGCTCATCGATTTGCCTGATTTTAACCATAATCCTATAGTATGCATCAAATTGAAGCAACATAAAATAGACTATTTTTAATTTTTTTTTTTTGCTTACGGTTTGCTTCTCGCGGATGCTGGGAATTCAATCTACTCCATTTCACGAGACCACCTATGAATTAGAGATAAAGGAAAATGTGTTGAGTATTATTGAAAAAAAGTACTGATGAGGAAAATAATATATTGATAAGAAGTTTACAATATTGATGAGAAAAATTTATGTAAGCAGATGTAGCTGATGCTTACAAACTAAGGATCCACTTACGCTTCGTTTTCCGTCCCTTCGCGTCGAATGTTCGTTGTCTCGAGAATTGCTTTCGTCTCCGTTGCACTGTTGGAATATTGGAAACATGTGAGTAACTGCAGACTGGGAATAATGCACGGAATTCCTCCACCTAGTACAAGGTTCCTTCCAATGAAAAGAATAAGCAAAATTCAAGGCTTACCTGACACTGAATGTTCTAGATGTGTGGGTTGTTGATTTCAATCGCAGAATATTCAAGATATACACTTTACTCACTGAAGTTAAAACTTTCTGACTTATAATTCATACACACTACTTCACACACTGTTATGCACCACTATCCACTTCTTCAGGTTCTTCTCGCGACTGGCATTTCGATCACGAAGAAATCCAGCTTTTAAACAGATGGGAACCATATGCTGCAAAACGTTGAAAAATCAATTTGTAAATCCTCCTAGAAAACAACGAGGGCACAAATATAAATTACGTACCTTCTTCTTCCATCGTAGTTTATTCAGCACGCCCCTTCGATTTAACATCGTTGTTAGCATCAGATTCTCGTTGAACTAACGATATATCTTTAGCTGCACCAGATAACCCGTCCCGTGTGCATGTGTCGTAATGTTCAACGCTTCGTTTGCTTTAAATGTTTGTAAGCCATGCGTAGCCACGGCGCATCACCTTCAAGTAGCGCATGCTTCCCGAGCCGATGGTTTCTCTACGCTTGACCTGCTTCTACCTGTTAACTAAAATGTATACAACATAAATTCAAATTTCTTCCCCTTGTAAGTTCAAGCCATCATGCAGAGGCGTGGGTAGCTGTTGGTGACAAAATAAGGTTCCACTTACGCTTCGTTTTCGGCTCCTCCGCGTCGACTACTCTGGTTCTTGTCTCGAGAACAGCGTTTTCACGGTGCGGTGGTCTTCTTACGCTTGGCCTTCTCCGATTAGTTATCTAGAATGTATGAACGAACAAATTCAAATTATTCCCCTGTGCAAATTGACATAGTGTAGCATACAAGCTGCTATTATGCGCATCGGCAACAAATGTTGTCTTATGTTCTTAATGCAATAACGATAGAAAACCGATACATTGCGTCCTGTTTTAAAACGATATTATCTCTGCCCTTTTGCAAACGTTGTCCTACATCAAGGAAGAAAGGCAACAGAAATACGGAAAGGGCGAGCATCTTGTAGAAGCGAAAAAAGCGTTTCCTTTGAAACCTGTTAGCCTCCCTATTCATTGGAACACTATGAATTACTCGTATGCTTCACGTGCTTTCTAATAAGGGTATCGTTCTGCCTAAAGTTTTACCTAACCTCTAAATTGCGATGAAGACCGTTTACAAGCTTCAGATTATTTTAGCGAATACTTAGGCGAACCGTACAACTTGATGCAAGATTGGGACAGGAAATTACGGGAAGGTTTTAGGTTCTTCGTACTTGGGAAGGAAGTAAATTGGTGAACACTTACAGGGGCAGATCTTCGGCGCCGGATAGCCGCAGCGCGAACATGTATGCTTCTGAATGTGGAAGGATGATCTACCGCAGCGGCGGCACAACGTGTGGGTTTTGTTGTGCCGCTTTCCAAAGCTGGCAGTACCCTTCGTCTGACAAAGAGAAATTATTTTATGTTATTGCTGGTGAAAGACTAATCAACTGGAAATCAACTAATCATCAAACATTGAAGGAAGTGCACACCTGGTGCAGTACACGTCAGGTGTAAAATACGTATTCCAAATTGAGAGATTGAATGATGGTGTAGTAGACGACAGGATGTGAAAGCCATGTTTCAATTTCATGCGCGGCATTTCCATCCAGGACATATACCATGATCATCATGACGGGAAAATCCTACACGAACAAGAACACTGGACAATGACGGCATGGCGACAATTGTTCACATTTCATGGGCGTACGAGCGCAAATCGAAAAACCACTTCACATGAGCTGCATCAAAACTGGTTGATTGAGACTAATATCGCACGATGGTTGAACGTTTTGCTGAAAATAGGATTATTTTGGTTCACAATCTTTGATACTCACCACCTTGCGATGTTACTCGGCCAGGAGAACGATATCGATGATGCGTTTTCTACGGCACCTAAGACCGAAAGAAAGCGCGACTCCGGAACCAGCGACGACAGCACTGACAGCTGTCAATGAAATCGATGCTAGTTTTGCGTACGAAAAAAATCTCAAGTTAGCGGCGCAACTTGCGGCGAAATTGTTGTTGACGGATAATATGTGCTGTATGTCTGAAAAGTATGTGCTAGAATTATGGCAAATTACGGACCAAGTATTTTGTAAAAGTATTTTGTAGTTCGAATATCAGTTTAAGTTTAATGAAGTTTAATATACGCTGTTTTAAACGTAACGATACTCGAGATAGTCGCTTTTGATAGTGCAACATTGGCTGAAAAGGTAAATTACCCGGGAGAGACTTCGAGTGGCCTTTATAAACCTACTCGCCTCTTTGAACGTCACATTGACTCTACGTCAGTGTAATGTTTACTGGTTTTGTTTACTATTTATACCAAAGACGGTCAAGGGGCCGGCCATTAGACCGTCTTTGATTTATACCACGGGCTGCGTCTGTTGTTTGTCGTCTTAAGGATTTTTAGGATTCACAAAAATGAGCTATCCAGCTCACAGCCGCTCGAGGTAGCACATATGTGCTGCAGCAACTGGTCTAACTTTGCGGCAAGTAGCAGTACATTCAGATGCGCCTTCATCATTTCCACGTGATTCGCATTAACTAAATGTTGTTCTGCGCCGGAACTGATCGGTATGTATCTTCGATATTGACATGTTTAATTTTACGTCCGTGTCCCAGTGGCCGTAATTAAGACACATACGTATTTTTTTGTTCTTAACTTTATTCTCACAAACGACACGGGACTATCTCTAGCTACAACCGGGACACACGTCAGTTCGCCTCGACGGGTCAGAGCCAAGCCAACCACGGATACGGATAGCTACATCCGTTCGGGATGAGCCCGATGATGCGGCCGATCCACTGAGCGGGGTATCCACTATAGTAACGTAATAAGTGGTGGCTGCGTCCGGCTCCAACATTTAACATATTCATTTGGCAAACAATTCTTTGTTTGCGATGATGATACGCCTATCTCAGAGCATTGAGATATTGAAAAACCACGATTACCCTTTTATCACGTTGACAAGTACTGATTGACCTTCAATCAATTCACATTATGTTTACCTAACAATGCAATGCTGTTTGTAAATAAAGATATGTATTTGGTATATTCCACCACAATCCACAGTCGCATACACAAGAGACGAGTAAATACCCAGGCCACAATTTCTGCATTTCACGTTGGAATTCTACATCGAATTCTGGCGCATAAGTTTATTGTAACAAACGCTGTTGAAAATAAAAGGTAACTCCCTTCTAAATCGGCAGCTCCATAACGATAAGAATATAAATAACCATACAGTAATCATAAGAAACCGTACAGTTTCTCTCGTGGGTTAACACAATGCATGCTAACGTTACAACTTCTGGTTCTATATTGAACAGTGTCGTTAGTTAAATAACCTGACATTAACCGATTGATAAACAGGGGTAGAAAGTGGCTGTTGTACTTTAAAAATGTAGTAGTCCTTTTCCAAAAGAAATCAAGAAACCAAGAACGTCGGTTTATTAAAGGAGAAGGTATCGGGTTTTATCCCAAAACCATACGAGCCAAATGGTTAATTGGCAAAGATTGTATGGTGATATCTTGATAATGTAGCCTTCAAACATTGCAGTGCAATTATAGTCAAATTAGTTAAAGGCTCGGTACATTTGTTTTGAAATGCTATTCGGTATAAATTAATTAAAATCTGTCTTTTTCAAGTTGATCTATTAAAGTTTGCGACGCCATCGCAGGCAAGTTGATCGTACGTTGCTATATGTAATCGATTGAAACACGACGAAAGAAAACAGCGCGGCTTTCAATACAGTTAACGCACTGAAACATATATTATCGTATCCCATTGCGTTGTTATCCGTAATTTTTTTCTGTTATGTATACAACCAAAATGATGTACTTCCGGCATCATTCCGGACATGTTAAAAATGAATTATCATTATTCGGATTTTGGAAATTGATATAGATGGTGCGCTAGAGATATTTGCTAGTTTATGTGACGAAAAACTATCTAGATCCAATGTTGTATGAGTTTGGATTCCAAGTTCTTAAAAGCGAATGTATCGTACATGGTGAGTATAGGTTTAACATATTTTTCGAATTGTAGTTTTACAATATTTTGCAATTTCCCCAGAAGAGGTAGCTCAAATAGCAACAAAAGGCTCAAACGAAGCTGTGTATACATTTTTGTTTTTAAATATCTTACCGCTAAACGCAACGAACGATAAACTGATTGCTTTGGATATGGTTGTGTCCTAATACTTCCAGATGAAAAAGCGAGAGAACGAAGCAGTGTGTAGTAGTTTTTTACTCCTCAAAAAGAATTCTAAAGTATAATCCTCTATGCTTTTGTATGTAGAGTATTTTTTTTCACGACACAGGGCAGGCGACATTGTTTTCGAATAGCTGAAGATGTGTTGAGAATGTTTCTGTTGCAACAGGCAACGGGTCTCCGAACTGATATACGTGGAAGACACTGTAGCGTGCCTAATGAGAACCAGTTTAGATCTATCAAGCTGATTTAGACGACTAGAAGGAGAAGGGAATGTTCGAAATAGATGATCAGCACCAGCATCGGGTGAGCGAGGGATAGGTCAAAGGACAAACAGAAGATCGACTGTTAGAATCGGAACGCGGTGGAATAAAGACTAATTTTTTAACCACATACGACAACAGAAGAACAGTTTAAAACCCAAGCTTTGCGTTTCATTGTAACAGTTTTGTTAACACGTTGACTGCCACGGTTTTCTGCTATCTCACTCTTCCATTTAGCTCCAAGTAGCGGCTACCATGCCGCTATATTAACCATATCGTCTGTCACACTCCACTTGCATTTATCCCACTCACACTCGAAGCTCGCAGCTTCGAGTGAAAGAGATAGAATCAATAACTCATCGAAAAAAGCACGTCACAAATATGCTTATAATGTTTAATTAACAAGAAGTTGACGAAAACCAACTACGATTTAAGCTTTACAAAAGATTAAACTTTGTAACTACCAAAGGTTTTGTCCATAAGAGTTTCCATTTTAAAGAAATATCACTTTGAAAATCATGCAAGGTGGCGTGCAAAAATGATAGCCATGGCAGCCAACGTTTTAAAATCGTTGAAGCGTCCATATGCGGGTGGCGAAATGGTAACGGATACTTACCCCGCACATTCGCCTCAATATTATTTACTGTATATTTCTCAATGTAAGCCGGTAAAAACAATCGCATACAAGAAACGAACAAACGAAGAAAAATTGATTTACAAACCTGTATAGTAATTTTTATTTATTATTATAAGACCGGATTCATGTGGTCAAAGCTTAAGGTTCACCTGGAAGTTTTTTTCCACGAAAATTTCAAATGATATGTGAACATGTTTTCGGATAGTTGAAAATGTGGCGTCAATGTATCGTGTGGCGAAACGATAACGGTTACTTACCCCCTTAGTCCCCGCTTTTCTCAATGTAAACTGAGTAAAACAAACGCAAGCAAGAAACACGTTTTCATAATCAGTTTATTACAGACTGTACAATGTTTGTCGCAACTTTACATCAATGGTTAATATTCTATTCACGCTCCTGTAGCATCGTACAACATTATAGCGGACCTTCTTGCTTTTATTTACCCTTAAAGGCACTCCTAGATGGGAAGGTGTTATCAGTGTTTATTCCGCGCGCTTTGTCTTTACTATGTCTAACTAACTTTGTATAGCAACGCTTATTGCCTTCTTCACAGCTTCCTCACTCATCAAAACAAAACAGAACGGAGGGAACAAACACTGAAAACATGGTAAGAGTAACGCTATATTTGCGTACGTATTACGCTAAGTGGAGTGTTCTCCGTGATATATTGGTTCGCTAGTTCTAGGAGGATTTGCCGGCTAGTTCTCATGTTCAATAAATCTGCACATACTTGATCTCCAGTTTTAACGCGTCCCTAGTTACGTTACGAATGTCTGGTGTTCCCAACGAGAGCCTTCCAAACTTATGCGCTACCGTCGATCGATCGATCATACTTTTCTACACTCTCTGTATCCCAGCATGGACACGATTAATTGCAAACGTTAGCATCGCACATTTAGCTGGGTTGGTATCATGCAGGCAAATCTGACGTTTGAACTACAATTATTTCAACGGCGTTCGAGGATACGTTAGTCGTATCCTATTTCTCTTTATATGCTGATTAAACGACCTGCTTTCAAGGAACGTTGCTCGCCATGTGACAATATAAACATATTGCTTCAATTCGTTTAATGTAATGAATCGGATGAATTTTTCTGATAATGTATACGCCTAACAACCACCAAAGTGGCGACAATCGCGATTTTTTTTACGACCAAGTATGTACTTGTAGTGTAGGTAAAAGATTATAAGAATAATAGTAAGGATCATAGTAGTAGTAAGAACCCCTTTTGTATAAATAGTGATAAGAGGACGCCGACGGGAGAGCTTGGTCTGTCGATTCCCAACCGTATTATAATAAAGTATCCACGGGATACAAAGATAGATCAGCAAAGATCTAGAATTTAAAATGGTTTCCGCAGTCGATTGGAAATAAATTATTTTGCATGCGGCAGTTAAAGCCTTGGTAATTAAATGAATGCAACTACACCCGACTCGATTGGACTGGAATGGACTTGCATGAATGGAATGAAAGCATTTCGCAAGAAATAAATGTGGGAAGGAGAATAAGGAATAAGCAAGAATTTTAGGTAGCGATTACGAATGGTATATAAGAACGACAACGAGAACTCAGGGAGCACTCGCTTACCAACCGCAGTCGAATAAAGCCACTATAGTGAACTTCAGAACCGGATCGTTTTCATTTCCTACATAAATTACTTAATTGGATATCTGTTGTGTGTAGGATTAGCGAATATAAGCCCTATGGCCAATAATTGGTCAGTACGCTACGCACCTACGCATATTTTAATCAGACCGGTCAGAAATCCTACCCATCCTCAACGCCCGAAGTGTAAGCGAACCATAAGCACAAGAATCCAGCTCATGACGCATCACTTCATGAACAAATTCATCCCATACCCACACAATAAACAAATGCAATTCCCGCCATACTGTAGACATCAAAGCTCAGGAAAGCTGGCCGGTTGGAGCGACCAATAAATTATTTCACTTCCTGACCAACAAAACACAGCGTGGAAAAACTGGTACAAATGCTGTCAGCTCGGAAAATACGTGAAACGAGAGCCGAATTGGAGGAGCTAAAGGATCTCGCATGGGATCACGAAATAACAAATGGTGACCGCTTCATGTTTACGATGCCGAAGATCGAGGACGTTGACATAGATCGGCAGCGGCAGGTTGTTTCGCTTCCGCTTTCGCTGTTCAGTTCCTTGCAAAATAACGAAAATCATTCTGTATTATGTATATGGTTTCCCACATCAAAAGGAAAATCAGCAAAATGCCAATGAATTGGCGGCAATTCCAAGACAACAGCGGGAACGGGAAAATACGAGAAACGAGAGCCGAATTGGAGGAGCTAAAGGATCTCGCATGGGATCACGAAATAACAAATGGTGACCGCTTCATGTTTACGATGCCGAAGATCGAGGACGTTGACATAGATCGGCAGCGGCAGGTTGTTTCGCTTCCGCTTTCGCTGTTCAGTTCCTTGCAAAATAACGAAAATCATTCTGTATTATGTATATGGTTTCCCACATCAAAAGGAAAATCAGCAAAATGCCAATGAATTGGCGGCAATTCCAAGACAACAGCGGGAACGGGAAAATACGAGAAACAAGAGCCGAATTGGAGGAGCTAAAGGAAATCGCACGGGATCTCGAAATAACAAATGGTGACAGCTTCATGTTTACGATGCCAAAGATCGAGGACGTTGACATAGATCGGCAGCGGCGGGTTGCTTCGCTTCCGCTTTCGCTGTTCAGTTCCTTGCAAAATAACGAAAATCATTCTGTATTATGTATATGGTTTCCCACATCAAAAGGAAAATCAGCAAAATGCCAATGAATTGGCGGCAATTCCAAGACAACAGCGGGAACGGGAAAATACGAGAAACGAGAGCCGAATTGGAGGAGCTAAAGGATCTCGCACAGGATCTCGAAATAACAAATGGCGACAGCTTCATGTTTACGATGCCAAAGATCGAGGACGTTGACATAGATCGGCAGCGGCGGGTTGTTTCGCTTCCGCTTCCGCTGTTCAGTTCCATGCAAAATAACGAAAATCATTCTGTATTATGTATATTGTTTCCCACATCAAAACGAAAATCAGCAAAATGCCAATGAATTGGCGGCAATTCCAAGACAACAGCGGGAACGGGGAAATACGAGAAACGAGAGCCGAATTGAAGGAGCTTAAGGGTCTCGTACGGGATCTCGAAATAACAAACAAAGCGTGTGCCTAAACAAAAAGCAACAATGGATGATAAATACGGAATCAAAAAGTTGAACGCGAATAATTGGCAAACATGGAAGATTCGTGCAGAAATGATGCTCATAAAAGACGATTTGTGGAGTGCACTGGAAGAGAAAGCTCTAAATGAGGAGGACAAGCTGGCGGAGTGGAATCGGAAAGATCGGAAGGCAAAGGCCATAATACTGCTCGGTCGTATGGTTCCCATACCACGACTGCTGGACTCAGCGGCTCGAAGCCATCCAACGTAAATTTACTAGATACTCGGTGCGCAAACTTCATTGGACAAACCTTGACGATCTCTCACCTTATAGGTCACGATGCCTTCTGCTCGGGCTTGAGCCGCTGCGCAATCGACGGCGTAATGCTCAAGCCCTCGTCACTGCAGGTCTGCTGCTCGGCTCCATTGACGCTCCCAATCTCCTCGAAAGGATCAGCTTTCTTGTCCCGCGATCGTGTGCCAGACACCATGATCTGCCCGGCAGGCGCTTTCGAGTACTTTCCTCCATCCGCAACCACCCCTGACCCACACTTTTGCTGTTGCACACAAGATTTGGTGCTTGCGATCTCCCTTACGCACACGGGCTATTTTTTTCTATCTTCCTCTTCTGTGTTATGAACGTCCCGGTTCGATCCAACATGGTGTGTGAAACATGGTAGCCCGTGTCTGTACAGTCGTGTGTTTTCATTGTGTTGGTGCAAGAATTGCTCGACGAGCCGGTGAAAATTTGACAAGTGCAGGTAGACGCCATCTTCATTCCAGAGCAAGCTACGCTAACAACAACTATTCTCCTTATTTTAGACGAGCAACTTTTAAGAATGGCTTCGAGATCTACAAAATATCGTGAATGTCTCCGCTTTCTGGAGGAAATAGAGAAGGAAGTGGAAGCAGAAATGTTGGAGGAGCAGCGTTCAACAAATAATCTTCCGAGCAATTCGTCACGGCACGATCGAAGTGTCTGCTTTCTGGAAGAGCTCGAGAAGGAAGTGGATGCAGAACTTTTGGAAGCGCAGAGCTCAGCAAATATTCCAGCGCCAACGGAGAGCATCGCAATTGGTAAGTTTATTAATATTCAGTTTTAATACCCTTTGTGATAAAGCGGTTCCATGTTAAGGCGAAGTGTAATTGTGAAATGTGATGTGTTCGCTATAGTTGAGTTTGATCTTGTTGGCCGTGGTACCGTCCGTTGCTCCGTTGGAACCGTCACTACGTCTGTCGACGGTTGACCGGCTCGTATTACCGCCGTACCGCGGCGTTCTGTTTCTGGTGTTTGTTTATTATTTGTATTCTCTTTTGCGCGCGAGTGAACGAGTTTTTTTTCGAAAAATATCCGACTAGATGAATGCTGGGGGTGCCCATGGCGCAGCGGTAGCGCTAGAAAACACCACGCCATAGGTGTGGGATCGAATTCCGAGTCTGGCACCCCCCGGTATTAGAACGGCTGACCACCGATCTATAATTTAACGTCTTTCGGTCAAAGAAACTCTCTTCGGAGAGACTCCTTGTCCCACTTGGGGATGTTGAGCCACATAAGAAGATGAAGAAGATGAATACTGTTTATGGCCACAGTACGAATTTGAAGCATCCGGTGTTCGTTCGCGACGTGTAATTTTTTCTTGTTTACCTCTAATACAGTAAAAACAATTAGTTCGAAAATAGAATGAACCGACGTTTTTTACACGTCTCAAAGCTAATGCCGGTAAAGTGTACAAAACAAATACGGTATAAAATATAAACAGTAAATAATGCGAATTGTCGTGGGCAAAGTGATAAAATATCCTTTTATTCTCGCAACTAATTTAAAGAGGAGCAATCCAGACTCTAATTCCTACTTGTTTTTGCTTTCTTTTCGTTGTAGATGAAGCGGCTGGATGCACGTCCAACAAAGTTGGTGAGAGTAGTGGTGTTGGTGGGGGTTTTGTGACTAACAATTTTAATGAACCTAGTAATACTAACCAAGAAATTGTAGAGGATTCAGAGGATTTAGAGGAGCATGATAGAGTAGAGCATAGAGGCGAAGAGTTTTGGGACGAGTCGTATAGCTTTTTAAACAAATTTAAATCCCTGAAAGAGGCTTTGCGTCATATAGTAGTAGTAGGGAACCTTTCGAGGAACTTTGTAAATTTATTATTGGCAGTATTGAGGATGTTCGGTCACCCTGATCTTCCAAAAGATCGCCGAGCGCTTGTTAAAACTCCCAAAGTTAGGCACGAGATTAAAAAAGTAACTGGGGGAGATTTTTGGTACCAAGGGGTTGAGGTTGCCTTGAGAAATTATTTTAAAGGTAGCATTCCCGAGGCAATGCGTTATAAACTCCAAATTTTTATCGATGGGCTACCTCTATTTAAAAGTTCTGCGACTCAATTTTGGCCAATCCTTGTTAAAGTTGTAGACTTACAGGATAGCCCAATTTTTGTAGCTACTTAGCGAGTGTCTAGCCAATTTAATGAACACGCACCGTTTCACTCAATGTGCCGTTGTTTCAATGAACTGTACTCCTTGTTTGATTTTACGCTGACCCGAGCCTCGTTCAGAGAACGCTTACGATTCGTGTGATTGTTATATATTCTGCGGTTTTATGTATACTATATTTATAATGCGTCAAGTTGTGTATCATGTTCTAATAGAATAAGCCCCATTTAGCCTGTCAAGGCCGATGAGTGAGACATTCAATAAATAAATAAATAAATAAATAAATACTTGATACACTAAAGGCGCATCATGAGAAGACAACGCGTTCGATGCGTGTGTCGTTTCTTAAACGACTCTGTTCCACGAATTTTTCGACTGGGGATGTGTTCAAGCACATCAAGCAGTTCGAAGAATTATTCGAAAAATTGGATGCTTCAGGCACCAAGCTCGACGAAGAGCTTAAAATCTGCATGCTTCTCAGAAGTTTGCCACCATCTGTCGATGGCTTAGTAACGGCATTGGACAATGTTCCGGAAAATAGCATTTCCATAGAATCCGTAAAATCAAGAAAAGCGGATGAGTACAATAGGCTGGCGGAACGCGAAGGCACATACAGTAACATGGAAAGAGCATTACAAACACAAATGCTGGACAAAAGAACGATATTTTGCAACCATTGTAAGAAACCTGGCCACATTAAGCGAAATTGCTACATGCTGCAGAAACAAAATATCAGACAATCAGACAGCACAGCAACGGCAAATACTGTAGCGTTTTTGAGCTACCACGACAACGATGATTGGTTTATGGATAGTGGAGCAACAGATCACATGGTGAGAAATAAAAATTTGTTCATTTCACTAGAAGACATAGCTAACCCGATAGCTATTAAAACTGCTAAAAATGGTTCTAATCTGGTCGCCAGACAAAAGGCAACAATCATAGGATACAGCAAAAACACCAAGCTCGAAATAAAAGATGTGCTTTTCGTTCCATCTGCTTTCAATCAATCTGATGTCACTGCAGAAACTGGACGCACAAGGACTCAAAGTGATTTTCGAAAACAGTGAATTGAAAGTACTTAACAAAAATGGTGAAACAATAATAACCGGTGAAAAGATCAACAAATTATACAAAGTGAACATTAGAATACCATTCAATTATGCACAAGCTACAGCAGTTATAAATAACTTCGAATTGTGGCACCATAGATTCGGACACATTGGTCCGAAAAATTTAGAGCTGATAATATCCAAACAAATGGTCGACGGAATAGACATAATAAATAATAAACTAAAGGGTGATAGTGAACAACTTTGTGAGGCGTGCGTGCTTGGGAAAGAACCCCGTAAACCATTTAAATGTCGAAAAGAAAAACGTGCGAGCAGACCTATTGAAGTTATTCACTGCGATGTTTGTGGACCAATTACACCACAGACATGGGATGGAAACAGTTATTTTCTAACTTTCACCGATGACTTCACCCATCTGTCTGTTGTGTTCCTACTCAAATCTAAAAGTGAAGTCTTGGATCGCTTTAAAGAGTACGAAGCAATGTGTACAGTACATTTCGGCACAAGGATCGAAAAAATGATTTGTGATAATGGTACAGAGTATATAAACACTGCTTTTAAATTGTTTTGCCAACATAAAGGTATAATATTACAACCCTCCGTACCATATACACCACAGCAAAACGGTGTGAGTGAGCGACTCAACCGAAAGATTGTAGAAAAAGTGCGTGCTATGCTCATTTACAAAAACATGCCAAAAATCTTGTGGGGTGAAGCGGTGTACACAGCCGTGTATCAAATTAACCGAAGCCCTACTCGAGCCCTGGATAGATATGCAACCCCATACGAGGAATGGTATGATAAAAAACCAGACGTTTCAAACAGGCGCATATTTGGAAGTGAATGTTTCATTGAAAATCCAAAACCATTAATACAGAAGTTAGCTGAAAAAAATGAGCGTACGATTTTGGTTGGTTATGCTCCGAATGGCTACCGTGTTTGGAAGAATAATAAAATATGCATCGCGCGTGCAGTGAAATTTAACGAAGAAAACCTCCCACACAGTGATATAAAAGAACAATCAAGGGATACTGAAAACGACAGCATGATTGATCTTATCGGAAACAAGAAGATTCAAGAAAATGATCAAGAAAAGTTGAATGAAAATGATAAGGAAGAACAGCAAGTCAATAATGAATCGGGAGACGAGTCTGTAACTTCAGCAGGGGATAAAGAACTTCAAACTAATGGTAACGAGACAAAGATCATCAGAGAAAGGCGACCATCAGTATGGATGAAAGACTACGAAGGAAGTTACAATGCATGGGGATTATCAGCAATGAACTACGTGGATAACTATCCGACTTCACTGGAATTAATGAAGCTTCGCGAAGATTGGAATGTGTGGGATGAAGCTATAAAGAATGAATTAAAATCGCATGAAGAAAATTGTACATGGGAATTGTGTGAAAAACCATCAAACAAAAGAGTGATCACATGTAAATGGGTGTTCAAAATCAAGAAAGGGATTGATAATGAATCAGATAGGTACAAAGCGAGATTGGTTGCAAGAGGTTGTTCTCAAAAATATGGTTATGATTATGAGGAAACTTACGCACCTGTAGCGAAGCTAGATACAATACGAACCTTACTAGCTATATCAAATCAAAAGGGTTTATTAATTCATCAATTAGATGTCAAGACAGCATTTTTGAATGGGAATTTGAATGAAGAAATTTATATGTATCCACCTGAAGGGCTCAACATAACAGACCCAAGTCTGGTTTGTCGGTTAAATAAGTCGTTACATGGTCTAAAACAAGCGTCTAGAGCATGGAATAAGAGATTTGATGAATTTGTTACGAAATTGAATTTTAAAAGAAGTGAAAACAATCATTGCCTGTACACTAAAATCGATAAAGGAGATTTGTTCAATCTTTTGATATATGTTGACGATATTCTGATAATTGGGAAAAGATTAGATAAGATCACCAATATAAAAAACTTCCTTTGAAAATATTTACTGACTGTAATTCCCTGGTCGAAACTTTGAAGAACCAAAAAAACTTTGTATTCGATGCCTTGCTCCTGGCCATGGTGTAAACCATTGCAAATCTAAATGGAATTGCCGCACTTAGGCAACCTCATCATACATTGCTTCATAGACAGGAAACGTCATTGAGAAATAATGAGAGCACAATTACATCCCATCAGCCTCAGATGAGCCTACAATGCTCGAATACGGCTAGTTCTACCGTATTACTATCCACAATCGTGGTTAACACTTTGGATAGCTGTGGAACAGCTCATCCAGCACGAGCTCTTGTGGACAATGGATCGCAAATAAACTTCTTAGCAAGTCATTTGGTACAGGAGCTGCGGCTGCCAAAATCAACCGTAAATGTCCCATTAATTGGTGTTGGAGGAACAGCTGCATCAACTACTCGTACAAAGGTTCACGCAACTATTGCATCTCGAAACTCCAATTATATAACAGCGTTAGAGTTCTTGGTACTAAACAAACCAGCAGCCGACCTTCCGTTAGTGAACATTGACCCAACTAAATGGAACATTCCAAGCGGAATAAAATTGGCGGATCCAACGTTCCATAAAAGAGGAAAAAGATATGATACTTGGGGCCGAAAAATTCTTCGAATTTCTCAGGACAGGGAAAATAACGTTAGGCCCGAATCAACCGATCCTCATGGATACAGTGTTTGGTTGGATGGTCAGCGGCAGAGTGCACCAAGAGCCATCATGCAGTATCAAAGCTGTGGCAATGCCAGTAATGAATATCAACCAGCTCATGAAGCCATTCTTCGATATCGAAACCATCGGACCAGCTGAGGACAACAAATGGAGTATCTAAGAAAGGGAGTGTGAGGTGCATTTATCACAACATACAACACGTTATGAAGAAGGCAAATATGTCGTTCGGTTGCCCAGGAAACCAGAGATGATCAACTCACTGGGCGAATCCAAGTCCATAGCTCTTCGTCGGTTCCATGCCATTGAGAGAAAGTTGGAACGAGAACCAGCAGTCCGTCAAGCATATAACGACTTCATGGAAAGAATACGAAAAATTGGGCCATATGACCCAGGTGAGTGACGACGATCCTAATGATTCATGTGCATACTATTTGCCACATCACGCTGTATTCAAAGCTGAGAGCTCAACGACTAAATGCCGAGTTGTATTTGATGCATCGACTAAAACCTCATCGGGTGTATCACTCAACGATACACTAATGGTTGGACCAACCATTCAGGAGGATTCAACTTCTATCTTGACGAGATTCCGTATCAACCTGGTAGCTCTAACAGCAGACATCACGAAGATGTATAGACAGGTATGGATACATCCGCAAGATAGACACCTTCAAAGAATTGTGTGGCGACCATCGAAAACTATGCCAATAAAGATCTACGAGCTTAATACGGTCACTTATGGAACGGCATCAGCACCGCATCTAGCAATTCGGACGCTAAAGCAAACTGTTGACGATCATGGCAACGAGGCTGCTTTGGAAGCAGCAGCAGCACCATCCAACCAATGGCACAGCAGAGCGATACGTTCAGACGGTAAAGCGAGCATTGAAGGCGATGCATTCTTCGAGCACCACACTCCAAGCCAACCTGAACAAATTTCTGCTACAGTACCGGAAAGTCCCGCACAGTGAAACAGGCGAACCACCAGCTAAGCTCTTCTTGGGACGGAACATCCGTTCACGTATCGATCTGGTATGTCCACAGTCTGTCCAGTCAAGAACAGCAGAGAAGCAAAGATGTGCTTTCCGACCATCTTACCGTACATTCGTACCCGGACAACTCGTTTACTGCCTGTCGGGTAATCCAAGAATGGGTAAGTGGATCCGCGGCTCAGTGGTAACCCGCCTAGGCGATCTGCACTATACTATTGAATGCGACGGTATCCAGATAAAGCGCCACGTGGACCAGATACGATCAGCCCTCGACGACAACGAAACAGTTAACCAGCGCATCGTATCTGGACCATCTCAACCGCCTAAAGTACATCATTGCAGACGCTAGCACGAGTCGACCCAACCGCAACAAGTACCAGAAGTTGCCCCTCGGACAGTGTCAGAAGTTGCCCCTCGGACAGTGCCGGAACCATCAGAGTCATCAGGTTCAGCATGTTCATCATCGTCATCGACAACCTCCGAGTCACCATACGGCACACCGACAGGAAGCCCGACTCCGATTAGAGACGCCCCGTTCTCCGTACGCCGTTCAACAAGACAACGCAAACCGCCTTCACGTTACTCACCGTAACCCGTTCTAAGAAGGGAGGAGGGTTATGTATTGACCTTGGGGTAAGACGGTTCTGCTACTGTCATTTTTGACAAGTGAATCTTACGCATGTCAATTGGGGGGAATTCGAACGTTCTGGGTTTTTCCAACACGTACCGTCATTCCATTTATTTTCCATTGTGTGTATCAAATAGCAAATAAAGCTTGATTTAGTTTTAAACATAACATTAATGAAAGCAAGCTGCCACTATCTAAAGAGGATCGTAGAGCGAACGACATTTTGCAAGCGACCACGGTGCGCATAGGTGACAGATTTGAGGCGGGACTGTTATGGAAAAATGATGAACACAAATTTCCTCCAAGCTTTGAGATGGCTAAAAAACGTCTAGAAGGGTTAAAACGCAAGATGGCTAAAGATAGGGACCTAGAAAAAGCAATTTTTAAAATGATACAAGAATATGAAGCCAAGAAGTATGCTCATAAGTTGACAGTAGCAGAGCTAAACGAATCGGATCCGGCATCAGTGTGGTACCTCCCATTCAATGTGGTGACAAAACCAAACAAACCCGGAAAAATAAGACTAGTTTGGGATGCAGCTGCTACTGTAAGAGGAGTATCATTAAACTCAGAACTGTTAACGGGCCCTGATATGCTATGCTCGCTACCATCCGTAATATGTCCATTTCGAGAAGGCCCAGTTGGATTTGGTGGAGATATAAAGGAAATGTATCACCAAATAGTCATCAGAAGAGAAGATAAGCAAGCGCAAAGATTCTTGTTCCCTGACCAAGTAAATGGTGAGCCGATGACATATGTGATGGATGTGGCTACTTTCGGTTCAACATGCTCGCCCTGTTCCGCGCAGTTTGTCAAAAACAAGAATGCAGACGAATATGCTGACGAATTTCCTGAAGCTTGCGATGCGATTAAGAATCGCCATTATGTGGACGACTATTATGACAGTGCGGATACGTTGGAACAAGCAGTTAAACTGGCAAAGCAAGTAACGCATGTACATGCAAAGGGTGGTTTCCACATAAGAAACTGGGTCAGCAATGGAGAAGGATTAGCCAAGAATTTTGAGAAGAAAATCCTGCACCTTCGATCCACTTCAAAGAAAGGTTTGCTGAAACTACAACGAAGGTTGACCGAGTATTGGGAATATTGTGGAACGTGAAGGATGACACGTTTCAATTTATACCACCTCATAAAATACACGAGCACGATCATCCTACAAAGAGAATAGTAGTCAGCTGTGTAATGTCGCTGTATGACCCGATGGGATACCTGACACCTTTTACAGTGCTGGGAAAAATGCTGGTGCAGGAGCTGTGGAGAACTGGTTGCGATTGGGATGCACCCATTGATTATACGACGCTGAACAATTGGGAAAACTGGAGACAATTGATGCCGAAAGTCGAAAGCATAAAAATCCCACGTGCGTATTTTGCAGGTACCGCAACAAAACAGATCCAAGCGCTTCAACTTCACGTTTTTACGGATGCTAGCCAGTCAGCGTATGGGTGTGTAGCATATTTCGAGCAGTGGTCAACGGTAGCATCAAATGCGCATTGGTTATGAGTAGATCGAAAGTGGCACCGATTAAGGAACGTACGATTCCACAGTTGGAGCTATGTGCAGCGGTTTTGGGTGCGAGGCTGGCGCAAACAGTGAAGAAAATGCACAGACTGAAAATAGCAAAGCAGTTCCTCTGGTGTGATTCGCGTACAGTACTGTCTTGGATACGCTCAGACCAACATCGATATAAACCTTTTGTTGCTTTCCGAATTGGTGAAAACCTAGAATCCTCGAAAGTGATGGAGTGGCGCTGGGTCCCGTCAAGTGTTAATGTTGCAGACAAATTGACCAAAAAAAGTAATGCATGGTGCTTCGATCCGGAGGCGGCCTGGATAAAAGGACCAGCATTCTTATACAAAGATGAGCCAGAGTGGCCAGAGCAACCTTATATTGGCGCAAACACCGAAGAAGGGTTGCGAGCAAAGCATTTGTACCACGATGTAGAGCTGCAATCACCACTAATCGACGTTACTCGCATTTCTAAGTGGAGGATACTAGTTCGCACTATTGCGTGTGTTATGAGATTTATCTCCAACTGTAAGCGCATTCGGGGTAAAAAGGAGATAGAAACACTAACAGCGACTAAAATGCAGCAAAAGAAGATAGTACCGGTAGAGTGGGAAAAGGTTAAGGTACCGTTAACGAAAGAAGAGCAACTTAAAGCAGAGTACGTTTTGATAAGAATTGCCCAGGCTGAGTACTTTGGAGATGAACTAAAGGTGTTGCGACGTAACATGAACCTTCCAGCTGAAGAGTGGATTCCTCTAGAGAAGTCAAGCATGTTGTATCGCCTAACACCGTTGATCGACAATGAAGGAATAATTCGAATGGAAGGGCAAACATCGAATGAAGAAGCTTTTCCCTTCGATCTAAGATTCCCCATCAATCACGCAAGCACCGTAAAGATCATTCAGTGGTACCATGAAAAGCGTGGACACGCCTTTCGAAAAGCAGTAAAAAATGATCTTAAACAACGCTACTTCATAGGAAACGTGAACGCAGCGGTAAAAAAGGTGTTAAGCTGTTGCGTGTGGTGCAAGGTAAATCGAAGTCGTCCTGCTGTACCCAGAATGGCACCTCTACCTCCCGAGAGAATCAGCAGCATGCAGCGCCCATTCAGCAGTGTGGGGGTGGATTATTTCGGCCCTATCGAGGTGACGGTAGGTCGCAGTCGTCAAAAGAGGTGGATTGTTTTGTTCACCTGTTTAGTGGTACGCGCGGTACATCTAGAAGTAGCGTACGATCTAAGTGCAGCATCATGTTTAATGGCTATAAGAAGATTCATTTGCCGTCGAGGCCCTCCTTCCGAATTTATTTTTGATAATGGGACCAACTTGAGGGCGGCCAGCAAAGAGCTTTTGGAGAAGATGGGAGCGATCGACGGGGAATGCGCCAACAAGCTGACAAACGCGCGAACGTCTTGGCGCTTCATCCCTCCAGGCACACCGCATATGGGCGGCTCATGGGAACGAATGGTGAGGACGGTTAAGGCTGCGCTAGAGGTGTTACAAGAAGGAATGCGAATGACGGATGAAATCCTTCTTACATCGATCGCGGAAGTTGAAGACCTGCTGAATTCGAGACCGTTAACCTATGTGGCGGATGAAGCTTCGGACGCGCTGACCCCGAACAACTTTTTGAGAGGAGTATCACCGAATGAACCCCATCTTATTCCCGCAAACCTTCATACCGCAGATGCTTTGCGTGATAAATATCACCGATCCCAGTTATACGTAGGGCAGTTGTGGTAAAGATGGATAAAAGAATATGTGCCAGGAGTAAACAAAAGATCAAAATGGTTCACTGAGTCGAAGCCACTGAAAAAGGGAGATACCCAAGGAGAACCCGTGCTGCATTTCCTACCAAAGGAGGTGTACACGTCTACCAAAAAAACACCTTGCCAAGTGTTTTTTTGGTAGGCATGTACACCTCTTAACCTACCAAAGGTGTATTTTTGGTAGGCTTTGGTGACATGTACACCTCATAACCTACCAAAGGTGTTTTTTTGGTAGTCATGTACACCTCATAACCAACCAAAGGTGTTTTTTTGGTAGGCATGTACACCTTATAATCTACCAAAGGTGTTTTTTTGGTAGGCATGTACCCCTTCTAACCTACCAAAGTTCTTATTTTTGGTAGGCATTGGTGTTTTGAAAAGAACTAGCTGTCAAACCTGTTGTTTGCTTACTGTGGAGGTGCACGTCTGGCCATCTAGCAGGCAGTCATGTTTTGTTTGCTCTTGTTCTAGCCGTGTAAAGTACAAAGAATCGTATAACTAGAATAAAACGCAGTGGCACGTTATATTACCATTGAATAAAGAGTGTTCGTAGTGCATAGAAAGTAAAGTGCCAATACAAGGTGGGTTAATTGTGAATAAAAACACATTTTATCCGAACTACAGCGAGAATTGTCTTTCGCCGAGACAGATACGCCATTTTGCTTTTGCTGCAGTCGAACTCTTTTCTAGCCGAGGGACAGTTGTGCAGTTCAGGTTTTTTTCGTCGCAAATAGTTGACTATTAGTTTACAAACTGTTCCCTTGAAAGGGAATAGAGTGAATTGAATTGATCCCATGGTGGAACGTTTTTTTTTCTTTGATTTTCGACCGAAGTAGTTCACAAAAGCATCCCGTTTGCGGACGACACAAACGGTGTTACGAAGGGCTTGTACGAGAAGGCAGCGCTGGTGCATTGCGCTCGTCAGGGCGCTGTTCGTGATGCCGCCCGTCCTGCTGCTGACGAACCGGCCAACAATCAAGATCAGGACGCGTGCGTGTTACTGGAGGAGAATCCGAATACCTACAAACAAATTATGATTATCATTTTACACTTGCAGGACCCTCAACGTAAAGCAGAAGAGGCTCAAGAGTTGCAACAGTAACTACAAGCTGTTCGTGAAGATACGCCGGAAACTGCTGAATTCTCAGATGAAGCAGTACAACTGGGAGCAGACCGAGAATCCATTCCCGGATTTCATAACTTCCTGTACGTACTGGCTGGGAACATGACCTCTCTGCTGGCCCGGAAGCGTGGCTGAAATATTACATCAACTTCTGCTCGGAAACTATTCATGGGTAAGGGGTTGGGTAAGCGGTTCCAACGTCACTTTAATAACAACGATTTTTTTTCCTCTAGAATGTTCCGGGTTGTACTGCAACTCTATTCGCCCGTGTTCTTTCTCCAGTTCAGTAGGAGGTAAATTGGTGATTTGTGCAACATTTTTCAAGGATGGTGTTCGATGGTGTGTATTCGGATTTTCAAAACGTGCCACAACGGGAGAGAGGGAGTAGGAGATTGTTTAATGTAAAATACAGAATCGTTTCCGCGTGCGAAGATACACGGGAACGGCGTTTTAGCGCTAACGCGGACAACTTAACAGCGGCAACACCCTCGATTCCGTGTTACTAACTTTTCCAGTGTGGTGCGGGGCTTGCAACGCATGCATTGACCGATCTCCAAAGGGAAAATGTTTTGTAACACGCAGATATGATGTGTATCGAACTTCTAATTGTCATTACCGGCGGACGGAGATAGGATTGGGATGTTTAAAATACCAACGTTTCCCTGTGCTGCGTACATGCGGACGATCTTGATCGTTCCCACGTTGTTCCAATAGAATGAGATTATTTTGTCGTCTTTTTCATCTCTTTTCCTCTCTTTATAGCCGTTGATAAACTGCGTTATTCAAACTTAAATTGAAATTTGAATTTTACAGGACATACTCGCCCAGTTCATTACATGTAAGAACCCGGCAATGTGTAGAGCGATATTATAAATGATGATTATCCTCGTTTTTCACAGTTTTGGTTTTCTGCGCTGGCCATGGTGTTGCAAATACAAGAGTGAACACTCGAACGGGCAAAGATCCCGATCGGTCAAAGCATACTTCGGAAGCCGGTGGAACAGCAAGCTTTGGAATAAAAAAAAAAAAAAAAAAATCAACACAACGTTGGTCGAAAAGCTGAAAAGTCGAAAAGTAGGCGTCGATCATCCCGCTCAGTGCAAGCGACCGGCCTTCAACGTTGAGCAGTCAAAGCAGTAGCCCGGCGCGCCCATGGCCGGCCGTGACGCGTAGAATAATCCCGGACGGTGGGGCAGCAGACGTTGAGGCCGCGGTGATTTCAGTGATTTCAATCTTCCTGGTCGACGCGACTTCCACAAATTTCGGCAGGACGCACGCCATTCCCGCGCCGAGGTTTTCCCTTTTTGTATGAGGCCCAACTCACGCCCCAGGATGTCGGCGATAAACTACACCAAGACGTTATCAACGATCAGCAGGCATTATTGGCAGGAGCTGTACGAGTGGCACAACAGTACGGACCGATCTCCGGTGAGTACACACCGGTCATTGCGGTTGTTAATTACAGATGCGTTCCCGTGAGTGTGAGGGTACACGGAACGCGGTGCTTCTTGCGATAACGAGGATACCTTTATTTCACGGTTACACTTTCAGTCTCGTGCTAATTATTCTTCGAGCTCGGAGCGGGGTTTGCTCCGCGTGCATTGACCGATCCCCGAAGTGAATTGTATAACCAGGATTCCAACGTGTATCGAAGATTTCTGATTTGTTTCTCCACAAACAAATCTCAGGATGAATAGTAATGGTACGATCAAACTTCGTTTCCGCCAAAAAGAGAGCTGAAAGAGAAACCTTAAATGTTTCGGATCGGACGTAGTGGATCACCAGAGCATCATAACCGTTCTCCGATGGATCTAATGGATAACAGAGTACTGTTCTTTATGACCTTCAATTAATAAGTGTCAATTTGTTAAAGTTTTTCTATCTTCTAACTAGAGCGAATGACATAGAAGATCGTTTGTTTAGGACCACGTGTTCAAGCACGTTTCCTACAATCGTCTCTTCGTGGGATCAGGTCAATGTTAACGCGTTCGTCCTTATCCCGCTTATTTCCATATCAATATGTTTCGCCCGATCGTCCTGCCGATCCTGTGGGATCGGATAATCGTTTACATTACTTTCTGCGCTCCACATATGCTTCGTGTGTTTGCAACATTACCATACGCTCAAATCGCGATGGTTATTATTATCAGAGCGACCCTTGCCTTTTTTGTTTATATTGCTTGCCCTTCTTGACACGGTATTTAATTACACGCTTCCTTATTTTTCTTTCTCAACGTTTCCTTGCACTACTTACATGCGGAGCGATCCTGGTCATACTCGCATTTTGATTTCTTTGTCTTTTTTCATGATTTTCATTCCTACTCTTTTCCTCTATTCGTAGCCGTTGCGTTCGTTACAGTGGCCCTGCAGGAAAATCGACGGCAGTGAGGGGAGGCAACGTTCAACAGTCAGACAAGCGAGAAACCACTGACGGAGGAGGATGAGAAATCGCCATGTGAAAATACAAAGGCTGCGGAGGTAGAGAAGGAAGCGGCTGCCCACGCCCCGTGCAACCTCTGGTGAAGCCGAAATTTAACAGCTCCTTCTGGTCGATCTCTCGAGCAGTGCGTTGATGCTGAAGCCCGAACTACTCGCTTCCCACCGACAGCATGAGTCGGGTGATGAGGCTCCGGCATCCTGTAAGATTGAAGTAGCGCTGCGGGGGCTTAATGAGGCGGGAAACAGAGAAACCCCTGAGCAAGAGTCCAGTCAATCAAACCCTGGACGATGTTTCAGCAAAGCGAGGCAGTGTTGGTAGAACTTCACCGACGAATCACAAACCCTGATCGGCCGAGCCACTGCCCGAGGACTTCGCGAATGGGTTGCTCTAACCTAAGGGTCTGTAGAAACCCACCTGAAAATGCGCTATGCTGAAACGACTCGATGGCAAATCGCCATAGAAGGTCTTTTCGCGGGTGAGGTAGCCGACGAGTGCAAAATTGCATGCAATCCCGCACACAACTCATATTCCTCATCTACGACGGCAACAAGAGCGAGTTGTCGAACATGACGCCAAAGAATACCACGGATACATTAAAAGGATTCAGCCAGCGCGCCAGACAGTAAGTAAGTGTGTAAGAACCCACAGCACAGAGTTATTACTGATGATGATTTATCCGCGCTTTTCACACATTTCAGTGCCCCGACAAAGAAAGTTCTGGCTGTTTTTGCCGGCCAAGACGGAGTGGTGCTACCCGTACATCGAAAGAGCCTGCCACGAGCCATGTCCTCAGTACATCTATCCTGTTTGACAGAACGAACCAGAGGTGCTCCCGGACGATTTCTGGATGTTACCTGCTGCAGGTACTTGCTGCGCAAGCAAATCTCATTGGACGCAAACATCACTGGATGTATATATGTATTATGATTATCTATAAATTAAAATAATGAATCAAACAAAAATATGTTCCTGCATCAAAATAATTACTTTGGAAAGAAAAGATATCCTGAAACAAGCTCATATAAAACTACTGCGAATAGATATACGTTTTTTGCCACGTATAGTCAGAAACTATGTGTTATAAACGCACAGTCACTCTGTCAAAAGAGTTCTTTTTTGAGGTGTTCTGCAAGTGTGAACAGAATTCTTTATACAATTCTTTTCAGAATTCTCTTTACACCTAGATTGCTAAGGAAATTTGCTGCAAAATAAGGTGTAAACAGAATTCTGAAAAGAAGAGCGGACAGTTCTGAAGAGAATTCTTTATACACCTGCATACTACCAAAATTTCTCCTTGGGTATAGTGTTCATAGTAGAAGGGAAAAATAAGAAGCAATGGGTAAGAGGTGTAATAGAAGAGGCTATACTTTCTAAAGACGAAAGGTGTCGTCAAGCTTTAGTGAGAACTGCAAGGGGAGTGTTCAAAAGAGGAACATGTAACTTAGCGGTTTTAGATATAGAGTAACGCTGGATGGTGAGACCAAGCCAGGTTACGGGTAGGGATTGAGAATGAAAGACGTGCGCAAGTCTGTGGCTCGAGAAATTAACCTGGTTCTTTAAACAGTCAGAAGGCGAACGAGCGAGTCAGAGAGCGAACGCACTCAGAGAAGTACGCGTAAAGTGCGTCCGGTACGGGATGAGTTTGTAAAGAAAAAGTGAGAATGCGATCAGTAGCAAACGAGACACGGGGAGTCACAGACCAATTTTTTATACGAGCAAATTAAGCTGTATTCGACGGCCGACACCGGAAACTCATCGAACCACCGCACTGAAGAGGAACATCAAATTCGCTGAAGCCAAAGGCCGACACCGGAACACCAAACTTCGCTGAAGCCACCGGAACACCAAAATTCGCTGAAGCCAACGGCCGACACCGGAAACTCATCGGACCACCGCACTGAAGAGGAACATCAAATTCGCTGAAGCCAACGGCCGACACTGGAACACCAAAATTCGCGGAAGCCATCGATCGACAAGGGTACACCAAAATTCGCCGGATCCTTCGAGCAACCAGCGCGCATGCTACTGCCAATTCTTGCGTCGTGCAAGAGCTCGATCATTCTGCATTAGACTGCCGTAGCGTTCAGTTCACGTCTCAGATGCAGTTTTGCTTTCCTGTCCAATAAACTAATAGATTCACATAATAAGTAAAAGTATTTTACCAGCAAACAAACGTCAACTTGGAACAACGTCATCCTCGGTGCCACTGTGAGGTGATTTATTGTAGTAGAAGAGCTCAGTGTTGCGGTAAAGTGCAAACTATTTTTCCGTGTTTGGTTTGCATCTGTGAGTACTTATAGTAGATATTTCAACAGTGCGTTTATTTGCCACCTTCAACATCGTTCGGTTCTGGTGTCCTATTACAGATTGCTTTATAATTCAAAATGCCTGACCCTGATTCGGAGGTTTGGCGACATTTCACGGCGGAAGGAGTGTAAGCATTGTGCTACAAAAATGAGCAATAGAATAACATCTAATACGTGGCGACATGTGAAAAGAAGGCATTGCCAATAAGTTCTACCAAAACAGTCCTCTGTTTCAAATAGTAATACAGACCAACATAGACGTGAAACTGCTATAGAACCAACTGATGATGATGAATCACATAGTTCAAACACACCTTTAACTACTCAAGCACGCATAAATCAATATTTTCCGGTGAATGTTCCTCTGTGCCATCAAACGAAAAATGCCTTAGATAGATTGTTATTAGTAATGATTTGCAAGGAATATTTTCCATTTTCAATCGTTGATGGAGAATTTTTCCAATTATTTAAAAAAAAAAACTAAATCCAAATTACACTCTACCAAACAGAAAAGCACTTACTAATAGCCACTTGCCCGGGATTTACCATGATTCATTAGAAAAAGTTAAGTGTAAACTTTCTTCAGCCACAATAATTTCCTTAACCGCAGATGGATGGACCAATTTGAATAACACATCTTTGTATGCCGTAACTGCTCATTTTATAGACGATGATTTTCATCTCTCGTCTTTTATGCTACAGTGCGGAGAATTTATTGGACAACACACTGGTAATAATATTGCGGAATGGCTTAAAACAGTGATGGAAGGATTTGAAATTTCCAATAAAATAACGGCAATAACAACAGACAATCCATCAAACATGAAATCAGCCTCATCTATACTAAAAATAACGCACTTCTCTTGCTTTGCTCATTCCCTTAACTTAGTTGTGCAAAATGCCATTATGAGAAGCATAAAACCAGTAGTGGAAGATGTAAGACAAAGTGCCTTGGCAACAGCAAAATTGACAGAAGTACATAAAAAGAAGTTCAAAATTGAGGTTTTGAAACTCCAACAAGACACCCCAACGCGGTGAAATTCCACATATGAGATGCTTAAACGTTTTTTGAAAAACAAGGTTGCCATAGGAGTGTGCATAGATGCCCTTAAAATACAAAATAATTTACAGACGAACCATTGGCGTATCATAGAAGAAGTAATTGAAATTCTCCAACCATTCAATGAAGCAACCATAACCATTTCTGCAGAAAAATCTGTAAAACTTTCAAAGGTCGGATTATTAATCAAAATATTAAGGGAAAAAATGCTGAATTCAAAGAATTAAGTTTTAAAAGAAGATTCTCGAAAATTACTAAATGCCCTCACAGAGGGTCTAGACGAAAGGTTTCGAACGACAAGTAATAACGAAATTATTAAAGAAGCGATGCTTCTGGACCCTAGAATAAAAAATGGCGCTTTCAAAAACGATGATGCCACGTACAGAATGCTAAAAGAGTCAGTAATTTCCAAAATAGCCCGTTTCGATAGCCAAGATAGCAATGTCAATGCAAGAGAAACAGAGTCCGTACCAAGAACACCTATTACAACTTCAATATTACGTAAAGGAAGTGGCTCGCGAGAAAAGGCTGAAAAAGGACAAAAGGTGCAAATGTTTGCTAGTGTCGAGAATCCACGATTCACAGCTAGAATACGTGCAGGAACATGCGACACCGAAAGCTATTTGGGACGCCTTGTTACGAGTTTTCGAGCGGAAAAGTATTGTGAGTAGGAAGCATCTTAAGCGGCGAATGCTGTCGCTTCGATTTGAGCCCGGAACACTTCAAGAACATTTTCTTAAATTTGATCGTTTGGTGCGTGAATACCGTTCGACGGGAGCAGAGATAGAGGAGTTGGATGCAGATCACTGTGCTGACGTTCCTGTTGAGCCTGGCGAGGTGCAAACAATAGCGACCACTGACCGCCCTGTGCGCAACTGACGGTTGCCTCTGCGGCTGACCGACTTCTAGGTGGAGATCAAATGATGAAGACATCAGGGGGGCGTGTGATGTCAGCATGCACTGGATGACAATTCATGACGTCTGTCACTCCGCTTGGCTGACAACCCTGGAGTGACAGACAAGAAACGCGTGTTCTGATCCGAACCCGGCAGTACCAACAAGACAACCGCGGCGTTCGCACGTACTTCAGCATCACAAATCCCACATAGGATCGGATTCTTCCCATCACTACACGAAACCAGCGGATGACGAAACGCATCGTAAACAAATACGTTTCGATAAACAAATGTAATTCTTACGATACTGCAAAAATTGTAAACCTGTAACCGACAGATCGAAGTGGACAAAATAAAGTGAGCGGAAAGCGATCGACAATCTTAACCCACCAGTTTGTCTGAGCGAACGCCTAACACCGTGCTCCTCCCTTTAACCGAAAAGTGTCTTCAACGATTATCACAGTGAACGCTTAACACCGTGCTCCTCCCGCTAACTAAAAAAAGTTCTTCGACGATTACAATAGCTTGAACCCAACATGAAGCGACGCAACACACGTGTAAGATTTTAAAAATAAAGAAGATCAATACAAGCGCATACCATCCACAGGCGAATCTGGTGGAAAGAGCTAACAGGGAATTGAAAATTCACCTGAGGCAATTTGTGAGAGGAGACCCGAGAATTTGAGATCAACATTTGCCGTATTTTTGTTTTGAATATAATACGACAATGAACTCGTCAACAAGTTATACCCCGTTCGAGTTAATGTTTGGAAGGGAGCCACGGATCCCGGCATCCATTTACAAAGGTACATTGGCCGAAGCCAATTACCATGACTACGCGTTGGATATGAGAAAGTTGCTGAAACATTATCACGAAGTAGCCAGAGAAAATTTAGTAATATCTAAAGAAAAACGCAAGAAGACATACGACAAGGGTACCACCGATTGGCAGCCGATGTGGGGAGACAAAGTGCTTGTTCAAGCAAATTCAATGGGGGTAGGGCAGACATTACAAAGCACGTGGAGAGGCCCATATGTAGTAATAGATGTACCGAGTAATCAAACGTCAGTTATTAAAAACGGAAACAGGTTAGAAAGAATCCACAACAAGAGGTTGAAGAAATATTACGATTAGGTAAGGGAGAGAACTTACGTCAAACTCTCCCCTCTCTTCCACAGGCTGATGATGGCCGTGACCGCGGCCAAGGGATTTGAGAAACTTTACACCATATACCGGGGCGCAACAATGGTAGTGCAGGGCTGGGCGAATTTCAAGGCCGATTTTAGCTTCAAAAAAATGGGGAAGGAAATTCACACCCTAGAATCAGCTGCGGGACGTTTCCAAAGAACTTGTGGGCCTATTACGAGCCGGATATGCGAAGGGCTAACGTTAAATTTAAATACTCAGTTGGAGAAAATAAAAGAACAGCACGAAATCCGGGTTTCTTTACCCAACGGCCCTCAAGAAGCGTATGGTCATTCTTGGGCGCCATGGACACAAATGACAGATCCAGGATCGACAAAGATCTGGACAGATTACGAGGCAATGAGGAACGACTCAAACAAAATTTCGAAAGCGAAATCGGAGTGATTAACGCTTTATATGACCTCATAGCAAACGCCTCTGAGGACGTAAACGGCAAACTAGATCAAAATCGTGCCGCTCTCGAGAGGGCGAGAGTGGTGCTGAAAGAGGGGCTAACAGATATAAATCAGCATCGCCAGGAAATGGAGACGGAGCAAGAATTAGTCAAGCTCAACTTGTGGATAATACAACTGCTGGACGATATTCATCGGAAGCAAGAGATAGCCCTGACGGTATTGATGGGACGAGGGTTGTCCCTACAAGATCTTACAGATCCCACAAAGGCTTACAGTAGAATTGGACCATATGGAACGGAAGCTATCATTCGAGAATAGGTTACCCCGGCGACACGACGGACGAATCGACCCAAAAGTATTCGGTCTAATAACACAACGCGCCATTCAACCTCGGCAGGAATCATAGAAATACACTTACGATTTCCGACCGTGGAGAAGAGAAGTTATTATACCATACAAGGGTTAGTTTCCCCAAGGGTAGTGTAGGGTATAGAATCATGAAAGAGGAATAAAGAGTCGATTGATAGTTGTCATGCGAAAGAGACGTCTCCGTGTTTTGAGTCCGAAAGAAAAGAAAAAAAGTTCGACACCAACGATCACTACAATGGCGCAGTTTTTCCTACGTTCCCAGAGTAAAGCTGGTGCAAAAGATTTCCCGGGCAGCGTGAGTTAACGCAGGATTGTAATGTGTTTCGTGGGTGGGTTTACGCATGTCATGTTGTGATTAATCAGTGCAGTTGCATGTTTCTTGTGAGGCCGTTGCCTGCCGTGCGCATTCCTGGTTGGAATTGATGTAACCGCAGATTCCTTTGGAATCGATGCCGATCTTGTACGTTCCGACGTGGAACCGACGCAGAAGCACATCCCGCGTAGGATTGATGCCTATATCAAGCAGGCACATGTCTTAATGGAATCGATGCCGGACTTATGCACATTCCGGGGGGCGAATCGATACAAAGGCACATCCCTTATGGGATCGATGCCTATTTCAAGCAGGCACATTTCTTTATGAAATCGATGCTGGTCTTGTGCACAATCCATGACGCCAGAGATGAAAATGCACATTTCTCCGCGAAATCGATACTAGCTTTCTGGATGACGTGTGCAAACAAAGCACCAATCGCTATAAACAGTTAAAGTGGCATAAATTAGTAGGTTTCAATGGTATAAATTAAAATGGTAGCTATAAACCTTGATTGTGACTTTTGGTATAAACTTATGTCAAAATGCATGCGGCATATGAATTCCGTTCAACTGTCGTGATTTGTTCTTAGCGGTTCGAGGTGCAACACGAGGAAAGTTAGGGCAGTTTTATAAAGTTTGACATCATGCCACGTAAAATAGTGAAAACGGAATGGTTTGTCGAAGAGAATGAAGAAGGGGCACCAGAATGCGTAAACGGCGTTGACGTACCGTACCATGCGTACCAAGGACCAGTTACATCGTTTTCTTTCGCTGCTTTGCAAATCGGCGAATGCAAACCGTTAGAAGGCGAAGAGATCGACAGGATCAGTTTTACGAGATGGTGCGATATTCTGGAGTCCGGGATGGCTGTGCCCGGAATTAAGGATGAGACGAAGGCCAACATCTTTAAAATGAGAGCGGGGTCCAAACTCTTGCACATTTTGGATAACACGCCCGTAAAAGACGGTCCGGAAGTGCTTATGCAACCATACACCAACGCTTTGCACCGTCTCCGCCAGTACTTCGGCTCGCGCGATTGTGTATTGCTGCAACGGCAGAAACTGCGTGCGATGCCGCAAGGACCAGAGGAACCGGACCTGAAATAAGTTCACCGGGTGTCTGCGGTTGCCAAACTTTGCGGATATATGGATGACCAGCTGGTAGAAATCGTGGCGGACGTTTTACAAAGCCATGCCGCAAACCGCCATATTCGCGAAACTGCTAGAAAAGCAGCACGAAAAGAAGATTCTCTACAAGAATTGATCAGGTAATGCCGAAGGATTTGCCAACGTTCAGGGGCGACCCCGAAGATTGGCCCTTATTTTATTGTGCGTTCGTGAATACTACGGAAGCGTGTGGATACGGAGACGCGGAGAACCTGGCGAGGGATGGGTAAAATAAAGGAGGTACCCGCACCGAAAGCTGAGCGGCTGGAAACGTTGATAACGTTTGGCATGGCGGTTCAAAACCTCAGCGACCATCTTGAGGCTGCGGGACAGATAGCCCACTTGTGCAACCCCGTGCTACTGCTAGAGTTGGTCGAGAAATTGCCTGCACAATTGCGCTTAGACTGGGCATTGTACAAGCGACAGCTACCGGCGGCGAATCTTCGTACCTTTTCTGCCTACATGTCCACACTCGTCGTAGCCGCCTCGGATGTCACCGTTGTTGCGGAAACGAAGTCGGCTAAACTGGGCATGAGCGACAAGAGGCGGGAACGGAACTTCCTTAATGCTCACTCAGTGGAAGAGTTGACGAAGAAGGACCGGCCGCGGCAACAGGAACAAACGTCGCTGGTACTGTGCTTATTGTGTGAAGATTCACGACACAAAGTAAAGGACTGTCCCACTTATGCAGCATTAAGCTTAGATCGGCGATGGAAGATTGTGCAGGACAACCACCTCTGTCGCTTGTGTTTGGGAAAGCATGGTCGTCGGCCATGCAAGGTACAGCAATCGTGCGGAATTAATTCGTGTCAGATGCGACACCATCCGTCGCTAGACGCAGCTCTGCAGAAGCCGATCAAGCCGATCACGGATGGCGAGACCAGCAAACGTGTTAACGCACATCACAATGTGAAGCAGTCCGTGATGTTCAAAATAATTCCTGTTGAGTTGTGATGGAAGGGCAAAGCAGTCGATACGTTCTCGTTCTTGGACGACGGGTCTTCCTTGACATTGGTGGAGGATTGGGTCGCCGAGCAGTTGGGAATCGACGATGGAGAAACTCTGCCGCTGTGCCTGAGTTGGACGAGCCATGTAACGCGCCTGGAACCCAAGTCCCAACGTATTTCGGTGGACATCCGTGGTGCTGGGCAGACCGGACGATTCGCGTTGAACGACACCCGCACAGTGAAGAGCCTCAACTTGCCGAAGCAGTCGTTGAACTTTGAGGAGTTGAATAAGCAGCACGCACACTTGCGGGGGTTGCCTCTTCGCAGCTATAAGGCGGTGTCCCCAGGCATCCTAATCGGGTCAAACAATGCCAGCCTAATAACAGCATTGAAGATACGAGAGGGTCAACTGGGCGACCCCATCGCAAGCAAAACGCGACTCGGTTGGACGGTTTCCGGAATGGCAGCAGACGGCGAGCGGAAAGCAAACTGGAGCTTGCATATCTGTGAGTGCTCACCGGACCGCGAGCTACACGATATGGTCAAGAATTTCTTCTCCATCGATAACGTTGGAGTGGCCGCCGACAAGGGTCCGGAGTCTGACGACGACAAACGCGCTCGCGCAATTTTGGAGCAGACGACAAGACGTGTGGGAAACAGGTTCGAAACTGGACTGCTATGGAAGTATGACCACTTCAGGTTTCCTGACAGCTTCGGAATGGCGAAACGACGATTAGAGTGCTTCGAGAGGCGAATGAAGGCGGACACCGATCTAGGAGAAAGCGTGCGACTGCAGATTGCAGAAAACCTGGAGAACAGCTACATTCATTTGGCGACGGCGAACGGGTTACGCGCCACGGATCCTGCGAGAGTATGGTGCCTGCCGTTGGGAGTTGTTAGGAACCCAAAGAAACCGGGGAAAATACGTCTCGTGTGGGACGCTGCAGCGAAGGCAGGAGGAGTCTCCCTTAACAGCATGCTTCTAAAGGGCCCGGATCTTCTAACACCCCTGCTAACAGTTCTTTTCGGCTTTCGTGAACGAAGGGTAGCAGTGTGTGGTGATCTGAAATAAATGTTTCACCAATTTAACATCATTGATACAGATACCTGTAGGGATCGAGATAGGTAAAGCGGCGGTATAATAATAAAAATAGATACCTTGTAGAATAATATTATCTACCGATTCAAAAAACGGGCGAAAGAAAACAGGCGAGATAGGAAACGGGTAAAAAAACATGCGAGATAGGAAACGGGCGACCAAGAAAAATAGGCGAGGCGAAGCGGAGAAGAGCGAAACAATTTCAAGATAGGACGCATCGCCCGGCAGGGAAGTTCTGCGGAAGCGACGGAGAAAAATCAGTCTTGTGGTTAACTGCGTATGAGACGGTTGTGAATTGTGAGCAAAAAAAGAAAAATCGAATCAAATCGAATTATAATCTTCTATTATATATATAAAAATGGATGTATGTTTGTTTGTAACGCTAAAACTCAAAAACGGCTGGACCAATCTTGATGATGTCTTCGGATGATTTGTTCGGTTTTGCCCAAGGAAGGTTTAGAAAAAAAGGAAATTGGAAAATTCCGAAGGATAAGCTGGAAAATTAGAAAATTCAAAATTTCGAGTTTTCCAAAACGTAGGAGGCTATGAGAGCAATCGTGCTCTGCTTTCGCAGCCACCTATGATCAACTGCTTTAAAGTGTGCAGCTGGAGAATCATTGAAAACTTTTCAGCGAAAACTTTATAGGTGCAAATTCTAAACTCATTGGATTTTCCTGGTATGCCACGGCATCATTTGCGACACAAAAATGGAAGTGTTATTATTATGCTTCGAAACCTTCATACTCCAAAATTATGTAATAGAACATGACTGTTTGTGACGCAGCTTTCGAATAATGTGAAAGAGACTTATAAAGGGCAGCATGTCTAACACCGAGAATTCCCTTAAGTTCCAACAATATGCCATTTCAATTTAAGCGAATTCAATTTTCAACAGACGCTGGAAGTGTGTAGTACAAATCTTGAAATTCCATGTTTTTCACATGACCATGCTATATGTGGCGTGTTAACGCTTTGGAAAACCGGCTTCTCTGTACATTTGAAAGCAATTATATGATCAGCATCAATGATTTCCAATATAAAAAAAAAAAAAAAATGGAAAATTGATATATCGGGTTTTCCATACAAAAAAACCGTTTCCGAAAACGTAGGAGGCTATGAGAGCAATCGTGTCGGGTAAAAATGGTTGTATGTTTGTTAGTGACGCTTAAACTCAAAAACAGCTGGATCAATTTTGATGATGTCTTGAGATGATTTGTATGTTTTTGCCCTACGAAGGTTTAGGAAAAAACAAAAATAGAAAATTCCAAAATTGAAATTTCGGGTTTTCAATACAAACAAAAACTTTTCCGAAAACGAAGGAGGCTATGTGAGTAATCGTGATCTTCTCTCGCAACCACGTATAAGCAATTTCTTTAAAGGTGCAAACAAGAGTTCAGCAGGTAAATTATTGAAAACTGTTCAGTGAAAACTTTAAATGTGTTTCATACAAAGTGAATGATTATAGCTCAAAAGTTGTTACAATGCCACGAAGATGTCACGCTGATATCGGTCGGCGTTCCCAAAGAACGACGCAACGACGTAATTATACAGCACGTCTTACGGAGGAAGAAGGTACTATTTCAAAGGCCTCTGCTCGAGGCGGAATGATGGAACATCGTGCGCGACAATCACAAGAGGCTCAAGAAGCTTACAATGTGCAAGAACGATTAAGAAGACGTCAAAATCGTGCTCGGGAATCTCATGAAACAAGGGCACAACGCCTGGCTGCTCTACGACAACGCCAGCAACAACAACGATTGCCTCCTTCTAATCTTGAACGTGCAGCTTTTCAATATGACCCAGACATTGAATACGATGTGCATGCATCAGTTTCATTCGGTCAAATGTCTATCGTTTGTCCGCATTGCAATGCACTGAAATTTCCAAAAGAACCAGCCGGATTGTGTTGTGCAGGTGGAAAAGTGAAATTACCAGATTTACTTCCTCCACCAGAGCCATTGCGGTCGTTGCTTTACGGTGAATCATCCAATTCGGATCATTTTTTACAACATTCCAAAATGTATAACGATTGTTTTCAAATGACGTCGTTTGGTGGGCAGATTGTGAATGAAAACAATTACAATCCCACATTCAAGGTAATTTAACCAACACCAGCTTTGTTAAAATATAAATACACACAATACCGCAAACAACACACAACACAACACTATCTAACACTTATCTCGCTTACAAAATACAAACATAACAGATTTGTCTCCAACTTTACAGATTCATGGCCAAGTTTATCATCTTGCTGGATCGCTGTTGCCGCATCCAGATCAGGAACACAAATATCTTCAAATATATTTCCTTGGAGATTCAAACGAAGAAGTAAATCGACGTTGTGCAATTTTCAAAGCGACGAAGAGGGAAATTGTGCTGCAATTGCAACAAATGTTACACGAGCACAACGAACTCATTCGATTATTCAAAACATCGTTGGAAAGTATGCCTTCTGATGATCACAGAATCGTCATAAAAGCCGACAAACGCCCAGTAGGCACCCATGCACGGCAATATAATGTACCAACAGCCGATGAAATATCAATTGTTGTTGTTGGCGATAATTTAAAATCCCGTGATATTGTCATCAAACGTCGGGCGGGAAATGTATTAGAGCGAATCAGTGAAACTCATCGATCGTATGACGCACTGCAATATCCGCTGATGTTCTGTCGTGGTGAAGATGGATATCACTTGAGATATAACATGATCAATCCGGCCAATGGTTAGTAAAAACAAAAATAAAACACTCTCGATTGTAACATCTTTTTGTCATCTTTTAGGGGTCGAGATAGATAAGAAGGTCAGTGCAATGAACTTTTATGCGCATCGAATGATGATTCGCCAAGGCATCGACAACCATCTTTTGAGATATCGCCGATTATTTCAACAGTTTGCTGTTGATGTGTACGTAGCGATCGAGACAGAACGGCTCAATTTTATTCGTTTCAACCAGGCCAAGCTCCGATCTGAAGAGTATATTCACTTGCGAGATGCGGTCAACAGCGATGCAGATGTGACTAATCTTGGGCGACTCACGATTTTGCCATCAACATACATTGGCAGCCCCAGGCACATGCACGAGTACTCGCAGGATGCGATGGCATACGTGCGGAATTATGGACGGCCGGATTTGTTTGTCACATTCGCTTGCAATCCAAAATGGCCACAGATAACGGAATTATTGCATCCCGGTCAATCAGCAAGCGATCGTCATGATATTACCGCACGAGTGTTCAAGCAACAGTTAAGATGTTTAATGGATTTTATCGTGAAGCAACGTATATATGGTGAGGTTAGATGCTGGATGTACTCTGTTGAATGGCAAAAAAGAGGTTTGCCGCACGCACATATAATTCTTTGGATGGTGGAAAAGATTACACCAGATCAAGTTGATAATATAATTTGTGCAGAAATTCCTGATCCAGAGGTAGATCCAGAATTATACGAAGTAGTGAGGACCAATATGGTACATGGACCTTGCGGACCATATAATCCCACTTCGGTGTGTATGTCTAATGATAAATGCACGAAACGGTATCCCCGTTCTTTCCTTACGGAAACGCAAACAGGAAATGATGGTTATCCACTCTATCGGCGTCGTCCACCACATGCCAATGGTAGAACATTCATCACTCAAATTAGAGGAGCAAATATCGAAGTTGACAACACATGGATCGTACCATATTCGCCGATATTGTCGAAGACTTTCAAAACACATATCAATGTTGAGTATTGCAGTTCGGTGAAATCAATCAAATACGTTTGCAAGTACGTCACCAAAGGAAGTGACATGGCGGTTATTGGCCTTGAACGAGATGAGATCAGCAAGTATCAAATGGGACGATACGTAAATTGCAATGAAGCACTCTGGAGAATATTTTCTTTTGTGCACCTCGTAGTTCATTTGGAGAATGGCCAAAGAGTGTATTTCAACCCAGAGAATGCAGTACAGCGAGCGGAAACTCCACCAGCAACAACCTTGACGAGTTTTTTTTCAACTTGCGCCAGCGATCCGTTTGCGAGAACATTGGTTTATTCGGAAATGCCTCGATATTACACATGGAACGCACTGTCGAAGAAATGGTTACGCAGAAAGCGAGGCCAACCAGTAGACGGACAGCCAGGTGTGTTCTCAACGAATGCATTAGGACGAATATACACAATCCATCCCAAAAACGACGATTGCTTCTATCTTCGGTTGCTATTGGTTAATGTACGCGGTCCAACATCGTTTGAGTCATTACGGACTGTGAATAATATCGTGTGTCCAACTTTTCGAGAAGCATGCCAGCAGTTAGAATTGTTGGAACATGATAATCAGTGGAATCAAACGATGGACGATGCGATAGCTGCCTCGCATGCCACTGAAGTTCGTACGCTTTTCGCAATGATCATTTCGACATGTCAGCCTTCTAATCCGCGCCAATTATGGGATACGTATAAAAATGACATCGCCGAAGACATTTTACATCGCATTCGAGTAGCAACAGGGAATTTAGAATTGCAAATGAACGATGAAATCTACAATGAAGCATTGGTGTTGATTGAAGATTTGTGTTTGCGTATGAGTGGCAAATTATTGAAAGAAATTCATATGCCGGAGCCAAATTGCCAAATCAGAGATGTACTGAACCGTGAATTGGAACGTGAACGTGCATACGACATACAGGCGTTGGAACAACAAGTACAAAGAAATGTCCCACTACTGAACAAGCAACAAATGAGTGCGTATGAGCGATTGATGAAGGCTGTCGATGATGGAAACGGTGGACTATATTTTCTTGATGCGCCCGGAGGAACTGGAAAAACGTTCCTAATATCATTGATTTTGGCAGCAATACGATCTCAAAATGGTATTGCGTTGGCTCTCGCATCGACGGGAATTGCTGCAACGCTACTCGAAGGTGGAAGAACGGCACATTCGGCACTTAAGCTGCCGTTAAACATGCAGGTCAATGAAACACCTGTTTGCAACATTTCAAAGCAATCAGCGATGGCGCAAGTATTGAAAAATTGTAAGCTGCACAATTGTGTAATTGTGCACAATGGCTCACAAACGGTCTTTAGAAGCACTTGACAGAACAGTGAAAGATCTGCGGAATAATAACGGTCTCTTTGGTGGCGCAATGATACTGTTAGCAGGCGATTTCAGACAAACACTTCCTGTTATTCCAAAATCAACACCGGCGGATGCATTGAACGCATGTCTCAAGTCATCGTATCTGTGGCGTTACGTGAAAACCATACGATTGAAAATGAATATGCGAGTGTACCTGCAACAGGATACAAGCGCATCAGCTTTCAACAAAGAACTGCTACGAATTGGAAATGGACATATTTCGGTAGATGCTTCCAGTGGTTTCATATCAATTCCACCTTCCATTTGTCAATTCACATCAACGAAAGATGACCTCATAAGAAATGTTTATCCGAATATTGGCCAAAATTATGTGAATGACGATTGGTTGAGTGCACGTGCCATTTTAGCTGCGAAAAATAATGATGTTAATGACTTAAATTGCCCAATTCAAAATCAAATACCGGGAGATTTTCGATCATACAAATCAATCGATCGTGTTGAAAATGAAGACGACGCCGTGAATTATCCAGTGGAATTTCTAAATTACTTGGTTTTGCCTGGTATGCCGGCGCATCATTTGAGACTCAAAGTTGGATCTGTTATCATTATGCTTCGGAAATTTTCGCAGCTAAAATTGCACGTGCACTCAGCCAATCGTCATTAAGATAATTTTCCAGCCGTATAGATAGAATAGATAGATAGAAGATAGCAGATAGAAGATAGAAGATAGAAGATAGAAAATAGAAGATAGAAGATAGAAGAAGATAGAGATAGATAGATAGATAGATAGAAGATGTTCATAGATTTTTAATATGTAAATTTCCAAAATATTACAATCAAACTTCCTTTCTTTCAAATTAGAAACCTTAAAGAAAATCTTAATGCAAGCAATCATTAATATTGGACGGGGCGAAGTTCGTCGGGTCAGCTAGTCAACCAATAAAATGATGAGAAATCACGACAATACCCACTCGTAACGGTTCCTGTTCGGGGCACATCCCTCCGATCCCGTGCAAGTTTACATTATGGATGTCGGGACGTTCGGGTCTATGTGTTCGCCCTCCCAGGCTCAGTTCATTAAATATGTCAACGCGGAAGAACACAGAGAGGAATTTCCTAAGGCATCTACCGCTATCGTGTCCAAGCACTATGTCGATGACTACTTAGACAGTTTCGACAGTGAGGAGGAGGCCATCGAGGTCGCGCTGGATGTGAAGCAGGTGCACGAGTTAAGAGTCGCGTCAGCAACATCGATGGTCGCTGTTGCCAACCACATCAAAATGCACCGGTAGCATTCGAGTCAGTAAGCAACTAAATTGCTATCCGGCCGAAATAGCATATCGATGCAATTCGATGCTTTTCGGCACACTCCCTTCCCTCCCTTCCTCCAACCATAAACCATGTAGTAACAATAAACGAACATTCTGTAATCGGCAATCGAAGAGTTAACCTCGCATCATTTATTTCGTCCGAAACTTAACTGGCGCCCGAATAGGGACCTGATAAAAGTGAGGCGTTAAAACAATATATCAAACCTGCACAACGCTCGGTAGTCAAAGGCAGTCGTGTCGTGAAAGTCTTCTTCGAATAAGTGAGGAGAAATCAAACCTGCATCAACGGAGTGGAACGAGTTAGGGACATTTCTCTCGAATCAAACTGAAGGCCCAAAGTAGAACACCACATCAAAAAGAATCACCTGAAGATTGGACGTTTCCGCCCCGAAGGAAAACTGAACAACCCACAACCTACTGCACACCACAAGAAGCGATCAGAGTCGGTTAATTCGTTGCTGATTCTGAGTCTGTAAGTTAAGTGACTAGCATTAAGAACATTTTAAATTTATAAGTGCACACTTGTGAACTATCGAAAAAAATATTGCAAGTTAATGTAAATTTAATTGCACTTGAACATTGCGAACCGTATCATTAACCATGGTATAAGTATCATTTTCATTTATCACCTTTAACATATTGAAGTGAAGAAAACTAGTTTAAGAAAGTGCTACAAGTTCATATAAAGTATCAAAATTCCGCGTACAAAAAGTAGACAAGAAATCCATACGATCAATGGAATGTTGAATGAAACGATGATCCCAACTCGCATGACCCGTGAGGACCAGTGTTTGACGGAAAGGCATCAACTTTGCCGAGATGGATTATGGAAGTTCAATACGGTTTGAAACTGTATGAACGTCTTCCTAAAGATTCCACCGAATACTGCATCATAGAAGGCACTATTCGAAGGAAAATCCAAGGTGAAGCCGCCGATGTTTTGAATTCCAATTGCCTTGCAGTCGATTGGAATACAATAAAACGGACTCTCCTCCTTTACTACAAGGACAAGAGAGACCTTAAAACGCTCGACCATGAGCTTGGTATGATTAGGAAAAGGCCATCTGAGTCACTCAGCAGCTATTTTAGTCGAGTGAATGATCTACAAACTGCAATAGTGACCCAAATTCAATCTGATCCGAAATATGCCCCTAATAACGCAGCATACATACAATTATTCAGGGAAAAAGCGTTAGATTGCTTTATAAGAGGTCTAGATAAAACCCTTAGCCTTCTACTGAAGAATTTCAACCCTAATAGTTTGAGCAGTGCATTTCAATACTGTCTATAATACTACAATATGGACATGAGATCTGCCCCATTCAATGATAACAGACATTTGAAAATACCTCAACCGATTGATTTAAAAAATTTACAATCCACCAGCCCACCCCCATCTAATATTAACATAATATCAACAAAACTAGCCAGCACGTCTCAATCAAGCAAACCTTATCCATTTTCTGCAAAAAGCATTGCGTCTGCTAACGGGAAATTTAATGCATCATCCGCTATAGATGTAACTTTTTTTGCACCAAAGTCTATGAAATCTTTCCAATTCATATTACATGATTTTCACACATATTTTGCTGGAATCATCGGAACAACTATTTTACAGACTCTTCAAACAGTTATATCCTTCATAGATTTGACGTTTCAATTTAAAACAGATGAAGGTATTCCGTTTACCATACCCATTCGAAAATACCAATCGAAAATGAATAATAATTTAATGGACTTTCGTACCGATCATCGCGAAACGAAAGCTGAACTATTGAAAATGTTGGATAGAAATCGTACAGTTTTTTACGAGCCTAATTTACGATTGACTTGTGCAACCAACGTGAAATGCATATGCAGACCTTCAAACCTTCAAACCTTGTAAACCTTCAAATAAAGAAACTTTTGAAAGATGGGATAATACGGCCATCAAGATCCGCCTGGACTTCCCCTGTTTGGATTGTTCCAAAGAAGAACGATGCATCTGGACAAAAAAAGTTCAGGATGGTAGTAGATTACAGGAAGTTAAATAATAAGACTTTTAGTGACCGGTATCCCATGCCAGAGATAACCTATGTCTTAGATCAGTTAAAAGGGCAAAAATACTTTTCTACACTCGATCTAGCTTCCGGCTTTCAATAATGGGAAATATTAATTTACACGGATGCCGTTCGGATTGAAGAACGCCCCAGCGATTTTTCAAAGAGCAACAGACGATATTTTAAGAGAACACATTGGTAAAATGTGCTACATTTACATGGACGATGTAATCGTGTTTGGAAGATCAGAAGAAGATCATTTGAAAAATTTAGATATTATTCTTAAAACATTGAATGGTGCCAACCTTAAAGTACAGTTGGACAAATCGGTCATTAGGTCATACAATAACCAGTAAAGGGATTAAGCCAAATCCACATAAAATAGATGCTATTAAGCGATTTTCTATTCCGAATACGATAAAAACATTAAGATCATTTTTAGGGTTAATGAATTATTACAGAAAGTTCATAAAAGATTTTGCAAGAATTGCAAAGCCTTTGACTAATGCTTTGCGTGGTGAAAAAAATGCTTCTTCCAATAAAAGGATCGTACTTTCGCCAGATCAACTTAAATGCTTTAATAAGTTGAAAGAGATTTTGTCCTCTTCGGATGTGCTAATTTATCCAGATTACAGCAAGCCCTTCATCTTAACCACAGACGCATCTAACTATGCAGTCGGAGCGGTATGCTCACAAGGTGAGCTAGGGAATGATAAGCCTATACATTTTGCTTCCCGTTCTCTCTCACAAACAGAAGAGTCTTATTCTGTACCAGAGAAAGAAATGCTAGCTATAATATGGGCACTTAAAACCTTTAGAAATTATTTATATGGTGCGAAATTCACCATCCTAACTGATCACCAACCTCTGACATTCACAATATCGGAGAGAAATACAAATGCTAAGCTTAAGAGATGGAAATCGTATCTCGAAGAACACGACTACAGCATAATCTATAAACCGGGTAAAACAAACGTTGTGGCTGATGCATTGAGTAGAATTTGTTGTTCTATGTCAGCAACCCAGCATTCCGCCATCGATTGTGACCAGTTTTTTATATCCTCAACTGAAGGACCTCTGAATGCATTCCGTCAGCAAGTCATAATACAAGAAGGGAAAAATAACATAGAAAAAATAACATATTCAACAATTTTATAAGAATATATATTTCAATAGATGACGTCAGCGACGAAAATTTATTGAAGATTCTAACTCATTTCGATCCTTCTAAGTTGAATGGGTTGTACACAAACGAATCATTGATGGGTATAATTCAGGAAGTTTATAGAAAAAATTTCTTTAGACAAAACATACTGAAGATACGATTCACTCAAAAATTTTTTGAGGATATAGAATCCCATTCACAACAAATGGATATCATATGTAAGGAACACAACAGAGCACACAGGGGAGTCGAAGAGAATAGACAGCAAATCATAAGAAAATATTGCTTTCCAAAAATGACAGCTATGGTAAGAAGCTTTGTCAAAACTTGTTTGATTTGCAATGAATGCAAATACAACAGAAGGCCGATTAAAAAGCCAATTCAAGAAACACCATTACCAAAAGGACCGTTTCAAATATTGCACATCGATATCCTTTTCCTAGAAAAAGGTTATTTTTTCACATGTGTGGATAAATTTTCTAAATTTGCTCAAATCAAGAAAATAGAATCGAGAGCAACCGTTGATGTGTTACCAGTACTGAAGGAAATTGTACTTAAACACAAGCCTCCTGAAATTATTGTCATGGACGGAGAGAAATCATTCAACTCGGGTGAAATTGCAGAGTTTTTCAACACATATAAGGTTACACCCTACGTAACTCCTACCGGACGCAGCGAAATAAATGGGATCGTTGAAAGGTTTCACTCAACGTTCTTAGAAATTTACAGAATAACTAAAACAGACAACCCAGAAAAAAATCTTTTTGACCTAGTTGATCTTACGGTAAACAAATACGCTTAGTTAAGGTCGCTCTTGCATCGCTCGACACCCTGGAGAATCCGAACGACGAGACCCTGCTTACTATTAATTCAGAGGCCGAGTCAATCATCAACTCCAGACCACTGACGTTCGTTCCCCTGGAATCGGCAGACCAGGAGGCACTTACACCGAACCACTTCATCCATCTCAGCTCCAACGGAGTGGTCCACGCAAGGAAGTCACTGACGGAGGTGAAGAAGGTATGCCGTACTGATTGGGACGTGGCAGGAAAGCTGGTGGACCAGTTCTGGAGAAGATGGACGAAGGAGTATCTACCGTGTATTTCCCGGCGAACGAAGTGGTTTGAAGATGTTAGGGAACCAGAGGTAGGGGATCTAGTGATCCTGCAAGACAGGGACGTAAGGAACAGCTGGACTAGAGACCGCATAATTTCCGTGGTAGCCGGACGCCGGCCGAACGCAGGTCACGAGTTACGGCTGGCTGCGGCCGGTGAGTCGGTGAGAGCCAGCTGTGGGAAGGACAAAGGGTCAAAAACAGGCAAAGGTCTTTTGTTACTGTGCAGGCTAGGAGGACAGGCATCTTTTTACCGTGATAGCGAAGAAGAATTTTGGAACACGAACGTGAGTAAAAAAAAGGGGACTGCGTTAAATTATAATAGATTAGGGGAAAATAAATTACAGCTTAAAACGTACAAACAACGTCTTCGAGGATTCGAAAATACTTCGCTAACAACCTTACCATCCCGCGAAAAGAGTTGTGCGCCGCTCTTCTTCTTACTCGGTTGCTTCAAAGGGTGCTGCCAGCGTTGAACATGTCGTTTAGGGAGATTGTGCTGTGGTGTGACAGTACAATTGTTCTAGCATGGATTCAAAAACCCTTGAGTCAGCTGCAATTATTTGTTAGAAATCGAACCGCAGTGATCCAAAAACACACCAATAATGCCAAATGGAAATATATCACATCACATCAAAATCCCGCGGACATCGTTTCCAGAGGACTACCTCTCGAAGAGTTAAAAACCAGTAACCTGTGGTGGAACGGTCCTGAATACCTTCAACAAGTCAACTATGTAGTAAATCCACCAGTAACTGTTCCTGAAGATCAAATTCCCGAACTGAAAGCAGTTACAGCCAACATTAGTGTAATTATTGAACCATTTCCATATTTTGCACGCTTCAGTAGTTTCAGAACAATTCAAAGAATAATGGGATTTGTGCTACGATTCATCGAAAATTGTCGAAAAGACCCAACTAAGCGCGAAACAAGACACCACTTGACTATCCCCGAGTTGCGCCGTTCCATCGAAGCCATCGCACGAGTCAGCCAACGTGTTTATTGTTGAGGTATTGGCAACACGGCCATGAAATGACATGTTGAGGTATTGGCAACACGGCCACGTAATGACATTCTACAGAAATAAAAATCTCTCTCTTTGTGCCGGTCGCTAATTCTGTCGCTTGTTCATTGCACAAATTATTCAACAGGTTATGGGCCCAGGAGCGATTCCTGGATGAAAAGTTGTTTTTTCCTACAAGTCTTGTGTCGAGTGGTGATTGGCGTGATACATAAAGGGACGTGTTGCGTGAGTGGTTAATCATCGAAAAATCGGTTCGTGTGTTTGGCTCGTGTATTTGTTCGTTCGTCGGTCTAAGATGGCGTCTTTGGTGGATAAAGTGGCGTCCTTTATTAAGCTGAATGCTGTAAATTACGAAAACTGGAGCTTTAAAATGAAGCTTTTATTAATAAAGGAAGGATGTTGGAACACTATAAGTAACACAAAGCCAGAGCCTGTTACGCCGGAATGGACAAAAATGGACCAGCTTGCCATGGCAACGATCGGGTTAGCGGTCGAAGATGGGCAGCTGATACACATAAGGAAAGCTATTTCAGCGAAAGAAGCGTGGGAAAATTTAGAAAAAGTGCATGTAAAGAGAACACTGAGTACAAAAGTAAGCCTTGTGAGGAAAATATGCCGGTTACGGTTAGAGCAGGATGGCAATATGGAACAACATATTGCGACGCTGACAGATTTCGTCGAAAGGCTAAATGGCTTGCAAGAGAATGCTGTATTAAATGAACAATGGCTTGTCGCCATTTTGTTTAGCAGTCTCCCCGACGAATATGAGACGTTGGTCACAGCATTAGAAGCAAGGCCCGATGCCGATTTGACTTTAGACCTTGTTAAAGGGAAGTTGATAGACGAATGGCTAAAGAAGCAAAATAAATCGAGTGTTTCTGGAAGTGAACAATCAGCTCTTCATACGGACAAACAAAGAGAGGACACCAAATGTTACTTCTGTAAAAAGCACGGGCATAAAAAGGCGGAATGTACGAAATGGAAACAGTGGAAGAAGAACAAGCCGAACAAGGATCATAGTGCGAACAGTGTTATAGATGGCAATGTATGCGACTGGGCGTTCTCCTTGATTGAAAAGCTAGAATCAGGTGTATGGATTTTAGATTCAGGTGCAACGTGCCACATCGTAAATAATCGGGATTTTTTCGATACGTTTGACACAAATGTAAACGATAAGATTAGCGTTGCAAACGGTGAACAAGTAATGTGTATCGGGAAAGGATCAGGAAAGATAATCGCCATTGATGGTAATAATAGGCTGAACACTATAACGATCAACAGTGTATTTTTTTGTACCGGCTATGAGAGCAAATTTATTATCAGTGAAAGAGTTGGTTAAGAAAGGATTCATCGTCAATTTTGATGCGAAAGGTGCAACCATTAGCAAGAATGGAGTAATTGGTGCTGTAGCGGAACTCGTTAACAATCTATTTGTGATGAAATTGCACAATCGAAGTGTATCGTACGTGAGTGAAACTAGTGAATGTATCCATGAATGGCACTGTAAACTGGGGCATCGAGATCTGAACGCTTTAAAGAATCTACCAGCATTAGTGTCAGGGATGACAGTTAAACCGTGCAAATGTTCTGAAACGTGTGAAGTTTGTATAAGCTGTAAAATGCAACGAATACCATTTCCAAAAAGCTCTGACAGCAGATCGACTAGTGTTGGAAATATCTTCGTTAAGTTTGTAATGCGTTATCAACACTGTTTAGCTTAAGAAATGAATTAGGAGGCATAACCGACGAGAGCGTATTTAGTCAGATGAATTGTAGTGAATAGATTAGAAAATGAACATGACTGACGATGAATACTTATAACAAAGGAATAAACTAGTTGCTAACTGGACACCGTCGATCAAGGTTCACTTTTTTTTTGGCACGATATTTTGGGAGATATAATTCTCACATTTTTGGTCCTTCGAGCCGGATCCTTAGAAGTGATCTAAGGGTGCTAAAGAATCGGGAGTATTCGTTTTCTGCTCTGCAACAAGAGCTCGGGAAATTCGACGGTGTCATCTACGCTCTGCATCAAGAGCAAATTGACTCTAGCGGCTCCATTTTGCGCCTTTCCAGTGGCGTCGGTTGAGCACCATTTTAGATTACAAGGCGGCTTTTGTGTTCACGCTCTGCACCAGGAGCACGGTTTCGCGATAACCGTAAGGAGTCGTATCATTAAAGGATTTTTTTGAGAGTGCGTGAGTTGTTCTATCAGTTCAGTAAAAAAAAAGTGAAGATGGAGAAAAAACTGAAGGCCGCGCAGCAAAAGAAACGGATCGCGCTGGATGGCATCAAGGCGTTGGAATTTTTCCAGGCCAAGTTTACAGAGGAAGAGGCGAACCAGATCCCGGAGGTGTTGCTGGATTTGGATCGTTACAAAGAGGAATTCTATTCAGCATTGGTGAAACTCGAAGAGCTTGACGATTCCGACGAGGCCATCGAAGCTCGCAGCGATGAGCGGAACGATCTCGATGCACGGTGTCGCCGTCTGAGGACCTTCCTGAAGGAAAACGGAGCAAAGAACATCACGCCCGCAAACCCTGAGGTTTCAGGCTTTGCAAATTCGACCTTTTCGGCATTCGGTCGACCAAGCACTTCGAACATCCGTCTCCCAAAGATTGAGCTACCATCTTTCGACGGGGACGTTACAAAATGGCTATCGTTCCGTGATCGCTTCGTAGCCATGATTGATGCTTCACCGGAGTTACCTTTGATTGCAAAGCTGCAGTATTTGCTGTCCGCGCTAAAGGGCGACGCAGCAGTACCCTTTGAGCACATAACGCTGACAGCCGAAAACTACGCTTCAACATGGGCTTCGCTTCTGAAAAGGTTCGACAATTCACGGTTGTTGATACGTGAATACTATCGAAAGCTGCACCATTTGCCGGCGGTTCGAGATGGCAACGCGAGTGATTTGATGCATCTAGTTGATGAAGTCACGCGTCATGTAAACGGACTAGTGAAATTGAAGGAGCCGATCGAATCATGGGACACTCCGTTATGCAATCTGCTGCTTCTCAAACTTGATGATGCGTCCATATTAGCATGGGAGAAACAGTCAGTTCATTGCACTAAAGATGTGTATCCTGAACTATTATCATTCATCGAAGATCGCATTCAAATATTGAAGGCTTCCCTAAGGTTCGTCGAGGAGGATAGCAGGGTGCAAGCGACGGGCAAGCAGGGGACGTGCCCAATGAAGGTGGCCGGCACGCAACGTAATCCTGCATCACGGAGGACGTCTGCAAATGCCGCCATGGCCAGGCCACTTACGTCATCACCGGCACAACCAACGTCGCCGCAACCGAAGTGTGCGCTGGGTTGCTCGAGCTCTCATTGGCTGCGCAATTGTCCAGAATTTAACAGCAAGGATGTGGATCAACGACGAGAACTAGTGTCGGCAAAGAGGTTATGTTGGAATTGCTTGAGCCCATCTCATCAGGTGAGAACATGCAGTTCCGAATACTCTTGCCGACTGTGTCACCAACGCCACAACACGTTGCTGCATACTCCTGCAAATCCTGCAAAGGTGACAATGGCGGTTCATTCGAACGACATGGTTTTTCTGGAGACGGTTTTATTGGAGATCATCGATGACTACGGGAATCGGCACGAGGCAAGAGCTCTATTGGATTCCGGATCGATGCCCAACGTCATGTCCACTGCGATGGCGCGTCAGCTCACCACGACAAGACGCAAGGTGGACATGTCGGTATCAGGCGTCGGAAATTCAGTCCAGGTGGTGAAAGGGGCAGTCACAGCGACTGTTAGGTCAAAGGTTCGGCCGTATTCGACGCAGATGGAATTTTTGGTGCTGGACGCACCAACGTCAAGCATTCCCACCGCATCCATCGATGTTTCGGCGTGGTGTATGCCGAATGTTCCCCTGGCGGATCCAGCTTTCTCTACCCCTGGAAAGATCGATATCGTCATCGGAGGCGATACCTACTGGGAGCTTCATTCCGGCCAGAAGCGCTCGTTAGGCAAGGGGAAACCGTGGCTGGTCGAGACACCGTTTGGATGGGTGGTGGCGGGAATTTCTTCCATCGGCATGCCGCAAACTTCATCAGCGTGTCTTTTGTCAACGGCGGAAGCGTCATTAGATTCTGTCATGGAGCGGTTTTGGCAGAGTGAGACTGTTGCGGAAGATCCAGTGCTGTCTGTGGAGGAGGACCATTGCGAACAAGTTTACAAGGCAACCACAACTCGCAATGCAGCTGGACGGTACGTTGTTCAATTTCCACGCAGTTCTGATCCGAGTATCTTTTTAGGAGCGTCCAAACAAATCGCAGACAGGCGACTGCTAGCCATGGAACGGCGTCTCAAATCAAATTCTAAAATGAAAATGGCATATGTTGAATTCATGCGTGACTATGAACGGTTGGGCCACATGAAAAAGCTCTCTGAGCCGATTGACGATTCTGTACTGCATTATTACGTGCCACACCACGCGGTCGTCAAAGAGTCGAGCACCACTACCAAGGTCAGGGTTGTTTTCGACGCGTCTTGCAAAACGACTTCAGGATGGTCATTGAATGATATGCTCCTCGTTGGACCCGTGATACAACAAGACCTGTATTCAATCATGCTTCGGTTCCGTTCGCATCCAATAGCCCTGGTGGCGGACGTCGAAAAAATGTATCGTCAGGTCCTTCATGATGCTTCGGACAGAAACCTGCTGCGCATTCGGTATAGAGAAGAGTCATCCGATCCCATCAGTACCTACGAGTTGCAGACAGTCACGTACGGCACCGCTTCAGCACCATTTTTGGCAACGCGAACCCTAAAACAAATTGCATTGGATTACAAGGATAAGTACCCGCTTGCTGCGAACCCAGTTCTGAATGATTTTTACGTCGATGACCTGCTGACGGGAACTAGGAGTGTATCACAGGCCGTCGAAATGCGCCAGCAAATTTCGTCAATGCTAGAGTCTGCAGGTTTCATCTTGAAGAAATGGGCGTCAAACATCCCTAACGTGCTAACTGGGCTGCCGCAAGAAGATTTGGCGATTCAACCATCTCATGAATGGAGCAGCAACCAATGTATTTCGACTTTAGGGCTGGTGTGGGAACCAGCCAGCGATGAGTTGCATTTCCGCATTGAAATTACACCAGCTGAATCGGTGGTGACAAAGAGACTTGTTTTGTCACACATTGCAAGAATCTTTGATATTCTTGGATTACTCGGACCAACCATCGTTGTCGCAAAGATCTTCATGCAGAAGCTTTGGTCAGTGAGGCCGGATGGTAAGGCTTTGGACTGGGACTCAGCGTTGCCGTCTCATCTGGAGCATGAGTGGAAGAAATTCCATTCAACATTATCATCGCTTCGTGAGCTGAAGGTTCCGCGGTTTGTTGCACAACGGAATGCATTAAAGTCGCAGTTGCACATCTTCGCGGATGCCTCACAAGAGGCATATGGTGCATGCTGTTACGTTCGTACGGAGTCGCCTTCCGGCAACTCAGTGGTACTACTTACGGCGAAATCCAAAGTAGTTTCTTTGAAAAATGCACACTCAATCGCCAGACTGGAGCTTTGTGCAGCACGATTGGCCACGCGACTTGTGCAGAAGGTCAGCCTTTCTTTGGAGGTTCCATTAACCTTTTTTCATTGGACCGATTCGTCAACGGTGCTGCACTGGCTGAAATCACCACCACGACGCTGGAAGCCATTTGTTGCCAACAGAGTGGCTCAAATTCAACGAGACAGCGAAATCACGTGCTGGAGACACATTCCAGGAGTGGATAATCCAGCAGACGATATCTCACGGGGGCTGAGTCCAGACACACTGCTCGAGTGTCAACGTTGGTGGCACGGGCCGCATTGGTTGTCACTTGGTGCAGAACATTGGCCTCAAGGAGGGGCCGAAAGCGAAGAGGAAATTGATCTGAGTGACGAACGAAATATACCACAATTGGTTGCAACGACAGTTAATGGTTCAGACGTCAGTGCCAAACTGTTCGAACGCTTTTCTTCTTACCTCAAACTTCAGCGAGCGACCGCTTACTGGTTGCGTTACTTCGATTGCTTGAAGAATGCAGGGACTGATTGTGGTAGCACACGATGTGCGACAACTATAGACCCACTCACTAAGGACGAGCTACAAAGGGCGGAGCTGAAGTTGTGTAAACTATCTCAGCAAATCTCGTTCGCAGAAGAGATTCAGATACTCCAGGCAGGCAGCGATGTATCGCGTGGTTCTCGCTTGAAATGGTTGTCACCATTCGTCGATGCATCAGGTGTGCTACGTGTGGGTGGCCGGCTCAGGAACGCACAATTGGACATTGCCACAAAACATCCGATCGTATTATCATCAAAGCACCCATTGGCATCATTATTGGTAGAGGCTTATCACACGAAGCTGCTACACGCGGGCCCTCAACTGCTATTAGCCACACTACGAAACAAGTTCTGGATACTGGGTGGCCGCAGCTTGTGCAAAACGGTATTCCATAGATGTGTCAAATGCTTCAAGGTTAAGCCGACACTTGTTAAGCAAAGTGTTGCGGATCTGCCAACGTCCAGAGTCTCACCGTCGCGTCCTTTCTCTGTTTGTGGCGTCGATTACTGCGGGCCAGTAATGTTGAAGTCCGCTATCCGTAATCGCAGTGCAACCAAAGCATATATCGCCATCTTCGTATGCTTTGCTACCAGGGCGGTGCACATCGAATTGGTCCACGATCTAACAACTACTGCCTTTCTCTCAGCTCTTCGCAGATTCGTAGCACGCAGGGGTCAGATAAGAGAAATTCATTCCGATAACGCCACAACCTTCAAGGGAGCTGCACATGATCTGCATCGGGTGTACCAGAATCTCAAGTGTAGTCAGAAAGATCGTGACGCAGTCTTCAACTGGTGTGCTAACAACGAAGTCCAGTGGAAATTCATTCCTCCGCGCGCACCTCATTTCGGAGGATTATGGGAAGCTGCAGTTCGTTCCGCGAAACAACATCTGATTCGAACCTTGGGTTCAACGAGTCTAACTCAGGAAGCAATGTTAACATTACTAGCACAAGTTGAACAATGCCTCAATTCTCGGCCTTTGATACCGTTATCGAGCGAACCGACGGATACGGAACCACTAACACCAGGCCACTTCCTCATAGGGTCAGGCATGTTCGCACTACCGCAAGAAGATTTGAGTGAGGTACCATCAAATAGGTTACGAGAATATCAATTGGTTCAAAAACACGTTCAGGGCATTTGGAAAAGGTGGTATCCTGAGTACCTACAACAGCTTCAGGCGCGCGCCAAGAACAGCTCTCCGACACCAGTCACCTTAAAGGAAGGACAGTTAGTAATCGTCAAGGAAGATAATATACCACCTACTTTATGGCCAATGGGCCGAATAGTGAAAATACATCCAGGAAAAGATGGTGTGGTACGGGTGGTCACTTTACGCACAGCAGCAGGAAAAGAAACCACTCGCGCAGTTGCTAGATTAGCTATTCTTCCAAATCAAACCATAACATAAACAAACACTACATGATCACGATTCAGTAGTGACAGCAAGGTATCAGGGCTAGCGATAGAATCGACGCTTAGTTTATATCAATTCTTAATCTTGTTTATTTTTCATTATTTGATATCTTCATTTGTTCTTAACATTTTAATTAATTCATTTCATTATTCATAAAAAAAAAAAAACTCATTTTTTGGTGGCCGGGAATGTTGGAAATATCTTCGTTAAGTTTGTAATGCGTTATCAACACTGTTTAGCTTAAGAAATGAATTAGGAGGCATAACCGACGAGAGCGTATTTAGTCAGATGAATTGTAGTGAATAGATTAGAAAATGAACATGACTGACGATGAATACTTATAACAAAGGAATAAACTAGTTGCTAACTGGACACCGTCGATCAAGGTTCACTTTTTTTTGGCACGATATTTTGGGAGATATAATTCTCACAACTAGTGTTTTGGATCTAATACATACGGATGTATGTGGACCAATGCGGACAGCGACGCTAGGTGGTAAGAGATACTTCCTTACGTTTATAGACGACTTCAGCAAATATACAGTGGTTTTTCTTTTAAAACAGAAATCAGAGACGTTGAACTGCCTGAAGGAGTATGTCGAGCTGATTCGCAATAAGTTTGGGAAGAAACCAAAAGTACTACGATCGGATAACGGAGGAGAATATGTTGGAAAGGAATTCAAAGAATATCTAAAGAACAATGGTATAGTTGGACAATTTTCTTCACCGTATTCGCCTCAGCAGAACGGCACGGCTGAGCGAAAGAACAGATATTTAGTGGAAATGGTGCGGTGCATGTTATCCCAGGCAAAACTAGATCATCGTTATTGGGGTGAAGCGATAATAACAGCCAACTATTTACAAAATCGTTTACCATCCCGCGTGATAAAAAGTACGCCTTATGAACGTTGGAACGGAAAGAAGCCAGATATAAAACATATTAGACCTTTTGGCATAGACGTTTACTGTTATATACCCAGTCAGAAACGAGGAAAGCTAGATCCAAAAGCCTATAAGCTCAAGTTGATGGGATATAGTGAACAGTCCAAGGCGTACAGGTTAATAGATCTGACGACTAAAAAGATCACGATTAGTCGAGATGTTAAGTTCGTTAATAGTTTTCACGCGATACAATGTCCTCATGGTTCGGAAAAGCAATCGTCATCGAGTGAAATGTTTATACCATTGAGTGATGAACGTGAAAAATGCGTGATGAACGATCTTGCGGATAAGGTGTCAGAATCTCATAATGAGCATCGAGATTCTAATACTAGCTCCTCGTCGTGTGAAGGTGAACAAGTGTCTCCTATCAATGAAGATTCCATAAAAGAACAGGATTCTGACGACGATGTATGGGAGGATGCTGTTCCTGATGAAGTAGACAACGCACCACGAAGATCGACACGATCTACTAGAGGTATTTTACCTGCTAGGTATGCTTGTTTGGCGGATGCTGAGGTTCAGGAGGAGCCTAAAACAGTAAAGGAAGCGTTGGCACGTCCGGATGCTGACAAGTGGAAGCAGGCGATGATGGAGGAACTCGACTCCATGAAGAGCAACGATGCGTGGGACCTAGTAGATGCTCCTGAGGGTAAACGAGTCCTCGGATGCAAATGGGTCTTCCGGCTGAAACGTATGGCGAATGGGGAGATCATTCGTTACAAAGCTCGACTCGTGGCACAGGGCTTCAATCAACGATACGGATGTGAATATGACGAAGTTTTCGCACCAGTGGTACGGCAAACTACCTTTAGATGTTTGATGTCGGTTGCGGCTAAGCGTGGAATGATTATGCGGCAGTATGACATTAAAACAGCGTTTCTAAACGGTGACCTTGAGGAGGAGTTGTATATGCGACAACCGCCGAGTTTCTCTGTTAAAGGTGTCGAAAACAAGGTCTGTCGTTTGAAAAGAAGTATTTATGGGTTAAAGCAAAGTGCTCGATTATGGAACATGAAACTACATAAGGTTTTAGAAGTTGAAGGTTTCAAGAAAAGCGAGGCAGATGCATGCTTATACTACAGGACAGTTAAAGATAACAGTTGTTTTGTTTTGGTTTATGTTGATGATCTCATTATTGCCAGCAATGTAGAAAGTGACATAAAATCGGTACATGAAATATTATCAAATAATTTCGAAGTAGTAAGCTTAGGAGAAGTGTCTAACTATGTAGGTATTGAAGTAAATCGTGATAGTGCGGGTAATTACTTTATTTCACAGCGAAAATACATAGAAGATATTATAACATCTGCTGGATTGCAAGAGGCTAAACCTTCTAAGATTCCTATTGATGTAGGTTATATGAAACCAGATAGGGAAGAAAAACATCTGTCTGATAATGGAGCATATCAAAAGTTGATTGGAAAGTTGTTGTTTGTAGCAGTAAATAGCCGACCGGATATTTCGGCATCTATATCGATTCTAAGTAGGAAGCTACAAAATCCAACGCAAAGAGACTGGAACGAACTTAAAAGAGTTGTTAGATATTTAAAAGGCTCTATAGATTTGAAATTAAGGATCAGTCGTTGCAATGATGATTCAGGCTTGGTAGGATATGCGGATGCTGATTGGGCAGAAAACCAAAATGATCGTAAATCGAATAGTGGATTCTTGTTCAAGTTTTGTGGAGGTACGATAGCATGGGTATGTCGTAAACAGACATGTGTATCTCTGTCAACAACAGAATCAGAATACATTGCTTTATCAGAGGCATCGCAAGAAGCTATTTGGTTGAAACGACTGTTGCGAGATCTAGGTGAAGATGTATCAATAATTATCAGTGAGGATAATCAATCTTGTTTAAAACTATTAGAGTCGGACAAGTTTAGTAACAGAACCAAGCATATTGACACGAAATACAATTTTGTAAAGGATTTGTGCAGAAAAGGAACTATCAAGTTTGTATACTGTCCATCGGAGCTAATGATAGCAGACCTACTTACAAAACCCGTAAAGCGTGTTAGGATTGAACAATTAAGAAAGCAAGCTGGACTAGGATAGTAGTAGCCAGTGTTGAGGAGGAGTGTTGAGGTATTGGCAACACGGCCATGAAATGACATGTTGAGGTATTGGCAACACGGCCACGTAATGACATTCTACAGAAATAAAAATCTCTCTCTTTGTGCCGGTCGCTAATTCTGTCGCTTGTTCATTGCACAAATTATTCAACGAATAATGGAGGACGAAGTTCAGCGAGTAGTTGCCAACGAATCCAGCAAGAAGCTCGCCAACCTTCGACCAATCTATTCCGATGGATTATTGCGTGTAGGCGGTCGGCTTGATCGATCTCTACTACCCTTCGAAAAACGCCATCCCTTCATTCTGCCGAACAAGGACCCGGTTATCCACCTGTTAATTCGACAAATGTACGTCGATTTACTTCACGTAGGTCAAACTGGCCTGATGAATGCTATGCGTCAACGATATTGGCTCTTGAACGCACGCTCTACGATCCGATCCATCACCCGCAAATGTGTCACCTGCTTCAAAGCCAATCCTTCTCATACAAGCCAGTTGATGGGAAACCTGCCACCTGCAAGAGTGATACCTTCTCCACCGTTTGCGATCAGCGGTGTGGATTATGCTGGTACAATTTTTATAAAACAAGGAGTTCGTCGTCCAACACTCATCAAATCATACATAGCAGTTTACGTATGTATGACAACAAAAGCAGTTCATCTTGAAGCAGTATCTGACTTAAGCACGGATGCTTTCCTAGCATCTCTGAAGCGTGTTATCGGCCGAAGGGGAATGATGCAGAAGGTTCACTCGGAAAACGCAACCAATTTTCGTGGAGCTAAACAAATTTTCGGTGCTGCCTATCGAAGAGAACGCGCCCGATACGAACATCACCAAGTAAAATATTGAGAAGCCTCAACGGGGGGAATATGTTCTGTCTTCTACGGAATGTGTTACATGGCCATAGCCTACTTGATTAAATAGAATAAGCAATGTAAGAAGCAATAAGCAATTAGAAATATCATAGTAGGCCTGTTTTGAGATTATATAGGAAATAATTACGCATCACTACATAAGCATGTAACGAAATAGTGCCTTCCGGCCATGTCACGGAGAAAATATATGGTACAAACGAGGATTAGTAGTACGCTTTTCAAGTTAACCATCAGTGATTGGGTATTGTGTCTGTTGGCTTGCCCGTCGGCATAGTCCCAAATATCTAGCCGTGAGTGGATCCAGCCGCGAGACACTCCCTGGATCATCCTCCTCTCGGGTTTGCTAACCAGAGGACGGTTGTGCGCATCCTAGCGACAACCAATTTGTATGGAACCTTACACTAACCGGGAAACCGTGTCATAAGTGGAAGTTTAAGAAACGTTCGTGCTTCCTGCGCGAACAGTCTTCAGGTAACCTCCGATCTGACCACATTATTGCTGAAGTGAATCGAACAATCCGTGTTAGAAATCTAACGCGCGCCGTACGAGATAGCCAAGAGCAAGTGAGAAGGCGGCTGCTTAGATGAGCCAACCGTGAGAAGGCGGCGGATAGTGGCCGTAGTTTCGGGGACGAACCTGGCCCGATCGGACACGATCGCGGCCGGGAATTAGATAAAAGGGCGATACGCGCCACGATGGGCTCCTTTTTGTAATATTATTCAGCCGTGGAGACACGGTTAAATATACTAATTTGTGGTCGTCGTGTATGACGCACCGACAATCCCAAACTGTGTCCGGCTGAGTTGCACGATTTGCAACAATCCGAAACAGAATTTTATTGAGCTGTCGAACAACCAGCGTTCCAGCTCCATCTGGAAGTGGCGTCCCCAGCGTTACCAGCTTGCCGGGCATCGAGCGTCTCACTGGCAAAGATAACCGTCTCAATTGGAAGATCGATAAGCGATTAAAAATCCTGGCGATAAAAACAGGCTAGATAGGAAACTGGCAAAAAAAATGCGAGATAGGAAACGGGCGACCAAGAAAAACAGGCGTGGCGAAGCGAAGAAGAGCGAAGCATAGCAAGCTAAGTAAGGGAACGCATTTTCAAGATAGGACGGATCGCCAATACAGAAAGAAGCAGAAGGAGAAGGTCAACAAAAAAGAGAATCAGGCGCCGAAAGCGACCAAGAACCCGGCGAAGAACTCGGCGAAGAAGAAGAATCCGGCCATCCTCATTTAGGGTGACGGGATAATGGAAGAGCTGGAGATGGCCCGGAAGGACGCGACATTCTCCGGAATCGTAGAAGGTGCTGTGGAAACCGTCCGCCGGTCCCACAGAACAAACGGAGTGGTCGTTGAACTGAAGGAGGACCTGGAAGATGCGGAAAAGGTCTTTGAGGCATTCAATGAAGCTTGCAAGAACGCCAATGTAGTCAAGGGACTAATTCCACGGGAGGAACTCTGTTGTAGGGCAGATAGCTTCTGCATGCCGGAGCTGCTTGTTGAAAAACTGGAGGAGCAGCACGGCGTCAAGCTACGTTCTGAGGAGGTGTTCCTCATACCAACCAGCTGTAGCATACGCTACGCATCCATACGTTTTTAACAAAACATACATTGTATGAATATGCAATGTTGCAACCGACAGGAAAAGAGCCAGACAGAATCGACCGGAAGGTAATCAAATACGAATTTACCAATACCCGATTATCATGACAAATCAGAATTAAAGAACAAAGACAGAACCAAGGCGCATCCGAAAGTAGGTCAGAAAAACATACCCGCCAACGACGCGACACCGGAAATGCAAGTAGGGCATAATCAGAAGCCGCGACGGCCAGCCGAAAAGGGCCAATGCACGAAACCAGCGGATGACGAAACGCACCGTAAACAAATGCGTTTCGATAAGCAAATGTAATTTTTACGATACTGCAAAAAATTGTAAATCTGTAACCGACAAATCGAAGTGGACAAAATAAAGTGAACGGGAAGCGATCGACAGTCTTGACCTAACAGTGAGCCTGATCGGACGTTTTCGATCGTGCCCCCCCTCCAAAGTAATAAGTGTTTCCATAAGTGTTCTCTAAAAATAACTCTTACACAGCGATGGACAACAGAAGGCAATCTTTAAGGTGACGATAGCCAACGCCAGCAAACTGATCGGCAGCAAGCTAAAAACGGGATGGACTTGCAGCGTAATCGAGCGGTCAAACAGCAAGCCTCGATGCTATCGCTGCTATCAGTACGGCCACTTTGGGGCGCGATGCACAGGTCCTGACCACACCGCAAAATGCAAGTGGTGCGCGGAAGAACGCCATCCTCAGGGCACCATTTGTAAGAACAAGCTGAAGTGCTTAGATTGTGGAAAGGAAGGCCACGCTGTCGCCTCCAAATGGTGTGAGAAAACCAACAGAAAATAATGGAGATTATCCAAATCAATCTCAATCATTCGAGGATAGCGCAGGACCTGCTGCATCTGACGGCAAGAGTGGAGGAATGTGATGTGGCACTACTCTCGGACGCATACCACGTACCAGAAGATCCAAGGTGGGTGAGCGACGGGTCGGGCAAAGCTGCCATTTTTGCGTGCGGTCGTTTTCCCGTTCAGCGAGTGGTGTGCGCAGGCATTATTCAAAGAATAATGGGATTTGTGCTACGATTCATCGAAAATTGTCGAAAAGACCCAACTAAGCGCGAAACAAGACACCACTTGACTATCCCCGAGTTGCGCCGTTCCATCGAAGCCATCGCACGAGTCAGCCAACGTGTTTATCTGGAGGACGAAGTTCAGCGAGTAGTTGCCAACGAATCCAGCAAGAAGCTCGCCAACCTTCGACCAATCTATTCCGATGGATTATTGCGTGTAGGCGGTCGGCTTGATCGATCTCTACTACCCTTCGAAAAACGCCATCCCTTCATTCTGCCGAACAAGGACCCGGTTATCCACCTGTTAATTCGACAAATGTACGTCGATTTACTTCACGTAGGTCAAACTGGCCTGATGAATGCTATGCGTCAACGATATTGGCTCTTGAACGCACGCTCTACGATCCGATCCATCACCCGCAAATGTGTCACCTGCTTCAAAGCCAATCCTTCTCATACAAGCCAGTTGATGGGAAACCTGCCACCTGCAAGAGTGATACCTTCTCCACCGTTTGCGATCAGCGGTGTGGATTATGCTGGTACAATTTTTATAAAACAAGGAGTTCGTCGTCCAACACTCATCAAATCATACATAGCAGTTTACGTATGTATGACAACAAAAGCAGTTCATCTTGAAGCAGTATCTGACTTAAGCACGGATGCTTTCCTAGCATCTCTGAAGCGTGTTATCGGCCGAAGGGGAATGATGCAGAAGGTTCACTCGGAAAACGCAACCAATTTTCGTGGAGCTAAACAAATTTTCGGTGCTGCCTATCGAAGAGAACGCGCCCGATACGAACATCACCAAGTAAAATATTGAGAAGCCTCAACGGGGGGAATATGTTCTGTCTTCTACGGAATGTGTTACATGGCCATAGCCTACTTGATTAAATAGAATAAGCAATGTAAGAAGCAATAAGCAATTAGAAATATCATAGTAGGCCTGTTTTGAGATTATATAGGAAATAATTACGCATCACTACATAAGCATGTAACGAAATAGTGCCTTCCGGCCATGTCACGGAGAAAATATATGGTACAAACGAGGATTAGTAGTACGCTTTTCAAGTTAACCATCAGTGATTGGGTATTGTGTCTGTTGGCTTGTCCGTCGGCATAGTCCCAAATATCTAGCCGTGAGTGGATCCAGCCGCGAGACACTCCTCCTCTCGGGTTTGCTCGGGTTGACATCATCCTCCTCTCGGGTTTGCTAACCAGAGGACGGTTGTGCGCATCCTAGCGACAACCAATTTGTATGGAACCTTACACTAACCGGGAAACCGTGTCATAAGTGGAAGTTTAAGAAAAGTTCGTGCTTCCTGCGCGAACAGTCTTCAGGTAACCTCCGATCTGACCACATTATTGCTGAAGTGAATCGAACGATCCGAAACGGAAGTTTATTGAGCTGTCGAAAAACCAGCGTTCCAGCTCCATCTGGAAGTGGCGTCCCCAGCGTTACCAGCTTGCCGGGCATCGAGCGTCTCACTGGCAAAGATAACCGTCTCAATTGGAAGATCGATAAGCGATTAAAAAACCTGGCGAAAAAAACAGGCTAGATAGGAAACTGGCAAAAAAAATGCGAGATAGGAAACGGGCGACCAAGAAAAACAGGCGTGGCGAAGCGAAGAAGAGCGAAGCATAGCAAGCTAAGTAAGGGAACGCATTTTCAAGATAGGACGGATCGCCAATACAGAAAGAAGCAGAAGGAGAAGGTCAACAAAAAAGAGAATCAGGCGCCGAAAGCGACCAAGAACCCGGCGAAGAACTCGGCGAAGAAGAAGAATCCGGCCATCCTCATTTAGGGTGACGGGATAATGGAAGAGCTGGAGATGGCCCGGAAGGACGCGACATTCTCCGGAATCGTAGAAGGTGCTGTGGAGACCGTCCGCCGGTCCCACAGAACAAACGGAGTGGTCGTTGAACTGAAGGAGGACCTGGAAGATGCGGAAAAGGTCTTTGAGGCATTCAATGAAGCTTGCAAGAACGCCAATGTAGTCAAGGGACTAATTCCACGGGAGGAACTCTGTTGTAGGGCAGATAGCTTCTGCATGCCGGAGCTGCTTGTTGAAAAACTGGAGGAGCAGCACGGCGTCAAGCTACGTTCTGAGGAGGTGTTCCTCATACCAACCAGCTGTAGCATACGCTACGCATCCATACGTTTTTAACAAAACATACATTGTATGAATATGCAATGTTGCAACCGACAGGAAAAGAGCCAGACAGAATCGACCGGAAGGTAATCAAATACGAATTTACCAATACCCGATTATCATGACAAATCAGAATTAAAGAACAAAGACAGAACCAAGGCGCATCCGAAAGTAGGTCAGAAAAACATACCCGCCAACGACGCGACACCGGAAATGCAAGTAGGGCATAATCAGAAGCCGCGACGGCCAGCCGAAAAGGGCCAATGCACGAAACCAGCGGATGACGAAACGCACCGTAAACAAATGCGTTTCGATAAGCAAATGTAATTTTTACGATACTGCAAAAAATTGTAAATCTGTAACCGACAAATCGAAGTGGACAAAATAAAGTGAACGGGAAGCGATCGACAGTCTTGACCTAACAGTGAGCCTGATCGGACGTTTTCGATCGTGCCCCCCCTCCAAAGTAATAAGTGTTTCCATAAGTGTTCTCTAAAAATAACTCTTACACAGCGATGGACAACAGAAGGAAATCTTTAAGGTGACGATAGCCAACGCCAGCAAACTGATCGGCAGCAAGCTAAAAACGGGATGGACTTGCAGCGTAATCGAGCGGTCAAACAGCAAGCCTCGATGCTATCGCTGCTATCAGTACGGCCACTTTGGGGCGCGATGCACAGGTCCTGACCACACCGCAAAATGCAAGTGGTGCGCGGAAGAACGCCATCCTCAGGGCACCATTTGTAAGAACAAGCTGAAGTGCTTAGATTGTGGAAAGGAAGGCCACGCTGTCGCCTCCAAATGGTGTGATAAAACCAACAGAAAATAATGGAGATTATCCAAATCAATCTCAATCATTCGAGGATAGCGCAGGACCTGCTGCATCTGACGGCAAGAGTGGAGGAATGTGATGTGGCACTACTCTCGGACGCATACCACGTACCAGAAGATCCACGGTGGGTGAGCGACGGGTCGGGCAAAGCTGCCATTTTTGCGTACGGTCGTATTCCCGTTCAGCGAGTGGTGTGCGCAGGCATTAGGGGAGTTGCGGCAGCTGAAATAAACAACATCCTGTTTATAAGCTGCTACGCTGCGCCACAACCCAGCATGACGGCCATCGAATTCCAAGGGCTCCTGGACAGGATAACATTGCTGGCGCATGGGAGAGATCGCGTGGTTGTAGCCGGGGAATTCAATGCGTGGGCAGAGTCCTGGGGAAGTGTCCGGAACAACCAGCGAGGAGACGAACTGTCCGCTACAATGGACCTTCTAGGACTGACTCTGCTGAATAGAGGTCAGAAACCTACATTCCTCGGCGTCGGGAGTCTGGGACGAGGTACATCCATAGTGGATGTATCTTTCGTCAGCCCGACACTAGCAGCACAGTCCAACTGGGAAGTCCACGAGTAGTATACCGCGAGCGACCACGCGGCTATCAGGTTCAGGGTTGGAGCGCCATCAAGAGAGGAAAGCCAGACGACAAGGGCACCTCAAAACCTCTGGAGGCGATGGCACACCGCGAAATTTAACAAGGAGCTCTTCGCGGAGGCGCTTTGGTGGACGGGCTTTCGCAAATCCAAGATCGATGCCAAGGACGTTACGGCATCTCTGGTCCGTGCCTGCGACCTCATCATGCCAAGAGTTCGAAAGAGTCGAGGGAAGCGACAAGTTTACTGGTGGACTGAGGAGATCACTAGACTTCGAGCTCAATGCAACCGCACCCGTCGTCGACTAAAACGGGAACGCGATGAAGAGCGGAGGGTGATCCTCGTAGAAGAGCTGCGTCGTAACCGACGGGCACTGAAGCAGGAGATCCGCCGAAGTAAACGGGTCTGCTTCGAGGAACTGCAGGAATCGCTACAGGATGACGTCTTCGGCAAGGGCTACAAGGTGGTCATGGCACGCCTGGGAGGAAGGGGACAACCGCAGGAAAAAGACCCGGCAAAACTCTCCACCATCATCAAGGAGCTATTTCCACGACACGAGCAAGTGGAATGGGCCGAAGCAACAACCGATCCCGAACCACCAGAGCCCATCACAACAGAGGAGCTATTGGAGCTGGCTGCAAGGCTACCAACAAGGAAAGCGGACCGGATGGGATCCCAAACGTGGCCCTAACGGCTGCGATCGGGGCATACCCGGAGATCTTCCGCGCTCTCTACCAGAAGGATCTTGACAGCGGCACCTTCCCAAGGATCTGGAAGAGTCAACGCTTGGTTCTTCTGCAGAAGCCCGGGAAACCACCGGAAGACCCGTCCAGCTACAGACCACTCTGTATGATAAACACCGCGGGCAAGGTCTTTGAAAGGTTGATACTCAATCGGCTCAACAAACATCTCGAGACCGGGAATCACCTTTCACCAAGGCAGTTTGGCTTCAGAAAAGGACGATCTACGACACAGGCGATAGAAGAGGTGCTGAGCAAAGCCAGAGAAGCTTGGAGCCTTGGATTCTCCTACGACCGAGTAGTGCGTGATAGTGTCTGTATGTTGGTAGCCTTGGACGTTAGGAATGCCTTCAATTCGGCAAGCTGGGCACGCATTGCTGAAGCCCTCCGAAGGATGCAGGTCTCGCAGAAACTTTACGCTCTCCTGCGAGACTATTTCAGAGAACGGGAATTGGCGTATGAGACCCACGACGGAATAGTCTCAGAGGCGGGGACTTCCGGGGTTCCACAAGGGTCCATCTTGGGCCCCACGTTGTGGAACGTGATGTATGATGACCTTCTGCGAGTGCCTCTCCCCAACGGAGTAGGGATTGTAGGCTTCGCGGACGACATTATCCTCACAGTGAAGGCACCCATCAAGGAAGCAGCATCGGAGTTGGCAGAGGATGCGGTGGAGATTGTTTTTGATTGGCTAGAGTCAAGGCAACTAAGACTCGCCCATCAAAAAACAGAAATCACAGCCTGCAGCACATTTCGGGACCGGGGTCGGTCGTCGCAGATCACGATGCCCAATGGTCAAGTGATCACGTCGAAACGATACATCAAATACCTGGGAGTGATACTGGCCGGCAACCAGTCATGGGAGCCGCACGTGCAGTACATCACCGAAAAGGCAAGGAGAGTTCGCGATGCTCTGATGAGGCTGCTGCACAACCACCGTGGACCAGTGGCTAGCAAGAGAAGGCTTCTCGGAGAGGTAGTGAACTCCATACTTAGGTACGGAGCGGAAATTTGAGGCCCGCAGGCAGCCAGTGGCCGTATGGTTCACAACCGCCGAACTGATCAGCCCGAGCACTCGTACTTTGCAAAGCCACTGAACCAACTGCAACGTACTATAGCGATAAAAGTGGCCAGCGCCTTCAACACCACCAGCTTCCTGGCAGCGTGCATTGTTGCGAGCATCATCCCAGAAACTCTGCTCATCCAGGAAGATGCAAAGGTTGCTGAGCGAGCAAGGACGGAGGAGACACCTAGGCAGGCGATACGGAGTGAGGAAAGAAAGAAGACATTCCAAGAGCTACAACGGCGATGGGATTTACCAAGAAGCAGCCACCACCAGCGATGGACCCATCGATTGATACCCGATGTCGAAAAGTGGTACACCAGAAGGCATGGCGAAGTGGACTTCTTCCTCGCGCAGTTGCTCACTGGCCATGGGTATTTTAAGGAGTTTCTGAATGGCATGAAGTTCCACAGTAGCAACAGGTGCTTCCACTGCCCAAATCGTGTAGAGACTGCGGAGCACGTCATGTTCAAGTGTCCACGCTATGACCATCGCCGTATGGCACTCCGGGATAGTGATGGAAGGACTCTGACTGCGGACAACATCATTGCAGCAATGGTGCAGGATGCGGAAGTATTCAACACCGTCAAGAAAACAGCGAAGGAGATCTTCCAGCACCTTGGAAAGGAGTGGCGTGACTTCCAGCAAGCAGCAGCGAGGAGAGAAAGAACGTCGGCGCTGTCCTCTCAACAGCGGACCAGGCGCAACGATGTGGTGGGTGAAAGCTGATCATAATGAGAAGCGAGTAGCCAAGTGCTGCCCGCCCTCACCCGGTTAACGCCGGGTGTTAGGACGGGAGTGCGAACGATGCAACATACAGGGCTAAACGGACCTAATTACTCGCTGCATGGTAAAAGAAACCAGAAATGCGGTACGTCGATCTGAGAAACCACGCATCTGTAGTGGATGAGTCCTTTACTGTCTCCTCCGGTAGTAATGGCACTAGCCCAGACCCAGGAGAGACAGTGGACAGTCCGGGAGGAGGTTTAGCACGGTAAAAATCCGGCATGGAATAGAGGGACCCCTAGCGAGTGGGGACCAGCCATCTTGGCGGAAGGCCCTCAGCCTTACCACACAGTATCCGATGATCGCATGCTGAAGAAATTCATCATGTGGGATGGGTGCTGGAAGATTCCTCCTCCCTTATAAAAAAAAAAAAAAGATAGGACGGATCGCCCGACAGCGGAAGTTCTGCGGGAGTGACGCAGAAGACTGAGTCTTGTAGTTGACTGCTTAAGAAACAGTTGTAAATCGTTACAGGAAAATAAAAAACGAATTAAATCGAATTAAAATCAAAAATAAAATGAAGAGAAATCACGACATACGGCACCAGAGGTATCAGCTTCCGATGACAAAGGGCTAACTAAAAAGGTTGGATTGTTGCACAAATTGATAAAGACCGATCTAACAACATGCTCATCTATGCAAGATTATGTAGCTCGAATCATCTCTACAGCGCATCAGCTTGACGGAATAGGTTTCACTATTTCCGACGAATGGGTTGGTACATTGTTGTTGACTGGAATACCCGAAGATTATAGGCCAATGATAATGGCACTCGAAACCTCTGGCACAGCTCTTACCGGAGATGTGATCAAGACAAAACTGTTGCAGGAAGTAGCATTTGCATCGACAAATAGCATTTGCACTAGCAGTTGGTAATAAACATACAAAGAGCAATCAGTATAAAAGATTAGAAAGCAATGGTAAGCCAAACAAAGGACAAAAGTGCAGAAAATGTGAGAAATTCGGCCACATTTCTCGTGGTTGTTAAACAAGGCAGGTAACAAATCAATCGTTATGCACTGTTTTAACAAGTTTCTTCTAGTAGCAAGTATGACTGGTTTAAAGAATCTGGTGCCAGTACACACATGACGTGCAATGAAGAACTTTTACGAGATATCACAGATCATACCGGAACGGTTTGAGCAGCTCATGGAGTCAATATGAACATTACTGCTGTTGGTACAGCAACAATCAAGCCCATATGTACTAAGGAGGAGTTACCGGTACGAAATGTACATTATGTTCCCGATTTATCAATTAATCTTCTATCCGTAAACCAAATGGTCCAAAGGGTTGCACAATAACTTTTACAGCTAATGGTTGAAACATTTTTGGTAAAATTGACGAGTTAATTGCTACCGGAAGACGTGAAGGTGATTTATTTTGTGGCGGTCGGCGCCACCTATGTGTCAAACACTTAAGCGACCGTCACTCATCCACTTGGACGGACCGTCGCTCAGCAGCGCTCGTTTAACTAGTGTAAGTAGTAGCTACTAATATATTGTAATAGATAGGATTAAGTATAAGTAAGTATAGGTTAGCGAGTGACAGGGACGACGGTCATAAAAGTCGGACGCGCCGACTTCAGAGTCTCTTATCTGATCTGAACCATCTACCGAGCAGTTCGGCTAAAAAAAATAAGCGCTAGAACAAAACGTGGTGGCCTCAACATTCGTTAATTTAAACTCGAACAACGGCATGAGAATATACAGAGTGGATTTGCATGTTCGTCGAATGTAAACATAGAAATGTGGCATCAACGTCTTGGGGAATTTTAATATGAACAGTGTACAGAAGCTGGCGTACGAACTAGCAACAGGCTTAAACATTGATGGTAGCGACGCAAAAGGCAAACACTGCCGTTTACCATTCCAAAAGGAAAGCTCACGAGCACATGCAATGCTTGATGTCGTCCACACAGATATCTGTGGTCGCATGGAAATAGCGTCTTACGGCGGGTAGCGCTATTTTATGGTATTTGTAGAGGATTACTCTCGCAAAATATGGGTGCACTATTTGCAAAACCAACTCAGGAAAAGGACACCAGCCTTGGCTTGGACTTGGCTTTTGAACGGGACACCGCTGCACGTGGAGAGCCTACGTGACCAAACCGTGAGAACCATGGTGTCGACGCAACCAGCTCAGGCAGTAAGGCGCGGGTTCGATACGATTAGATAGTCTTAGTTCGGCGTTCAATAGCAACAGTTTGAAATTGTAACGTTCATTATAGGTTTAGCGAATTAAGTTTTTTTTATGCCTAAAATGGTGTAAGAAAAATTAACTAATGTTTTTCATAGCTATTTGAAGGCGAAAGATATATTTCATCATACAACAAACCCAAACACAGCTGAGCAAAATGGCATGGCTGAGCGCGCAAACTGTTTGATAGTTGAGCGTGCTAGATGTTTGTTATATGGTGCACAGCTCGAAAAAAGAATTATCGCAAAAAATAAACGCCGCGGTACACTATACGAACTGGTGCTTTATCGAGAAATTTGTGATGATGGTGCGTGTCTCTATTCGTGTGGTCGAAAAGAACTGAAATTATGACATTGATGGTATGGGCATCTAAGTGCGAAAAATCTGCAGGAATTCATCAACAAAAGGATGGTAGGAGAAATTGCTATGAGTGTCAAGAACCCCGAAAGTGAGTTTGTCAGCGAATCAGGCCACGTGGGAAAACAGTCGCGAAAACCATTTTCTAAGTTTGATTGCAAAAGATCAAAACGCGTTCTAGAGCTAATACATTCAGATGTGTGTGGACCGATATCACAATAAGCCGACAGTTGGTTTGGCTTCGTGGTCTGTGGGAGGAAATGGGTGATCATTAGGAGGAACCAACCCGGATGTTTGAATTCAACCAAAGTTGCATCCAGTTAGTTGGTTCAGAGAGATCGAGTCGTCGCTCAAAGCACATTGAAACGCGCGAGCAGTTCGTGAAGAAGCTATGTGAACGAGGAGTGCTCAAGCTAGAGTACTGTGCAACTGAGGAGATGGCTGCTGACATATGGACGAAGCCATTGCGAACGAAGCAGCGCAAGCTTTCTTTGATGCCCGGATTGTCGTTCAACCGTTGCAACGGTCGTTGAGGAGGAGTGTTGTGGTTACAACGACGTTCCCACCCACTGCGCTGTCGTTATTCAGCTTGCGGTGGAACATGGTATAACAGAAGCCTGTCATCGTTGTTTTTTTTTTTTCCTTGTGCGGTGACGCTTGTCAAACGAAGCGTCTCACGCGCCTGTAAAGAAGCCCGAAATAAAAATTGCCTTTTTGTGTCAAGATTATGCGCAAAGGAGGGGCGCTAGCGACGCATGTGGAAAAAATCCAGGGGTGCGAAGTGGATAAAATAAACGAGGAAATTTTTCAGAGGACGCACCGAGCAACAAGAGACGCCACTGGAGCGGCGGTTTCACGCGGAATGGTTAGATATGGCGTTCGTACAGGACCCCCGACACGACCGCGAGAAAGAAGTTTCGGATACCAAGGACGATCAACTTGGAAAAACTTCAAAAACCCGGGTAGCTACTATGGGCAGAGCAGCTCGTGTGCCGTAAATAAGTTCGCCCTTTGCTGGAAATGTACCAGCCAATTCCACCCTCCGTCAGTAAGAAAACGGGCCACATTGAACGCGCCTGTCGACAAATTCCAACACCAGGGACACCCAAACGTCGGTTCAGCCAGGAAGAAGAAAAATTGGTAAAACCCAAGAGAATCACAATGGTAGCGAAAGAGGAGGATGAAAATGAAGAGATAAACGCCGTAAGTGATTATGCAACTTGAACTTTCCTCTTTGAGCTTCGAAGATAGCGGCTTTATTTTAAATAATTGAATTTTTTTTGAAATCTGGACGGAATAAAAAGAAAGCACCCGGGATTCTGTTGCCATTAATAGATGTCACGATCTGGACGCCAAGAAAGGATGTATTCTCGGCCGAATCGTGAACACATCGGTGTTATTTTAAATAGATTCTGGTGCGGAAGTAAATACCATAGACGATAAAATTTTTGAAAAGTTGCGGGGCGACGAAACAGCCAGGGAACAGCTGTATTGCGTTACACAAGGCACAGATAAGGCGCTCCGTGCGTACGCCAGTCCAGGCGAGATAAAGGTGGTAGGAACCTTCGTAGCCGAGTTAGTTAGAGAAATGTAATGTTAGAAAAAACGCTAAACCACTGCTTGGCAGAGAAACGGCCCTTAGATACAGCGTTTGCAAGTCGGATTAAAAGTACCAATCGATGGTACTGAAGCGACCCAGCTGAAATCAACATAGGAAATGCTGCGTTAGCTTGTTTCCTTTCGAATCGTGGGAAACGCTGCGACGGCTGCATGCGGGAATCGATATGTTGGGCAAGAGCAGAGGGGATAGGCAGGGAAGGTTGGAGAATGGGGGTCGTCCCAGCGGGGATCGTCAAATAGTATATAAGTACCCGAAAATGTAAAATAAAGTTTCGCAGTTTGACCTGGAATTGCCAGGGGGTCACTAGAAGCAGTTCGGTGTTGTCTTTTAATCTCGTGGCGGACTCAACCCGATATCATCAACTCACTCAGAGTAGCTCAGCACTCAGCCGAATATGTTGTACCATTAGGTTTAGAATAAAGCTATCTTCCATTCCAACCACTGCCAGGGTAAGACGTATCGCTACGCATCCGAAATCAGCCCACGCAAACGAACACGCCGCCAACCTTAACCCCAAAATCTCTTTCCGCTCTTCGTTTCGTCCACATTTAGAGCTAAAGCGTGCATTTCTAAGGAGAAACTTTTAAGTTTTTCTTCAGTACAATGACTAATGGAAACCACTTCAAGAACTTTCCCGGCGAAATCTTCGCTATTACTAATATTCCTCTACCGTTTCGGGTGTAGGCAGAACGTAGACTTCAAGACCTTCTGGATACAGGGATCATAGAGCTTGCAACGGACTCAATGGATAGGTTATGTTCCTCACTATTAGTCGTCCCCAAGGGCAAAGACGATATCCGATTAGTAGTAGATTTGAGAGGGCCTAATGACAAATGCATAATACGGACACCTTTTCGCATGCCAACTCTCGAAGAGATTCTCTCCGATCTGCACGGTGCCAAGTGGTTCTCCAATATTGACCTCTCAATTCTTTCCATCCGCATTCTTTCATGTCGAAATAGCGGAACAGTCGCGGCATTTAACTAATTTTTTTTGCGGGAAATGCAACGTATCGCTTTAAACGGCTACCCTTTGGACTCTGCAATACCCCAGACATATATCAGGAGCTTCTGCAGACCAAGATATTATCCGGATGCAAAGGTCAGAGATGTTACTTGGATGAAATTTTTGTGCATGGCGCTACAAAAGAAGAACATGACAGAAATCTGAAGGCGATTCTCCGTCAACTTAAGAATCATAACGTGCGTATCAACATGGAAAAGTGTGTGCTTGGTAAGGAGAAAGTAAACTTTATATTATTTTCAATTTCGGATCAGGGACTAGGCGTTGAGGATGAAAAGTTAAAAGCATTACCAAAGTTTTTGCAGGGCAGTTTTTGGACAGACGTTATAGAAAGCACTCGCAAGAAAATCAAATACACTTTGACTTTAAGAAAAGAAAAAAAAAAGTTTCATAATAATCGAACGAATAATGATGACAACGAGGGCTACGAGCCTACCGGCTACGACAGCAATGGCTAAACTAGACTTCAAGGCTTCAACGGTGGATCAGTTGAGAGTGGAGACTTTAAATGGTAGATCATTGTTCTTTTTGGTGTACGTAGATGATATGCTGCTAGCCACATCCACTCAAAAAGAAGCAATTCAAATATGCAATGGCCTCAACCTAGAATTCAGCATCACCTGCCTGGGAGAAATAAAGCACTTTCTCGGTTTGGAAGTTCACAAAAGCGTAGGTTTCTACAACCTTAGGTTGAAGACGTTCATTGATAAGCTGTTGGAGCTGCATGGTATTGTAATATGTTAGCTTTAAGGTATGCTATGATGTGTTCACCTTGGGACAAGAGTGTAGAGTAAACGTCAGAAGAATAAGGAATAAACGGACAGTCGCAGACTGGAGCGAGAACGAACAAGACGTGCTACGATACTACAGCCACATAGAAAAGGCGAAGCGCAATGCGAATTGTTGTTGTTGTAGCAACCGGACAACCGTGAAATAAACGTCTGTTATCAAGCAAGTGTGTTTTCGCGGATTAGTTAACATTAGAATGTGCATCGACGCCGTAAAGTTACTTTGGTGAACACATTCTATTGTGAATTGTCAGCTGAGCTTTGACCGTCCGATAAAACAGAACCACTGCGTGTCAAGGGTATTTTATTCAAACAGTCAACAGAATGGAGTACAATAACCTCAAAAGAAACAAACAATCTTGTCCATTCTATACCAAAATGATTGGCAGAAATTGTAAAAATGAAGGGATACGCTTCCCGAAACTAATAAAAGTAGGTAGTGTAAACATGCACGTATAAACCTAGCTTAAGTTTAGATTATAAACGTCATTGCGCGATAGTTGTAACTACCTTGGGAATAAACTGACAGATAACCGTCATTCGAAGATTGACGCACAAGCTGGAAAGACGCGTGTAGTTGCTTTGTGAAAATTATTACTTTGTGAACCCTTTCTACAACTCAGAAGTGGGATACGTTAGCCATCGTCATGCCTACAAAGGACGAAATGCTGTGCATGCTTGAACATGCCGAAGTCAATGTACCCGCAACCGCCACATTAGCACAAATCCGACGGCTCTTTGAGCAATCGTGTTCGATTGTGTGCGAGCAGGAGACGCCAGTGCAAAATATGCCTCTTGAAGCAGTTCACGAAATCGACAATCATGGCGAGCCATCGTGTAATGTGCTTGGAATGATCGAGCTCGAGGAAAGTTTAATCATTCCCAAAGGAAAGCATGATCCAATACAAGGAGAATACGGCGATGCAGTTGCTGGGGTAAGCACCAATACCAAGCCGCCGTACAAAATGGCCGCAATGCCTGATCATAAGACATGTTTCATCGTGCCCAAAAGAGTGAGTGAAGCGACACAAAAGGAGCATGTCAAACCAGTTTGCGGAGTGCTCATCAACACCGAAACGACGCGCAAAATGGCGACCAGCGAGGATAGCAACTCTGTTGCATCGGTGAATCCGAAACCATTGCGAGAAAACCGTGTTGAATGCGCAAGTATTGGTGAAGCTAACCAAAAGCTGCTTCCACTATCCGAAGTTATTGCCTATGTGGAAGGTTTAATGGATAAATTTAACGGTGATAACGGAGAAGATGTTAATATGTGGGTCGGCCAACTAGAACAAACATTTCACATGCTGCAAATTGACGACGTACAAAAAATAATAGTTACACGCCGATTGCTCGAAGGAACCGCCGCAATGTTGATTAAATCATCTATCCATACCGATTATGAGGAACTGAAACAGAAACTGCTGATTAATTTTTCTTCAAAACCACCGACCGAAAGTGTATATCGTCAACTCCGACAACGTAAATTGCTTCCGAACGAGACAACAACACGATATATAATGGAAATGGAAAACATCGCAACAAGAGCAGTGATTCCGGAACAAGAACTCACTTCTATTATTCTTGATGGGATCGGAGATCCTACTAATGCCGCTGCAATCCGATTTGCGACCAATAGTATGAACGAGCTACGAGCTGCGCTACAACGATACGAATTTATTCGGCCCCGTCAAATGAAGCAAACAATAGCAGCACCAAATACTGCCCGATCTGATACTACAGTAAAATGCTACAACTGTGCGCGTTACGGGCATCATCAGCAGGATTGTCGACAACCCAGACGTCCACCAGGATCGTGCTTCTTGTGCCACAAGACAGGACATGTAATTCGCGATTGCCCTCAACGTGCCCCATCTACTTCAGCGGCAGTTCAACAGGGAGAGGTTACGTCGCACTACGAGCTTCAGCCAACAAACGAAGTCCACCCAATGCAAAATGTAAGTGTGGCAATTTTATCTAACAATCACGTGAGCTCTGCATTCTCAAATGTGTATTCTCTTTTTGATACGGGTAGCCCCAGGAGTTTTATTAGTGAACAAATAGTCCCCAGAATTGAGTACCACCCAAAACTATCAGAATACCGCGGACTAGGAAATGGAAGACTAACGACACTCGGACAAGTAGAATGTTTGATTCGCTTTCGCCGCTCATTTGTTCAGCATTCGTTCATTATCATCCCATCTAATCAAACGGCATGGCCGATGATCATCGGTCGGGATTTGTTGGAAAAACTGAAGGTTAATCTTTGTTACAAGCGATGTGCTTATTCTATCAATGAACTTTTGAAAATACGGACTACAAATAAAGTTGCATTACAATCAAATATTGAAAGACGCCTACTTACGCTAGATCTAATGAAAAATAATTCGACTGATTTGACGAACAAAAATACTACTGCAATAGGATCTGATGCTAGAGTATTATCAGCTGCATTTTCTGAACTTTGTGCAATTGAAATCAGTGCCACCGAAAATCATTTTGATGTAGGTTCTAATCTTAATTTTGAGCAATCACTTCAATTGAATTGTGTAATTCAGAAGGATTATTTAGAGTTCACGTGTGAAGTAAAAGCTAACCCAGACCATTCAATGAGTATCAACTTAACGAGTGAATCGCCCATATTTTGTAAGCCAAGACGATTGTCATTTTCCGAGCGTAATCAAGTGAAGACGATTGTGCATGATCTTTTGAAAAAAAACATCGTTCGGCCTAGCAATTCACCATACGCGTCCGCTATCGTTCTTGTGCGGAAAAAGAATGGAGAAGTGCGCATGTGTATAGATTACAGGCCGTTGAACAAAATTACTGTACGCGATAATTATCCATTGCCACTGATAGATACATGCATTGAGCATCTCAGCAATAAGCGGATTTTTAGCCTGATGGATTTAAAGAGCGGATTTCATCAGATAGCAATGAATGAAAAATCAATTCCATACACAGCCTTTGTAACTCCTGATGGCCAATATGAATATACAAAAATGCCATTTGGCTTAAGAAATGCACCATCCCAATTTCAAAGATTTATTAATTCGGTGCTGCGCGAATTTATAGAGCAGGGAAAACTTGTTGTCTATCTAGATGACATAATTGTTGGTAGTGAAAACTTTGAAGACCATGTTCAAACACTCAGTGCGGTATTAAAAACATTGCGCAAGAATGGGTTGGAGTTAAGGCTGGATAAATGCAAGTTTGGCTACAGTGACCTTGACTATCTCGGTTACCATGTAAATGCCAACGGTATTCATCCGAGTGATCACCATCTTCAAGCAATACTTAATTATCCAGTTCCCAGAAATGCTAAAGAAGTTCAGCGTTGTTTAGGTCTCTTCTCATATTTCCGGCGATTTGTACCATCTTTTTCGAGAATTGCCAAACCATTGAGCAATTTGCTGAAGGAAAAAACACCCTTCCAGTTTGATGATGATTGTATGAATGCTTTTCAAGAATTAAAGACAAAACTCCTAAATTCTCCAATACTAGCTATTTTCGACCCCAAACGCGAAACACAACTCCACTGTGACGCTAGCTCGTCAGGTTTTGGGTCAGTGCTATTGCAGAAGCAGGATGATGATAAATTTCATCCCATAGCATATTTTTCGAAAACAACATCTTCGTCTGAATCTCATCTTCACAGCTATGAATTGGAGACATTGTCGGTGATTTATGCCCTTAAACGCTTTCATCATTACGTACACGGCCTTCACATAATTATTGTAACCGATTGTAATTCGCTAGTTGAAACTCTCAAGAACCGAAACTGCTCTGCTAAGATCGCGAGATGGGCTCTTTTTTTGGAAAACTATGACTATAGCATTCAATATCGCCCAGGAAGTACCATGAGTCACGCAGATGCTCTTAGTCGCGTATCAATGGCTGGTGCTGTGAGTGAATTGGATATTGATTATCAGTTGCAAATTGCTCAAACAAGTGATCCTGAGATAATCAAGATAAAAGAAGAACTGGAAAATGGTTTGTCCGAAGGGTTTGCAATTCACGATGGTGTAGTATATCGTGAACCGTCTGCAGGAAAACTTTTATTGTTAGTACCGAAACGAATGATCAACAATGTTATACGGAATGTGCATGAAAAGATAGGGCATTTAGGGGTAGATAAATGTTGCACAAAAATCAGTAGACATTTTTGGTTCCCTGCAATGCGGAACCGGGTGGACAATTTTATCAGAAACTGTTTGAAATGCATTGTGTATTCAGCACCCGCTCGCAAAAATATGCGTAACCTTCACAGTATTTCAAAGAATCCCGTACCGTTCGATACCTTGCACATCGACCATCTTGGGCCTCTTCCTTCTTTAAAATCAAAGAAAAAGTATTTGTTGGTCGTTATAGACGCATTCACAAAGTTTACTAAACTATACCCTACATCTTCTACCAGCAGTCGAGAAGTTTGTAATGCACTGAATCAGTACTTTGCTTACTACAGTCGCCCTAGACGGTTAATAAGTGACCAGGCCACCTGTTTTACATCTAAAGAGTTCACAAGTTTTCTTAATAACCGTAATATAATTCATGTACTAAATGCAGTTGCATCTCCTCAAGCAAATGGACAGGTGGAGCGAGTCAATCGAGTTATCAAACCAATTCTTAGCAAAATTTCCGATCCCCTAGACCACAGCGACTGGTACAGTAAATTACAAATAGTAGAATATGCTTTGAATAACTCTGTACATAGTTCGACACAACAACTTCCATCAGTTTTGCTATTTGGAATAGAACAACGAGGAACAGCAATAGACGAAATAACAGAGTACTTAGACGGAAAACAGGAAAATAGTATAGGTTTAACCGAGTGTCGTAACATAGCTTCTCAAAATATAATTAAATCGCAAATGGTTAACGCAAAGCAGTTTAGCAAAACACATCGCCCAGCAGAAAAGTTTGAGGAAGGAGATCTTGTAGCAATTCGTTATACAGATCACTCCGTTAATACTAACAAGAAGCTCCTACCGAAATACAAGGGCCCGTATATCGTTTACAAAAAGCTCCTTAACGATCGATATGTAATACGTGATGTCAACGGTTTCAAGCAAACCCAAATACCATACGACAATATTTTAGAGTCAGATAAGCTAAGGCTTTGGAGTAGCTCTGAAGTGGAACCTGTACCATACAATTCCCAACCAGAATTTGGAGAATAGTGAAATTGAGGGCAATTTGTAGTCAGGAACGGCCGAGCTGTAAACATGCACGTATAAACCTAGCTTAAGTTTAGATTATAAACGTCATTGCGCGATAGTTGTAACTACCTTGGGAATAAACTGACAGATAACCGTCATTCGAAGATTGACGCACAAGCTGGAAAGACGCGTGTAGTTGCTTTGTGAAAATTATTACTTTGTGAACCCTTTCTACAGTAGACTGAAATAAAAATTAAAACAATATGTAGTATATTACCATTGTTCTACCTGAATACCAATTATGGCGGACCGTGTTGTTGTCACCTTGGGATTTGTGAATATGGTTGCTGAATGTCAGATGCAACGGTTGGCAGCCATGGAACAGGATTTCGAGAGGATATTAATTGTGTTAATTGTATTTTGGCGAATAAAGTGTTATTTTATGTATTGTACAACAACACAAAAGTGGCGACGAGTATATAGGCGGGACTGCTGAACAACGATTTTTGCTGATAAAAGAAAGCTTCACCGAATTGTACATATTTACGCGCAGCCTTTATTCAAAATGGAGAACGAACAGCCATCGTATGGCAGCCAAAGCGATCAGCATCACAGCGGTGTCACCGGTGCGGAAAGTAATTGGATACAGGAGATTTTTCGTCAGCAGCAAATATCCTTACACCAGCAGCAAGAAGCATTTTTAAACCAGCAGGAGCAGATTATGACGAAAGTGCTTCCGGAGCTCCGATCGCTTCTGGAAAACGTGCCCGCGGTAAATGCTTATGCCTTTGCCAAATGCACAATATTGGCGCATTTCGAGGAATCACAGCGGAGCCGACTTCATCGTCTCCTGTTGGAAATGGAGATAGGAGATCGTAAACCATCTCAACTTTTGACAGAGATGCGACGCGCGACAGACGGAACCATGACCGAGTCAATGTTGATCGACCTGTGGATCGGGCGACTACCACCGCACAATCTCTCCACACCTTGGATCTTAACTTACGACGATCGTTCCTGTGGAATTTTAACATCGCCGACTTAAGTTCCGCAATCCTGGGAGCTGATTTTCTACGGCATCACCATCTGCTAGTAGACCTCCGTCACCGTTGTTTGGTAGATGCACAAACGAAACTACGTGTACAAGGTTTTCCGGACAACACACAACAAGTCACTCTCAAGGCTTGCGATGCTACTTCCCCCATGGCCAACCTCCTCGACGAGTTTCCCGAATTAACGACCAACTTCACGCCTGGTTCACACACACAGTCCGAGATCAAACACCACATTGAGACCACAGGAACACCCGTATTTGATCGAGCCCGACGACAATCACCGGAGAAGTACGACGCAGCACGAGCCGAATTCGAAGCTTTAATGCGACTCGGCATCTGCCGCCCATCCAACAGCTGTTGGGCCAGCCCGCTTTATATGGTCCGCAAGGCGGACGGCACCTGGCGGCCATGCGGTGACTATCGAGCGTTAAACGCTCAAACTGTCCCGGATCGGTACCCTCTGTAATAAGATAGGTTCCTGGCAACACTGGCAGGTGACAGCGATGGTTGCGGTAGCAATCTGTCAGACAGACGTAAGCAGAAGCTGGAACTGGACGGATCGATGAATTACAAAATAGTAATAAATTGTGTATATAGATAAATAATACACCCTCTACCCTACTTGCAGGACTTCGCTTGCAAGGTAAGTCAATTTTTTCAAAAGTTGATCTACAGAAGGCGTACCGTTCGGCCTGTTCAAGTTCACGACGATGCAATTCGGTCTTCGCAACGCGGCGCAGACCTTTCAACGACTAATCCACGGAGTGATGAGAGGTATAGATTTTGCCTTTCCCTATGTGGACGACATAATAATCGCTTCCGCGTCACTCGGAGAGCACCAACAACATCTGCGAACCGTTTTCGAACGCCTACAGGAACATGGACTGAAGAAAAACCAGGCAAAATGCGAGTTCGCGAAGACGGAGGTCAGCTTTCTGGGCCACCGAGTCACAGCACAAGGCATCCGTCAACTTTCTGAGAAAGTAGACGCCATACGATTCTACGCGATTCTACCGCCGGTTCTTGCCTAACGCTCCCGAGTGTGTTCAAGCATTCAAAGACTGCAAGTCGCAATTCGCTGACGCAGCACTGCTAGCACACCCGGACCGCCATGCCGAACTGTCCTTATGCACAGACGCCTCGGACTTTGCAGCTGGCGCAGCCCTTCATCAGGTGATCAACGACGAAATGCAACCGTTGGGGTTCTTCTCGAAGAAATTCGCGACGCACAAAGGAAGTACTCCACATACGATTAACGGCGATCTACCTGGCCGTGCGACACTTCCGCCATCTTCTCGAAGGAAGAAACTTCCACGTGTGCACCGACCACAAGCCACTGGTGTTTGCCTTTAGGCAACCCCTGGACAAGGCCACCAACGCTACTGCCTCACGATCATCGACAGGTACACCCGCTGGCCGGAGGCCATTCCGATTCCAAATATAGCAGCCCCGACGGTAGCGTCCGCATTAATTAGCAATTGGATTGCCCATTTCGGTGTGCCCTCACATATTACAACGGACCAAGGTCGGCAGTTCGAATCTGCCCTCTTCGCCGAGCTCACGCGAGCACTCGGCATAAAACACCTCCGGACCACCGCTTATCACCCACAACCTAACGGGCTGATAGAGCGATGGCACCGCACGCTGAAAGCGGCCATCTGCTGCAAGGATAGTACGCGGTGGACCGACCACCTGCCTATCATACTACTCGGCCTACGAACGACACCACGGGAGGACACCAAGGTCTCGCCAGCGGAGTTGGTCTATGGATCGGTATTGAAGATTCCAGCCATCTTCTTCCACAGCCAACCACAGGCAACTCCACACGATACTACAGACTAGTGTTGGCAGAATCGGGATTCGGAAGACTCGAAGATTCGATCCCTAGAGGGATCCTAAAGATTCGAATCCCATTTGACGGATCCTTAAGATTCGAATCCCATTTGACGGATTCTAAAGATTTGATTCGATTGGGATTCGAATCTTTTTTTATTTGTTTGGGATTCGAATCTGTTTTGATTTGTTTGGGATTCGAATCTGTTTCGATTTGTTTGGGATTCGAATCTGTTTTGATTTGATTGGGATTCGTATCAGATTTGATTTGTTTGGGATTCGTATCAGAATGTTTTGGAAATCGATTTGATTTGATTTGATTTTGATTTTGTTTACTTTGGTTCGATGAAGAGAGTTGAAGAGAGAGATGAACAGTTCTCTCTCCTAGACAGAGATGAACCGATAACTGATATCCGAGAAATACGTTCGGAGGATAGGCTTTCGATCATGAGTGATCAATCCTGCAACGGTGTTAGTGCACCGAGCAACTCGGCAATACCGCCTCATTGTCCGATTCAGCAAGGTGCTGGCAGCAGCAAAAAAGTGCTACCAATATCGGTGATGAGTAATTCGGTTGCTTCTGTCCATAAGCTCGTGATCGACGCAAAAGTAGTGCGTTACACTACCACACAAAAGCGCACCGGTACGGTGGTGCAGGTTACGTGTAACCAAAACTTCCACAAAGTGGTAAATCATTTTAAGAAATGCAACGTGAACTTCCACACGTATCAATTGGAAGAAGACAAGACCACAAAAATTGTGCTCCATGGCCTGATCGATCTTCCGATCGATACAGTCAAAACGATCCTGGCGGAAGAAAACCTTCATCCAACCATGATCAAAAAACTGGAAGTAAGGAAGAAGAGGTACGACGAGCATGCCGTCTACCTGCTTCATTTCCCGAGAGCTTCCATTAAGATGCAACTTTTACGGACGATTCATGCTGTATACCACTGCAAGTTCTCATGGACATACTTCTCTAAACGCGAAGGCCCTATGCAATGCAAAAGGTGGCCGGCCTCGCTTTAAGCGCATGTACGACGAGACCACAAAGGCAGGTGGGTTTTCAGACCTAGAAAACCTTACCAGGCTACAAAAACATTTGAAGGGTGATGCATTACGCTCAGTTAGCGGGCTAATGCTGAACCCAGAAAACGTCACTAAGATCATTGAAAGGCTCTACGGCAATCCAGATAGCGTCTATTCGGCACTATTAAACGAACTACTGGCCGTTAAGAATCCATCACTAGACCACCCGGCACAGTTTATAAGATTTTCAAATGCGCTCCACGATTTGATCGATAATATGATGATGCTCGATCAAGGCGCTTATCTAAACGATAGAAGGCTTCTTAAAGACCTTGTTGCCCGCTGACGGCGGCAGAGGCAGCAACGGCCGGGACACGAGGATGCAACCCGACGACGCTGACGCTACAGAGCAGGCTCGGCGCAAGCTAGAAATTTAGTCCTAAGCTAGGTTCCCTCCGAACAAGTTCGATCAAATCAAACCGTGAATAAGGAAAATATATCTTTTGTCACATTACTTATCAAACCGTGAATAAAGAAATTATATTTTTCGACGGCTTAGCGCGAAAATCCTGCGTAGTGAAGTGAACAGTGGAAGATAACCGAAAAAAAAACTCTTATCGCCAGTGGCCCCGCGAAAGCATCGGAGTGAAACACCCCGAGTAGTGGACCCCCCGCCATCTTATACACCAGGAAAAAGCAGCTAAAGAATCTACAACCCGAACACGTCGGACAACTTAGCAGACTCCGGGACGACGAAAATCATCTTGTAAGTATTTAGTGCGGCGAAAATTACGTAAAAATTCCTCAACGACACTAATACTAACCAAAAATCGGTGGAGACGATTATTTGTGAACAAAATAATTGTTTAAAAAGTCTACCAAGTGTAACGAACATTGTGAACAAATTTTCATACACTAACCCAACCAACGGAGATAATTATTTGTGAAAAAAAAAATTATCTTAAATTCGAAAAACTAACCCTTGCGGACGAAGCACCTTATTTTGCGCATACAAATAAGAGGCAATTATTTGTGCATAAAATAATTTCGCCTGAGTGAGTGACTCGCGGAGTTGACTTAAGAAAACGCTGACCATAGGTAAAAACCGAAACAGCAGTAGAGAGACCATTTTTCTCAAAAACAGAGGAATAATGGCAACCAACGAGGAGTTGATGGCACATATTGCCCAACTTTCCGAAAACCTGCGTTCCCTCATGGAACAGCTGAACTTGATGAGGAACAGACCGGTGGTGGATCCGTTCACCTATTATAAGACACCGGACCCCATCAGAGAGGAACAGAAGAGAAACTCTCGCATGGATAGAGGAAGTGGAAGACGCCCTCGATCTTTTTAAAGAATGCAAAGAAGAACCGATCTACCCTCAGCTGATCAGGGCCGTTAAAAGCAAGATCACGGGAGAGGCTAGAGAAATCCTGATCGCAGCGGGAAACCCCAGCGACTGGACCGACATAAAGGATGTTCTGTTACATTCCTACGGGGATAAGAGAGACTTAGCATCTCACATCCAATCCCTTTTTTATATTACACTCGGTAAGAAAACGATTACAGAGTACTTTAACAAGCTTAAACAAATCGATACAGCAATTAAGAACACGGCGAATTCGACTGACGAATTCAAAGGTGCTACGAAGCAGATCAATGCTTTCATTGGACTGATATGCACCACACGCTACGTGGACGGCTTAGGAGTTAACCTCTCGATGATCGTCAGGAGCGACAAGCCTGAATCATTAGAGGAAGCGCATACGTACGCTATGCAGTATTCAAACGCAGCGTACCGCCAAAAACTAGAGAAAAATAACATCAGGCAACCGGAGCAAAGAAGGCAATTCCCAAATCAACCAATAAAAACAAACTCTTACCCACCAGCAAACAAGTCAGACAGATTTAAAGCCAAACCCACCGAGGTATACAAATACAGCCCAGATGAGGATGTTTCCATGAGAACTCATAAGTCAAAAGCCCTCGTGAACAACCACGAAGGAATAGAAGAAGATCAGGAGCCTTCACCAGAAATCGACTCCGAAGACGATGACTACTTCATATCGGATGAGCTAAATTTTCAGCAGGCAGAGGCAAAACCACAAAAACCCTAACAAACAATAATTTTATTCCATACCTCCAAATCAACACAACGAAATGCGCTTTAAAATTTCTCGTTGACACTGGCGTAAACAAAAACTATATCTCTCTCGATCAAGTAAAAATAGAAAACTGCAAGGACGAGGAAGGGATAAAAGTTACAAACATCAAAGGAACACACAGTATAAACAAATCGGCTTCATTCGACGTCTTCGGCGTGCGAAAGAAAGTAAAATTTTTTGTTTTCAAATTTCACGATTTTTTCGATGGTTTAATAGGATACGAAACACTTAGGAAATTAAATGCAAAACTGGACATCGCCAAGAACAACCTTACAGTTGGGAGGAAAACTTTTAACCTTAACAAAAGATATCCCGATATTCAAAGAATAAATTTCAATGAGCAGGAACCACCATTCATCAAAATCAAAGTAAGGAAAAATAAAGACTTTTTGGTGGAGAACGAACAAAATTTTAAAAATTTCTCAATTCTACCGGGACTTTACAGAGCTCAATCAGGAGAAGCAATCAGGAGAAAATTCACTCGAGATAAACTTGAACGAAATCAATATCGAAACCAGCGAGTGTAGCGTAATGAAGAACGCGAATCTCTCAGAAAACCCACACTTTGACGCAAATTTCAGGAAAGACCACATGAACAAAGAAGAGGAACAGGCACTAAAGCAAATCATGAGAGAGTACAAAGAGATACTATACGATGAAAACTCGAAGCTATCTTTTACGCACAAAATTAAGCACAACATCAGGACGGTGTAGATAACATTCCAATTCATACAAAATCATATAAGTACCCCCAAATTTTCGAAGACGAAGTCAAACAACAAGTGAAAAAAATGTTGAGGGACGGAATTATCAAAGAATCGATCTCACCTTACACCTCTCCAGTATGGGTCGTACCTAAGAAGACCGATTCATCAGGAAAAAAGAAGTTTCGCCTGGTAATAGATTACAGGAAACTAAACAAAAAAACTATAAACGACAAATATCAGATCCCAGATATTACAGATATCTTGGACAAACTGGGAAGAGCATGCTATTTTTCGACAGTAGACTTGGTTTCAGGATTCCATCAAATCCAACTCGCGAACGAAGACATGGAGAAAACCGCATTTTCTGTGAATTCCGGAAAATACGAGTTTACTCGAATGCCTTTCGGCCTCAAGAACGCTCCAGCCACGTTTTAACGGGTAATGGACTGCATTCTTAGAGAGCACTAAGGGAAATTCTGTCTCGTCTATATGGACGACATAATAATTTTCTAACCCTCATTTCAGGAACACAAAGTTCATATTTCAAAATTTTCCTTAAACTCAAGGAGGCCAACTTGAAAATACAACACGAAAAATGCGAATTTTTTAGAAAAGAAGTTCAATTTTTGGGCCACACCGTCACGGAACACGGCGTTAAACCCAACACCGACAAAATTGAGGTAATTAGATCATGGCCAATACCAAAAACAGAAAAGGATATCCGACAATTTTTGGGCATCCTCGGATACTATAGAAGATTCATAAAGGACTTTGCCAAACTCGTCAAACCACTAACAAACCTGCTCAGAAAAGAAATAGAAATCGAGATGACCCCAGAAATATATAAAATGCTTCGAGAAATGTAAAAAGATTCTTACCCTCGATCCAATTCTAATTTACCCGGATTTTTCAAAAGAATTTATTCTCACCACAGATGCTAGCGATTTCGCTATTGGAGCAGTCTTATCCCAAGGACCAATAGGCCAAGACAGACCCGTAGCATACGCATCATGTACACTCAACAAAACGGAAGAACGATACTCAACAACCGAAAAAGAATTATTGGCAATTATTTGGGCAGTGAAACATTTTAGACCCTACCTTTACGGAAGGAAATTCAAATTGTACACCGATCACCAACCTCTAACGTTCAGTCTTACGAACGCTAACAACACAATCATTAGATAGCGGTTAATGTTAGAAGAGTTCGATTATGAAATTATCTACATCTCTTACGTATAAGAACAGAAGAGATAAATCTTAACCCTCTTTCAATACACGTTGAACCTTCGGAATCAGAATCAGACGATATGACTGCACATTCCGCAGACACTAGTGATGATTATTTCATCCCATGTACCGAAAAACCTTTAAATGTTTTCAGAAATCAAATCATTTTCAGAATCAGCCATATTGAAACGGAAGCCTACGAACAAATCTTCCCTAAATACCACAGACATACGGTAGTCAAAGCAACGTACAGCGAAGAAGCAATAGTAGACCTGTTCAAACGCTATCTTAATCCAAAAGGAACTAACGGCCTTCTACTACCGATTTCCTTAACGCAACTGGTTCAAGAAACGTTCCGGAAACACTTCTCATCCAACAGATTGTTCAAAGTATTCATTTCAGGGACCCTTTTAAGAGATCTGAGACTGGACAACGAGCAAGATGACGTGGTCAGAGAAGCGCACAACCACGGACACCGAGGAACGAAGGAGAATAAACTGCAAATTTTACAAACTTATTTCTTCCCACAGATCGACCGGAAAGTAAAAATTTTCGTTAATTCATGCGAAATCTGCAAAAAGGCGAAGTACAATAGAAAACCCCCGAAGTTGATTCAGAAAAGCACAACGGGAGATAAACCATTCAATAGAGTCCACATCGACATTTTCTTTCTCCAAGGGAAAAAATGGCTAACCATAGTCGATTCTTTTTCTAAATTTGCCAATGCAATCCCATTGGAAACAAGAACAATAATCGACATCAAACAAGCATTTTCCGAGCACATACGCCAATTTGGGCGACCAGAAACTATAATATGCGACCAAGAACCTTCATTCTGGTCGATAGATTTCATCGGATTCCTCGACGATCTCGGAATAGCAATACATTTTGCAAGCAGCTCCAACTCTAACGGAATTATAGAACGCTTTCACTCGACCCTTATCGAGATTTTTAGAACAACTGAACCTAAATACAGCGAACTAACCCTAGAAGAACACGTCAATGTTGCTATTGACATCTACAACAATACATTTCATGAGGCAACAAAAGCAAAACCAAGAGAAGTGATATTTAACATCACTAACAGCACTAATACGGAAGAAATACAGAAGAAAAGCAGAAAGTTACAATCAGCAATAAAGGTCGAGTTTAACAAAAGACAAGCTAAACTTGAGAAACTTAACCAAGATAGAAATGATCCCGTTCGATTGGAAACAGGAGAGAACGTTATCATCAAAAACTCACAAAGACTAACAAAGGACAAAAATCCATTCAAAATTACAACGGTTAAAACAGGTAACATACTAACCTTCAAAGATAAAAACAACGTCAAAATACACAAAAACCGAATCAAAAGCTAATCGACTAATCGAATTATTAACCAACTTCCAATATGCTAACAAACTTACTAACTATCTAACCTACTTCTACGCAAACTAATTTACTAACAGCGTGCCTTCTTCGAATCATTTACAGATTCCTTACCATCGCACTCGCTAACGCTAACACATACAAGGAAGCGAATGGCAGCAATGGACTAATAGTATTTAAAGTAGGAAAAGCAAGGTTTAAAAAACGGTTACGATAGAATAGTCTATGAAATTAACTTGAAATCAATAGAAGATAACATAAAATTCATAGAGCAATTGATGATAATCTATAACAGCTCCGACCACCTGGGAGACACCCTGAGAAAAAGAATCAAAACAGCGAAAAGTAAACTTAACGCCCTACAATTTAGAAGAACAAAGCGGGCACTCATTAACATTTTAGGGACAGCCAGAAAATATATCGCCGGAAACCCGGGCAGTGAAGACCTCGAGGTAATCGAGAAAAGCTTACAAACGCTAGAATCAAGCCAAGACAGGCAAATAAACATTAACAGCTTATTCCAAGATAGGATAAATAGAATCACAGTATCCCTGAAGCTAATAAATCCGCAACTATTTATTACACAAAACCAGACACAAAGGAATACGAAGGATCTGGAATTCGTTAATTTGATTTTCAACACTGATAGTATAGTGAAACTGTTAGAAGATATAGAAGAACAAATAACGTTTGCAAAAACTAATCTATTAAATAAGAATATCCTCTCAGACTCAGAGAAACTTTTTATATTCAATCAACTTAAGAAACAAGGTTTGAAGATAGAACTGCTAGACGAAGCCCTGCACTATTCAACGAGCAGCTTATCACTCGGGAACAGTCGCATCATCCTGCTGATTAAAATCCCCAAACTAGAAGAAGAACCCTTCGATCTGTGTGCGCTTAGAAACGGTAAACTTCAATGGATCCACGCTCAGCACTCACGTTCACCTCGTTGCAAAGAACCAAGATAAAATCTACGCGAATATGCGAAAACACAGCCCCGGTTAGAGACGAATGCACTTTCAATATGCTCACGCACCGTACGGCAGAGTGTAAATTCGTGAAAGGGAGAATTCCATCACGCATCAAAGAGATCAAACAAGGCATAATCCTTATTGATACCTGTAGGGATCGAGAGGTACGTGAGAGAAAAAGAGGAAAGGCAAATGAAACGACCATAAGCGGGCAAGTGCGATTTTGAATTTAAAATGAGGCGAATTTGGGAGGGCGAGAGAGAAACGAGGAAAAGAGACGGTGAGAACAGCACAGGGCGAAAAGCGATCGATGCGCTCGGAACGCGTGTCATGCGTCAGTCTTGTAGTTGAGCTTATGCGAAGTAGACACGAATATCAGTCGAAGTTGTTAAAATAAAAAAGAAGAGGAAGTAATGAACAGGAATCACGACAATACCATTGAAGACGTGCTCATCACAGATTCTTGTAATAGTAGCAAAACGATCAATAGACCAAAAATAGTCGAAATAAGTAACTGCATGGCAACCATCCTGAACCAAACTTTCTCAAACGCACCCTAGAGAATGTTCACAGAAGAATACTTAGCACCAATCTACGCAAAAGTGATCAATAAGATAGAAACACCGACACTTGCGCAAGAAGTCCAGCAGTTAAACATCGAAAACCTGCAAAAGATGGATAATATTCGATCATCAATAAGGAACACCCATCGAACCATCAGCTACAGTTACATAGCAATCTGTATTAGCATTCTAGCATGCATTTCATTCAAGCTTTTCATCAGTAGAACCAAAAAGGAAAGCAACAACACCGTGCCACAGATCTCTAGAAGCCAAGAAGAATCTTTCTCCGCACAGCCGATAACAGTAACATCGAGACAATCGCAACTCCCAAGGTTCGCTCTCCATACCAGCCGATCGAGGACGACCGACCAATCTTAGGGGGGAGACGTTACGGTAAGGAATCTGCTGACGAAGGCGATTCCACAACGATACGGCAATCGCACGCAGACAGCCACCGACACGTGCGTAGCGGCGGATGCAACCCGACGACACCGGCACCAGCAATCATAGCAGCAGCGGACGACCGGGACACGATGATGCATTCCGACGACGCTGACGGCGGCAGAGGCAGCAACGGCCGGGACACGAGGATGCAACCCGACGACGCTGACGTCGACACAGGCAGCAACGGCAGCTACAGAGCAGGCTCGGCGTAAGCTAGAAATTTAGTCCTAAGCTAGGTTCCCTCCGAACAAGTTCGATCAAATCAAACCGTGAATAAGGAAATTATATCTTTTGTCACATTACTTATCAAACCGTGAATAAAGAAATTATATTTTTTATCACAATCGTATCGTAACGATCATAACTCGTATATACGTACAACACCACACCACATTCGGTCACCAGAAAGGCACCGTTAGAATTATTAACCGGCAGACCAGTGAAAGACCTCCTTCCCTTCCTCAGGACAGAACCGTTTTTGGAATAGGGACGAGGAAACCAAGGACGAAGATGCCATACAAAAGCAGAAAGGAAAACTTTATGCTGATCAGCGCAGGGGTTCAAAACCGTCAAATATTACACGCGGCGATAGAGTATTTATGAAAAACTAAGATACAGACAAATGTGCACCTAAGTTTCAAAAGAAGGTGTATAAAGTCGTAAAACACTCTGGAAATGATACTATCGTAGTTGGCGAGCAAAGGGGTCAAATACAGGCGGCCGGTGTCCCACTTAAAGAAGGAACAGACACCAAATGTCTCTACAACGGAACCGACATCATTAAACCAGCAAAATCATCACGGGGATAAAAGTTCAAGCGATGAACCTATACGCAAAAAAACAGGACACTCAAACGACCTTTGAAATATCAGTAACCATCCCTTCCTTTTCCCTTTATTTTAGCATTAATTTACTACAATCAAACCACCTAGACGATCATCGCCGGCTTGTGCTGACTTAATGGGCGACCTGCCATAATGGAAATTGTATGAACTGTATCAAACAAATTTGAAATGTTAATTTAAGCAAAACAGAATTTTTTTTTCCGAGTAGGGATGGGATGTAGGAGCAATGAGAGAAAGAATGAGAGAGAGAGAGAGAGGAATGAACTAAGAGTGGGAAGCTAGAAATGATAATGATCGAGCGGCGGCAGTTGCTCTGCGACGGTGATAGCGATCGGACCAATAAAGCGGACTCTACAATACCAATACCGGTTATACCCCGTTCGAACTTGTGTTCGGAAGAAAAGCTAACTTACCACAGGATAAGCTCAAGAAAATTGACCCCGTGTACAATCACTATGAATACTATAATGAAATGAAATATAGGCTTCAGAAATCGAGTGAGGTGGCGCGGAAAAATTTAATTGAGCAAAAAGAAAACAGAAAGGTAACCGAAAATCAGATAATCAACCCACTTAAAGTGAAGCTAGGAGATCTAGTCTTTTTGAAAAATGAAAATAGAAGAAAACTAGACCCACTATACATGGGTCCTTACATAATCACACATATCAATGAACCTTATTGTACAATAAAAAACAGATCAACGAATAAAAACACCATAATTCATAAAAATAGGTTAATTAAATGTTAAAAAATCTATGCAACAGTATAGAATTTTCATCTTTAAAAAAGGGGGGAGGTGTAGCGCCTTTCTTTAGGCAATAAGAATAATTATAAAATTTAGAAAGATAAGTTGTAATTTAGAACATGATAATCGATAAGTTAGGAATAGGAATCATAGTATTGTATAGTGTTCGTAATAGATGTGAGATAGTGTATGATAGATAGTGTTAGTGATAGATGTTAGCTATAGGGTATAAAAAGAACCGAACAAGCATCGTGCAAACACTCCAGTTCTCGGCAAGCGCGGCACAAAAACAAAGTCAACCAAGTGAAAGTTTTTTTGTCAATAAATAAAAAAAGTAAAACCAACAGTAGTAACACTACACCTGTTAAAGTATTGGCTGTGTGGTGAAGGGCATCATGCCAGGAAGTGCCCACACAAAGGCCATAAATGCAATCAATGTCGTCAGCAAGGGCATATGGACGGATTTTGTAGTTCCGCGATAAGATGGTCCAACGGTCGGCGGCAGAAGAGCATCAGAACTGTTTGGGTTAACAGAGTATCTGCTTTTAAGCGCGGACATGTTAATATTATTTTAAATGGGATGCCAACTCGAATGATGATCGATTCTGGTGTTGACATAACCCTGATATCTGAAAAGCATTGGCTCCAGATGGGTTAACCTGCATTGACGTGAAAGCCAAAACAGCATACGGAAATCCTCTGCACATTTTGGGCGAGTTCCAGTGTACCGCTTGCAGCGTTTCGCTCTGACTTTGCTGCTTTATGATTTTAAGATCAAGTTTGTTCAAACGGATAAATTCGGAAATGCTGATGTGCCTTCCCGTTTAATGGATCGAAACGAGAAGCCAGAACAGGATTTTGCCAGCATCGAGCTTGAGAACGACGTCGGAGCCATAGTTCAAAATGCAGCGAAGATTTTGCCGCTTGCTTTTGAGGACGTAGTGCGCGAGTCGCGGAAAGATCCTGTGCTTCGGGTTTTGATTAACTACGTCCAGAATGGATGGCCAAGGAGTCTAGAAGGTCGTGAGCTTAAGATTTTCCACGCGAAACGTGACTCTCTCTCGACAATTGAGGACTACATTATTTTTGGAGATCGCTTAATTATCCCTACGTCGCAGCGCCAACATGTACTGGAGATGATGCACCGTGGGCATCCAGGGATAGAGCGAATGAAAGGAGTTGCACGAAGCTATGTATACTGGCTCAACAAAGATACAGATATTGAGGATATGGTGAAATCCTACAAATCGTGCGCATCTGCGGCCAAGTCTCCAGCTCATAGCTCACCGGTTCCCTGACAGAAATCGGAAGCACCATGGCAACGAGTACATATCGGTTATGCTGGGCCGATAGAAGACACCTATTTTCTTCTAGTGATCGACTCGCATACCAAATGGCCAGGAATTCTACCTGCAATTCATATATCAACTGCTGGAGCAGTTGCCATGCTGAGGGGATTATTCGCACGATTCGGAATGCCTAACGCGATAGTAAGCGACAACGGGAGGCAGTTTACCTGTGCAGCATTTGCGGATTACTGTAACACCAACGGCATTGAACATTTTACTTACCACCCGCAATTAAACGGCCAAGCGGAACGTTTTGTCGATTCGTTCAAAAGGGCCCTGAAGAAAATTAAGGTGGGGGAGGTGTCGTTGCAGGAGGCTTTGGACACGTTTCTCTTGACGTACCGGAGTACACCGAACAAGCAGTTGCCAGAAATGAAGACACCAGCAGAAGTGATGTTTGGTCGCAGAATCCGCACCTGCCTGGAGTTGCCGCGCCCACCTATAAATGTCCCATCATCGTCATCATCGTCATCACCATCATCGTCATCACCGTAATCATCATCCCACTAATTTTTATCATCGACTACGTCATCTTCGGAAGTGGGTACTGTTAGGATATCATTTCAATGTAATTATCTTGTTTTTCATACACCTTACTTATATTCTCCTTGCATGTATCTTACACCTTATTATTGTATTCACTTTGCCTGCCATCGAAACGAGTGGTGTCGTCACTGCGCTCAACAGGTTATGGGCCCAGTCCCTCTCAGACACGTTTGAACACGTTTGAAAACGTTTGAACACGTTCTGGACAAGTGGACCAGTATTGCAAATCGGCTTCTAGGTGAAGTGAAAGATACAGTGCAGTGAAAACTGGTAGTGTCGTGAAAAGTGGAAAATAATGGAAGAGGAAAAAGTTATATTATAACTTTCCTTCCTGGAAGTATCGAATGACGGTTCTTTTGGAGGAAAAAGGGTTGTTGGAATGCGTAAGTAAAGATAGCAAGGACGGTGAATTGAGTAAAAATGATAAAAAGTGTAAACTGCTGCTCATATCACGTATAGCCGATTCACAGCTGGAATATGTTCGTGAGAAGCATAGTCCCAAGGAAATGTGGGAGGCACTCCACAACATCTACGTGAGAAAGAGTTTAGCTTCAAGAATGGTCTTGAAAAAGCGACTGCTTGTATTGAAACACGAAAGGGGCTCGCTTCGGGAGCATTTCCTTGAGTTTGATAAACTCATACGTGATTACAAGGCAACCGGTGGAAGGATTGAAGAAGAGGACATCATCTGCCACCTTCTTTTGTCGCTCAACTCGTCATATTCGACACTCGTGACGGCTCTGGAAACAATGCCGGAAAATAATTTAACCCTCGACTTTGTGAAAAGCCGACTGCTCGACGAAGAAACAAAACAGCCAACTTCAGGGAACTCGGTGAATAACAGAAATTCGGCACCGGCGGCTTTTTCCAGTGCAAACAATTGGCAACGAAAACCCCAGCAAAGAAAGACAATAATATGTTTCTTGTGCAAAAAGGAGGGACACAAGGCGAATGAGTGTACAGCGAAAAATAAAGCGACGGGAAAGAAAATTAGCAGAAAACCAAGTGATATGTGTTTCATGAACAGCAACCAATTTCAAAGAAATGTAGATGGAAGTTGGGTTGTGGACTCGGGTTCTTCCGAACACATAGCGAACAACAAAGATTTATTTTGCGAATTGAGGAAATTAACCAAGCCCATAAAAATTTCCGTAGCAAAAGAAAATCAATATATAACGGCATTGGAAGAAGGTGACATAGTATTTGACAATGTTGGAAGTGATGAAATTAAAACCAAAAATGGTTTCAGTGTGAAATTTGACTGACGTTTAAAAAAAAAACGTTTTGTACATTCCGGAAGCTCCTGCAAGTCTACTATCCGTGCGGAAGATAACCAAAAATGGTTTCAGTGTGAAATTTGATGATGAAAATGTGAAAGTGCTTAATGAACGCGGAAAAGTCGTAGTGGAAGGACAGTTATGTGGAAAACTCTTTTGGTTGAATTTCAACCATTCGAATGCAGCGTATTACTCCTGCGGGCAAATTCCAAGAAATCTCCAATTATGGCATCATCGTTTTGGACATCTCAGTGGTAAATATCTAGACATGCTAGTGAAAAGTGACATGGTTCGTGGTTTGAATGTATCAAACGAAAGAAATGTACCTAACGAACATGTGTTTTGTGAAGCGTGTAGTACAGGAAAGCAAACTCGGAAACCGTTTCATTCGCAGAAAGGTAGACAATCGCGCCGTGTACTTGAGTTAATACACTCTGATGTTTGTGGACCAATCAGTCCAGTGGATAATAGTGGTGCAAACTATGTTGTGACATTTATTGACGACTGGAGCCGATACACGATGGTTTTTCTGATGAACAATAAAAGTGAAGTAAGTGAGTACTTTCGAGAATATGAAGCCATGGTTAGGTCGAAATTCGGAAAAAGAATATGCAGAATTCGATGTGATAACGGTGGCGAGTATAGAAATGAAAGATTCTTAAGTTTTTGTTCAAAGAAAGGAATTCAAGTGAAATGGACGGTACCCTATACACCGGAGCAAAATGGCGTTAGTGAACGCATGAATAGGACATTAGTGGAAAAGGCTCGGTCAATGCTGAGTTGTAGTGGTATAGGAAAAAGTTTTTGGGGACCCGCGATGCAGACAGCGGCATATTTAACAAATCGCAGCCCCTCAAGTGCCACCAAGGAAAAAGTAATGACACCGTACGAACTATGGGAAGGTGTGAAGCCCGATGTCAGTAATATGCGTGTTTTCGGTTCTGTGGTGCATGTTCATATTCCGAAGGAATGTAGAAAGAAATTGGACGAGAAGTCATGGAGAGGACTCTTCGTAGGTTATAGTCACTGTGGCTACCGTATATGGAACCCGAACCTAAAGAAAATCATCGTAGCCCGAGACGTCGTTTTTAATGAAACCCTGGAAACAAAGAGTAATGTGGCATCAAATTCTGTGAACAATTCCTCGATTCACATTCTGCAGGATGTATCCAACGATGAAGCTGATAAGACATCTGAGACAGATGCCGTGGACGAAAGTTTTCGAACATGCCACGAAGAAGAAGAAGCAGAGAATGATGAACTGTACGAGAGCGAAGAAGCTGAGACACCGAAGCAGTTATTAAATCGTGATCGGAAACCACCCAGATGGCACGAAAACTATGAAGTTGAATATGCTGGTTTTGCATTAAGTGCAACGACGTTCGTTCATGATTTTCCGCGATCTTTAGAAGAGGCAAAGGTTAGACCCGACTGGAATCAATGGAAGATAGCAATTCAAAATGAGATTAAATCTCTTGAAAAGAACAAAACATGGTCGCTAGTAAAATTGCCAAATGATAGGAAAACCATATCGTGCAAATGGGTTTTCCAAATCAAAAAGGAAAATGGGCAAGAAGACAGATACCAAGCACGTTTGGTAGCTCGTGGATTTTCGCAAAGAGAAGGTTTTGATTATTCGGATACCTACTCCCCAGTTGCAAAGTTAGATACTATCAGAACAGTGTTGGCATGAGCAAATTGTAACGATTGGCATATTCATCAAATGGATGTATGCACAGCATTTTTGAATGGCGAGATTAATGAGGAAATTTACATGGAACAACCTGAAGGCTTGAATTTAGGAAAAGATCTTGTTTGTCGTCTGAACAAATCTTTATACGGATTGAAACAAGCTTCTAGGGCATGGAATAAGAAGTTCAATGACTTTGTTGAAAGCATACATTTTCTGCGTAGTAAATATGATCCTTGTCTGTATACAAAAGGAAATGGCACGAAAAGAATTATCATGATTTTGTATGTTGATGATCTACTAATAGTAGGGGAAAGCTTAAACCAGATTAAAGCAGTGAAGAAGGTTTTATCAGAAAAGTTTTCAATGACCGATAGTGAGGAAGTTAAAAGTTTCTTGGGAATGAATATAGAAAGATGCAAGGAAAAGAAACTTTTATACATCGATCAGAAAAACTTTCTTAATAATTTGTTACTAAGGTTCAACATGAGTGAATGTAATCCAGTTGCGACTCCTATTGAATGTAACTTAAAGAAAGAGAAACGCACGATGCCTGATGTACGTTGCATTAACTTCAAGTCCAGACCTATGTGCAGCAACGATTTATTTTAGTCAATTCCAAAGTTGTCCAAATGAAGAACATTGGACGTATTTGAAAAGAGTTTTGAAGTACATTAAAGGAACGCTAGATTTGAAATTGACATATGATGGGAATATTGACAAAGACATACTAAAAGCATATGCAGATGCTGATTGGGCAAACGACAAGACAGACAGAAAATCGTTGTCAGGATATGTATTCAAAGTTTATGGAGCAACAGTCAATTGGCTTACAAGGAAGCAAGCAACAATAGCCTTGTCATCTACAGAGGCTGAATTAATTTCTCTCACTAATGCTGTATGTCGTGGAAGTTGGTTAAAACGATTGCTGAAGGAATTAGGATGCAGACTTAGTGATCCAGTCCCTTATTATGAAGATAATCAATCCACAATACGTGTAGCTGAAGAAGAACGCACCTTAGGAAGATTGAAACACATGAGCGTTAAGCATTTCTTCGTAAGAGAAAAAGTAATGAGCGGAAAGGTTAGTTTGCATTATATTGCAACAGCTGAGCAACAGGCCGATATAATGACCAAGGGATTACCGAAGCATAGCTTCATCAAGCACAGAAGAAATCTAGGTTTGCTTGAGACATTGAATTGAGGGGGAGTGTTAGGATATCAATTCAATGTAATTATCTTGTTTTTCATACACCTTAATTATATTCTCCTTGCATGTATCTTACACCTTATTATTGTATTCTCCTTATGCGTTGCCCTGCATATATTGACGAGAAATGGAAATAAATGTGTGGTTGAACTTTGCCTGCCATCGAAACGACTGGTGTCGTCACTGCGCTCAACAGGTACGGAGACAAATGCATCCTCTGATTTCGAGACAGCAGATAGTGGATCACCTTCGCCGGTACAGCACTTACGCCGATCTTCGCATGTGCGAAGACCTCCGCAGTGGATTAAACCGTACCAGCGCGATTAAGGAGGGGGGATCTTGGGAGAACCCTGTAATAATTCGAGTAGCACTCCTGTCAACCGTCGCTGTCAACAGAAGAGTTGCTACATCGGGTCTCTTCGCTCCCGACCGGCCCCGACGACGGACGTATCTTTCCCGTTAGCTAAATTGTTAGCGTAATCATATTAATTGTGTTGATTGAATTTTAGCGAATACAGTGTTATTATATGTATTGTACAACAACACAAAAAAAAGATTGTTAATATGCAAAACATCATCAGAAATGACGAAGTGAATGAAGCAATATGCCACATTTTACAGGTCGTTTAACAGCAGTGAACAATTTAATCGGGCAGGCATCGATTTGGCTGCTTTTAACCATAAACCTAAAGTATGTATCAAATTGAAGCAACATAAACTAAACTATTTTTCATTTTTTTGCTTACGGTTTGCAGATGCTGGGAATTCATTGTGCTCCATTTCACGAGACCGCCTATAAATTAAACATAAAGGAAACCATATTGAGTGCTTACAAGTTCCATCAAGCGAATGGCGGTATGATTACCATTGTTGCTATTCTGTGGTTACGTTTTCTATCTGCATGCACAGGCGACTGTACATTGTTGCTTGTTGCTTGTTGCTGCATACGATACGCGGCTTTTTGCTTAGCTGCAATTTTTAAGAAACAAAACAAACGATATTATTGTAGTGTAATAATATAAAATAACAGAAAACCAAAAATGGATAAACACCATCAGAAGTATGGATATCCAAAGGTGAGAAAGCGATGGAAATAAGAATAAAATATAAAAGTTTAAGAATATACTTAGAAAATCGATTGAATTTAAAACAAAAATTAATGTAAGCAGATGTAGCTGATGCTTACAAACAAAAGTTCCACTTACGCTTCCTTTTCCGTCCTCTCGCGTCGAATGCTCTGCCCGTTGTCACTGTTAAGGTTTCATCACGCTAACTAGCAGGCAATTTCGATTTCGAAGAAATGGTGAAAATATGCCACAAATGCATCGTGATGCTGCTTGCCAAACAGATGGGAACCATATGCTGCAGAACGTTGAGGAGCCAAATTGTAAAATTTTCGTAGAAAACAACGAGGGCACAAATATAAATTACGTACCTTCTTCGTCTATCGTAGTTTATTCAGCACTCTCCTTCGACTTAACATCGTTGGTAGCATCAGATTCTAGTTGAATTAACGATATATCTTTAGCTGCACCAGATGCTGGGAATCCAATCTGCTCCATTTCACGAGACCGCCTATAAATTAAACATAAAGGAAACCATAATGAGTGCTTACAAGTTCCATCAAGCGAATGGCGGTATGATTACCATTGTTGCTATTCTGTGGTTACGTTTTCTATCTGCATGCACAGGCGACTGTACATGGAAAGTTGCTTGTTGCTGCATACGATACGCGGCTTTTTGCTTAGCTGCAATTTTTAAGAAACAAAACAAACGATATTATTGTAGTGTAATAATATAAAATAACAGAAAACCAAAAATGGATAAACACCATCAGAAGTATGGATATCCAAAGGTGAGAAAGCGATGGAAATAAGAATAAAATATAAAAGTTTAAGAATATTCTTAGAAAATCGATTGAATTTAAAACAAAAATTAATGTAAGCAGATGTAGCTGATGCTTACAAACTAAGGTTCCACTTACGCTTCCTTTTCCGTCCTCTCGCGTCGAATGCTCTGCCCGTTGTCACTGTTAAGGTTTCATCACGCTAACTAGCAGGCAATTTCGATTTCGAAGAAATGGTGAAAATATGCCACAAATGCATCGTGATGCTGCTTGCCAAACAGATGGGAACCATATGCTGCAGAACATTGAGGAGCCAAATTGTAAAATTTTCGGAGAAAACAACGAGGGCACAAATGTAAATTACGTACCTTCTTCGTCTATCGTAGTTTATTCAGCACTCCCCTTCGATTTAACATCGTTGTTAGCATCAGATTCTCGTTGAACTAACGATATATCTTTAGCTGCACCAGATAATCCGTCCCGTGTGCATGTGTCGCAACGTTCAACGCTTCGTTTGCTTTAAATGTTTGTAAGCCATGCATAGCCACGGCGCATCACCTTCAAGTAGCGCATGTTTCCCGAGCCGATGGTTTTCCTACGCTTGACCTGCTCCTACCAGTTATCTAAAATGTATAAAACATAAATTCAAATTACTTCCCTTCGTAATTTTCTCAAGCCATCATGCAGAGGCTTGGGTATGTGAAGGCAAATATTCAAAATTAGCCATGGAATGAAACTTTTGCTAACAAAATAAGGTTCCACTTACGCTTCGTTTTCGGCTCCTCCGCGTCGACTATTCTGGTTCTTTTCTCGAGAACAGCGTTTTCACGGTGCGGTGGTCTTCTTACGCTTGGCCTTCTCCGATTAGTTATCTAGAATGTATGAACGAACAAATTCAAATTATTCCCCTGTGCAAAGTGACATAGTGTAGCATACAAGCTGCTGTTATGCGCATCGGCAACAAATGTTGTCTTATTTTCTTAATGCAATAACGATAGAAAACCGATACATTGCATCCTGTTTTAAAACGATATTATCTCTGCCCTTTTGAAAACGTTGTCCCACATCAAGGAAGAAAGGCAACAGAAATACGGAAAGGGCGAGCATCTTTTAGCAGCGAAACAATCGTTTCCTTTGAAACCTGTTTCCTTCCCTGAAGGGATATCGGTTGATTTTGGCTAACAAACGGATAATTTGGTGTTACAAACATTGATATCTACCATTTTTCGGCGTTGTTCGGCCAGGTGAACGCTTTCTGCGGTTTAGCACGCAAAATCTGAAAGAACCCATGGCGTCGGAAACATAGAACACACTGACAGTTGTCAATGGAACCGATGTGACCGATTGATGCGTCTAGAAGCCCAGATTTACTTTTAAGCTTGCGACCGGCGATGGTACCCGTTCACATTAGTTGCTCAATCTTCGCACTCACACATCTAAACATTCACTGTTTGACACACTGTGTACGTCATAATGATGACCGTTGCAGCGAGCCATTTTAATGCAAAACTCTCTAAAATGCCTGTCTGATTGGTTGACCAGATTGTTCGATTTCTCAGTATTACATTCAACTGCTGCGTGAAATAAAATAGGCTTTGAAAAAATAATTTTGAAACCAATGAGCCGCTTTTAACAAAATACGTTTACAAACAAGTCTTTTTGACAAAAATCTTGTTGACATCAAACAACTTTTCTTTCATTGCCTTAGGCCGGTGTCATTCCTCCGTCGGACACTCACGTAGTACGCAAAATAGGATCGATCCTAATTTCGTTTCTGCGCAGCTGAAGCCTTGCAACGTATACGTTCACAAGCGTGCAACCAGTAGGCAACCTGAGTTGCGCAGGTTTGGTTGCCAGGATGGAAACGCGCCCTTAGCAAAACATTCTCAAGCTAATCGAACGTCTTGAAACTGTTCTACAGTAAACCGATGAAGGGATCATTCATCAGGGAATTATGGCAAATTACATACCAAGTATTATGTTACAATATTATTTAGTACTAAATGTAAGTTTGAGTATAAGGAAGTTTACCAAAAGGGTGTAAAAATCGTTTCGTAATGAAATGATCAAATTAATATGAAGTATTCCAGTTGCTATAAAAAATATCCCACAACAGGCTACCAACATAAGAGCTATCGTGAAACAGGCTGACCAACATATTTTTGGCCGCTGCCGGACAGCTGCTTTTCTACACAGCATTTCTCAAGATAACCCTTCTTTCTATCTTCTACCTTGAAGACAAGTAGACACGTTACATCGCTTCACCTAAGATCAGTTTTCTCAACCATGGCGAATTGTGTGCAAGCGTGCAAAATGTGTATCAACGTTAGAACTTCCGTGGCCTCCATCAAGCTTGTTATTAGTGAGCTAGCTGCTGGTTAAAAATCTTCCGTTCGAGGAAAAATGCCTAGCTGAGCAGTGTGGTTGCGAATAAACCAGGTAGCATTTGTAAGGTGTGTTCAAAATTATAGAACTAATAGAAGCGACTAAAACCATCGTATCCAATCATTGTTTAAAGGTTGCGCTGGCGTTTGTACAACTCGCTAAAACTTACGGTTCTTTTTGTTTTGCTATCTTCTAGCTTACCATGGGGCGACGTTCGTCGAGACGGTACGTATGATAGAATATAGAATAATCTAGATTTAACCAGTAGGTATCATTTGCCACAGTTCGGTAAACGGTTAATTAACTCACACGAATTTGTGGTTCATTACTACGACATTTTGCAAAGGGCCGCGTGGCCGGCAGAGAACACTGGAAATCTCTCGTCAATCGAAACACCTATCGCCACATTCAAAGCTTAATGTCGCTTCGGTGTATGATGATTTGCACAATTGAATTTTGCATCTCTTCCCAGAAAGGTTTACTTTACGGAAAATTAAACATAAACTCCAACTTCCCATTTACGAAAGGACATTAAAAAAAAACCCATAGATTGACAAAATGCATGCTAATGTTGCAACTATACCTTCCGGTTCTATATTGAACAGTGTCATTAGTTAAATACTTGACTTTGACCGATAATTTTCTTATGGAAGGGAGAGAAAAACACAGGCGATAAGGGTGAGGGATATTCTACAAGATAAAGGGGTATCCCTCAATATTGTTTGTTACAAAAATATAAATCTCTTCATGTAAATGGACCCTTAGTAAAATAGGCGTAGATCAGCTGTTCGACATTTGCTTTGTTCAGCATTACTACGAAATTTTGCAAGGGGCTGCGAGGCCGAAAAGAACACTGAAAACGGAGGACATTCAAAGCAGAATGATGACGGTGTATGATGATTTTCACAATGGAAATTTGCATCTCTTGCCGGGAAGGTTTTCTTACGGAAATTTAAACATACACTCCAACTTCCCATTTACGAAAGGACATAAAAAAACCATAGGTTAACAAAATGCATGCTAATGTTGCAACTATACCTTCCGGTTCTATATTGAACAGTGTCATTAGTTAAATACTTGACTTTGACCGATAATTTTCTTATGGAAGGGAGAGAAAAACACAGGCGATAAGGGTGAGGGATATTCTATAAGATAAAGGGGTATCCCTCAATATTGTTTGTTACAAAAATATAAATCTCTTCATGTAAATGGACCCTTAGTAAAATAGGCGTAGATCAGCTGTTCGATATTTGCTATGTTCAGCATTACTACGAAATTTTGCAAGGGGCTGCGTGGCCGAAAAGAACACTGAAAACGGAGGACATTCAAAGCTGAATGATGACGGTGTATGATGATTTTCACAATGGAATTTTGCATCTCTTGCCGGGAAGATTTTCTTACGGAAATTTAAACATAAATTCCAACATCCCATTTACGAAAGGACATAAAAAAAAACCATAGGTTAACAAAATGCATGCTAATGTTGCAACTATACCTTCCGGTTCTATATTGAACAGTGTCATTAGTTAAATACTTGACTTTGACCGATAATTTTCTTATGGAAGGGAGAGAAAAACACAGGCGATAAGGGTGAGGGATATTCTACAAGATAAAGGGGTATCCCTCAATATTGTTGGTTACAAAAATATAAATCTCTTCATGTAAATGGATCCTTAGTAAAGCAGGCGAAGTTCAGCTGTTCGGTATTTGCTATGTTCAGCAATCTTCACGGATAGCGAATGAGTATCGTTAAAATTAGTTTAATCTTCCCTTTTCATTTCATTAATTCTAGTTCTCGGTACTGCAAGAATAAGTTGCACCCTAAGTCGTGCTTCTGCCGTGGTGAGCGGGATCCCGAGATCTGTGCCTTCTAGTCTCAGACAGATATGAGCAGCTCAGCTCAATGGCGCTCGCGACAGGACGTATTTGCTGCAACAGTTGGTCAAAATTTGCGGCAAAGATGGTGTTGCCCTGCGCAGGGAACTGATCGGTATGTATTTTCCATGTTCCATGCATTTTTAACATGTTCATGTTGCAAAAGATGATTTGTTTTCGATGATGATACGCCTTTCTCAGAGCATTGGGTTATGAAAAAACCATGATTACCCATTTATAACACGTTGACAAGTACTGATTGACCTTCATTGGATTCACATTATGTTATCTAACAATGCAATACTTTTTGATACTAAAGATATGTATTTTGTACTTTCCATGTTCATCCACAGGTTCCAAAAAGGAATGCTAGAAGCTTTCGTCCATCCACAGCCATGGCCAACACTGGCCAGCCGAAAATATCGGAGCATCACCTCGAACACGCTGCCTAACTGGAAAACTCGTAGAGCTTAATGCCTGAAAGCACAAACACCTTATTTCACTGTTTTTTGTGCGAAGAACCTGTACTGTTTGGTGTATATCGTAAATGCAGTGGTTGGCTATTGTATCCTGCTGGATAACTTTACTAATTCTTCAATGTAAGGCATTCGTTCGTGTTGCTTCAGTTCAGAGGTAAATACATTTCGGTCCGGAAATGTTATTGAAAAGGGAAATCATATACATCATATCATCACGGGCCGTTCTTCACAAGTAAAACAATATAAGACACAATAAAATACGTCCATATAAAATATATACACATGTATAACATACAGAGTTGGAAACCCGAAAGTTTTACTTCGGCACCCAGTTTGCAATGATCCGAAAAGATACAGGCCACATGTGGAACAAGTTTCGTTTACTTGTTACGTCAGTTTAACAAGAGGTGAGTACGGAAATGTTTGATAATCGGAAGACTTCAAACTAGCAGTTGTATGCTTTGCGGGACTCAGGACCTAGGCGTAGGTAGTAGGTTTAATCTGTGATATTCGGTGTATCTTTAGTATTATAACTAAACAAAGGCCCTTTAATAACAAAAAATAAAATGGCATCAAAGTGTTGAAGTTTACACCAAGAAACTTTGGTAATGGTAAGTTTGTATGGTGATGTCTTAATAATTTAGTCTGTTATCAACCTTCAAACATGCTTTGTGAACAGCTTTGCAGTGCAATTATTGTCAAAAGATTAAAAGCAATAGACTCGGTACATATGTTTTGAAATGCTATTCGGTATTATTGCATGCGCAGATTAACTAAAATTTGGCAAATTCATCACATTCACGGAGCACAGCCTATTTGCCGCTAAGTTTTTGAGCCGCTGCGATCGCATTTTCATTAGCCAGCATTTGGAATTCTTGGAAACGTTGTGAAATGCGCTGGTTCATCTTGAGAAACTTTTCCATGCAGTTCAAAGCGCACTTGTCCTGGAAGATGCAAAGATTGTAGAAATGAATGTAGAACTTATCATCTAGCACCAATGTTGCCATGATGGGAGAAAAGTACCTCTTTGTCGCTAACTGTCCGCCCGGTGAACTCGCTCACGCAATCGATGAAACACAGCTCGGATAGTTTATTGTAGGAGAGTAAAAAATCTGAAAACTGGGATGGAATAGAAACTTGTCGATGACGCTGTTTCGTAGAGTGTGGTGGCACGCACGTGAATTAACTTACAGATTTTATCTGGTCTTTATCAAGTTGATCTATTGAAATTTGCGACGCCATGGTAGAGAAGTTGATCGCACGTTGTTATATGAAATCTATTGAAGCACGATGAAAGAAAACAGCGCTACTTGCAATACAGTTTGTATATTTGGTCAAGGTGGCTCAGTCGGAAAAGTTTTGACATTCCGGTCGCTGTCAATTTTGACAGCACGCAGCTGATGCATTATAATCAAAAACTCAAATTTCGTTGTGGGAAATGATTGCAGCATATTTTACTGTTGTCGATCGATAATGAAAAATGATGTGGTTTTATACACAATTCCAATTGAACAACATTTTAAAATTGTTCCCTAGCCTGCGTCTAGACACAATCGCGATTTTGGCGATTGCCAAAGAAAAAAGGCAGCTCAGATTGTACAAAACATTCTGCCGAAACGAGCGCGAAAGCGGGGATAAAGGATAAAATAATATGCATATTGAAAAAGTTGTATTTCATCTATACATTTTAATTTTAAATAACTAACCGCACAGCTCAACGAACGATAAACTGCGATTGCTTTGTGTATGGGTTTGTCCTAAAGCATCCAGATGAAAAAGCGAACGAACGAAAAAGTTTTTAAAATATAGGCTGTGTGGAAGTTTTAAATTTCTCAAAAAGAATTCAAAAGCATGATTCTCTATGCTTCTCGGTCTGGAGGTTTATTTTCACATCGTTAGACGGCAAACGAAATTATTTTCGGATAGTTGAAGATGTGTTATGAAGGTTTCGTTTCGCCCGCTAAGGCATCCACGAACGAGTGGCGAAATGGTATCGGATACTTACCCGCCCCCCAACATATTCATGCTAATATATCTATATTTATAAAACAACGTTTGGAATGTGTGAGACTACGAATCTTTCAAAAACGGATGGCCCGATTTGAGCCGTTTTTGGTTTGACGTGTTCGACTCCAGCCAAGGCAGATTTGTACGGTTTTTAGAGGTGGAAACATTCCATTTTTATCCCATACATTTCTGTACCGAACTCTTTTTGAAATCACTTTTTCATCACACGCCGCCTACTAGGGTGTTGCGAATGAAGGAATAAAACCTCTATAAACAAAAGCGAAACGATCGCTCGGTTATCATCTTTAATCTTCCATAAAATACAAAACATTCAAAAAACAGTTTCTTTTAGAGTTGCTTAGAGATTTCAACTATGGATATCAGCAGGGATTCGCGGCTCATGGAGAAGAAGAGTAAATTAACGCAGAGGCAAAGGGTAGCTCATATTCATAAAGTCAACGTATTTGCGGGGACGGAAATGGAAAGTCAAAAGAAAGACGTTGAAAAAGTTGATTGAATTTCCACCAAAAAACTTCCTAATCGAAAAAAAACCTCATGTTTCCCGGGCCAAGCCATATGTTGCTCGATGTAAACCGATGAAAACAAACGCATTCATGAAACACATTTTCTTTTTCAGTTTATTACATGCTGTACAATCTTTGTCGCAACTTTACGTCAATGCTTAATATTCTTTTCACGCGCCTGCAGCATCGCGCAACATTATAGCGGGCCTTCTTGCTTTTATTTTCCCTTAAAGTACGTTAGGCATTCCTAGATGGGAAGGTGCTATCAGTGTTTATTCCGCGCGCTTTGTCTTTACTATGGCTAGCTAACTTTGTATAGCAACGCTTGTTGCCTTCTTCGCAGCTTCCTCACACATCCGGAACGGAGGGAACCAAAACTGAAAACATGGTGAGAGTAACGCTATATTTGCGTACGTAGTACGCTAAGTGGAGTGTTCCCAGTGATATCTTAGTTCTCTAGTTCTAGAGGGAAGGGGGAGGGAAGAGGAGCGGGGGGTGAGACAAAGGTTAGCTAAATGAATCTTCTCCCGCGCGCTAAATAAATCGTACTTGACCTCCGCTTTATACGCGTCCCTGGTTATGTCGTCCTGGAAACCCGGTCAAAATGTCCGGTGTTCCCAACGAGAGCCTTCCAAAACTATACACTGCCTATCTAATTCAATACGCTCTTGAAAGATAGATTGTATACAACGAATTGCATGATTCGCGCACCGAATCGATGGCATCGTTAAGATCATGCGACGTACAGCACCGTGCCTACCCTTACATACTAGTCTCTATCGATCCACCATACTCCGGGGTACGCTATTTACAGTTGAAGTATAAGTAAAATGCTATGCTACCCTCTCTGTCTCCCAGCATTGACGCGATTAATTGCAAACGTAAGCATCACACATTTAAGCTGGTTAAAGTATCATGCAGGCAAACCCGACTTTTAAACTAGCCCCGTTCGGCGAAATCCCGTTCCTCTTTGTTGATGAATCATCGTACTGCTCCATTGAATTTAAATGTAATGAATCGCATGAATTCGTTTACTAAATCATCTCCCAGCAACCACCAAAGCAAGCGTTATAATATTGGATATTAAATCGCTTGCGTACAATGGCAACGTTTTTACAATGACCAAGATCAAGAACTCGAAATAAAAAGAATTTCCGCAGATGGTTGAAACATGCAACTACACACAACAACATCAATCATCAACCCAGCGCTGTCGCAATTCCTTCCCAATCGGTGAGAGCTGCGTCAGTCAATCGATCGTAGACATTTTGGTAGACAATGGTCCCGATTTAACTTATCTTAACATCCAAACGGAACAACTATAGAATCAAAGTGCCAAGGTGTGCGAAAATGTAACAAAAAAGAAAGCATCAAAGTGAACAATCCAAGAAGCAATCTTGTGGCAGCTATGGACCGTATATCTATTTTTATTATTTGCTTTAGTACCGAGGATACTAGTCTGCCTAATAGATAAGTTGAAAACAACGGACTAGGTTATTTGACAAATAACCCAAAATCAAAATGATGTGACGGGTGATTGCAGATATGAGCTTGGGTGGCAAAACCTTATGCTTGTTCTGTCCACATTTGAAAAAGGCCATGTTGCATCATTTTGCGCCTGTTGCAAGGGCCCTGAGTGCAAGATGTTTATAGAGTGACTGGTGAAAGTGAGGGTTTTGGGATAAAAGCGGCTTCTATTAAAATTCAATCGACCATTGTCACGTCTTCCCTCTTCTTTTCCCCCTAAGTTCCTAGCAGTAACGCTGACTTTCTGGGAGTTTAAGCTAAGCTAGGAGCTTGCGTTCCTCTAGACCGTTCTTGTCCTCGAGGATTTTCCCTGCCGTGTTGTGCCGATACGTGCAAGCACCGCGCTGTGCGATCGAAGCAGGCTGCGGAGCTTTCAATTCGGTACCCTGCTTAGATAGTACGCTGGACGGACAGCCAGGACACAAGTAATTTATGTGGATATACATATATGATAAGATTAGGAGAGTAAACAATTCGGGAGGAAATATCTAGTTACAATTCAAATTTAATGGGCCTCATGAAGGAAAGAAGATTGAACAACACTTGATCGGTTGTAACGGACGTAGTAGCATCTATTGTAGCATGCAGCAAGTAGGAGGCGACAGAGTGCAACCAAAGAAGTCTCGTCAATTGTAATATGCTAATGAAATGTCACTATTAAAATTCGTGCGAAAAAAAAAACGTAAACATAAAATATCATACGGTGATTGATACAATTTTTAACAATCTTACATCTCGAGGAGGGGGGTCGGTCTTGTAGCAGCGGTAGATACAATACGAGCCTCGTCGCTTTTGCCCGCTTGATAACCTTTATCCCTTAAACGTAGCGTACAATTGAGGCAAGGTAAAATAAATCGAACCTGTGCTGCTTACGGCTTGCTCTTCGCGGATGCTGGGATTCAATCTACTGCACGGTTGAATGGGACGTTGCTGCCGACTCGTTGCTGTTTCGCACCACGCCTGCCGCGCAACCATCGAGACCACTCAGGTAGTCGATGGCATCCTTCGTTTGCCGTTTGTGTGCAGTGCTTTCCGCGTCCGCCTGTTAAGTTGGGGGAGGGAGAGTAAGGGAAATGCCAATTTAGCGCCCGCAGGTTGCAACAGGAACCGCCGGGGAGCGGAGGTTCGATTGGCATTGCTGCCCTATGCTTACGTTGGTCGTTAGATTCAAAAACTCGTAATATCTACTCAGCGCCGCAACCATGCGCCTGAAGTCGTTATGTTTCAAGTGCAACCGTGCCAGCTGCTCGTGTGCCGGTTCGTCCAACACCAAGTGGTATATCAGCATGGACACGTGACTTCCCATGTACGTGTGCTCCATATGATGCTCGGCTTTTTGCATCACTGCAACGATGAAGAAGAAACCGCAACGGATACGATAGCATAAAAAAAAACACGGAAACAATGGGCAGAACATTATGCAACGGAAACGTTGGAATTGGAACGGCAGAACGATGGAATTTACAAGGAAACGTTGGTGAAAATGTAGCCTGCTGGCAAAGCTACTCGGTTCCACTTACGCTTCGTTTCCGCATCCTCCGCGTCGACTGTCCTGGCCGGGGTCTCGAGAATGGCGTTCGTTTTGGCCTCGGCGTGACTGGCGGGAGTAAGGGAAGCTTGTGAGTAACGAGAGTAACGTGGGATGGCGGAGAAAACGCTCCTAATTACCTAGCCATTTCCTCCTGCCCCTCGAAGTATTCCACCAACGACTTGATGCCACCGTGCCCCGTCTGGGCGTCCATGTACAGCAGAACCTGCTGCCGATTGTGCTGGCTCGGGCGGGCGAGATGCAGCAGTAAGGTTAGCACCAGCAGGTGAAAATCGAACACACACCTAGGCGGCACGTGCTCTGCGATCCGCAGCAGCAGATGCATCGTGATATTGATGACCTCGGGCTGCCTGCCAACCAGCTGCGCACCGTGTGCTGTAGAACATTGAAGATCGCAACTGTTAATGCACCGAGAAAGCAACGCGGGAGCACACAAAGCAAAAAAAAAAAACAAGCAAACGAATAACGTACCTTCTTCGTCGTAGGAGTGCGTTAACGTAATCAACATGTGCAGTATCGGTTGCAGCAGCTCCCTCAGCACCACACCCGTACTCTCCTTGGGACTAGCGTCGTTGGTAGGGAACAGCACCATGTTCACGTCGAACTGCCGGTACATCTTGACCAGCACCTGCACCAGCAAGCCGTCCCGGTGCTCGAGCAGAAAGCGCTGGTTCGCTCGGTTGCACAGGCTCACGTTGTTGAGCACGCGCAGGCAGCGTTCGATTTTGCGCAACCGCGCCACGTCCTCCTCGTTCCAGTCGCTCGCCCGGCCGGGCACGCGCTCGTCGCACTCGACCACCGTTTTGATCAAATGCTCGATGCCGCCCAGGTTGCGCAGCTCATCCTTGAACCATTCGCCGGCCCGCTGCGACGTGAGCGACAGCAGGGACTCCATGGCCAGCGAGCCAGCCGTCACGTGCTCCGTGTCGATGTGCTTCACCTTGCCGACGCCCTTGATCTCCTCGCACAGCTCCTTGACGCGCTGGCGAATCTTCTGCAGCTGCCCCTGCCCTTGCTGCGACACGGCATCCGGCCGGTGGTCGGTGTCGAGCAGGTTGAGCATCAGCTCGAGCGAGTCCCGGTCCAGGTCCATGTTCAGCTTGTCCTGCGAGAACACGTACATGATCGCGGCGGTGCAGAGGCCGAGGCTCGCGTCCTGGTACGCGTCCGAGAGGGCCTTGAAGAAGCGCGTCACGACACCGTGCGCGCGGACGTGCATCTTGAACGCGGGCTTCATGCACTTGGTGGCGAGCTGCAGGGCGGACAGGCACCGGGTCGAGACGGGATTGTCGGGCTGGAGCGCGCTCAGGATGTACTCGACGTCGTCGTCCATCTCCTGAAACTCGCCGATCTCCTGCATCTGGTGCGAGTTTTTCACGTTGCGCACGATCGTGTAGTACGGCTTCGCGCTACGTTCGCAGCGCGTCTTCGCCGCGCCACTCTCGTCACCGCCGCCCGCTGCCGCGTCCGGCCGATCGTCGCTGTAGCCACTGCTGTCGGCGTCGTACTCGTGGTGGTAGCCGTGATGGTGCGAGCTACCGAACACGTCGAGCGCACCGAACGCGCTGGCACTACCGGTGCTGCCACCGGCGCCCATGCCACCGGTAGCATTGCCAGCTACACCGCTAGCACCGGCCGTGGCCACCGCCACCGTCCCCCCATTGCCGGACGCTGCGTTCGATCCCGCTCGCAAGCGCTTCGATCGAGGCGGTGCCATGCCGCCCACCCCCAACGGTGCGCCGCCAGTTGTTTCGCAGTCAAAATCGTTGTCGTACTCGAGCAAGCTTAGGCCACCTCCACCACCGGCAGATCCAATCGCACCGTTAGAACCACCGCCACCGCCACCGCCGCCACCATCGTCATCGCTAGCCGCATCACCGCGTCCAACGTCGGAGGAGACGTACCCGGGCAGCGTCGCACCGGAGTCGATGCAGTTGCCGCCAATCCCACTGCCACCGCCACCGCCGCTGCCGCCGCCCGTACTGCTGACGACGCCTCCACAGGCGCTTCCACCGCCGGCACTACCGTCCCCACCGGCGATGCCACCAACGCCGCCAGCACCCGCCTGCTGATCGCTGCTGCTGCCGCCATTATCGTCCCATTTGTGCTTGTAGACGTGCCGCTTCTTGGTGTCCGTCGCACCGGCGGACGAACCCACCAGCGGGCGGCTCTTGAAGATGGTGCCCTTTTTCTGCAACACCAAGCGCATCGGTGCCGGCGGTGCGGGTGCTGGTGCGCCGACTGTTGCCGCCGCCGCCGCTGCTGGTACTGGTGCGCTGCCAGCACCCGCTGCCTGCGTGTCGTCCGGGTGCGATTTCCTGTACAGCGCACCGACAGCTTCACGCTCACTGTTGGACGCTTGCGCCGGCTGCTGGTGGCCGGATTGCTCCTGCGCCAGTTCGCCGTTCTGTCGCGGGACATGGTGTCGAGCGGCGGTGGAGCTGGAGGTTGCCGCTGCAGCGCCGGCAGCGAAAAAGTCACCGGTGGTGCTGGACGCCGCCGGCGATTGAACGCCGCCACTGTTGGCAGCCGGTAGGGCCGCCATCTCCAGCGCGGCAGTAGTGTCCGCCGCTGCTAGGTAGTCCGCTGGCACCACGTTCTTTTTCTTGCGACTGTACTGGCGCGTAACGGCCGGCTTTGGTCCCGGTGAAGCTGTTTGCAGCGGCGGGGTGGCACCCGTCGCGGAAGCCACCGAACTGGTGCGCAGGCTGGCGGCACCACCACCGTCGTCCCGTTCCGGTTGGTACATTTGTTTCAATTTGTTTACGTCCTCCTCGTCGGCGGTGCGGAGAAGCTCGTCGGTTTCACGCGCCGAAGCAGCAGTCTGCTGCTGCTGTGCGGTCGTCGTCGTCGTCGCAACCGTTGCTGTATCCGGTTCCTCAAGCTCCCGCTTCCGTGGTCGCTTTTCGCTCGCCGCGCTGCTGCTACCGATGACATTGTTATTGTTGTTGTTATTATTATTGCTGCGACTTCGCACCGATCGACCGGTGCCCCGCAGGGTGATTTGCTTCGCTGGCGGCTGCTGATCCGCGGGCGGCGCCTGCTGCCGCGTCTTGTTGCGTGTCACACGGCGGGCTGCACCGTCCGCGCTTTTACCTGCCGCATGCGCAATGTTTATCTTCAGCACCTCCACCCGTTCCTCTGTTTGATGCTGCTGCTGCTGCTGCTGCTGCTGCTGCTGCTGCCTTTCGTCGAACGCTAGCGAAGCCGACTGTGATACGACGACGTCCGCGGCCGCAGGTGGAGTAAATGAAACCGGTTTGGTTGGTGCGACGACAACCGCCGCAGCTGGCGGTGTCGAGAAGCAAGGTGCATTCAGTTGCTGCTGCTGATGATGGTTGTGATGATCCTGCGTGTTTTCACCTTCCGAGTACACGTCCGACGGTGGTGCGGCTGCGGTGGAGCTGTTCTGTGAGAGCTCCAGATCGCTGCCGCAGTCGCTCGAGCCCCTGCTGTGGATGATCTGGCAGTCTTCGCCGGGCGCCTGCAGCGTGTGCTTCGGCGTGTTGTTGTCCGATGAGGCACTGCCCAGAATGGAGCTCTGCGAATCGAAGTCATCCCCGCCGGAGAGCGAGGAAAGCGTGCGGAACACCTCGTACGTGTCCGTACCGGGTAGCGGGAAGCTGTGTCGTGCCTGCGGCGCACTGCCGCCAATCGCACCACGGCCAGACCCTGCTCCGGCGGCTGCTGCTGTCTCGCCACCGGACGGTTCCGCTATTGCCACTGTCGGTTGCTGCCGCGGATGCTGCTGCTGCTGCTGCTGCGTATAATTCGGGCTGGACATGGTCGACGAGGAAACCGGTGGCGGTGGGGGCGGCGCCAGCGGTGATGTTGCCGTCACGTCGCTACCATGACTCAGCCATCGCCGGCCAGACTCCTCCTCAGCCGCCCTGTCCACCCCGGTGTCGTTCGCGCGCGTCCCATGGTCGGCGCATCCCGCCGCATCGGCTAGCAGCTTGTGCCGCTTCGAAGACAGATGATGACGGGCACGCTCACGTTCGATCGCACGCTTCTTAAAGTTGTACTTGCTGCTGCTGCTCTTGTTTCCACCCTTGCCCTCGGTCGTACTGCTGATCAATGGTTTTCCCCCAAGTGATATTTTTATCTTCAATTCCGTCTTTGGTAGCGGAGCAACGTCCGAGCCGGCAGTGCCGGAGCTCGCGCCACACGGAGCGGCGTGACCAGCTATCCTGGGCGCTGGCAGGGGCAGCGTATCGTCCGCTGGAAACACAACCTGCTGTTCCTGCTGCTGCTCATGGTACGATCGCGGTGCTTTCTCGGCCACTGCCGATGCGACGGATAGAGCTGACGGAAATGGTTCGGAAGTGTTTACGTCGCCAGCCCCCAATGCACCATCTTCATCCGGCACGAACTGCTGCTGCTGTGTTTGATTGACGTTTGGCAACTCGTCATTGTCCGTTATTAGCATCGATATTCCCTGGAGTGTGATGACATTAAAAAAAAAAAAATTGAAACATCCAAATCAGTTCGAACACGTTTAACTCCAGCTCTCTATCACTATTTCTAGAACTCTCATTTTTATTTCCATTCTAACATACACATTTAACCGCGCGCTCTGGCGTAGCGAAAATTCATGGGCATGTTGCAACATATTTCATCTTCCACGTATGAAGCACGAGCAAGCAGGTACCGCACATTTACGATAGCATTTGCAAATAGTCCCTCTAGGGTGGATCCTTTTGGAGACTTTCCATGTTTACGAATGGTTTCTTGCGAGAAAAGGAATCGCAGGGTGAATTGTTTAAAAAGCAAAAAGTAAAACATGTCCAGTAATTGGCACACTTACCCCAACAAAGATTAAGGAAAACACACATTCTTGAACCGAACCATACGGAACCGAGCGAGCCGTGCACCAACAGTTGCAGTCCGGTTGAAGGCCAGTGCCGAGGAGGAACGGCTTTAATGGCTTTTGACGGAGCGGCTGTTACAGTCGCGGTTGTAACACGCACACAGACTGCCAAGCAACTCGCCGATGGAACTTGCGTGGTAATGGCATCGCGTTACCTGTGTTTGTGTGCGTTGCGGGAATGCGTTTCACCTATGGCCGTGTATTTCTGGCGGCAACAATCATCGGAAAAAGATGATGCAAAAGGAGCACCAGCGTAAGCGCGTTTAAGCATATGTATAAAATGCTATTGCCGCAAACAAAACGTCGAAAAATCTACAGAATGCCCAATCCCATTCCCAAAAAGAACATGTGTTCAAAAACGAACACTTGTACAAGTTTTCCTTTTGGTGAATTCAAATGTGGTTTTCTCGTTTTTTCAAAAAAAAAAAGTCTTCTCGTACATGTACAGTGCTTATTTGGCTACTTTTTAAGCGTTTTGGGAACATTAGCAGAGAGTATTTTACATCTAATTAACGATAGAAATCGCTTAATAATCAAAAAACGATGTTCGCTACCAACACGTAGAAAGAGTTTTCACGTTTAAGCTAGATTTTTAGATTTATTCCTTAATTCAAAAAAAAAAACCCGTTACATTCCAACATAAAAGTACGTAGTACTATTTAAACATCGTTTACAGATTGCGTATACATAATTGGACGTTTAAAATCGCCTCATGGCAAAAAAGAACGATGTACACTACCAAAACTATATATAAAAAAGAGTTAAATTCCATATAAAAGTACGGTGTACCTCGTTGGTGAACACCGTTTACAGATCGTGTAAACTTATTGACATGAAAAGGTTATAATATTAGAAAGAAAACAAATCCAAATGACCGCTTTTGGGTATTAAAATTGCAGAATGAATCCTTTTTGAATTGTTGAAACCGAAAAGTGATGTTTCTGGTTTGAACAAAATCATTCTTTGCTTAATGTTTCTGATTTGAACAAAATCATTCCTTCCCTAAAACTTGTTTAGACCGCTTGAGTGTTTGCAGGCTACTGTAGAAACATTACTCTTTTTATGCCGACAGCGTCTTAAGCTTTCAAATATTGTGCACATGTAAAAGGAGTGACCCATATACACTACGTGCGAAAAATCATAAATCCTTTCCTCCCTCATGGTTGAGCGATTGAAAGCCGTTTCACTTCTACCGCTCAACGGCATTCATCGCCTAGCGCAGTAGGAAATGGTGCACATGCAAAACATAAAAATATAAATAAATCATTACTAACATGCGCAAGACCACCCAACGTACCTTCGAGATGCGCAGCAAGATTGGACGATGCTCGGTGATGGAGGGTGAAGGCAGACAGCTCGCGGTGGCTGGTTTCTCTCCCGACCGTCCCTCGCTGCCGGAAAGGGGCTCGATGCATCCATCACCGGAAGACGTTTCTCGGGGCGAGCATTCGCTAGGTGGCATGCGGAACGCCGCCGTTGAGACGTGCGGATCCTGCTGCTGCTCCGCCACGTCGAGGAAGGACGAGTCTCGGGCGAGCCCAATGTTGGACGTACTCTCCGTCGGCTGTGCCCTGGACAACACATTGCGAGTGCGATCATAGTCGTTGCTGTCCTCCTCGTCCTCGTTGTAGTTCACCACGCGATTGCGAATCCGGGACGAGTTGCGCTTCGGCTGCGACTCGCTCGCTTCTGTGCCCGTGCCCGACGCCGACCCGCTTCCCGGTTCGACCACGTCCCTGCGTGCGCGTTTCGGTTTCTTTTCCTTCTTTTCCTTCTTGCCCGGTGCCCTGCCGACCGATTTGCGACCCGCACCGCCGTCACCCGCAGCGTCGGTTGCTTGCTTCTTCTTGCGAGGCGCCTTCTCCTTCACCGGCGGAAGGGCTAGCGCTTGCGGTGGCACGCCGTACGCCAGCATGCCATCGGTCGTACCGGCGTGCAGCAGTCCACCAACGTTCGCCGACTGCGGACCGGTCGGCGAGAGCTGCGGTGTGGCGGCCGACAGGGGTAACTGCTGGTGCTGGTAGAAGTGCTGCGGCGGGGTCGCATTCGCATGGTTCCACACATCGCTCGCCCCAACTCCCGGGGATGCCTCGAACGGTGAATGGTGGGTTGCGAAGCCGGCATGCAGATGGTGCTCCCCGGGGGGCAGCGGAGGCGGAAGGACCGTGTTGCGGCTCTTGAAGAACTTGCGGGGCCGGGCTGGTTCGGCGACCGGCGATCCGAGCATGTTCGCCATCGCTTCCGGCGAGTCGCCGGCTCCTGTGCCGAGCTCAAGGCCCGGCTCTTTGGGGTTCACATTTCCGTAGTCAACCACTGTTATGTATCGCGGCGCAAACAAAAGAAACATTTTAAAACCATTTTCTACACAATGGGTTGCAAGTTGCAATTGAAATTTATTGTGCTACAAAATCAGTATTCCGTCGATTCGCGTTTATCCGTCAAGCACGGATTAACAGTTCCAGTTTTTGCCGACAAATTCCGAGTGAAGCAGTTGCTAAGATAGCAAAAATGGTAAGACTCTTGGCATGACTCGTGAAAGCATTTTTAATTTTTTTTTTTGTCGCAAACCACTCAAACGATCTAGGCTAGTAAAATATTGGGAAAAAGATACCTAATTAGGCAAAAACTTTAGCACAAGTCTGCAGAGAAGATTGGAAAAATGTCAGCTCGTGATTTATCTGCTTTTGGCGATATCTTTTATTGAAAATAACGTCGACGTACAACATAATAAGTGTTAAGTATCCAAACCAATATTTATTTACGATGGATCAATAATGATTTGAACTTTTTTACTGGTGAACTATGTTTAAAGAAAGATCAAGTAACGTTTTAGAGTAAACAGAGCAAGAGGAGAAAGCTACTTCAAAGAAGCAAAACACCATGAAGCAGCTTTAATTCATGTTGTAGGTTTCGTTCAGTTGAGAAACAAAACTTCAATCTCATGGAAGATGGAGTTGTTTCATCTTTTAATGTGAAATGATGGACAGATGATACGATGTAACTTTTAAAGCCTTTTTTACCATAAATTTCTCGAACATTTTTCAAAATTTAACTGACCTACGACACGGATAGTCGGAGGTTTACTACATACGAGCTTGCATCATGCTATAAAACTAAACTATACCTACCATAGCCTCGGTTCCGGATGGATGTGAAGCTCGTGATGCCCCAGCGCCCGACGAGGCCTGCAGATCGACGCGGCGCTGGGCAGTTTTCCTTCCGTCGCTCCTTCAGTAGCGACTCGAGCGGTACAACCACCCCCTGGGGTTTGTTCCACTTCGACATGTTGCTGTTAGCTTGCTGAGGGGGGGATGTGTTTCCACACCGTCGATCCTCTGATTACATGAATCCGATCACGCTTGGAGTGCGCTTACTGAACTTTCCTGAGAATGCGATTGTCTGTTTTGCTGGACCCTCTGCTAGAACCAGTGTTGCCGGCGGAAACACGGGCGGTTTTCTACAATTTTAACCGGTGTGCCGGTTGCCGTCCTGTTGCTGCTTTTTATGCTGCTGGCCCGGGCGTAAAGATCATTGCACTGACGGTTTCAATCTCCTTGCGATTATTTGCGTGAAGTTATTCATCATGCTCCGCTGCCCGGTGTCACAGTGGTAGGCAACCGTTTATTCCGCTTCCTGTAAATAAAAAGAAGCAACCTTATTAAACTTTTTTTTTTATGTTACACACGGTGTCATCGACGATTTCTGTCCCGGGATTTGAGAAACCTTTGCCCACCACATTTCCGTATTTTCTTAAAGACGAAAGTAAACAGCAGTTTTGGTTCGAAGCTATACGGTACCATTCCAGCTTCCAGTCATCATGCGTCGGTCCTGAGCATCTTTGAACTTCTTAGATGCAACTGATAGCAGGCAAAGATTGATCGTGGAAGCTGACGACGGTGTGATTTGTTTGAAGTTGAATGTGACGCATTACTCGCGCGGTTCTTTCTTATTTGTGAGTCGATAAATATTTGATTGCAGGCACCCTTCGTTAAAAACGTCCACTGTCGCATTACTTCGATCGCCTTCTCGCACAGTACCCCACCATAATCTTGCGAACCGGAAGGAACTGTTGCCCTGTTGAGGGATAAGAATAATACCTATGCCGCGAGGAGGTTTCACCGACTTAAATTAACTGCAGATGCACGCCCAATGCTCCTTCATGTTTCGGCTGAGCGTTTCTTTGCGGCTGCGTTGCGCCTGCAAATCTTCCTTTTGCGATGGCCGGTATTTTCAGCGCCTAACGCGTCTTTTAATAACTCTTCGCGTTGGCTTAATTGAAAAAAAAAAAACATTCATGTTCTCATATGAATATTGCATAGCAGCTTACAGAAGGCCTTTACTTCACTATATAGTTGCAGGCATATTTGTTCGATTCCATTATAAAAACATTTCACCAATACTCGCATATGCGGAACGCACTTCATCACAGTCGATGTATACGTGTTCATTGGTTCCGAATGATGTCTATCATCACCGTCGGAGCTGCAGCTTTTGGTGTTGGTGGTGGTGGTGGTGGTGCACCAGAGAATGAGCGCACCCATACATGTACGCCATGCCTCAAAACGGGCGAAAACGAAACGATGAGGTGTAGCTAGTTGAGAGTGAAAGTAGACGATCGTCTCGGATGAGACCAACACCAGTGCGGCTAGACCGCAAACCGAGGCGGTACTTTTGAACTGTACGATAAGAAGTTCCAAGCGAAAAGCGAAATTACACGCGGGCAGGAGGAAAACTTTTGCACCGTCGTTTACATCCGTCGCAGAGCCGTTTACGGTACGGTTAAAGAGCGTAGATTCAACATACACGCACACATACACACACACTCGCGTACGTAACATAGTGTACGGATATACATTATTTATATATATCTGCACAACACAACCCAACTAACGCGATTGAACGATGATGGCAGCAATTGGAGATATTAAGAAAAATGGACGCGAAGCCTCGAAACATTCAAAACCCGACGAGCGTGATACTACACGTGAGCGTTTCACAAAAAAGTGCGCTAATGAAGTCACTGTTTGAGGGATTTTTGTTTCAATTTACAAACGGTCGATACGTATCGCTCGGCTTAGCATTTTACCATTACCTTTCCAATTCCAATCAAAGATGGTGGAACGCAGCTGGGAAGCCGAGAAAGCGTGACGCGGCTGTGTTGTCTCTTTATTATTGTAACATCAATTCATCTGCAAAAACCGTAATGGCTGCCACCTCGACATGACGTTTGCAGCCTACGGCGACACACTTGCACGTTGCAATCGTTGTAATATATTGACACATGGGCAACAAACACATTATTTAGAACAACACAATTTTGGATTTCTCGTCGGCTGCTGGCTACCGCACACTGGCGAGCCTGCGATTTCACTGTGTACGAGAGCGGGCGCTACACTCGGACACGGATATGTCAGGGACACACGGCCGTGGCACGCGATATATCGTACCTGCCTTGACGATGAACCGAATGAACTCGCACAAACGGCCCAATATATGCGCACATACCGACCTGCGGCACACGGCCGCAATACGCGAGATACACGCGTAATGCACGCACACACACAACGGAAACGCGCTTGCCGTTTGCCGCGACAGTCGCTTTTGCGAGCAGTGTTTTGCGCTTACATCGACCCTTGCAATCCTCGGTTGAATATGGGTTATTAAAAGCATTCTACCCTTAGACGATAATTCGGATTTGTTTCCGGCTGGAAAAGCGAAAGAAACCGCTTCGAGGGCCGCACAAAAGCAGGCATGTTTGTTACACAAACACAAGCATAGATAGAAGCCGACGCACCGCTGTATTGTGGGAATAGGTGATGAAAAGTGCAAAATTTAAAACCTTGGCCGACGCATTTGCGCACGACAAGCGACAATGCTGATATTTTGCACCCCCATGAAATTGCTTTTCTTTAGCTAAAAACGAAGAGTACATATTACAGCCAGCACATCGTTTTGTGCAATTGGAGCAAACAGTACCACGAAGATTTTTACGACCTAGCAAGTCTACCCTTTTACCAAAAATGCAACAAGTCATCATTAGCATAATGTATAGTTAACAACATAATAAAAATAATCTTTCCCCAGCAAGTACTTTTATATTGTAAGCATTATTTTGTAAATACCGCATCGAGAAGCTCGTAGCGCTCTATGTACCTCGGAATTATCGTGTTTGTTGTCCTATCTTTACCCGATATACCTTGTTTCTGTGAAGGTTTCATTTGAAGTTCGGAAACGTCAATTGAGCCGAAATGCATTTATTGCTTCTTAATAGTTTGGCTCGGTTGGCAGTTCTGCAGCGGAAGAGTTCGTACTTTTAGCATCGAACATGGTTAAGGCATTTCGTTTTGGGTGAGGCTTAAATAATTTTTTTCGTCTTCGTTTCGTCGTCTCTGCTAAAACTGTGGCTCAGGTTAAAGATGGCTGTGCAACATTCAATGTCGATGACACTGTAGCATGTTGACCGCTATCTGCAAATGGTTCCATGCATTCACCATTCCAAGAACAACACGACGAACGAACATCGAAAAGAAAGACTTTTTATTACCCAACAGTGTTACCAACTTACATTGACACGCAAACTTTAAACCGGAATACAACAGAAAAGGACCATGTTTGTTGTACATTTCAATCAGTTTTGTTTTAATTTGTTTTCTTCCCTGTTGCAAGAATGGTTTGTACCATAGAGCGTTTAACAGCTTCAACAAGGATGATCATGTCGCCGATTCTTCGGTCAGGGCGCCGCAAAAGGTATGAATGATATTTAAGGGTGCTCATAAATACGCAGCGGCACTAACCACGCCCTAGGAGATGTTATTACAAAATGCAAAATGCAAAAGCTATGTGCAGTGTAGCAAAAGTGGTCAAGTTAACATAGCAAATTGATCGATTGTTGTTTGCTGTACATGCTTTCCTCGCATTGTCCTGTTCAGAATCTCATCCTGATTTATTTGGTTTCGTGCGCCGTAAAGCACGGTGTCAGATGCATCAGCAAAACGATAGTATTGTAGATTGGTTGTGTTTGTGTCCATTCTGCCGGCGATTCGTCGTAAACCATGGACTGCGAGCGACCAGTGCTTGCACGTTCTAACATGTCTTGACGATACAGAACAAGTCAACAATGAGAAACGAAACGGAGTTTTATATTCGATAAACATAGCCTAATGCTAAAATTTGGTTCGCTTTCAGACGTCTTCAACGTCGACGGTTTTAATAATGCGGACCGAGGATATTCTTAAGGGAAACGAAATGGACGGTCCCGAATAACCTGTGTTCCCTACCAAGACGGCTCTGTCGGTTCGAGCGGATTGAAAAAAGGTGAAATCAGTTCTATAATTCTACGTTGATATATGCTATTGCTATTCGTGCGGTGCTGAAATGATTTAAAATCCTTAGTTCAACACGAAGCCTTCGTTGTCTTTTTATTTTTCTTTATTATAAATTGATGATTGATACTTATATTTAATATGCCATATAGATTAACGCTCTTATGTTCAGGTGCGCATGACTTTCGAGTTGATCTGCTGTGTTGCGATATTCAGAGGTTCTCGGCAGAGTGGACAGGGTCGCTCGTCGTTGAAGACTCGTAGAAGGCACGTCCTGCAGAAGGTATGGCCGCAACTGGTCTTCCAAATAACGCCGAATTTGGAAAAAATTTCCCAGCACACAGCGCATTTCGGCACATATACCTCTGGCTCCCGAGAGTCCGAAATTTCAATAGGCTCGGGCAAGTCATCGGTGTCCGATATTTCTATTATTTCGGGAATATCTTCGCTGTCCGAAATTACAATTGTTTCAAGGAGCTCTTCTGTGTCGGATAGTTCAATAATCTCCGGTTGATCGATGTTGTCATTGGAAGATATTTCTGCGACTTGGTTCACGGTGGGATCGCTATTTGCCGACATTTTTTATGACTTTTTAAAACTGGTAACTACACTTCGTTTTGAAAATCTGACAACCAACTCAACGTTCGCCGTTGCTGCGTTCCGATGCGCCTCTGACTATACTGCGATCAGAGTATTGAGCGGTGGAGCATCATGCCATACATAAGAGAAAAGAGAAAGAAGAGACTATCGGCGTTAGTCGCTGCTCAGAGTTCCAACATGATCAGGACGTTCTCTCATTGGAACGTCCTGATCATGTTGGAACTCTGAGCAGCGACTTACGCCGATAGTCTCTTCTTTCTCTTTTGGATGCTTCGGATCCCCTCTTAAGATAGCGTCGTTGCGCTCTTCACTTCGTTTTTTTATGATAAAAATGTGCATGTCTCAAGATGCAATTGTTATGTATTTTTTAAATATATTTATTACTTTATGAAATGTTTAGGGGCTTTCTGATCCGCTGAAGAATAGTGAAGATTCAATATGTTGGGTCTGAAACATGAAAATTGTATTCCTTAGAAAGGATCATGGATATTTTTTAATAAAAATAGAAAAAAAAACGAATGCAAGCTCCACACCCACTGTTTATGCTCTGTTAATGTTCGTCTATATGATTTTTGTTCGTGTAAGGATATTTATGAAGGATATTTAGGAATTGTATAGCAAACGTATGTTACCCCATATTAGTTTAATATATGGTAAGTCGTTTAAAATTTAAATGTGTCAAATTAAAGTTGAATTAAGTTCATATGATCATTCACATTAGCGTAAATAATAGGTCTTTTCATATGATATCGTAGTGCCTGTCACTTTTTTATTTTTCTAGCATATTTTTTGTTGCTAATTACGGATGTTATATTTTGATTTTGTGACTTTATTTAACTATATGAGAATAATCTGAATCTTAATCGTTTGGCACTGGCTTTCTTTGATAATTTGCTAAATTTGAATTTTATAACCTTTTCCAAAGCACCGTACAATTGTTGCTATGTGAAACGTGTATCATAATATTGTTTTGTCTTTCTTTTCATGTTTCTATCAGGACGATACGACGCACTCGCCAGTATCGACCGCTGTTGATTCGGCGGCATGACACGCACCATCCAGTGTTGGTTCTTTGATCATTCAGTTTGATCAAAAGATAGCCTCAAGTTGCCCATAAACAGTCCTGCTGGTGTTCAAGCAGAAGGCGGATATAGATGAGTCGATCTACGGTCCGGTGCGATCTTCTAGATTCGATACAAACTTAATTTTTTAAATTGTTTTAGGCAAAACAAATGTTGTGACATTTTGAAACGCATCTACTCAGGTCCCACCGGAAGCAAACTTCATCCCCGTTGTACGGTTATTTAAAAATAACCAACAAACCAAGGCATGGTAATAATTCAACAATCTGGCAATATTTAATGAGGCCTTGACCTAAGTCAAAGTGTTTTGGAAAATTTTACCCACACCTGGACAGGGAGGACAGATGTTTGAGGAGTTCACATATATAAATGGAAGGTTTAACACAAAGTGTCTTGGTTATTGTTATAAATGATCCCTGCACATCGTAGCTGCTGTATAATGTGTAGTGAGATCTTCTTCTCCAGTGAGTAGAAATCTCTCCAAGCAGGTTTAAGTTCCTTAAAATGTTAGAACAAAACGACAAAAAAAAAACTGTCTGTTATATTGTTACCAACGCTAGAAACGATTTAATGTTTTCATTTAGCCCAGCTTGCCTTTGTTGGTCTTTTAAGTTATTTCATTCGTGAAGAAAAAACAATGGTCTAATTCAGAAGATGATACCGTACATTTCATGCTATTGCTTTGTTGAAATAATTCCTTTTTTCTATACGCCAAGTGCCCATTCCTTGGTAATGATATCCATGATTTTTCTTGAGCGGTAGAAGAAACTTGGGCTTCGTCCTGTGAGGGCGGCACAATGTGGTCGCCGAAGGAAAAATTCTGAAAATTTGTGGGAAATCGAAATAATTCAGCGGTCGCATATAAGATTTAGTGCAATGTGATTCACGTGCAAGTCGCGTGAAGCTTTTCAAATCAATCAACAATCAATCAGCGAAACATAGATGCTTCATCCCCGTTGTGCGGTTATTTAAAAATAACCAACAAACCAAGGCATGGTAATAATTCAACAATCTGGCAATATTTAATGAAGCCTTGACCTGAATCAAAGTGTTTTGGAAAATTTGATCCACACAGATTATGCTGTGCCACTCGTTCAATTATTGCGTGTTTCCAAACCAACTTTCGGATTATGCGTTAAAAAATATCTAGCCAATGAGTGTGGATCGATTTCCGTATCAGACACTACACTTTATATGTTTGATACATTATTCTGCAATACGCATTCGTTCAAACACTCTCTTTCAAAAACAAGCCAAAGAGCAAAAAGCTGAAGTATTACAGACATTGTTTCTAATCTTGCACATTGCATTCCTTAGAAAAGATCGCACATATAAGAAAACTAAACTACAGCATAGGCCACACCTATTATTAATGCTTTGTGAACGTTCGTCGTTATATGATTTTTGGTCAAGATAGCATAATGTGAAATTAGGAATTGCATAGGTCACGTTATGGTTTAACATCTGTTAAGCTGTTTAAAAGTTAAATGTGCAGCGTCATGTGGCAGACATTTACTTATTTATTTATTGACATATTTATTGTTTCCTTTCAGGGCTTAAGAAAAAAGGAGGGGGGGGGGGGAAGAGAGATATCCTATCGATCGTTTGATAACTTATACGTTCTACCTGAACAGGGAGGACAGATGTTTGAGGAGTTCGCATATATAAATGGAAGGTTTAACACAAAGTGTCTTGGTTATTGTTATAAATGATCCCTGCGCATCGTAGCTGCTGTATAATGTGTAGTGAGATCTTCTTCTCCAGTGAGTAGAAATCTCTCCAAGCAGGTTTAAGTTCCTTAAAATGTTAGAACAAAACGACCCAAAAAAAACTGTCTGTTATATTGTTACCAACGCTAGAAACGATTTAATGTTTTCATTTAGCCCAGCTTGCCTTTGTTGGTCTTTTAAGTTATTTTATTCGCGAAGAAAAAACAATGGTCTAATTCAGAAGATGATACCGTACATTTCATGCTATTGCTTTGTTGAAATAATTCCTTTTTTCTATACGCCAAGTGCCCATTCCTTGGTAATGATATCCATGATTTTTCTTGAGCGGTAGAAGAAACTTGGGCTTCGTCCTGTGAGGGCGGCACAATGTGGTCGCCGAAGGAAAAATTCTGAAAATTTGTGGGAAATCGAAATAATTCAGCGGTCGCATACAAGATTTAGTGCAATGTGATTCACGTGCAAGTCGCGTGAAGCTTTTCAAATCAATCAACAATCAATCAGCGAAACATAGATGCTTCATCCCCGTTGTGCGGTTATTTAAAAATAACCAACAAACCAAGGCATGGTAATAATTCAACAATCTGGCAATATTTAATGAAGCCTTGACCTAAATCAAAGTGTTTTGGAAAATTTGATCCACACAGATTATGCTGTGCCACTCGTTCAATTATTGCGTGTTTCCAAACCAACTTTCGGATTATGCGTTAAAAAATATCTAGCCAATGAGTGTGGATCGATTTCCGTATCAGACACTACACTTTATATGTTTGATACATTATTCTGCAATACGCATTCGTTCAAACACTCTCTTTCAAAAACAAGCAAAAGAGCAAAAAGCTGAAGTTTTACAGACATTGTTTCTGAAGTTACCGCCCTTTGGCTGACGGCCTCAGTTCCTAGAATTAGAGTTAATACCTACTTTGTTTTCTGTCACCAATCAGAAATGGCTTCCCAATCGTGGCCAAACACGATTCTATCCTGTCGATGGCGGATAATTATCAGCGGATTCCTTGTTAGACGAGCAGACTGTTCTTCCCAGGACGGACGAAGAAAACACGGACACGATGTTGTTCCTTCGAGTGTAGCAAACAGATCACACCTGGTTTATTACAACCAAGTAATATTTATAGCTAACTTAGTCTAGGTTAGTTCGGAGCAACCCTTCCCCCCCACAGCCTGACCATTCCCTTGCCTCTGCTGTCGCTGTGCCGTTCTTGCATTGATCGATGCTTCGTTGTCAGGCGCCTTTTTCGCGGGGCGATTCATGATCGATCTCGTTCACTCCTGTTGGTTTGCGACACTTGTTTGTCGCAACTCGCTTTCGATCGTGATCGCTTTTCGGTCATTAGCTTAAGCACAAATTTGTCGGTTGTGCATTCTCCTGGGCGGATGTTTACGACTTAAGTCCGAATCGTTCTCCTTTTCGGTCATTGCTGCTATCGTACGATGTTTTTCCTCTGGAGCGGGTGTTTACGACTTAAGTTATGCTTTCCTGATTGGTTCGATCGATATCGATCGATCGTACGATAATTTCCACATGCCGAAGTGTTCGCCGGGTATGCACGGTTGTTGTCCCTCCCCTTTTGTCCTCGCGTTCTCCGTCTCGCCTGTACCAAGGGTGTTGGCCCTTGCGTGTTGTTGACACCAAAGTGACGTCAGTTGGTCGACGGCGCCTCATTCCCTGATCGCGAGTGAGGTGTCGTGTTGCACGGTGAGTTGGTGAGCTTGGCGTGGAAGTAGGTCAGTTTCGGTGGCTCGTTCACGGGGTTGACACTTTCTGCTGACAGTGTTCAAATGGAGTACGTCGGTGTGCGCCCAAGTGGACATAAGCGGTCATCGTATTGCGGCTGCTTTCGTATCGGTGCTCGTCCGGTTGCCGCTATTTAGGGGTTGACGTTATGCGTTGGCGATTCGGTAGTTCGGCGGCGACTTAGGCGTTTCGGTTGGGTTTCGGTCAGCTGGTAGGAAGACTGGGAACGGCAGGTCACTGCATGCCCCCCCACTACTTGAGCTCTAGATCCGTCTTGCAGAGGCGAATCTGGAGCTGGTTAGTATGCTGGTAATAATGGAGCGTATTACCGTTCTCGCGATGAACCTGGGGTACCTTTCTCTTCTTCGATTCGATGCTAGTTGTCATCTGCTGCATCGTGGTCATCCTTCAAGCTGCCTGTAGTTTGGTCTTCCTGTCTATCGTTGTTGCGGTCGTCTTCATCATCGCACATCGTGTGTCGTCTCTGCTCCCGTCTTTGCCCAGGCCTTAGGCTAACGTTAGCGTTGTCGTGTCGTCTCGTGGTATCCCTCCTTCAAGCGTCATGGGATAGTCGTCGTTGGGCTTTCGGCTGATCCTGCCCTTGTGGTTGCTGCTGAAGATCGTCGGTGGATGCTGCGGCGTTGTCGCTGAGGTACCCCTTGCTCTGTTCGTCGCTGTTCTAATTCTAATGAGCGCTCTTAATATTATTCATGGAGCTTTCTCCGTTGGTTAGTGTCCCCATGGTTAGTATCATTTTCCCTAACGTGTTCTTCTAACCCTGTATGAGCAATCGTTGCTCTTTCGCATCTTTGTGCGCGGTACATACTTTCTTTCGGAGAAGTGGGTGTCTATTGGTTTGCCCACACCATTAATACAATTCCTATGCCCGTCGGCATCTTCGCTATCCTTTCAGCGGTAGTTTCTCATCTGAGGGTGTCTTCTGGTTTTCCCTATCAGTGTTTTGGTTTTCCCTATCAGTGTCTAAGCCCTGTGGCTCTTTGATTCATGGTATACTTGGTTAGAGCGGGGCTTGAACCCGGTTAGCTGGCTTGAGTTTCTCTTACTGCCGTATACCACGTCCCTAACCGTGCATACATATGCATTGAGCATCCTGGCTCCTTCGCTTTCTTTGCGGAAATTTACTTATATGAGGGTGTCCTGGTTTTCCCTGTACGTGTTACAATATTCTGAGCATCTTTGGCTCCTTCGCTTTTCTTAGCGGAATTTTCAATATAAGGGCTTTCCCTGTTGATATTTTGCGCTATATATCCTGAGCATATTTGGCTCCTTCGTTCCATGACGTATTTGGTTAGAGCGGGGCTTGAACCCGGATAGCTGGCTTGAGTTTCTCTTCTACCGTTTACCATGTCCCTAACAATGCCTACATGCGCATTGAGTATCTTTGCTCCTTCGCTATTCGTAGCGGAATTTTTCTATAGGTGGGTGTCTCGGTTTTCCCCCTAGTTTAATACCTTATGATCACCTTTTCGATCCTATGGGGGTACTTCCTATTGCACGAAATGGGACCGGTTATGACGCTGTCGCGTTCAAATTCTACATCCGACAAGACATGTTTCTCAATACGACCATCTTCCCTAGTTCTACTAATGGCTTTGAAGAGTATTGGGTCCCTAACTGTGCAACGCGTTTGCATCTTATTGTATTCATTACATGTTTTCGTTCAATTTCAGTTTACTTTTTGCTTTCTTCGCGGCATTTTCCTCGCGGTGTTCTATCTTTCATCATACCTACTCTTTTGACCGTAATCGTTACGAACGGGCGAATGGCTACTGGGAATTGAACCCAGCCCTAGGTCAATCTATGGTCCTAGGAACCCGAGGAATACAAGTATTCACACGGCCACAACACATCCCTCGTCGTCTACTTCGTAATACGTTTTCAACGTTTTCTTCATTTTCTTTTCTTCAACTGTGTTTCCATAAGCCCTTTTTTTTCTTAGCCTTGTAACATTATCAATTTATTTTCTTAAGGCATATTGGGTTCCATATTTTAACCACGGCGTTCATTCATTTTAATTTCTTTCATAACATTCATATTTACGCTTGTTTACAGTTCCCCCTTCTTTCTCATTGCAACGTTTCGTGGTATTTGTCTGACTCTTTTTAAATCGTTTCCCTACTTTTATCTGTGCCGTATGCACGTGCTGGTTGTCTTTAATTCTAATCTACATATTTTCCCGTTTCCTTATTGTCATGCATTTTTGGAGCCTAATACCCTAGACTCTTTTCGAGACACCCCTTTCCAAAATTTTGCCCGCGCAGCGTTTCGATGCCTTTGAACGATACTAGGGGATCGCTTGGCGTCGTTCTGAAAACACAGTATTTTGCATGGTGTTCGTTGTGAGCACGAAAGTGTCGTTATAATTTGGCCTTACCAGTAGTGGTGCACTCACAAGAGCCGTCCTCAATTGTTGGAAGGCCGCGTCACATGCCGGTGACCAGTCGAACTTGACACCCTTCTTCAGTAGGTCATTCATGGGTTTGCGCGTTGTCGCGATGTTAGGAATGAATTTCCCGTAAAAATTTACCATACCCAAGAACGATCGTACCCCCTTAACTGTATTGGGTGGTTTCATGTTCTCTATGGCGCTTACGGCACTTTTCAAGGGCCGTACGCCTTGCTTGTCGATGAGGTGTCCCAAGTATTGGATTTCCTCCTTCAAAATCTGGCATTTCTTTGGTTCGAGTTTCAACGAATGTTTTCGAAGTCCAACCAGTACTTTGCGGAAATGTTCGTTGTGTTCCGCTATGGTACGACCGTATATCACGATGTCGTCCAAATACACAACTGCTCTCACTCCTTCAATCTCGTACAAGACGCTGTTCATCAGTCGCTGAAATGTAGACGGACTGTTCTTCAATCCCATTGGCATGCGGGTGTACTCATAATGCCCGTTCGGCGTAGAAAAGGCCGTTTTCGGTGCATCCCTCGGATGTATGGGAACTTGATAGAATCCCGATTTTAAATCCAAGGTGGAAAAATATTTGCTATCCCCTAATGTGTCCAAAATTTCATTAATTAGGGGTATCGGAAACACAAAGGGTTTTGTGACAAGATTGAGCTCGCGATAATCCACCACGATGCGATACCGTCGAGTACCATCGGCGTCTGGTTTCTTCGGTATGCACAACACTGGTGCATTCCAAGCGCTCTTACTCGGTCTTACAATTCCCTGCTTCAGCATCTCGTCGATCTGTTCCTTCAAATGAGGCTTCGTGGCCTCTGGATATCTATATTGGCGCTTATTAATGGGCACATTGGTTGTGGTTTCTATTTCATGCACGGCTGCATTGGTACACGGAAAGTTATCTCCTTCTAAGAAGAATACGTCGCTAAATTGACGCAACAGTTTCTCGATTTCTTCTCCTGCGGGTTGGATTTTTATTATCTCCAACAGCGTTTTGTCACGCTCCGTCCCACGAATCGGCTGCAGATTCCTATATTCTACTAGATCGTAATCTATTTCCTCATCCAGATCCAATCCCTCGTGGAGGGACATTTCCCGTTCCTGACTTTCCTTTTCCTCTCGGAAATGTACCTGTCTCATTTCCATCTCTACTTTATCCTTCATATGACCCTTCTCCTGGGAAATATTTATCTTCTTTACCTTCTTTGTTGAGGTATGTTGTGCATGGCTACTGTCTGCCAATTCCACCCGTCCTCCCTTGAGGCTCAGTTCCGCAATATGTTTGCGGATAAAATTTACTCCTAAAAGACCCGGAGGACCCGTTAGCTCCGTGATCACGTAAAATCTCGTCGGGATTACTTTTCCTCCGACGATTAACTCGATCGTGCATGCGCCTACGACCGTTAATTTTGCCCCTGTTATTCCTACTAGAGCCGTTTGCTCGGATATATTTAACTGTTTTATCCCTATTCTCTGGGCTTCTTTGTAATCGAGCAGATTCACTACTGCTCCTGTATCGAGTAAAAATTCGGTAGTGTTCGATGGGCTACCTGTCGTGGTTAGGGTAACATAAATGAGACCGTTCTCTAACGACCTCAGTTCGTGGAAAACCCGTGTTTCCTTTTCTTCCCGTTCCCTCATATTTTTATTCGCTGTGTTTACGACTGCTATCTTTTTACGCTGCTTATATTCTGTGCTGTGGTGTTTTTTTCGTACCTGGCCTAAATATTTTGATTTTCCTAAATTTTCCAAACTATCGCGCAGGTTGGGGAATCGGGGCGGGTCATTCGATCCCCCGGTTAATAGTTTTTTGAACCGAAACTGCGGTTCCCTTGATTTCCCGAGTTTCCTTGCCTTTTCGGCCCATTGTTCGACCCCTGATTTTGGGAGTGTCCGAACCCTGAATTTCCCCTCGGCTGACTTTGCTGCGGTCGGTATCGGTTATCGGGTTGCGAGGGACTATTTCCCAGTCCTCTCTGCCCGTTCCTAGGCGCTCTTGTAAACTGCCTGGCACCTGACCCTTGGTTGCTCGAATAGTTTCGTTGATATCCGTCGTCCCATCCGACGTTATGGTAATAATTCTGATTGTACTGAGGCCAATCGGTTCTGAAAGGCGGTGGCGGATTCGGACGCCGATGATCCGGCCAGTATGGCAAATCCATGTCATCGTACGGCCCTTCTCCGTGCCAACCGTTGTTTCCTCCACTCCCTTGGCCGAACCAGTGTTCACCGTCATAATTTCCGTAGCGTGGCGGCTGAGCTTGACCAGCGCGCAAGCGTCTTGTGGCCTCGGTCACCCGATCGGCGTTATCGTGCACCTGCTCCAAGTAGTCCATGAGTGGCTCAAGTCCCATGGTGTTTTGCATAAGTGCTAAAATCTTCAGGTTGGCATCATTCAACCCTGTTACGAAATGATTTTTGATATGCCTGCTGGCATAATCTATCAACCCCTCATTGTCGCTAGCGTGAGCTTTCGCGAGCTCTACTATATGTCTAGCCCTTTCCGCATATCTTCGGAACGTCTCATTCGGCCTTTGCGCCAGTGTTTCGGTTCGGTGGAAAATACTTTCTACATTACAATTTTCCCCAAACTCCTTGCGCAACAGCTCTTTCATTTCTTCCCAGCTCTTTGCCTTAATGCGCTGGTAATGGCTCACTGCATCACCTTTCAATTTAGCAAGAACTATGTCCAATAGTTCTTCTTCATTTACCATTTGTCGCCTGGAGACGCGATCGATCTGGCGTACAAATAATCCTAACTCTTCGACCCCTCCACGGTACTCGGGAATGAGAGCCATGGCATTCTCTATCGAATAATCCTTCGTTTCCGTCATTTTCTCTTCAACAAAGGTTTCGTCGAGCGAGCAGATGTCTCGGACAAAATCTTTCTTCACTCTTAGTAAATTTTTCGGGATAGTACTTTGTCGACTAGTGGCAGCAGGGGTTTGTTCCAGGGGCGAAGCGTTGCTATCAACACTAGCTGGGGTAAATCTAAGCTCGGGTGCGATGGTGCCGTCGGAAAGGCAAACCTCCCTCGAAATTGTCGGCCCTTCACTTTCGTTCTCTTGGCTCTTTCCGGCGTTGCTGCGTAGTTGTCTATCCGTCATTTGAGATTTCACTACGCTTTTGCACACGGCTTCTTTCCGAATTTCCGTACACGATAAAAATGAAACTAAATCTCTTTCGTGCCCTCAAAGAAAAACTTGGGGTCAAAAAAAAAAAAAAAATTTACCTAACACACACCAAAATGTATTTAAATGAAACTGTGCTCTTACCACAGGGTGAATCCTGCTACTTTCATCTCAAGGGATCCGTTTTCCAGCGTAATCGTCCGTCCTGTCCTTCTTAAAGGGGTTCTCTGCTGGTCCGCTGATTTTCCGCTGCTGTTCCGCTGCTGTTCCTCCGCTGTTTCGATGAATGTCTCTCCGTTGCCACTTTTTCACGATACTGCACTACTTTTAACTACTTTTCACTACACCGAAATACTTCTCACTTCACTACGTTTTCCACGTAACACTGTACTGCTTCACAACCCACCGGGTTGTTATCGTCGTACAGGGGATGTCGTATCCCACCGCTGTCACCAGATGAAGTTACCGCCCTTTGGCTGACGGCCTCAGTTCCTAGAATTAGAGTTAATACCTACTTTGTTTTCTGTCACCAATCAGAAATGGCTTCCCAATCGTGGCCAAACACGATTCTATCCTGTCGATGGCGGATAATTATCAGCGGATTCCTTGTTAGACGAGCAGACTGTTCTTCCCAGGACGGACGAAGAAAACACGGACACGATGTTGTTCCTTCGAGTGTAGCAAACAGATCACACCTGGTTTATTACAACCAAGTAATATTTATAGCTAACTTAGTCTAGGTTAGTTCGGAGCAACCCTTCCCCCCCACAGCCTGACCATTCCCTTGCCTCTGCTGTCGCTGTGCCGTTCTTGCATTGATCGATGCTTCGTTGTCAGGCGCCTTTTTCGCGGGGCGATTCATGATCGATCTCGTTCACTCCTGTTGGTTTGCGACACTTGTTTGTCGCAACTCGCTTTCGATCGTGATCGCTTTTCGGTCATTAGCTTAAGCACAAATTTGTCGGTTGTGCATTCTCCTGGGCGGATGTTTACGACTTAAGTCCGAATCGTTCTCCTTTTCGGTCATTGCTGCTATCGTACGATGTTTTTCCTCTGGAGCGGGTGTTTACGACTTAAGTTATGCTTTCCTGATTGGTTCGATCGATATCGATCGATCGTACGATAATTTCCACATGCCGAAGTGTTCGCCGGGTATGCACGGTTGTTGTCCCTCCCCTTTTGTCCTCGCGTTCTCCGTCTCGCCTGTACCAAGGGTGTTGGCCCTTGCGTGTTGTTGACACCAAAGTGACGTCAGTTGGTCGACGGCGCCTCATTCCCTGATCGCGAGTGAGGTGTCGTGTTGCACGGTGAGTTGGTGAGCTTGGCGTGGAAGTAGGTCAGTTTCGGTGGCTCGTTCACGGGGTTGACACTTTCTGCTGACAGTGTTCAAATGGAGTACGTCGGTGTGCGCCCAAGTGGACATAAGCGGTCATCGTATTGCGGCTGCTTTCGTATCGGTGCTCGTCCGGTTGCCGCTATTTAGGGGTTGACGTTATGCGTTGGCGATTCGGTAGTTCGGCGGCGACTTAGGCGTTTCGGTTGGGTTTCGGTCAGCTGGTAGGAAGACTGGGAACGGCAGGTCACTGCAGTTTCTAATCTTGCACATTGCATTCCTTAGAAAAGATCGCACATATAAGAAAACTAAACTACAGCATAGGCCACACCTATTATTAATGCTTTGTGAACGTTCGTCGTTATATGATTTTTTGTCAAGATAGCATAATGTGAAATTAGGAATTGCATAGGTCACGTTATGGTTTAACATCTGTTAAGCTGTTTAAAAGTTAAATGTGCAGCGTCATGTGGCAGACATTTACTTATTTATTTATTGACATATTTATTGTTTCCTTTCAGGGCTTAAGAAAAAAGGAGGGGGGGGGGAAGAGAGATATCCTATCGATCGTTTGATAACTTATACGTTCTACCTGAACAGGGAGGACAGATGTTTGAGGAGTTCGCATATATAAATGGAAGGTTTAACACAAAGTGACGATCCCTGCACATCGTAGCTGCTGTATAATGTGTAATGAGATCTTCTTCTTTATTGAGTAGAAATCACTTCAAGCAGGTAGTAAGTTCCTTAAAATGTTAGAACAAGAAGGAAAGAAAAAACTGTCTGTTACATTGTTAATATAAGCCAGAAAACGATTTAATGTTTTCGTTTAGCCCAGCTTGCCTTTGTTGGTCTATTAAGTTATTTCATTCGCGAAGAAATAACAATTGTCAATTTCAGAAGATGATACCGTACACTTCATGCTATTGCTTTGTTGAACTAAAAAGTTCCTTTTTTCTATATGCCAAGTGCCTATTCCTTGGTAATGATATCCATGATTTTTCTTGAGCGGTAGAAGAAACTTGGGCTTCGTCCTGTGAGGGCGGCACAATGTGGTCGCCGAAGGAAAAATTCTGAAAATTTGTGGGAAATCGAAATAATTCAGCGGTCGCATACAAGATTTAGTGCAATGTGATTCACATGCAAGTCGCGTGAAGCTTTTCAAATCAATCAACAATCAATCAGCGAACCATAGATGCTATAGCCTGTTCAAGCTAAGACAACCTCCTTTTTAATACGTGAATCTTGCATACAAACGCTGTGCATCCTGCAAACAGTGGCTACAGCTTGGTTCAATGAAAATAGATAACACAAGCTTGGCGCATCAATTATAAACCAAATGCAAAGGTGCGTTTTGGCTAACTGGTGAATTTAGCTTGTCTCTTCATCCAATGGCTTCGTAGTAGAGCCAACATACTTCAGCACTCTATAATCGCAGGAAACCACTTAAGTGGTTTCGCAAATTTCGCAGCGCAAATTTGCGCTGAGCGCACGCGACATTACATAAATAAGATAATTATATTTACTCTAGAACTAGCCCTCAAGCCAATTCGATGGAGAAAAGGTGTATTTACCACAGGAAACACTTTCTTATATTAAAAAAAAACCTTCCTTACCGTTCTTATCGCAAGCATTGGTATGTGGCAGGGGATAAAAGATCAAAGCAAACTTCTCACCACGACTCCCGAAAGCAAAAGGTCATCCGTTATACCGTTTATCGCAGGTTTTACAAAAATCACAGCTATCATACTCTTATGAGTTTCCTGGCTCCATTGCCCTTTGTGCGGTACTATCATTGTCACATCCATGGATCCTTCTTATTCTCTCTGTTACAAACAGATGTGCAAAAGATGGATATACGAATCCTTTCGATTGTGATTTGCAACTGGTTTTCGTCGACAAAACAAAACGAAAGAAAGGATTTCGTGATGTCAACCCTGGGTCCGTCGCAATTCTGCGTCGGTAGGCCGGTACCTTCAGACTTGAAAAAAGCAGCACATCTACGGTGCTAAAGTTTGCACCATCCATCCTTTACTCTGGAGCGTTGGCGGCTTTAAGGCATCGTTTTTTTTTTGGTCGACCAAACGTACGCCATCCAAGAACAGCAAATGTGTCAAGCGGGGAAACCCCGTTTGCGGACAGAACCGGGACAGGGGTGGACGGCGTGATGATAAGACACTCTTTGGCCGATGAAAGAAAAAGCTGACTCTGACGTGGATTGCTAGAAGTTCGTCCTACAATGTCTACACCTTGACGGGGCGTGCCGCAGAAGGCTGCTTGATACCCGGTACACCGTCGCGGGAACCCTTTTCTTATTCCGAATACACGAAACAGATAACAAAAAAAAGCCTGATCGGGTACGCAACGTTTTTTTCTCCTTTCGCCACTCCATTGTCAAGTGGGGTACTCCATCAACGTAAATTAAACCACTTCCCTATGTCTAGCGTTTTGGTGCTGCCGCGCGTGTCAAGCAAGATCTAGCAAGCGGCTGGTTGTAATTGCAAACATGCAGGATGGTTCGAGTTCTTGAACGTCTGCCTTATATTCAGCGCTTACGCCGCCGGTCCGTAATTCCGATCGATTCTGAAGCTTATTTTCTATTTTGAAGCGTTGGAGTATTTTATTAGGCAGAAGTATTCTCGTTTTCCCTATTACAAGGTAAACAAAGATGAATGGTCAAATCTGGAAACATTGTAGTAAAGCATATGTATTATTCAGAATTAAAAATAAAACACATTACATACCACATTCCATTACCCATTATATAGCCTCCTTGCTGTTTCCGGACATTGGCTTTGAGCTGAGTTGTTTTGGAGTATTATACAAAAGTCATAGACCTTTAGACATGTTTCCTTCGGGTTGTTATCCTACTGAAAGACGTATGTCACTTGTAAGCCTACTATCATTGAGTAATTTCAGTATGGGATTGCTAGAAATGCGCCTGAACAATAGGTCAAATGTTACTTCACGCCGAAGGAAAAAATAATCACAACGAATCAAATTCAACGTTCGATTGAATGGGTCAAAAGTTTCAGAGTACTTGCAAAGTGCTGAGTGCTCAGGGATTGCTCAAGGATTGTAGGTACACACTGGGCAAAGTGGAAACTGTGGGGAACAGAAACGAAAGGACAAAGGAACCGGAGAAGATGGTTGAAATCCAGTGGAGTTGAGTAGTAGAGGGAGGGGGGGGGGGGGGCTGGCGTTGCGAAGTAGGTTAACAAATGGATGGGTGGAAATTTGCGCAGGTGTTCCATATTGCTAATGCCGACTGTAAACAGAAATTGGAAATAATCTCACGTAAAATAGTCACTGGCGCCGCGCCGCCCGGGTCAACCGTGGATTGCCACCGGATGGTACAGGTGCCCCTTGAACCCTAGGGCCGGGCGAGTACGAAATGAGCCGGTGGCTCGGAGTACCGGTATGACGCTGAAGCCAAATTTAGGCCAGCAACTTTAAATACATTATGGAAAAAAAAAACTCGTATCGGTTCTCCGTAGACGCTGAAGGAGACAAAGAAATGAGCGTGGGCAAAAGTCAAGGACAGGTTGTAGGCAGCGAGGTTGAGGACAAAGGCCGAAGTCTCGGCTGCTACAGCCAATCGACCAGCTTAAATCCTTCGCTACCGGAGCCGAGGAATTCCTCGATGAGAATGGAAATGGAGGAAACCGTCCAGCGAACTTAAAGAAGCAATTTCAAAATGATGTTTCCCAGTTTGCTCAGTCCAGGCGCAACCGAGGAAATCTCGTCGAAAGTGGAAGGAGGAAGTGAGTAGAAGAAGCGGGGGTTGGGCGAAGTGCTAAAGGTTCGAGCTTGAACTTTTTCGAAGGCGATTAATACACTAATGCTTCTTCTTTTGGGCAATTTTCATCGCTTCGTCACTGATGTGTCCGCATTTATTGTGCGTTCTTTCTTTTATATCCAAATACTATGGATCGTTGGTCCAGGGAAAGCAAGCAAGGAAAACACACACACTTCCGGGCGTGATTCCCAGCAATTCGCTTCGTCGTTCGAGATTTGATTTGAGTTTTTTGTTTTGCGCTCCATGCTCCATCCGAAAGCCAATCCAGTTTATCTAGTGATGCCATCGTCGACATAATCAATCCTCTTCCGGCAGGAATGTGGGAGCTCCTTGTTGGCTGCTAGTCTTTAAGCATTGAAAACCGGTGAAAAAATCAAAAAAAATGTTTGCTACTGTAATCTGCCTGGGAAAGCATATGATATATTGCGGAGGATTTACCTGTTCTTCACAAGAATATTTGGAGCAAGGACTCAACTGCGCACCCTTGTAGTAATAGCAATTTGATTCGTTTCACAATCGAGACCGTAACTAACAAATGTCTCGTTCGACAACGACCAGCTCTCAGAATATAGCTCCTTCCGTGCTGCAAGGAAAATAATGGTTTTTGCCTAAAGACAGATACATACAGGGCCGGCCTATTCAACCGACTTTCTAGGATTCATGGATTTTGTGTTCACGAATAGCCCACACAAGTAAAGGCTACGATCAAACGATATTTCTTTGAGTTGCGGAAGCTGGCTGCTTCTCATGCACTGCCCACGAATTTGCTGCCGAATGAAACTATCAAAGGAAAGCGGGAAAACCTACCGGACCTTGTCGCCAGGGACGCTTTGCTACTGGACTGTGAGTGGAACGTGAACAAACTTTGCTAGGCGCTGAACAGGCCGGTACAGCATCAGTCCACCTTCTTCACGCCCTTCGAGTGCGGGCAGAAAGTGAAAGAATGACTGGGTGAAATAGAAATCGATCCATCGCAACGACTTCCGTGTATGTGTGTATGTGTGTGTGTGCGTGTCGGAATTGGGTGGAGGAGGGGCGTCTGCTGGATGTGGAAACAGAACCACCATTAAAGCCATTAAAGCCACCGAGCACCGACCCAGATTCCTATTTGCCTACATAGATCGTCTCGCGGCTGGCTGGCCGGCTGAGGAAAGCCGGAAAAACGGGCAGCCGTGGCTTTCTCAGGGTCAAATGTTTCGCACGGTCATCATCACCACGCCACGTCCGCCTGCAAGTATGCAACGGGCACGACATTAGGCGTCAATAGCGGCGAGTCATCTATAAGCGCTAAGTAGCGGTTGCCGATAATTTATAAACACATTAGCCAGCTTACCTTACCCTGGAATGTGCGTCTCGTTGCGTCTGCTAGTCGGCCGTGTTTGCCATTCCCCCCCCCCCACCTTTCTCACTCCTCTACCAATCATTTGGCGCCACTCGGGCGCCAAACGACGAGACTCCTTCAGGAGGCAGGAGCAATCAAAGCAAGAGCCGGGGGATGGAGCCGTTTCCGTACCGTGTGCTCAGGGAAACCTTTTGTAGTACTACTGGAGAGGAAAAGCAGAGCGCATCTCGGCAGCAGGGGAAGGTGAAAGAACGGCGATTTCAAGGCACTCGGCAGCCGGGGAGGAAAATGGAAAAATAGAAAACGCACATTAAACGGCGGCCCGCTTATCGACTATTAGAGGATTCTGGGCCCGCAGCAGCGCGCTTTGCGTGACGGAGCGAGAAAATAAATCGAAATTAATGACAGCCGATACGGTTCCGATATTCGAGATATCATTACTGTCGCTGGCGATAAACAAGGTAGAGCCAGTATTGGCAGGTCTATCGACCGTGTTGGCGAGGAGAAACTTGAGCACGCTGTCATCTGCGAGTCAGAAAGAGTCGCTGCGTAACTGCCCAGGTCATACCGGAGGATACTATCTTTATCATCGTCATTACCGTCTGGTTGGTGGACAAAGTCACGAAGCAAGTGCCGGTAGGTGGGGGACGCGTGTCGGCGAGGTAGAAGAAAGACAGCGATGTACCATTGGAACCATTTTCAGTACATTCCCGACGCAGGCAGGGGCAAATTGGTGAAACACGATTGAAATTGAGCGATTATGCATCATTCTACCTCTTAACTGCTCCATTCGGTGCTCCTCGGCACACGGAACGATGGAGAAAGCGATGGGGTTCTGCCCACAGCCACCAGCAGTCACCTTCTACGGTGGGCCTACAGTCTGCGAACTTGCCGACTCCTGCCGAGGGAAGTAATTCCGACCTATCGCGCGTTATCATTATGGCGTGTAACGCGCGCTTTATGTGTTTTGTCTTTTTTTTTCTTCTGCTTCTTCTTTGGCATAGCCTCGCCCCACCGTACCATTCGGAGATACCATCAGGAGCATCAGGTACTAACCAAACCTAATGATGATGCGCCTGAACGTGTGTCGACTTCCCCGTTCGTCCAACGAAGCGTGTGGGATCCGCAAACGCGCCCAGATAAAACCGCAAACCAAACCAAACCAAACCTTCCACTGTCTCTTTCTCTCTACCTCTATCTATCGCTCTTTGGTGCTTCCCACGTGCTCCCTTTCCACTGCCGAAATCTAATTAAAATTTTAACCTGCTTTGTGTCACCGGAGCCACCATGAACATGGCCGCTCTAACCGCGCGCGCGTTTATTACACCCACCAGTGGCGGCGGAGGAGCACACCCGGGAGCACCGGCAGTGGCAGCGTTGGTAGCGAGGATTAATTCAATTAAGGTACACCGCCGAACTGTGCACACCCTCGCGCAGCTCGCCTTTCGCTCGCAGGTTAATCACATTTAACCAAATTAACGAATTAGTTTACTCTGCTTTTGGGTAAGGGACGGTGGACGTCCGGTTCGAAAAGGTGTAAACAGGGAAGGCGTGCGGTAAGATAGGAGGGGGAGGGGGGGAGTGGAGAAATTACCCTGTGAATTGCGATTATGCTAAATTCGGTCGGGTGGCGGTTTGGGTTCGAGGTAGATTGAGTCTTTTCAACGCAGGAGTGCAGCGAGGTTGGGGAAGAATTTTGAACGAGATAAAGCAGATGCTACGTTAACATCTTGTTGAAGGTAGTACAGTAGCGGTCGGCAGAAGGCAGAAGGAGGCACTTCGGGCTAAATACTTGAGTTACATCTTGATGTGATGGATCCCTACCACAGCTATCTGAAAAAAGAAAAAAAGTTAATATATACTGTCACACTAGCAAGTGTTTTGTCCAGAGACGAAGCATTTGTAATAAATAAAGATTTAGGGTAGGTTAATACACTTTTTCTGATGACCAAAACTAGATCCACACTTTTTTTTTTCAATCGATTCGGGTATTAGCCTAAGAACCTAATACTTGCAAGATCAAAGGAAAATTCGAAACAAGTGCGTGCTATAACATAAAACCTAGCGTTCAACAATAGCAAGTACAGCATTCAAAACATTATTTTCTTTTTATGCAGTCTTGCAATAATCAGAAAAATATAAGAAGAAAATAAAAGAAAAATTAAATACTCAAATTGTAATATAATTTTAATCTCATCACCGGAAAGCCATAATTGATTTCATTAGAAATGGAATAAACCTTTACAGCAACGGTATCATAAAAATCAATTTAGAACTTGAATTCAAATTTTTAGAATACAATAATTTGTTTCAATATGTATTGCCCGCCAATCTGGACAACATTTTCACCATGTAGCCTTATTCGAAAGGATAATAGGGTGGGTCAACTTTCCACACCATGCGCTATTCGAAGGAGCTGGGAGAGGCTGCACGTAGATGGAAGCTGTAAGAAATGGGGCAAAATACAAAAAAAAAAATGCAAGTAAGAACCACCAGGAACCACGATGACGCTTGCGAACAAAGTTCTAAAGTTGTTGGCAAACTTTAAATAAGCCGGAAATTATTTCTACTTGGCGCTATTCCCTGCCATGCCCGGCGTACCGTATACGTCCATAATCTGGCGCAAAACCTGCTCGTTAGCGTTACGCGAGGGAAGGGGAGTCAAACTCAATTGGTTTTGTGGTCCAACATGAAATATGAATGTAGAAGCGTGGTCGGCATGTAGCACAGAACACACATCAATCGTGAAATACACTTTAAAAAAAAGGGTAGCTTACCAGATATTCTATATTGGTAAAATCACCTTTTCCCTCTATACCATAGTATCAAAAGGATCTGTTGGACTGGGGTAAACTTTCTTGATTTTGAATACTTTTATCAATAAATTAAATTGACAAAATAAGAGCGTTCATATGCATGACATTTCGTACTTGAATGGATTTGCTTGACATTTGCGTAATAAATGCACTCCATTTGTGAAACGCATAGCACAACTTTAAAATTCATTAAAAATAACCTATAAAACAGGAGGATTCAGGTTGAAGTTCACCGAGCTCCACTTGTTAGCAACAACCGGGCCGCGGTTTTGACAGCCCTGGAGTGAAGTGACGGAGCAAGTCGACCACCAGATAGGAAATCATATTCTGATTATTTCGGGAATGCGCTTGTGATTACTTTTGCTAAATTACGTCGGTGAGACGATGGCGTAAGGTAATCTTTCGATTTGAAGTTCGTACTATGCTCGCGGACTGTTTTGTCGATCCCCCTGACGGACGCCTCTCCGTTTCGTAGTGCTTTTGTCACTTCCTCCCAACACGCACTTACACGCAGTTTGGAATGTCTTTTTTTTTCATTTCTTTCCGTAAAGTTTATGTTCGAGCACTCCGCTCCACTGCAGTGCTGTCGGCGACTCGTCGCAACGCCGTAAACGCTGGTCGACAAGTAGTGCGGTGTCATTTACCAAACGGCTGTCACCGCGAGCCATTCGCGGCCCTCGAGTTCGCCATCCATTCCATAGGCAACCATTTCCACTGCCTCAGGCGTTCAGGTTCAGGTCGCATCTTCGCACGTTCGCAGACGCACACGTGTGGCAATCGGGCTGCGGCTCCAATCTCCGGCCCATGTAAGCCGAGGTTCCGGTGCGATTCGCCGGAGCGAACGTGTACTTTTAATCAATCAAACGTGTAATTTACTCCGGCACGATGAGAGGTTTCGGTGCTTGTGCGGTGACTCCGGTGACGTGTCAGAAAGGAGACGATGGGGACAGGGGAAGGGTGGCGCTAACCGTGGTGGCGGTTGTACAGAGATCCAACAGTAATTTGACTTCATCCTTATTTCCGTGTCACGACAAAACAAAACTGCCATGAAAAGAATTGGCAAGCGTCTGAACGGCTGCGGCACGGAAGGGAGCAATGGAAATGATTAAGGTGTGGGGCGGGTGGGGTGACACCAATGATTACTTCCTGCTCCTTACCATCCTTCCACCTCCAGGTCTGAGCTTAGCTGTCACTGCTGCTGCTGACAAGCTTGAGGTGGGAAATTGCGAGCAGATTGGGAAGCATCGAGCGAACAAGGTAGACCTAGAGGTGTGGTGAGTCCGCTCAAGGAGGTGCAATATTCAAGAGGAGAAAAAATGGTGTGGAGAGGCAGTAGAAAGGCCGAATCGAAAAAGTGGTCAACGTCGCGTGAGCAACAACACCAGCGGCAACAGGAGACTCTTGAGTGTTGATATTGGACCAGCGGGGGATTGGAAGAAGGAAGGAACAGATGAGGCAAATGAGCTCAAGATGAAGATTTGATGAAGGGACAAACGGCTCGAGGGGACCATGCCTCAGGGGAGGACGCACGCGTCGTAGCCTGGCAGCCCGCTCAGTGTATGCATTTGGCGGTAGATGACACCTCTGTGACATCTAATTTCCAGTTTTTTTTGGTTCGCCGATTGGTGTGGAGACCGCGAAGCGAGGAAGTGAAATTGCGGAAGGAAGTGTTTTGCGGTGCTCCAGAGCAGTTCAAGAGGCGTCAAAACACTTACACACACCGACACAGTACAATAACAACAACCCAAAAGTACACCACAGCAGAGTACGCCGTGCGCCGCAGATTTTTTGAAGTGCTTGTGGCTATAGCCTATCGTGAAGATCTAGGCAAAAATGGGAATTGGAAACGAAAGCTGTAGTGAGATATTGCTCTGAGGAATTAGTTGTCTTCGGGGAAGAGTGCTGTGATCTATCTTTGTCTGCCTATCTATGCTCCCTTTACCAGGTAAGCACGCAGGTCGGGAGCTAACTATTGGATATCCAAGCAGGCTGCGCATTGCATTTATAGTCCAAAATATAATGTATTCTGTAACCAAAATGTGAACATTTTTATCACTGACATAAGGAGCCTCAGAGTGCAGGGAAAAACATTTTAAAAGGATCATTGTAGCAGAAAGATATTAAACGCAAGCTCGAAGTGCAACTAACAATGTCTGAATGCCAATTTTTTACAAGAGACTTGTAGGTCATGGATGGGATATCAAAAGTCGTCAAATTGATTTACACGGGTAACTCAGTCGAAGTCTGTATTCCTCGTAAGCAAAGGTGGGCAAAAATGCTAGCTAGTATGTTATGTGCCAGATTGCTATTTTTTCTTTTCTGTTTAAGCTTCACTTTAATTAGCACGATCCAAAACTTTCGCTTATATTTCATGAACATTGCAATCCCAGTTTGCTCCATATCGATGAACTTCTAGTTACCCTTATCTAAACATGAATGACCACAATTGTTTTATTGTTCTGGAAGGATCAGTAAATGCTAACACATTTCCTCTTCTCAGGGACGACGGGTTTCTACTATTTATACCATGTAGCCCTAATGTTGCAGACGTTATGTTTAAATGAAGCTGAGATGCATGTATAATGTGAAGCGCAAAATGTACTATTGCTTAGAGCCCTTAGGATTCGAATAAGAAGAAGGATGCTTGAAATGGATGTACCCATCGCTCGATGCATAAGTTCGACAGGAGGCTAGATCGTATGCAGCTGGTTATCTGGATCAGCTGCTGGACCGGTTTCGTGTCGCTGTCGACAATAAATCCAAAATACCACCCGGACTTCATCGCTCCATAATTGGACGCCTGAGAATTTGAATGCCTTCACGGGTCTTCAAAGCCTAGGACACTCGTTGTCTTGTCGGTAACTGTAATTCAAGCAGATACTTAAAACTATGCTTCCGGACATTGATTCTATCATACCCTACCCCCTTTCACTTTGTATATCTGTACCTCCCGCACCTTTCTGTTCTTCTCTTCAATTACTTCCCCGCTCTTGGAATGGCTCGTTGTTTCTGTTGCTCCACTGTTGTTTGGGTTAATAAACGGTCTGACGATTGGATCCTGTGATGCCAGATTTTGCCTCAAGTTCTTGGAAATGAAATGAAAGAGAGAACGCCTACCCGAAACATCGCTCAAGGGGCGCGAGGGCATGTCAACGAGTCTAATGTTCGCTTACAGCTCCCGTGTCACTTGCCTGCCTTCCCGCGGAGTGTGTTGCAGGTTTGCATGCATCGGCAACTCGGCGAAGAACGTTGGTCTCACGTTCTTGCCTGGACGGGGCACTTACTCTGCAGTGGTTTTCAATTTACCTTTCCTATCGGAATAATCCCATCGATGTCTAAGCACACACATCCAGCAACATCGCAGCTGGTCGACCAAGCGAACACGCACACGCGCGTCCACATAAGCACACCCGAATGCGAAGACACGCAATGAACAACAAATCTTCGCAATAGAATATGTAAAACTTTAAATTGGTTTTACCGATGAGCACCTGCGGTCGCCTCGTACTGATTAAATCGGCACGAAGGTTCGCTGCTTCCGAAAACCCGCGCAAAACCATGCCGTGCAGTGGGCAGGGAGAATTGGGTGTTTGTGGGTGTTGGAAGCGCTATATGGAGGGTTGACTGTGAGATGACATCCTTCCATCGTGCCAAACGATGTGGTTGCCCGACATTCGCCTTCCGCACATGCCGGGTATCAGATGGCACGCGCTCGTCCGTCCGTCCTTCAACTACCCGTTGGCCCACCTGCGGCCCCCAGGTCTAACACTCACCCCAGCCAGCCGCCCCGAAACCTCCCACTCATCCACCATACTCTTCCGATTCTAGGGCCTCAAGCAACTTCCTTGCCAGAGGGTGTAAAACTGCTGCGGAAGCAAAAAACCCCCCGGAAGGACTGACGAAAGATTGTGAGTCATATTCGTGCCTCTACAAACCGCACTTCTCATTTCCTGGCACACCTTGGTTCCCACTGCCTTGCGCAACTGGCGTGCGAGCGCATGTATATTAATGTCGCATTATCTTCACAATGCTTTCGCCAGCCCGGTTTCAGGTCCGTCTAGCCTGCCCACCTGCGCTACAGTGCGTTGCGATTGTTTAAACGCATGCGAGAGTGTTTCCATTTCCATGTAGAAAATAAATATGCATTTTCATGATTTAAAAACTTTCTTCTGTTCTTATTGTTCAGCGGAGGAACAATTTGGACAATAATGGCGGCTACAACATTCCAAGTAGAGCCTGTAAAGGAGTTGCCATTCAGGGCATTGTGCCTATTAATTAGAGATACGCCCCAACTGGCAAGTGTTGCTCGATGTTAAAAAAATCTACTGATAACTGCTAATTAACGTCCTCTGTTATAAGATCTGGAAACTTGTTTAATCCTTGCCCATTACAGTGTTATTGGATTAAAAACTGTTTCTTCAATTTAATGCGTTTTTTGTTCTCGCATCTTGTTTCTTCTTTACTGTGTTTTACAGGACTGTATGTGTTTATAGCAAAACAAACAAATTTTGTTCGTATGCTGAACCGTATGCCGTTCCAAACAGATGCAGAGCATAACGAATGCTATGTTGGGCTAGTTTGTATTGAGCCATATTTTTCACATAATTTATCGAATCAGTGGAATTATTTACTGTGAACCAAATGAAATGCTTTAAAAAATGGGGTGAACCAAATAAAAAACTTACTTCTATAGCTTCAGCGTCCCAACTCCTTTTATATATTCTATAAGAAACTTATGGAAGAAAAAGGATTGAATTTGTACACAATTCGATGGAAAACGAAGGGATACATACAAATAATATTAATTTCTATTTTAATTCACTCTTGTGAAGGTGCGCTTAAGCGAATGCACTGCACTGTACACCTTCCCTAACGTTGCACCCGTGCCTTCCACATGCCAGCGGAAACAATGGCAAGCGTATCACCAAACCTAGCCACCCTTCCAATCCTTTCACCCTTTCCGGAAAAAAAATCCCTTGACACTCCAGCGGGAAGGAGGAAAGATTAGGGATGTGGCATATTTTTGGGATGATTGCACGTTGCGTTGCGAATAGGCGTATCGATCGAGATTGAGTGTTTTATTTTTATATTATTTTAATCTGCTCGCGGTGAGAGGGTTGAGCAAACACGTCGTTTTATTTGCTGCAGTTTAATAATCTCCAGTAGTGTCGTAGGATGCTGGAGAGAACATTTGGTGTGCAGTTTCCAATTATGACTTTTATTCTTTTGGAGAGACGAAAATGCGAAGGCCAGTGCTGCAAAACCAAAAAAAAAAAAATAAAGTGAAAATAGAAATGATAGAAATGTGAAGTTGAAAAAGAAAGTGATCCCACCTTGAAAACTCTTAGATCTGTCTACTTTGCGGTCCAATAGAGGTTTGAAATTAATTTGGGTTATTTTCTTATCTACCTTTCCAAGAAAAAGTTTTATCTTTTAAGTATTTCTTTTGATTTCTGAATTGATCAGGTAGCAGATTACGTTAATTGAGTCCAAAAGAACTCATCGACTAGCTCTGCACCGGATTGATTCACCTTGATGCGCGTGAGTATTGAAGGAAAACAAGTCAATCCATCAGTACTCCATCGAAACTGACTCCGCCAGACCGGCTGGTCCCGGCCATTTTCCCCACACCTTCTTGCGACCAACCGAGGACACTTTAACTCATCGATCACGCGCCGCCCTGGCCGAAGGCGGCTAAAAGGTTCCCAAATATACGACCTGCCTCTCTGCCTCCCCAAAAAGGCCTCGACCCGACTGCTGAAAATGAATACTTTGACTCTTGTTTTAATTGTAATTGAGCAGGCTTCGCACAAAATTTATCTGCACCGTCATCAGAAACATTCAACTTCCCGTTCCTAGCGTTCGTTGGTTCGTCGGCGTGGACGGAAATTCAAATGCAACCTTTTTCCCTCGCTTCCCGCCATTCACGTGTACCGCCCGGAAGTGTGTGTGTGTGTGTGTGTGTGTGTGTCGCTGTGCGAAAAGAGCAGGAGGCGCGGCGCTGTACCGTAGGGCAGAAAGGATACACAACATATATCACATCAAATCCGGCGGGGATTAATTTCAATAAACGCGCACACAAATTGTGTCCCTCTGCGCGCTATCAGCTCCCCCTCTCCCGGGGTACTCCTTCTCTTCTCCCCTTTCCGATGATGGCCTTATCGATGTTCTTCGGTCTTTCGCATCTTTTCCCATTTTATTTTCACCCGGGGAAAACGGAAAGGACTTTCTAGATTTGATTTCACCCAAGAACACCGTTTCGCATAACCTCGGCTACTGATTTCCTTAGCCACTAAACTACACACATGCACACACACACACACACACATGCGTGTCCATCTCTTCTTTGTGCCCCTAATCTTCGGTGACCTCCGTCGCAGGATACGCCAAGATTATTCCACCGCTCGTCTCGAGTAAATTTCCGCCTTCTACTCGACCCGCGCGAGGGGGAAAAAAAGTAGTAACAAGCAATCGAAACCCCCGGGAAAACCATTACCACCGTCAGGGGGAGGGGGTCGCTTTTGCGAGGAAAGTAAACACACACACACACACACACGCGCGCGCACACATGCTCCTTAGACGTGCCGGGTTGCGTTACAGTTGCCCTTCCACATTCTTCCATCATTTTCATCGTCGTCGTCGTCGTCGTCGCCGCTGGTTGTCAACGGTTGTCCTTTCTCGCCTGGTACCCATCTTCCCTTGAACCACCACCCCTCACTTCCCTTCCTCCCCCATCCCCTCCCTCGCGGGTTCCCCTCCAGTTCGCGTGCGTGCCGAGCCCCGGCGAAAGGGATGGCTGAAAAGCGCTCGCTGGATTCAGGTCGTTAGACTTGATTTGATGCGAGTTTTATTACCGCAAGTGAAATTGGCAACCCCTTTCGCCCACGTCCACCCGGGACAGTTCGCGTCCCGCGGTCCGCTCCGCTCCACCTACAGGGTTTTTCCAAGTAGCGCGCGCTCCCCGCACTGCCCAACCGTGAAGTTTCCCCCGACACGGCGAGCCATTAGACAAGCGTGAAGTACGTACGTGCGCTCGCCGTCAGCTCGGTTCCTAACCTAATATCCTTCCGCTCCTCGCACCGGGGATCGCGAAACGCTGTAGCGGTGACATTTCTTCCTTTTTTCCCCGCTCCCGGCTAGCGGACCCGCTATCGTTTTCTTCTTTTTTGTGCAGGTCTGTGTCTTTGTCTAAATCGGCACGGTAAAAATTTTCCAGCGATGCCACCGCGGAGACGACGACTACGACGGCGACGTCACTTCTGGTGCTGGCTTTTCTCGATGGGTTCTTATAAATTGAAAATGGGGTTTTTCCCCGTATCCAGGGGGCCAGTTCGGGGGGGATTTGTCCCGATCCCCGATCAACCTCGGGGCTCACAAACATAAAAGCGAAACATAGCATGCAGCGATCGGATCATCCGCGAGAACCACTTCCCGGACCGGCTGCGGCAGTTGCTAATGGTTTTGTCGGACAAATTAAACTGCAAGAGGGGTGGGGGGGGGGGGGAGAAGTGAGGAGGTGGGGGGGTTGAAATTGGGCCGTGGAAAGAAGGAACATCTGGTACCCGGTTCCCGGGGTTTGTTTTTCAATGTGCGCCTTTTCGGGGCCGCACAGTTCAAGGTTGAGCTATCGACAGCCAGAGAGCAGAGCTTCACCCAACCTTTTCGATTGGTTAACTTACCCATGCCAAATCCCTGGTACAACTCAAGGCGTCCTTCCTACTTTTCCGGCCGGTGGTTCCGTTAAAATTGCGTCCATAAGTTTACTTTTGCAAACAGGAGTGACACAAGGAAAAGAAAAAAAAAAAAACACAAGATAAACCGAAATGCGGATGCGGCAAACTTTTTACCACTGTCGCCCTGAAAATTGGTAAAATCTGGGCTGGACGATTGGCTAAGGAAATGCAGAAGAAGCAGGTGAAGAAGTAAAGGGGTGTTTTTTCGCGAAAAACTGTACCCGGGCGTCCCCAGGGAAGGGGGGAAGTCATGAATGGATGGGGGTGGGGGGGGGGGGAGAGGAGATAGGGGAGGTTGGGTGTTTGGAGAAGAGGAGGAACAAGGGCGGGTGCGATCGTTGCGTTTTTTCGGTGATTCCGAAGAGAGCGATTGTATGTTTTTATTTAACTTTTTAATTAAATAACCACAGCGAAAACCGACGGAGAACGAACGAGCTGGTGAGGAAAGAGAAAGAAAAGTGGGGGGCGGGGGGACCAACGGAGGGAGAAAAAGAGAGAGAGAGGCTCACAGGCCAATGAGAGACAGACAGAAGGTAGGAGTCATGGGGGATGGGGAGGAAAAACTGAGTGGAAATGTGTCAGCGTATCCGTGACTAATGCTTTTTGCCATCGATGAATGGCAACGTTCGCGGTGTGGCTGGGAGGGGTAGGAGGTGAGGTGGTTGGTCTCCCTCGAAAGGGGAGTCCCCGAAGCGATGAGTTGCCGCCGGGGGGAATGGGGAGAAAGGTAATTAAAAATTCCTTCCCATCTTTTTGATTTCCACTGCGCGCAGCCGAGCGTTGAGCAATCTCGGTATCGCGAAGCGTGCCGGGGGTTGGGGGGGGGGGGGGGGTGGGATGGGTAGGTGGGAATGGCAAGGGAAGGGAAGATGGTGAGTCGATCAGAGGAGCCTCGGGAGTTTGCGAGCTGAAGGACTTCCGCTCGTGAAGTGAAAGCGATTGAAAACTTTCCCACTTACGCTCGGGGAAAAATGCGGCGTGCTGGTTTTCCGGCGTCATTCGATTGCACTGTTGCTGAGGGGTGAGGGGTAGGGGGAGGGGTGCAGGTGGTGATAAGACAGAGGGCGCTACTTTTTAATTTCCAATGCAAATTGATTAAGACGTTGGGCCGCACCGTTTCATTAGAAGGAAAACGGAAACGCTCGGCACGATCACGGAGTGAAGTTTTTCCGGCGACGCCATCTTCCCTCACGGTCATGACTGGTGGGAGCGGTGAGTTGGAGGGGGGGGGGGGGGGGGGGGGAGGGGGAACAGGTGGAGCTACCCCCCCCCCCCCCCCCGGTTGGGCGTATAATGATGGAAATTGTCTTTGATTGTAGCGGGAGCGTTTGAGCTGATCGCGCATCATTGCGTCCGTGGTGGAAATGATTTTCCACCTTTTCAGGGTGGAAAATCGCGTCCGCTTCCGCCCCTCCGTGGCAATTGGCAATCGGAAGCGATGGCTCTTACGTGGGTGGTACGATGGAGCATGACGAAACACAAAGCAAGGAGCGCGGGGGGAATGATAATTGGGAATTTGTCTCAACCGGAACCGGGTGGCTCCTTTTACGGGAGCGTCTTTACAGTCGCTTCACCCTAGCGGAACCAAGCCACAAAGCAAGCCAATTGCCGTGCCGCCGGGGCAGGAAAAGGGGGAGCAGGGGGACCCCACGCCATGTCAAGGGATAATTGTTGTTATTTCAATTTAGCGGCGCGAACGACGACGGTACTGTAATCCTTCCGGTGGCGCTTTTTTGAAGCTCGTCTCCCTCGACACTCGGCGGTATTTGTGTCCTGCCCCTTTGCTCTCCCGGCCAGACACTGGATTACTTCTTCACAGGTCAATTAAACCAGCTCCGAACGACGACGGGTACGCAATTTGTACTGTTGCTCCCGTCTTCTTCCGACCGTGAGTCGGGACTGGATCCCTTCAGTCTGTGCAGCCACTTTGCACAACACTGTTGGTTTCACTTTCATTTTCATTTGTGTGGTGGTGGTGGAGTGGGAAGGGAGGGGGGGGGGGGCTGTAAGTCCACTTCACGGTGGGTTAGGTTTTGATTCATTCGATGCGTTCCCTTCCGTGTCTCATTACTCCTTGCACGCCACAACGCACTTCTGCACTGTAAAATTGTACCATTCGAAGTTACGTCAATTGCATACTTTCAGGCGCTCGGTGTTTTGATTTCACTTGAATGTCAACAACGGCTTTCAAACGCACTATTGAATAGTTTAAATGCAGGCAATAGTTAACAATCACCACCAGTAATAGAGGCAAAGGTATTAAAAAAATATGCGCAAAAATGATTTTCAGTTTCAAAAATTATGTATGCAAATAAAATATTTTTTCTTCAAGGAACAAGCAGAAATTGCGCAGCAGAAAAAAATGTTTGTGTTTTGTTTTCGAACTCTCCACGTACACCACAAATGAGGGATGACAATTGTTATACCAAACGTCATATTAATTGTATCATCGCCGAGAATGTTTCGAGGTCGAGAGACACTTTAAGAAAAACAATACATGACAAAGGAAGAAATAGTTTTCAAGGACCTTCGAAAGGAAAATGAAATGGAACACTGGGAATGATTGTTCGAGTTTTTTTTTTCGTTTGTCCTGACCCGTTTTTAACACTTCATATCTCCTCTATTACCCGAAGGTCGTTCAATGTGTTGAGTCACGTGGAAATACGTACTTCGTTTCGTTTTGAATAGGAAAAAGGACGTCGTGCTCAGTTCGCGTCACGTTTCCTTCGACCAGTGGAAAGTGAATGGGAAAAATGGGAACCAGAAGCCTTCAACCTCCTTCAGTTTCGGCAAATGCCGCCATTCTACCACCGGTTGGCCATTTCTTCGCAGTGGTCCCCCTTTTCCCGTAGCTTCCCTGTCGTTTCGTTGCTTCGTTCGTTTTAATTCATGCACAAACGCAGCACCGAATATCCAGTATTGAAGAAGAAGGTTGATGGCATCGAGGTGGGGGGGGGGGGGGGACCCCTTTGCATACACACAAACACACACACACACACACACCCAAAACGGTCGCTCTAAAACGCTTGTTTCGTGGCGAGTAGATACAGAACAACCGCAGACGCACGGAATTTTCTTCGGCACGAAACGGAACTGCTCTCTTCACCACGCGCGTATCCTTGACGCCAGCACGCCATTTCGCTGCTGTCGCCACCAGCGTCGCCGGCTCCGTGCCGCCCGCATGTCCTCACTGCCTTGACTTGACCGGCATCTTCGCATCTTTCTGCCCAAGATCTTCGCATCCACCGCCGGAGCATGGTTGGGGATGCATGCGAAAGGGCGAGCAACGGCGTTAGGCCATTCCCATCCATCCATCTATACTCGTCTTGCCACACACACACACACGCACACACACACACACATACACGCATAAACACAGCGCCATACTTCGCTTCACTACCGCCGGTTTCCCAACATCGCAGCGCCCTTAACATCGCCTTTAACTCCCCTTCCACCGGCACCAAAGTAATCTAATGCGTACCAAGTGCCCGCCAGCCTGGAGCCAAAAGTCTCATCGGCATTTTCTGGGTGTGTTTTTTTTCCCCCTCTTGTCGTTGCTGTGTGTGTGTTCATCTTCTTCTCCTGTGCCTTTACTTCTCCGCTGCGGGGCTACCTTCCCGTGTTTGCCCCCTTTTTTTCCGGCAGCCACTGTTTCGAACTCGCCCTTCTTGGTTTCTACCGCTAGATGCTCCGTATCTCCTTTGCCGTGAAGTCGCTTGAGTGTGGGGGAAGTGTAACTTTGGGGTGGTGTAGTGGTGGGCAAGAAAACTACAATCGGCAACGACCGCAGCCGCCGTGAAGTGTTAGGGCGACGGGGTTTTCTTCGTGTACAAGTGAGGGAGGGAAGTGGGGGAATTGTGTAGCTGGACGCTTGCAATGGAGGAGCAAACCCCAGCCGGTCGTCGATACAATGTCACTGCAGCAGTAACTCCTTGAGAGGGTTTTCATTTAAGCCCTGTAACCTACGTGTTTCATGAAGCGCGCGATTAGTGAGGTTCCAAATGTCATCCCGTTTGACTAATAAGAAGGACGTGCTACAGATCAAGCGTGGCTTAATTGCGATACCTCTGAGCTGTTGTTTGTTGGTTGCACTTTAGATCGTGGATTGCAGCCGAGGAAAACTTCCCGTGAAAAGACCGTCACATTTGGTCAGGGCAAACCATTTAATGATTTACGAGGTTTTTTACCTTTTAAAAAGGTGAAACCCGGTCCGGATTCGAACCCATGCCACCACCGACTGTCGCTTTCTGGTCGGCTTACGCGCTCGGCAATCCTAGGGCCCCTTTGTTTTAAAGTTTAAGAACATCAACATCAGTGTATAATGTTTTTTTTGTCATTTATTTTGAACTGATTCATTTTAATCAATGGTTTCACCTGAAAGTTTGATTTAATCCCTTTAAAAAGTCATTAGTCTATTTAATGCCTTTTTGGGTGGGTTGACTTTTTTTCTTAAGTGATTTTTCCATTCTAATGATACATTTTGCAGGTCTATTTCATGGCAAAAACCATACAAAAACGTAATCGTTTGCATGATTAAGCATGATCAGCAGAAGAAGAATACAAACGCCTGTTATTTTGAGTTTAACTTCCAAGAACAAGATAATGTTCATTACAAACCTAAAAGCGTTTCTGAAGACGTTGTAATGTTGGAGCACGCTTGAATTTTAGTACACTATCGAGTACATGTACCATGCAGGACAGCCACGAGATGAGAAGGTGTCCCTTTCGAGGAGGCTTTATTTATAATCCTTAAACGAATCTAAAATACTAGTGGTGTTTACGTATCTGCGGTTCGACTTCTCAGAACGGTTGCCCTTACAACGTGCTAGATAAATTCAAAGGTTGATATTCAAGAGTAGAAATAAAATTTAGGTTACAATACAATAAGCTTATAAATTCTTCATATAGCATTATATTCACGGAATTATTCTCAAATAGATCCTGATCATTTGAATTGTTGAGGAATAATTTTCTTTTTTTTAAAGCTTAGCACAGTCAAAGCATTTGAAAAGAAAATATGGAGCGAAAATTGCAACAAAAATGTAACAACTGGTACACAAATCAGTCATGGGTATTTTCATAAATGAGTTTAAATATTATCACTAAATAGAAAATGTTTAACAGTGTTATTGAAATGCTAAAACTTTAAATTATCGATGTGTCAAATTTAAATGATAAAAATAAACTGAAATATAAGTGAACCTATGAACCATTTCTTTCTCTTGTTTTCCATTTTGAATTTCAGGTTTTGTGTCGTTCGTTATTAAAATGAAATGTTGAGTATTTTATTAGTTCGCGGTTGAGTACTGCGTTTGCCGGCCACTCCTCCTTGGCGTTTTATTTGAGCGCACAAACGGCTGCTTCCATCTCAAGTGATGGGAAGGACGGAGCAAAGGTGTGAATGATATTCCTCATAATTGAGCACATTATCCTAAGCCATCGGCAGTGCTGCAACAGTCTGGCCAGTAGGGCAACGCGTTCGTTTTTATCTATTCCCCGAGCTTGCCGCAAGCTGCCCTGAAAAACTGACGCTAAGTCCAATCGACGTATGAGTCGACGTTTCGCTACCTTCCTTTTTCCTTCCTGCCTCAATTGGCAAGCTTCCTGCGGATAATGCGTTCGAGATTTATTTGCTCCTTCTTTCGAAACGCACCGATGTGTGTATTTGCGCGACCAGTCGTGTGGGAACGGTTTTATTGGGTAGTAAATAAAACAAATAAACGATTCTGGCCTCGTGGGCCACTTGGTGACTGTGTGTATTTAAACATTACGTCCTTGCGTTGACCTGCTGCCCTATCGTAAAGCTGCACTAAGATGACTAGGGCGCCGAAAAGAACAGAATACCTACGGTAATTTCACTATTTCCCCGGTTTAAAACCAAGACTCGACGCGCTCGAAAGGACACTAAACGGACGCTTGGTGCAATACGCGTTGCATAGCTAGAGGCGCAAAAAAAACGAACCCGCACGTCTGCACGCGACTCGGCAATCGACAAACTTCTGTGCCTGCTGCGAATAAACACCGCTTCCACTGACACTTTCGCAGCATCCAAACTTTCGTGGTTGAGAAGGTGCTTTCAAACACTGGCAGGTTTGTGTGTGTGTGTATGTGTTTTTTTACAGTCTTTGTTACTGTGTTGTGTTTTTGTTTTTCTTTGCGCCCAGACGCGCTGGCGAAGGTAAGAAACCTGAACCGGCGAGACGATCTTTTTGCAAACTAAACTGAACTGAAGTGCTTGAAGCGCTGCATATTACTACTACTTCCACTACCACTATCCGCTTGGCCTGGCGGGGTGAGGGCTCTCGAAATAATGTTTATTGCGTTATCTTGTATTTTATGACAAAAAGCTTTTACCTCGCCCGGGTCGACTCATCATTGCGGGCGGTTGGCGGAGGCTAGTAGTGGTTAGTTCTGTGAACCTACGTACCGTCTTGACCCGATGAAGTCCTTGCTCACGATGACCCGTCGCCCGCGCTCTTGCCCCGCAGGCAACGGCGTGTCAGGTTGGGCAAAGGTGCTTGACCGTAGCGCGACCCTGAAGTGCGACCCGTCCAGCACCGTTTCAGGGCACGGCTAGGGGAATGGTGGCGTGTTTTACACTCTCTCTTCGTGAGCGTTTGTGTGTGCAAGTTGTGTAGGTGCCAAGACGTTCGAAGAAGAGCTGCGCCAATGGAGAAGGGAGGAAAAGAAAACGGGGAAACCCCAAAAGAGCGAACGCAGCAACGCTAAAACACCTCCACTCTCGTGAAGGTGCTTACTAATTTATTGTTATTCTTTCGCTTTCGGGCATCACTTTGTGTGCAATCTTCTCACTTCTGTGTGCATCGGGAGTGGGTAGGCAGCGGGCGGGTAGGTGAAAGCATCGAACAAAGCATTTTGCGCCTGAAAGTATACCGGGTCGTGCCCGGTTCGCTTTGAGTGTCCTTATTCTTAACGCTTTCTCCGTCCGTCTTGGTTATGTTCCACCCTGCACTCGGGCTGGCTCTTTGTAAATGAAGGTTTGCTCATAAATTAACATGATGTTACAATATATATTGTTTACGTTAAATATTTTGAGAGCAAAACGAAAAAAAGAAGAAAAAAAACATACAAACAACCAACCAGCACAAGGGAAGGGTCCCTCAGCTCACACCATGGACTCCAGAAAACACCCTCCCTGTCTAGACCTTTGCACCCACATGAAGCGCCCTTCGTACCGGAGAGGCCCGAAATGGCGAAACTTTTTCCTAATTAAATAAATAATTCACTATCCTCGTCGAACCCCATTAAAGTGAATTTCATTAATGGGGAGGGCCCGGAGTGCCGAACGGGCTTAGGACAGTATCGGTGCACTAAAAGCAGCGATCGGATCGGGCACGTGAAAGCGATAGCTACTCGGTTTTGAGGAGCGAAGGGCCAAGGATGGGGTCGTTTTTCGTTTTGCGGTTCTGCTCTCCACCTTCGAATGTATGGAGATAGGCTACCTGAAAGAAGCGGATCGGGGCAGCAAATGAGGATGTGACGCCTGCCACGGCTTGTTCACCCTTGACGTTCCCTTCCTCTCATCCACCGTTAGTCCTTTATCGCCCACTCATGGATTGTAGAAATGAGCGAAAATATAGTTCACCCCGCTTGGCACAAGTATCCTAGCATAATACATATTTCGAAAGGTGTTGATAGTTTTTACGACACACGTTTATGTATTTACCCTCCCTTAGCCCCTTGCTAGGCCCTGTGTGCTCTGACCGTCCCTTCGAGAGCGCTCCCTTGCCATTAGCTGCCAGTTTCCATGCCGAAAGCAGATCCTCGTTTGACAGCGTGAAACCTTTCTTGACCGAAGCAGGGGATGGCCTCTTCACTCGGGGCAAGCGATTGGAGGTGGTCCAGCAGTTTTTCCCATCCAACACACCCCAAACCAGGACACCACGACGACCTCGGGTGTCGCCTGCCTCGAACTGCTCGAAGGTGGGATTAAATGGACGGCCATTAAAATGGATTTAGCATCAAGTGGAGTGGAAGGCAGGCCTCGGGGTGGAGGGAGGAGGTGCGTTGGCATGTGGTCAGTGAGAAGTCGATGTCCTTTTTCCGGTAGCAGCACCGATGCTGTTGGAGGAAATGCCAAGCGCGCAGTTTACCGAACAGGATGCAGGGAAAAACTTAGGGATCTCCCGTAAAGCCAACGCGTAACCCAATTATCTCACATCGGAAGTAGGATCAGATCCCCCGCCTGTTCCCCCTTTAGGCGTACCTTTTTTCTAGTTTACCTCAATATACTCCCTTTTCATCGGATACGCCTTCCTCCCATTGCTTTCCTCATCTCAGCCCGTTGGATCCGGCGGTTTGTTGTTCAGTGCGGGTCGTCGATGTTTTAGCGCTCCGGAGGTTAAGTGAATAATAGTCCCATAGCTTTCGCCGGTGCACCTTTGATTAACATCAGCATGCAGGGCTCAGGTCAGGGAGACACCCGAACCATCACCATCATCATCATCCTCGGTTGATGGATGGTAGTCGGTCCGAGGAAACTTTTGATAGCTCGTCCGGGTGGAGCATATAGAAGGTGCGCCCTTTATGTCTTCCCTCTAGATCGAATGCAGTGGGGGGCTAGGTGGGCTGAGCCTTCCGAATCGGACATGGGGATTTATTGTTGTCCCTCGTGATTACTCGCACGAGTAGTTGTTGATGTTTGGATTAACCTGATTAAGAACCCGGTACAGGACAGCACGCGTCCCGTACACGGCCGTGAACACACACTCACTTACGGACGACTTTCATTAACCTCTTTCACAGAGATTACACAGCGAGTGGGTTAAATTACGGCCAGAAAAAACAACTTCCAACATCAGAGGGAGAGTAAAATATAGGCAAAGGTTTAGTGCAGGTTCTCCCGTATGTTTCCTTGCCCATTGAAACCAACGCTTTCACTTCTGTTTATCGCAATAGCTGTAGTTTTATGATCTGTTTAGCAAAATCCATAGATTCCTCATGTAGGATTGATAGCTTTTTGATGCGATTGGATTTTCGCGATGCGTTTGGGCTAAGAGCGCACAATGCTCAGAAAGGCCCGCTTCTGCACCAATGCGACAATAATGAATTTCAAATGTTTAGGAATTGAGAAGAAATACGTGACCAAACGGTTTGGCACTGGATATCGCCCGGCCATAAACATAACCAACCGCGACGAGCCTCCACGGATAACGCACCGATGCAAATCGTCCCCCAAATAAGCTGTTGGCTCCATGCACCGAACCACGTTGAACTGATTGGCATGGGTTTTCGAACCGAGTGCCTGATTATTGCATGCAGAAATGCACGTCACGCCGCCATGGCGAGCAACATCTCCCCGGAGTAATTCGAAGAAACCGGCAAACCGAGGATGCAAACGCGCTGCAATATGATCCATCGCGAACTGCCTCCACTGCCGCTATGTGAAGTCAATGCAGCGTTTCAAGGGCATTTGCCCGTGCTCTTGAACGCGCACTCATAATTGGTAGCGATACAGGGTTGAACAAGCTACACAGAATGGTACAGCCAATTTCGATGCGAATTGTAGGATAAATGAATCAAATCTGCCTAATATGGGTATGGGTGAAATATTGGACCGAAAAGATCGAAAAATTAGTGGATGGATAAGAGTGGCTTGGAGCTAAGTGTTGTTTTGATAATAAAGATATTTGTTGTTGGCTTTATTTATTTTTTTCCGGGGAAGTTGTTAATCTCAGATATTTTTAAATCGCATCCGAGGCGACATTTTGAAGCTATAAATATATTATAATTTCACAGGTAAAAGCTGTTTGCTGCGTGAATCAAGTGTTCAAAACCAGATATTTTGTGCTTAGACACTATGAATTAAATGTTTAAAAAGCTGGTAAACATACGCTGGTAGTATTTCAAAAATTACGTAAACTAGTGGAGTGAAGCTCGTTGTGGCAATTGATTGAGAACCTTAACTCGTTTCCACAGACACACACAATATTAAAATGCAATAATTTATTTTGAAATTTCCCTATTACGTGATCTCAAACGTTTGACATGATTTCCCTCAGATGGCCATCGCGCGACTTACATGGCTCATTCGATCAGTCCAATTTTGAGTACTTTTTCAAATTAATCTGGCCGTGGCGGGGTTTGAATATTGGCTTCCAATACTTCAAGAGTTGCGGGTTTGTTCAGACCCCTCGTAGGGGTCAGTTAACTGGACTGCTGGAAAGAAAGATGTTGCCAAATTGATTTTGCAATGGCATCGATGTTTAGTAGATTGAATTTGGAAAACAAAAATTCACCATGATGGTCGCTCCCTCCTAATTTCGAAAGAACTAACGACCGACGGGGTGAAAGAAGCAATATTCTCTCGGTATTTTATTTCTTTGCTTTTTCGATGGTGCTTAAACGATCAATAATTGCCCACATTGCTCACTACGCAGATTATGAGGATCTTCTAAAGGATCTGAGGCTATGGATATCAAGCTATACGGAATAAAACTTTCACCACTGTTTGAGGTTCCCCGTGCGCCAAACCATAGTTATCCTTACTTGAAGTTCTCATGCAGCTAAAAACACATAAGATACTTTTCAAGATACTCTCCTTGGTCCTGGTCCGCTTTAATGGACGTGAATAGACCTCGCGGTGACCCGGTCTCGATTCGAACCCAAGCCATCGTGTGTCATTTTCGTGCTGGCGTACTGGACCCTCCTCTACTAACCTCTGAGTAGCAAATGATATCAGACGCATTCGGGCAATGACAGCACAAGCGAACATGGTAACAATCTGGTCTGGTGACTCTGACGCCGCCTAGTCTGGTTCAGGTGTAAGTTAAAACTTTGAATAAAAAAATAAATATTTCCAAATGTAAAACCTACACTCGTCATCCCTTAGCCTACTTGATCCAAGCGCTGAAAGGTCGTTTTGGACTGTGATGGATTTTAAAGATGTCGAGTGATTCACTTGTCACTCGATAGACCTGCCATCGATTTACTCACTGAAGAAAGAAAATTGATTTGATCACTACTGCCCTTCGAATTCCCCTTTAGCCTCCCCCACCCCTCTCCAATTGGTTGTCCGTCCGTATTGCAGTAAGTCGTTCGCAAATATTTGCCTGCACTAGCGAAAACAGTTGGCGAACGAACAGTTTCCACGGGCAGACAGCAGGAGCAGCAGCCGGGTGCGCGTGCGGAGGAATAATTTTAACACCATCGACACCAAACACCTGTGACCGGGTTTCGGTACCCTTTCCCATCCCCATGCAGCCTGGTCGGACGGGTGGACCATAAACAACGGAACGGAAAAGCGGTGCCACGGTGTCGGAGGTTGATGTGCGAACGGATTTGCTTCGCGTGACCCTCCCTTGGCTTGGTCGAACTCAGCTGCACCACGGACGAAGGGAGGCGGTGTTTTCCGGCCCTCGAGCGCCCTCCCACATCTCACCCCCGGCTCCCTGGCCCACGGTAGAAATGTGCAAAATTTAAGCGTGAAAGTAAATACCTATAAATATGAGATGAAGCGACATCCCTCGAGGGGCAGACAGACTAGGGCCGCATGTGATGCCCGGGAAGCTCTCCGGTCCGAGGGCCGCGTGTGTGTGCTAAATCTCGTCCTGGGATGGTGAGGTGGGGAGCCCCTAGGAAAAAGGATAACCGGCAACTCCGCGAGCGAGTTTATTTTTATTCTTTTCCGTCCGCCCCGGGCGTTTGCAAGCGGGAGTGCAAAAAGTTAAGGGAAATGTGTGGCATGGGACGCACCGTGCGGACGGAAGCAACATCTACATCACCCACCGTAGGGTGGATGCAAAATCATGTTCCACAGAATAGGAGATATTAATTGCAATTTATATGTTTCAAACATAGCAAGGATTTTCCGAACGATAGCGAACGAGCTTATATTTACCGGGAAATGGAGCATGCATGCAAACATGGGTGCCGTTAAACTGCAAGTTTGTAGGAGCATAGCTGGCCCATAGTGCACTGCCATCAGATGCAAGATTGGAATGCGTTGAAAAAAGTAACATTGAGGAATTCTGAAAGCAAAACAATACACACAACAACAAAAAATACAAAAAGGCTCTACAGCAGAATTCTGCCAAAAAAACGGTATTCATCGGAAGCATCGGAATACACATAGCAACGAAACACGGTAGGTGTGTTCGAGGTCCGGCTCTTCCCCCGGCGCCTTTCGCAAACCGTTTTTCATCTTGCTGGATTTATAACAAAATTTTCCGAACGTTGCTCGATCGGATCGGATTTATAAAGCGCGAGGAAAGCAAAAAAGAAAAACAAAGGTCCAACGTAAGCAAACAAATAAACATGTAAAAGTTACAGCCTGCGCTGATGCAATGGGCTTTCAGGAAAAACAAAAGAAAAACATTTAGCTACGCACAGGGAACCCTGCGAAACAATTTGAGGGAGACTATAAACGCTGTCAAAAAAAAAAAAAAAAACGAACCTCCCAGCCATTTGATTCGCGCGCGAACTTCCGAACCCCATCCATATTTATCCTTTACGAGTATCGAGGTTTTTGCAGCACCGACATGTAAAATCCTGACCGGTCAAGCAACTCGATCATTCCGCGAATAACGTAGAGGATGTTTTGCTGTTTTTATCTTTGCAATGTAAACCATGAATCCGCCTATCGACGGCCTCGGTTTCCAGTGCAGCGCTACCTACCATTAATTGATCCAATCCTCTCAAAACGTTGAGGTTTAACAGCCTTTGTCATATCAACATCCAAGGCCAGCGCATTGCTTCGTCTGTCAAACGATGCTTGTCGATAACGATACAAATGAAGTTGAAATGTCAACGGCGTTGTTCATCAGCGTTACGGCAATTCTAAACGTGTGGCGGAATATCTCAACAGGATCATAATTACACACGGGCCCTCGGATTCCCATAGTGTTAGTCGGTTTATGCAACACCCCAAACATATTTGTCAACAGGAGACATTTAAAATTTGTCCTTTCAAATTCGAATGATTCGCTATTTCCCTCGCAATGACGACAAACTACACACACCGTACAAATTATATTAAATATTAAATTATATTAAATTATATTAAATAATAAATTCCAAATGGCTTGTTTTGAAATTTTGCAGTAATTTACGTTTACACCCCGCTGAAAAAAGTAATTGATGTCGTGTCTGGAATGGTCGTCCGTGTGTCAACTATCTTTCGGGTCCTGTTGAGTAATGGCGTCACAAGTGAGATATGTGTATGGGTATGTTTAAGCTTATTTCATTCACCTGCCATTTAGGCAAAGTGAAAACTTATTCTCTAAAGCGCAACTGAAAAACGTACACACATTGCAATAAAAAAAAGGTGTGCCGTTACGCTGCAGAGCAACGCCGTTCACATTTCAACTTCAATTATATCATTGTCGAAAAGCATCGTTTGAGAGACGAAAACATGTGCTGGACTTGGATGTTGATATGCAAAACGCTGTACTGTCCGCGTTTCAAGTCGGGTTGGCTGCAACTGACCGATACGATTGCCTAGCTTTAGGCGCCACTATCGGTTACCGTCGCCACAGCAAGCTGCCGCCATGTAAGTCCAGCTTAACGTTGCGGTAATTTCGGCGAATTCCGATGGTGAAAATACCAAAATAAAACACGGCGAAATGGCAATCGTCACCGACGCCGGATGGAGTGAAAGTAAAAATTGGGAAAACACACGTGAACACAGCAGCAAAAGTGTGTACAGGCCGGCGTCCCGCTTGCCATCCGGGACGAGCAAAGTAATGGGCGACGCCAAAAACGGTGTTCAAGTATTTTCCAGCCTGACACGAGGCGGGGAATTTGGGTGTGTCTGTGTGTTTTCACCCACCGGCAATGAAAAGGTGTGAGGAGAGTTGGAAGCGCGAGCTACGTGAGCTGCTGAAGGTGCACGTAGCGGAAAATGCCTTCGGGTTTCACTTTGTCTGTCCCGCTATGTTGCGCGAGTGTTTTCCTGCCTGCTGTTGCAGGGCCTGGGCAACAAACCACCCCGCCCCATCCTCCGGCAGTGTGTGAAACGGTCTGTAATGCGGTAAAAAGTACATCTATATTTATGGGAATAAAAATCCCAGATGTTACCTCTCCGGTAAATCGAACGGTGGCGAAGAAAAATGGCCAGCGTGCCGAACGGTACGGGGGTGTTTGCGGCTGGCACGGAAGGCCGGCATTTTCCCCGAATGCCGCAACCCGCCAGCACCGTCAGGGGACAAAGGCGGAAAAGTTTACGGCTTGGTTAAGAGGGGGCACCGGATTGGAAAACGGAGCCACTGACAGGACCATTTCGTTTGAGTGATATTTTATTAGGTTTTTTTGCTTCTGTTCTTTTATTCCGTTTAATTTACCTTACGCAAGAAGTTGCAGTCCGGACAGTTTTCACGCGGAAGCCCAAGCGCACGGAGCATGGAGCAAAATTTACGAGCGCGGTGTCGACCTTCTGTCCCTATTCTTTTTTCTTATTTCAATAAAGACACGTAGTGCATGGACCAATGCCAGCACGCTTTTACATGCACATGTGAATTCGCTTCCGGTGGTAGAACGCACAACCCCCTAGCTAATGTACAACTCTTTAAACCCTGCTCCTTGGAGAACATTTCCGTTGCGATGTCTCGGAGACGGAGTCAAGGCGGTGATCCTTGCGCGGTGAACAAAAAAAAAAAGCAAACGGAGAAAGAGTAACAATGAATCGAAAAGCAAAGCCCTCCCGAGCGTCGCTAGCCTTAAGACCTTTGGGTTTCTCCTGAGTAGATCCGAGTGTCTCAAATCGCCCCTCTTCCTGCTCGAATCGTGAAAGCTTTCATGGACCAACGCACGAACTACTTTGGCAGGGGGGGGGGCCGTCGAGCTCTCGCCTGATGAACCGGTTTCCGTTGGAAAGCAGCTCGAGAAAGGCAGATTCGCCTCCGTCGCCGGAGAGCACTTAAAAGGTGTCGGCCGGAAGATTTACTGCTCGCCGTAATGCGTGCTCGTAAGGTGCACGACGATTGCAGATCGGTGTTGATTTGAATTCCCTGCAATGTAGTGGCCGTACGTGCTGAGGTCGTCGACGACAGACGTGCGCTTCGTTTCATGACATCACGATCGTTGCTCCTGTTCCACCTCCTCCGATGGAACACCTGATGGCTGCAGGCCCGCCTGTCCGTCCGCACATCTTCTCGCTGCAAATCGCAGTCACTCGACGAACCGCTATCTTCCAGAAGAAAAGAACATGAGTCTAGGACGTTGTTGTAAGTCGCGTCGGTGCCGGTAAATATTTGCTCGCGAAGGGTGTTTCGTCGTGCAGAACCAACTTGGTCCAGTTTCGATAGTCTCACCATACTCCTTACGGGTGACTGTGTCCCTTACACAAACGCAACGGGAAGTACAAGATTCGGCTACTTGGCTAGAAGATGGTGCCATCCACCTGCTTCCGCTGAGTTCGTCCCTTTAGGGAGCTCCATTTCGCAATAAAGCGAGTCAAAGATTAAAAGGTGATGCCGTATTACGTGTTGGTTTGTGTATGTGAGTGTGTGTGTGTTTGTTTGTTCTTGATATCGTCCCTCGACCTCCCTGGAGACGGAGCACCGCTACCTTCTTGCCTCCACTCCGAGGCCTAACGTCTAACTGTATAACACAGTCGCCTGATTCCAAAAGACCAAGAAGGTTAATGGTTTGCTATCTGCTCCTGCCACTGCAGCGCCTGGTGCAGCTCCAACGGTGCTGCTCAAAACAGAAAACGGGACTTCCGGTCGTTGAGTGCACGAGACCAAACTTCCCGCAAACTTCTCCGGGCCCGACCGAGACACCCAAGAGAGCCACGGTCACCTTCCGAGAATCGTGTTGGGGTCGGGGAGGAGCGGGATGGCTACGGATGGCTGCGGAGGGACGACAGGGTACACATCCGTTAAAGAAATCAAGAGTATTAAGGTAATAATGCGTGCTCCAAAGTAATCTGTTTATGTTTCGGACGATCCCTCCCGACGAGCTGGTGTGCGGAGTTTGTCCGCAAGTCAAATTGCTTTTCCGTCGCTCCGGTGCTCGGGATGAAGCGTACGGTGGAGAGCGGAGAGAGCGGAGAAGGAGGAAAGGCATTACCACACTCCCTTCGCCTGAGTCCCGCTTGTTCACCTTACGGACGGAAAGTGTGAGATGGAAAAGTCGATGTCATCGCTGCCGGTTTTCCGCCGAGGGCCGGAAGAACCACAATGCAACGTACGAAGGTGAAACATAAACTCAAACAGAATAGTCATCTACCTCAACCACAGTCTTCCTCACTTGCGTGCTCTCTCCCTCTCTCTCTCCCTCTCGCGTTCTCTATATCCATGGCCTTTCAAGTTGCGGGCAGAAACCGTTGGGACCCCCTGTCGCTACGCATTGTTGGTTTCCCCGCCCACGTGGTCAACCGAGTCGAGCCAAAGGGGCTCCCCTAATCGCCTCCCACTGCGCCAACGGAGGCACTTGATTAAAACTCAAATTTAAGACGACCTTCATCAGTTTCCATGCCTCGACAAATCCCTTGTCAAGCTTCTTACGGGCCTCGTCCGGGGGCTTCACCGCCTTCCAGTGCTGCCCGGGACGTTGGCGGCCCGTCGAGAGTATGAGATTACCTTCATTTCATCCTTCATATACTGCCCGAGGGTTTTTACCGGTCGCTCCCCGAAGATTCACACGCTACAGTGGCAAGCGCAGCCAAGGACGCCGGAACGCCGGCAGGATAAACGGGGATCGACGTTCCTTCACGTCGGGACCGGTGCGGACGGGGACCAACTCGTTTTCCCGCACACACAGCTGACACTCGAGGCACGCATGGGGACCGGTTGATAAATGGTAGCAATTTCCACAGCATACGTGGTTCGGCGTAAGCTGCGCGTCAGGTCGCGATATGGAGCAGCCTCAAACGGTGGAATCGAAAAATGAGGCAGGCATAAGAAATACAAAAAAAAAAAAAATCCTTGCGTTCCGACAGGCCGTTTTTCTTCGTTGAATTTTCACCGCCTCGGTTAGGTGCTGGTTTACTAGATCGACGGTGTAGCTAATCGTGCAAAGAAATGGACTGACGTAAAGAGCATAGGTGGAATATACCTACGCTGGGTTATGGTAACTCTTCTGACTTCTCCTTGTAAAGATTTAAGTTTGTTCTTTAAACTGACAAATCAAAATTAAAAGCGTTGAGCGAGATGATGATTTTATTTTATTGCCATTTAGAAAGTCCGCACTTTGTCATTTTAGATAAATGTTTGTTCCATCCAATTATCCAAATCGTTGTAATACAATTCCGTCGGTAACGTTACTATATAGCTATAAGAGATATTTATACAAACAAATAATATTCTAGCGATGAGTACTTTCAAACTTAAATTTGCTTTGCTTTCTGCAAGAATAAATACGTTGTTTCAATTTGCAGATGCCTTTTAAAATGATTGTTTGATGACCAAACTTACTAAATTTATGTAGAAGTTTTAGCTGTTCGATTTATTTACACTGTTTACCACCTTTAACCGCGATATGCACTGCTTTGAACCTGTTATCTGTCCTAAACATTGCTGCAAACGTTAACCCATTCATCCTTTTGGCTGCTTGTTTACTGTATCTGTCAAAAGTGGTAGTGCGATTAACATAACTTTGTAGCAACAGTCAGTTGACGAGCACGTCAGTTACCGAGCGGGTTTGTTTTCATTTTGTGGGTTGAAATTTCTTAAATGTGTAGCAGTGAACAGAAATACATTTTATGAGTAAAAATATTGTTAAATGTACATTTTGTGAGTATTTCTACTCACAAAATGTACATTAATTTCTACCCACAAAATCAAAACAAACGCGGACTCGTCAACTGGACTAGTGCAAACAAGTGACAGTTTCAGTAAACAAGCATCCATCACAATGAATGAGTTGCCGTTTGCAGCAAAGAGTAGGACAGATACAGTCAAAGCAGTGCACATCACGCTCAAAGGTGGTAAACGGTGTATGATCGATACAGCTTTTATTTTTGAAATTTCAGACCAAAAGTAGATCAAATAAAGGTAGGTAAAAACTTCAGATACTTTCATTTACATTTGACTAGCATTCCCATTCCCAGAACATGTGGCTGAAACATCAATACTTTCTACAGCTGTGATTGTGCTGTATACATTTTCATGAAAAAGCAAGCTGACCGATGAGGGCTCTTCTGCGCAGCTGATGGCTTTTGTTTTCCTTTGTCCTCTAAGAAGCCATCCGCCACCCGCGGTGAAGCGGTTGTCCTTTCTTTCGCCTTTTCTGGTCATGGATCAGTGGCAAGAAAGGGATCAATCTCGTGCCAGAGGTGTAGCTCGCCAACATTCGGAACTACCGGGCAATCAATTCTCTCCGAAAAGAAATCCAAATTTTCCAAACGCAAGTCCAAGGGCCAGTTGGTGGAAGGTTTTTTCATTTATCCTGTTTCCTGATTTCGAACCCGTACGGAAGGAAAAGCAGGGATCAGAACGGAACTGCGTGCGAGTTCACTGTGGAACGATTGTTGTTATTGTTTTCTATCGCCCCCGGGAGGGGCGGGGGAAAGGAAACGTGCCAACCGCAAGAGTGTGTGTGTGCGGCTGTTCTCCTTCCGCCGTGTGGTTTTTACTCCTGGAGCACCCTTGTGTAGGTGAAATGAAAGAGATAACAACGAGCCTGTACTGGTGTGGGGAGGGGACGCAAGTGGAGCGTGAGGCAGTCGGATGTGGCTGCCAAGAAAGACAATTATCTCGACCACGGGTTTGTAAACCCTCCACAGGTCCCGGAGTTTTTACTCCGTGCCATTGCTTCCAAAGACATCCTTTTGTCACACCCAGCACATTCTTCCCCTTCGAAATAAAACTTGGAGTAACTCGAACCCATTACAGGTAATGAGCATGAGTGAAGAGTGATGAAGATCAAACGAATTGGCTGGCAGCCTGGGAATGCTCCTCCTCAGGGCTGGAATGCTCCTTGCCGGTGCGATTGGCTGCTTCGGCCTTTCTGCGCCCGAGGAATGGAAAAAGGGATTCGTCCGGATCCAGGCAAGATAACCACCATTGTTGTGTTGGGCCGGTGTCCTCGCTCCCAGCGGGGTGTCCATGTGCTGGCCCGGTAGGTGGCAAGCGAAGACATCCTTTGCCTTTAGTGAAGATTGGATTTGCGAGATCCTTTACCTACTTTTTAAGATTAAACACAGACAGCAAGATATGAGTGACGAAAGGTGCCCGGAGATGGTGAGGACGTTTCTTCACGCATTAACAAGATCGTCGGCGTTGGTGGTTGGTGTCGAAGGGTGACGTTAGCCGTCAGCCATCTCCAGCCCAAATTCCATTATCTTTTCTCTCACATTACCGCACTTCGAGACGAAAAGACCTAGCGACTAACAAACCCAACGTTCGCACACATGTTCGAGAACCGTAAAGGTGGATACGCTTGGGAGATGCTGGACTGGCTGGTCTTCAGGAATAGGCAAAAGATGAAAATAAAAACCACAAGAAATGCCTACCTGTGCGGAAACGTGCGAAACGTGCGATGGCATTCAAGGCCTTCCGGTAAGCAGCGTCATCAGGTTTTTCACCTCATCTGCTTTGTGGTTGTAAATCGTTCCGAGGGTGAAGAAAGGCACAAGGGTGAAAGGAAAGAAAGGGGTAGGAGGCTGATTGAGCGGTGACTTCCCTCAACAACGGAAGAAGGACGTAGTTAGGCCGGTTATAGATGCCGGTGATAAACAATATCCCTTTTTCAACGAAGAGCAACGACTCCACCCTTCCTGGTTCCACGGAACGGGGGCCCGGGGGTTTCTACGGGAAATTTCTCCGGCGCGAGGGAAACTGCAGAAAATTACCCTCAACCGACATTCACTTAAACACACACACACACACACACACATGGGCGAACCGTGTAGGAATCGTGCGGCACATGTCTTAATTGCACGGGAATTTTAATGACATCACCGCAGGATACGCGCGCGACGTCTGGCGAAGGGGTTTGCTGGAAAGGGAGAGGGTTGTCGGATTGCTGCTGGGCCCGGGTCGATGGCGATATGGTGATGACAATAATGCCCAAGAGTGACGGAAGAACGAGCAAGCAAACCGGGGAAAGGCAGCTAGCATGCGTGTGGCTCCGGGAGCAATTGCGGGAGCGCTATCGAAAAACCCTCCACTTGTCGGTTTTAAACATAATTACCCTATTAAAAACGACCCCGCTCTCCTTCCGTCCTCCGTCCGTCGTAAGAAGCGCAACCGCAGAGCACGCCATAACGTGCTACCTTCGCACACGTAGATGAGCGCGAACCATTGTGGCGAGGAGTAGATGAACCTGCCAAAAAGGGCCAGGGGCAAAGGGACTTGGCCAACTTGAGACACTTTAGCCGCCGGAGCAATCGCTTAATTTGCGCCAGTAGGACTCCCCCCCCCCCCCCCCCCCCGGGGGGAAGAGAGTTGTTTGTGGTCTGGCGAGGCCCTTGTGGCGCAATGTTCGTACGATTGGGGAGCTTCGCGGAAGGCTGCTGCACCTTCGGCCATCAAACCGGTGAAGGGTGCTTCATTTGCTTCGCATCCTGCAGCGGGCCGATTGCTCTACGGGCCACGTTAGGACGAAGAGGAAAACGGAAAAAAATAGGAAAGCGGATATCGATGGGATAATGAAGGATAAGAAGCTGCCACAACGAGCCACTTCCGCCGCGTGGCGCCGATGGGGCTGCGTGCAGGTGAGGATTGTGGAGGAGGACGTGCAAACATCCATGACACGGCACGGCACGGTAGTTATCGACTCATCGTCGTGTTGTCATGTCCTGGCAGGAGGAAACAGTGGCAAGTTTTCCTTTCGTCCATTTTCACTCCAGCTCCAGTGTGTACCTCAAGAACGGAGCACTTGATATCGGGCGGGCGAATAGGTGTACTGCCACTCAGCGATCCTCGGTGACATCACGGAGAGCTGACAATGTCTGTTCTGTAATGAAACGGACAAAAAATAATGAAAAGTGGAGTGTGCTCTGGAACACATACATGTGCACGGGGATTCTCTGACAAAAGAAAACCCACCCATCGATTTCTGACTGGTGGCATCCAGCTTGCCAGCACTGAATAGATATAGTATTATTATTCGTTAACTCCACTGCACCCAACCACCACGAGTTCAGAAAGATCAAAGACGTGCGATGCATCTGTCGCATCCAGCAATGCGATTGTCAAAAAAAGAAAATTCCCTTGAACAGTTAGCTGCTGAAGTAAGAAAAGATCGTTAGTCTCGGACGCCTCCTGATGGAAAGGAAAACTTCCAAAACGAAGTGGAACGCAGTAGCTATTTAGACCGCTGCAGACGAAGAGCAAACGCACTTTTATAAACAGAGCACCTGTCAAACCATTGTTTACGCGCAAAAAAATCGTTTATAGATCTGACTAGGGGCAAATGCTAGCGCAAAGGTCTAGATGAGGAAAAAGATGAGCGAAAAGTCATCCCCGGTAGGTGATTGTTTACATTTAATTTATACCGACGCAAGAGTATGGAATAATTACATGAAGCGTTAGACAAAAAGACACTTTTCGCTAGTTGTTTTCCGTTTATGCTGCGACAGTTTATGCTATGCCTAAATGGGCCTTTTAGAACCTGGAACTGGCTCTGCAATGCAATCGAAATTGAAAAATTTATTATCTCTTTTTCGATTATTATTGTGAATATGGTTGGTGCTCGAAATTTCGTTCTTTTCGTTGCTTTTATTGCTGAAATACGTTGCATAAATTTACATATAGTTATAAATTGTACAAACGTCTCTTTTAAAAAAGGTTTTAATGCACAAAGTTATACATAGCGTTTAACGGGGAAAATTGGTGGAGGAAATCTTGATCATAATTACTTAAAGATTTTTTTTTCAAAATAAACGCCTTTCACGAAAGAATGTTTCATCCATAGAGGTATAGTATTTTAAATGATACGTTTAACGTAATTTTCCGTGTTTGTTAATCATTATTTTACTAACCATATTGTTTTTAACGCTTGCTGAAAACGCTACGATTGCTAACCAATTCATCTGTTGAAGGACTCAACTGAAATTGAAATCTCTTCAGAGGATATTTGGAACTGGACAACTATGGGGACGCCCAAATTTTCTCTTCCAGGATGCTTGCAAGATGTTTTTGCTGTTTTGAATTTCACTTTTTGGAAAACATAAGCTTAACAAGCACAGCAGCATGCCGTCCAACAGTTTTGGGCCGTTCGTTTTGAAATTAGACTATGACCTAAATCTTCCACTGCGTTGATTCGACGCCATTAAACCATCCTCTGCAAAAAGCAGTGCCAGCACTACGCTGCGCTACGTTTGTGCAGACACTGCCTGCTTTGGCTGTAACAAGTGCTCGTGTCCATCTCGCTCGTTTTACACTGTTGTTTTATTTGTTTAAATATTTGTACACATCTATCGATTAGCACAATTTTATTTAACGATGGGCAGACTGCGTGTGCAATGGCAGACATGAAATTTCAGTGCAGGCATTTTCATGGAATTCCTGCTAGCCATACGTTCCCTTTTTTCTGTCGCATTTTTCCTCAATTGTTACGAAGGGGTTTTTGTTTCTATACCGGATGCATTGTTATTTTACCCCAACATTCTGCTGTAAAAGTTTAACGCCTGAAGTGATGCAATAAAATATTGATTCTGGCTAGATTTTACCCGGTTTATGCAGGACGTCATGATGGACCTCAAGCAAAGCGCGTATAATACAGCGAATGAATGAATCACCCAGGTACACGGGATTATGGGAGGAAAAGCGAATCGTAAGGTGTTGGGTGATTGGTGATCGTCAAAAGGAAAACAAAAAGTCGTGCAAATAAACTTTCCAGTACATTTTATCGCTCGAAAAACTCGATATGTCCAAAGCCTGTGGAGGTGATAGGCCAGTGATCTATGGCACGTGTGCGCTCCCGAACAGCGGTCAAACTGGCGAAGCCACACGCCATCAGTTTACCGTAGGCCGTGCTCCTTCCCCCCTCTCCCCCGTGCGTTCACCTCTAACCAGCCAGCTGACCCACAGCCGACGGGTCGGTTCTTTTCTGCGCGCGGTGACATTTATGAGGCAACCTGTGTACCAGCCAGCATCGGAAAAATACCTTCCGGATAACTGGAGGCTGGCAGCACACCCGAGACTGCAGTCCCTATTCCGCCTTCCCCATCGCTTCCCGTTGCACCGGTGTCTGCGAAACACCGTGTGGTTCCTCGCCGCAGAAAACATGGCTCGCACGCTCAATAAATTATTTTTCATTTTCATTCATTGCGATGGCAATAAATTACTCCGAATTGACTGACTGACTGACTGAACTCGCGCCCTCGAACTTCTCTCGACGATCGTCGTCGTTGCGAGTGTGTTTTCGGTTCGGTCAATTTTATGGCTTCGACCGTCGGCAGGCGGAGGCGGGAGCCGGTAGCTGTGGTGGTCCGGTTCGTCCTGTGTGCGTGTACCGTGTGGTGCGTCCTTTCGGGTCACGCTGACAGTGGAGTATTTGGTCCTTTTGATTTTCAGCTGGCGTGTGTTTTATTTATATTGCACCACTCCCGCCGCCATCGCTTTCTTTCTAGCCAGCAGGCGGTTTGTACTGGGGTGGTGCTGTTTCTCCCCTTCCCCGCAGCGGAAGGTGTTTTACACGGGCTAGGCGTAAAGGTTTTATACAGCGCATGCACATGTATAGCCTACTTGCATTATTTGTTTGACTGCTATTGAACCTGTGGACGTGTAAAATTAAAAAAAATCTTTTGCTAGCGTCCTTCCAACACGATGGGTTTGATTACTTTTCCCATCCGTTTATGTGTTTTCCACCATGATGCATTACAATATTCGTCTTTGGCTATCTTGACAACATTTGTTTATTTTGTTTTGTTGATTTTAGTCCAACTTGAACGGAACGCCTTAAGCTATGCAATTGGAGTCGATTCTGTTTACTTGTTGGGGAATTCTGTGTCTGCTACTGTCTACTTAGTTTTGAGGAAGCTTTGAATAAATTAAGGTTTTTATATGTTTGCACTTGAGGCACGCTTTAAGATGAAACCAAATGAACAGAATGCTTTTCAAACTAGAAAAGCTATTAATTGTGTTTGGTTATCTTGATTACAGTTATCTACAGTTATCTATCTAGGCAATTGTAATCGATTGAGAGTCTACTTCTTGGGGAAAATGGTAGACACTAAGACTGTGTTTAATCTTCAGGAATTTTAAAGGGTTTTCATTCAGGGTTTTCATATTTGCACATCAGGCATGCTTTAAGATGGCACCAAAATAATAGCTTGCTTTTCCAGCTAGAATATGCAATTGAAACTCATAGCCACAGCGAACGTACAATTAGTACAAAGGCGTACAGCGAAGCGTGCGATGCCAATTGCACTCTCGCTTTAAGCCCGACAAATTTTCTGCGAAATTCGAGCCATGCCGGGATGAAAGTCGTACTTAATTTTTCCTCATCTGCACCTCTCCCTTACAACTGCAGCTTGCCACAGGGACGCTCGCCCTACTCATTGGTTTTCGTTTTCATCCGGCAGTTGTTGTTGTTCGTTTTTATTTTTGATAACCAGTGACAGAGTCATACCCATTGGATGGTGGTGTTTTTCTCTGGTCTTTGCTGAAATACGGTTTCAGCTTCCGAATGGCCTAGGGCGGCCCGCGCTATGAGGCTATCGGCTTTATGGTAGCGTTGGTCTTCAACGCCCCCCCCCCCCCCCCCCCCTCTGCTGCATTGGAAGCACGGATTGCTGAGTCCTGCTGGTAGGGAGCAGCATTCGGGCGCTTGTCCACAGTGTCAGCGATAGCGAGCGAAAAACCGAAACCAGATGCTCGCCATCCACCGTTCCCCCGTTCCGGATGGCACCACTCGGCCTAGTGCTCCAGTTGTCGCCAGGTCGCGCTAGGCTATCCGAACATCGCCACCACGTGGGCTGGGGCTGAGGCATTGGTCGGATTGGGCGCGCCGGCGCACCGAAGTCCGAGCAGCCACGTGATCCCGTGAGCTACCTCGAAGCCCGAATCCGTTGAGTGTCTCGTGTCCTTTCCGCAAGCGGCTCGATTCTGTTTGCGTTCATCGGCACTCGGTGCTGGGATCTGGGTGGTGCGTGACGATCGAATGAACTCTGTCCTCGGCAGCCTGATGCTTCGTTCCGTCTCCATGAGTTCCACAAATTTTGAGATTGATCCAGGAGTTACTTTGCGAGACCTTTTTTGTGTGAAATCCCATTTCACCAGCTTCGGCTCGTTTTGGTGGAGTCGCATCCGAAGAACGATAGTCCTTAGGCGTAGAGTGAGGTGTGTTCAACCCTCCGCATGCCTTCTTTCCAACCCTGCGCGTTCCATCGGCAAGAGATCGAGTCGTACGCATTTCTCCTTGTGTTCGCTCGTTTCTTGCTCCCGGTTTGTTTCATTTATTTTCTGTCCGTTATATTGAGTGTTTTTTATTCAGTATGTGTAGCCAAAAGGGATGCAAGAAGAAACTGCTTATTCCACATGAAGATGAAGGGCGAGGCGAAAGGAACCAGGGACTTGGAGGATAGGACTCCTGGAACGGTTAATTTTTGGTGGATCAAACCTGCTCCTGCTCACAGAAGAAGCTCCCATCGGGACGTTAGCGGTTGCGTGTAGTTTAGTTTTTCCTTTCTCCTCAATTATCCGGAGACGCCCCTTCCCCAATTCCCTTCCTAACTTCCTTTGTTCCCCCTTTTGAGAGGCTCTCAGAGTGTATGGTAAAACATTTGCTACTCTCTCGCGTTGGTCCCAAAATCGATGCATTTCGCACTGTAGCAATGTGCCAACGTCCACCAAGTTCACCTTCCCCAGCTCGCCACCCTACTTTTTCCGATCGTTTCTTTTGTTGCCGCTTAAAGTGGCACTCTTTTCATGAAGTGCGAACCAAACCACCGCGCACCACAGACCTCGGGGCAGAGCGGGTCCTTAAAGACGACCCGCGATGCGAAGTGCTCGTTAAAGTCCTTGCTTATGAGTTCGCATGTGTGTGTGTGTGTTTGTCTGTTGACCTTCCGTAGTGAAGTTTTTCGGTCGCTTGCGGCGCACTTAAATAAGGCGGTCGAAACGGATCGATGCCTGCGGATAACTTTTGTGGCATCGCACTTTTCCAGGGGGAGATCGCTTCGTTTTGAGGGGGCGAAGTAGCGAAGTCGGTATCGATTTTGAGCGGTCAGACAATATTTTGATTTTGGACACAGTGCGTTGATCCCTGCATTTGCTACATTTCCACGGCCTTCAGCGCACTGTGTTGGGCTGTACAGTTTTCGCAAGAGAAATATGTTCCGTTTTTTTTTGTTTTTATTAAGATGTCCAAACATGGCAGGGAAATTGTGTTGCTGCGATGCTGCGGCAAGAATCCCGCCCTTTGGTCGAGCACACAGGGAGTGTTTCGTGTTTACATATTGCACGCTTTATCCCTTCTTACAAACGTAATCGAGTTCCGCGCGAGGAAAGGCTGGAACTAATGGAAAAAAAAAACAAACAAACAAAAACGCGATAAAAGGCGTTACCGTTCCGCGAACCTGTGGTTTCCTTTCGGTGCTCGGGTTGTACCGGGTGCACGGTGTACATGTACTTTACTGTACATTTATATACCTGGTTGTATGTTATGTAAACTTCCACCTAGCCGACAGGAGGTTTTCCCTCCCGGCTCGCTATAGGTGTGCTTTCGCGCTCGCATGACCAACGGAACCATGAGCAGGCGAAACCGCATACTTGCTGCCTTTCAGCGCCAAGGTGCGCCAGCCCACTCTCCCTGAGTACCTCGCCTTCCCGCTGCACCGGCTTGTTGGTTCGTGTAAAGGTAGGTACACGCAGCGAATATAAGAAACGAAAACAGGAATGAGTTGCGAGAAGAAAACACACATTCACGACGGTAAGAAACGATGGGCTAAAGGTAAAGTAACTGCCTTCGGCTGCTCTTCGGTCGGCCGAGTGTATCCATGTGCAAGCAGGTGGACACGTTGCGAGCACGAAGCAAGAGAAGGCGAGAAGGAAAGACCGGAGCACAAAAGTGCGAAGAAGAAATCGTCGGGAAAAGGCCTGGGAAAAAGAATGAATTGCGAGACAGAGGTGAAGCGATGGAACGGCTGGCCAAAAGGGAACTGATAAGGCCAAAGCGAGAGATAAAGAAAAGGAGGTTGACAGAGTGAAAGAGTGAGCGAGCGAGACTGAAAGCGCCGAGAGACGGTGAACGGTGGTGATTTAAGAATCACCGTGAGCCGTGAAAAGGAGGTGCAAATATGGCTAAGAGACAGACGGGCGCTCGAGCGGAGGGAAAGCTTTCGCAAAAGGTGCCAGAGTTACCGGGCGCGCTTTGGCAGGTGGATGGCTGGAGGTAGGATGGAGGAAAGGTCATGGGAGGGCAAATGAAAGAGAAAGAGTGAGAGAGAGGGAGAGACAGAGAAAGGGAGAGAGAGAGAGAGAGAGAGAGGGAAGGGCGAGCGAAGTGTAATCAACGGTGCGCCCGAAGTGATGCGCGCTCTCGAGGAAAAGGTGGAGTCGAAATCTCCAATCCAACGAACGAGGACTAACCTGGTGGATGAGAGAGACAATGACAAAACAAGAGGGAGAGCGAGAGAGAGAGAGAGGGATGGGGATCGATTGTGAACAAAGCTGGAGCCCGGTGAAGAGAGGAAGGGAGATGCTGTCAGTGAATGGCAAAGAAGAAGTGGCGGCTGTACGGTGAGAAAGAGAAGGATTTAAAGAGCCTGGCAGCCCGCGAAAGGGGAATCACGCAGTCGATATGGTGCGGTTTCTTCTTCTTTTTTTCCAGCGCTCACCGGAGAAGGTGTTCGCGCTTGCTGCTGTTGTGTCAGCAGTTTCGTTTCCAGCGCTTTTTTGTTTGCTTGTCTTCTATCGCTTCTTCTACTGTCTCGCCGTCCGTCCAGCGGTCCAATCGCAGTCGTCCTGTGCGGCACTGCCAGCCCGAGAAGCCTTCGTGTGCTCGAGCTTCGGTGGCGTTCGCTTCGTTTCGTGCCACGCGCCACCCGGTGCCCGTTTTTAACCGTGAATCTACCTTTTCTTTTTTGTTTTCTTGCTCCTTCTTCTTCCCACCCTCGAGGTTATCCTTTTTATGGGTTCAAAACTTTCGCACCGCTTTCGTTTTCGACCGCCGAGCCGTAGAAGCGGGGCATTGCGTCGTTTCGCGTGCTTTCGTGTTGCCGTGGCGTGTCTGGGCAAGACGTTGATGGAGGCGCCCGGTGGAGGCGCCCGGTGGAGGCGCCCGGTGGAGGCGCCTGGTGGCTCGTGGCTCGAACAGGGCAGTTTTACCTTGTGGGAAAGCGTGGCTGTACGGCGCGCGCCGGCCCACTGCGAAGCCACTGGAAGGTACATCGCATCATCACCGTGCAGGGGTCTTTGCACCTTCCGAGGGCGATGGGGTTCGCCGTAAACGGATGCACAGGCCGAGCGTCTCGGTAGCAAATCGTGGCTCACGGAGGCCAAATCCGTTGCTCTCGTTCGTTCGCGTGCCCTGTTGTCGTGCTCGCTTGGTCGCTCCTCTATATCTCGTTCGCACCAACTGACGATAGAGCTTGGTGCCTCTCGGTCGCTCGCGGCTCTCTTAAGGGATTATCCGTTGGCGACGGATTTGTTGTTGGTTCCTCCGATGGCGATTTTGATTACACTCACCCTGTCACATTGTCTCTTTCTTGGGCGTTAAACGAGCGAGCATGCTGGTGCATTACGAGGCCAGGAGTTTGCGCTTCACAGGAGGTCCTTGAATCTAGGTGCAAGTCCAGGTACGGTTGGACCTTCTTGGCTGGCGTGTTGGGGGGAGAAAAGTTGCCCATATGTTTCGTTGTACTATCAAACGATAAAGGGATTTGAAAGGGCCGGATGAGGATACACATTCCAGCATACATGAAATATTATTCCAATTACTTAATTTTAAGACCTATCTTCTCTTGTCTCATACCGGGTTGCCGAACATGTAGCCTTTTATCTTATTCCAATGCCTCAACTAACTTTGCTTATTTACAACAATCCCTTATTTTTGACAGCATGCCAGTTTTGAAGCTCGTCACACGTCCTTCGCTTTGTTCGCGTTATCGTTTTATTAAACTAGTGAATATTCAGTTCACTCAACTTCTTTTCTTATGCTCAGAAGAAAAAAGGTGTTTGTTTCATTGCACATCGATGTTTTTCAAGTAAACCAAAGGAATCGTGCTTGTTTGCAAAAACAGGTTGAACGGGTTAGTTTGCGTAATTTCACGTAAACCCCTTACATGTACCTGACTTGATTCTGTTTTGATACTGTAGCGCATGCATTTTTTTGTTTGAGTGTTAAAATCTCTTTTCAACCATACGATATTCAATTCTAAGCGAGATGAGTCCCAGTGGATTTTAGTAGGGCAGCTTCCTAGTTGAAGTTTAAAAGAAATGAAATGAGCCCTTCTGCTGTGCCACGCTGAAATAAGAGGAGTTTTTCGGACTCCTATATAAAATAAATATAAATTCGTCTAAAAACGCTAAAATAAAGACTATTTGTGCAATGGCACAAATGCTCGTACTTGTTCATTTATGAGAACCTAATTCTCCCATGTGTTGACCCTTTGCTTTTGAAATTCCTCCCCCGTCCAATGGCATTACCTTTTACCCCCTTCACCCGACACCCCCTCCCCCCAACAAGCGACAAAACAACGGATTGAAAGATTGTTGTGATTGTTTGCATTTACTTTCCTACCGACAGCAACGCAAACATCGCTTACCCATCCCTCGCTTCTCGTTGATCAAACAGGCCCACCCGGCAGCCCTCCTTCCTTACCATTCCCGGTCCTTTCAAAGATCGCGCTCGGAATTGAAGGGGGGGAGTATGCATGTATGCGGCGAGTTTAAGTGTGCGCTTTTTTGGTTGCGCACGCGGTACGTCCAGTTTCCATTGCCGAGTCCAATCGATCCAGGCCTCATCCAGTTCTCACGTCAAGTCGGCGCGACGTTACTAAGGCACAACGCTCAACGGACGTGAGAATACAGAACGTTGCTTTTCCGGCCAAAGAGAGTGAAAGAGAAAGCAAAGGTGAAAAAAACTAATAGGAAAACTTACCCAGCACAGGGCTGCGTGGGAGGTAGGGAGCGGTGCGGGAAGGGGATAATTCATTCCATTGCCAGCGTCCCACGATCCCCTCGCTTCCCAACCCAGCTGCTCCCTGGTGAAAGGTATTCAACTTGCACCCGAGATTTATAGAGTCCCGATTTATCCGTTATAAGTAAACACCATTTTCCGATAAAATATCGGCTGCCTCCCAACCGTGCCGAGCATTCCGGAAGGAAGGAATGTCGGAGGAGTAAGGGGAGTGTATGATCAAGGTGGAGGGAGGAAGAGGGTGCGGTATGTGTGTGTGTGTGTAGCTCCGTCGGTTGTTGAGGTGAGTGATTTCCCGCCCACGCCATTCCTCCTTGTGCTCGTCGTTCCGTTTCACGAGCAAACAATTAAAAAAAAACACTCACACACACACACGGACACGCGAGGACAATATCACATGTAGCGCATGGGGCGCCGGCTTCCTGGAGTGCAGGATCCTTTTCCGCTAATGCCGTGGTCCGAAGAAGCAGACAACTTCCCCTCTTGCCGGCGAGTAAGTGTGTAAACACATTTGTACTCATGCTCCACGCCGAGCGCGCAAAATAGTTCCCCCGTTCCCGTCCCTGCCCCTAAGAAAACCTCCACTTTCACTATGCACCTTTCCTTTACTCAAGTTCCACTCAAGGAGAAAGGGTGTGAGTTGTGCCGAATTTTGGACAAGTTCGAACAGATAACTCGGCCTCGATTTCCACGTTCCGGATGTCTGATGGTACTTGCCGGGGTTGGGGCTGCGGGTACGCCACAGTAGCAGCCGCGGGGAGTTAAAATTTCTTCGTTGGAAACTATGGAAAACGGAATCCATTACCCGTCCGAAGCCGAAGCCCCGGGAGCCGATGGCAAATTAATTTATGAGAGGTTGCGAGACATTATACACATATGCCGCTTTGGGACGGGGCGCACGAGAGGAAAGGAAGCTTTGTTGGCAGAGCGTGAGAAGAGGAAGGGGGGAGTTGCGGGGTTCAGGGAGGCGGAAATGGGGCTTGGGAGATTTTTGATCGGGTCTAATCGGTAGTCAGGAATTTCGGAAGCTAAATGAAAATATTGACTCCGACACGTGCTTGCTTCCCGTGTTCCACCGGTTGAGGGCATTATCTCTCTCTCGCTCTCTCTCTCTCTCTCTCTCTCTCTCTCTCTATCTCTCTCTCTCACACACTTTCTGTTTGTGTGTCCCTTTTCCCCTCACAATCATCTCTTCACTTTCACTGACCTTCCAAGTTTGTGAAACACTCTCATTATTACAAAATATCGCCTGGGGAGAAACGGAAACGAGCCCGCAAAAATCGGAAAGGGGCGAATGTTTATAGCTCGAAGGAATGCTTAGAGTTCAGCATAATTGAAAAGTTGTTTTTTTTTGCCGCCCGATAACTTTAAATCTTTTGGACATTGGCGGTCACTACACTATTGCACGCGTTCCCTGCAAAAAAAGCAAAGGAAGGCGAATGATAAGTTTGCGCCTTTTTTCTTCGGAGTGAAGGAATGGCTAGGAAAATGGTGAGCTTCGATCGATTACGGTGAAGGATTTACTCCACAGCCTCCGGCGACGAATGGAATGATAAAGGCCGAGAAAGAACGCAAGGTCTTTAGGAATATAATAACACAACACGCGCCCGAAGGAAGGTTCGGGGGTATTGAGGCGGCGGGTTTGGGCGGTTGCCTGCTGTTTGGTGTGACTTTCCGGTCAGCAAATCCGAAATGGAAACCTCCGTGAGCCAGGGGGAAAAAAAAAAACATGAATGCCGGCTCCGGCTGCGGGGGCGAACACAATGATTTTATTTATTTTGTCCAACTCGCCTCATGATGGGATGTGTCAATCTTCGATTTAGCCGCTGGAAATAGACCGCCACCTACACACCGATCACACTTTTGGATTGAGCGGAGTGACGGAGCGGGTGGGTGGAAAGCGCCGCCGGCTGGAATGAAAGAAACCACCTCGCCACACGGACGATGATGGTCCTCGGGGCCGGTTCCTTCGTTTCCACCCACCTCCAGCGCATCCATCTTTTTTGTCACCCCTAAAGGTCTACCCTTGAGGTTGGACACGCTAAATCATCTTCTATTTTCCGCCCACAATAAAGCGGCACAGCACAATGGAATTCATCCTATCGGTCGGGAACAATCAAATGCTTTTAGACGGAAAAAATAGAAACAGGAACGGTTTCAGTGACCAAAAATGTAGATATTTAGTGGATGTTGCGAGGAAGTTTGCTTCGCATTGCTTAATATAGTCGAAGTTAGGAAAACATTAACATTAGCAAACAGTTTGCTCCTTATGAAACACCATAGGCCTTCAAGTAACTAAAATGTTCCGCGGGCACTTTTTTCGACTTTTCACAATTTCCAAAACAGAACAGGTTTAACAGTGCTTTGGCGTGTTATTGAATACGGGCAGGAGCAGGTTTGTTGCAACATGGTTATGGTTTATTTGTTTGTTAAGATGTTACTAGTATTTTAACTACGAATTCATCGTAGTTTCTTGAGTTTACGTTAAAACACAATTAGTTTAAACGCTACCTTTCTGCTGTTTGTTTACATTTCATGTATACATTTTTAATGTTTTGATGTTTCAATGTTGAATGTTTCCTACACATTTTGCTTGTTTTGTTTTGCTTAATTAATTAATTTATTCTCGTTCGAAATATGAACTACAATGTTCGAGTGCCGTTTGAGAACAGAGGTTCAATATCGTGTTTATTCATTCCATTCGAGAAGTGCTACCGCTACTTCTGCCACTTGTCTATGCCGTCGAGGTGAATTTTGAACACTGGCCTACTTTTGGCTGTAGCCACGTTTGGTCATCAGTTTCTACGTTGTTGCTTACTCGCGTCAAATAAATCAGCGTTTAAGCTGATTAAAAGGGTAACATAAAAATTACTTTACACATGATTAATGTTCGAATTTAATTTGTTTAATTGTATCTACTTATTTTGTAGATATTAGTTTTCTATTTTTATGATATTACATCTTAATATGTGGCAATTTTGGGTACTTAAAATTAGTCTTTATGTTGCCCAAAATATGTTCGCGTGGTGTAGGAAATTTAAGTATATTTGCTGAAGAAAGAGAGGAGCTTTGCTTTCGAGTCAATTTGAAACAGTTTGTGTGTCAGCAATCGGCAAACCAAGGAAACAAAAATGACGGCATTTGGAATGCACAGGTTTTGTACTTTGTTTTAATTAAAGTTAATACATGAACAAATTAATAATTCGTTGAAGAAAAGCCTCACATGATCTATCTCGTTCGTAAATACTTGCAGATGATTTATCATTTAATTTATCAATCTATTTTTCACATTTGATGTAGGCTTAACGAATTTGTCAAAATTGCATTAAACTATTCCAAGGGTCAGTTAAATAACCGGCCTGCTGGTAGCCGATGCCTCCACACGGACGATTCATCTCAACAGCAAAAGCATGATGGAAATTGTCTTTCAAAACCCTGCTCCGGATGTCGCCCCCCTCGCCTCGGGAACGGTGGAACCGGATAATAGCATTCAAATTCCAACCGGGCAGCCATCCACAGCGGAGATCGCTCACCGCCGGGCTGTGTCGGCCCGGTTTGACTTTTAATTTTATTTCAACCTCCCTCGGCACCAGAAAAGGCACCCCGAGGAACCGCACCGAAAACCCGGCGAATGTTGCGATTTACGAAACTTTAATGAGCATATTACAAACGTAACGCGCGGTGCCGTTGTCAGAAAAGGAAAGCTAATGACGGACCAACACAAAAAAAAAAAACGTCACCGGGAAACCCCGGCGCTGTTACGAGCGACGAGTGACGAGAAAGTTTCTTCACCCAAAGGCTACCAGCATCTGGAGCGCAGGGCTTCCTCGAAAATTTCCTACTACTGGCAAAACAATCCCGGTCCAATCATGGAGAAGGATGTTGGGGAAAGAGGAGGGGGGAGGGGAGGAAAAAGCGGCTCTGGTTCGAGGCCCCCTTTTTATGGTGTTTGAACTCAAAGTTTTTATCCATTCATGCACACTGGGCCGAACCTGGCCAAAATCCGCCAACCCCCCTCGGAAGTCCAAAACAGAAGGGGGTGCAGAAGAAGCATAGGAAGCTAGCACCAGCTCGAGGAGCACTTGGGTGTACCGGGTTAGGTTGTCGGCAAGCATAAAGGTACCCTTAATAACCGAAACAAATGATTCACTCACTTGTGCGGGGGAGTGCCGGCCTGGACCCAATCGGGGCCACAACGGGGTTGGTGAGAAGCGGAGTGAGAATAAAGTCCTCCCGACCAGCATCCTTCCGGCTTGGGTCTTTCGCCAGCCCCGGATGAGATTCACCGTCGAAGGTGAAATCCCTGACTGACCACTGGAAATCCATTTCCGGATGTAAATTAAATTATCTCCTTTTTCGCACCCCAAAACACTGACACCACCGAGCACCACTGTCGGTTTGGGTGAAGAGGTGCTGGAGGAAGGGGAGGAGAGAGAGAGAGACAGGGACGGGGGAGGCAGTGAAAAGGTGCGGTGTGCTCCCCCCGGGCCAACCAGCCAGCTTAAGTTGACAGCATGTCTCGAAGCGGCGTCTGAAAGGTATGGCTTACTGCTCCTAACGCACACATACGGTCAGCAGGCGTTTGAGGAGAAGGAGGAAGGTGAACGAGGGAGAAAGAAAATGGCACGAGACCAAGAGGAAATGAAACCGAGGAGGGAGCGCGCACGATGGGAAAAAGTTATTACCGGAAATGAAATTTTTCACTTTTCTCATTTCCTTAATTATCGGCTTCCCGTTTCGGGCGTACGGACCTCTCCGTGCCGGCGTTTTTTGCGCCGCTCTCTAGCCCTTTGCAAAAAGGTGCCAAGGTAGGTGCTTCCGCAGACGGCACCCGGGGGAGAGGGAGAAAGGAGAAATAAAAAATACACACGCACACGTACGCTCTAGGCGCTGGACCAGATAACGAAAACCCAAGGAAACACACAAAATTAGAACAGAAACAGGGGAAAAAAAAACCTCAAAGAAGAGTGTGGCCAGTGCCAGTTTTCCACACGCCACAGATGGCGGGAATTGATGAGGAACGACGGTGGTAAATGTTTCCTAACCTCAACAATTTGCATCTCCCAAGCAGCATTCCGCTTGGCACTTTTTTCCGGGGAGCAAAGAAGTCGACGATGGCATTCGTCACAAAAGGTTTTTCGCGTGAGAAGAAGGTGGTAAAGGAAGGCTGCGCAGGTAGCTACCGATTACCGGAAGCAAAATGGAAACCCAAACACACACGAGCAACGAGGCAAACAACAACCAAACAAAACAAGAAGGAGCAAAACTCTCCAGCAACTCCCGCCGAAGGTTGACAGGAGCGCGGAACGCCGAGAATTTTGCGGTACGCGTCGAAAAAACGCAGGATAATGAAGTCCTGTCGTCCCACTAGCACTTACACATACACACACATACACACATGACGGCATGATGAATGTGTGGGAGATGGAGGGGGTGGTCCGGACTTCATCCGCCATTTACGAACCATTATGATAATTATTTCAACATGAGATAAATTAAATTCCTTCACTTTGCCTTTTTCACTTGTCTGTGTTGTGTGTGTGTGTGGATGTATGTGCGTGGTTGTGTGTATGTGCTTTTAAATCATCCCTCGCTTCTTCATCTGGGTCTTTATTTTGAGCGCGTGCACTTACTCCGGGAAAGGCGAGTGGTTTGTTTTTTAATTTCATTCCGCCGGATCCCAACCGGAGCTCCCAACTCTTTCTTCCGTCCAATTTTTCTTTCTATTCGGGGCACTCGAGGCTTGTAGGAGTGGTAGCAGGGGGAGAGGGAGAGGTTTTGGAAGAGTACTGAAAAAGTTTCCCACCCCACATAAAGACACACGCGCACACTGCCGCTGTTGACATTTACTTCGGAAGGAGCACGCCCGAGTGCCCTGGTTCTGGCTTGCTTTTGACGCGTTTCTGCACCCTTTCTGGTGCAGGTGACGGAATCTATAGCCAGGATCTCCGTGAGACCTGAAGACGGGTGCTTTTTCCCTCGGAGAGGGACAAAAAGAAAAGAAAGCTAAGATGTGTGTGGTTGAAGGGTGAGGATGAGACACAAATTCTTCTTGCACAAATCAAGTGCCGAGTGCGAGCGACGATTGAGTTGGAAACTCTTGGAAAGGGGAAGGAAACGCGGTAGGCTAACGGGGAGAAGGATGAGGACCAACTTCCTGTTCGGAGGTTGGTAATTGGGTTAATTACTACGCAATCGAAAAGCGTTCCATTCCGGAAGTCGCATACGCTCAGGCCTCGTAACGTTGGTTCATCTTGATTCCTGTACAGGCTTTTGACCGTGTTGGCCGAGACATCCTGTGGATGACCATGACCTTCCTGGGGTTCAATCTCCGCCGAAGGTCGACTTCCCAGATCATTTGAAGAGCAGTCTTCCTCGCGTCTGGCATCTCCCTTCCCCAAACAAGGTGACTCTTTTTTTTTGAACCTGTTTGTCCTATACCTACATCCCATTATCATTGAGCTCGAAAGCGATTGGTGGCAATCAGGATGACGTGGTCAATGCAACTGCCGGCGAAATCTCCCAAATCGAGAAGATCAGAGAGCCTGTGGAATGTTGAAAACCGCCCAGACATCGTCTCCATTCGGTCGGCGTATCGCTGACACCGTAAGGTCATCGAAAGACTCACGTATATCCCAAAAAGCCTGCGAGAAGCGCCATCGATACGAAGTTTGGCGTCCTACTGAACCCAACGGTGGTTGAAGCTTCCTTCGCACACGCGGTGGAGAAGAGTGTAGAGAAATATTAGCTCCAGACACCTGACATCTGCCCAGAGATCCTGGTTGTACCTTCTGTTTAATTACAAGGTAGTAACTGCCAATACTCTCTTCGCGTGCTGGGAGAGACAACATTCCTATCTGTTCTTTCCCGCCGTGGAGAACCTGGAGCACAATTTTGCAGCATGTCTTCACGTGCCACTTGCGTTTGACACACTGAAACAGCGTTTGCAACAAATTGCTACAGGGTCCAATCTCCGTTGGTTTCGACCCGCTTTAAACAGGCTTAGAGGAACTGCATCATACACATCGTTGGAAACAAGACGTCCTTTCCTGGTCTTTGCAACTTGCTTATCAACGTCTTGTCTCCCTTTCTAACACCTGCGACGGGTAAATATTGTTTTATGATCAACTAGAATGAAGGAAAACATATATTGTAACCTCCTGACTAAATGTTTTACAGAACATATGTAGTTATTTCTCGCTAAAACAGCAGAGCCTCGGGGATGGCAATCTTAAGAATGTGTTCTTGTTTTTCCCTTGCTTACGTTGAAAACAAGCTCTTTGTTTTTTTTTTCTTGTTGATTTGTTACTACAATTTCTAACATCCTACCTCCCACCGAATTCTGTTTTTGCCTCAGTAGCTGCCTCCGCTCGCAAGGAGCTAGCAGCTGAGGGAGCAACAGTGGCGAGGGGTGACGGGTTGGGCAGTGCCGTCGAAGGTACATCCTTCATATATATCACCGGCACATATGTAATAAATTTCGTGCTGTGAATAAAAAATATTACCCGCTTCCTGCGCTGGTGGAGTCCGTCCGGCGATGTCCTCGCACCTGCAACCTATCATTGCCATCTTCCCTTGCCCGGGAAGTTCCTCGCCCCCCACCCACCGTGAAGGCTTTGGGAAGAAAAAAGTGAAATAAAATAAACCACGAAACATTTTTAAACCTTTTCGGTGCATGTCTGGCGTTTTTGTGTGTGTGTGTATTTTGTGTATCAACTCCTTCTTCTGTTTCTCCCTCGGTGACCAATGAATCGTACCGCAATCGGTGTGTGTCTGTGTGTGTGTGCTTGCGTGTTTCCGTTTTCCACCACTCGTGGAAGGTTGCGGAAGGAATACTAAAACCAACTTTCGACCCGCCCGAAGAAAACGGAGCGGCGCGAAAACCCGACCTGGCAGGGGCAATATAAACCAGACATACACACACACACACACACACGCCGTGCATCTTCCGGTCGGCATGCCGGAGGCCGGACCGGTTCCCCTTGGGCGTGTATGCCCTCGTCCGTGGCCTTCCCTCCGGTAAACCTTCCCTTTGGTCGCGATCGTACAGCAGCAAGTGGCGCGGTGGTGCGCAAAGGAAATGTATCGTAAATCGTTTCATGTTCCCACTTAAACTCTCTTTCGGTTTAAGCAAGCGCGATCGACGGTGGGGAGGTGGCGGAAGGGGTTGTGACGGGAGCAGCTGGACACTTTTTCGCCTCGGGAAAGGCATTGGAGGTAGACCCTGTCGACACGGTTCGCTCACAGCAGGCTTTTATTATGCGATCTACATAGTGGTGGCATACGGTATCGCCACGTGAATGTTTCGCCAGTTTTCCTTCCACATTTTGTTTGTCTCTTCTTCCCTATCGTCTTCCTGCATCCACCGCAGCCAATCTTCGATGCATCGCACGGGTCATTCTGGGCCTGGACATGGCGAGAGAGAAAGAAAGAGGGGGGAGCGTGCCCGCTTCACTTCTTACCCTGCTGTTTTCCGCTGCACGAGGGCTTTGCACCGTTGGGAAATGGATAAATTTACTTCCCCGGAAATTCTGCAAGGCCAACCACACACACACACACACGCGCTTTGAATCACTCTATTTTGTTGCTCCGCATCTTTGTCGAATGTGGATAGTTGTTTTTTTGTTTTATTACCGTTGCAACCAACTTTTGTATCTTCGGTACGTATGTTTCCTTGTCGTTTTTTGTATCATAGAAATTAGTTATAATCAACGAATAAGGACCTACAAAACTTAATTAAATAAAAAAGTACTTCATTTTGTATTCGGGCGATGCTTTGACAGCTAAAATCGGTTAAAAATCGAATTCAGAGTTTAAGCGTACATTTATTACTGTCCATCATTGCTAGAGATTAATCATTTGGTACAATCACATCTACGTTGTTTATCCTCTTGTTTTCGGCAAAAGAAAAATATTGATGATCACGGGACAAGCTATAGAGACAAAATTTGGTGGTAAAGGTTGCATACTGCATCATCGGAAAATTATAAAACCTTTAAAGGTAACCTGTAGGATATTTGGAAATGCAACGGCATGCAAATGAATTTTGTTTCCTGGCCGTTACACGACTCCTCCAGAAGTTCCTGCAAGAGAAAGGCGATCTGCGATTTAAAACGTAAAACTGTGCGAGTTTTGGCAGCGCATGGTTTCAGTCGCAACACTTTACACCCTAAACACACACCCACACACACACAATGCCTTCCACGGTGGAATGGATCAGCTAAAAAGCAATAGCGAGTTTGACGGAACAAATCATTCCGGGCATAAGTTTTTCCCTACATCGTCCGTTCTGTCCCTTTTTTTCCCGCTCCGGTTCCTTTTCGCTGACCTTACCTGCAGTTCGCCTTTGCGTCCTTTCTCCTTCTGGGGTTCGGGATCCCATCCTCCCCCGGGGGGGGACCATGAATAAATTTGATTTGATTGAGAATACATTCAACCCCGCTGAGGCACGTGGGGGCGCCGCATAATGGGACGGAATAAAACCACTCAAAATACATATGAACAGCCGTTTATTGTTGTTGGGATCAGAGCAGTGTGATATTTGTGGTTTGCTTTTGCCTTACCTTTTCTGCAACAGTTGATTTATGAATGTAAGAAATTTAGATTGACCGCCAGTAGCAAATAAAACTGCGTTAACCGAAAGAAAACGATAGTTGTGACGAGGCATTTAAATGTTGTGTGCGTGCAGCAAAGTATTGGAGAAGCTGATTTTTTAGAACCTGCATTGGGAGTTCATGCACATCATCGCACCAGTTCAATATGGGTTTAACGCCAACAGATGGATTGAAACCAAACTAGTCAACCTGCTCAACTACCATATTTTGCTTTCTATACTGAATAAGTGTAGAGTTCAGTCAGACCTCGTAGTCTGGTTCTAAAGCTTCTTAACTGGGTGAAGAATATGCGTAAATATATCATCTAAAAATGCCTCAGTGTATTGTTATCTCATTCGCACGGAAAAAGGATTCTTGCATTACATATGATTAAAAATCAGACGATCAGACGAACTTATCGCACGCACAGAAGAGATTTGAGGCCTGGTTGTTAGTTCAGATAGCAGACTGTGTCGTTCTGGTTCTGGTCTCTGTAAGTTTTAAGGATCCGTACCCCCGAAAATCGTTGTACTGCTCGCTTGTTCGTCCTGGATCCTCGAGTCGTGCGTATACTGTGTGGTCGCCAAACCAAAGTACTAAAATGTATTGAATTGAATTCAATATAGTATTACTCGAGTTATGCCTTACCGTCTACCGTGGTCGAGTCGTCATTTGTGTCCGTCGTGTCCGTCCAGGTGTTTGTTATCTGGTCTGGAAAGTATAGAAATAAGATGAAAATCTGCTCAATGTGCTTTTCTTGACAAGGTTCTGACCGGTCAAATATGTAGATGCTCCCCAAATTCTGGGTCAAGTTAAGCTCTAGGCTCCTAGAAGAGTCTCTATTCGTCAGATGGTTATGCATTGTTCCTTAAATAACCAAAATGTTGACTTCTACTGATCTGTGGGATTATTTTTACATAGATGTTTGTGGTATTGAGGCACTAGCGCCAAACAACAAGAAAAAATAAAATAAAAAAATATTAATATAATAGTGATCAACAGCGATGAGTACGAGAAATAAGATTGAAAATTAAAATTAATTGCTGTTTGAGTTACGCACACGAGCGTTCCTATTGATGTTATCCTTAAAGCTCCAATAAAACAACGGCGTTTCGCTTTGCTATAGTGAAAAAACGTCCTTTCTAATGTAAAGAAAACTTTACAAAAACTGATGTGATACCTCTGTGACAGTTTGACAAGTATAAAACATGACGTTCAAGGAAAGTAGTATAAAACAAGGATAGTAAAAAAAAGGAAAAAATAAAGCAGTATGACAACCTAGCATTGAAAGTAACATCAACAACAAAAGAAGTAGAAAAAAACATAGAAAATTTGAAGCTGGAACAAAACCGAAACGTGGCGAAGCATATGAAACCAAAACACGCAAAAGGACAGCAGAGCAGAAGCAAATAATAAAAGTAATGTCAAACGTATTTGCATAAAATGTGTGTACAATATGCTTCTGCCGAACCTTTTCCCTCCGTGGACATCAATAAAAAAAAGAAGGTAAAGTAAATTTATGAACACATCTTGCCGCTTCACACAACGACAACAATGCTGCCATCAATATTTTGCTTTTCGTTTATGCGCCGGGATCAGCAGCCGAGAAACGAGGGGGTGGTTGTGGGGAGTGACTGACCGTTTGCCGGGCAGGTCCGGTCCGGAAAGAGGGGAAAAATCCCTGCCAAAAGAAAGAGGTCGATGCGGTGCCTGAAGGAAGAGCAAGGAGCAAGAATGCCCAGAAAAGCAATCCCACATGACCGGAAGGACGCCACGTCCGGGCTCGAATGGACCACATCCTGGGGCCACGTCGGTAAAGTTCCATCCACTCCATCCCCTCTTCTCCCCCCGGCCACCAATAACCCCCCTCGCCCCCCCACCCATTCACCCATGCGAGGCGATTTCTCCGGTACCTGCTCCGGTGGTGTCGGGCTGGGCCAACAATGTCCCGACATTCGTTTCTCTTTACCCCCGGGGGCGATGCCGAGCACCTCTCCGCATCGAAGCACAACGAGTTTCTTATGGTCAAGCGCAAAGTTAGGAAGACCTGAACGGACCGGGGGCGAAGGTGCGCTAGGCGGCAAGGAGCACCAACGGAGTTAGGGTTAAACATTATCATACGGTGCCGTGGCAGGGTTCGGGGACGCGACTGTTCGCATGGAAAACCTTTTGCGCTCAAAACTCTTCCATTTGGTTGTGTGTGGCACTTGCAAGGACGCCTGGAACGCTGTCGGAAGGTCCTTCGGTCCGAAGCAACAACATAAAATGAAAAAAAAGAAGCAGCACTGGAGCACACAATCTCGCTCCCACAGCAAAAGTTGCTACGGATATCGAAGGATAAAAATCATAACACATGAACAACCGTACACACACACACATACACACTCGTGTATGGGTGTAAGTATGCATACGTATGAGTAGTGGTAGGGGATAGGTAGTAAAAAACAGAAGGGTCAGTGAATTGAATATAATTTTTAAAAGATGTTGAAATCGTATCCCTTTTTTTCTGCTGGCCAGCCGGAAGGTAGCAGGAGGAATTTCCCACCCCACCTGGGCCAGGGAAAAGCATGCTATGTGGGAGGGAAGGGAAGAGTCAGGACAGGAGTAGGGACTGTTTCGGGCCACTGGTGTAGATGATGGGCCGATTGACCATAGGGGCCGTCATGCTGCCGTCGCATCCACGTGCGATTCTCCCGCATCTTTCTGACTCCAGCCCGCCGGGCCACCTCCTCACACGTTTTCCCTCGCTTCCTGCTGTATCCGGACGGTGTCGGATCAAACGGAAACGAGCACCAGGCCGGGCACGGGCCGATTGGAGTGGAGAGTTGAAGCGCATCCCGATAGCCGCAACTGTCAAGAATCGTAACACCGAAGCCTCGCACGGAGGCTACGGACCATTCCTCGACCATCTCGCTCACTCTCTCACCTTCCCGTTTCCCTTTCTGTTACCCTACCTGCCTCTAGCTGGCTTTCTTACTCTTGCACTTTTCCCCGTACTTTGGTGAATAAGCGAATAGACCCGGTTCGTAGCGCCTAAAGCTATGCAATTGAACGGTTTACGGGTTCGTGTTCTACCGCGCAGCGCCAAAAAGATTGGCCCGTCCTGCCGACGGGCGGTAGGTGGCGTGAGGTGCCGCCAGGATTAAAATTGCACCACAGATTGCTGTCGTGTGGATCCCGGCTTCACACTCTGTCAAGCGCCACATCGTTGATTGCCACGTGGATCCCGCAGGAGCCTCCTCGAGGAAGCTCGGGGCTCTTCACGGACCTACCGACGGGAAGGGGGAGGTTTGGGAAGGGTGGAAAGGGTTGCCCCGTGGAGGAGAAGGGCTGAATGGCTTGTTCCATTTGATGAAACGGTAGGTCGAACACGACACGCATTCGAAAAGGGCGAAAGGGTTGCGCGGAAGGGTTTTGAAAATAGAATGATTTTATCTTGTGATTTGATTACCTTCTTTTTACTGTGTGTGTTTTTTTCTCTATTCTCTTCTCTTCTCTCGCCCTCACACTGTGTGTGTGTGTGTGTGTTTGTGTGTAGGTGGAAATGGAATTCGTTCGAAATCGAGCACCTCGCTTTGTCGGGCGATGCTCCCAAACGGTTGCTCGAGCTCTACACCTCCTTGGAAGAGATTACAAGAGGGGAGTGTGAGGTTCGTGTGACGCCCACACCAAGCGGTACTGCACGTCTGTGTGTGTGTGGTAAAATTATGATGACCACAGCATCGCCCCGATGGTCACGCAGGACATGAAAAAAAAAACATAAAACGAAAACTGTACGATCCCTTTTCGGCTGAGGGTGGCTAAGGTATCGGAGGGGCGTCGACAGGCTGCTCATCGCCGAGTATCGGTGAACCGCTTTGGAAGGGTTTGGGTGAAGGATGTGCCGGAGGGGGTGGGCAGCATAACTCAACGAAAAAAAAAACCTAATCAATATGGATGCTGTGGTCAAGATCAAATTACCTTCCGACCGATGCAGGAGAGCAGAAAAAAGGAGTGAGCCTAACTGGTGGAAGGAAGCAGAGGGGGGACAATATGGGTGAAGATACGTGGTTGTAAGGGGTGGGAAAAGGGTTGAAAAGCTGCTTGCGGACCGTTGGGAAAAGCATAAAAAAACAAACCGAAACAAAATACCGTTTCTCAGGAATCGAAATCGATAAAAGTTGATCGAGTTTGATTTTCTTCCCCTTTTGCGACGACGGAGCTGCTAGGGGAGGGGAGAAAAGGATTGCGTTTTGTCCGAGGGACACACCATTCGGAAATGCTTTGTGGTGATGTCACGGTTTCGTATTGCGGTTTCATTAAGGTTTTTTGGGATCGATTTTGTTTTTCTTCTGCTCGTGCAGCATTTTCATCAAAATCTATTTCTCCTGAAAGTTGCACGCAGTCAAATAGAAACTTTCATTTCCATTCCATGTTCACAGATGAAAATGACAAGTATAAATTGAAAATGCTTTTCTAAAGCGGCAAAAAAGTGTGGTGTGATAAGCAAATCTTTTATAAGTCTCTTGTCACCCCGCATTTTGAATTTTGTGCCTCAATTAACTTCCTAGAGAATCAGACTCAATTGAAGAGGCTTGTGGCTGGTTGGGTTGTCCAGACACCTTCTGGTGCTATCCTTGAAATTCTCCAATGTATGTCAGTAGAACAGCGGGTGGTGTTTCAGACTATGACTTTATTATACAACCTGCTCAACGGTCAGCTGCCAAAGTTTCTCAGAATGAAAATTGTGATGGGATCAAACATACCACCATGGAGCACCATGGATAACCCTCTGTACTTGTATGGGAACGCAAGGAGCTCGCAAGGAATTCGATGGCGCGAAAAGACTCTGCGTCGGTCATGAGGACCAGGTGGTGATTATGAGAAATAATTGAATTGACAAGGCATGTCATGAAGCAGAAGTTTAGGCGGGGATGCTAGGAGGATTTCTGGCAGTTCTGGGGAGTGGAACCTCACGAAACAAAAATAGTCGCCTGGACCAATTATGTCCTAATATCCAGTATGTTTGCGATTCGTGAAAGGCAGACAAAGTAATGTTCTGGAGAATGGTATCACAGTACTACTGATTGATACGTCTAGGTACCAGCTCAACGAAAAGAGTCATCTGTCACCTAAAGAGCAGTTTCTCTTTCCCACACGGAGTGAGAAAGCCATGGGATGCATGTATGGTGCTGTCTGGAATACTGCCTCGATTGATTGTTATTGATCCATAACTTGCTTATTTGAATAATATATCTTCTAAAGATAATTGCCGAAAAGTGGGTATCCTCATCATCAGAAATCCTATAACTTTTGGTTTCGACAGGCTTGAAGTGAGAAAAAAAAACCAATCCCCTTTATTGTTACATTGTCTATGTCACCTCCTACGCCTTCAATGAAGGACTTCAGTGCGCTGTTTCCCCCTTCTACCATTCAATGTAATCGTAATCCTTTTGGTCGAGTTTTATATCGAGCAGCTCGCAGCAGCCATTTCTCATCCGGAAGTAACGTCCAAGTGAAGCGTCCACCGCGTGCGGGAATCCGATCCGATCGAAAGCGCTACTTGGCCCGGCTCGTCTTCCTACGCTTGAGCTCACTTTGGTAGGTATAATGGCACGATCGGAAGGAGCAACTTTACACCGGCCCTGTGCACCTTCGGTGGAAACGTGATACTGATTTACTCCGCCAGCTCCAGACGCGCATCAGCTCCAATTTACCGTACCCATCTTCACGCCAAACCCTCGGGGGTATATATTGATTCAATAAATTTTCGATTTCTCATCCCACCTAGCTCTTCGCGTGTGCCTGGTGCGAGCGTCTAATGAAGCTGGGATTTTTTTTCTTCTCCTGTGTGTGTGTATATATAAATACAGTTTTTTTCACTTTTTCTTCACTGCCAACATTGTGCTGCTGCTCCTGCCGCGCCGAGCCTGCATAACGGAGCAATTCGATTTCTGCTCCGGCGCCGCTCGGCCCAAAAGCAGAACCAAGGACTTTCCTTTCACACGTTAATGCCGCCCGTCTTCGGCGGACTCTGGAGGAAATAACGCCCTGCTCCGTTAAAGTTGCCCAGTGGCTTCTGACCAGCGAGCAGGAGGAGTGAAGCGAATTAGACCGATTTTCTCTTCTTTCATTTCGAAATGCCGGGCGTATTTTTTTCTCTCTCCCCTCTCCCAAGAGGTGACTGGCATATTATAATTGAATAATCATGTTTCTTGTCGCTTTAACTTGTGTCTTAATCCGGTGCGAAATGTTCAACGTTTTGCGTTTTTTGTTGTTGTTGTTCTCTCTCTTTCGAATTTATTTGTCCTCAATTAATTCTTTCGAGGTTTTTTTTAGGTTTATTCCGAGGGTTTTTTTTTGTAACGCCACTTTGTTACGACCGACATCAATTTCTCTCTCGACGATGCTGGCATTTTTTTGTGTGTGGAACTTACCTACTAGTTTCGGCACTGTGCTTAGGGGAGAGATTTGGTTGTCTTTTGTCGAATTTAAGGTCAGGATTTTGTGTTTTCTCTCCATCTCCTTCTTCCTCTTGTCGGCAAAGATTCGTTCATTTCTTTCGCCGAGTACCCTTATCATCATCATTATCATCACCACTCCAGTGTTCGGTGTTAAGTTGAGTCGCTCCGTGAGGAGGCGGGATGCACGGTGGGATGCTGGACAAATAAAAAAGGATTTTTTTTCCCCCCGGCACACATAGGCCTGAACCGTCGATAAGAAAAGCAAGGCTACCGGTAACGAGGGTGGATGATACAGGGGACGAAAGAAATAAAAAAAAAATTCTACATGGAAAAGAAATTAAAAAGTTTCCAGGCCCAACCCCGCTTGCATGGGCCGATTTCGTTCCCTCCCGCACTGGGTGTTCACGTTTCCTTTTTTTTTGCACCGTGTTTTCCATACCTGTCACTTGGTCCGAACGAGGGCGAATGATCGGGAGAACATCGGTGAGGCTTACTGCCGGAACTGTGTCGCGGTGAAGGTGAAGGTTGGCGGTGCGGAACATCTTTCCCGTTTCCCTAAAACGCTGGACCGTAGTGCGTACCTATGTCAAAAAGAAAGTCTTCGACAAGCTAAAGCGAGTTGGCGGCGGAGGGTAAAATATGAAAATTTTCGAACAAAATAGAAAACTTCGCCGTAACTTTAAAAGGCCTGTCATCCATCGAAAATTATTCCGATGAAAAAGAAGAGCCCGTGGTCGATGCTTGGAGACGTAGTTGAATTTATTTTCCAAAAGAAAACATTCCGAATGTCCTGTAAAACAAGATAATGCGAAAGGACGGAGTGATTATTGATTGCATAGCTTTAGGCGCAGCCTGAAGCCTTCGCACTAATCGCTGTCCAAACGACGAACCGGAAAGGTATCGTTGTATCAATACTCTATTCTCATTCTCGTCTTAAGGCTCTCAGAGGTTGTGTAGCCGATGCATTTCTATTTTTGGAAAGATCTTTTCCACAATACAAGGTGGAATAACACGGGAAAACTTCTTTTAAACTCTACTGTTTTTCCCACAAATAGAGTTTTTTTTCTGGAGATCCCCTACGGCTGCACCTTTCCCGCTTTATCACTTAATCCCCGCACTCCAATTCGCACGGTGCTCTTCACTCGTCCTCTCTTTAATTGTTGCCGATTGGAGATTAAAGCTAATACAACTTCACTTAGCCCTGGCCGTGGGTAGAAATGGTCGGATTTGCAAAGTGGGAGGAAATGGTACAGAATAAAAAAAAAACACGGAACGAATCACGCTCGACAGCATCGGTTCGTCCTAAGTCCAGCCCCGTAGAGGCGCAGCGCGCCCCGGTAGGCTGAATTACGCGCGGGATTCTCCACTTCTGATCCGGTGGAAATTTTAATTTTCCTCATCCGCACGCGAGCGCGGTCGGTTCCGGTCGAGCAGTTTGGCGGCTTTATGGCAGTGTGTGCGCACCGGTTGGGGAAACACGGTGGAAAAAACGCACCGAAATGGTGGCCCCGCTTTCCCATGTTTCAGCTTTGGCGCTTCTCTTTTTTTCCCTCGACGAATCCGTTTTTTAGCGCCGTTTTCCACCGCTCGACGGGATGCCTTCAGTTTTAATGGTGTGGATGGGGAGTAACGGCGGGAAGGGTGTCTCAATCTGACGCCACCAAACATTGGGCACAACTCACGGGAAAGCCGCGTCGCCGGAACAAATCGTTCAGTGGTGCGCAAATTCGCTTCCATTTACCTCCGGCCTCGCCGTTTCCACCACCGGTATCGTTAAGACACTACAGAGAAAGAAAGCAAAAACAGGTCAAACAAAAAAAAAAAAAGGTACCCCGAGTAAACCAAGGGAAAAACACCGGAAAAGCGGCGGTTAGGATTTTCTTGAAAGGTACTTAATTCTGGCACTCCGCTCATTTGCTCGTTCCCATTGCGCGCCCGTGGAAAGTAAGCCACAGGACCGGGCTAGGATTTTCTTGAATTTTCTTTGCCACGCGTCTGCCATTGTGTATGTCTGTGTGTGTGTGCGCGCGGGGGGCATTTTTCTGTTTTGGTTTTGAAAAATCGTGCCACAAGAACAAGGATGGTTGGCGTATTTCTTGTGCAAGTGTTTCAATTTACTTTCCCGAGTTAATCATTTGCACACTTTTCCGTCTTGTTGTCTCTCTCGCTTGCTCGAGGCTTTCCTTCCTCCCCCCCTCCCTCTTCCACCACGCAATTTCTTTCACTGCTTGTCTCCATCTTCTCGTCATCTTGTTCTCGTTTTTTACCAGCAGTCGTATGGAGTACGTTAATTTTTTTTGTTTCCTCGAACGGTCCGAAATTTCCATTTTATTTCCCGACCTTTCCCGACAGTTTCACACGGCCGGAGTTTTCCCTGCAGGCACCCGGAACGCATTGGTGTGTGTTTGTGTGTCGCCGTCGCCATCGTCGTCTTCCAGCTGGGTTTGTTTCATTTCCTCGCTATCATAATAAAAATGAAGTCACGAAAAAATCGCGATAGCGGCAGATATATAAAAAAAAGAAAGAGATCGCATGCGTAAGAAAAACACTTCATCCAACGCAAACACACAAACACACATTCGGATTCGTAGGACGCGATGGGGTGCGCTGCGGAAAGCAGACCTATCGGGGGAAAAGGAAAAAAAAAAAAGGTGGAGAGTGGAAAAAGAGACATTACGGAGAAACAGACGGCAGCGAGAAGTGCAAAGAGCTGAAAGATTGGTGTAAGTACCTCTGTTGATGATAAGAAAACAAATTGAAGCAATTTCGTTTAATTTAATTCAATTATCCGCGTATCGAATGCGGATCGCGTGGCAAATGAAGAAATACTCCAGAACATCCACCATTCTGCCGGCTGCACTGGCCCCGGGGGGGGTGTTCAAGTTCTTGCGCCACATTATCCACACTTCTCCTCGCCGGGTCTGGTTCGGGCTGAACGCGCCACCTTGACTCGCCACCGGAAGGGAAGGGAGCTGCTGGAAGCGATGGTGCGAATAGTGATGCTGATGGCGAAACGCCGTCAATGATTTCGACCGGGAAATTCCGGCACCCGCGGATGTCTGGCATCACCAGCGGGAGGGAAGGAGGGGGAGGGGGGGTGGAGATTCCCGTGTGGGCGACGGTGTTGGAATTACTTCGTGAGACACCGCGGAATGGACTCGAAGCCGTGGAGGCGGTGGATTCGTGCGCCGGAATAGGCGTCGGCCTGGGCGTCTTGTTCAAGTGTTGAGAGGCAGCTCGGTTAAGTGCAATCGATTGACACTCTTTCCCGGGTTGATTCCACCTGATTGTTGGCGTGCCTTGGGCGCGCTTCAGCTGAATCATTAAATCACGCATTTCTCGGCTTGTTGCCTTTCAAGAAAAGTAAATCAACTGCTGTTTTCGGCTGAAAAATCATTTCATGCGAACTGCCCAGAAAGTCTGCCTGAAGCTAATTACGAGCAGCGTGAGTGTTTTTGGACAAAGGAGTGTGCCTCAGAGCCCTTTCGAACTCAAGGAAAAGTATGTGTCTTGCGGATTCATCGAGCTTCAATTGTCATGCATTACAAAACAAAAGCTTTAAAATAACTTCGCGTCCTCATTGGTTATGTCATATGCTCCTAGAGCGCTAATTCAATTCAATTTAATTTGATTTTATTGAAATTTGTTGCGGAGTCCAGATAAGCCGAGTATATACGCAGGCTTCAACACGACCCACGGCGGTGTGGGTTCGAATCCAATACCTCCTCCGGTACGAAAGGTTTTCCACGTAAGTTGAAGTGGAAAAAAAATGTTATAATCAGGCAGAGTTATTTTAAGGCAGAGTTTATATTAAACTTGCTGCAATAATTCATTGCACATTCCTTGAACAGGAAAAAAAACAATGTTAAAAACTTCTTCAAAAATCATAAATTGATTCAATGCACGCAGGAAGATCCAAATTGTTTACAGTGTTAGTGTTTTACAAAGTTTCCCAATATCGCAAAATGTGTTTGTCGTCATCAACGCACGTCTAGTGAAGTATTGAACTGCATCGTGTAAACAAAGAAGTAAAGAAGTAACTAAAACCAAAACAAACCGCATCGCATCTGGCGGGAATTAAGAGGACTGGATGGATTTGCTTTTTATTTTATTTATGTAGGAAATTGATTTGCATTCTATGCATCTATCAATTCATTGAAAAGATTATTTTACGAGGTGTGAGATTCCTTTAGACGTTGCGAAACCCTGTGGAAAGATTGTACAATCAAATAGACCAAACAATGTTTAAGGAATATGCATTACGATTCATCAAGTAACGAGAAGAAATGAGAACGAAAACTGTACCAAAAGTCTCCCACGGTTGCAGTGAAGTTTGCTGAACGATGTGATTCGATAACTATGACGGCGTTGTACTAATGGGCTCCCACAAGGGTATGATAACACTATATAGGCTATGAGCAGGCTGCTCCAATTCATCGTACAGTCTACAGAAGACATATAGTTCCTCGCACCTCTTTCCATCTGTAGCCCGCATATAGATACTTCTGTCCGCTCCATCGCATCCTTGCTTTTGAGTAGCTCTTCTTTTGATCAGCTTTGATCGAATGTATGGTTTTTTTTTTTGCTCGCTTCTCGCCGGCGTAATGTTAAAGCTTGTCATTTTAGCTCTCTTTCTTTGCTCCTGCCCCCGAAGGACCTTTCCGCCCATTTCAGCCCTTTTCCTCTCCCGGGACCTACTCACGCTTTTCTCCACATGGGTTTTTTTTCATGTCCTTATTTCCATACCGCAGCGTGCTCCAGCTCATGCCACTATCGTATCCCTTTGGCCGGATGCTGCTGCCGGCCTGCGATTCGTTTTTATTAGTTTCTTCTTTTCCTTTCTTTTTTGTTGGCGCTCGCCGCATGACTTTTTCCATTTCCTGCAAACCAACGGGGAAAATCATATCATCCTTTCAATGTCCACTCTCCACCGTTCGCTCGCTCGCTTCCCTTGCTCCTGGCAGCTCCTGGCAGCTCCTGGCAGCTCCTTCCGCCCATGATCCTCACGCTTCGTTTCTTCGCGAGCAGATTGATCAGATTTGCTTCGCTTCAGTATTCCGAGGAGTGCATATAAATAAATTATTCAACCACGTCCACCGCCAGCTCGCTCGATCCCACCCTGCGGGTAGCTGGCCGTTTTGGGTGGGTCGAATAAAACTCTTTCTTTCCGAGACACACACACACACACACATACATAAAGTATTTCCCTTTCTCTCTTTCTCCACTGCACAACTGGTCTGAGCTGGCCACGGTTGGAATCTGATTTCCGCGCTGATTAACGGTCGCGCGTGGGACGGAATGAAAAATAAACCCAACATCGACACACACGCACACATCCACCGGAGACCCAGAGAAGGAAAGCGAAATCCGTAGCGAAAAGAAGAAGAAAAAAAAACGCACAGTGTGGAAACAGGCGCATCGTGCCCAGATGACAACCCATAAAAACCAGAAGCTCCGACCAGGGAAGGTGGTGGTAATCCGATATGACACCTTTTCCAGTTTTCCCTAACCCCCCCCCCCCCCCCACCCCTCCCTGGTGCCAGAACGAGCGGAGGCTGGTCAGATGCAAACGACGACGGCGACGACGACGAAATGATATATACCGTAAGAAAACCTGAACAGGAAAAAAAAAACAAGTAGAAGCACAGAACAATCACCGTACCGATTCCGGGACCAGAAGGAAATCCCGCGAAGGCACACGCAGAAAAAAAGGAAGAACAAAGGAAAGAAGAAGAAGCGCGCTCCCCTGGGCGACGTGTGCGTGTGTGTCGTCCGGTTTGCATAACTTCGGGCGGAAACGACCCGATTCCGGTCCGGCGTCGCCGTTCGCCCTTGCCACCTCGGTTTGTAGTTTGCGACGATTTTCCCGCCCGGTTCGGTGTGTGTTTCCGGCTGCCACCGGGTGCAAGGGGATGGTGTGTGGCAAGGAGAGGGGAAAAGCCGGTGCTTGGACCGTGGAGAAAATAAAGATAAAATGAAAGAAAACATTGGGATTACATGAAAATTTCGTACAATTTACCAAAATCTTCTTCGGGGTCGGGCCGCCCGAAACCGTCGCGCACAGTGGGGTATGGCGATTGTGTGTGTGTGTGTGTGAGAGGGTGCACATTTTCCTTAAACTCCCTACCCCCCTACCCTCAAAGAAACATGCGGCATCGTCTTGCGTTCGCTTTTATTTTTCCGGCACTTTTTATATCCCACCTCCCCCCCCCCCCCCCGGCAAGGAAAACTTTACCAGCGACCGAGGGGTGCTACTGGCCCCCCTCCTACCCTTCCTTTCTCCTCTTCGTCGGTGTGGGAGTGCATGTACACGGAATTTTCCGACGGAGTATTATCGGTTAATCTTTCACCGCATTGTCGTCGTTCTTAGTCGCGTTGTCTCGATCTCGTTATCGTTATCAACTGGCGGATCTACCGAAGGGCTCGGCAGCGTCCCAGCGTGTCCTTACGATCTCCCCTTCCCCTCCCCCCCCACCGAGTTCCTCCTCCCACGCAAGGGACCGAAATGTGCCTTCCCCGCTCCGACGGTGGTGCTCGGAGATTTCCTTCGTTCCGAAAAAAAAAAAAAACTGCAGAGACAAGACGAAAGTACGCAAAGAAAAACCACAGACGGTTAGGCGATGGCTCACGGGCGCCTGCGAAAAGGTATTAGCGCTTTAAGGGGATCTTTTAATTTATTTTATCTCAAACATTATTACGCTCCGGCGCGGCACAAGGGAAAGGGGGGGGGGGGGGGGGGGTGGGTAGGGGCTGGGAGAAAAGTTTTGCCTCCCGCGAAAGCCGGCACCTGATCCGCACGGATCATTAATGTAAACCACTTTCCGGGCGAAGCTGGAGATTTATTTTTTTCCCCCCCCCGATGAACTCATCGAGCTGGAAGTTATCTGGCTCACACTTTCACCCGACCTCCGGCTGGGGGTTTTCCGCCACCATCGACCACCCAGGGCTTAGCGTACGCGGAGCGAGATCCACCGAAAAACCTGAAAAGGATTCACTGTCGCTTGCATTGTGTCCTTTACCGCCCCCGGTTGGTTGGGAAGGAAGGCGAATAGACTAATTATTGCTTTCGCTCCCAGTTTGCAGCCGTTTCAAAGCATGGCCGAGGGGGATGAGGAAATTCCAGAGTGGAGGGGGGGGGTGGGGTTAGATTGTCTCATCGCTGCCACCACTGGGCAAGCTGGGGGAGGGAAGGGGGAGCACATCAACGCCGACAACTAACGAGCCCAGGCGGGTCGAACCCCGGCAGGTTGGGAAATGTCACGGAAAAAGGCACACGCAAGGACTGCAAAGGTCCGGCGAGCAGCGACAAAAGAAAAAGTTGACTAATTATCCTGTGAAAGAGCCCAGAACCTCCCCTCCCCTTCCCCTTTATTTGCTTCTTTGCTTCCCACGCAACGCAACGGCCGCCGACGATGGTCAGGATCTTCGGTAGATTATTTACCAGACTGGCGAAACGGTTGGTGTAAGTTTTTATGTGTGTGTTTGTCTTCATTCGGCTTCCGGAGCTGAAGGCTGAGTCTCGGAGACACGGACTCCAGTGGTTCGATAAGGGGCTTCGCCTACCAGCAGGGAGCTATGGGCCCCGGGTCGACCGCTTCAACACTTCAACGCACCTGACCTCGCACGGTCCAACCGTCCGACGGCAGACGGCCTTAATGGCCGCTCATTGTGTCCGTGGGATGTGTCCGGCTCGCTGCTTGGTGTCATAATTTATGGCCGCGTCGGTTGCGTGCCCGGCATAAATGTTGGCGCGGAACGCAGGCTGACCGCAGGCTGATATTGCCTGTGCATATCGTGTGTATTAACCGATGATTTTCCACCATCGTGTTTAGGGGAAAAGCAAACCGCAACGAAGGTACGTATACCACCACCGAAACGTATCCTACATGCATACATTGACATTGGTTTTTGTTTAATTGTGCTTCTTTCATCGTCACAATTAGGTAAATCAATTCCCCACTGCGTCCATCTCCTTAGCCCATTCGTTAAACAAGAAGAACGAGAGTCTGTTGGTCTGCACACGAACGCAGACTATAGACTATAGACACCGGACTGCGTTGAATTGTTTGTAGTATTTCGTTTCGTAAATGTCGCCAGATACTATTTGCAAAATCTTAAGCCAATAAATGATCAAAGACTCTCAGTTTTATTGTCCTACCCCAACAATATTTTCTCTGGTCGGGTTGTGTGCTGTTGAAACTTGGTAAACGAATTATGAGTGCATTCTCTACTAATGTACTTAGGATTTCAATCCTTTACGCCTCCAGGCGAAGAGCACATCTACTTTTACTAACGCAGTAGCTGTCAAATAATCGTTTATAGGTCTGGGCTAGGGCTTGTGATGGAAAACGGACGGGAGCTGGTTCCACAGTCACAGTAGTATGTTGTTTTTTTGTATGTTAGTTAATTGTTAATGTTAATGGAATTAATATTAAAACGCAACCTCTCTGCTGTTTGTTTACATTTTATTTGTACCGGGCAAAAAACATTGCGTGTCTACATGATGCGACAAACAAATGACACTTTGCGTTGATATTTTCAATGACTGTCATAAAGTCCGCGCTACGTCTGGATCAGCCATCTCGGTTACACAGCTTGTGTTCTCTCCTTTTGATCGAGCGAACATTCGCTTGCAGTGTCAGTGTCCATAGCTGTAGCTATATTCGGTGCTCGTAATGTGTAGCAATACACTTGAAGTTGGGACATAACGAAGAGAGATCCTACAATTCTTTGATTTCTCACATTGGATGGATCCCTGTTTATCATTTCCAACAATGTTGACTAGCATTGTCTGAAGTTCTGAAATGTTGTAAACGATAGAATAGCATTTGGTTGTTAAATTATTCGTTACCTTTGTACCTTTGCTTTTTATTGTCCTTTTCAATAGTCTAAACTGTTCCCAACAACTGCTACAAACATTGCATCTGCTTTTCCCATTGGTTTGGCAAACACACAAAAGACGATTGCGTTCCAAAAGTATATTAGTGACACCTTTTGCCGGCCGTCCTTTCCGGCACCCTTCCCTCATGGCGTCTGCTTCGGCAGAACTCTCGTCCTTCTACTGTCGCCTCCGGACGTGTCCATTACGGTCCCGCGGTGCGAAGTAAGTGCGGCCCTAAAACTTCGTGCCCCTAGGTCAGCCGGGCGGATTTGAGCGGCGAGAGCGATTTTGATGGCCGTGCCATAACGCGACGTGCCATTAATGAGGGCGGATGATGATGGTCATAATCGTCAGCAGTAAACGGCCGTAAGCGCCGGCACTTCAACCGGAAACTACCTCAGCAACGACGCGCTAAGCAATAACACAAACACGTTAATATTAAATAGTAATAATTATTCTCGTTGATTAATTCGACCTACCAAGCGCCAACGTGCCCACCTTCCGCTGCCCACGCCCCCCCCCCCCCCTCTCCCAATTGGTGCCGGAAGACGTCTTTCGTGTAGAAAAACTAGGGAAAATCTTTCCGAAGGATTTGCCGTAGGCGATGCGGCATGCCTTTGCTGTTCTGTTTCCTTTCGACTACTTTTAACAATCTGGCCGCTGGTTATTTGAGGAAAAGGCTAAAGCTGAAGAGGAATAGGATAATGCTGTGTGAGGACATCTAGATGCCCGTGGGGCCCAGAAGGGTGGCCGCTTGTTAGCGAAGGCACAGGAAAACTTATTTCCGCTCCTCCGACACAAACACACTGCTACACCCACTTGCGTGTACGGGGAGAACGGAGGGCCCACACATTATTTGTGTGCAAATCTTTTCTTTTTCCACTGGCACTCGGCGAGTCATCGAATCCTTCGATTTTCCGTCATCCCGCGGCCGTCTGCCGGGATTTGTCTCGCTTTGGCGGAAGAAAAATTCCGACCCGGCATGACCAAAGGAAAGCCTCTTATTGGGTACGAGGAGTAAACCAAAGAAATAAAAAAAAAGACTGGAACAACACTTTGAAGTAAAGCCGGGCCAGCTTCGGGTGAGCTGCAAGTTTGTGTCCGAGCCTCTCTTGGGCCCCTCGCCTGCAAAACCGTTTGAGAAACCTTCGCCTAAGATCAATCCGGCTGGTGCCGTGTTGCCTCGGCAAAAAGGCTTCGCAAGCTGAAGCAAACCGGACTAAACGTGGTCATAATTGGTCGAAGGATGCACTGAACGCAGGGGGAAAATAGGGAAGAGAAAAGAGGCAGCAAAAAAAAAAAAAGATTCAGAAAAGAAATGGAAAGAAATACCCAGACAAAGCAGCCGTGATGCCTTCGCTGCGTTTATGCTGCACGCTTCAGTGATCATAATTTTAATAATCTATTATTGAAATTTTTCATCCAATAATAGTACGAATAATAATGAGCCCACCCTAACTCACCTACTGTGGCATGCACACAAACTAACACAATCCCACACACACACACACGTACCGGGTCTTCACTGACCCGTAACGAACCGTAAAAAAACAGCCGCCGGCTACGGATTCCTTCCTGTTGTCCATTTATAACTTCTTCTTTTTCACCCAACTTTTCCTACGTCCTTAGGTTCGTTGCTTCTGCGCGCTTTCCGCTTCTTGTATATTGCATTGCCCTTTCCCCGTTCGTCCCCTGCTTGCATCGCTTCGCTCGGTTCGGGTTTGCACATCAAGACTAATATTTGATCTCCGATTTTCCGCCTTAGCTGACCAAACAAGGAAGGGTGGGGAAGGTGCTGGCGAGGCTGAAGGCGAAGGATGCAGATTTGATAATTTAGGAGCGTGTTCTTTCCTGTTTTTTTTTCTTCATTGGGGTAAGTAACATTTCTTTAGCGAAACCCTTACAGGGTTTCCCAGTTAATAGCATAAATTGCCCACCATATATCATACTCGTTTAGTCTCATAATCGATAGCGAACAGTGTCCACCTTTAAGCGACCCTGTGCCTTTCAATAAGCCATTTTCCTCTTTAGATTATAGTCCTGTCAAATGCTCTGCGGTTTGTTTTGGTTTTGGGCGTTCGACCTTCAGGATTGTGTTGTTGTTTTTGACCTCTCCTGTACCGATTTCAATGTTACCAGCATTATTTTCCCTTGTTTTCTTTGTTAACGTTGTTACTAATACTAACGACCAACAGTCACGATTAAATCGGTATTTTGAATCGTAAATGGCTAAACATATGACTTCAAACTGACATCATATGCCCAAAACCAAAACAAACCGGAGATCATTTGCCAGGTCTGCTATTAAAAGGGCAAGATTGCTCCCCGAAATTCACACGGACGTTTATAGGTAGGCAATGTCGCTTATATGGTAGGAAAAAGGCACTAGCGAATGGACGAGTCGCTTATCAAATGGAACGAGTCTTTTAATTGGTGAGCAATGTAGGCTTTTAACTGGAAAAACCTGTATCAGTAGGTTTGGTTGGTAGCTTCGCGCTGCCACTGTAATTTGCTGATGCCTACCGGTGATGCTGTTGTTGCTGTGAATTTCTTTCTTACCCTTCAGAACCGCACCGTCTCAGACCTGCTCCTGGCCCCGGCGCAACCAGGGGCTGGGATTTCGATGATGAGTCACAAATGTTATTAAATTTTCTCAAATGATTTTCCACTCGGCCAGCTTACGGTGGAAGAATTTGCCTTTTGCCAGGGTCGCCGAGGAGCAGGGTTAAAATTCGGGGTTCTGCCCGAATCCACTCACCTTCCATTGGCTGGCTTAAACGCACTACGGCATCGGTTAAGACACGCTGGGGGCAGCAAGCACTGCGGATGCGGTTTGGCAAAAGTTTTCTTCTCGCGTGTACCGTACCGGAATACGTTCCGGGCCGTGGATCCACCGGCCGTAGGACACGTAGAAGGCAAAAGTCATAACGGCTGCTGCCACCACCGAATCGTGCCATCGATATTTCTGCTCAACTGGTGCCATAAATAACGAACTCCACTCGGGTTTTTTTCCCACGATTTATGGGGGAGATGGCAGCAGGAGAAACAGGAACTGGAGCGTGGGAGGGAAACAAATGGCAAAACTAATCGAATTTAAAACTTGTAACTTTTCCTGTACACTTGCAAAGAAACTCTACACGCGTTGCTTGCGGCTTTCGACTTTCGTTTTTCATGCGTTCTCGGACATGGGAAAATCATTCGGATACCCCACCACAACGAGTTGCACACAAGGCATGGTGGGCGTTTAAGGGAAAGTGCAATAAAAAAAGAGGTAGATTATTTGAATACTGGAAAAGGTGGTTTTGAACTTGACTTGAAATATTCGAAAGGTAAGAAAAATTGGATAAGATGGAGGTGCGGAGCTACCATTAGATCCACGGAATCGAAATCCTGCCACCTTCGATCTCACTGTCTCCCGAAGGCTTCCATTGAGTTATGACGTACACTTTTTTTTCTTTCCTTTTCCGGAAACTATGTCTTCCCGCTGCAATTGGCCACCTGCTTTTGGCACGCTCTCCAAGCTCTAGTGACGCGGAGCCCCGGAGGGCCCTGACTTTTCTTTTTCGAGAAATGCCATCCCGAAAAACCGTCGTCGTTTGGCAACTCTTTCGCTGTTGTTGCAAACCCCGGCTGGCAACAAGTAGCGAACTTTTGGCACTTTGCGCTCCGGTGGAAAGCCGGTTTTTCTCGTAGCCGTTTTTCTTTGCCACACGGCTGAAGCTTGGTGGGAAGCCAGAAAGCCTCCCGCACCCTGCTTTACATGGTGCTTAGCATGGTGCTGGTCTCAATTTTCGTTAAGCATCTGTTGTTTTTCCTCCAGTTTCGATGCTGTCGCCTTTCGTTTCCTTTGCCACGTGTTTGTCCGTCGCGCTGTCAATCTCTTTGTTTTTTTGCGGAAGATGTAGAACGTGGCTGTAAGTACAAGCACGAGTGCACTACCGGAACCAAACTACAATGTGCGCCAATAGAGCGTAAAGGAAGGGCAAAACAAAAAAGAAGTGCATCCGGCTAGTCCGCCAACTCTCAGCAAAACGGTCACCTTTGGGTGGGCTTTGGGTTAACAGTTTCGGAAGTTGCACGTGTGCAGTGAAGTGGAGAGTAAATATTTCGGGTGACAATTGCTTCCGCGCACGCGTGTGTGTGTGTGTGGACCGAACAGGGTTAAATTACTTCCGCATCCTGCCCAGCGCTCGATCCTAGGAGATAAAACTCCGCGTAGCATGACTTTACGTTTAGCCGAATTTGGGATGCAACGTGGACGAAAAATGGTTCGCTATTGGATTTGGAATTTTCTGCAGATGGAAAATAGGGAAAAGGAACACCATTGATTGTCATAAATCATTTGTCCCGTAACGTAGTAAAGAAGAAAATCGTTTATTAAAATCGATACAAAAAAGAACAATGTGTGGGATTGTGAATGTACTACTTTTCCATCAGTTCGCTCCGCTAGAAATAGATAAAAGTAAAAATTGGTTTTTTTAGTTGACTTTGCTCTTAAACTTTCGACGAATGCTTCCACTTTTATTTCACCTACATCCCAGATGTAAATAAAACATCGCAGTCCTTCACCACATTAGTTTAGTTCAACAGCAACCTACTTGGTTGCGTTTCTAGATTTGCACACCTCCTTGCCGGGTTTTATAACCTGTTTTTCAAGCGTCTTCTATCTTGATAATTTTGCAAGACTTAATAACAAAATCTATGTCGAAATTCTTTTAGTTTAGCTATTAAATTTTGGTGTAGACATAAAAAGATAAATTCTTACGTCAGTGAAACATTATTTCCAAATATGTTGTACAATACGATGGATGCTCGAAAGCAGTTATCAATCTGAACCTGATTTTGTCCAGTTGCTGAAAGTCTTATAGAAAATAATCTAAACCTTTATAAATCCTATAGTAAATTTTCATACTCTGGTAGTTATTGCTAATAAATCGGTCCTTTTTGTCGACTTTTGCGTTTTTGCGACCAGCCGGTTGATTCAGTAATATGAAGTGAACCAACTGTTCCAAAACGCACTTTAAACTCGTCCTGCACGTCAGCTCTGGGAAAGTTGGTCTACCGTGGCGCTTGAACGCTGGATCCAAACTGTGGTCAGTTTCAATGGAGTACCTTACGGCACCTTTGACTCTTGCACTCAACTACTCGCTCTCCTGACTCACCTCCAAGCGATCACTGTTAATTTCACCCTTTCCGACTCGGAGCGGTTCAACGTCGGCCGAACGACCGGACCCGCGTGCGCCGGTAAGCACTCCCATAAATCTTCTTCAAAACTCACCTGTCAGTTCCGTTTAATGTGTTGCTCAATTTGCTACGCTCGGGGAATCCTTTCCGTCGTTCCGTTCCGTTCCGATGGATGCGGTTCCCGGGGTGTGGGGAAGCACTGCCAAGGACCGACGCGTGGAAACCGTTTACCGAGGGCAAATGTTTTGATTGCTCGTTTTGTGCAGCGTCCATTCGATCCGTCGAGCAGGTGAGTGTGGTTGGCGGTGGTGGTAGTCACAGCTTCCGGGCATCCGCAAATGCTAGCCGGAAGGATCGATTCACCCGAAGTTGCTTCCCGGCGCTCTCTGATAGCTTTTCGGACTGATTTGCTGCTGAAACATTCTGTTCAGTAAACGCTTTCAACATCTGCATCGCTTAAAGCCGTAAGAAGTGCGGTCAAGAATAAAAATAATTTTTTGTTTTTTAATGTGTCGATCGATCTGACCTTGCTCGGATGTTTCCTCTCGAGTCAGCGCTGAAAAATCTCCCTTGCAATGGATTCATTTATTATCGTCCTCCTTTAAAAAAGCGGTCGTCGAAAATGAAGAAACAAACAAAACCTAACGCTAGCAAAACAGATTGTTGTCGCAAAACTCTGCTACCTCGATCTCCCTCGAGACGCCCCAATGGCACAAGCTGCCTATGGAGGAGTCGCGCAGACCTGTCGTGTTTTTCGCTTTCGATTCGGAGCATTAATCCCCGGATTCAGAATGACATGCTCAACCGTGATCGAGGTGTGGTCTCCCCCGGGGTTGGGGCGGTAAATCGCATCCATCGAGCAAAGCGCAGGCGAGAGTCGTTCCCCGGGAAGTGCAAAAACTCTCCTTCGCAGACGGGCGTCCCGAAAGGTAAGTGATTTGGATTTTAATTGCCAGGGAAGTCCCAGCGTAATTATTTTCGTTTGCACAAAACAACCTTCACTGCGGGCCGGGCTGCGTCTTATCGATGGTCTGGTGCATTGGGATTTGCGGAATGCGCTCTCGGCCACTTGCGAGCAGCTCAACGGCCCAAAACGCCCCCCGCATTGGGCAAACTCCCGTGCGTGGGTGGCGGGGAATCATTAAACCAAAACCTCTGCGGAGCCCGGCGACGGGCGGCGAAATTTCCTTGTAGATGTAGCAAAGGAAGGGCAAAGAAAGTCAAAGCGTTCGAATGTGGTCAGCAACAATGAAAGGAAAAGGCAGGAAAGGGGGGGCAGCGGAGCTGGACCTCGGGCGCACGCGGCTCAGCAGCAGGTCATTTAGAAAGCTTTCACCGACTGGACGCACAACGAACGCCTCACACCACGGTAACCGCTTCTCCCCTGAGGGGTACTCTACTCCAGCGTGCAAGGCTTCTGATCTTCCTCACCATAGCTCCTTTCCTTCGTTGTCTATGTGCCTGGTCCTTTCCCTATACTTTGCCTTCTTCCACTTGCTTCTTCTCGCTTTGGCACTGCTAGCCTCAGCTGCAGGGGCACAATGCCAAGAATGAAGTTATCACTCGACAGCCCCTACCAACTAGTCCCTGCCAACTCCCACCCCAGAACCGACCATCCAACAAGCCAGCCCCACAAGGTAGGTGTTTCCTGATAGACCGGCCCGGGTTGGTAAATCATCCCCACACCCAGGCGTCCCCGAGAGCCACTTTCCCCGCAGGCTCCCGCTGGGAAGGAGCGACTGAAAGAACGGCGAGAAAGGATAGCACAACAAACAAAAGAGAAGGAGGAGGAGGAGCGGAAGACCTACCGAAAATACACTCATACAAGGTACAACAACAACAATAATATCTAAAGTGCTTGGACTCAAATAAATCTGCACCGCCATGGCGATACCATGGGTTCTCGCCCACGGAGTCGGTGGTGGAATGGCGGATCTGGGAAAAAAGTCCCGAGAAAAGGTGGGGAGGAGCGAGCGGAGAAGTGGTCCCATCGAAAGGTAGCGGCAACCGGTCGGACCATTTTCGCCATTTAAATTCGAAACACAAACACAAGGCCCGGCACGGTTGTTGTCGTAGCGAGCCGAGGCGCGCCAACCTTAGCCAACCGACAAATAAATAAAGTCACGGACTGTTGCCAAATGCCCGCAACCATCCCCCCCCCTCTGCATGGCCTTGGACTACAGATTTTTTTGTTGGTCTTCCTCTTCCCTGCTTTCTTCGTTGTATTCGTTGTCGTTCTGACTGGTTTGGGATGGAGTCGACAGTGGCATATACACCGGTAATACGATCCCCCCCGGCTCGAGTAGCGGACTCCCTTGCTTCTGCTGTCATCCAATCACCGGATGTCTCATTTGGTGAAGATGTTTATAAATTCTTCAGTTTCGTTTGTTTTCCGCCTTGGCGGGAGAAGCAGGGAAAAAAAGAAACAAAAGACGGCCCACCAAGGTACCGAACGTACGCCAAACCATAGTGCGCAGTATGCTAGCCACTAATCAAGGCTGGCTGGCTGGGGGCGTGGAGGGACCTTCAGAGGGTGGAGATGCTGGGTCCAAAACCACCTTGCCTCGTCCGTTGGTGCGCATTGTGGTGCAAGTGTTTGCCGTCGCCCGTCGTCAAAATCGCAACCCTGGACTATATGGCCGTCTCCCTGCTCTTGCCTCCCCGCAAGGAAGACACCGGAGAGAGCAGCTAGGGAGAAAGGTTGTAAAGATGATAGAAAAGAACCTACAAAATCATCAGAAACCGCAATCCAAAACGAAGCAGCACAACCAGATCCCAGATGTGGACGAGCAACGCCGGAACGAAACAAAGCTGTAACAAAACTGAAAGCGAAAAGAGAAAAAAGCAACCAACAAACGGAGCGGAGGAGAAAGGGGGGGGGGGGGGGGGGGGGGGTTAGCGCGATGCGGGCCGGGAAAAATCACAGATGGTGGTGGTGAAAATAATTTTTGAATTCATTATTTATTAACACCCTACATCGATTCGAACATTCGTATTATCACACGCTCGACTTCAATCTGCGGCAAATACGTGCTCGGAATGCCGCCGGATCTCTCGTCGGTTCGGCCACCCGGCACACGCGTGTGTGCACGTGTGTGTGTGTGTGACTACCTTCGCCCCTTTCACGCCACTATCCTTTTATCCGTCCCATCCGTCGGTTTTGCTAACAATCGCCGGGTGAAGGTTTTGCGTCGTTGCGAGTTTGGATTCTGGGGTTTGGCTTTTTCGGTTTGGTTTTTGAGGTTTGACTTCCTGCAGCGGGAGGAAAAGAGTGTTTTTATACAAAGGCGAGGAAAGGGGTAAGGGTTCCAAGGTCACGGAGGTGGCTGTGGTACCCGGACAATTTGGGGCCTTGGACGTTCTTTTTTCCCCCTCCGCACTTCTTCTCTTTTTGACATTGAACTGATTGTTTATCGTTTCGGCTGGATGGCCGGCGATAAGTGTGACGATGGCAATGAAGGCGATGATGATGATGACGATGAAGATGGCTGGGTCACAGGATGGAGGAAGCTGAATGGATGAATAAACTCGACAGCCTACAACCCGCCCGGCGCCGGCATGGCTAAATAAACAACCTGTTAGAAATGGCCCGGGCCACACACCGTTTGTTTAATTTTTTGTGTGTTTCGTGTCATTTTGTTTTCCCAGGTTGTCCCATCACTCGGGATAGGGCGCACGGTATGTGTCATTTGTCAATCGGCAGAGTAGACCGGGAAGGTGAGCTCCATCCAGCTAGATCCATGCAGTGTCCCTTACTTCTCACCGAGGCGTTCGAGGCTGCTGGCTGCTTTGTTCCGTATCTAGCTTCGCCTGGTGTCGGTATCTTTGTGTGAGACACACGTTCGGAAGAGGATGGAGGACACACGCCGTCACAGAGATCGCACACAGCCGACAGCATCCATACACACACACCCTCCTGGGATGCTGGGGATCGGGTTTGTCAGCCAGTTCGTGGGTTCGCGCTCGGGCTGCCGTTGCTAAATACACACCCGCACCGAACCCACCACTCCGAGCGACTGTTGCGACTCTCATTCAACCGAGCGAGTAGACGGAGCAGTTCCGGAGCAGGCCTGCATTTGATATGATGGATTACAGTATCGATTAGGGTTGATTGCTTTCTAAATAGCAATGTAAACATGATACTCGTAAGCACATACACGCCCGACCGGAACGAAAGGCAGACAATTTACTCCGGCGCGCTCCACGTGCGAGGAAAGAAAGAGGGCGGCGGGGGACCCCGGGGAGCGGCTCGTGCGAGCTGAACGGTGAAAACTTTGCGTGTGGCGCGCAACTATACAACGCTGGATATTGTGGCGGGTGAATGATTTTTGTGTCGATTCGATTGGTACGGTGGCTTGGTGTCGCGTGTGCGTGTGAGTAACCTAGATGGATGGAGCCCTATGACTATGGGATGCTGCTGCGACCTGCCTTTGGGTAACGGTCGCTGGTGTTATTGGTGATGTACGACACATACTTGCACACAGGCCGCGTTGTCAGACCGTGCAATTATTCTCCGGCGCGGACGAAGTACACGGAGCGAAGTGTTTCGCAATTAGCGATAGGACTGATACGTGATAGGACCGAGTGACAGCAGTGGCAGAGATCTACCTCCCCCTCCCACAGGACTGGCATCGCCTCACCACCGCCATGGAGGTAAATTGTTTTCTTCATCTATTCCACCCTAGGGAGGAAGGCGAATTCTTCGACCGGCCTTTTTTTTTCTTTTTTAGTTGCTCGTCGACGCCATTCCCGCTGGAGGCAGGAGCGATACGGAGCGAAACAATTAGGCGGAAGTGAGGTGAACCGCGGAAGTACAGCAACAGTATATAGGTACACTTCAGCTCACGCTCACCGCATACGTGGTTGATTCGTTATTGGTTCGTCGGTTAACTTCTCTACCGCGGGAACTGTGGCGTTCTGAGGATGAGTTTTTCCCTGCAGACAGTGAAGTTCCTCCCTGCCCACGCCAGCTCGACGCGGGGAGTGGATCCCTGTGGCATCTTTGCCAACCTCCCGCTGTCGCTATACGGTGTGTGAGCCTTCACACAGTAGACCGGCCCGGTGGGGAACGTGCCAGTGCTGTCCGAAAACAATTAAGATCTAATTATGTTGATCCATCACACCGGAGGGGGATTGCTCGGGAGCTCCGTAGCGTCCGGTGAACCTTTTGCAGGTGGTGCGCGGTTGCACAATTGTGGAGACTCATTAGCAGCGTGCCGTAGGTCCCGGTAAGCTGCCGGCCTGAGAGAAGGTGAGAAGGTTGCCAACGGGCTCCGTGGAAGTTTTCTTGGTATAAATGGCATGGCCGAATCCAAGCGCGCTCTAGTGTGAGGGTGTCCTCCCTGGGGGTGAGATCCGGCAGGGATTGATGGGACATCATCCGCACACAAACCCTTAGATGCGGCCGGTGACGAATCAGTTCGTTTGTGCGCTCGGTTTGATTGAATCATGGGTCAGCAAATGGACTGAATATCTATCGGCCTCCACCTCCACCTTCAGTCGCTCCCTGCTCGAAATCACTCACGTCATACGCGTTTGGCTTCCTGCTGTTTGTGTGAGGGTGTTTTCCCCCACGAACTGGATTTTCTCAGGCCGTTCCCTCGGTCGGCGCGGAAAAGTTTACCTTGAAAAACCGTCGCTCCCGGACGATTTATCATAACGCATCATCATCACCGTCATGCCGAGCTCGGCATCCGTCTCACCGGTATCGCCATCTCCGCTTCCTCTTCCGTGCCACGTGCGCCACAACGTGGCCCACACGTGCGCCCTTTCTGTTGTTGCCGTCGGTTGCCAATTGATGCGTCGCTCCGTAGAATATTGCTTTGATTTTCGGCATCCGATTCGCATATTTCGTTCCGCCACACGGCAGGGTGAGTCATCCGCCCATGGGCAGAAGGAAGGTAGAACCTCGGCTCCTTTCCCCTGCCGACCGCTCAGTCGCTTGCGAAATTTTGCATTTCCGTTCGGTTCGGGCCTACGCTTGTCCGCCCGGTGAGTGCTCATTTTCATCAAATCGACCGTGTACCATCCACATCCACGTGCTTATTGTTGTTTACCCCCTGTTTTTTCGACATACTCTCAGGCCTTGCTTTGCCAGGCGGGGATGCTGACTCCTTGATTGGCCTTTTTGTGGCGAAATCTACACATCTGGAAAAGCCAGACTGCCAGAGCGCACCTATGCGTCCTCGGTGCTATAAGCTGTGATTATAGCACACACGACCACGGCGCGGATTTACTTTCGGCACGCTAAGAGAATTAAAGCTGCAACGTAGGCAGGCGCAACATTGCATTCATTTATGAGGCTTTGCTCAGCTGGAGTCAGAGATTTGTCGATGGAGCGTAGGATTATCCAGGGAAATTAAATATTTACATTTGCTGCACCAAAAATATTACTTGCTTGGAAGGCGCAACATTCTCAAGAACACTATTGAAACGAATCCGGATGGTTATGATTTGGAAAATGTGTGCCTTAATTTGTTCGTTTTATCATTCTTCTTTTTAAAGGAACAAAAAAGATGCACAGGTTCTTTCAAGAGTGGTTAAGCATCTGCGCACCTCTTCTCCATGCCTGATGGTGCAAGAATATGGCAAATTTGATTGAAAATGTTACATAGAACCTCATAGCCATTTCGTAAAGAGCGACCGTTGTTTGAACTCATTCACAAATGACGGCGGAATATGTCTTTCTTCCGTTGCTTTCCATCGGCATGCTGCCGTATCATCATTCCAGTTTTCCATCCCATTTTCCAAACTCACCGGGCACGACTGTTACGGTGTTTTTTAGCCTTTTGTTTCTATTTACACTGCTCCACGTCGGGCGCCATTTGGCGTTTTTAATCTTCCATGACTCGCGGTGTTTGTATCCTTTCGTTTGACTACCGGCTCCCGTTGCCGTGGTGGGCAAAAAAAGGGGGGAAGGGGGGGTGACGTTACTGTTTGATATTTGTTTGATGTGTCTCCAGCGAAAGGTGGAACGTTCCACGCGCATTCAATCCGGCTCGTTCGCAGGAGAAAAAACGGAACGGAAAAGATGCAGAAGTCAAAGAAAAACCCCGCCCGGGGTAGAGGAGAAGAGAATAAACAGAGGCGAACAGATGAAAGAAGCTCTAACTGGCAGGCAAGACGACACATTTTGTGCAATCGCCCGTACGAACGTGCAGCCTAACAATAACAACCCGTGGCGAATTACCTTCGTAAGCGTAGCTGCTGGGGAATTTTGAAAAAATTAACAAGCAAAAGACAGCGAAAGGCAAGACATGGATACGCGGGAGGCTTTAATCGTGCTAATATTTATCGATAAGGAGCTCACACATGATGCTCTGAAACTGGAATGCGGAATCAGACGCTTTGAAAGTTTCCAGAATGTGCAGAGTGTTACGAATTGATCCAAAATACGTTTCTTCTGCATGTGGTATTGCACACATGTACTTTAAAGCATTGCCCGGAATTTAAAAAAACGAAACATGAAAAAATACATAACTTCCAACCCATGAGTGTTCTATAACAGCTAACACGACCGTGGAAGGATAATTTTGGCTTTTGAATGTTCAAATTACTGGAACGTAGCTCTAGCACCTTCCACTTGAAGATTGTTGTAAAACCGAAATTTTCAGATGACGGAGTCTGGAGAAAAAAAGATGGCTTGTATCATCTGCGTGCAATAATTTTTGTAAATAAATTTGCACGAATTGGTACCCTGAAATAACAACTGTTACGGACGTTACACGCCGTAATGCTGCCTGAGCTGACACCTAGGGTCCTTTTAGTCTGTCATGGCGGCGAGGCCCCTTTTTAATACGAAATCGCACGGGAAAGCGGATACAAGATTTTGTTCATCCGTTACGGGTTTCCTGTTAAAATATCGTGTTTTAGTTTTAATTTATATTAACCAGCGCCATTGCGTAACACAACATAATAAATAACAGCACTGTGAAGTGCATGGATGGACAGAATGAGTAGAATTTGCGTGACCCATGTAGCCTTATAGTAACGTCCTGCGATTCCTTCATCTTTAACCGCGTACGAAAAGATGACAACGTACGCTGCGTAACACTTCGAAGCCGAGCTTGTTGCCTACATTTAGGAGCTTATTTGAGAAACGATGCTGGAGCACCGCAGGAAGCAATTGGATCCCGTGGGCGGAAAGGGTTGATTCATATTCATACTCGCCCCGCAACAGGAACCCGTCCTTGTTTCCTTCAGCACTCCAGCAAACACAACCGCGGTCCGATTGGGTTCGGTGTAATGCGAACGAAAAAATAAAAGGTATAACTTCCTTTTCATCTTCACTCACGCGAAGGACGTATATCCTTATAGGAAACATGCAGGAAGCGTTGACGCCGGCAACGGATAAAGGAAGGATGAAACAAAACGTAAGAGTGTGAATCAGAGAGAAAAAAAAATGAGCAAACGGTCAGTTGGTCCATCTGTCCATCGGATTCTGCACCTCCAACGCGTGTGCCACACACTAGCACGCAGACAATTGAGCGGGAAGTAGACGTCAGCCCCCCTTCCCCTCCTCCCCGTGCGTCCCCCTCTCAAACGCCAGATGAATGTTTGTTTTTCACATGCAAATGTTTTAATTACAGTTTTTATCCTCTCCCCATGCCATGTGTTAGCACAGGTTAGGATCGTCTGCGCCGGGGGGTTTTCGTTTCCCCATGCACGAGGCTTTCCCTTCTTCGATTCGATGTTCGTTTTGCGTTTTTGTGTGCATTTCTTGTTCCATCGTGGTCACTTCCAGCTTGTTTTTTGTTGTTGTTTCCACTCAAAAGGTAAAAACCAACGATTGCGATAGCGCGGAGTGCTAAATTGACGCAAAAAGATCCGGACCGCTGTAGGGCAGGGAAGAAGATGTGTGAGGGGAGAGGGGGGGGTGTGGTAATCGGGGATCACTGACACGGGGAGAGCGGTGTGTAGGCGATTCTTCACGTCCAGGATTCAGCAGGAACGTTGGGCGCATTAATCTAGCAGCAGCCAAAGCGGCCGAAACGGAACGACTGGAAATATTATTTCCCCCGTCCGAAAAAGGCTGGCCATCGGTTTCCGGCGTGTCCTGGGAGGTTCCTTCCCCCTTACCCCATGAGAGTTGCAACGTTCCTGGCAGGAAGCTCGAGTACGAAATGGAGTTTTTAAACGATGTGGTCAGTGGCAAACTCGCGCGCTCCTTGCTCCGGGGTTTTTTTTTTGTTGGGGTTGAAGTAAAAAGATGTAATGAAATAGAATAAACAAAAAACCAACCAAACCTTTCCGCCCAACCTATAGCCGTGGTGTAATCCATAAGGTAAGGCGATGCCGTTGTGTTTGACCACCGGCCAGACCGAAAATAGTCACACCAGAGTCTCTGCGTCCTGCGTCACCGTCCGGCGAGCGAGACTAGATTAATCTGGCGACCATCGGGGCGCCCGGGGCGGGGAAAAACCTCCACAGCCTGAGCACGGGGCACGTACGCAGAACCTTAAGTAGCAGGTCGAGAATCGAAATTAATATGGCCCGCATGCCCGCACTGGGACGTCAGCTGCCAATCTAGCCGTCGCCGCATCAAAGTGGCCGAACTGCCGGGAAGTACATAAAAGTGGTGGAATCGTTGAGGCTAGATTATTACCACATGGCTGTCGGGTGGGGTGGAGTCAAGGGAAAGGGTTTTGTTTCCCCGTATTTTTTTTGTTCCCGAGTGAGGTTTGCCGACTTCCCCTTGGCCTATTTGAACGGATTGTTTTTGGGTGAGTTTTTTCTTTTCTTTTGGTTTTATATATATTGTACTACCTTTTTTCCAGATGGTGAAAAGCGTCGGGATGTGTATTAGCTTTCCTTTGCCCGGAGTCGCACCATCGAACGCACCCGATCCGAGAAAACCCGAGCTGTGGTGCGTGAGGTAAAATTGGGTTTTTGCTGAAATAGAAACACAAAAAAAAAACAAAAATCGAATGCGGACCCACTCAGCTAATACCAACATTTTTCATTTATGATTTTCCAATCAAATATCTCACCAACGAGGAACCCCCTCGGGGCAAGGTGCGCCAATTTCCCCACCCTCATTTTCCCGTGGTTTTCTTTTCCTCCCGTTGCACCCTGTGTGTCTCGTTCCCGTTCGTTTATTATATTGGGCCCGTTTCCGACTTCTCTTTCCTCTTCCTCTTCGGGAGAACTGTTATTATTAGATCCCTTCACTACTATTTTACTTCGATTCCTCCCTCTCCTCCGCCGACTCATCCTAGCCCCGCGGGGCAAGTTCCAATCGGCCGAAAAAGGAATCTTAATTAAACGTCTTGGCCGGGCGTGCGCGCGCGTGCCACAACTGGCAAGCAATACGGCGAGATGAAGTGAAAGTTGAAATTGTTCTGCATGCAAAATATACAAGTTAGAAGAAAAACAAAAAACACATCGTCAAACAGGCAACAGGAATGCGTACCAAGAGGTGGGGGGGGGGGGACAAAGCGCTCGATTCGATACCGATAGAAAGTCAATTTGTTGTTCTTGGACGTACCTTTACGCCAGTGGCCGGAAGGTCGAATATTTGTGCGAACCGTAACACCGATGAGTGTATGTTTTGTGCAAGCGCACGGTGAAATCTCAATCGCGTAATAAAAATTCATATCCCATCCGCTGGGCTCAGCTGCAGGGTAAAATACGCCTTAAGAGAACTGCCTGCGAAAATCACCGAAGGAGGAACGGGAAGGAGAAAGAAAAAAGATATTTTAAACACATCGACTGACAAGTTCGTAGGATGCTGAAAACATATTGCGAAACATCGTTAAATGGCATTTGATGAATTTTCCAATCATAAGTACAAAAGGTATTGATAGCTAAAATTGCTTTCGCTGGATAAATGTGTTTGGGTCATTCAAAACAGGTTTATTCGCAGGCACACAGGGGTTCCGGGATAGCCGAGCGCGTACGTCGGCTCACACACGGTTCACGGCGTTGTGGATTCGAATCCGGAACTCCCGAAGTACGTCAAAGGGGGGAAAAGTTTGTAATTCTCTAAAACTGGGTAGGCATGACCAAAGGGTCGTTACGCCAGGAAAAAAAAAAAAAAAACAGAATAGCTTTGCCTATCTACAAACCGAGGCAGCACAATACATAGTTGACGTTCAGAAAATATCAATTTATTAAATTTTCTGTGCACTTCTGTTCCTTTCTAAGCGGTTTAAGATGCGGAAAGCTGAATTTCTTTACCTTCGATCAAAGGCAACAGCAGTTTGATGATTATGAGAGCTGTTTTGGGGCTGTTCCGGTAAGAAACAAGGGAATGTTTGCGCCCATACGCAAGTCTGGACAAATCTTGAATTTATCCCGGCTACTTCCGAGTCAAATTGGCAATCAAACACAATATTTAGCTGGCATGAATAAAGCCTCGATCGAACAGCGCAGATACTAAAGAAGTTGAAATGGAGCAGTTTGAAAGACAAAAAGAGTTCTTTCATAAGGATGGTGATCTGTGTCACAAGTTGGTGGTTATCATGATTATCCTAAGCAATGTTCACTAATATACAGAAATGTTGCCCAAGCAATTTGTGTGTGTGTTTGTGTTTTTTGTTTTATTTTGGAAGAAGCGCTGGAGCGATTGTTTTGAATTTAAAGGATTCTTCTTCTTCTCATTACTGGCGTAATGAAAAATTTTGTCATTCCAACTTCCAAGCGCGCAACGTTTGTGCACAGTAAAACCTTAGTATTGTCTGGGTTTCGAACCTACGCCGACGTGGTTCGTGATCGAGCCGGCGCATACGTTCGGCTATCCCGTAGCCCTCGGAAGGGAGACTTAGTTTACCAATAATTTTTTTTTTTATCTATAATTTTGTCAAAAAGGGATCGCTTTTTCGTTCTCCTACAAACTTATCATCCGATGTGTTAGAAACCAGCAAGGGAGGTGGAAAAAGTACCACAGAAAAATAAAACCTATCAACATCTTGTTATCCGTGTCGCACAACAAAGCGGTTGGGGGAGAGGTTTTTCTTTTCCTAAACATCTCAGGCCTTCGGCTTCGGTGTTCCACTGCCCCGTTCCTCCTTCGCGATAAATGTCCCCGGCGCCGGTGTGCTCTCTAATCTCGCCAGATCGAACCTCATAAAGTGAAGTCACCTTGATCGAAAAGATAAACTCGCCAGCCCCGGCAGTATCCGGTAACGGACCGAACGTCTTGGAGTTTCTTGCAAAAAGACCAACACGCGGTTCACAATTCATATTTCTCCCCCCGGGCCGGTCGGTTTTGCTCCGAGGGGCTGAAACAAAGACGCCCTCGCTCGGATGTTTCGTGTTTTCCCTCTTCGTTCCTTGGCCTCGGATGTTCGACCCTCGTTGGGTGATTTTATGGGCGATGCAATCGATGTTCCACCCTCGTACGCAGCCGAGATGAAAAACCGCAACATTGCACAAGCGAACCGAGCTCGGTGCTCACGGAACGGAAAAACGGTTGCGGTACGATTTTCGGCAGTATCGGACCAAAACTGCAGCCATTAATTGAACACGAAGCATGGTTCGCCGTGAAGGAAAGGTGAACCTGCCTGCTGCCTCCAGTTTCACCGAAGAACGATAAGAAGGAAAATCGAACCGTTACGATGGCGAAGAGCGGCGGGGCGAGGCTGGGGTATGGAAGGCAGGAAAATGGCCCAGAATCTCCGTCCATCGTAAACATAACGACGACCAACGATGTGGCGGGGTGCGCTTGTGTGTACATGTGTTTTTATCCCGATATGGTTCATTGATCAAATGGTTGATCGGATCCGGTGTGTCTCATTTTCTTTCCCTCTGTCTCTGCTTGTTTCCAGCTTGCCGTTTATTTATTTTTCATCCCCCCCTCCCTGTCGCTGCCATCGTTCACTACTTTTTATGACTTTCCCAATCTTTATGATGCATCTTGTTGTTGTTTTTTTTTTTCGTTGCCCCTCTCCTGCTGCCTTTTCGCTTGCCCAGTGCGTATACGTGCTAGGACATGCTCTAATGATGCGTTCAGGGATCATTTGCATCCATTTTTGTGACGTTCCGGCATGCTGCTCTCGCCCTATCCCCCTCCCCCATTTTCGTGATCGGCAATGGGCCGGAACGCGGCACGACGAAAATGGCAATCGATTCGATTGCAAATCGATGGGGCGCAGGAGGTAGCCACCTACGGAACCGAGACCTTCGTGGGTGGAAAAGGTGTAAAAGTGACAACATTGGTGTTTGGAGTCTGGAGGACAACTGAATCAGGTGAAATTGTGAACCATTTGAAATTGAAATGAAAATTCAAAATGATATCTTCACCGCAATTGGAGAGTATTGGAGTGAATCAAGTAGCGTAATACCCAAGAAATAGGACTAGGGAACCTCTGCTGCCTGCTGAACGTACACAAACTCACGAAAATTGCAAACACAGCCGGCCCCATAAAAACGAAACGCAAAGGAACACTCAAGTTCCTCACCTTTTGGGAGGGAAGTGGGTGGGAAGAAAGCGTTGCGAGGGAGACTGCCCGCTAGAGGCTTGTTCGAGACGTTTGTACCGGGGGAGCGAGGTGCGGCAAGGCATCACTTTCAAAAATCCATCATCGTAAAAATCACTTCAGCACTTCGAGCCGTTGCGAAAGGACGACGGACCGGCAGGCCAAGGAGGAAGGTAATGGATGTACTGATGACCGGACCACAGCGGGGAAGGGGAGAAAGGGCACGGGGAGGCGAGCACGCACGGACGCACGTACGCGCTATTCCCCAATCGGCCATCAAAGCCACTCACTCGAGCTCGGAATAGCTTGTCATCGCGTCCGGTGTGGATTGTGATTGGCGCCTAAATGTAGGCATCCGGGCTGTCCCACCTGGCGCCGTTGGGTTCGTGGTTTGTTGCGAAGAAAAGAGGCGAAGAAAAAAGAAGATGGAGTACGCGAGGCGGCAGCTGCCCGAGCCGGGGTACGGGAACCCCGGGGGGAATGCAGTAAGTCAAAATTTGTTCCACTCACGTCCTTCAAGTAGTTAGCTCGGTGCGTTCTCCGTTGGGACTGCGGGATGCTGCTTCCCTGTCCCGCGAGGATGCCAAGAAGCGGGAGGGGAAAAATTACGGTGCCAACAAAGGGAACAAAAAGGAACACTTACAAAAGAGCAAAAGTTGCAGGAAAAATCGGAACAAAAACTGTGAATCAAGAGAAGCGATGGGAGATCTTTCTTTCCGATGCGTCCTTCGAAGGCTCGTCTTTAATGTCCACAAGGAGTAAACCATCACTCCCACTACAACTACTTCTTGTTATCCCTCTACCCGCCCTTTTCATTCATTTCCGCCACCATCCGTTCGAGGCAAGTTATGAGTAGCATTTTGTAGATACAATTCCTCGAGGAGCTCCGGCTGATCCTTCATAGACCCTGAGTAAAGGAAAACCCCCACCTACACACACACAAACACAATTGCAGTTGTGTGTGTGTGTGTTTGTGTGTGTGTTTGGTATCCTGAGAGATAAAACCTTCTCCATGCACCCGCCGCTTCCCACCGCTGTTCGCGAATGTTCTTTATTTGGACTTCTTTGGACGGATATGACATAAAAGGTGGTCAATTTTTCGAACCAAAAGGGGAACTAAGGGGCCTGAGTGAAGGAAACAAAGTGAACAGCTCTTCGAGACCTCACCGACCGGCTGGAAGTATGACCAACGGACATGGTGGAACCGTTACTGGACGTTTGTCAACGCAATCCAGAGGTTTAGCTACCTTTTTGTGCCCGCTGGGAGCTAGCTCCACATGCTGGACCACGTTCCGATGGTTGTCTCCTTTCTCACCACGTGCGGTTTTGCCCGTATGATTGAGCTGAGAAATTGCCCCATAGGGCGCGCACGCACAATGCGTTACAAAAGCTAACCGTTCTAGAAACCGGGTATGGATCCACTATGCCGTATAAAAAATGTCCTCTTCTTTCCACACACACACACACACACACACACTAAAAGAGCCACTAAAAGTTCATAGTGAGATAGAGACAGGTCGTCCTGTTTACAAATACGTGCCATACCCCGCTATGAATTTCGCATAGTAACGTGTAGCTGTGCAATTGCATAAATTTAGGCGCCGCATCGCGTCCGTTACTATATCGTTACGGGAGTGGGGAGTGAAATTAAGATTTTACCGTATTGTAAGGAGGATTGTCAGTGGATTAAACACATAACCTTAGTCCCCCCCCCCACCACACCCCGACGCATTAGTCACCCTCCAAACGATCGCACGAACCGTCTAACAATTTCCGCTTTGCTCGCTCGCTTGCTCCGTTGGACAACATTCTTCGCGCACCGACCGGTAAACGACCACCAGGCGTAGGCGGTCGTCCATTTTTCGGGGCGATGATTTACAACCGGCCAAACAACCTGCTCCGGTAGCAGCTTGGCTGTCGGCGCTTGGCGCTGGCCGAAAAATACCACACCGCAATCGGGCGGCATCGTAAACGAGGGAACAATTTATTATAAAATTGTCATCCTGCCCGCAATCGGGGACCGAAAACCGATGACATCCTTAAACACGCCAGCCTTTCCCCGTGCGCGTCGTTGAAGGACGAAATGGAGCAGCACCAAATAAATAAAGGCGAACTGAAGAGGCAGAAGAAAAAAAAACGGCTACCCTCTCGGAAGGAGTGACGAAGGATGTGAGGGGATAAAAAGATTGTAAGGAAGCAGGAGCAAAAAAAAAAAGAAAGGCACAGAATCGCATCCCATCCCTCATGCAGCCTCTTACCCACCGAGGATGTGTTTTGTCTCCTCTTCGTCTTTTGGTTGTCTGTCTTTTTCCACTCGCCTGCCCACCTTCGTGTCCTTCGTCGATTCACCAGTGTCCTTTCCGGCCGGTCGCACTCCACACCCCTACTCCAGGCCGGCGGTTGAGAACGATAATGTGATAATCCATTTTAAATTTTATGGTTTTTATTCGCAAAACGTGACATGAATTGATGCATAATTAAGAGTGTTCTGTCATTTGCCGCTCGCTCCCGGCTGTTGATGATCCGGGATCGCACACCCCCCCCCGCTCTTTCTCTGCGCTTGTCCCCTTCATTAGGGATTCACCGTGCTGCCCGTTCCTCTTACCCCCCGCACCCAATGGCCGCATGGCTCGTTCGGCTGTCAGTCGACATGCTGTTTACTTGCATCGCACCGTTACGTGAGGGTTACGGAACCATTGCCGTGCCGTGGGGCTCGGTTGTGGAGTGGTTCGGTGAGGCATAATGAGATCAAGCGCCAGCCACCTAAGTGACACGTGCGCTCGGGGAAGGTAGTCTCCTGCAGCGTTCGCCATCATGACGGTGCCATTCATCGCCGTAATTTCTTTTATTGAAACAGAAAAAAAGCGAAACCAAAGGAGCATGATTGAGAAACGGCAGCGGGCAAGGTACAGCTTGGGCGGGGTGCCGAAGAAGAACACGCAGGAGGAATCATCTTGCGATCGATACTTTCTCTGACAGACAGGTTTTATCTGGCAGCTCCTGATGAGTTCCAAATCCTTACTCAGCTTTGAAACTATGAAAGTTTAAATATCTATCGGTAGATTTGTGCTTCATGTTCTCTGGAGCGTGCAAGATACAGCGAAGTAACCACGCACAATTCTAACAAACTATTAACTATCTAGAAGAATGTGAGAACATTTACATGAAAACGGTATTTGTGTTTGCTGTGAAATTTCCAACTTGCACATTACGAGCCACGTACAGAAAAAATGCTTCAAAAATGCTCCTGGTGATGAAGGGTATACTAATGCATGCTCCTAGACGAAGGAGATGGATTTTGAATGATTACAAGTCATAATTGGAAAGGGTTCATAATTCCATCATTATTGCAAAAAACTTCCGCTGTAAGCACAGCATGGACAAAAGTCGTTTACATTTTAACAGAAGTCATTTTATTGAAGATCGTATTCATCGTAAAAAACAATCACTTTAATAATTCGAGATACTAAGGCCATCCCGATATCCTACGCTAACAACGTACAAACAAACTTTTACTTCTGGTCGAAACTATTTGTTCAGACTGGTTTACATGAAGCGCAAACTGCTAGACAAAACATGAAAAATGCGCAAAATGTCATTTTACTTTGCGTATCATGTCGAAACTCCATATTGTTGAGGTATACAGGCCTCTGAACTGTAAACAAACAGCTGACAGGGAGTTTTTAAATGATATTTAGATCCACATAAATTTACAGGGTATCTCAGTTCATAGCTTTCATCCAAAACAAACCGCAGAGTATTTGACAGAACTATAACTTGAAATTTGCTTATCGAAACGAACAAAGACGCTTAAAAGTGGGCAAAGAATTAACTGCGAAACACTGTAAGACATTGCGCTGCAGTAATATTAATAGTTAAAATCTCATCAGCAAACAAAAAAAACATACTGTTGTCATGTTTTTGACTTGCCCGATTTTGCGACGGTTTGACAGCTGAGAGTTATTCGCGTCGTCAATTGGCAGCCTGCAAAAGTGTGTTGGAGGTTCATCTAAACAAGCATTTTAAGAAGTCGTCAACATTTTGAAATACCTTTCATTATTTAAAACAAAATATTTTAAAACAAAAGTAGAACAGATTTGTTCTATGGCGAAGTAAAGCCTAACGATGTCGGCGTGGCGATTTTTTCGCAACTGAACCTCGCTGTACGCCAATAATTTGAAGCAATCAGACGTTAAAAATATGGTGACACATTGGGAGCGAAGGAAGAATAATGGCATCCTTGCCGGTGCCGGTGTGTCGCCAGGTGAGTCCCGAGTGAATGCGTTCAGTGGGAAGAGGCTAAACCAAAAAAGAAAAAGAAAAAAAAAGACTCCGACCCAAACGGCGCAAACCTGAGCATCCGAGCAAATAGTCATAAATCACCTTAATTGTACTATTAACTCGGTATTTCTCTCTGTGAGTGACCAATTTCCCTTTGCCAGGGCCGAGGAAGATGGCTTGGGGGCCAGGGCATGACAGTGGAATGCACGGGGATTATGGGTTTGAGGGCTATGGTCAAACACACAAAGACACACTAAATCCACACACTAGCAAAAGGGGGAACAAAAAAAAAAATCGCCGTTTATTTATATCAAACCATCAGCGGGCGAATTCGTTTCCGAATTGGTGTTTTGGTGCTCCCTGGAAAGGGCTCTCGATTTTTCTTCCTTTCCAACCCCTGGGGATGGCGGGGAAGGCAAGGGGAGGAGAGAGGTAGTGTCCTGCCAATGCTGGATACTTTTACCGAGGATTTTTTTTTCTTCGTCTTCTTTCACTGCTTTCGTTCGCTCTTTCTTTCTCCGGGGTTTGGATGCGTCCCCTTTGGCGAGGAAGCCGAACGCAAGGGGAAAATGGAGAAAATTAAACGATCCGGAGAAATTGTCATGTGACGAGCATCGGCAAGCGTCGCTCAACGAGGCTTGATGGGTGGGTGGAAATTGGGGGAGTGGGGAGGGGGGGGGGGAAGCCGGAAGCAAGGTTAAGAAGTTGAGTCAATGTTTGAACAAGGTAAATTTATCAAGACGACGAGCCACTGTCACCGTCGCCCGTTTTGGGTGCGTGTGCTCCCTCCGGGGAAAACGTCCTTTTTCGGTGCCGGTTTTTGTTGTTGCTCCTTGTCGGGAGGAAAAACCCCGTGGAAAGCGGAGTGAAGGAAAATGCTCCAAAACGTGACGCGGCAGGCGCAACATTGTCCACCATCGCTCGGTTGGTGGGGGAGGGGGGCTGGGGATGATGCAGGTGGTGGAAGGAAGATGCTTTTCCTTTTCTCTACTGCCCTGCCCGATCGCACCCCCCCCCCCCCCCCCCTCTGGCCCATCCAACGTGCTGCCCGAAGTGGTTTGCTTGAGTGGAAAAGTGGCCAAACGAGTGTCCCGGCGTTCGGTTCGGGAAAATGCGTTCGAAAAGTGGAAAATAGGCGACGACCGTTTATCGACCGAACCGCCCGAAAGTGTAATGTTCGACCACCCACGTGCTGCATCCCCCCCCACCTCCCCCTTTTGCCGCCCCTTCTGGACATCATGCATGCACTGGTTTGGCGATGTTGCGACCGGCATGACTTATTCGCTCCTCCGTTTCCAATGCGGACCGCGCCCCCCACCTCCCCCGTCGCCATCCTCGCTCCGCAGCTTCTTCCCCAGCCTCCAACTGCCCCCCCCCCCCCCGGAAACAATCCATCAGCCTTACCTTTTGCCGAAGGGAGGCGAATCCTCGGGGCGAGTCGAGCCGGAAAGCCGGCTGCTGTCGAGTTGCTGCCTTGGCTTTTCCACGCCTGCCGTTGCCCGCTTTCCATCTGTTACCTGCACCGCAACTATCCCTTTTCCCCTCGCTTGGATCGGGTTTCGGCTGTTTCGGGCCCGCCGCAGCAGACGACGGACGCAGAACGATCGAATGAATCGTTCGGTAAATATAAACATTTATCATTTTCCCCAATTTCTTATCTCCCTCCGTTCTGCCGTTCCCCATATCTCCTTCCTCGGCAGGGGCAAGTTGTTTTACGTCTGTATTCCACCCCTCTTCCCCCCTGGTTTGCTTGGCCGTGATGAAGAAGCAGAATCCATCCATTCGGAGGCTTACCTTTTTTCTTACTTTCCCCGCGTGCGTCGGAAAAGTCGTAATGTTGGTGGAGGAAAAAAGGTGCGATGGTTTGCTGCAGGAGTGTTTCTTCTTCTTCGATCTCCTCCAGCAGCCCCAGCAGCTCACCAGGAGCGCCGTTTTGCCGAAGGGTTGGCTCGGCTCCGTCCGAATGTACAGAATGCAATATTTGTGGACTTCATTTATTTTCATCTCACATTTCTGGGCTGGCCACCGCTGGGATTCTGCTCCCATTTCCACAGGTTTTATTCCTCTCAATCAATTCTCCTTTCATTCACCGGTTTTCCAATTTCGGTTCGAGCGTTCCTCCCCCTCTCTTTCTCTCCCGGGCCGACTGCGGCCTACGTGGACTTCGATTTCTCCTTCGGGGGACCGGTGCCGGTTCGGACATTTTCCTGCATTTTCACCACCATGTCGACTAGCGACATTCGACCCTTCCTTGTTTCCGTGTCTTCACCGCGAGTGCCTGGAGACGTACCGCGAATCGCGGACCGCCAATGTCTGTTTCGTTGCGAGATTTTGTTTAACCTTTCCGTTTCTTCGGGCTGGGTTTCTTCTGGCGGAATGAGAAGCCGGCTACTGCCGGCTAACGCAACGAACCACTGGACACGAATCCTGAAGGAACGGTAGCATTTTTCCGGTAAATTTAATCGAGACATTAGTTCGCCGTCGTCATTGTGCGCTTCCCGGCGCAGGGGGAGGTTGTTGGGCAGCGGGACGGTGGGAACGTTCGTTGACCACTGGAAGCTAACCGAAGGCGGTAACATAAAACGGTACAGCGCCACATTAAGTCCTGCTTTCAGACGTCTTCGCATTTTCCGGCACCACTCTCACTGCTACTACCTCCTGCTACATTGTAGTTGACATTTCACCCCGGTTGTCTGTCTCCCGACTGTTTGGCTCGCTGTTCTTCCCACTACTTCCTAATTGTGCAACCCCGGAAAGCGATTATGGGTGTGTGACCTCTGGCCTCCGGGACCTTCGCCTTGGGACCTGCTTTGGGGTCAGTAAACCATGATTCATTTGTGATTAGTAGCGTAAGATGGAAAGAGAGAGGTGAAGGCGTTCAATTTGTCGACTGTTACCTTTTCGGAGTTTATTAAAAAGTGACAATAATCGAAATGGTTCCTATCTAATACCACCTGCAATTGTGATAAAATGCTTATGAATCGCATTGAAATCGATTTGCTATGATTTCGGACGGTGAACTGAAAGTGGAACAGCTACTGTAGGTGTTAGGTGTCATTTTTCTTAACATCTTCTTCTTCTTACCAGCGCAATGTACAATTTGCTAATGCATACACCCAGTTTTAAAGCTTACGAGACTCGAAATCCTTCGTACCGGAGGAGACCTGGGTCTGGATTCGAACCCACGCCACCGTAGGTCGTGTTCGAGGCCAGTGTACGCGCTCGGCTATCTTGGACCTTCAGTTCACTTAGTTTGATTAATAACAAAGTTGTTCAACATGTACTGCACCGTGTGAAATACAACCGCCGTACTTCACCTCCGTATTGAGGAACTTCTGAAATCTGTTTTTTTCTGAGCGTTTCTTGTTGCAAGGGAGAGTGATAATCATTCGGAAGCATTTAAACTGGAGTTTAATGAGTGTAAATGTACCATATCTACTTGTTTCACGCTTTTACCATCACGTGAAAATGACGTTACAGCAGTAAATGAGGTCCGAAGCTGACCTTACTAAATGGCATTGGTTTGACATTGACTGGTCAGTTCTTACTAAAGCTAAAGCATCCTCAATGTGCAGGTTTTAAACTTAAGAAGAAATCAAATATATATCGATCGTTCAAGGCAAAGGTAACAACAAATCTAACGAAGGATTGGAAAGTCTGTTGTTCACATTTAGCGTGCCAACAAAATGTAAAACTGTACTACCATTGCAGGCCTGCAAAGTCACCAAACAAAATGTACAACCATCCACACGAAGCACCCCATTCGTGAAAAGCCGGGTGCATGCCGTCGGAAAAACTTTAACCGCAACCGGCGTTTTCCCCGTTTCTCGGTGGATGGATGTAGCTGTACGTCAGTGCCGGCATAGCGAACGCCGCCCCCCCCACCGGTCCTGGGTCCGCACTCGGGATTTGGGAAAGCGGGGAAAAACCTCAACAAACATAAATACAGCACGGGAGCAGGAGCAGCAGCACCGACGCACCTGTCGCACCTGCTTCACTGCACGGAACATGCTTGTCGGAGCGTCAGCCGGATGGATGAGGGTGAGGAAAAAAGAAGGAGAAAGAATGGGTGGAGGGGGGGGGGGGGGTGGTTGGTGGTTCCTTAAGTCGGGCCGACATAAAATGAACGCCCAAACAAAACACAATCGAAAAACAAAATTGTTATTGAAGATGAAAAGGTGGTCTATGAGGTCCGGGGTCGTACAGTGGGAAAAGGAGGTGAGGCAAGTGAGGAGAGAAGGGGGGAGGGGGGAGCGGTGGAAAAGGGAAGTTACACGGCATCCTACATTTTACTACAAGCAGGGCTTGGGGGCATGCAAGGGAAGCTGGGAGAGCTAGGAACAAAAAGAAAACCAATGTGCCGTGTTCGAAGTTTTCCTCCTGAAGGAAGCGAGCGGGAAAACCCCGGAGGGGGGGGGGGGGTGGGAAGGAGACAGCTAAAAATAAACAAACCAGCCGGTTGTTTGACACGTCGGAGAAAAAGGTGGAAATCGATTAAAACGGGCCCAGCCTGCGACAAGGAATGTTAGAGAGAGATAGATAGAGAGAGAGAGAGAGAGAAAGAGAGAGCGAGAGAGAGAGAGAGAGAGAGAGAGAGAGAGAGAGAGAGATAGGGGGGGGGAAGGAAAAACCCGAAAGTCTTCGAATGAATTATGCACGGCAGGTGTGCTCCTACCTGGATGCCGTTTCACGAGAGCACCATGCCTATGGGGACACCGGGTGGCACAACCCCCTACCCCCCTCCCCCCTTACGTTTCAACCCACTCCTCTCCGCTCCAACCCCGGGTTTCCCCCCACAAATAAGCCACAGAAAATGCGCGCGGGCGGCGTTTGGCTGGCGCGATCGCACGTTTTTCCTCGACCGCAAGGTGCGCTCGTAGTGTGCTGGGAACCCCCCCCCCCCCGCCCCTTCTTCTTCCATTTCCTTTGGAACCACCGCGACCGACTGACGCCGAAATCCGAGCGCACGCTGTTCCCTCCCTTTTCGTGAAACGGTTGAACGCGCCGCGCGATCGCTTGACTAATGTGCGCTGAACGGTGTTGCACGGTTGCGCGATTTCTTCGATGCCTGCCTTCTCGCCCCTCAACCCCTTTATGGGAAACGGGGAGGGGTGCTTGAGGAGGCGCATCGCTCCCTAGGTGGGGAGCCCTTGATGGAGGCGCTTCAAATGTGCCAAGATGCCGACGCGATGCCGATGTCTTCGGAGCGGATGTACTCAGGTTTCGCTGCTAGGTTTTACCCACTCCCCCTTTCACCAGTTTCTAGCGCATTTTCCTCTCACCCGGACTATAGTTACAAATTGTGGGTACTCAGTTAATTTCACTAGCCTCCCCCTCTCCCGAAAAGCGTTTCTCCACTTCGCACGCTGCAAGGTGCAAATTGTTGTGATCGACGATTTGAATTTCCGCTCCTTTGATGCTCGCATCCCAACCCCACAGAGAGCTGATGCATGTTCTTCTCATGTTATGTTTGTGTAGGAAAGAAAGAGTATGTGGGAAAAGGAGCAGGGATGACTTTTACCAACTTATTTATTTGAGAATGGCGAGAACAATATTGCTCCGTTTTTGTACTTTATGCCGCCAGGTGTTTGCTGCTTATTTTGTTAAAATTAATTTTAAAAGAAAAATATTACTTACTACACAAATAAAGCAAATTTGATGTGCATTTGAACGGTGAAAAATGGCATTAAATTTAAAAAAATTAAATTAAAAATTATGAAGCTATTTGTTCATGCACACCTACATCCATATTTCGATCGATCCAAGAAATCCTGGACAACCCATTCCGATTAACTAGTCTAAGGAAAACAGGCATTTTTTGCTTAGCTTAAATTAATTCGTGATACCTTCGCTGTTTCATTCAGTAAATTATTCGTACACCGTTTACTGAATCTGTCAAAAATATCACTCTAAACTTCAACCGATTTATCGTAATGGTGACATGTTTACTGGATCTGTCAAATGGCACCTTTTGAAAAACAGGCAGTTAACGAGCGCGCTTGTTTTGATTTTGTGGGTAGAAATTGTATGTACATTTTGTGGGATTTCTAGTAATGTCATGGATATTGTGTGAGAAGAAATGTTGTTGCTGGTAGAAATATTTCTAGAAAATGGTAGTAGCCCCAAACGGTGCCGCTATTGCACTTTTGACAGATACAGTAAGCAAGCTCCCATTACGAAACACAGATGAGTGGGACAGATTCATTAAAAGCAGTGCAAATCGCGCTAAAAAGCGGTAGACGGTGTATTTATTATGGATATACTAATGTTTATGTAGATTATTTGAGCTTAGTTGGATGACAGAACCAACGAAAGAAGGTAGCACACATAAGAGCGCAAAGCGCGGATTTGGACAGATGAATCAATTCAGATCTAGACAGATCATTCTCGAGCAGCTTGTAGTTATTGCGTGCAGCAACATGAGTGACGATGCATCCACTGCAACGTAGGAACGTTCGATGAAACTGTTTGCCGGTTGTACCGCTTCTTGATCACTGTCTACTTCTATTTCCTGGACTATGGTTGACAAGTACGGTACATAGAATGGTGCACATCGTTGCGATCGCTAGCTTGGTATGGTTTACGATGGAGACGTGGAGCTCAATGGACTCAACATATCTCTGGCAAGGTAGGCTTAAAGGGAAACATTGTCACGCTCCTGGTCCATGGCGAGGTGACGCACTTCGACCGACCCTCCGACCCTGTAACCATGGACTGCGTGCTCCTTGCTGCTAATAATTGGCGTGATTGTTTTTCTATCGCTCATAATGTGCGCTCTTGGATGCATTCGAACCGGTTTTGGAGCCAAACGGGCTAGAAACGAGATGATCGACGAAAACAGGAAACGCAGCATAGAGGAGCACCGTCGTGGACCTTGTGTAGAAAAGCAGCAAAAAGGGAGCGCCAGAGAGGGAGCAGAAGGAATACAAAAAATACACACACACACACACACACACGAACGTACCCTGGCGCACTCTGAAAATAGCAAATTACTTTAGAAAACATTCCTGGTAAGCAGAAGTTCGAGTTTCGCCAGTTCGGTTCCGTTCCGTTCCGTGCTTTGTGCCCCGAGCTGTGTGCAGCGATGGTGTGTTGTTGTTTTTTTCTTCTTCTTTGCTTCTTCTTGTTTGCCTACTGCTCCTTTCACCTTCGAACCGACCGGTGGTGCAGGGCTTAGGTTTTCCACCGCTCGTCGAAGCAATTGCACGCACATGCGAGTTGCCGGTTTTTCATATCGGCCCGGTTTTGGTAGGATGGAAGGAGGGGTGGGGGGGGGGGGGAGGCTGGTCCGTGGAGCACGAAATTAGAGACAATTTTAGCTAGATTGTAGCTTGAAAGGTATTTCAAGTGGCTGAGGTGTCGCCACTATGTGCATGCGCTCGGGCAGGCGGCTTTTTATGACCACGCAAACGGGTTGACGAGCGGAAGGGACGGTGATGGGGGAGGGGTTGGATGATGAGAAAATAGGTGACAATTTATGTGTCACTCGTCAGTCAAACGGGGTGCCGAGTGTGTGTGTGTGACGAGCGCAGGCTTTCTGCTCGATAGATTGTGCGATAAATGCGGCAGGAGCTCGACATTCCGCCCCAACAAAAAACCGAGGGGGCCTTCGCCATTAAATCATTTCACTTAATTTAATTTTCAGGTTCAAAACTCAACGGCCTGGCCCCGTGGCAGGTTCCTAAGCCGTGTTATTACCCCTTTTTAATCCCAGGGACCCCCGGCCTGCCCGCCGTTCTGCGTTCGATTCGCCCCCTTGCAGTGTGAGGTGATCATTTCTCACCGGCCTGGGTCGCTGTTGCTTCCCTGTTGTTGTTTTTGTCTCCCCCTTCTCCACCTCCGTTTCGTCCCCGAGGTGCTGGTTTTTCGCCAGCCAGAGCAAGCCAAAGAAAATGCAAGCGGGACACCTGCTGGCGGTTGAGATTCATGCTGTCGATTGTTGCCTCTAGATCATCGGCTCGCAATCTTTTGCAGGCCCGGTTTTTCGTGAGAAACATTTTCTTTACAACTGTGCATAATGGTAACAGTGTTTGTTTGGTGTGTGGGCCGAAAAAGAAAGCAAGTTTGTTTTTTCTTTAATTTTTCAACACTGATACAAATGTCAACTTTTGTTTGTTTAATGGTTTTTGAATTTCTTTCGACTGTTTCTAGTTTCTTTGATGAATAAACTATGAAGAACAATTTCTGCCGAAGCTTGATCGCTGATGAAAATAATATTCCTTTTGAGTTTGGCAAAAATGTAGACACTAAAAACCAAATTATTTACAAGAATTTTAAATTGCGCAGGATAGCTCAAAGTGTACGCCGGCACAAAAACTACCAGCTGGGCATGGGTTCGAATCCAGGCAGGATTCAATCCAGGCGAAAGGATTGGATATGTACGTTCGTTGATAGGGAATATTCTCAAAAACTGGCATTGGCAGGCCAGGAAGACGAAGAATATTTAAAATTAGCTTCCTTTAAAAACGTTAAGATTGAAACATGAGTACCAATGCATGTTTCCAGCTCTAAACCTTTGAAGTGAAGCTTGTAAACGTCCAGGGCACGACACGAGAACAATGTAATGAATATTTTGCGAAACAAGAAACCTCTTCAAAATATCACCAAGACAATATTTAAGGAAATGCGAAAAAATTTAAGCTAAATTGTTAAAGCCGATCGAGTTTTCAAACATGTTTTTATCTTTACTTTTCTAAGTAAAGCACCGATCTTAAAACTGAATGAACACTTCAAGTCGAATTTCTGATCGTACAGCATTGATCATGAGAAAGCTTTTTCATTTTAGAAAATTTATTTCAATCATTTGAATAGTTTTCGATCAAACAAATAGTTTCCCGTCAGCATTGTGCTTACAAATGATTTAATTAAAGCAACTTTTTTTTCTTTAATGTGGCACACAATCTGCATAGCAGCGCCACACCTCACTGCAATGTCGAAAGCAAGGTTCGCCGGATATGCATGGAGCTTGCTGCTTCCTATATTTTTCTAATTTGGTGCTTAGTCGTTTCGGTGCTACAACATTTTGTAGCTTACAGTTTTGGTATCCTTTCTGTACAGCGCCGTAAATCGTTGCACAGCCATTTGTGCGGCGTGTCCGTTGAAAAAGTAAGATAAAAAAGCGTGAACAAATGGCGTTCAATTTTTTAAACTCGCCTCATCCGCGCCTTTCTACCTTCCTTACCTTCTGAGACGAAGAAAGGGCCATCTAGGGCCTTCGCCAACGTCGAAGCCTGTTTTCCAACTCTTTCCTTGCAACCGCGCCCTTGCGAAGGGTGGGGGAACTTTCTTCTTCCTACGGGAGAAGCCAGAGGGGCAGATGAACCGCGGGGAAACTGCAGGGGGTGGCGGTGATGAGCGAAACTACTGCCTTCCCGCCGCGAAAAACAATGGGAAGCGACTTGCAGGCGGCAATGAGGGGAAAAAAAATAATTGAAAAAAATAAAAGAAGAATGGTAATCATAAGTCAAGAGTCACGGACGGAACGAAATTCCGTCGACTTTCGCGCAAGGAGAAGGTGGAGAAAGGGTGGAGAAAGGCAAACAAATGAGCGCGAAAAAAAAAACGGACACACACACACAGTAACAAAAGAAGAAAAAAAAAACGAAAAAGGAATAACACCTAACGCCGTTTACGCCACAATATTCTTTCCACTTAATTAGACAAATTCTAACAAATTGCCCCCTCTTCATCATTCTCCCGTTCCCACCCCTCACGCCTCACCAACCCCTTCGGGCTTCTAGGCAGTTTTCCGCCTCGCCACCAACGCCGCCCAATTTTCCATCATTAGTTTTCCATTCGCGCCGCTTCGGCCGCGGGATCAGTCGGTCAATTTCGTTAGCCTTTTGTTGATGGATTTTAAATTCTGCCTGTCACATTCCACCTCGCCACCTCACCGCCCCGGTCTCGGCCCTCCTTCAGCACTCGAGACACTTGTTTCTGCCGCTTGCAGGCTGTAATGGGAGTTTTAGGTTGAACTCATGTTTTCATTTAAAAAAAAAGAAATTAGTTGTCAGTATTGTACAAAATGCTTTACTTTTTCACGTTCACAAAAGGCAGGCCAAGGTGAAGCCATCTGCAACACAGAAGAGCACCTTTAAAAAAACACGGAAGTATTTGCATCAGTTGTGGATCCCTTCAGATTTTTCATTTGTTCATCTAAACATGCCATTTGTTGAAAGGATAAGTTTTTCAGAGCTTATTCAAATATGACAGCGATGAATTCAATGTACATGACGAAATTTAACATTTTATTATCTTATCACAAAAAGAACTAAGCAAAAATTAAAACCCAAGTCAAATAGGTTCAGCATATTAAATTGATTGAGAAATGCCCTATACTTTCCCCAGTCTAGAAGCATCTCTTAATTTTTTTTAAATATTACCTTTTACAAATGCCACTGAAGAACGACCTTGTTTTTAATCAAGATGATTACAAATTATCTGAGAAATCAGGTTGAATAATTTTTCCATAATTTAAAGAGGACACGTAAAACTAAATATCCTAGACACTGGTGATATTATTGATGAACTTGTGAGAAATAAAAGAAAACTTCACATAAGGCTATGTCATAAATCAGAAGTCCATGGACAATATATTTGAAATGCTGCTAAAGCAACCTTTATTATAACGGTGATATTATGAAAGCTGATGATTGCAACTAACAAAATTTTAACCGAAATATTCCTAATAACATAAGATTATTTTGAAGAAGAGAACCGAGCAGAACAAATGAGGGCAAGGACATGTTCACTTAGAATCCGTACACATAAACACATTTACTCGGAATTGGTTCGACGTAAGATAAATGTAGCTTTGTCAAAATGTAGGTATTTAATTTTGTTTTCATTCTATTATTCCGACGACTAGCGATTGGACTAGTGGATTTTATTTTTTTAAACTCCCCGCTATTAACCTCCGCACACTGGAACCTCAGCGGTCATGTTGTTCTACTTTTGAGTCACCTGTCCAACGTCTTAAGTCGTATTTCCTGTTTTGTTTAACTTCCACTTGATAACTGCCCGGTACCTTTCGATTGGTCCGAATTGTGGTCAGCTAGATAGATTGATATCGTTATCTACGAAATCGACCTGATTTTCGCGGTACCTGTATAGCACCTACCGTCTGTGGTGACAGTTTGTCAAATGTGACCAGCATTTCTCTGGACCTGCGTGAACCTAACTCAAATGAAGTCTATTCTCCTAGACATAAACAGCTTGCTTATACAGCTCCAGAACTGGAATGCCTCGCTTTGAGACCGTGGCCCATCAGATCATAAGTTTCAAACGAAGCCAGAGTTGTTGAGAGAAAATTACAGCTGGTAAAGTATTAAATTTTCCCCGTTAACAATTTGTCGTTATTTTTATCATATTGTTTACTCTAGTCCGGTAAGTTTTTGCGCTCAATTTACTAGGCGATTCATGCAGCTACATCACGCAGCATCCGCACCATAATCCGCTTGAGGTAAAACGTAAAAATTGTCTTCATCCCTCTTCGGAAGAATTGATTTTTGCCAACCCACCGGTCCGGACGTGGTTCACCTTTTTCCTCACCGGTGGCGTATTGAGTTTAACGGCTTACGGCTGTTTACAGCTGTTGATTTTAACACGCACCGGCAGCAACGATAATACATGCCATAAAACACCGCACCGGACAAAAAGGGAAGCCTTGGGGGGTAGAGAGAGAGAGAGAGAACCATCAATCAAAAGTGTACTCTCAGGCGTGTTGCAGAACCGGAGCAGCCGATAGGACGCCGTCAAGCCGAACCGAAACACTGCCGGACTATCCTTTTCCATCGTCCCAGCTTCACCCCCTCACTCTACTTCCCCCGCCCCCTCCTTTTTGGGCCAAAGGTGTTGCCGGTTGTTCTCGGCGCAAAGACGCATCCAGACTGTCCCTTTTCCAGTTGCCCTTGCTGACGTTTGCTAAATAGTTGTCTGTGTCGAGATGGCGGTGGGAAATGAGATGAAGTAAGGGGTGAGGGCATTGAGGTTGTGAATACATCGAACAAGCCTATTTCGCTCCAAAACCCCCTCTGAACCCCCCCCCCCCCCCCCCCCTCCCCTTTGCTTTCCATGGGTGCCGATAAATCTCCTGCTGCTCCCTGCCGGCTCCCGGGAAGCAAGGGGGCTCGACATTGGCATCGTTGTTAAGTGGGATGGGTGGGTTGTACAATCAAAACGTGAAACACGGGCCCACAAAACCACGAGCCGACTGGGACGACTCACACTCCTGCTTTCGCTCAGGCCTCCTTGTTGCTCCGCGAGCTGGCCAGGAGCAGCAAAACCCATAATTGCTGACAATAAGGTGCTACTGCCGGGTTGATGTTCTCCCTTCAACGACGCACCTTCTGTTGTTCCCCCTACCTCCCAGCTTTCACCCGGGACCGGCCGGGATACAGCCAGGTCGGGGGTTTTCTGTTTGGCTTGCAGATTTACCAAGCCGATGCGATGCGGAGCGAGGCAAAGGGGTGGGGGATGGTCGTGAAGGGCGATAAGGGCCCCTTTCGGCCTTCGGGAAGGTGTGCTCGAATGGTAGGTGTTAGGTGTTAGTGGTCGAAATTGTTGTCGTTGCATTGGTCAGAACGATTTCAGTTATCCCAGGCAGCGCATCCCGCCCCGGTCCGGCTCCCTGTTCCGGGTGAAAACATTATAATTGTGTCCTGGGGAAAACACTGAACACCGGAGTCGAGAAGCCCACGAGTTGGATGGCGAGGCTTTGTCAAGGACAGCGCTCCAGCTCCACGTGTACACCCGGAATCGATCTCACGTGAAATCACAAGCCCTCGGTGGGACGGAGGAGAAACAAAAAAACCCCCGGGGTTGGGTTGGGGGAAACGAGAACGAGTTGTTGCGAACGACACCGTAGCTCCGGATCCGGAGCACGGATTGAATGGATTGTGAGAGCAGGAGCACAGGGAGCCAAACACACGCGGTAGGAAGGTGGATACAAATTTGATCTATCGTGTACATCCTATCTAATCAAACTGACAGGAACAGTTGTGCTGACATAAATCAAATTTCCAGGACTTGCGACGCACCCCGAAATCCTCGCCCAGCGCATCCACTCGGAGCTCGTTCCACCGGGTTGGATTTACCGGAGGATCAAGGATCACGCGTGTTTCGGCCGCCGGGTTTTGTGTTGTCGCATTCAATTCGTTACGTTTCATTTCGTTCGATTGTCACCAGGGTTGGGGTGGTGAGGGGGGGGGGGGGTGAGGGGGTGATGGGGGAAGGCCACACGGTGACCCGATGCCAATGTATGGCATGCACAAATGGTTATCCTTCTTCTTCGGAACGCAAGGGGGCGGGCGAAATGTTCCGCTCCGTTCCGTTTTCCGAAAACGTCAAAGTTGCGTCAAGTCATCCGCGACAAAACCTGTCCGTTGCGTTCCCGTGCCGGCTGATGAGGGAGCTCGAGGGGGGGATGAGGGGGGGGGGGGGGGCTCACCCAGATGCATCCCAATTCCACGGCACGGTAAGAACCCTTTACGGCCCCCCCTCAACGCCAGCGTGGAAAATCGGTTCCGTCGTTTCTGTTTCAGGTCACCTTCAGGAGGCGGAATTGAAGACAATTGTCCCTGCTTCACAACTGTTTCTGTTCCATTCGCCCACACATGGACTAGCGCACCCACACCAACCTAAAATCGTCACCGTTGCGTATCGGTGGGCTCCGGTTGGGAACTAGAGAAGAGCATGCCTCAAACCCCGTGCAGGAGTTTTCCAGACTGGCTGACTGACTGACTGACTGCAGCTGACTGCAACTGACTGCAACTGACTGCAGGGACAGCACAGACATCCCGCGTCATGCGTCGTTTCGTTTCTGTGTTGTGTTATCCCCCTCCACTCGCCACTCCTTTCCCAAAAGGAAACGAGTACGACATCCCCGAGTCCCTGCAGCTCGAGCTTTGAGACACACTCACTGCCGGTGACACACCGGACGCGTAAGATCCTGCAGCCTAGCCTTAGCGGCATGACCAACGAACGAGCGAACGAACGAAGGATCCATCCGCAAGCAATCCACCTTCCCTCCCTCTCGGCCCTTTCCTCCGCACCAACGTGAAAAGGAAACAATGGAACGAAAATGCCACCGGCTGCAGTAACTGCAACTGGCAATGCAATTAATGCAACCAGTTGAAATAACTCCTTTCACATTCTTGGACAACCGTGCAGCCTCCTTCTGCTGCCACCTGAACGTCGGCTTCTTCCTCCTCCCCTCGGAGCGACTCCATTCGCATGGAGTTTGGGGCAACTCGAACGCGGTTGTCCAAACCGGGAGCACTCGGCATCGTACGCCGACTTTTTAACTTTTCCCAACCTCTTGTCGTTCTTGTCCAGGTCCTCTTGTCCTTCTCCGTTCTGGAGTTGCCATCCCGCGCTCCGTTTAGCTATGTTGGGAAACAAGCATACAAGCACAATAAGAACGACCATGTTCCATTGTGCTGATTGTGAAGTTGCAGAGGAACTTTGTGGGATTTGTCGCATGAAACGTAGGCACTTCCTGTTCTTGTACGTTCCATCGCTCCCATTACAATGCTCTGTTTTTCATTATTAATGGATTGATTGATTGATTTATAAGCAGCCTGCTAAGTGGAACATGCGGGAGATCAGCAATGGCTCTACTATGTTTCCGCTTGTTTCACCTGTCTTCTCTTTCCTTGTCATGGGTTTTCCCTGGCTTGCAAGTGCACCTGGATCCCCTAGAAGGGGCATACTTGTCCAGTGCGTTGTTTACTAGCTAATTAGGGAACATCAACCACAAGTGAAGCTTGGAAATCTTCCGATTTGCTGGAGGTTGTTGGATTATTCTTTACGTTGGTGATAATGAAATTTAAGAGCACAAAAGCGCTAGTGTATGGTTTTAGTTTCTTTCTCTTTGGGGTTTGTCGAGCTTAAGTGCAAAAAAGGTCAAATTGTTTTTGTAATAAATGAAGACATTTTGGAACTAACTAAGAGAAAGTCTAAGTCATTTCTTCGAAATCATTTTAAAGACACATAGGTACCAAAACAAAATCCATGTTTTAAACTAACCTAAATGTATCTTGTTATAAATATTACCTGGTCGAAATAAACCAGGTGTGGTCTATTAGCTATGCGCAAAGGGAACGCACCTTGTCCGTTCTTTCATTTACGAGTCGTCCGCTGGGAAGCTCCTTCTGCTCGAGATCTTCCGTCATTGTCCATCATAGAATCGTGTTTGGCCACGATTGAAAGCCATTTCTGGCAAGGTGACAGAAAATACGGTAGGAAACTCTTATTCTAGGAACTGAGACCGTCAGCCAAAGGACGGTAACTTCACTTGTATGTGAATCCGAGAATGCAGTTAGTCTGACAATTACGATGTAGAGCGGAAAAAATCTACTCAAAAAGGTGAGCCTTTCATTATTGTCCGGTGTAGGTTTTGTAAGGAAACGTCAAGTTTCTTTCATTGTTGTTTATCATTGAGGCATATGTAAGTAAATAAATGTTCTCAACGATTGAATTTGGATCGTTGCAGATTGATTATAGTCTATTCCACATGACGAAACTACATACTGTTTAAAGAACCCTTCTTAAGGTGCTCCTGGTTGAAAACGAAACTTAACATTGTAGTTCCTTTCTTACAGATACCTACTAATACATTTAACAATCATGCCAGGAAACCGCCTATTAATCTAGTAGGCTATATGGAAATTATTGATTTTGGAGAGAACCTCACCTAAACAAATTCATCTAAAGCAGCTAGAAATCTCTTCCTGCTTTTACTTCTCGCTGGACACCAGAGAAGTAGTTCCACACTTGCCTTATCCATTCACCCGCTCACCATTGTGCTTCTTCCGTTGCCTCTCGCTTCCGTTGCCAATCCAGGGACCAGTTCGTGGTACGGCATCCACCAAGGGCTCAGCTGATAACGCGTCAGTCCCAGAACGCGAACGCGCTCGGTTGTGTCGTGTTGTTTAGGCGTGCAGTATGAACGTAACCTCCCTCGCGGCTTCTCCCATGAATCCTCTGTGCCCTTTGCTGCTCCTTGCAACATGCACCGCAGCTGCAGCTGCAATCATTCGTTTGCGATGGCGGGCTACAGCCGTGTCGCACTCTCACTGGGCCGGTTCGAGCCGCGGCTTCAGCACAACCAGAAGAAAGGCCGAGCCGGAGTCGTCTGCTGCACTGCTCGTCTTGATGGCGGAAGGTATTCTGCAAGCCATGATTGAGCGACTTTTTCTGTTCGTTTCTTTTGCCTGTTCGAAACTGTTCGCTCGTGTTTTATACTATGTTCATTCGCCTGTTGGAAACTTCTTAGCCTGGACTCCAGGTTTAGACTGTTATTCTTTTTTCTTTCCTTAGTGACCATTTGAAGCGAAGCTCGAGGATGGTGGAGTGAAATCCGAGCCGCACCGTGCGTTGGTCCACCCGTTCTTGTCCGTGCGCTCCTGTTGCTAGTTTCTGTTCTGTTTTTCTTCAACTAAATTCCCCGTCCCGTTGCCGGTTTGGAGTGGAAGAGAAACTGCGTACAGAAATTTATTACACCATTATCGCTACCGAGATCACTTAAGTTTCAGTGGCTCCTGCGTCGCAGCCGTAGGGTTGTGGGCTTCATCGCGTCCTACAGCGTGTCTTCTTGTGGTCTCCTCTCTTGTCTGCGTGTTTCATTTTTATGATTCGATATTTTCCGCTGCCTCTGTGTGAGCATGATGGAGCGTTGGAGAGATTGTTCGCATGTTTGGAAGCAAGAGGAAAGGAGCGCCAACCATATCACGGATCTCCGACAGGCACACGGTGGAAGGCCCAATCCCTTCATCAGCTCTCTTGGATGCTTGGATCACGGGTGGATGTGCGGTCTGTTTCGGCTCTCGCTCTCTGCCCTTGTGAACTGTGCCTTAAAATAAAACACTCGCGCAAACCCAACAACCACCGTTCGATGTGGCGCGACCACCAGTGAAGCTGCAGCAGGGGGACCAGACCGAAGCAGTGCGTCCAAATTCAGTTCCAAACCACCGCTCGAGGGCAGTGAATGTCGCAGGAGTACTGGAGAAGAAATGGCTTGCCAGCCGGGAACGATCGGAGAAGCAGGGGGCAGGAAATGAAGAAAATAAACAGAAAACGGAGTCCCGATCGCAAATGGCCAGCGGAAAGTGAAATAAACGAATCAGGAGCGCGAGTAAGGAAACCTGGGTAAGCAGAGACGCACGCAAACGCGTCTGCAGGTGGTGTAGGCGATGATGCTGGAAGGTATACAGCACGGGAGCCTGAATGCTGAACCCGAAAAATAATTATTACACGCTACGAAGGAGAAGGGCCAGCAACAACAAAAAAGCGATGAAATTCAAGAAAACCGAACGAACGCTGATAAAAAAGAAACATGCCAAAGATGGAAGATACAGCTGCATGCACACACAGTCACAAGCAGGAGCAGCTATATAGCGAAGGAACAGGCTGAGAAACATACGAAAAGAAAAGAAAAGGGCAAGAAGAAAGAATGGTAAAAAAAACCGGAGTAGCACAGGAACTCATATGTATTAATAAAAGGTAGAATTGAAAGCACTCCCTCTTTTTTGCCCTTTTTTCTTTTCGATTTCTCAGCACACACAAATCACACACACACACACACACGGTGCAAGGGTTCTGAAAATAAGATATTTTTATTTAAAAAAAAGGAAATGTTCCTTCTAAAGTGAGCGATGATGTCACAATTTTTAATGAACCATTCTGTTATCTGTTTTTAACATAAAAATGAATTTTTGAGATTTTTTTATAATAAGGGAATTTGTTCAGATCATACAGCACCGCTTAAAACGCTAAGCCTAGAGCAAAGAAGAAAAGAAATTGTGGCAGCCATATGAATGTTGAGGAATGGTGGAGCATATGAAAAAAAAACAAAACAAAACAAACAAACAAAACACAGAAGAGAAGCAACAAACAAACACGGCGGTCAACTGCGGCCATTATTGTGGTCGCATGCGGATGCTCTTCCCTTTGCCGCCATATTTATTGCAGCGCACAAATGTGTGTGCATGTGTTCGAATCCGCTTCACCGTTTCCCTCCAGCGATCAGGCGCCTTTTTTTCCTTAGTTTTGTTTTCTTTTGTTCATGACATTTCGAATCAAATTGAAAGTGTGGAGCGCGGTTTCGTTTTTTTTTGCCGTCTTCTCGGGAATGCCTGTACATCTCAGCCAGTCGTCAGTTATTTTTCATTCATTTCGGCGTTGCCCTTTCTTGCTTTCGGTCTTTCTTGCGCTCCTTGCTCTTTGGTTCGCTTTTTTTCCGCATCCATCTCCCACCAAGAGTCAAGAGTCGTGCAGAAGGGCGTGGAAAACCGCGGGTAGGTACACACGGTTGGGCGGTGGAAACCTTTGCCGCGATCTTGCGAACAAAGTGGTTAATTGATAAACGAGATCCTGCTGGTGGACCAAAATTAACGGGCAAGGTTCTGTTCACGCTCGATCATTTCTTTTCAAATTAACCTTTCCGTTTTCTTTTCCTCGCCATATTTTTCCCCAAGATTTGCACCACGTCGATTGTGGTCTCTGGAGAGATTATGGTCAAGCAAGGGATGCACACAATGTGTCCGATTATTTCACTCGAGCGCATGGTACTGGCCGCCCTTGTTCCTCATGCCATGCCTACGGAACCCTCGCTCCACCTCATGGATGAGACGAGGCGCTAAGATGCCGCCTGAATTTCGTCGCGGATGCTGGAATGTCGTCATGCGTCGTCACCACCACTTGTCTCCTCGCCGAAACCATCCAGCCAGCTTTTCTTGTCCGTTTTCTTCACTGCGTTTCGGTTTTGCGAACTCGCAAAGACGCGCGAGGGCAAATATCGCTGTTAAACTGGAACACCGGGGACAAACAGGGTGCCGTTTTGTTTTTATCTCACGCGACTCCCAAGGGATTCCTTCTCGGTTCTAGGCTGGGAGGTAAAAGCCAAGCGACCCCCTGGCTTAATTCCACGGGGCCAGCGAGATACTAAACACTTATCGACACTAACATCGGACAGTAGCTATCGCGGTCGGGCTATCAGGGCTAGGGAAAATGTAGACGGAATGTGGGGCCCTGCTGCTTTAAGGGCCGTCCGTGCCAGCGATAAGAAGTGCTTCTACATTAAATATGGACTTTTCTTTCTCGACACTGAGGTTTGAGAAAAGCAAATCCTTAAGGTGCACCTTGTCGTACCGTTGACGTTGGCTTGCTCGCGGTGGGAATCATCCTATGATTTTCTTTTTCATTGCCCCGAACCGTCTCTTTACCTACTTCTGATCTCTCTTTCTCTCTCTCTCTCTCTCTCTCACTCTTTCTCTCTTTCTTCTTCTATCATCACCACTTCTTATGGCATTCGAGAGGGAAAGGGTTGCACGAAGGTTGACGAAAAATTTATCACCGTTGAAGACGCGAAACGTGCATGCAATCGTCGACAGTGGGCCTTTAGGACGTCTCAACTCTTCCATCTTGAATCGTGGTGTTGAACCAAGGAACATGTTTGTGAATGTGTGAGCATCCAAAAGTGAATTGGACGCATCGAATTGTGTTTTACTTCTGTTGTAAATCTTGAGGAGTTCATAAATGTACTCGAATAATTAAGTTTAAAGCGTAGAAAATTGAGGCATGGATAACATAACTCCTCCTCGCCGTCGGGAAGGGACTGAAAAAAGCCATCAATGCAACGACAGCTAAACATTGTAACATTGTTGCATTCTGTCCAAACCCGCTGCGAAAGGAATTGGTACGACTTTGGCTCGGATTGTAAATATACCACTATTGAGATGCCTTCTTCTTCTTCTTTATCTTTGGGAGTTTCTTTGTTTCGCTGAATTTTTGGCATCCAGCATCTTTGGAGGTCTACGCTACCCTGGTTCCAGGAATTTCCCCACCGAAAATGGAATGCTGGAGTAGCATTGAAAAAAGGAAAGAACATAGCCACATGGCAACCCACACATGCACAAAGACCCATATGAAGCTCTCCACAATTACCCCCCCCCCCCCCCCCTACCCCCCTTATCAGCGAACAAGCCACACAAGGTGGTTCTTCATTTGTCTCCTTTTCCCTTTTAGGCCCTTTTCAGTGTTCCACTTTTTTTTCTCTCCTACAGCATGACCCACACTTTCACACACACACACACACACAGACAAACAGACTCGCGCTACTGTGTAGTTCACTGCATATCACCCACTCCGATCTGTACACGCAGGGATTTCTTTGTTTCTTGGTTCTTGGTTGATGTTGTGTTAGTTTGTAGTTTTTAATGGCCAAATCCTCCGCACGTACGGCGCGGCTGAGGGAAAATGGTAGAGGGGAGGGTTGAGAGGGTGTTGGTTAAGGGAGCACGCCTCCACAGGGCAGCGCGATCGATAAAGACCGATCGACCGACCGACCGAACCCGTCAGCGGAAGGGCATGCGAAGGCCTAGCTTTAATGGATTTTTCTCAGCCATTTTTCACGACGCCGGTACAGATTTCCCCGCTAACAAATTGCGACACAATCTGCCCTGCCCCTCTCCTCTCCACCGTTGTTACGCCTGTGGCATTGCGTTTGATTGATGTGTTTTACAGTGTGCAGCAGCAGGAGCGTGTGCGAGCGGCTTCAGGCTTTCCCTTTTTTTTGTTGAACGATGAAAATAAAATCATTCGACGTTTGACGATGCGAGAGGGAGAAAAGAGAGAGAGAGAGATAGAGAGAGAGAGAGATAGAGAGAGAGAGAGATAAAGTGTGAAGGAGAAAAAGAAAAGAAGAGAGAGAGAGAGAGAGATGGCAATGGGAGAAAGAAAGCGAGGCGACGACTTGGAGGATCCAGTTGTCTTCCGGTGACTCTCGGCACTGACCTGGGATGACCCGCCGTGTATCGTCTCACCCTATCCTATCCTGCCTTCCAACGAAGCGTGGGGAGTGGATGGTGCGAGTGTGTTGTGTGCGGTGCGTGTACGTGTGCCCTGGCTGGCCGAAAGGGTTCCGATTGTGTCTTCAGCTTCGCGCGAATGGCTTCGATGATGCAAACGTACAGCTATAGCAAGCAGGAGCACCCGGGCCTCACGCTATACATCGTTGCGTATCAAACACAGCTGTCAAAATACACACATACACACACAGACACACATGCACACAGACAAGTGTACAGCTACCCATGCACGGAAACAGCCGCACACGCAGCATCCGCTACAGGAAAAGGCAGTACGCGAAAGCCGCGCGGTCGCCCAGGCAACTAACGTACGTACGCCTTTATCTCGCATGCATCTCGCGCTAGATTCACGGAATGAACACCGCCGGTGCCGAGAGTGCCGTTCGGTGGCACTCAATTTCCCCTCCGCGGTCGCTCACGCACGCACGACGCGCGGCTTCGGCGAGGCGGAGGCGGAGCTACGACGGCAAGCGCGCAGCATCTTCGCAAGCACGAGCGCGCGTTCTCTGCTCTCGCAGCCGCTCGAGATCTCGCTGCCCGTGCGTGAGTGCACCGTTTTTTTTTTTCTTTGCTGAACCACACACACAAAAAGTCAATCTCGCATCCGCCGCCGGCCCACGCGGGACCCCTCTTCTTATCTCACGAGATTGAACCGAAGGGCTTGGGATTGCGTTTTCTTCGCAACGTTCTCTGCCTCCGCGCGGTTGGCTCCTGTCACTCAACCGGCGGGGATCGTTACGGTGTGGTTTATCAGTTTCCTCCAGCAAAGGGAAAGGGGGCTCCGGTTTCACCCGTTTCCTCTTGCACCATTCTTGGCAGGACAACAAAGATTTAATAGAAAACATTATAAAAAATAAGTAAAACTAAAACACACCTCGGTGCGGGTTATGGAAGTGAAGCCATTCATCGAGCGAATGCTCCATACGGTCAATCGGAGTATTTCTTTTTTTTTTTGCTGCAATATAAGGCTTCCTTTGTTATTTGTTTATGCTCCCCAGCGTCCAGCCTGACTGACCACCCGCCCTCACTGATACCCTTTGCCACGCCACAGCACGATCATCGCAACACGGACTGCAGACTATTATTCTCTGCCTTGTTTCCCAGCTTCTTCCACGTTCGTGAGTTCGTATGGATGTGTGTGAAACGTCTGTTTGTATATGTATGTGAGTGTAAGGTCGGTCATCAGCTCATAAGTCACGCTGTCCCTCGGCTCGTCCGTCCGTCCATCCGTCTGCGTGAAACACTCGATACGCACAAACCCTCGACCCTCGAGGCGTCCGACGACAAAGCGAGCAAATGTTGTTGCTCCAACATTCAATGCCCGCTCTGGCATCTCCCAAACTAGACTCCAACCTAACCGCACTCCAGGCCAAAAGGTTTGCTACCAGGCGCTACCGGTTTTTTCTTGCGTTTTCGGCTACGTGCGTTTTGTCGATGGGGTTTCAAGTAAGGTAAGCCACATGCACAAACGCACTGTCAAACACGCACACTGAAACACGCACATGATAAAAAAAAATTGTAGTACCTTATTGCATACCTACGGACCAGCGACTCCATCTGCAGCTGGGTTGCTAACGACGACGAATGCGCGAATGGCTTTACGGTTGTTCAGTTTCTCAGTTCTTAGTTTGGTTTTCCGAACCCTTTGTTGTTCTTTTTGTTTATAAATAGAAACGACGCCACGGCAAAGGTAAGCTCCGGCGGGAGCAGTTGCTAATTTGCCAGACGCTTAAAAGTGTCGCTCAACAGTAGGCAGATGCTCATGATGCAAGCTGTTCTTTTTTTTTCGAGCAACCGTCTTCGAGCTGCCGTTTGGCTGGGGCAAAACGAGGGAGTAATAAACGAATTGGCAAACGAAAATATTGACAACGAAAGCTTGGGAAAGAAGTTGCCCTGCTACAAGGAGCAGGAGGGAGGTACAAGGAGCCTAGCAAGGACGGAACGGGGAGCCGTCTGTCGTGAGGAATGTAGTCGATGACATAACTTCTGCAGATCATCACCTTTCACACGGTGACGACGACGACGATCGTATGATGCGTAGCACAATGCAAGCTGCAACAAGATTTACAACCCATTTCCACACATCCGGCTGATCCGGGTTTCACACTCTGCAAACGGCTTCAAAAATCGAAACGCATCACCGATGCTGCTCGGTGCTCGGACGATCCCCGCGGATGAGTCATCGTATGCTCCGCTCAAAGCTGCGTCGACGCGCGGCTGCCATGATTTACGATCGCAATCCGCGACTGCCAACAGCAGCTTTCGCAGCTTCCACCCCGGGGTCGGTAAATTTTTATGGGTGTTATTTTAATAATCGTTTTAATTTTTCGCTGCGCTCCTGCAGGCCACCAGGGGAGTGAGGACCTCCAGGCTGGCCTCGGTGTCTGATCGGTTTTATGGTTCCGTCTGCCACCGTCGACAGGATGCGATCACGTTTTCATGAGTTTTGCGCATTGGCGTGTAAACATCGTTCGCACCAAGCGCCCAAGGCGCATGGAATCACATTTGCATTGGTCGTGTTGGAGCCCAAGACTTCAACTCCAAGGCGCCAAGATGGTCATAAAAGGAGACTCATTTCAGGCCTTGGGTTTTACTGGTTTTCAGGGCACATGGGAACAATAGGATTTGTCTGGATGCAAAAACTACCTTTGAGACCACCTGGATCTCCTGGCGATCGTTATGGTTTTTACGATCGAAGACGGGCGTTGCAGAAGGCTTGGAAAAAAGAAATCCGTCGATCGTCTCAGAGTTGTTGAAAAATATTTATATTTCAAATGTTATAGTAGAAACATCTTTGGAAGCATAGTACTCGAGCGGCGATTGAAATTTGAAAAGGTAAAAAATAGTACTCCTAACCAAAATTTCCACATTCCATTAATAACTACAAGGGGAATAAATCTTGGAATGAGAAATTAAACTTTCTCGAAACATCTATATTTTAATTTCAAAATAAATGCCTGGCTAGCTTTGAGCTAAGACCTAGCTGGTCTAGGAAATCAATAGATGAAAATAACATCCATGAAAAGTGATGGACTAAAACACGACGAGGAACTTGAACTATGAACATGGTCTCGTGTTGGACTCGGCTAATTGTAATCAAAATATGTACACTGTATTATTGTCTCCTCGTCAATTGTTTTCATTCAATTGAAGTTCAAGCAAGCAAAAGGTCAAAATCACGCTTGACTGTGCTGCTTGGTTTATTTTTAAAAGCACACACACACACACACACACACACTTGACAAATAAATAAATAAGTATGTTCGAACTCCATATCAGAACTCTCGGTTTTGGTCCTACAGCAAGCGAACGGCCCATATGGGCAAACGGATGCTGCACTTCTCCTCGCAGCCTTGTCCTTCGCATACTAATGAGAACAATTAGCTGACCTCAAGGCGGGAACCGTACACCGGCAGGCGGAAGCATGTTTCACGTTTCACGGACCCGAAGAACCGTGCAAAGATGCCTGCGTCTACAGCTACAAGGACACGCTGACACGAAGGGCTACACGAAGGGAAAGGCAAATGCGGACACGGATCCTCTTCCCGGTCACAGATGTAACGCTTTCTTTTTCCTTGTTCCTTCCAACTGCGAGTCGTTTCGAGCCATTCGGACGGCGTTCTTCTTGGCTTTCCTTTGCGTTGCAACCTCCAGGCAATGCTGGCTGGCTGGCCGGCTTCGGTAGCCCATGTTTTTCGTTCTTTTATTTATTCCTGTTATCGTGTTGCATCGACAGTCGAGACCGGCTGTAAATTATGAGGCTTGGCTGACAGGATTTAAAGAATACTCCATTCGTTCATCGAGGACTGTCCTTCGCAAGTTATTTCCTTTCCGTTCAGGCATTCCGTTCCTTCGTTCGTGTTCCAAATTTGAGTGACCATTTCCAATTTAAAACACCTCAATCATCGTCCCATCTAATTGGAACCGGGCCCGGATGTTGGCTTACTAGGATGGCGCTTTCGAGTCTTTTCGCTTTGCAGAAAGGTAAAATTTATTTGACTAAAACAGCTATCAATTGGTGGATTGCCGTAGTCGGTGCGTGGCGCAGATGGAGCTCATTTGCCTGCCAAAAACTCCTGGAAAGGAGGCTTCCGTTTCTTTCACCACAGGATCCACCAGCCACCAAAAAAGCTGGAGTAGTGAATTTTAAACTCAAAGGTTTTTAACCCTTGAAGAGAAAAGTGCAGGATCTTCTCTGAAACGCTTTATTTATCGAAAGTCGTTGCAATTGTTAAACAAACCTTATAATCTAAAAGACCGCAGCAAATCCCACATTGTAGCACACGTCTAAAAATTGCATTGGATGCCCAGCTTGATTGATTCCCGACGTGCACCCTTAAATCTTCAAGCGTCCCTGAATCTCTTTGCTCCATATTGCTCCTTCCCGCTCAAGGGTTAGGCCAGCCGTCTGGGAGCCGTTTAGGATTTTTATTTCAACCCTTGCGTACACTAAATCGTGGTTAATGTTTGTTCTACATGCGCCTTACAAGCCTGCCCACGCCCAAAACACCCTGCTCCGTTCGGATAGCCAAGCAAGCCGGTTCCGTCTAACGTCCAGCCGCCGTCGTGTGAAAAACTTCGAACTTTCCACACTCCAAGCAATCGACCACGGCTGGCCCATCGTTGTGCCCCACACAGTTATGTTTCCCCGTGTTGGGCCCTCCAATCCGGCTAACGCGGACGAAAGGATGATTTATGCCCGATTTAGGGTTGAGGTTAATCTCTGCGAACGAGATGTTGTTCGTCCGTTTTCCGAACGGCATTATTATTAAAAACATTAAAAAAGGGGGCCCGAAACAGACGCCGTGCCGAGGCCTGTGCAGTGGAGTAGTTTTCACTGGAAAATACCTTAGCTTCTATCACCCTAACCCCTCTACCAAATCAAATTGACGAGTAAAAAAAAAAAAACGAACCAATCCTGTCCATGAGGAATCACAAACCATTTGGATCGCCATTTGGAACAAATTAAAATAGTCACGGGTGCGGTTAATTACCCCGGTTTTTGAGCGTTACAACCAACAAAAAAAAGGGACCAGGAGCAAGGCAAGGTGTAAGCCTTTGGGAAGGGTTTAACGATCGCAATAATATCGGTGCGCCAAAAAGTTAGGTGGCAAATTATACTTGGGAAAAATTTCGCTCCCCAAAAAGGAAATTTACGAGAGTCCAATTCTTCGCTCGCCCAGGAGTAAGCCCAGGAGGAGAGGATGGGGAGAAGGGATGTGTGGGAGAGGAGCTTGGGGGCAAGGGCTGTGGCCAAACTTGAGGGTAGGCCCTCGTAATGTAGGCACGCGTGCGTTTAGCGTCGGTAACGATTAATAATCGGCGTCGTTTCGCGTGTTGCTAATCGCGAAAGGAGGAATGAACGATCCATCAGGAAAAATATGGACCTCTGAAGGCGGTACCCGAGGATCTTTGGTGTGTTAGCATATTCTTTTAACTTTCACTCGCCAGTAGAGGACTTTTTTAGACTCATTTTCCACTCACTTACGTTTGATTGAGACATTTAAACCAAACACTCCCTCTCTCTTTCTCAGCCTCTTGCAGCCGGTTTAAAAATCAGGAAATTAAACATAATTGAATGAGTTGAGGGGTTTTCCGTAAGTTAGCACGCCGCCACCTGAACGCGACACCAGCCATGCGCAGACGACTTCTGAACAGGACACCAGCCATGCGCAGACGGCCTCCGAACGAGACACCGCTGCACGTGGAGAACCAACGTGACCCAGCTCAGGCAGTTAGGCATTGCAGGGCACACAAAAAGTTAGTCTTAGTTTAGCATTCAAAGGGAATAGATTGCCTAGTTTAAGTTTAGCAAATAAAGATATTTTTTTTATGCCTGAATAGGTAGAAGAAAAATTAACTGGCGCCCGAATAGGGACCTTTGGTGAAAAAAACCTAAGTGTTTGTGTAGTGCAGTGACAGCGTTAGAGCCAGAGTCACGCCAACATAGACATTTGGACAGTTTATCCCGATCGCCTAAAGGAGAAAAAACAAAAGTGCCGTGCAGTTTAGTGACAGCGTGAGCGCCATAGTCACAAGTGTATAGTGCAAAGTTTTATCGAACAATAGGCAGCCGTGCGATAAGGTACCCAAGTAACCGATAGTTGCTAACAACAGTCTACCGGAGGAAAAGGATTCTGCCGCCGCACCGAGAAGGAAGACATCACCAAAGGATTCCAACCAGCCCTGTCAGAAGAGGTGAAGAAAATCAGCCCCGTTAGAGGAGGTGAAGAAAATCAGCCCCGTCAGAGGAGGTGAAGAAACCAGCCCCGTCAGAGGAGGTGAAGAAAATCAGCCCCGTTAGAGGAGGTGAAAAACCAACCCCGTAAGAGGAAGTAAAATAATGGAAATTTTCATGTAAGTAAAGAACCATACAAGAATACATATTCATATTTAAAAAAAGAAGTGAGTGAATTTTGTGAAAATCAGTTAACACGTACTGATTAGTAGAGATTACATTTGTGTTGTGCTATTTGTGAAACAATTAAGTAATTAATCAAACTGGAGGAATTAGTAGAGTCGTTACGACAATTTTCGGTCACAATTAAAGCCAACCACGAAGAAGTGTCATATTGCGAAATGGAGGCGTTAAATAGCAGAATAGCAGCCTTAGAATCGCGTCTAAGCGAAACCATCGTGACAAATGATTATGAAGATCCACCACTCTTTTTTACCAAAAGTGACGGTAGCCCAGTGAATCCGGAATCTTTTGAGAAGATTCCCGGAGTAGTGAAAGACCTACCAGTTTTCTCTGGCGATCCAAGCGAGCTGAACAGCTGGATCAACGACGTAGACGGATTAATAAGGTTGTACCAAACTACGTCCAACCATAATGAAGAGCAACAAAACAAGTTTCATATGGTGTGCAAATTCATCAGAAGGAAAATCAGAGGTGAGGCTAACGACGCGTTAGTTGCCTCAAACGTAGGGATTAATTGGCATATGATAAGGAGAACTCTTATCACGTATTATGGTGAAAAACGCGATTTGGAAACGCTCGATTTCCAATTGATGAGTGTTTACCAGAAGGGTCGATCGCTAGAAGTTTATTATGACGAAGTGAATAGACTTCTCTCTTTGATCGCGAACCAAATAAAGACCGATGAGAGATTCACTCATCCCGAAGCTTCAAAGGCCATGATAGAAACTTATAACAAGAAAGCAATAGACGCTTTTATTAGAGGTCTCGACGGAGATGTTTACAAGTTCATACGAAATTATGAACCAACGTCATTAGCCGCAGCGTACAGTTATTGCATTTCATTCCAGAACTTGGAATGTCGTAAGATGTTAACAAGACCAAAACACGTTAACATACCCCCGTCAGCCCCCAGGAACCTCATACCATTGCCAATACCTCATCCACCACCGAGAATGTTCCAAAATCATTACAGACCAATGACACCAAATAATATGAGACCACATTTTGTATCCAACCAACCAGTTCAGAACCATGCGAGAAATTTCACGCAGCGTCCAACTTGGAATCAACCAAATCAAACGAGACCATTCTTCCAACGCACAGGTTTTAATCAACCAAATTTCCGTCAAAATAGACCGGAGCCTATGGAGGTAGATCGATCAATAAGATCGCACCAGGTCAACTATGCCAACAGACCGAACTCATCTAATGTTCGACCGTTGAAAAGGCAAAGAGCGTTTAACTTAGAAACCTTCGCGGAAGAAAGAAACCCATACGAAGACGAAAGTGATAGCCAATCGTCTTACGAACGATATATGAGGAATATAGAAAAGCAAGAAAAATTTAATGAAGCTTCCTGTGAAGCAGAGTTGAATTTTTTAGAATGAAATCGGCTTTGCCATATTTCATATATAATGGCAAAGCTGGACAACAAATAAAAATTTTGATCGACACAGGATCCAATAAAAATTTCATTAATCCAAAACATGCAAAAATTTCGCATGACGTAGCAAAACCTTTTCTTGTATCATCAGTAGGAGGAGACTTACTTGTCACAAAATATTCACAAGCTAAAATATTTGCCCCTTTTTCAGATGTAAACGTTAAATTTTATCATCTACAGGGACTGAAAACATTCGATGCACTTGTCGGCTACGACACCATCAAAGAAATGGGAGCATTCATAGATGCCAAAAGAGACTATCTCATTATAAAAGATAATATAATACCACTCTTACTCTACCCATTACAGGAAATCAATAGGATCGAAATAAGAGATCAACATCTTAAATGCCATGAAAAGGAAAAATTACATTCATTCCTTAACAAATTTCAAGATTTATTTCAGCCACCCGACGAGAAACTACCATTTACAACGAAAGTTGAAGCAACTATATCAACCGATGACAACGAACCAGTTTACTGTAAATCATACCCATATCCCTTGTCTCTGAAGCAAGAAGTTGAGACACAGATAAAAAAATTATTGAACAACGGTATTATTACACCATCCAGTTCACCATATAATTCACCAGTTTGGATTGTACCCAAAAAGGCTGATGCATCCAACGAAAAAAAATATCGACTTGTGATCGATTATAGAAAATTGAATCTCAAAACTAAAAGCGATAGATACCCCATCCCAGACACATCAACAGTTCTTTCCAATTTAGGAAACAATAAATACTATACCACACTTGATCTAGCATCAGGTTTCCATCAAATCCGTTTAGCAGAAAAAGATATTGAGAAAACCGCTTTCTCAATAAACAACGGGAAATATGAATTTTTACGACTACCTTTCGGTCTAAAAAATGCACCTTCTATCTTTCAGAGGGTCATGGATGATGTTCTTAGGGAACACATTGGAAAAATTTGTCATGTTTACATTGACGACATAATAGTCTTTGGTAAAACATTCGACGAACATTTAAAGAACTTGGAAATTGTGTTGAGCACATTACGTGAAGCCAATTTTAGAATACAGCCAGACAAATCAGAATTTTTAAAAACAGAGGTTGAATTCTTAGGATTCATCGTCTCAGAACAAGGCTTGAAACCAAATGAGAAAAAAATCGAAAGCATTCAAAAATATCCTGAACCTAAAACTATACGAGAGCTCAGAGCATTCTTAGGACTCTCTGGCTATTACAGAAGATTTGTTAAAAATTATGCCGCTCTGGCAAAACCTCTAACAAAACTCTTAAGAGGAGAGGATGGCCAAGGCCACTGCAAAATCACGAAAAATCAATCAAAAAATTTTCCGATAAAATTTGATGAAGATGCCATACGCGCATTTAAAACTCTCAAAGAAATTTTATCATCCGAAGACGTTCTGGCATACCCCGATTTTAATCATGATTTTATTTTGACCACAGACGCGTCCGACAAAGCCATCGGAGCTGTTTTGTCGCAAAAACTCAATGGTATTGAGAAACCAATTACGTTCATATCCAGAACGCTATCGAAAACAGAAGAAAACTATGCTACAAATGAAAAAGAAATGCTTGCTATAGTATGGGCTTTACATTCCTTACGTAATTACATTTACGGTGCAAAAATAACAATACTAACAGATCACCAACCTTTAACATATGCAATGTCGCCAAAAAATAACAACGCGAAACTAAAACGATGGAAAGCGTTCATAGAAGAACATAACTACGAGCTACGCTACAAGCCTGGCAAAGCTAACGTTGTAGCGGATGCGCTATCGAGAATCCAAATTAACTCTCTAACACCAACACAACATTCCGCTGATGATGATAGCAGTGCATATATACTGTCAACTGAAGCCCCCATCAATGCTTTTCGTAACCAACTAATTTTTAAAATATCTAACAATTCATCATATGAAATGGTCACGCCGTTTCCAAAATTTAAAAGGCATATTTTCTATGAATCAGAATTTACTAACCAATATTTAACTAACAAACTAAAAAGATTCCTCAACCCTAACATTATTAACGGTATACTAACTGACGAAGTAACCATGGGTCATATACAAGACGTATATAAAAATATGTTCCATCCGAAAACAATGCGATGTAGATTTTCTCAAATACAAGTTGAAGATTTAACTAATGAAGAAAGACAACTAGATGAAGTCAAAAACATTCATAACTTTGCTCATAGAAATTCAAAGGAAAACTCATCACAATGCATTAAAAAGTTTTATTTTCCAACAATGAGGAAGATAATAGAATCATTTGTTAAAAATTGTGAGATTTGCAAAACAGAAAAGTATGACAGGAAACCTCAAGAGTTTATACATATAAAAACTCCAATTCCCAGATATTCAGGTGAAATCGTTCACATTGACATATTTGCGTACAACTCAAATTTACTGTACCTTTCATCAGTAGATAAATTTTCCAAATTTCTTAAGGTAAGATTCATCAAATCAAAATCTATTGCGGATATAAAAGAAGTAATGCAAGAACTCTTATATGATTGGAATTTGCCCAAGCAAATTGTAATCGATAATGAATGCACATTTGTTTCAAATGTCATAGAGCAAATGATTAAAAACCTAGGTATAACTATTTTCAAAACTCCAGTCAATCGATCGGAGACAAATGGTCAAATTGAAAGATGTCACTCAACAATTCGTGAGATAGGTAGATGCATTAAGGCATTAAATCCAGACATTACAGATAAAAATTTAGTGCAACAAGCTGTATACAAATATAACAATACAATTCACTCGTTTACTAAAGAGACGCCCAAGAACGTATACATTGGAGAACAGTCGGAAGAAATGTCCTTTAGAGACAGAGCACTATTAAGAGAAAAAATTGATAAGAAAATCATAAAACTATTCGAAGAAAAAAATGAAAAGATGAAAGATAAGAAATATAAAGATTACGAACCAAACCAATACGCGTACGAAAAGAGGAAAACGAACAATAAACGCGATAGTCGTTTCAACATGGTAAAGGTTAAAGAAAATCATCCTACGTATATCATCGATACACATAACAGAAAGATACATAAGGTAAATTTAAGAAATCCTACTAATTAATTATAATCATTCTTATCATTTCAGTTTGTTCCTTATCGCTATCTCATCGATAGAATCAAGTAAAATTAAGATACATGATGTAACGAATAATTCTCTTGTAATCATTCCATTGGGAAAAGCTAAGATAAGAATAGGATACGTTAGAACGGTACATCCGATTAATTTAGAAGAACTATATGACTTTGTTAATAACGTAAGCACCATTAATAAAAACGATTTAGATAACCAATCTCTCAGCAAGTTAATAGAAATGAAGGTCACCAAATTAAAAGAAACGTTAGCCAAGATTAGGAAAACTATAAAGAGACAGAAAAGATGGGATACGGTTGGTCAAGTATGGAAATGGATCGCTGGCAGCCCAGACGCAGACGACTTGAGAATTATCAACAGTACAATGAACGAATTGATACATCAAAACAACAAACAAGTAATGTTTAATGATGGAATGAATAGCCGCTTACAAGCCATAATCCACGTAGTAAACAACGCAATGAAGGAGCAAGAAAAGAGTTATAGAATACATCAAACAGAAATCGCCCAATTGATAAAAATGTCACACATAAACACTCTACAAGATCTAATAGAAACAATAGAAGAAGCTATGTTGACAGCCAAGCACGGTATACCCAGCAGCAAGTTACTTTCTATGGAAGATTTTGATAAAATAGATGCATTTCTAGCATACAATGGCATGCATTATGCAACGGCAGAAGAACTACTCTTACACGCATCAGCACAGATGGCAATCAACAAGACACATGTAGTTTATATCCTTAAGTTTCCCAGGTACTCCACACAAACATACGAGTACGAATACGTCGATTCAGTAATAAATAACGGAAAAAGGATAATACTAAAAGAAAATCATGTCCTACGAAACGAAACACATGTGTTAGAAACCAAACAACCATGCGAACAAAAAGCAAGTTTCTATTCGTGCGAAACCACATTCCTACAACAGCCGACGGAATGTATAAATGATCTTGTTCAGGAAAATGATTCCGAGTGTCCCTATGAGAAAGTTTATGCAAACGGTATCATCAAACGTATAGGCGATACGAACATCTTCATTAATGATGCAACCGCAAAAATAACATCAGACTGCAATCATTTGAATCAGTTCATCAATGGATCATACGTCATACAGTTCCAGGATTGTAATGTACTTATTAACGGTGAACTATTTTCCAACACAGAAGTAACGATCAATTCATTGGCTTATCGATCTACCACCGGCTTGTCCATCAAAGAAACATCCATCAGAGATATACCATCAATTGAATACGTCAGCAACCTCACCTTAGCACAGCGAAAAACATTACAAGACATCAAATTGGAAAGCAATTCATTCTCATGGAAACTTAATCTTTTCGGTTCAACTAGCGCATTGACGATCATCATATGCATGGCAGTAGTTGCATTTTTCTGTATTTCCAGAAATCGACAAGCAAGCTTCAAGATTCAGGTCCCACCTGCAACCGGATCAACAGACACCCGCCAACCACCGTCAGCAGTCTTCATAAGCACCCCCGCCACCTTCCAAACCATCCAGAAGACTTTGCGGACAAAGTAACTAAGAGGAGAGGAGTTAGCACGCCGCCACCTGAACGCGACACCAGCCATGCGCAGACGACTTCTGAACAGGACACCAGCCATGCGCAGACGGCCTCCGAACGAGACACCGCTGCACGTGGAGAACCAACGTGACCCAGCTCAGGCAGTTAGGCATTGCAGGGCACACAAAAAGTTAGTCTTAGTTTAGCATTCAAAGGGAATAGATTGCCTAGTTTAAGTTTAGCAAATAAAGATATTTTTTTTATGCCTGAATAGGTAGAAGAAAAATTAACTCGTATATTCCAGCTTCCCGCAAATATTATGAACCGAACACACCCGGCCATGTTTCTACCACCCGCTGAATTACACGGCAGCTTAATGGAGCACGGTACAATTTACAGCAGCTTAACGGCTTATGTTAACACACATTCAAGTGCGAACCGGAATGTTATTATAACGATGCCACCCTTTCCTGTCCTTCTATCTCCCTCTCTCGCACACAAACGCACACGCACTCCGTCAATCTCTACCTATCCCCTGTTCGATTGTGTCGCCCTCCCGTCCCATCGTATCAATCGGTGCAAGAATGAGTTATTCCTATTCTATGCTGTGCGACACATTTAAAGAAGTTCCAAACGTCTTAACCTTCCTTTATTCTTCGGGGTTCTCCATGCTCTTATAAGGCCCCAAAGGTTTGGAGCGAGTAAGGTAAGGCCGGGGCGAAAAAGCGAAAACCATAACTCATCGTTTATATGACAGTTAGTATTGCCATTTCGGCGGAAGCTGGAACAGGATCGAGCAAAAAGGAAAGAAAAAAAACAGGCCGACCCCGTGGAAATAAATCCACACCGACAAACCACGTGCGTCGGTGACAAAACCCGTGCTCTGGCCCGCAAAGGATTCCCCAAGGAGGCATTTGGGCGGGAGGAAGGAGTAAAGGGAAAGGTTAAATCTTCCGCCGGGCCCGGATTCAGCTTCACCGCAGCCGGTGGAAACTTCGTGCCGGTAGCGCAAGTCGCGCGCTCTTACGGGGTTTTCCCGGTTGTTTCCGTCGCATGGCTGAGGAAGACCACCGGCCACCTCGCAATCCCAACTCCGTCGCCAAATCCCGTGCGGACGCGGGTGGGGTGTGATAAGTATCATGGGAAAGCTAAACGGTACGAGGGCACATACATAAATGATAAAATATGTGGCAAAGAAGACTCGGCCACCGACCACGGAGCTCGCAGAAGGGACGTGAGAAAGTGAGGCAGGGCTTAAACCTTCCCTTCCCCGCTTGCAACGCCGATCCATATAACCACTGACGAAAACGAAACCCCCAGAACGTTGAAAGGGAAACGAGGAACCAATATGAACTGGTTCGCTTTTTACGCATTCGGATGGATGTTAGTTTTGTTTGTGCTCTACGAATTTACTTGGTCTTTTTCCTTCCTTCTTTTAAGTGGATACCAGATATAACGCAGATACCAAAGATTACTAAACCTGTTAATGTAAATGGAAGAATACAGATGAGACATACTTGGTCAACTAGGTGGATAACTTTCGTGTTGTAAAAAGTGTTACAAATTGTGTATGCCGTGTTGCTTTGCGCAGATGGCCTAAAGGTATTCATGCCTGGCTATATGACCAGCTATATGAGGTTTTGTTGTTAATGTGCCCAAAATTGTCAAACAAAGTCTCGTATGCCCTACAAATGGGTAGGCATGACCAAATTGGTCCCTACGCCAGGAGAAATGTCTTTCTATTGATAAATTGTACTTGAATGTGAAAAATTTTATCATTTAACTAATTAAACGTTGCTTTCTTCCACGCGAAACAGATCCTTGCCACTGAGCACTTTGGTGCAACTGAAAACTAAAGCCAATGAAAGAAAGTGACTTTATCTTGAAATGATGAGCAACATTTGCAAAAAGTATATCTCCCCGTGTCGGAGCTAGCAGGAGGACAAGCAGAAGGCACGGGAGTGTAGCGAAGGTGTGGTTAAATAGCCCAAGTTCTTTGCCACAGCCACTGTCAGGGAGCTGGAGCTGTTGCGGTTTTTGCTTCAGCTCTAGAGACACCATGGGGAGCGGGGGAGGTGATCCCTTCGCCTTGGAATTTCCCTTTCGATTATGTGCAAATATGTGCAACGGTGGGCGATGGTAAAGTTTTTCCCGAAGATGTTCGAACATCGTTCGACCAGAGTAGTGAGAACGGATGTACTCAAACAAAGTGTGCGGCGATATACTCGATGCGGCATTCTTCGGGCCAGCAGAGGTACTTGGAACTTTTTCCATCCAAAACCCCGACGGACGGACTCCGAAGCCAAACCGAGCGGATAAACGTAAACGCCGTTCGCTCGCCTTCGTTTCGATTGCAGCCGATCTGGAATCAATCTCACCCGATCTCACCAATGAGAGGGCGTGTGTGTGTGTGTGGAAAGGGTTTCCTTTTCAGTTTCGAGTTTTATCTTTCTTTCTTTCCATTCAAACTTTATCGAGATCTTCGAGGACCGCTGCCGGAGGACTTGGAGCGACCGGCGAAAGCAGAACACGACGCAAAGTTGTCGTTTTCGCTGCTCATGGTGCAAAATCGCAATCGCACCCAGCATCGCATCGAATCGTACAGTGCGGATCGTTAAACCAACTATTCTTACCAACCTTCTCTCGCTAACCGTTCTCGCCTTTCCGACAATCCGCTGCCACCCGTTGCCATTTTCTTGCACCAACGACCAACTTTTCAATTTACTTGCGAAATTATCATTACAGACCGGGGTTTCATCTCCCGCCTGTACGCATTTCGTCTACATTTTCTTTCAATGAACGTCCACCCACGGATTTCCACCGAACACTTCGACTCCTTCACACTCTCCCCACTGGTCCCCATGCGGTCCAGCCGGCCCAGGGCAGGAAAGTGGAACAGTGATCCCTTCCGGCTATCCTCGTAACCGACACCGACCGCAAGCGCACGGAGCTTGACATCTTGAGCCGTGCGATGCTCCGTGCCCGGAATGTGCTCTGCGCCGGTGTTCTTTCCCATCCCATTTCACGAGAGAAGCAGACCGCACGCGCCATCGCGTCGCATCACGTCCAACGTGCGTTCTACATGCAGCTCTCTAATTCAAGGTATCTGGCAGGGAGTCCTTCCATGGGGAGACACAGTGGGTTTGCATGGAGGAGCACAAAGGACATGGTAAATAATCGTGAAATGCTCGCATCTCGAGATAGGGAATAATTTATTTGAAATTTCTCGCGTATCAAGCGTTAGTTTTAGTACCAAACTGAAACTATATGTTTTTAAGCAAGAACAATTGGAGAACTTTCACAAATACAGGTAATCAGGTAATCAGGTGCATATCGTTTGTTTTATCAAGGTATTTTCCAAAACAAGTTTAAAACCTCGTCATTTTTCCTACCATAAATATCTTTATTTTTAAAAATTCGCCTAACCTTGATCGAGCAAATGTAGTACTTTGTCAACCAGCTTGTAGAACGATTGCTAATGGACGTTCAAGTTCTTATCAGTACCGACAGTCTAAGAGGAAGAGGTCAGGAATGGCCACGCGCGTACGGTGGTTCGAAAATGACCCACGACGGCGTGGGTTCGAATCCAGACCGACCCTCCGCACGATAAAAGGTAAAACTGTCTCGTAAGTCAAACATGTTTAACACCCGATTTCACTGGCGATACATGGTGAATTCAAATTCTTCATTACATAAACTCCTTCTTACTTTGTTCCACAAAAGAAACTCGTACTGTTTGTAGGTGTACCAGGCCAAACTCCCCGTTTTCCGTCAGACGGGCGAAACTATTTGCGAGAAATTACAATTTACAACATTCGCTAAGTTTGCGTCGCCTTTTTCTGGACGGGAGTTCTTCCACCACTCAACTCCTATTCCAGCGGGAAAAGGGGAAGGGAGGAAAGGGCAGATTGAGTTGGGAAATGGCAGGCCCCGAGCGGGGGATGGAAATGGATTGAGCTGCATATCGAGCTTGGTTCAGTTTTCCAACAAGGACGCGTCGCTTGTCTTGGTGGCTTTAGGAAGAGGATAGTTTCTGGTTAACCGAAACCCTAGCCAACCCCACCTTCCCCCTTTTCTTATTCCCTTTTCTTTTCACCTTTTGTGGATGCCCCTCTTCTCACACACTACTCGCTCTTCGTCTTAAGGCGGCCTTGCTAAAGGCCTCCCCGCTCTCGCCAGAAGGCGACCGGAACCGGAACACCGCCATCTTTTACCATACCCACCCAGCCGCTCATCTCGCTGGTTGGATTGCAACCCGCGGAAAACTCCCCGTTACCGATGTACCACTTTTCCGATGTTTCAAGTCGTCGGGCGACGAAATGAACTACGACCGGAACTTCGTCGTCGCCGTCGTCGTCGTCGTTGTGTCCTTCCGTTGTTCTTTTTGGCGGTGAAAACTTTCTTCTGCTGCACCTTCGGGTGTCCTTTGGGTGCTACTTTTCATTTGCTGCGCAAGGACGCACTTGTAAGGGACGTCTTGGGAGATTTTATGTGTATTTATAAAGTGAGGATTATTTGGAGGACTTTTTCGGGTTGAGGCGGGAAGGAGCAGATTTCCAGGAAAAATAGAGTGAATGAGAAGGAACAGCGATTTTCGGTGAAAAAGAATAGTTTTCCAGCGAAAGCCATTAAAGTTCTTTCTCTTTCTTCGCTATTTCAACTCCCTAGGAGACTAGTAACCCTTTCACCTTCGCCTTCTCCCACCCAAACACTCCTTCGTATCGTACCTTGCATATCCAAATTACGTCTCCACTCTCTTTCATTTCACTTCAATCGATTTGAACGTCGTTTTGTCATTCCCGCCTCGGATTGTTTAATGAAAATTAACGACTTCCTCGCCAGAGCCGACAGTGACTCGTTTCCTTCGCCTTTGCTCTTCTTCGATTTCAACCTCCAACTCCTTTTACTTTTTTTTCTCTTGTGCGTAAAGGCAACCATGTGACAGTCTCGCTAACGGAAGGTGCGTTATCCATTTCATCCACATCCGGAATGCATTGGAACGACCGGAGGAGCGGGGGAGGTTCCGTTCCTGGGACAACGATTAATCATCGAAGAATCCACAGGAAGCACAGGGGGAAGGAATGTTTAAAAGCAACTTCCACCCGACGAAAGTACCTCGCGTAATGATCTTCGTGGAAGGTGGAAACGTATGGAAGTTTTCTTGAAGGTAAGTTATTCGCTTAGTGAGCATCGGACTTTGCGATTCACATCTATTTTTAATCGAGTTTTCACCTCCGAGTATTTGGAGAAACGTTGAGGATGCGTTTAAATCATCCCAAATGCAGTAGCAACAATCAATTGGGATGAAAAGGGAAACAAAAAGCTACACCGAACCAATCCACGCGGAAGTTTAATAATTTAATCATAAAATCAATTTAATTCGATCCGATCTGGCGTGGCGTGCTACGGAAAAGTGCGTAAAATTGATGGACGCATTCAATTTCGGCGTGGAAAGCGCTACTCGAGAAACCGACGGAAAATGGGGCCCCGGAGCCTTGTTGCCACGGATCGGAGCTCCTCAGTCAGGGGGAAAGCACACCGGAAAATCCACACCTCATCCCAATCGCCCCGCTCGCGTCACCAACCGAGCCATTGGATCCCAGCTGGCAGGGAAGGTGGCAAGCCTCTCCCGGTTGTCCCGAGGTTTTCCTGGGCAAAACGCAGGCAGTGAAGAGGTGAAGGGGGTTGGGTGGTCCTGGATGGATTTGTGTAGTCGCGGAAGCGAAAAACCACCGATCATTAATCATCCTTTCCGAAAGTGCGGCGAAGCCTTTTTCGACGGATTTTCCGAACGATGGTCTTCTCCATGCTAATAGAGCTAGATTGATTCGAAAACTGCTTACCTCCGGTTTTCACTTTTTATCCGACCATCCTCCCCCCACCCTCCCCCTTCCCTCCCGTTCCTTCAACCCACCTCTCCCGTTCCATTAGACGATGGCTTCGATCATGTTTAGCGCGCGTTTACCTAACCTCTCGGGCGGCATCCTGTTTTCCCATCGCGAGCCCCATAATCTACTCACACACTCGTGCTTCACTGGGTGAGAGGGGGTGTTTGGGAGAGCGAGGGAGGAGTAGGGCAAGGAGACAGCCTCCAGATGGATGAATGGAAGGACACGGTGAGATAGAGTCACTTCCTGCAGCCCTGCTCCGCCTCGCTTTCCCAACGGCAGGATGCGAAAAAGGACGTGAAGGACTTAAAGGTTTTAATTCCTGGCAATCAATCAACCGACAGCGTTCTTTCCTGCTCTATTCCCACCCATCTTAGCCAACCTCCCCCCACCCACCACCTTCCGTAGCACTCTTCTCTGCCAGCTCTGCCAGGTTGGGTTTTTATTTTCCCTCCATCCAGGAGTAACGATGGAGCCGCCGTTTTTGCGTTCACTGTTTCGCCTCCTTTCGGTGTTGCGATCGCACTTGCTCTTCTTGACGCGCGCCCCGGTTTTCTCCCAAGGCAGTTTGTTTCCCCTCAGTGTCACATTCGCCTTTGTTCGTTGTCCCTGGACATTTCCCTGGCGGGGCTCCCTGCTGGGTGTCTGTGCCGTGTTTTCACCGTTCTCCTTGCTTTGTTTCTTCGCTTCGCAGACACACACACACACACACAGGTTGGTGGTGTTGGGCCGCCAGGCGGGCGCCACTGTTGTATGTAGATTTTTTTCCTCCCACTCCCCTCTTATGTCGTCCTGTCGTCGGCTTTCACCACCGCAACTACCCCTTTTCCTGGAAAAAAGAAAAACCTGCCATAGCACACCTCGTAACACTGCCGGTTGTTGCGATCGAACGGTGAGGCTGACGTGAGTCTTCTCGTTACGCTCCGTTCTTTACCCCCGGTTCGACGAGGAAGAAAACGGCGACGGTGACTTTAATTTTTCTCGTTTTGATGCCTTGGGTTGTTCCTTGCGACGGGAGTTCCGTGTTTCAATGCGTCTTCCCGAGCCGAGCCAAGAAGCTGCCTTTTTTGCGTGTGTTTTGTTTTCCTTTCAATATCAGTTTCTTTGTCACGGGGAAGTAGAACGAACTGAATTCTTCTACTAGCTTCCACTAGCTTGTTTCGCATTTTTCTCCACTATCATTCTTTGTGGTACAGCTGTAAAATCCTTTTTTAGTTTCATTTTAAAATGATAACAAATAGAATTAGCAAAAAACCGACAGCTTAGGCAAAATTGATTCAACGCTATTTCACATTCCAACGCGGGCATTCAAATTCATCAACATTTCTGCTGTCATGACGTTCACATCACGCTTAGGAGACTTCTCTCAATGCCCAGGCCTTCATTTTTCCCAACTCCATATCCCTTTACTCCCGACTCCCTGAGACATGCATGTTTTGTTTAATTCAAGTTAATTTGGGTCACTAGTTTGGGAAAAGGAAATATAAGAACACCGATTCTAGACAAACCAACTGACTGAAGTACCTTTAGTTAGGATTAGTCAATTTGCTGATTCCGTTCAGTAAATATACTAATCCTAACCAAAGGTACTTAGGAACCTGGTTGCATTGAAAGGATGCAAGAAACAACGAGTTTCTTCTCCTTATTCTTTTTCGTCTGCGAGAACTTACGAAAGTACGGCTATTGAATCCAGCTTCCTGGGCTTTCAGATTAACTTGGTGATGTAGACCTCGAAGGGTTTGAGCACCGGCTACTAAGGCCATATGTCACAATAACGGGCCTAAGTTCACAGTATTGAACAAAAATCACTGTAAACAAACGTAGAGCCACGATACTACGTAAACAAACATGAGGGTTAGCATTAGCTGTCCTTAATTAGTACGTGGAGGAACTTTAAAGGTAGCCCAAGGTTTCTACTGACATAAGGGGAAAAAAGCCATACATTGAGGCCGAATACTTGAGCCGAAGCTTATCGCGATGGCTATGGTCAGCATCGCGTAACGGTCAAAGATTAAACATATGCGGGAATGGACGTTGATAAATAAGGTAGGTGCAAGCGTATGCGTCCTTTCCACAGTTATTCCATCTAGTTATTTCGAGAAATAAAGTAAAGAGAAGCATTGAGTTTAGTGGTGGCGTGGGTCACTGCTACGTTGTTTTATCGGGTTTTGGCGTTTTATTGGAAGTTTAACGCTGCGAGTTGAGTTGAGTTTCCAACAATAATCGGGCGATCGTTCGAAAATAAAATAAAACAAATATCCATCCGCGTACGGCGTCAGCTCTAGGGCCAGGTTGAATGTTCAAAAGACCTCGGCCATTGACATCGGCAAGATTACGCCGGAAAACAGTATTTCTCCACCGTGGATGCACAGCGTGGAGCGTCTCTGGCTTCTTGTGCTCCTGTTCATGTGATTCAGCTTTTCCGGCAGCTGATGTGGCTCTACAGAATGAGAGACCAGAACCTTATGCAGAACATACGTTCTTGCTGCCAAAGCGTCGATACATAGCCAAGGTCACGAGCATTATCGGCTCTCTCCTCTGGAATGGCTCCGGAGGCATAGGCATCCCGATCCTACAGCCTTCTTTGTAAAAAATCGACCTCAAGAGCAAGTGGGTAGTAATACTTATAAAATAAGTAGTGATGAAAAACAATTGCAGCTGCATCTTCCCCTTCCATCTCCATCAAACGTTTTCAATCGAGACATCCTTATGTAGTTTTTTGTTCGCCCTTCGGAGCAACCCATTCACGGGATGTCCGAAGTCTATTGCACCTTTAATTTATGATCTTCTTGCGAGACTCCTTCGCTCATCGTTGCCGGAAGAGCATGATTGTGTGCTGATGTCGCCGGTGGTGTGTTGAGATTGGAAAAGGAGGACTATTTATTCTGCACCTCATAAACCTGCGTCCAGCGCCGGTGATAAACTGGCTCCTTCTCACGGAGCGGAATGAAACCGATGAGGGATCACTAAAACCGGACGCCTCATCATAGGGCACTTCATCACGTCGTCATCATCTGGGTCGTTCTCGCCCACTCGTAAAACAAAAAATAAGATGAAGGGTGCTCCACCCATGGCACGCGTGGAGCAATTTTGCTCTTATTAATTTATTTCCCTCCGACACACGCGTTTAATTTTTGGCCACGGTGTCCTTTGGTGCATTTTCGGTGTGTGTATGTGTGTGTGTGTGTGCGGTGTCCTCGCGATGTGACAATATTTCGCGGACGGAGCGTTTCGCGCTTTATGAGCGTTTCGCGCTACTTTCACGGTCCACTCGCAACCAGAGTCCCTTGGTTGTGGGTTTTTTTTTCCTTTTCGTTTATATAAATACCACGATGCCGACTTCTCCACCGAGATGGGGTTGAGATTTGGAGTGGACGAAAAGGCGACGAAAAGGCGCAGGATAGGCTAGAACCATACTATAGATATCTCTCCCGTTTGATTGGGTTTCGCATCTTGCCAGTTTTGTTTTATGCGTCTCTTCCGGTCGAGGACAAGGCGCCAGATACACACACAAACAAACACACACACACACGGAGCTCGACGAGGACTCTAATGAATCTAATTTTGTTTAATTAATTAATTTACTGACGCTGGAAATGAGAAGCCATAAGTCAATAATAATTCCTATCGCTCCTTCAAAGCGACGCGCCATTTATCTTCATCCGTCACCCGGGAAGCTCTACGGCGAGTGCCTGGGGGGTGGGGAAGTGGCAAGAAGGAAAACCGGGGCGATGAAATACGGTACGCTTTTCCTCCGCCATTTCCACGCCGTGGTCAAGATTAGAAGGAAGCCCGTCAACGAGAGGGAAACCAAATCCGAGCCGCGCCGCGTATATCCGGTTACATGTTGGCTTTTTGTGTGAGGTTTTTCTTCACGCTAGCTCTCTTTCTCTCAGCCACGCATCCTTGGCAAGGACACTCGAACTGTATGCGAGCGCGGTGCTTCAAATTTTCCTCCAAAAACAAAAAAAATGCAAAGGGTTGCTTGCGGTGGACGACGGCGAAACGGAAAACTGAAAACTTTACATTTGCTGGATGGCAGAGGATGAGAGGAGGAGATCCTGGACGGAGCTCGGGTGTCCTGAGACGGACCGAAAGCGGGTATGAATCGTGCGGCTATGTGCGAACTTACAGCCGTTGACTCCAACGTTTGTCTCGCGATCATCAACTTTTGTCGTTAGCCGAAATCAAGAAAATAAATTAAGTAATTGTGGTTATACTTCGTAGTTAAGCTGTAGCAAAAACGAACTATACATCCTTTATGCTTTAATACTGAATTGTGTCTACTTCGTCGTATTTATTACCGATTTCCCGTATTCATTTTGGCGCGCATAAGTATATTAACCCGGTAACTTGGGGATAGAAACTTATTTTCTTAGCTGTCAAACGACCCTCCCCATACGAAAAAACTGAAAAGCAGTTGCTGAGTATAACTGAATACTACAATCTCTTGATAGTAATTTAACTCTAAGATACACAAATCGGTTAGGAAGAATGCGTAGCGCAGAGACAAAAACTGATGCATTAGAGACAAAACTGATGATGGGAAAAGTGGATGATCACAAGATAAAAGTTGGAAGTAACGGCTGTATCCTTCCTTTCGCACTCCTGGAAGAAATACTCGAGTCGTGAAGACAAGCTGACGTAGAAAGTGGATAGGGTGTTAGGACACGCGGGGCACGGGGGGGGGGGGGGACAGATAAATCCACAATCATTTCTATTCCCAGTTTGCTGCCACATGCCTTTTCGTTTTCTTTTTTCCTAGATTGGATTTTATTTTTGTCAACGCCAAACGGTTCGCCACTCCTTCGGACCAAGTGCGTGGTTAAGGGCGGAAAATTGTATTTTTTCCCCGGTTCAACCAACCGTCTCCCGTTCTTGCAATTAAGCCAGGAAAAGCCTTCCGGGAGGCAAATGGGAAAATGAAAAATTATAATCAAAACTCGCAGCCCATCAAGCTGCGAACAATTATCATTTTCGGTGTGATTTGTTTTGCCGCCTGAACGGTTGCTGGTGATGATATCTTTTTTTTTGTTCCCATTCCTCCCCCCCCCCCCCCCCCCCCCCTGCCACCAAATTCACAACCCGGTCCTTCACTTCCTTCCCCCACAACCAGCCGCCCTCGCACCTTCCTCCAGGGGCCAATTACTCCACGGCAATAAAGTCATTACGCGCAGTCAAAGTCAAGAGGTCCTCCTTCGTGGGCAGCGACGCTTTTCGGGCTGGGCATTTGCTATTCATTTATCTTTCGCTCTTTTCCCACTTTTTCGAGACCTAATCCTTGCCTGCTAAAATCGGCTCACCCAAACGCGCCCAATCTACTGTTTGTCTTGTGTTTTTTTCCCCCTCCCTTTGAGAAAACCCTCCCCACGGGAGCATGCGAAATAAATTGGAGCGAATCTCTGAAAAATATTAATTGTTGTCATCCCTATAATTTTTCCCCTTTTTGTTCGGTTTTTTTTTCCGAGGTTCCAAGCGCGCCCATTTTCCTCATAATATTTATTTGCTGACAATGATGTCCTGATGCTCGATCGACGGCCAACGCTGGGTCAGTGGGTGAGTCGGAAAGGATACGGTGATGAAAATGTGGTGGAAAAGAGGAAGCCTCCTACCCATCCGCGCTGGCACAGGCAAGTCGCAATCCGCAGAAACATAACTGTCCTACTTCACTTCCTATGTTTTTTTTTTAACCTTCCTTCTCTAGCTCCCTTTTCCATCGGGCCGGCATTGGAAGCCTCGCCACAGTCCAGTTCGCTCCCAAGAGACACATTTTTGAAATTTTTAGGTTCCCGCAGCAATAAACACTCCGTGGATCGCAGAACTTCGTGCGACATCTCCGTTTCGTTTTTTAATGGGGGTTTTTTGTTTCGCTCGAAAATAATTGTTATTTTATGTCTTGCCCGTCGTGCCGGGCGGAAGTGCGGTCAATCAACGGATCAGCGCATTCAAAAAGGAATAAAGCCGGGTTTCGGGTTCGGGTCGACCAGAGGAAATTGTACACCAGGCACCAATTACTTTTTTCCCTACATTCCGTTTGCGCCAGAGTTGGCGGACGGAGGTGTGGGTGGACCTCGGCAAGAAAATATTTTAATTAATCGTTTATTGATATAACTCCGTTCGAGGCTGCAGCGGGAAGGGAGCGAGACAACATTGGGCCCTAAAACGATTCAGGTTTTTCCTCTAGGTCGATGTTCTGCAGCTGTTCAGATTTCCGTGAAACAGTCATAGGCAACTGCTTGGTGTATTAAATTCATTGGAATTGATGGGATTAAGGAAACAGTTAACCAACCTGGAGCAAATTAAGAATGTGTCGCATTGTTTCCGGTTGATTACAGGGAGTAAAGTAATAACGAAGTAAAGATTTTCCATTCGTGAAATCTGAAATAAACAGTAAGCAAATAGTTTAAAAAGAAACGCGTGTTTTGACGCCTTTTGACATGCATCGCTAAGACAATTTTGCAAACAAATCAGTACAGTTGACGTTGGGTCATTATCAACATGAAACTCACCCTCAGCTGTCAGACGGACGCTTTAGCAACAATGATATGTTTTGATGTTTTGTTAATAAGATTTTAACCACGAATGTATCGTAATTTCTTGAATTTAGATTAAATTACAATCCGAAATCACTATTGGTTTTTTATTTAATTTTTACCAGCCCAAGAATTTAGAGTGTACCTGATGCACAAAAACTTGACAGTTTTCGCTGGTTTGCGTTCCAGTTAGCTGTTAGCAGTTAGCAGTCTTTTAGAAACTCACTTTATTAGGAACTTTAAAAAAGGGTGCTAAAATTAAGTTCCTTTTTGATAAAAAAAAAATCGTGTACATCAGCCCCACTTCGTAGTTTGGCGTGGATCGGTAGGTTTGTAAAACGAAATCTAAATAGCATTTATGAATACCATTTTAATGTCAAATAATATTGTTTTCCCTCATCAAGCCACGAGAAATAGGCACACAAGACATCAGGACATTCTTGATTTCTATTTTTTGGGAATTCTTCATGTATTAACAAATTTTGGGATGTGACATGTAGATTTGACAGGTATCATTGAAAGCTATGGTCTTCAGACAAACTAATATGACTTTGAATTATTGATTCATCCTATGGACTTACCAGCCGATGTGTTGTGATAAACTATCAATCTTAATCTTACATTATATCGAATTAACGTTTGGATTTCATCTGTATTTTTGGATCACGGACTAATGCAAATGCAAAAATCAGTAATGCAAAAAATAGCTTATCTTTCATTTGCTCCTTTAATTTGAAACCGGTTTAAGATTACTCATCGCTTTTGGTTGCTTCAAATAAAATACACAACAAATCGAGTTGTTCAATTGAAAGAAATACTTCACAACGTTCGGGTTAAGGCTCATTGAATGTTGTCCTCTTCTTCTTCGCCGAGCAAACGCCGCGTTCGAAGACGCTTCGAAGGTAGTCAATCTGCTTCCCCGTAAACGAATGCTAGCTCTAGGGAGCATCGCAAAACCGGTGTCCGTCCGGGGCTGGAAATGCGTCACAGTCAATCGGCTTCGGGGCAAATTAATTTCAATTCACCTCAGCGCCGCAAGAAATGTCCTCCACCGCGGCAGGGCAAGGGAAGGCGGAAAGGGACGTTTGGTGGCGATTTCACTTAATGGATGCTGTGGCCACAGCGGGAAGGCGGGCGCGGCTATTGCGCGCAACTAAGCCAGCTAATTTAATAGTACATTAACCTTCCCACTTTACGTGCGTCCGAAGGACCGAAAAAGGCGCCGGCGTCTTCGCGCGGTGTCTTCGCTCCCCGGGGCGGCGGCCTTCTCCCGTCCTTCTTGGGAGGTTAATCCTGCCCGAGCCGTAAGCAGCCTCTTCACCACCACCCCCAAGGCGCATCGCCGTTCGATTACCCTTTTCCAAGCGGACCGAAAAAGGAGAAACCAAAAACTTTCCCAAGCCTCTCGAGGACCCAACACATTCGGTGCCCAACGCCCGGACGGGACTCTTGATTTCCTTTTTCTTGAAACCCTCTCGCATCCGCCGTCCCTACCTTCCCCGTGGCAACCCTGGCTCCTCTAGCGTCAGCCATTAATTTACACTTGATCCAGTTTCGAAAATAAAATAAACCTTCTCATCATCATCCCGCCCGCCTCCTGGGGCGGAGTGGGTATCCCTTTTCTTTGCGGCAATATTGCAATATCTCCACCCCCTCTACCCTTTCCAGCCGCCACCTTGGCCCGTGCGGTATCCTTGCAACCGATATAATGGGACAATTTCCACGAAGAAGCTGGCCGGTTTTTCCCAGGATCGTTCCCAATCGTCTTGCCGTTTGACTGAGTTGGGACGAGGTGGGGGATCCTAAGAGAACGAGGGGGTAGGGGAGGAGGAAGGACCGTCAGATCGCCCCTTCGGTCACCACCCTTTTGCACCGCAATGGCGCCAGTCGATCCCCTTGACCATTCGGGCGCTCGCCCTCTGCTGCAGCTTGTCATCTGCGATTAACGTTCAAATTAATTAAAAATGAAGCCAAGCATTTATGGTTACTCCAAGCAAGGGAGAGAGAGAGAGAGAGACATAGAGGCATTCACAGTGTCCCCAAAAGGACATACACAATCACACACACACACATATGTGAGCGATATAACACCGAAGGCGGTAGCGGTTCGACGTTGTCGACGGTTTCTTGAATCAATTCTGCAACCGGACTCCTCAGACCCTCCCAATCGGCAAGCTAGCGGCCACCAATGTCACCAGCCTCTACATCCTTCACTCACACACACACACACACACACACACACACGCTGACACATGGCAGGCGCACCGAGTGGACGGCTTTGGGGCGGAAGGCTTATGCTGGCTTTCGGGCTCGAGATGCTTCATTTGTACGGGTCATTAAATAATAGGGAAAGACAAATAAAGTTTTCCACCGGTTGACCCTCGACCGTACTCCGGAAAAGCCCCAACCCCTTCTCCATACTCTCCACAACCCTACCCCCGCCCCCCCCACGCCCACTCGTTACCATCGTTTGTGCTGAGATTCGCCCACTTTCACTCTTTCGGCGTTCGACTTTTCTTCCCATCGACGGACTTTTCTTCCACCCTATTTTCTCTAGTGCCCTACGCTTTCCCTGTACGTCTTTCAACCTGCAGAAAGGGGTTGTGAGGAGGGTAAGGATAGATATTTATGTTGCGTTCGCTTTTGTTCGCCTTTTAATTATTCGACTTCGGATTTGGATTTGGGCTTGGTGCTTGCGGTGCCAAAGGTAGCGCCCGGATCAATCCAGTCGAGGTCGGGTGAGGTGTGGGATCAATGTTAGTCGAAAACTTTCGCGGAAACCAACCTTTACCAGTGAATGCTGGGCCCAAGACATTCAAAAAGAAACTTTTCCAGTTCTATTATTTCTTTTAAATATTTTTGTCTACATCGTTCCCGACTCTATCTAAACAACTGCTTCTAGACAATCACAACCAACTGTAAGAACACATTCATCACTCAAATAAACTCTTGTTATTCAAGACATTCCCAAACCGTATCCAAAACTCCACCAGCTCCAACTAAAATCGTTTACATGACGGTGGTTCGGATGTTAACCGATCCGACATGATGACTCGAGTTCCGTTCTCTTTGTATCACTTTGACAGAAGATGCGATATCCAAATGTAACCACTCCGACATGATAAACCCGACGTTTAGTTGGAGTTGGAGGTGTTTTGCATACACTTTGGGAATGTCTAGTAGAACGCTGGAATTTTAGTTCCATGCTGAATGTGTGCCAACAGTTAGTTGATGATTGTCTATAAGCAACAGTTAGTTGTTTAGATGTAGTCGGAAACGATGTATTTTTCGCTTTTTTACTTCATGCTCGCCACATTGGTATCCCCACTCGTTTGAAAAGGTAGGAAAGGTGTGGGAACATTCGATCAAATTACATCGCATCGTGAAAATGTGAAGAAGAGCCCACACGTTTCTTTGATACTTTTTTTTACGTCTCAAAAGCACCTATGAAGAGGTTAATTATTTGAGATATTACCTCATCAAAGAACGCAGATTTCTCTGAGATGCACCTTTTTAGAGAATCAATCATTTGTAGGCAAGAAGAGCAGCTACATATGACTATTCTGGAGCAAATGGTCCCCATGCCATCCGTCGTAAATTTTTGAAAATAATATCAATAGACTCATTATCATCACTCGTGTGAGAAATGTTTCATTGCGCAGCCTACTAAGACATGAAATAGTTTGTTTATGACCTTTGTGCTTGTTCGTACCTGAAGTGACCGAAGTCAGCTACTTTTAACATCTTTCAAATAGAGCTAGACCTTAGGAATACATATAACATTTTTATGTTTTTGAATGTTAATTTCTTTAAAACTTCTCTCCCTCAATCGAAAAATAATTAACCGCTGGAAAGGTCAGCAATTGCAGTGCTTCCGAACCTCCACTTCTGATTGTTGATTTATATGAACCGGACACGAGCTCCCACTCGGTGGAAAATCGCTGTGGGAACGGAGCTCCGAAACAATCAACGCACGCCGGCAAATGGGGCCAACACTTTGTGTTAATAAAAAAGAAAATGGTTAAAGGATTCTCGAGGGTTCGACGTACGACGAAAGCGTTGTCCATTAAATGCCCATTTACGCCCCACTCGAGGAGTTAGGGTGGAGCGTCCGTTTTTCTATTTTCTTTCCTTGCCCGTGAAGTAACCGACCGGGGAAAGAAAATGGGAAGCGTGGAAGCAAATATTCAAATATATTAAATCGCCACCGGACGTGCGCGTACATTCTCTCGTCCACTTGCCCGTTGCAAGGAGATGTGGTGGGGTGGTAGGGGATGAGGGGCAGCTGGCATTCGTATGGTCCTCCGCCGGAGGCGAAGGTGTGTGTAGGTAGTGCCATTGTCTTCGATGCTCAACAAATTCACTGCAAATTGAAACGTGACCACGAATTTAAATCCAAAAATTACCTACCCAAGACGGTGAGGCGGCGCCGACGCCTTTTGCGAGGTCCAGTGGCGAAGAAAGAAAAGAAAAGAAAGAAAAATGTTGTTCAACCCCCTTTCGGGCATGTATGCACGTACGTGGAGGTGGACACACGCACCGATACCAGAGCAGCCGCCAGGTTTTTCCGTAGATTTTGAGGCAGGCAAAGCAGAGGAAAATCTTAATAGATTTTTTCCTCTCCAGTATCCCAAGGATTTTTCTACCAGTTCCGAATGTGTGTGTGTGTGTGTGTCTTGGTGTGGGTGGGTTGAGAGGGAAGCATGTGGAATTGGCTGTGGGCGTCACAAAGGCGATCGAGCCAACCACTTGCCGTTGGTGTTTTTTGGTTCCACTTCCCAAGCAACGCATTCCTTTTTTCCGTTACTCGATGCAACATTTTCCGAATGCTACCCTTTTCCTTTCCAATTTCCATCCGGGACATTTTGGACCGGTTTTGGACCCCTCTCTTGCCCTCCGCTGAACCCGTGTATAAACTCTTGATGGGATTCGATGGCTTCGGAGAATTTCAGGAATGGGCTATTGGAAGAAAATGGAAGAAAATTTAAAATAAACAATATATTACCCACACTCACCCCTCCGCCGTGCCTCCTCAGCTAGCACCTTCCGAAGGCAAGCCCGAATGGTGGCAGGGCAGTATTTTTTAAATTCTGTTTACGACACTTACCCTCTTCGATGCGCTACCGACTGTTGACTTGTCCCAACGAATCCATCGCCATAAACTCAACGGCAAAGTTCAAGTGCTTGCACGAAGGCGCTACCTCCGCAGCAGTTGTGTGCTACCTATCAGCACGTTCCTGACGGACATTGCTAGGTGCGAGGGTAAAAGAAAAATTAAAATGTTGAAACATGAACCTTCGAAACGCCAGGAGTTTCTTTTTTCCTAGCATGGACATAAATCTCAGTACGATGAACTTTTCAGGAGCGTAATTCAGGATCAATGTGATATACCGTCCAAATCCCAAACGACTTACATTAAGAATTTGGAAAGTTGTCCATATCCACTTAGGATCGCATACTACGAGCAACGATAATATCCCTCCTTGGTGAGGTTTTCTACCTTCCTTATCAACCACGAATCAGACTCCAAAGTTTAAAGAAACATCTGCTTCGTGGGAATGTGATGGCGAGGCACACTGTTTTGAAGAGTTGAACAATCCGCATCATAATGAATATGAACAAACATCCTTAGGTGCCTCTGGTAAACCTCCGGTAGGCATCGAACAATGTCATTCAAAAATTATACAAAAATAAATGACCGGAGAATCCTTCCATATGGTAAACACCTGCAAAGTTATTTCTAACGTGTTATACAGCTTGCCATCCGCCATGACCACCGTATTTTTTGTCAACTGGATGTCATTTAGAGCCACAATCTGTTTCATACAGGGAAAGCTCGAACAAAAACTAAATCAATGTGTTTTACCACCTGTTGATGTCTATCTTGATTCTGGTGCTAAGCGTTCCTTAGTTTTTCAAGGAAATTTAAACGCGTCCAAATTATCATTTATGATTGTGTTCAGGTTTTGTTACAGGATAGTTACAGGATAGATAGATAAGATTACATTAAGCCTTAGCTGGTAAATAAGTTTAATACTGAGCCCAAGTACTTCCGTTTTCTTGTCAAAGGCGTAATGTTGTAAACACGTTGAGAAGCATACTTAAGGATAAGCAGTTGAAGAAATCTTTTGGCTATGAGCGTGAATAGCTATGCATTGCTCCAAAAGAAATCCTCACACTTCACTCGAGTGCTGGGAATTTTTGTAGACTGAGCTGCCAAATGTTCTCTACCGTAGATTTATACTCCTTCTAGTTGTACTCCGTACATCAGCCCCTTCCCAACCCACCCTGCTCGACCATCATAAACATCAGTCAGAGGATCACAAACAATCAGTCTCCCGTTTGCCGCCTGCTTGCTCCAACCACCGACAGGTGGCGAATCCTGCCTCTCCCCGTCAATCGCGTGACAAAAAAAGGGAATTCGAAATGAGAGCACCCGGAGGCGGCGGAAACCATAAGGTTAAGGGCCGACACAAATCATGATGAACCACGGGAAAGCGGTAGGGGAGCCACGGAAGTTCCACAAGCGGGAACATTTTCACTTACTAATCAATTATGAACGCAACCTCTTAATTATCTCTATATCTTTGCGACCGCAACCGCGGAACGAGTGTCCCGGGGAGGAGGCACGGGGGGGGGGGGGGGGCGGAGGAAGAAAACTGTCACAGCCCGAAGGGCTCGCAAACTTTGGCCTGCCGCGAGTCGCACCGGATGGAACGTTGGAACCATAATACCAAAGGTACAGGAAACGGTAATCAAACAGATTAACATAAATTTAAAAGGACTCGGCCGTCGGCGGGAAAAACCATTCCGGCGCGTGCTTTTACCGAGTATGCCTGCTACCTCTCTCTCTCTATCTTTTCTCCTTCTCGCACTCTGTCATCATTCCCTCCTCCTTCTGCTCCGTCCCGCACCAAAGGTTGGACTCGATACGGTTAGAGCGAGCCTTCGCAAACAAAGTGAACTCCGTTATTTTGGAAGCGGGCTAAATTTTTCCCGCTGCCAAATTCCTGCACTCCTACCTCATTCTCATCCCCCCTCCTTTTTCTCACCCGCTTTCCACCGGCCTTTTTCCCGAATTTTTCATCCATTCTTTCGCGCTTGATCAATTATTCTCTTTGGGCCGGCCGGCCTGCGTACCGTTGCGTAATGAGTTGTTTATGCACGCGGATAGCTTGTTCTTTTCCCGAGCGCCCCGCGCCAGGTTTTTCCTTTCGCCTTCACCTCGCCTTCACTTCTTCGCGGTGCGTTTATCCGCCCTCGCGCAATAGTCTTGCACTCCACTCGCGAAAACCACTCCAGCCTGATTGCGTGGAGTTAAAATTAAAAATTTAAATCGCGGCCCCCCACGCTTCGGCTGCGGTCTCCTTCAGAAAACCACCATCCCGTTTTCGATGGGGAAGCCCGGGGAAGGGCAGAGATTTTAGTCGGATTAAAGGTGAAACCGAGGCACGGTGGATTCGGAGGTTTGCGTAAGTAATTCTGGTCCTCTTGCCTCATTCTGGCCGGCGCTGGGGGAAGAGAAATGGGAGCAAACTTTCCCACTCGCGGAATGGGAGCAGGCTGCCTTTTGCTTTGGTCTTTCGTTGGGTTCTTTCTTCCCCATTCTTTGCCTCATACCCATTTTCGGCAAAAACTCCTCTCGACTTTGATTTAACAATCTTACGTCAATTACTCGTCGTCTCCCGCGTCACTCCGGCGTGGAGGAGCGTTACAAATTACGGGGCTTTAGGGCGGGGGGCAAGGGAACAATTTAAACGAGTGCTACCAGCCCTACCAGGAGCCCCATCTAGCTGGTTGTGACCAACGATTTTGCTATGCAGCCACGCGTGGATTTTTCTCACAAATTTCCTACCGGTTCAGGGAGGAACCGTGCAAATTGGCTTGGGAAAGGGAAGGCAACGGCGGAACGGAGATCAAAGAGAAGGCATCACTTTTGCTGAGCTCCTTGAGACACGGGAAAGCATTAAGAAAGTTTTCAGTTGAACAAACGCGAGCCGCGAGTTTGAAGGTACGCAGGCGGGGCTGGGGAAGCGAGAGGATTAGCAAGCGGGAGCTAATTCTTAAAATACACGCAATCAAGTGATTTTTCTGAAGTCGGAGAAACGGTTCTCCTCCTTGCACGTCAACCATCGCACGACCATGGTTCAATCAATGGATCTCAACGATCTTCGAACAGGGTGAAAGAGTTGATAGACCTTCTTCCCCAATCTTCCTTCGAACAGCAATCACAAACATTCAGGGAGGAAATTAACAAATGAGAAAATGGAATTAATAACCAACAAACTATTGGTGCATTCACATTGCCAACAGTGGGTTGCGTAGCAATTTATTTTTTAACCAATTCTCCTTTATTCGAAAAGGATGTAAAGTAGTTCATTTTCAAAAACGGGAATGGAATGCTTTTTGAGCCATCACGTTGTATTTTAAACATACTCTGATTGAGACAAATGGAGCTACACTCTCGACACGTACACTTTCTGTAGAAACAGTGTTCGGGGACTACTAACAACCCTCCTTAGCTTCTTTAAACCTAACTTTGCCTATACAAACCTCCCTTGTCACTAACGTCAATTGCATATTGTTATTGTTTACTATTTACTCGAAGTAAGGATAAAGCCAAGTTCAGCGAGGATCTCAACGTTAGAGAAATGCGATTTAGTCAATGTGAAGGAATTTTATGGTGTAATACAACATATTTTCATACTTTCTACACAAGCGATCTTTACATGCAAATCGCCTATCAACTTTCACACCCTGGACTGATCAATCTCAGTGGCCCATTTCGTTAAAATATTAGATCATCTGTGCATGGAAGTCGTTTTTCCTGTGACTTCCATTTATTAACTTCCTTTCCTTTCGATTTGTCAAAATTGTAGCCAGCTACGTGGATTTTGGTTGTAGGAACAGAGGTTGTAGAACATCTCTGGACCTTTGTGAAGCTAAATAAAATGAAGGCAATCTTTCTTATACATCTTCTAGTCAATCGTTTCGATGCAATTTTGAGACCGCGTCTGACAACTCTTACCAGTTCAAAAATTTCTAAGTGAATTGAAATTTACTCACCGAAAACAATCGTGCATTGTCCTAAGAACATCACTCCGTGTTGGGCAGGTTACACTATTCTTCCAGGAAGCTACAGGAAATCCGTATGGACATAGTTTTCGGCGTCCATGGGAGTCCATCCATTGCCCTTCGTCAGAAGCCGGAAGTACAACTTTAGATCGCGGGCTTTGGCTCCTAAATTCTGCTTTATCATGCCGTTTGGTTGCTTATGTCCGCTTACAGAATGGACGCTATCTATTTTTTAACAGATTGTTTTAATGATGCTACGGTTGACACCTCATTTGTGACGAGTTATCGATCCTACGATCCTTGGTCGACCTTTTTGGAGCGTAGCAAGTTCAAGTTCGTCTACTAAATCGCAGTTCCAGCACGACCATTGCGTTGAACCATACAATTGCGTCCAAGAAATTGTTTAAAAATAAATTACACGGAAGAATAGGCTACGTCGCCGAAAATGTGCAGCTTTAATTGTTCAGATGCCATCCGCGATTCCATCGATTATATTCATTTTGTATGCAGATTGCTGTTAAAAATAGACTTTAACATGTTGAACACCGTGGAAGAAAGTACATCTCTTCGAGAGTGATCTGTTTTGCTTTATTTATTGAATGCACATCAAATACTTCCGCTGCCTCGTTTCGAGTAAGTCCTGATCGCTTCCGTGTGTGAATACTCAAAACGAAATGTTTTCTCGGATTAAAATGCTTGCAGATCATCGTCAAAACCAGACGATCGCACACAAGCAACCAAAAACAAGCAAGCAGCAAATGAAATTAAAAACAAATTGCAACTGGTCGACGTTTAGATCGAAAACTATTGGCGAAAAAAAGCGTTATGCAAGTAATCTTACCGATCGGAAGGTAGCATTACGCGGTCAACGGGAAGAGAGGGAGACGCAGGAGGGGCAGGGAGGAAGAAAATACCGTACACACCGACGCTTTCCCGACCAAGGGATGAAAAACCCGCCGACGGGCAGCAGATCGCATCGCAAGCAAAAACAAAAAAAAAATCCACAAATCTGTCAATTCAAAATGCAATAACATTCATTCCGGCATGCTTACATACAACCAACCCCCCCCCCTCTCCCTCCCTCTCCGTTTCTACCACTCCACCCTCTGGAAGGCATGTGTGAGAAGCCTCGGAGCCTTCGTTTTTTCCTTTTTATCCTCCAGCGAACGCCAAGCTTTCCCGCGGCTCCTCGACCAGGGGAAAAAAAGGTGACGACATCCCCGGTGACAGAGTGGTTTTCCAGTGGCAAGGAGGGGAAGGTGGCGTTTTGAAAAATTTATTAGACACGCCGGAATTTAATCTATCGATAAAAATAAATTCCGATAAATTAATGTTTATGGTAATCGTTAAAGGCGCGTAATCGAATCCGAGCGCCGAGCGGCAAAGGAAAATGTCGGTGCCGTGGGAAAAATGACATCAAACTAGCGATACAAGCGAGAAAGAGAGAAAGAGAGAGGGAAAGAGAGAGGAAGGGGGGAGCAAATCTTCGCTAGGAAGAAAACTCCCCCCCCCCCCTCCCACCTCCCACACTGGCGCGAATGTGAATATTTTAAAGTCATTTCGGCTCAGATATCGGCAACGGGAAATCGGCGCTCGTTCACCCGGTGGAAAGGGGCAGAGGGGAATGATGGGGGAGTAGGGGGAAGGAAAATGCTTGGACAGTACCATACCCAACTCCTCAGCCACCCCCTACCCGAGGGGTAAGGTTAGGAGAGGACATCTGCGGCTTGGTTTTTTTTTTTCCATTTGCATTTTTTGTTCCCATTTCCCGACGTTCGACTTTCGCGTGCCGTCCCATTTTCCACCCACCATGGGTTGTAAGGGGAGGGGGGGGGGGGAGGAGGATGATGGAATTTGCAGTGAATAAAATCGGCTTACGGTGAGCGATGGTGAGATTTTCCAGCGCTTTGAGGAGGCGAACGGTTTTCCGTTGCGAAGGTGCAGCGTTTTATTCGCAATAACATTATTTTCATTCGGCGGCATCTTATGCCGTCGAGGAGTTTTCTCGGTGTTATTATTATTTATTTTTGTATCTGCCATTGCGCATACAGGTTCTCTTCATTTTACTTCCAACAAGTAAGCACGGCTAGCCAGAACAATTGCCGGAGGAAAACCTTCGTTTGTGATCTCTCCTCCTGGTGGTGCGTTTTTTCGGGTGGAAAACTAAATAGCTGATAGGGAAAAAAGTGCAACCTTGCGTCGCAATAGTTTGGTTTTGCTCATGGAAAATGGGAAGAAAATAGCTTCAATTAAACACACACATTAAAGTCAGGTCCTTTTGAGCACGCTAGCGAAGGCAATTGAAGGCCTTTGGGTGCGATTGGAAAATGCTTTTCACACCAAGAAAATGTGCACAGAAATTGCAAATCGGAGAGAGAAGTTGAAAAATCTGTTCAAGTTTCGGTTTCGCGAGCCAGAAAAAACCGGTAGCTCCTTCGAACCATTAGGTTTTGTTTCGGCCCACCCATATTCCCTCACCCTTTTGCCCACCCTCTCTCACTCTTTCTCTCTTTCTCTCCTGCTTTCTACCTCTGTATCTCCGGGACTCTTCGTCTCCGTAAGTCGCCCTTATCAGGCGCTTCTAATCCCATACGTGGCTCAGCCGGAAAACGTTTGACTGCTGCTGCTTCGATTTTGCGTTTCCTCTCGCTGGACAACGGTGACTAGGGAGGAGGAGAAGGGGCACCGATGAAGGACGAGGCAACGAGCCAACGGAAAATGCAGATAAAAACCCAACATACACACACACACAGACACAGACACGATAGTGATGACTTTAGTCGGCGTTCGGCGGCTGTCGAATTGCACGCCGGGATTGATTTTATTACTGGAAAATTTTATTACATTTTGAAACACACACACACTGTCGTTTGCCCTGCACGATCAAGCCTCCGCCTACTCCTCCACGAAACTCGGGAAACGCGGATTCTTTATCGCCTTCAATCGGTTGTGTGTGTGTGTTATTTTTTTGTGTGTGCTTCTCTTTCATTCTTTTTCCTCCTTTTCCTTACCCGTTTTATTCGTTTTATTTCCACCCGTGTGCCGTCCACCGTGTGTGTAGTTTTCTTCCAACGTGCACCACGAAAAGCAAGCGTGAAGTGCGAACAAACCATTTCCACATCGGCTTCCGGTGTTTCGGAGCGTTTCCGCCGTGGCGAGCCGGAGACCAGGAAACGAGGAAGGCATGAAATGGAAGCCTTGGCGCACACACCGGTGAAAAATGGCCGGCAGAGGACGGAGCACGGTGGGAAGGCAAATAAATACACCGTAAGTTAAAGGATGATTTCACCGCCACCACCCGCCTGCAACAGGGGAGGAAGGGCGGGGGGAGAAAGATGGAACGTACGAACGTTTTACACCCCTTTTCTTGGCGGGGGAGAATAAAATGCAAAATACAAAATACCAAACAATTTAGAACCGATAATCGAACCGTGCATCGAAAGACGTGTGTCGAACTCTTGAGGGCGTAAGGTACATTCGCTGTTCGATTTGGCAGAGTTCTGCTGCTCCGTTTTTATGCCGAAAAGATTGAGGAAGTTTTCAGAGCGTTGAAGTTGAAGTAATGGTCTTCTCAGTGCAAAAACAAAATTGTTCAAAAGACTTGTTCATGAGTTTCCAAGGAAGCAGACAGCACTCGGTATACAGCTTGATAAAGAAACAAACCGAATCGCCAAGAAGCGCAGGACTTTATTTGTAAAATTTGAAGCATGTGGGATGGAAATCCATCAACAACAGCAAAAAAAAGAATGTGGAAAAGAACACGTACTTATTTAAAATGGGCTGCTGCAACCTTCAGAATGGGTCTGAGTTGCTGCAACCCGATCTTAATCATTTGTCTTCTAAAGTAATAAAACACTTTGCCAAGGAGTATAGTCAATAGGTCTCAGATGTTGTGCAATATTTCTTTGCCTTCTTGCACGACCTGCCATTTGGCAATTAACCGATACACATTTTCTGCAATAACGCCGACCGTGGACACACGATGCACGTCTGTCAGATTCTGAGCTGTCATTTCAAGATGATAAAAACCCTGCAGTGCAATGATGTTATTGTTTGTTTACATTGCCTTTAGGCGATAGGAGCGCAATGAAATGCACGTTTGACAGTTAAAATCTCTAAATTTTGCAGTCGTCTTACACCTCCAATGCAAATTTTTGTTTATAATGAATGAGTATACATGTATACAACACAGCCGAACTAAAGGATAGCTAATGTCAGACAAAACGAAAATGTGTTAACAAGCTTCTTACGTGTGTGCGTGTAATGCATTGCGAATACGACCAAATAGAACGTTTTTCTGTGAACCGTCCTGCGTTCCGATCTTGATTTTTGACAGCTTATTTATATTTATGTAGCAGATGTTGGGTACATGTTGATACCAATTAAATAACATCACATGCCGTGTTACGTGGCGTGAGTCCTGGCATGCAAATATTGGGTTTTCCGGCAGCAGGTTGTTATTTGCTTGTTTAGTTGTTGTCATTGGATAGGAAAGCTTGCTTCTACTCGAGCAGAGAGGCACCAAGCGTTCGTTCCACAGCAGCAGCAACATTAGCACCCAAGGGTTAAGCCTGTCTCGCGCGACATCGCAAGTGTTGAATTTGGCGTTGTCGCTCGAACCGGATCACTGTTGGTAGCTGGTTTCGCTTGGTTTTATTTTTATTCGCTTGGTCCAGCCCCTCTCCCGCCCGGAGCCCGCCTGCCGATGCGTGCGTGTGTTTGAATTTTCCACCGATTTTCACCCACCTCCGCCCGCAGCTCCCAACCGCTCCGCCACCGTGCTTCCGCGCTGGCAACAGCGAATCGGCTCGATAGCCGGATGTGCTGATTGTGCAAATTCCAATCCTCTCCTGCTCCTCCAGCCACCACCACCACTACCACCCTTCCGGTCAACGCTTTTCCGGGCGCTCGCTCGAGCTCGCGATAGTTTTTCGGAAAAGGGCGAAAAGTGTCGAAAAATACGGGCGTAAGCGAAAAGCGGCCGGTGGAACCGGAAAAAAAAAAGTGAAACCCCATTCCCGCGTGGCAGTGAAAGGGGGAAATTGAAAGGAAGTAACAAAAAAAAAAAATGGACGAAGGAGGAAAAGCCAGCAAGGGGACATTACTAGACCTAGACAGGCTGGCGTGAGTTTGAGATTCTGCTTGGTGGGGATGCAAAAATAAGGAAGGAAAATAGGCAATAGGCCCATTCGCCGGGCAGTGGAAATTCGATGGTCGCGCGTTTTCCAGGGCGCTTTTTGCGCCAGCACCCGATGGATTGATTGATTGATCGATCGATTGCTATTGCTGCGTCGGGTCTTTTTGCTTCTCGAACCCGTTCACTACATTCTTGTAACTTTGATGGAGCAAAACATTAAAAAAAAGAAAGCCCAACTCGCTCCGTCCTCTGGGATGCCGTGATGATTCTGGGCTTTATTTTTTTGTTCGGCATTGCCACGAAATTGGATCGCAATTGAAAGGACCCTGAGGTGAGCAAGGCAAGCGGAAAAACTGCCGTGTGAAAAAGGTACTGGCCGTCAACACTAATCGATTAACAAACGTTTGCAATTAGCACCACCCGATAAGTGGGGAGGAGCGTGGTGGTGGGGGGGGGGTGTAGGAGGGATTGGCTTTGTCTCACCCCCTCCACTGTTTTCCACTTCCCATCAAAGACTCATTAGCATCGGAAAATCGGGTTAAAAACTAAGGCCGAGGGCCGCAATCCCCACTCCGCCCGGTTTTCCCAGTGTGGTTTCATCCTAAGGGTCACACATAGATGAGTGCAAACACTCTCACAAACACACAAACACACACACACACACAAACATTCCAAAGCTGGGTTGGAAAATCCCTTTTGGGGAAGGTAGCGCGCTGACAATAGATCGATTATCGATAATCTGTCTCTGCTTATCGCCCGCACCGAAAAGCCCATGGAAAACCGGGTCTGGTTTGGATCGCTGCGGACGTTTTATTTTCCGCTTTTCCGACCCCCCTGACCACACGAGCAACAACAGCTCCAACACGGAGGGTTTTCCCGCAATCCTTTTTTTCTTCTTCTTTTTCCTCTCTATTTAATCGGAAAAGTGTTGGACTGGAATGAATGAATTGAAATTAAATTACATCATAACTACGCGCGCCGGGCGGGGGTAGAGGTGCATACGGTAGCAAGAGGATGCCATGGAGCCAACCCTCGTTTCCAACAGCTCCTTCCCCCCACCCCCCACCCACCTCTCCTCCCATGGGAGCTGCGGTGGAGCCGACAAATTGCACACTTTTATCCGATCGAAGCACCTGTTGACCGCGCGCGCCTACGAGGGTAAAAAGGTTCGATTTCGGTGGCGGAAAAAAGGCGACTCAAATCAGAGCGATCATCTGCATCATTCAATTAGTTTGGTCCCTTTTTTCTCGTCCCCCGTTGGAAGGGGTGGTGGGGGGAATGGAGGGAAAAACCAGCTCACCCGGGCGCATTCGTTGGAGCGTCGGTGTGTGGTTTTAATTAATGCAATCACCATGGGTTTGGGAAAATTCCTTCATGTGCTGCTGGTAGCGTGGGGAAGTATGTCCTCTCTACCATCACACTTTCGGCCCGCCGTTCAAAGAATTTTGAAACATGTGTGGAAACACACAAAAACTAAGAGAAGAGAATCGGTTGGCAAATTCTTCACTCAGATCCGTTTTTGTTTTCCTTCTTCTCCTTTGTTGTCCATCCCTTCCATGGTTCCGTTGCCATTTTCACATGGCAGTTTTCCAGTGGAAGCTCGCTTCGTCCGGTCGTGCACTCGAAGCACCTGCCCGTTTGTCAATTGGTCACTTACAGGCAGCCAGCCGTTTGCAATCCAATCGACTGCACGCGTATGCACGGTGGGTCCGACAGCGAACGAATGGCGGACAAACGATTGAAGGTTGGGTAACATACCGAAAATGTAATTCCAGTTCAAACCTCAACCGTGCCGTGCTCAGCTATCCCGGACACTCAGCAGTGTCACAGCATAATTATAGTATGAATCTCCTGTGCCATAATCCCTTCAAATACTCCATACGCATTCCCCATCGCTTCGTCGACAATTGGACTTCACCTTTTTTTAGGGCCTCTTACTGACCTCAGTTAAAAGCCTCATCAGTTGAAACGTTTCCTTTCAAATAAGGCCCTAGCCCTAATTGGAGCTGTACATTAATATTACTATTAAATTGGGTATGCTATAGCCTAGGCTTTTGTGAGCCTTTGCACTTCACCCTCGGAATCGTGTTGATTGGAAAACCAGCGTACCTTCCGTTTCAAGTCAGTCGCATTGCTACTTGCGAAGCGTTTTGATTACTACTCCCTTGTACAGCGCCCTTTGACAACGCTGGAGATATGTTTATTTTTAAAACTAAAATATTTCATTTTTCAAAATGTAAAGAACCTTAAATTTGTTTGCTTTTTCGACAGCACTGTTTCCTGCAGATGTGAAGTAAGCCCTCAGTTGTTACCCATTTAGCACGGTGTTATTGTTAAACAGCTTTAAAAAAAAGTCGCAAATAACAAACGGAGTTGTAAGGTGAACTCTATCGATGACATTTGATGGTAAACATTGACATTTCCTGGTTGATTTTAATGATAGCAGTGTTCAAGGGCGCTTCCATAGCATGCACACTCCGGCTGTCTCATATGCCAAAGAAAATTGTGTTGCTTTTTTATTAATCTTTTCAGAGCTTTATTTTTTTGTGTGTTGTGTGATTTTTATTTTTAACATACCCTTTTTAATTATCTCCTTTAAAACATTTCTTGTTTCATTTTTTTTTTTCATCCGAACTTACTTATCAATTTGTCCACCGTCCAGCCCGTAGTGCAGGTGAAGGTTTTTGCTTACCGGCGCTTCGATCGTTCCGTTACCACTCGCGGACGTGCGATTGAATTAAACTCAGTGCAACACGGTGCGCTTGGGAAAGGATGTGTGAAAATTTCCCAACACCACCCTTACCCCTGCTCCTGCTCCTCGTACGCCGCCCGAACGCCACCAATGGATGCAAATCCTTGCAAATGTGAAACCGATTTTGATCACCAAGCTTTGTTCTACTGGCGTGGCGCACTCAAACTCATAAAAAAATCCACCCCTTTCTAGGCAGCAGAGCGGGGCCAAGGCAGGGGAAACCGGCGGACGAGTTGTTAAGCGCTCGTAAGCCAGCGTGTAGAGCGTTCTGTAAATCCCCAGCCGTGGCCAGAGTCGGGCGCGATCAACACAATCGCGTGCTGCCGAACGGGTTAGCCGCCGAGCCCGGGAAAATTGATGAGTGATAATTGTGTTAGCATTTTTGATACGTTTTCCGGTTCGGCGTTTCTTTTTTCTCCTCCTTTTTTCTCGTTCTATCTTCGTTCGTTTCGACTGGCTTTTCCCGGTCCGAGGTGGTGGCCTTCCTTGCTTCATTGTTTCGTGCTGTCCGCACGAAGAGATTTTCCGATGACGTATGGAAAACGCCAGCAAGGGCTTTCCAACGCGGCAGACTGCACACGGCCAGCTGTTGAGCGCATGGACCGATTTTTTATTTTATGTTTTTGCCTTTCGTTGTGGAAAATGATTGAACACGATAGTTTCGGATGTCATTCACACAAATTGAGTCCTGTCGCTGCCTCTCTGAATCCACTCTAGACACATCGTCCTTTATTTGAGTGTGTGTCTGTGTGTTTGTGCATACGTTATAGCATTGGAAAAATCTAAACCATCCTAGGTACATGCCTAATGAACCCACAGCAAGTGGGAATGCACTTTTGGCGGTATTCGATGGTGATTTATTTTATTTCTCGCTGTTCTGCTTGTGTTTTAATGGACATTTTTCGTATCGTAAGGCGATCCCAGTGAAGAATGAAACCGTTACACTAGGGGCAGCTTTTCAAAATCGAACTCTCTGATCCTCCCCTCCCCCTTTGTGTGCTTTCTCTATTTTCGTTCAACATATTCATTGCAGATAACCCTAAAATGTTCAAATGTTCACAAAGAATTCTACGCGAATGATTCTTCTATTGAGTTCTGAAGTAACACTCTCAAACGATTATAAAAAATTTAAACTAAGCACTTGAAGCCTATCATCAAATCCAAAATATTGAAGAAAAAAATTCTTCATCAATGCTATCACTAGGTTCACTAGAACTTACAACAGGTACATTTCTACCCGTTAGTTTCAGCTATCTGGCATAAGTATTTGATGGAGTTCTCATGTTAAACATCTAGGAATGACTTTGGACAAACGTCTCACATTTAAGGAACATGAAAATACTACAACTAATAAATGTAAAAAATATTAACGTAATTTCATGGTTTTCTCAAAAGAAAATATGACCTGAGTTTATCAAAAACAATCTTGTATTCGACACTGTAAAGGCCGAATACCTGTTTGGTATTCCTGGGTGAACTCTCACAAATTTAAGTTACAAAGAATTTACAGCAAATTGCTTAGAAACGTTCCGAACGTGACTTCGTTAGGCAGCACTTCTCCTACATACATAGTTCACAAGATTTAAAGAATTGAATCCTATCTAACTAAATAAAACACCAAGTACAAGCGAAAATCATGTACATATCCTAACTTCGTACTGATTGAATCTCTCCCCCTTCTTGATCGTGACATTTATCCACAAATATCCTTATTCCGCTTCGTCTTATCTCTTCCTATAATCACCGTTCAGTAACAAACCCATTATAAATAATCATACTTTTATTTAAAGTTGGTTAGAAGCTTTTGGTTAGTTGTCAGAAACATAGCTTTCCTTTATAGAACAGCAGAAGAAATTGAACCAGTTACCGTAAAGCGTTTCTTTTCCTATTTTTTCGAGTGTATGCTCGGAGTTTGGCTTACACCAGAAACTAACAGTTCTGTTAATTTGCAGGTCACCGATGAAAAGCCACAGGGAAACTCGGTTAGTGCTCCCAGGGTCACGGGATCCTGTCGGACGTTAACTAGCTCCAACATACAGCTCGATTGTCGAGCCGCAAACGTTCCCAAACCGGCCGAATGACCCCCGTGAAGTCTCGTTTGCGCCGGGGTGTTTATAAATGTTTTCACTGTGGTTTACCGCGGGAACCCTCGTTTCACCGGTTTTCCCCAACGCCAGTAGGCCTATGCAAATAGCGGTTCGTGTCGGCAAAAGCCACACGTGCCTGGAAAAGGTGCTGCGGCGTGGTGCGGAGAGATCGGAGCAGAGGGGGTAAAGTGTCACATTCACGCTTGAGCGCGGAATTTATTGCCTTTCATCAAACCGCGAACCACGGCCGACATGATGATGCACATGATTACATGATGGCGCACCGCCTGGGCTGGGTTTGTGTCCTGTGTGTGTGTGTGTTTGTGTTACTGAGTGTGTATGAGTAGGTAGATCTGGAGGATCCACCTTAAAATATTTAGTCTCCCGTGAAAAAAATAAATAGCCGACTAACGCACTGCTCGATTACATTTGGCAATGGTTCGATGGTGGATCTGCTCGAAACGACAGCAGCTTGATCCCGTGATAGTGTGAGAAAGCTTCCGATGGCAGAACAAATCATAATAAAACCCACTACACGCTGCACATTCTCGCTTCAAAAAAAAAACCCCGGATTTTATTGGCCCCACGATCCGAAACACCAGCTGGCTCGGCACACGGTTAGCCTAACGTACAACTGTAAATAAATCCATGGTCCAAAAGTGAAAAGGTTTTAGAACAATCGAGAATGTAATTTAGCGGAAAGTCAACTCGCCCCGGGAGATGCAGTGGCAAGCATAAAGAAAGATACAACAACAACAAAAAAGAACTAATAAACAAACACTTAACAATTGCTCTGTACGAACATAAATCCATAGTAGCAGCCAAATAAAATCGAATGCAAACACAAACACACACACACACACACATACACACACGTGAACGCATCTGCTCTTGAGGATGCAGGGGACCGCGAGTTTACGGAGTAGTAAATAAAAATGAAAATGCGAAGGAAACCCCCGGATGCCGGAGAAAAACAGCAACGCTGAACTCGATCGAAGCCACGATCCACAATGAGTGGAGATGAGAGAGGCATCGTGAAAGGGAGAGACAGAGAGAGAGAGAGAGAGAAGGAAAGAAAGGGGGCAGAAAAACACTGGATGGAAACAGCCGGTGCAGAAAATCCTCTGGGATCATATTTTGGTGTTTTTCGGTAAATAAAACAAAATACTGCACACGCACCACGCACACAACACACAGCCAGCAGCACATGTTACAGGGTTTTCCAACGAGTGAAAGCAAATTGAAAGAACGGGTCGGTTCTTTTAGTGCAGGTAGATGAAAGTAATATTTCAATGCAAGCGCTTTTCTTTTTCTTGCACGATCTGCCATTTGGCGGCAAGCAATATTTACTTTTGTCGTTGCACGGACACATGACAGCAAGATGGCTACAAACTCACGGTAAATTCTAGATATCGCTGTGTGGTGAATAAGATCCCAATATAGTTCGATCAGAATGTGGTCGGGAGTTTGAAAACATGAAAACACACCCAAATGAGAAGGATCGGCTTCAGTGCACTCGAGAAGTGAGCACGCAGCTTGATCGTGTTGGCGACTCGAATAAATCGATTCGACTTTCCATAGCGATCTTATTCACCGCAAATTTAAAAAAAAATGCAGTATGCACGAGAAAAAAGGCACTCTCCCATAGAAGGCAAAGGTAAAACTCCTTCAAAATAAAGAAAACAAAAACTATCATCACGAATCGTCCACTGTTGACACCTGATGCGTCCGTTCAGAATCAGAGCTTTTATTGCAATATTTCATGCTCTTAACAACCCCGGTCGGTGAAGCGAAATCTTGCAATGCAATGAAAGAATTGCGTGCTTGCTTCACCCGTATACGAGAGCAACGCAATGCAATGCGCGCTTGATACTTCTTTACGGTAAAAGTGTCAGATTTCATGTTGTTTGTTTAGATTTAGTTGCTCGTACTTTCGTTTATACAATCCGGTTCAATACCTCTTACACTTTCTCTACGAAATGGAGGATTTATTTTCGACATTGGAAAACTCTGTTCGCCATGGAACGGAAAACCTGATTTTCCTTCTCTTCTTTCCTTCCGCACGGACTCTTTTCGTCAGAGCGCAGGGTTTTTTTTCTTCTTTCCTCACCCACGAGGATTTTTCTCATCTCCAGCCGCTTCCACCATACTCCTCCCCCCTGTCCCCATGTCCACCTCTGTATCGTATCATTTCACCTTTTGCCAAACGTCAGCGCCAAAATTGATCGTGACAACAATATGCGCGTGGTAAAACTGTCAAAATAAATGTTGAATGATAAATTTGCCACGGCCCACATGGTGCGATGCGGTCGGCCGGTCCACCGTTGCCCTTCCCCTCCATCCCTTCCACCATCATGGCTCCTGGTTTTCCTCCAACGTCCACGAGTCAAGGTAGATTAGTGCGCGTTCCAATTCGTTTGCGCGAAGCGCCGACGGGTCGATGGGAGGTGGAACGATCGGTTCCACCGGAAAGGTTATCGACACCCCGGGGGCCCAGGACAGGTGGTGGAAAATTATGCGACATGACTTATCTGCTTTTAATTGTCGCGTGGATGGCTTTCGTAGGTGGGTGTTTTTTTGGTTTTTCCTCCTCGCTAATCTCGATGATGCGGGAAGTGACCGGTCGGGGACATAAGTGAGGTGAGGAGTGGTGGAGAAGGGGGGTGGGGGGGGGTAGATGTCCACACGTTTCACGCCGGGAGCACGCTCGGCAAATTTGTTTCCCTTCTTCCAAACAGCGTCGAAGAAAACCTAACGTACATCACCTCAGTTTTATTAAGCCCGACAGCTGTTGGTGGGATTTTCTTCGGAATCGGTTCGCCGCTCGAAGTGTGCACCCTCGCCCTCGCCCACGCCCAAATCCACCTACCATCCATCCGCTAATTGGGCACGGTCAAATGTTATGACGCGCCAACAAGCCAAGTCAAACGTGTGCGCCTTTCCGTCTTCATTTCATTACCATTTGGCTCCCCACCTCCGCCGAGTTGCGCTCGAGAGTATCGCTTACACGAAAGATACATAAATTCGACATTCGTGTCGGCCCAGGCAGTGGGCCAGGTGCTTGGGAGGGGGGTTCCGATGGTGGGCGCTTAAAGAAAAGAAGACGAAGAAGAAAAAAAGGGAAAAGAATGTGAATTGCTTGGCCCGCACCGAAACCGTGCTGGCGCCCAGGTAACACGCGGTCACGACGCGACGCGGCACCTTTTCTTTATTTTTATTTTTTTATTTTTTTCTTCTATTTTTCTATTAGGAAACTCGTCACCTCGCGACATGCCTCCCATCGATCTCGCGTGTAAGTGTTGAGGGTAGTCTGAAGCCTGAAGTAAAAGGCAACACCCCACCCCCGAAACTGCCGAGGTGAAATCAACAGTCAAACATAGTTTAATCGTTCGCAACGAAACAGACCGCAAAGGGTGAGTGGGTGGTAATGGGTGGAAGCGACGGCAGAGAATGAAGAATATTTAGAGTAAGGTAATCGGGCAGGTTCGCAGGCATTCCTCGCGCGGTTGCAAGAAAATTGTCAAAAGCGACTAGCCGAGTTGCCCGTCGGTGGGCCGTTGCAATGAAATGGTGAGTTGCAGTGGGGTGAATGTGGGTGGCTTTGGGGTGGTGCGGGACGTGCTTCGTGAGGCGCCATCGAGTGATGTTTCGCCCGCCTTTTGGCTAATTAATCGGCACGGCTAGCATACCGCGCCCGCGTGCGTGACACGAATCGTGACACTCGGCCCGACTCGACAGCGCCAAAATAAAGGCAAAGAAAATGCGACACATGCGGTCGGTAGCCGGCCAAAGAGTGGGGGAGCTGTTGTTGAGGATGAGAATCTGGGTGTACTTTTTACTTTGCCTCGCTGCACTACTTTGGCGGAAAATTTATTGTGACACGCCAACGACGCGAGTGCTCTGTTTGTGTGTGTGTGCGTGTGTGGATTAATTGTTTTCTTGAGGAAGAGGAGGGTGGGGGGAGAGGGGTGTCAGGAAATCACACCTTCGAATCGATTAATCCTTTTGACTCCCCCTTTGCCTTCGAGGAGCGCGTCACGGTCACGCTGTAGACGAAGCCGAAGAAGACGAAACTTAATTGCATACGAAATGCACCAGTTCAGTTAATTAAAGATTCATGTCTAGAAATAAAACAATATGTCTTACATTTGATTTACATTTTACACCTATGAAGACATCTGGGCGTGTGAAAGCTTGTTAATATTTATTGGCATATAATGTGTGCATTGCTTGTAATCATATTTTCATTTATTGAACCGGCAAAAAAATGCCAAACGAACGGAACACAGATAAACTGCTGGGAAGCTGAAGAGTTGCGCTGGTAGGTCTACAAAACGTTACCTACAAAAGCTGTTCCTCAGAATAGTTTGAAGTGCAACATCTGATTTTTGCTTCTTAGAATCCTTTACACTTGCTCATGGAAAGAGAATAGGAATTGAATTGCGCTGCCATCAGCCAGGTGTAGCTCATAACGTAGAAGATGTGGTCAAATTTTCTGCAGGCCGGTAAAACCACGGATGAGTCTAATTAAGCTAGAACTCAACTTTTCGTAGTTGAGGTTATGAGACTAAAAGCTGGTTTGATTTAGTTATTTCAATATATTTTACTTTACTTTAATTAAAGTTTTTGATAAGATAGTATAGACAGTAGTTAGTATAGTAGTTTTTGATAAGATAGACATTCAAGCCTTTACAAGGAACTTAAATACAAAGGCTTAGATATAACGCAATAATCACAGATAAGAGCGCCTGAAATAGTGCTTTTACCTTCAATGTAATCCGAAATCGAAGTAGAAAAGTCAACCTTTAAAATTTGGCCATGTTTCACAGCATAAAAATGTGTGTACTTAGACCATTTGTGACTTAGCAGTCAGGTCTCAGCAAGTTTCTGCCACTGAAAATATATACGATCGAGTATATACGATGTACGAGGCATATGGGACGCCCGTAAGAATCGTGTGCATGCACAAAGCCTCCCAACAAATATTTGACCGTTATCCTACGTTTTCTAAGATATTTTAGACCGAAGATGAAGGCACCTACATTCATTCAGCAAGTCAGCAAGCAATATGAGAATGTTAGGTACAAATATCTTCACAATTTACTGAAGTTTTAAAGATGCATGTAACCAGGGATAATTGGGAACGATCCAGATTGGTTGATCAAGTCTCTCAATCTCAGATCAAGACTCTATAGACCTGGTTTAGATAATGCCGATTTACTTATATACAACATCACAAAAAAGATCTCTCTAAACGCATCTGTCTAGATCTAATGAGCCTGTTGTGTGGATAGCAACAGGAACTAAATAGCACATCATTGTACATACTCTCCAAATTTCCTCGTGATTGCTGTGTGCTTCCCGAATGCGTTGAAACTACGGACGTCAAAAGTGAAGCTGGAGGAAGTATCGAATTCCAAAGCAAACAAAAGAATCTCCGCTCCGTGTAACTCCATACCGGACGTAAAATGGAAAGGGGAAGGATCACCGAGTGTCAAACTTTTCTTTCCTCCTCCAACCAACCCTTCGCTGCTAGGGCTCCTGCGGTCGGGATAGTTTGACGACCACGCAGTGAATCTTCCTCGCCAAAGAGGCAGAAAATAAAAATAATACAAGTGCCAGGGGCGGGCGAGACGTCGAAAGAGCGAACGCAGGCATTTTCCTCGCAAGAAATCTCGCCGGTCCGGTGTCCCTGCGACACAAAGGGAACCCCGTGCCGGGCTGGACAAGGAAACTGGGCCGATAACGGTGCGTCACTATCGCCACACACACCTACCTTGCCACCTTGATTGGGATGAAGCGAGGGACAAAGGGAAAATCGATGGATAGATGGTGGGAGAACGGGCCCCTGGGATGGGAGCTGAGCATGAGTTATGATTATCCGAGGCAACGAGCGAGACCGTTTCCGAGCGGAACCAGAACTGTCCTCTCCGATCGTCCGATATCGATGGACGGAATCGGCAACGGGCTCCCGTACGGGAAAGCGCTGTGCACAAAAGGGAAAACCAAAACCCCGTAGAAATAAGAGGAACGGAAACACCGTCCAGAAACACACATACACATGCTGCGCTCTCTTCGAACACGGCAATAAAGATAACGATAAGCACATAAATTACCTTCCCGAGCGGATCCATCCCGAGCGGAGGAGCACGAACCCGAGGGCTGTCCCAATTTTCCGAACGAAATCTCTCATATCGTGACAGCAAGTGTGCAGGCGGACGATTATGCCACCGTCGGCAGGCGGTGAAAATCCGGCCAGATTGACAAAAGGAAGCCCGAGCGGTCAAGCGCGCCGTGAAAAGGTGAGTCCGTCCGTCCCGTGGCGACCGTTTTTGTCGAAACGCCAATCGCGATGACGATGACGATGGTCGTTTCAAAGCCGAGGAAGCATTGGGGGGGGGGGGGGGGGGAGAGGATACCTATCAATGAACAGACGGCCGGCGTCGCGCAATGAACCCCGTCCCGTTCTCGATTTTCCAACGGTTCCAGGATCAGCTTTCCCCATTGTCCTTTCACCGCAAGGCTACGCTACGTGGCAATTTTATCCTTCAGCCCAAAAAGAGAAACAAAAAACCAGGCCACCCATCTTCCCTCCTTTCTGCTTTCTGTGTGGTAGAACCGAGAACGTTCACCACTGGGTCAGCGCCAGGCTGTGTCCTTCCCGTTGGCCACTTTTGTTTGAATAATTTATCGTGGAAAACATTCGCCCAGCTCCGGCTTCCGGATCGACAAAGTCAATCAACCTTTCGACTGCTACGTGAAAGGGACGAGTGTTTCGATATTCATCCATTTCCTGTACCACGCAGCTTCGCGTTGTGCTCACTGGATAGCGGACTATGAATATTGAATAGTTTGAGGTCAATTTAAATGCCCTTCTATTCTCTAAAAGATTCTATCAGAATGAACATGACATAATTCTACATATATATGAAAGTCAAACAAACCTCAGCAACTAAGAAACGCACCTGACAGAACGGAGAACGGAGGCTGCTCTGACGTTACACTCAAGGGTTAATTAGTCCATCTCGACCGCGGAGCTGTCATCTGTCACGGACGCGACAGTTCTGTCAATAGGAGTGACGAACGTATTTGGAGCGCAGAACACAGAATGTGCACGGAACTAAGCTCCCATAGCTTAGTCAGCCAAACTGCAAAAAAAAAAAAGAAAAGGATGCCTCCCAAAGAAAGCGGAAAGCGCACGCAGAAAACAGCGTCGATCACAGGGAAAAATAAAAGGGCACAAGGCAAATAAAAACAACTGAGGCCAAGTAATTAATAAGGCAAAGAGAGTGTACGTGCCGGTCGCGACAACCGGAGGGCTTAATTGGGTGTGCAGCGCGAGCCCGACGCCGTGAAAACCAATTAAACAGGAATCAAACGGGCATCATCGCCGGGAAAGCTGGCTCACCGTGAAGGGAACGTTGCCGGGTTGCCCTTTTCTTGGCCGAGTGGGGCGTTCCGACCTCGGCGTCGGGGCTTATCAGGCACTGGCAGGGTTGTTTCCCACCTCCATGCGCGGAACTGCTTCCTGGGTCCAACCAAAAACCATGGTCCTCCCGAAAAGCCTCTCGACCTCCTGGTGTCATGACGCGGTGTAACGTTAATTAGCTTCGAATGAAGTTTGCACGGAGCGCTACAACACCGAGCGGAAACGATTTAAATGGAAACGAAACTGTTCGCCGCGTGGAGGTGGAAAACGAGAACAGAAACGAGCTAGAGCACCAACGTCGGCATCCTTGTGACACACACAAAAAAACATACAAACGGCAACGACAACAAAAAACCAACAACAATCCGACGGATGGATGAAGCAAGTGTAGGCGCGCCCGAGACCTTGCGCAAGCTGGTGCTGATTTAAATTGCATGTCCTGATTATGTCGAGCGCCGTCAAGGGATCGCTTTGTCGCGGAGTAGATTAGCTGGCGGCGCGCAGGGCGAAGGTGTCACTCCAGATTGGAACAAATTGGCATTTTGATGAAGCGAAGTTTCACCGGCGCGCCCCGAGGGGGAACGAAATCCCTACGCATACCTTCCAGTCGTCAGGTGACGAAACGAACGCCGCACGGAAACGGGATACTTTCTCACAGGGACACGCGACACCGGCAGCTGACGGCCGCAACAAGCGCAACACGGAAGGAGCAGGGAAGGAGCACGGTCCCTACGGTCGGCTGCTCCGTGGGGCGCAAGAACCTGAGGAAGCAAGAAAAAGAATACTCGCAGCCAATAATTGCGCCGAGCTCAGGAGCACTGCTGGGAGATTCCACCGCTTTGGCTTGTTTTTGATCCGGAAAAGGAGCGGAAGTGGAGAGCTGAAAGTCCTAACAAGGGGATATACAGACAATGGCGAGGTTTATTACGAATACCTCTCTTGAAAAATCTCTCCGTTCAAGCGACCTGGATGAAGCTGTTACTGAACGATTCGCTCCTAAACGTAGTTTTATTCTAGAGAGTGTGTTATCCAAAACTTCGGATTAACTAGGAGTTTCGATCTCACCCAACATTTAATCGTCACATTCCTTTGGTTCCTAAATTCTGTTTGCACATTTGAGCGTTTATTTTTATGATATTGATTAATTTAGATCTAAACATACGACGTGTAGTCGCAAAAACCATAGGAAAATATTTTTGGAGAAAGCAATCAGTAAAGTTTGTTGAAAATTGTGTATTCAAAGTTAATTTTAAAATGTTTCTGTCAGAACCTTAGACTTTATCCATCATGATTACGTTCATTAAAGTTGAATCTGGTCTTCTCAAACCAATTTAGAAACACGATAAGGTCATCTTTGAACCAAGTATCCAATTTCTTTTTATCCATGCAATAATTTAAAAGATGTTTAAGCTTTTTCTCCTGTTGTGGCGGAAAACCAGATATGACATAGGGGAAAAATAGGTATGAGTACTCATGTAACATCAATCGTCAAGATTTAAAATACAAATTAATTGAAATTTTCTTCTGTTTTGCAATTACGATCATTTTCAACATGCTCATGCTGAAAAAAACAAAGAAATTGATTGAAATTTGAGCAATAAGGTAAATTAAAAAGGAATGAAGTAAATGGAGGAATAAAACAAACATTAACGCCAGACAAGTCTTCCAGGAGTTATCGCCAATGAAGGCATTCATCTTTCAGCCGGGGGGGGGGGGGTGAACTTTTTTTTCCCAGCAGCATTCTAGTTTACCCCCATTCCACCCAACTCCATTCGAACTGTTAGAGTGGAACAGTTTTGTAACAGCTGGCCAATCGAGCCGAGGGAAGATAAGTTATAGCCGATTAAGTTCGATCGGCCAAAGCAGAAGAAGAAAGTAGAAGAAATGCAAGCAAAAAGAGATGAAATAAAACCGAGCATAAACAATATCGCAGGATGGTCGCGCTCGTGCAGAGGGGAAAACCGGTGCGTTGATAGGGGGGGGGGGGGGGGGAGAAGATGTAAACAGGGGGTAAGGGGGTTTACAAAAGTGACTTCACCAGCGAGCAAAGAAGGCATAGTGGGAGGACCTTTCTTAGCCCGCAGGAGGCAATCCGCGCACTCCATCCAACCTGTCAATTTGCTAATGAATCCAGGCTTTTCCGGGTGGAGATTTTCCCAAACGTACCCCTCCCAGCCCTCCCCACCCAAGACATGGGAAAGCGCGCGCGTCCGGCTCGGCAATCTCGACCTCGACGCGCGCAATAAAGGGCAATTTGAGGAAAATGTCCTCCAAAGGAAAACCCCGAATCTCCCACCCACTGCGTGTGTGCGTGTGTGTGTGTGTGTGTGTGTGTGTGTGTATGGAATGCTGCCGTAATGTACCGTGTGCATGCTCATGCTCACGTATATTGTAAATTTATTACTTTCCATATTTTTACTCCCCTCGCCAACCGCTTCCGCACTCAACCGAACGGGGAAAAGCCAGGAGGACCGCTGATCCGAAATGCGATTGACTTTCTTCACCACCCACCCACACACACACACACAAACACACAGAAATACATACAGCGAGCGTGGCGGGCGCGAACGCACGCACGATTCGCGTAAATCTTCCTGAGCAGCAGCATCATAGGCCACCCTCGGCTTCTCCCGCACCCCGTGGAAATTTCGCTTTTCACATGCATGCATCATCGTACGCTGCGTGCGGCGAGCGTGATTTTTCCGCCGTGCAATCGTGCGGCCAGAATCGAATTTCCTCCCCCGCTCCATGGGCCACTTCGCTGCCGCCGCCGCCGGAGCGAACACAAACGGGGTCGACCCAGGCGAACACCGTGTGGAAAGCCGTGTGTAGGCAATACACTTCGCAGGCAATCATATTTCCCTGGCAGCAAGCACGCGTGTGTGCGCCTCGGCGAGGGTGATTCCCTTTAACCCTCCCCCGGGGGAAAAAACCCGGCGATGATGATGCCTCTCGAAAAGCCGCAGGTTATGATTGTCGCCGTCGTCGTTATGATCGTTTCAACCAAGGCAAACGACCGACCGACCCGACCGGCGAGTACGGTAATAGTCATTTTTCCGATAGTCAATTTCCGCCTAGTGCCGGCCGGGGGTGAGGCAGGGGGACAGGATCTATCTGTCAACTGCAAACGACCGAAGTCGAGAGGGGCCCCGTCGAGAGTTCCGGGATTAGGACACTCCGGCTTGGCTGCGGCGGACGAACGGCGGATGAAAGTTTTCGCCAAATGGCAGAGAAAGGATCAAATTTGGCGAAATGGATTGCTCGACAGCAAGCAGAGGAGCAGGTTGTGGTTGTCGAGGACGTGAGGGGGGGGGGGGGGAAGGGGAAGGAGAAGGAGGAAAAAAGAAACGCTCAAGCAGAACAAGCGGGACAAGCAAGTTGTGGCATCGGCAGCGCAAATTGAATTAAGCTGACGAGCCAAGCCGGGAGTTTGATGCGTCCCTCGTTTCCCTGGCCGACCGCGGAGAGGACAGGGGATGTGTTGACGGACGGACGGACGGACGCAATGCCAGGGTGGATTTGCAGGCCGCGTGGAAAACTCTTACCGGAAGAAGGAAAAAAAAAAGTGCACCCAACTCCTCCAGCGGTACAACCCCTTGCAACGGGACGTTTTAAACTTTCTTTCTTTCCCACTTTCTTCCTCGCCCATTTTCGTCTCCTCCTTTTCCTTCTCCTTCACGCTCCCCCTTTCCAAGGCAGCGCGCAGTAAAGCATCTGACAAGCGTTTTTCCACGCGACGCGCTCATGAGTGTAACGACGTCATTCCAGAGACTGGGCTAGGGGAAAAAGTAAATAAACAAAGCGTTCGATCCGGCGACCAAGCGGAGCAGGGGAGGAGGAAAAGGAGGAGATGAAGGGGCACTTTATTAAGTGAATTAAATGAAAAACCCAACGGGCGGCACTTCCAACCCGAAGGGTTCGGGGTGCCTCCACCAAATGCGGGTGACATCAATTTGGCGAAAGCGCAACCCATTTGTGTTACTCATTACAGCAGAACGGCGGGAAGAATGTGCGTACGCACGTGTGCGTGTGTGTGTGTGTGTGTGTATGTGTGAGTGTGTGCTAAAATTGGTGGCAACAAATTGAGAAAAGTGTATTCCGCCATTCAGCTCAACCTACTTTTCTTTATCATTTTTAAAATGCAACACAAAAATCGTTTTCCACGCTGGGTTCTCATCCCATCCGAATATCTGAAAACAGCAGCAGCTGGCCCTAAGAAGCAGGACTCCAGGGTGCTAAATTGATACCACAACCCTCTCTCCCAGCTTCAAACCAAGTTTAACTGCCTTCCTCCCCCCACCTCCCCGTTCCTACCAGGCTGTTCAACGCCACTCGTACGAGGGACGAGGAAGTTACAGCTAATGAATAGCTCGGTAACACCGTGGGCTGGGGACGAGAGGGGGTTGTCAAATAGGATGCCACAAAATGGTCCCACACGTAACGGACGGATGTGCGTAACCCCCACTCCGCTTCGGGCAGGTTGGCAGGATGCCCAGCAAAGGTGGAAGACCACATGAGAGGAGCTGGAGTAGCAGGAGCATTCCGGTGGCAGAGTGTCATTAATTACAGTACACTTCGTCAGGCACGTACGGGGCCCCGCGGGGGTGGAAAATGAACCGGTTCGTCCGGATGCCAGGGTTCGTCAAAGCTAAGGTACACACCACAGCCGCTGGGAGGTCAAGGTCCATGTCTCAGAGGCGGTCTACGTTAAGGACCTACGATCTGGAACTACGTTATGGAACTACGATCTGGAACTCAGTTGGGAAGCTATTTTAGTCCGAGGTGTAACCTTCTTCACAGGTATCGGCGAGTGGGGAAGTCTCTTATGACGTTAAGTCTCTTATAACCAAGTCCTCAGAAAAAGGTTAACGACCGCTGACTCCCAGGGGGTGGAGGGCGATCGGGGGTTCCATGGAGCTGCCGAGTGGCGAGAAGCGATGACGAGGGAATAATAAAATCCTGCATCCAACGTTCCGACGTCCGAGGGCCATCTGCTCGTCACTCTAGACGTGAGATATTCCGCCCTTCGTTCGTCTTCTTCCAGTTGTTGATTTTCTTTTCTTCCTCCCGCCGCCTTTCCCTCACCTAAACCGGAGTGTCACCAACGGGGCTGTGCGTACGCCCGGACGCCACTGGTATTTAATGACTCCTGATGGGCGACACACTTGCACAAAAACGCTAGTCCAGTCGAGCCCGGACTCGACCGGACACGCGGGCGTCTTCCTGCCGGGGCCAAACCCACGGGACACAAGGACACACACACACACACACACACTCGCACGCACAGGAGCCGCTGCTAAGTGCAGCGTAAATTGAAAATTAATTCAATTATCACCTTTTCTCGGTGCAAACGCCGCCGGTGACGGAGTCGCCCCGAGACGCCGACATGTGCCCGGGCTATTAATATTAATTTGCTCGCGTCTGCCAGGGTGGAGGGTGTTGTAAAAAAAAAAAGAACAACACTTCTCTGTGTCAACCCCGGCCCGTGGGCCTCTGGTGTCCTTTGCGCTAATACAATGAAGCAAAAGGCGACCGAGGGTTTGTCACTGCAAGCGACCAAGATGAGACGAAACTACCTTCAACTTGGCTGGTTATTGCTTAGCGGCCCATAAAAGAATGGTTGTGTGAAAAGTTGTGAAGAAGAAAAGAAATGATCGTCCACCAGACGGCCAAAGTTCCGCTCATTACCCGGAGACGAGCGCAATGTTTTGGAGGGAGCGGACGAAAAACGGGACGACGCCCACGGAAGCAGGTGCCTTGTAATTTGATTTTTCTCCTACTCATCCTCCCCCTATCCCACTTCGGGGGATGGATTTTCATCCCTCCGATCGCTGTGGAAGGTTTCTTTTTTCCTTCCCCACAAGCACACGCAACGCACGCGAAATTAAATCGAACGGCACTTTGGGCGGTGATGATTAAATCATGCCGTTTTTGGAGGAACAGGCAACGGCGTCCCGGCAGGTTCTCCGCTCAAAAACCACCCATCAGCTGGAGGCAGTTTAATGCGCCTCTGTTTGGTACGTTTTTATTCCTCTTCTTCTTCTTTCGAGCTGTCCGGCTCCGGCTTCTTCTAATCCGATAAGCAACAAATAATTTAATAACTTTTTTTTTCTCTCGTTTAATGGCAAAGGGAGATTAGAAACCGTGCCGCAGCAGAGGGCCTTAGAGGGGCCAGTGCGGGAAATGGGAATATATTTCATCGGGGCCCACCCAGGGGGGTTTGTGCTTCACAGCTTTTATCAACGATTGCGCACGATGTACCATCAGGTGGTCATATTGACCCTTTCAGCCTCATCAGCTCTTTCGTTTTACTAACTTCATCCTTATCTGTTTGCGATTAAATACCGAGAATTTTTTTTTTTTTATTTGCTTTGCCCAGTCGTCAAACTTAGCTGACAAATCTGTATCTGTATGTGCAAAGATTGTAGACATTTTATTGATTTCAAATTATGCCCAAATCTGTGGAAAGCATACCTTTGGTTCCAGCCACTCAGTTTTGTCGAGTTCCTTGGCTCATCGGAGAAGAGGTTCTGTCAAGTCCAGTGTGTAATGGAGTTCAAATCCTTTCGACACAACACGGTCCACAAACTTTGTCTATACAGAGAATTTAATGTACAACCTTGATAGCTTGTGATGGTCGAGCAAGTAGGAATACTTCTAAATTTGGAATTTTTGAAAGGAAGTTGTATGCCATTCTCTTACATTTCCCGCTGGTGCCAAAAATCTATGTTTGGAGACTGGGATTTTTTTAAGTTGGACTTTAAACTTCCTGGATACTTCCAAGATCGCAGTGTATTCGAACCACATCATAAAATTGTAAATTGATAAAATTGAAAGCTCGATAAATGTTTTTAACCTTACCTTATTAAAGTATTTTTCAATAATGTTCACAATAAATTACTCCTTAAACTGCCGTCATAAAAACCAATAAACAAGCAAATATGTTCGTTTCTTCATCAAGCTCCAAGGGAGTCGCAGCACAACTCAAGGAACACAAAGCGCTGACAACGTCCACCTTTAGAAAGGTAGGTCTGAAGAGAGCTGGAAAACTGATGTTATGTACTGGTCCCTATACCCGCTCGTTTTTACGTAACGATCTTGCCTTTTATCCCGCGTCTGGGATCGTGCAAGTGCAATTTGAAATGCGAGAACATGACACGCTGCCGGAAACAGATTAACGTGTCGAATTGTGCTGAGTTATTGCCCTGGCGTCGCGTGGGCCTGAACTTTGGTACTGCCATGGAAGTGGGAAATACCTTTGTTGCAACGGGAAATCACGATGGAAAAGGCGCGCTTCAGCCGCTTAACCGTAACCAAACCGGGTAGGGTGGGTCGTTCGATCACCAAGGACGAGACTTTTGCGACTTTGGCGTGACGAGTGGATCAACAATAAATAGTTCAACAAAAATCCAATTACTCAGATGTTGTTTTTTGTTTAATGAGGAAGCGAAAACAAGTTCATGGAATGAAGAGTTTGCAAAGAATCAACGGAGGAGCTAAGATCATAACGATACACCGAACCGCGCAATCATCCGGTTACCCTCCCCTCCGTATCGATCCCTTAAGTAAGACTATAAATAAATCAATCAGTTCCAACAATCGAGACTCACTTTCGCCCACTCCACGGAGGCGCTAGAATTCTATTTAAAGCGGCGCCGGCTAAATGCAGCGCGGGACGTTGAATTCGATCGGTTCGATCAACACCGCGCGGGTTGCATACACACTTTATGCCACGAAACTCACCTTCGATTGGCTCACCCCGACCCAAAGCATAAATGAAAATCTTTTCTCAAGCATCAGAAAACGGGGAAAGCGGCAGAAAAGAAATAGCTTGTAGGGCAAGCGTTCGAACGTTCCCGCGTTTGCATCTGTCTGCATCTCGAAGATACTAGGCTGCCCCCTTTTCGGGTTCGGGCTATACGTTTTTCCACCCATTTCTGGTGCGTTTTGATTTATTTTCCCGTGCGTAAAAACTCCCGCGCGCATAAATTATCGCCCATCGAACTGGGGAATGTTTCCGTCCGAAGCGTCACGAAGGAAAGCGATGGATTCGCAACGGAAGGAAGAAGGGTGGTGCCTGAAGAGCAGCGGAAGGTCGTCGACCAAACGTCGTCGACAAGTTTTTCCGCCGACCGCCCCACCCGGCCCAGGAAGATTTGCTTCCGGGAAAAAGTTCGTCCTCGCGTTGCCCATTGTTTCACGGCGGAGTACACTCGCCGCTGTTGTTGTTGATGCTGCTGCTGCTTCTGTTGCTGTTGTGCGTGAGGGTTGTCATTTTTTGACAGTTGTCTCCGTCGACATTTGCAGCGCGTCGTAAACCCGGGCGATTTCGGTTTCGGTTGCCAAATTTATTCCAACGTTTTACTCTTTTCGTCCTCTTCGCCATGCTCAGGACAGGTGTGAGAGCGAGAGGAAAAAGAGTTCCGATCTGGCAGAAGAAGGTGAGCAGAGGTGAGAGGTACCGCAGGAGGTTGAGACAAGTTTCGGGCGGGGGTGTGGTGGATGGATGACAGTGGCAGAAGTCATCTTGTCATTACGCTGGCGATGAGGCAGACCGACCAAAAGTCAACGGTGCGCATCGGAGAGGAAATCAGGAAAATGTGCGACCGGGCCCAGCTTTATTCCGCCTCAACTACGTTCCGGTCCGGGCTGCCGGTGACGGCGCACGGTTCTCGTCACCGATCCGCAAGGGCGGAAGGAAGGAAAGGACGACGAAGATCACGTGCAGTCCACTGCCGGAACTGTCATCCGAAAACATTAGCATGGACTTCACCCTGGCCTGGTCTATCGGTTACTGAAGTGGAAGAGAAGGAAGGGAAGGAAATGCGCCCCTTCCCTCTGCCGGGGCGCAGATGCTCTTTCTATTAACATAATAATGCTCGGCTTCGGATCTGCACTTCCGGAAAGAAAAAGAGAAATAAAAGAAATCGATGTAAACAAGACGGGCAGCAAAGTATCTGCGGAAAACGGAAGCGAGTCTCTTAAAACTTCACTTCATAATGGACTGCAGGTCAGTGGGAATCCGCGCAGTGTCGGATATTGATTGGTTCTTTCATTTTTCCAATTATGATTTTCTTTCCCTTTATTTGGCCATGTATGTCACACCTAGCAGAATTATTTGAAAGTGAATTGCAAATCAATTCTAATATTATTTGATAGAGGTTACATGGTTACTTATCGATTAGTAACGGAAGCCATACGGACAAATATAGCACAAGAATGAGGCATACAAACAAATAGATCGCAAAAACCATACGTGGATTGAAAATGTATAACAAAACTCATGTATAGTTGTAATACGCTACATAAGCCATTCGGCGGATTAAAAGTATAAACATTTCTCAGGCTCATTTCTTCTAGGACGTGTCTAGGCTCTTTTGCATTTGGCAGTTGGTGCGTCTGTACGACTGTTTATGTAAATGCAATCCTCTACTTTGCCTAACTCACCAGTTGAGAATGAAAAAGCCAAGAAAGAAAGAGTGACCGGGTTTGCTAAACAGAGAAGTAGTTGGGTCATCGTTTGTAACAGAAAACTGGCAAGACATGGTCAGGAGGCTATCAAAGGTCAGACATGAAATTGATTTTTTTTAGATAGTCAAAAACTCCCCATAAATAGCAATTTTGTACAACCCAATACAATAAGATCTCCATTTTGTATGAGTTATAATTCAGAGCAGGAAGGATAGGACGCATTCTTGGTGGAGATCTTGTCAACTTTTCTAACTGTACATCATTTGTCATAGACTAGAGCAAATAGGCTAGGGGAACACTGGTGAATGCTGAGTAGAGACGTGCGATGTAGGACATCCGGTAATTCAAACGAGTGAGATAAGGAAACGTGATTCTCCCTCCCGGTCTACCTTCATCCCAATAAATCGATTTGCAAGTACATCGTGCGTGAGTGTGTGTTCATCGTTGGAGTCGTACCATCCGATGTAACTGCACGGGGATGTGTTTTGATCGGCACATCCGTTGATGAAAGCGTCCCGCTCGAATGGTTCCCGATAACGATGTGTTGTAATTTAATTGATACAAACGCACCCACGCTGACCCTTCACCGTGGATTATCTGCAATTTCTTTCTCCTCGCTACAGCAGAAAGGGAACGCGCGATAACGCTGCCGTCTGGCCACTTCCGCCTGCCGTGCACCGTCCTCCGCTGACGCTTCCGGATCGCTCCGTTCCGGTCGAAGTGCGCGAGCGTGCGCTGCCGTTTGCTCCGGATGCACTCTAGTGGCCTGCAGCTCGAAGGGTAGAACATTGCCCGGTAATACTCAGCAGGGCCGACGCACCGGGGAAGCGCACTTTCGTTCCGGTGAGCTTCTTTCTTTGCGTCCGGAAGGAAGGATTCCGACATTCGATCGCGATTCGCCAGGGCGCCACGTGGCAGCACGTTGTTCCGGACTGGCGTGTCCAAGCGAAAGTGAATGGCGAATAGCGAAAACTCGAGCTAGCGCGTCATTGGCATTCCGGAAGAAAAATGTCAGATCAAGAGAACTAGAGAGAACGAAAATCACTATTCTACTTTATCTATGATAGTTTGTTAGATTGTTTGCCAGATTTGTTTCGTTTCAGCCAATTAAGACGATTTTTTGTTTTTAGAAAATTTGAAACATCCTTTTCGGCGCTCTAGAAAAGTTCCCCTTTAAACCTATGCGTCCAAACTTGATCTGCTTTAAACTGTCCGATTAACAATTTTGTGAATCTGGGGCTCGGTGTGAAGAGCTGTAGGCTTTATGGAGGTCGGGCAGGTGAGGTCTCTCCTAAATTGTATTTGCTCGCATTTGCGTCAAAACCTTTGCATTGTGGAAGTTACAAGAAAAGAAGACAAAGAAATAGAACAGAACGTCTCAAATTCCTGATGACGTTTTCGTGGAAAACAACTTGCCTGCCACCATATCTTATCGTTTCTTAAAAAAGAAGTCACGTATAAGTATACGTATACTATAGTACGTAGACCACCATCACAGCCATTGTTATTAATTAAGGCTCGCCTATAGATCGCCATTAAATAATTATCCGACCGATGCAAATGCTACTTGTTAGGTAGAAAAAAGAGAGCAATATTGTGCAAGTATCCATTGATTTCCACGTGTTTCCACGTTCATTTGATTGCATGATGTGCTCAGTGACATACCGGCATTGTTTACGTTTTTTACATGCAGGTTCTGTTTGGTGTAAGAGATAGTGGTGCCACCTGACACACATTTACTTTTCTTGGTCAATTCTTTAATCTCTTAACTACCTTTTTTTTCGTTTCACCCAACGGAAGGTTACATTTAATCAGAAGATATTAATAAACGAAATACATTGCGAGGGACGAGGGATTATCTAATCTTCGGCATGCCGATTGATCTTCACGCTGCACCGTACGTGATGCTGCATAATATCCCTTTGGGTATCGAATCTTCGGGGCCAACGAAATGTGGATGTGGATTTCGATCCGTTTTCGAATTTTCGGAAGATTGATGGTATTTTATAGCGAACCTGTCATTCGCATTTCAACAAGCGGGCTAAAGTTTTCATCCAAGTGTAGTCGCGCACGGTGAACTTGATAATCGTCGGTAGTTCCATCCTGTCCCTGTCATGTCCTCTCCCCTCCCGAGCTCAGAATGAAACGAAATAAAACGAGCAAACCCCTCGCACGGTCGGTCGGGTGTTGCCGTGCGCTCGTGGGTGTGAAAATTAGATTTTCCACCGCTGTTTTCAATTCCTGAATGCCGCAGCACAACGACCCGCGTCAATTAATAAGGTGCGAACAGTGTGCCCTTGAATGGAGGGGGGCAAGCGTATAACTTATCCGCCTGGGTGTTTGGCCTGGCAGGTGAGGAAAAGGCATAAACAATCCTGCCGGGTGGCTCCCGCTTAACCCCGCGTTTGGCCTAGGGTTGCGCCGTATCACTCGACCCCTTTGGGAGGGATCACGATCGTAACTATGGACCTGTGACGGAGAGATAGATCCTTACTTTTCCACCTTTCCACTTTCCCGGAGTGAACGGGGAAACAATCCTTTTTTACTTTTTTCCTTACTTTTCCCTGCTCTTAGAGTGCACCCACAAGAGCACAAATCAACGTGCAACCAAATTCTGAGCGATTGAAAACGTCTTCTCCTGAAGATTGTCTCACCAGTTTCCCACAAGAGTAAATATTCGTAAGCTTACTCGTCCGTGAACCTGAACGATCACGATCGACTTCACCGCTAAATGAAAACCGGTCGGAAAAGGCAGTGAGATCGCACTCGCTGCCTGACACATGTGTTTAGGGTGCCCTGGGAACGGCTGGGAAACTCATCGATCGAGTCGACTTTCACAAGCTGTGACGTTCGTCATCACTGTTTATTCTATAGTCGTCTTTTTGCTTCTTTTTTTTTCGTTAACAAGCCATCACACGACTAAGAAGAATTGGTAAAGTTCCAGTCCCACTCATCAGATTGTAAATAGTGTGTACTCTCCCACATTCCGAAACATTTCCAAAGAGCAGAAACAAGCGAGCTAGGAAGGCCAGAGAAGAAGAAAACCAACCACGCATCAAGCCTACTCGGCATCTCCTGAATCGGAATCGGAAAACCCTCAAACGAAACGCGTACATTGCACTACATACATAGTGTGGACTGCGATTCGTGATGGGAAAGTGCAGTTGCTGGCGTGCTGCTAGTGAGCGGACGAGCAAAGAAGGGCAGTGGGCAGAGGAGGTAAGGGATTCCATACGGCAGCCAGCGAAGAAAGAGGCCCTTTCGACATTCATCCACGGCCGGACGGAGAGCTACACTTTTTATTGTTTGCTTTATGACTTTTCCCGGTCCGTCACATAAATCCGTTCGAGCTCGGGGCTCGGTTTGGGGAAAACTACTCGCAGTGCACTGTGTAAACGAAAACCGCCGGAGGAGCCTGGGGGTGCTTCCTTCCAGCCGCTAATATGCATTGCAGTGCACCGGCCCAAGCAGCTCGCGAGCGCAACATGACAGTTATGAGCGGAGCAGATTGGTGATAAAAAGGCCACATTGGCTGCCTGTAGCCGGTGCCGTTTCCACTATCCTCGGCAAACCAAATCATTGCTTATCGACCAGAAAATTGAAAACTAAAAGGTCGTAAAATCAAGCCCTCGAGTAGGACCAGCATTGTCGTTTGTTCTTTTTCTTTTAAATATCGCCCGCTTCGACGTCTGATAAATCACGCTCGTGGTCATAAACCGATCCGAGGTTCAGAGTAAACATAATGCTAATTATCACTCGAAGCACACACAAAAAAACATGTGACTACTTGTGATTAGTTTGCTACCGAAGATTAAAAAAGGCTACCCATTCGGTCTGCCGAAGCAACAAAGACATCCTTTTTGAAAATGGCTGACCTATGGTTATCAAAGCACGCTAGGAATGTTATGCGATCTTAGTAAGCTGTATCATTCTCATCATTCCATAGCCACCAACGGATACCAGATTGTCTCCACGAAGCTACGAATTTTCGACGCATAAGAAGAGCGAAACTGAAAAAAAAACATAGATGGCACAGGTAGCGCTTGTACTCAAATACTCCTCTGACATATAGATTTTAGACGAGAAATTAAGCTTCTGCACATAACAGATTGTTTAGAATCTAATGGACTTCATTCGTCTCAACTTTTGAAACCATTTTCAGTAGAAAACGCTGAGATGCTTATGATGGGTTTAGATCAATGAGAAATGAGGCAATCTTGGCGATGCGTTCTTAGGCCTTCCCCTGAGCGAAAGAGAAGATGAACTGGAAGAAAAAGGCTGGGATATCGAATAAGACCAGCTTGGCTAGTGGTTTTGGATGGATGTACAGCAAGCGAAGAGGATCGCCACCAAATTAAGTCATTGTTGCCCCACTAGTGTGGTCTCTTTTTCTAGTCCTTCTCGAATAAAATGCAATAAAATAAACAATTCTGTAACTCAGCGTCTACACACACCGCGATTTTCGCCAAAACCAATACGAAAAAACCCTCATTGTCTACGCGCTGCGTGCTGAGGGATAAAGATTGACAAGAGCTTTTTGAAAACCGCTGTCATGCCGGGCAACTTACTTTGAGCTGTCATCCAAGGCGTAAACAAAAACAAATTCGTAGTAAATTTTGTACTTGGTTTGATTAAAATAATTTTTTATGAGTTACTTTTGTCGCAATAGCAATGACGATATTCTTTGTGTGTGTGAAGAATGGGTGACGAGTTTTTGAACGTTCGAATCATTTTCGAGTACGACGGCCGTCTGATACTTAAGGTTTAAGGCAGTCCATGTCGCGCCGAACAAAACTAGTTTATGCTGTTCCGCGAAACCGACCCGATTAAGCACGCGTTGACTGTGGTTTCCTGCGTATTATTCCCCCGTCCAAAACGACCCGCTGATGGATCTGCACATGCAGTCCCTGCCGTTCGCTAAGATCGTCACCAAATCGCCCACAGGGGCGTCAAGAAGTTCGTAAATCAGTTCGGTGCAAAAAAAAAAGATAGAGCATATGTTTGTTTAGATACTACGATTTCCGGCGCCGCCGGAGACAGCAGCGATGCGGCTCGTCATGCAGCATGCAGTTGGAGTTGGTAGCGTAGTTGCGTTAGGAGGCCTTGTGGACACTTGGACCAATGTGAGAAAGAGTTTTCTCGGAAACTTTTTACGACGTACACTACACGTCCAAGATTGCGTGCGTTTTCCTCGAAGAAGCTGGGGGAGGAGGGAGAACAGCGCAATGGGTAGAGAATTTGAAGAGGAGAGTACTCTCCTTGGGAGGTACTGTGCAGTACCGAAAAGCGCACCACAGCGCAAAGACGATTCTAATATGCTCATGTTTTTCGACTACCCATCAGGCCGGACGGCGACGTCGCACGCATAAATCCGCCTGCCGTAAATCATGGGCGCTCCTAGGAACCAATGCGACTTGAGCATGATGGAAATAGCGCCAACACATCCAGCCTTCGTCCTCCAATCCATCCCCATCCGCATTGGAGCGAATTGTGGCGCCAAACACTTTGTTCGCGGCATCCCAATGAACATGTAGCTGCTCGTCACTCCAGCACAAAACTATTAAAATATGATGAGCCCCCGGTCATTACAGACAACCCCCCCCCCCCCCCCCTTCAACATCATCCTTCCATCTAGCCCATAAAGAAAATAAAAACCGCATATGGTACGGCTCATGTCCCTATTCAAATTTAGATTTTATTGCGGCCGAAAAGCGCCGGACCCCAATTATCGCCGGGCTAGATTGGGAGGTTGGCGGGAAAACGCAAACACCAATCCGCACGTACTCGATCGCGCCGGCGTTCGTGTCGTCATCAACAGAGTCCAAAACGATCGCGAGCAGCGGCTCGTAATCGGAGCCTCATCGCCGATCACATATGAGCTGGGTTAAACTGCTGACGGTGAGGTTGAGAACACAGAACGATCATGTTTAAGACGTGACGCTAATTTAAGTAGGTCACAGACACATTAAACCAAAACCGCTTGTTCATCCACTAGCACTAAGCAGGCTCGCTGGAGGGAAAGTATTAATAATGGAGAAACTCTGCTCTGAAGCCGTTCATCTCGTAACACGCGCTACAAAATTAAATCCAAATAGTACAGGCAACATTATCGCGATCCGCATTGACGCATTGAACAGTGGATAGACTCGGCGATGAAAGACAATAACAAAAATCATAACAATGGCATAAATATGTGTATCGAACTAAAACGTTTCAAAGTGTGCGATCCTTCCAGGTGGCTTAACAGTTCGATACGAATGCGATACGAATTTCAATCATGGGAAATCACTTTTAAACTGCAAGAAATTCATTGCAGAAGTGTAATTGGCTCTCCCTCTTTCAGATAAGGAGACGCACGCAAGAAGACCAACTTAAGGATTAATTCACGTTGGAATAAGCCATGATGGTTTTCCAAGCATGTCACCAATTATTCTCAAGAAAACATTCTAGATAAATAACTCAGAGAATGGTTTTAATAAAATCTCCAGACAAACAACTCTGGTCTCCTCATAGTCTCCTTTTAGCTTAATTCACTAGTTCCACCGATGTTCCTTTACCAATTTTAGATTGCAAAGAGAAATAGCAAAGAGACAAGTAATCCCTGCAAAATTAAGAATCACTGCCAAAGAAAATGACGCCTGGATCCAACTAGCCCTTTGGAAGGCTTTCCCTTTCCTATTCTAATGGAGCCATTTTCCAAAATTTCGCTTCACCATGAAGCCAGAGCTGATTGAATAGATATTGATTCTAAACTGCTACAGATTCTAAACTGCTAAATTTGTCAAACTATGACCTAACGTAGAGGTTCGGGACTTCTCTCTTCTTCTTTTCCCATGAGCAATCGGATACCTGCTTATCTTCTTCTAAATTTCTAGCACTTCTACCTGGAAAAATTAACGTGCAGTGGACCCTTTTCATCAATGAAAAATGCTGCTTTCCACCCAAACATCCAGTCGAGGTGGGGAAGCAAACAAAAGTATCCCCCGGAAAACCCGAATCGCCATTCATACAACGCACCTTTCGGTGTTTACAGTGAAGAAGAAATTCATTCATGGTAACGGCAGCTCCGTCGGCTAAACAACGAAAAAATCTCCATCCTCCAGCTGTTGGAAGTCGTGCACACGGAGAGGAAATCGGGTTCGGATGCTGAGGTTACGCCGTTTTTTTCCCCCCGTGGCACAAAGGGCAGCATGAAAAATTAACTGAATGAATGACCACCACTCCCGTCGGGCGATGAGTCTGGATCAATGACCGCGGGAGGCCACCGAAAAGGGGAAGAGGGGAGGAAGAGGGGTTCAGAGGGGGGAGGGGGAGCTCTAGTTAGCCTTCGTTAATGAATTCGTATGTAAACAGGAAATGCACCTTTCAAAAAACCCCGGCTGAGTCACGTACGGAGCACACGTACGCGTACGCGAGCAGCACACGTACACCGATTACATGAAAGCGATCACTCTCGTCCCATTTCACCACCCCCCTCCCCTCCTTTTCCCTCTTCCCTCTTGGTCCCCCTTTTCCCTTCTACCCTCGACTGATCAAGCGATCGCCATTGCGTCCATCGTGCGATCGCCTGCAACCCGATCCCGCCTTGCTTGCAACGCTGCTCCGGTTCGACGTGCCTCGGGCCGATTGTTGTTAACTTGTGTTCCTATAAATCTCCCCTCACCTTACCTTCCCTACATCGTGCCGCTAACTACCCACCCTCTCTCTCGCTCTCTCCCTTTTTATTGCGTTCTACGCGGGAGTCAATTGGAAACGTTAAACCGATTCGAAGGTGTCAGATCGCCTTCCTTTGTCCGACAGAGGCAGCTCGGCTGCATGCCATGTTGTTCTCATTAAAAATAGCAGCTGACCCCCTTTACCCCTTTCCTACCACCCCCTATTCTTCTTCGCCATCATTCACACACCAGACAGGAAGGAATTTCCACGCCGCAGCATCTTCGAGGAAGAATCTGGCAGGTGAGCCTCACCTGATCTGCGCCATTCCTGAAACGATGGCAACAGGCCTTCGGAGATTTACCATTATGACTTTGTTGCCTTGGTTGCGTGGCGAACTTCTGTTTGCACAGGTCTGAACAGTATGACTGGGTTGAAAAGCGCGTCGAAGACTGTACTGGATATCATCCGAAAGAAGTGATACTCCTTTGGAAGTGCTGCCACATTTTCCAGATCGAAAACGCATTGTCTTGACGATAGCTTTTTTATAAATGTACCCTGGATACGGCAAAACGTTAGGCTTTATTAAAGAATTCAAACAAAACGATAGTAAACCGATAGCTATAATACGGTTTTAATCTTTATTAAAAGTACAAGTAGCTGATGCACTGTTTGGTAGGCCACTTCCGTTTGATCCGAGCTTCATAACAGACCCTGTGTTTTATTTTGTTTTTTTTCCAGCACTTTGTGACTGATGCATTCACACAAGAATATGGAGGAACAAAGGCTCGAGCCTCATCTAAAAAGTAACGAATCGTTGATAGGACCAAACATCAGCTATATGCACTATAATCTCGCCGTTAGCCAAAATAAGTGCGGGAAGAGTTGTTTATGGACTGACATTTTTGCGTTGCTTCTTCGACACGATACAAAAATGAAGAAAGTGGTATGATTCATGCAAAGGAATCCTTTGTTAACTAGCGTGGAGGCATTATAGAAAATGTCCATTCATCGTTTGATATCCATTTAACCTTCTTTAATTTTCTATTACATCAACTACACCTGACTGTTTCGAATGGAACAGTCAAGAATTTGATTCTTCTGAAGAAAATACAATTGCCAATTGGTTGTTGCTAGTTTCGGAAAAGGGTTTCATAATCTCGACACTTGAGCAGCAGATGCCTTAAACAAGATCTTTCTACATTGTGATATGCACTGCTGACTGCTGATTTCTAACGTGTCTCTAGTTTAAACTCAATCTTGTCCTCAAAGAAATGACGATCGCTGAACATAAACAAATGGTTTCTATGAAGTTCTTCCGAAACGGAGCAAGATTGCTAGTAGCAAAGGTTGCAAGACTCGGTCACATTGAAAACTTATATATCTAAATGGATCGTATGCATACATCCAACAGCAGCTGCAAATATTGTCGCCGAAATAATAACAGATTAAAAATTGTTCCACCAATGATACAATATTTGTTTACATTTTGATCAACTGCATGGATTGCATGGATTACATGTTCGAGAAATATTACCGAAGGTGTGATTTAAAGCAGAGGAGCATTTGTTAAGAACATTTTGGAGTAACGTTACCACCAAAGGTATTACTAAATATATTGTCACTATACGTATCAGCGTTGGATATAATTGTAAGTGATGTGAATTGTAATTGTGATTGGTATTGCATCTTATTTTATAGCCTTCCCTCCGACCTTACGTACCAAACAAATAGGCTGAAATTTGTGAGATGTCGTTCACCTGTTTGTAAACATTTTTTGACAGTGAGGTAACCGCCTCAGCATAGACATAGGTATTCAATATGCCGGACAGCAGATCCTCTATTAAAAAGACTCATAATACTAGACTGTCTATGCTTGGATACTAATAAAGAATATTTTCGAGAATCTTTTCGAACAGTTCAAGCATTCTATCTCCTTCTGTTGATTTCTAAAATTATGGAACCCGGAACTGAGTTCCCGAGCAGGACAAGTGCGAATGCTTAAAAAAAAGCATTAATACGGCCTGACCTTTTATCCTAATTATAAGCATAATAATACAAAATAGGAAAACAATGGACGAAATTATAAGTAAATGTATTTCTTGTAAAGAAAGAAACTTACATAATACAGAACAGACGAATGTTAGTATTTTGCAACACGATCATAAATTTCACGATGGAACGTCTCAAGCAAAAACCAAAGATCGATAGGTGAAGAAAAAGCTGGTTGGATTATTGCCTCAATGGATGACTGTACGCTTAACGTTTGCTGAACTTCTTCGTCGTTGTCTCCTATACATTATAATACAAACTGTCGTCGTTTGTCGTCGTTGGTAACGTATCACGTTCAAAACGTTGAAGTAAGCGAGAAATCGCTGAGTCTGTACCAATACATTAGATAGAGCGGGACAACACATGAGCGCGTTTGAAGTCAGACAGCGATGCAAGCGAGTGCGAGGTTCGTCATCGTAGTTATACCAACACATTGGAGTAAGCGAGAAATCACTTGATCTGTACCAACCCAGGGGAGAACTCTCGAGCGTTTCATACTTGCCTCTCGCTCTGTTACAAATGCCGTCTCGCTTACGATCGTTATAACCCACTGTGAGCTGTTTTTGCTTTTGCTGCATTTCCAACCCACAATCGCTGTTGCTCGCTCGCACATGTATATTGCTTCACTCGGACACCCGCAAATGATTGACGCTAGAAAAATCCTCGGGTCTTCCGAACACCACACTCTGCTGTGCTACGGCCGGACGGTCTTTCCCGGATGGGCATTTGAATGCGTTATCTTTTCTTAAGAACCATAACATTTTATTTTTGCGTGCCGTGCTGTACTCCACGGTGCGGGTTGACTTTCGTTTTTTCTGCATGTTCTTGGTGTCCGATCTATCGTAGGAGACCGGGCGGGTTTTTAAATGCTTTATTCTTTGTACTTGCTTGCCGTGCTGTGAGGTGCCGTACAATTTTATTTTAATTGCTTTTCTTAGATTAATATATAAATTTATTAATTAGAATAATATATAAATCAATGAATATATTGGAAAGAGCGTTCGAGTTGAAACAGCGATGCAAGCGAGTGCTCAATGGTTTTTGAAACCTTAGTAAAAAAAGAAGCTGATCGAAGCTAGGTTGATACTGTCAATAATTCTTTTGTGCGGTCGCTTGAAAGAATTCGAGAAAACTGTGAATTATATTCCCAACCGGAGAGCGTATGCAATGTGAGAGGTTTTAAGAATTTTTCATCGTTTCGGTTGCAAATGCAATTTTACAGTTGATCACCAATTTGATTCATGGAACGAAAATTGTTCCGTTATCCCGTGTTCCGTTTCTGTTGTAGGAACTCCGTTACAATTAATCTGAGTTTAGGAGAGGGGTGTAAGGTGCATGATTTTTTTATTGTGTCTTCTGCTCCTTTTAAACAAGTCTTGACGTTTTTTAAACTATGTGTAAAATAGTAAAATGAAAAAAAAAACAAATAACGAAATGTAGAGCAAAGGCAGGACACAGCAGATGAAAGACGCGAGCGCGGCGCTTGGCGTCAACAGTACCACTAACACCGGAAACGGAGCATGCTGGCGATTTGGCCAGGCGGCACACTGCAACGAAGCCAGGAGACTTCTGCGCCAAATGTTCCCGTGGGCCCCTCTTCCAATTACCAAGAGACATGGCCCGCGTCCAAGCATTGTGCTAGGACACCACGGTGTCCAGGTTTCCCCAACATATTGGTACCCAGTTACTCGCTTGGCAATAGGCGAGTGGGCTGCTTCTTGGCCGGGCGTGTATGCTTCCGTCTCTTGGCGGGCTGCATTATGGACATTCATAAAAATTCACAGGAATGTCAAAAACATCAGCTCCGCAATCTGACGACGAAAACACTGTTCCTAACGCATGAAGCCTAATGAACTAACGCTTTGCCGGGCTTAATTGAATAAATCCTAATCGGTTTGGTTTAAAAAATAATTTTCTGTGTTAAGTAAATTAAAGTGTCTCATGAATTATATCGGGCCAGGTAGCTGGCCTACAAAAAACTAGTTTTCATTTTACTGCACCGAAGTTAAACGTCGCCTTTGTTTGGCTGTTGCGGGTTTCTTGGAGCCCCAGAAGCTACCTTCGCCCTCGGCTTTAGTAGTCCTTTTTTGAGCACGTTCATCACCGTATTATGCATTTGATTTCACGGAAGGAAAAGCGAACCCCAGGCCCGTGCAACCTCAGCTCGGTTCGATCCGCGTCATTCTACGCGGAAAGTGCACGGCCGGCTGAACGTGTTTTCTTCGCACCTTTTCCCGGACCTGCCTTTCCACCGCTTGCTTTAACTTACCCTCCCCGGCACAATGAGTGTAACAGACAGAGGGAGAGAGCGAGAGAGTGGGAGAGAATGAGACGCGTGCAGACGGAACGATCACGAACTTGGCCGGCTGCGTCGAAGATGCTGATGAGTCGCTCGATTCCCTATATGCTCGTGTTCCGATTCCAGTCCAACCCTTCGAGCGCACGTTTTGTTTTCTGTTTGGAGTGTCTTTTTTCTTTCCTGCTAAGGTTGCCTCCGCATTCACCCGATCTCCGCAAAGATCCTCATTTGAATCACGATCACCAGCACCTTTAGTAAAGGAGAATAAAATTGAACGAACGGCGTCGACCTTTAATACCGTGGAAGCAATAGGTTTTCTTCAACTGAGTAAAATCCAAACCCCCCGGACGGAGAGATCTTTGACCTCATTTTTCCGATCGAATTGGAGCTTGGTTCCGTTTCGTTTCCTGCTTTCCTCCGTTTTGTTTGCAACCGGCAGCAACTGCCATTCGATTCCGAGCCGGTTTAAATGGGTGCCATTTCGAGCATCGTTCGCGTCGTCGCCGGCTTTGGTGTTGCGATTTGTACTAACGGCGAACGGAACGTGCCGGTTTCGAATGCACTTGCGCAACACGCCTGCCCTTCGTCGCCATCGTCATCGTTCATCAGACCGCTTCCCAGGAACGCCCGGGCGGGTTCAGGGAAGTGCAAGTTGGCCGTAAAATGTAAATAAAGGCCAAGTTGCACCTGGTGCATCGCTTTGCACGAGCCAACGTCGATGCAGTACGTGTCGGGTTCCCTTTCTTAATGTTTAGATTTGCAGGTGCAGAAATGTAACAACTGTTTGGTGCTCATCTTTGCTACAACGGATCAGCAGATTTGAACTTATTCAACCCTCGACTGACTCGTTATGCAATTTAGAAACTTAGATGGCCAAACGAAGATTAGATTAGACACTCACTGTCTTCTTCTAAGGCCAGAAAGACTAGACTAGACTAGAGATGGACGCACCTATACCTAGAACCTCAATTTTTTAGCATTTGAATGGCTCAATACAGCCAATAGGCAAGAATCAATAACAGCAATGGTAAGAAAATGTAATCAGATTTACTGCCCACACAACACGAAGTCGTATATCGCAGCATAGATCAGAGCAACGGAATCATTTATAAAGTGTATGCAATGTGTGGGCAAAGTAAGAACCAAAACGTATAAGACGTCCATCACGATGCTACTACGATAAAAACTACACGTATACCTTTATAAGTGTATAGATAAGTCGCCTTTTGTATGAGCTAACTCGTATATCCGTGTGAGCCAAGTCGTAAATCGAAGCATATACCTACGTGTATACGAAAGCGTATGAGATGTTATTTTAAGTTGTAAAAGAGGCGTCGAATAGTTTGCTAGTTAAAAAACGTCTTAGTATACATTGGGAAAGTAAACAACACTTTACTGTTCCGATGTTTACTAGGACGTTTCGCAATGCTTCCAATGCGATATGTTAGCAGGTATATCGAAGTTGCGAGCTTTATTTGAATTAACAATATAAGAGAAGGCTTAAGATATTGCATGAGAAATTATATACAAATCGTCACGGAAATGATTCGAGACGCAGAGTTGGATGTACATATTCCTATAAACTATATGAATATTATCCGAATATCTTGCGAAAAAGATTCCAAAACCCATGGTACCAGGGGAGGAAAAATCTCCTGCCTTATATTTGATAAAATGGAACCTAGATAACACTTCATCCATTCACGTGGAATACAGACGTGAAAATACGGCGGAACTAAATTCGAAATAAGTTGATCGGAGAAAAGAAACAACAAAACCAACTCCATCTTGTCCTTGCACCAAAGGATCGCTTACGAAATCGATCCCTCCCAGGCGTTCTCCTTCACGCAAATTCCCCATTTTCAACTCCTCGCCTGGTTTCCTCCTTCGCTGCGAGTCATTAGCTCAAATAGCCGAGGAAATGCCGAGGAGCAGAGAAAAAAAAATAACCGTAAAACCAAGCGGACTCCTCACAAATGAGCACATCCTTGAAGGATGGAGAGGGAAAAAAGTGGCTTCAAAATGTAAAAAATAATAAACGCATTTAAAAAAAAAGTTATCCCCACACTCCTGGGAACTGCCGTCCACCCCCACCCCCCGTCTGCGCTTGAAGTCGAGTGAAATGACGCAATTATTCTAACAAATTGAGGTATTTGTCACGTCGTTTCTGTCACGCAGAAACCTTCGAGGGTTTGGTAGGGGCGTCGAGGGGATTTTCCGTTTTTTTGTAAATCCATTTCTTTTTTCTCTTCATCCCTTTTGTTCCGGGCGCTGTCCCGATTTTCCACTCATCGGTTTCCCGTGCGGTGGTGGTTTCCATCGATTTGAATTTTCGTTTCCCTCCAACTCATTAGCTCTATATATCGTCCATTTTTTTGCCGCCGCACTGAAGAAATGTCAACGAGTGCATTTCCTTGTCATTCGCACCCTTCGCCGCATCCGTTCGAACCGTCCGGCTTAGGGATCTTCGAATCTTCGTCATTCTGCCACTTATTAGCTTGCGGTGCAGTTTTAATTTTGTTTTCTCTTTCCGTCGTCAAACATTCAGCTGCCCTTCTATCTTCTTGGTCATTTTTTTTTTTTGTTAACACTTGCAAAAATTAATATAGATATGGTCAGAGAGTTCCAGTGACTGCCGGGAACAAAGTGTCGTTTTTCTTTTCCTGTTTACAGGGCTCACCATTTTTTTCTACAATAAACACATTCATCAACATGATTGTATCAAATGAACCACCTTCTCCTGCAGGAATGCCACCAGCCCGCCAAATCGGTCCCGGAAACACCCAAAATTAGATGCAACGTCTCTTTCCACCCCACTCAACTCTCTTCCACCCCAATCCAGTGAAAAATTGCACGGAGCGAAATTGAATCCAGAATCCTTTATCCTTCCCTCGACGAGCTGGCTGCCGGCAGATAAAGCATCATCAGGGACGTAATGAGTTGCTCTCTTCGGTTTTGTCTCTTCTTTTTTTTTTCACCAGCCTTTTTTTCGCGCGTGTCCGAGGAAACAATAAAAAGGATTGACGAAAACCCGAACGGAAGAAAAGAGGGCAAGAAAGTGGCCAGGTTCTAATTTAATTTAACGTTGCTCAAATTATTTTATTATTTAATTTGTTTTGGCCACTTCCAAGAGGACTTTCTTTCCCTCCTTCCCACCCTTTCTTTTTTTCCTTCCATCTTTCTCTCTCTCTCTCTGTCTCTATCTCTCTCACCCTCTTTTGATGTCCCGGGAAACCCCTTTCTCCGGGAAATTACGATCCTCATCATCATAACGTTGCAATTTGCTGTTTCAAGTCAGTCAAGGGAAAAGGGTGCAGTGGTAATACATAAATATATATCCAACCAAGAAGGGCAAGCAACAACATGAACAGCAATAAAAAAAAACCCCAGTCCTAAGACGTATTGTGTGTTATGTTTTAACCTGCTTTCACTCTCCGCTCGGGAGCAATCGGCGAAAGGATTTGTTTCGCTCGCCGGTGGAGTTGTTGTTTTTTTGCTTTGTTTCTCTCCTCTTTGATTTCTTAATAAACCAATGGTTAGGCAGAAGGTCTTAGGGGACAGGGGGGAGGGGGGAGGGGGGAGGGGGCTGGAGTTTAGTGAGAAATGGAACAAGGACGGAAATATCCTGATGGCGATAGGAAGCCGGGGAGAGCTCGAAACCACAGGGACATCGAATGAATATTCATCCTTTCTCTTTTTTTTTTGCGAGTGCCGGGCGCATTAAGAAATGGAAGTGGAAGAGCAAAAGGGAGGAGGGGTAAATGTGAGATGGGGACATCAGAATTAAACACGCACAGGGAAAGAGACGACCAAGGCACAAGGGGTTTTCGCAACAAACAAACGGATCGAAATAACAGAAACGAACAAAACTTAAGCAACAAAACGGTCCGAATCGCCCCGGCGATGATGGTGACGATATGATATGAAGGTATAAAAAGGAATTAATTTCATTTCCCTCACACACACACACCCCACACTTCCAGCAGGAAAAGGACAATCGTGTCCATCCGACTGGTTCGAGTCCTTGCGAAAAATTAAGAAAATAATGCCCTTACCAAACGGGGAGGACAACCGGCGGAGAAAGGCGAACAAATCGAGAGAAAAGAGTGGGGGGGGGGATATAGAAAGAGAGGGAAGGGATTTAATTGTATGAAATAATTCACCATTGTTTATGTGCGCTGGACCCTACTGGACGCCGTTGAACTGGTCAGCACTTCGTGAGGTACGAAGGAGGGGGATATCGGGTGAAGGTGAACTTTCTTCAGGAATGTGTAGCAGGAAAATCGGTTATCTTAAAATCTCTTACGACACCGGGCGTCTCAGGCTGCGGACGGGCAGCGAGCGAAAGAAAATTTAATTATTTTGCCTCAAATGAGGATAGTTGCCAACTGCGGATTCTCAAGGCCCCCTAAAAAGGGGAAAGGAAGAAAGAGGGGCAGTTCGGCATGAGGGGGTGAGCAGGTCCAGCGTTGCCGTCCGCATGCCGTCCCCCATCGAGAGACGCCGTCCATCGTTGGTAATGTGTAACCAAATATCTCGATTTCGTTCGTCACCGAGTGGGAATCCCACTCGAAATCCGTTATTATCGTGCCGGTATCAATTTTCCTCGTAGGGCGTTGGGGAGGGAGGGGGAGGTGGTCGCAAGCGTAGGCGGGGAAGCAGCTTCCACTGTTCCTGACGGACGGCTGACCGGAATGAGCCCGTCAAACTCCTCACCCCACCCCGGTTTCGCTTTCCGACAGCCCACAAGTGCACAAGTTTGGTCCACGCATGGGTTCGCCACCGGAGGGAGAGGCTGGCATGTGCGGGGTGTCCATTCCGGGGGTTGACTTTTGCCGCCTCCTCCAGAAAACGGACCAGCGGTCATCGAATCGGGCCCTGGTCTTTCCGGTTTTCTAATTCGATTCGGTTTCAGTTCCCCAAAAAGGACGGACACTGAAAACTGAAAGGGATCCTTTCCGCGTGGCCGAAGGCTTCGGCTTCGGTGGGTAAGGAGGAGGGAGGATGTGCTGGAAGGGGACCCATAGCCCTTTCTTGATAGTGTCACTCAACTGCAACGCCAGTCATGCTCCCGGGATGGTTTGTTTAATTAAATGTTTTAACCTCGCTTTCTTTGAAACAAAAAGCAATAGGGTTCATCACGTCTGGCAGCTAGGCCGTGTCCAACATCTTACCATAAGTCTTCAATTTATTCTAGATGCTAAAATAGTTTTTAAACTTATTTTGCTTACTAAACTAAAAGTTTTCCAAATGAACAAAGTAATAGAAACAGAAGAGAACCCGGCTTCACTTTTAGGAAGTTAACGCAATTTTTTTCAACATCACCCAGTGATTTGACTGAACCTTGGCTTGATTTGAGAAGTTTCTTTGCAATTTCCAAATATTTTGCTAAATCATGGACTGCTTTTACCTTTCTTAGAAGCTGCCAAGGTGCCTTCACAACCTGCTTGGTTGTGTTCAATTGTTTAAGTTTCCCCTTCCTAACAAACACCTTGTAATGGGGAATAAAACGCTGAAGACCTCGGATAGATCGGTTCAGACTTTGCACCTTGCCATCTTCCGCTTACATTGTCTGCATGAAAGTCCTGGGACAAACATTGTGTTCTCATTTTAATGTCTCCTCCGCCGATTCTTATCTTGGAATTTGAATTGTATAAACAAGTTAAAAATGTTTTAATCAATCCACAGATATGCTAAGGTGTCGAGAAACATGAATTAAGGCCAGCGAATTCTCGAAGACAAATTATCCAATCATTGCGCCAAAGAACGATAAAAGAATAAATTTCCCGCATAAAAGATATAAAGGAGGAACATGCAGAGGTTTGGAGGAATGGTATAAAGGAGGAATGATATAAAGAGCTTGATTGGTGAAAACTCCTGTTTTGGTCTAGTCCTATCCAAACTAAAATTAAACTACCAAACCTTCTTTGGCATTGATTTTAAACCTTCCTCTGAAATTTCGCGACATAACATCTTAAGAGTGTTAAGATAATATTTGTAAGGATACCGGGAAAATGAATGTCAAATATAAGCCAGCATTTTGTGGGAAGATTTTGCCGAGCAACGGTATGGAGATGGAGTTTTCTTTCAAATGACTTGGGAATTTTAAGTTTAGTTGTAATTGCATAATCAAAAACGCCTATCAGTCCTATTAGATTCCTTGCCTTTATTTTTCTTTAATGTTTGACAACGTCGGAATATTGACAGCTAATAAGGCTATCTTCCTTTTTGTACGCCGTAACGATCGAACGTGTTGGTTTACTGTTCTCTGCACAACTTTTCCATATTATCAAGGCTAACATCTATTTATTCGGATTGTGTGACATTACAATACTACTACATCACAATAACTTAAAAGCAGCCAAAAAAATTGATTGTAGAATGAAAACATCAATTACTGGTTGCAAACGATCATAGAATAGCTATATATGCTGCTAACCATGGGTTAAAGGTTAGAGGTGAAACAACTGACGTTGTTCAGGTTTAATTAAACTTCAATTATAAATTCCTACAGGGAAGGCAAAAGACCATCAAACCGAATTGGAATCATTTATTTTTTAATTATACGCAACTTTTCAACCAAAACCATCCACCATCCTTTTTCGGACGGCCAGGAACCTTTACCTTTACACCTAGCACAAACTAGGAACAAAGCCGAAAGAACTTTTCAACTTGGAAAAACTTAGTCTCCTCCGGGCGTGTGCTTGCGTTTGTTCTTCCATGGAACGCCGGTCCTTCCGAGTTGTCTGCCGAGCTCTCGCGGGCAGCGTCTTCCGTTTCCGACAGTAACACATATTGAAAGGGCTTTGTAAGCACGAGCTACAAGATGTATTCGTCAAAATTGACCACCTCCACACCAAGATGCCGCTCCCGCTCGAGTGTTTCGACTCCGGACAAGCGGAACGAGCAGGTCCTTTTTCTTAAGATGTGGTTAAATGTTGTTGGCACTTCCTTCGCAACCCCTTCGCCCTCGCTGCTGGCCTTATTTATGCACGGATGCGACCGGATTATGTTATTACATCCTCGATCCTCGATCCACCCAGCCCTATCCCCTGTCGTGTGCAGTCCCCCTCTCCCCGAACCCACACGGGAAACCCCTTTCTGGTCAGTGGAATCAAAATTAAAATTCTCATTACTTCGCTCCCCCGTCCGCCAGGCCACGTCTCCTGTTCGACGTGGGCCCAAAATGACCGACGGTTTTTTTTCCCAACCAACTGGTTCCCCTCGCGCCGTCCCGCTCCCTACTGGACGCAAGTGGAAAATTAATCCCATCCTGGCCGGGCGTTGGAATGTCGAAAATAAAAGTGTCCGTTTATGCTCCGTTTGGCCTTTTTCGATGATGATGAGGGGGTGGACTGGATTGGAAGAAGGGGGTGGACTGGATTGGAAGGAGGGTTAAGGACGTTCGAAATTCAATACATCCTCCAGGGAACTCGTGGCTGGGAAAACGGGCGGCGCACAAAACGTTCCACGGTTTCCTTTCGTTTGGTGCAATTAAAATTGTGATTAAATTGTTTCTAGCCTAGCACACACTCACTCACACAAACACACAAACACACACGCACATTACCAGTTGGATGGGCTTGCCGCACGCATGTGACACAAAGCGCACCGATGATGGGGATGGCTGGTGTGCTCCCTTTTAAGTGGAATGTGCTCCCAACAGCCGCGGGAGCAGCGACTAAAAGACACGAGTGCGGCGGCTGGTGTGGATGCAAATAAGAGGAAATCGGACTGGAGGGAGGGTGGGAGGGAAAGGGTGGGGGGAGGGCGTCAGAAAAAAGGCAAAAAGGCCGCATCAGAAGATGGTGGTGCGTCTGATGTCTTTGTCGCCCCCGGCGGCCGAAATCCATAAACACCACTTTTCCATCTGGGGATATCATTACGATTGCGATTGCATCTCTGTTTGTTTGTGTGTGTGTGTGTGTGTGAGGGGGGGGGGGGGGGCTTAGAGGAGGTTCTGGGGGCGCAAGGAATTGAGGCCGTGAGAATGCCCAGCCCAATTATTAATAACTATTACTTCAGCGGAAGGAAATTTAACTACTTTCGTTCCCACGGTTTGCTAGTTGTGTTGTCGCGGCCTGAAAAACATATGCCACTCCAATTGCCCCGACACTAACTCCCTGCAGCCACATCCACCCCCTGCCCCCTTCCCCACTGCGCAAGTGTGACAATCGGCACCGATCGACACGCACTCTCTCTCACGCACCGCCTCACGCAAACCCCGCCAAGGTTTTTCCCGCCCGATCAAGCGCGTTCCCATTCGAAGGGTTTAATTTCGTTCGCTTCCGCTGTCAACGCTCATGGCTCATGGCTCATTTTTCCGCCTGGCTGATGTTTTTCCTCGGTTTCCAGGAGGAAGAGGAGCGGGACGCGTTCCAGCGCGCGCGGAATGAAAATTGCTTTCGGTTTTCCGCTCTGTTTCCTTCCTTTGCCTCCCTCTCGTTTTCCGCTGTCGGTAATTTATTGGAAACTTGGTCCTTGGCCAAGGCACCCGATCGCCCGCGATCGCGGAAGGTTTGCCACTTTGTTTTTCTTGGTGAACGGCTTCGTTTCTTCCCTCCGGCAGGGGGTCTCCGGAATCTTTGATCGCGGGTCGGACTGGCGGGATCGGCAACATTGTCGTGACGTGTGAGCTCACGATCGTTACTTTCGTAACTGTTTGTTGGCAGAAGAAAGGGAAGGAGCCGAAGCACCCGTTCTGACCTTTTTTTTCCACCCTCCCGTGCGACACGAAAGTGACACCTAATTGATGGGCCCGCCGGAACGACAACACGTACTCGCACGCTCGAGCCTTTCGAGTGTTCGGGGTTGATAATGCACCCGGATTGTTCCCGTGCGCCGTAGAAGACGTCTGCAACAAAGTTTGCTCCCGTTTCGATCGATCCGTCACAGTGCGGCACGGAACAAACGCACTTGACGCGTTTCCCAGGGGTGAACCTGGGGCTGGCAACGAAATTTAACGGTGCACACAATGTATGTGCGGCAGCCGAGCATGGAAGCCACTTTCGGGCCCGGCTTCATTTGGTGTCGTCACGCCACTTCGACCGAAGGCACCTCCGCTGGCTCTGAAGCCATCCAGCCAGCCTTCAATAAACGATAAATACGGCCGAAATCGGGGCGAAGTGGTGCGCTTGAAGTGTTACGGCAATCAAAATACGCCGAACCCGAGATCGACCGATCGCGCCACGCATGGGAGAAATAAAAACTGCTACAATCTGTCCAACCAGCGGAGTCAGTGCGGGTTTCAAGTGCGCACGTTTTACAGTCAAACCCGAAAGTTTAAGCGGCAGGCAACAATGTTGTTCGGTAATTTGCTTTTGGAGAGGAAATTTGGAAAAAAAAGGTGCATCAGCATTTCAGTTCCATAGCTTTAGGGCGTCCTACATTGTCTTGGGGCTTGTTCGAAACGAAATAAGTACATTTAGGTTTTTAACGGTCTTTCAATGGTGTTAAATGATCAAGGAACGTGTTGAGCACGTTTTGAAGATCTATTTTAACAGTAATATTCTATGTTTTGTCAAACTGGCGTAGCTTTACACTATATGAAAAGTTTTTTCACACAACTCGCTTTCATCGACGAAAATTTTTCAAATCAGCGTCAACCTGGTGCTCAAAGATGAAGTTAATACGACTGCGACATTTTAGTTGCCAGTCATCCATCTTTTGAGATTCATACAAAGGCCTCTTATCGATCGATACTGCGTTGTTTGGGCTATTTGGAAACACAGTTTTTTTGATCTTCTCTAATATGGAAATCGTTGGCTTATGGAGTCCTTACTTATAATGAAATGTGTAACAGTAAACATTGATTTTTTTACCATTCCTTACTACCCAACTGAACCCGTTTCATTTTAACCACCCATTGGAATATCGAACGTATATCACTAGCATTCGAAAGATTCTTCCACGAATAAGTTGCTATTCTTTCGCACAACACCGTCCGCGATCGGATAATCGATCGACGCCAATTTATAGCTCCAGTTCCGTCACTCAAGTCCGGGGGTTTTTCTTCTTTTCGTTTTCTTCCAGAGCCCGTTTCCTCGCCCTTGTCCGCCAGCTAGAATCGCTAGCTTCACAAGTGAATTTCGCACTACGGTGGTCGTTTCCGCCAGTTCAGTCTTTCCTTTACAGACAGCGAGCTCCAACGATCCCTCGAGGCGCTGCAAAATCGGCACCATTCACACACGTGGTAGACGCTGTTTATTTACACATTCAGCTGTCAGGTCCGTACCTCCGTTTGCGGGTCCATCTCGAAATGCAGCGACGCACAGAGATGCTGGAGGCAGCCAAGGGTTCGATGGAAGGCGTTGTCAGTGGGCAGTTGTGAGCAGTAGTAGGGGATAGAAGAAAAAAATAGAGAACAGGAAAACACTGCCAGGTTACATTGTACGGTGTAGCCGTATCAAAGACACACACAGACCAACTCTTGCGCCGTATAAGACTCCCTTTTTTATTTTATTTTTCGTTTCATTTCCGTTCACTGCCCGTTGAGAAACTTTTGATCCGTTGGCGATTCGTTGGCTACAGACCAGAACTTTTAACCCGCTCCAACTGGATGCGCCCGTCCAGCTCTCGCACACGCCAACAGCTCCTGCCTGCGAGATCGCCACGCCGCGTTCATTCGCTCCTTCGCATGCACGGAGCAGGAGCAGGAGCAGGAACGCCTGAGAGCGCACCTTTTTCCGAGAAAGTTAACGAGAAATTTCGCCGGTCAGGTCAGGTGCACAGAGGTAAGGGTGGACAGGTTGTACGCGCGGTGAGCGCCATCGTCGCGTCGTGTTCACCTGACCGCACTCGACACCGGGTGGGTGGAGCAAGCGAAGTGAGCGAGTGAATCCGCTCGGTCCGGCGCGTTTTGGTTCTCTCTCTATCCTCTCTCTGTATCTCTCTCTCTCTTTCTTTCGCACTCGGCTCGCTGCTCGGCACACCGCGGTTCGGTGTAAATTCGGTCAGGTGTGTCCGCGCGCACACCTCGCCGAACGACAGGGAGGGAGACTCACCGTTGGCCGTTGATTGGCTGCCCGACACGCCACCGCTTATAGCGCACACACACACACACGCCTCGCCATGGCGGCTCTCCCGCTCGCAACGGAACCGTATGTCATCCACAGTGTCAGGTATAGCAAGCCAGCAGTCGCCTTCCGTGCGCAAGATACATCTTCGAACCAAACCGCCTATATAGCGAGCACGGTGTCGCCATCTTCATTGTTACGAGTCTTTGGCTGCTCCGCTTCTAACCGGCGTAACTTCCACTACCCGCGGCATTGAGGGTTCTAGGGGGCCAAACGACTATAGTCCACCATAGCTGGTCCTCGGTGCACCACGAGGAATCATGTAAGCAAGACCTCGAAAAGTCCTATGAGAGTAGTCAAACCATACTGATCTGTGAATAAGAAACTGTGGGGAGGAAAGTAATGAAACAGAGTGCATTAGACTCCAATGATGACTTAACTTCCACCGTTGAAGAGTTGAGTTCCAAGTTGAAATTCAATTTCTAGTTAAAGCATCGAAGTTTCTCATATCATATTTTGTTGATCTAGAACTATACATTGACTTAATGTATAACACCTCTTTTAATCGGTCCCTAAAAGCTACGCTCCAGGCATACCGAAGCGTGTCCAGAGAATCTCCAGACTTTTCGTATGAGAAATGCAGCTTATTTTAAAGTTTAATTTACAAGAGCTGAAACTGAGAGAATGACAAAAAAAACTTTCATGTTTCATCAAGATTTCAGGGTGATGTACTTCTAGCAGGAAAAAAAAACTACACTAATTGTTTTCCTTCTACCATTGTATTCAAAACGAAAAAGGAGGTACGCCAGCCTAAACTCTTCTCGTGGAAAGCGTCACCAAGACTTTCCCTTTCCTGGGGCTCAAGAGATGGTCCTTGCATACACTCTGTCTCACACCGGCGCGACTCGCGGAAGAGATTGCAATACGTTCGATCAAGTCGTAAAAGTCAAATGTCAAAACCTCCCCCACCTCCATCCCAGCCTCAATGAAAATGAACAATGGGCGGCAAGCAATGGCGGCGAACTTCTCTTGGATGAGCAAATGCGAGCAGCGAGCTACAAAGTAGTACAAATGTTTCCGGTTAATTTTTCGCCTGCCTTTTTGGAGCCCGTCTTTCAAGGATGCACGTCTAATTTATCGTCCTTTCCAAACCGGGGGACAAACCCGTGGATGGAGTGGACAAGGGCATATGAAACAAAACTTTCCCCCAGTCGTTACTCCCTCATCCACGATTCGTCTGTTTTTCTTTTTTCCATCTTCCGGCACCGGGGATTCAAGTTTTGCCCGGGGAACAGTGCAGAAACGTCGGGGAAAAATCGGGGAAAAGATATCCTTCACTATGGGCACGCGACGAGGACGACAGCACGGAAAATACAGAAATCCAGCCAAAATGATAGATCGAAAATGGTTTATTTGATTATACACACGCTGGCGTACGCCGACTAAGGCCCCCTTCGGCCGTGTGCAGGGGGTTTTTGTCCAAGAAAAACTACCGCTTGCAACCGACGCGATGAGCAACCGAATGGGCAGAACATGAAGACGAAAACGTAAAGAGCAACCATCGCCATGATCCCCTTGCTCGAGACGCGAACGGGAAACGCAGGGAACCTCGCAAAATCACGGCCATTTAGAGAGCGAGGTATTGCTGCGACCGGAAATCAGGCAAGAAGGGTGGGAGGGGAAAGAAGCAACCAGACAAAAAAAAATGTAACAAACGTGTCTTATGAATTCATTCGTCTGTGAAGTGTTTATGTCAGAGTCATAAAATGCGCTCTTCGTCCCTTTGGCGCGTCTTCGCCATTATCATAATCGGAGGTGGGGTGGGGTGATAGTGGGAGGAAAGCAGAAAATAGAAGAGTGCAATGGGAAGCAAAAGCGTGTGAGGGGACGAGAGCAACGAGCGGGGGTTAGTTTTGGGCGAAAAAAATAAAACTATACTTTCTGTGACTCATGCTTCGTTTTTCAATGCTTTGCTGCAGTCTCGCTATCGCCCGAAGTGGATCTTCTTCCAACCCTCTTCTTCTCCTCCTTCTTCCCCTCTGGGAAAGATTCATCAGCTTCCTGCTCCCCCACCCACTCACCCAGAATGACAATTGATGGCGCTGTCTCTTCGGCCGCCCGCGCCGCTGCGATTTGCGCCGGAGAGAATGGATTTGCGTTGCGTTGCGTTACGATTCGTTTCGTTTTCGATTCGCTAGCTCATCGCCCTCCGCTCCCCTTGTGTGCCTTACCTTGTCTTCTGCTTGGTGTTTTCCCTTCATCTTCTACTTCTTCTTCTCATCTGCTACCGTTCCATCTTCTCTTCGATGCATTTACGGCAGTTCGCCTCATTTGCGCGTTTACATCTCAGTGGCGTGCGTCCTTGCCCTCCCTTCGGCTTTGGCTTGCCAAAACAATTTAACGCTCGAAAGCACGCGGCAGGCATACGACCAATTTATTAATCGACGGCAATCGAAAGCAATCGGTCAGCTGAAGTTTACACTGGCCGGGCTCGGCTGGAGCTGGAGCAGGAGGTTTTCCTGGTTCCACGCACAGGTCCGGAGTTTGGCCTGGCAGCCGGAGGCATATTGGGCAATTAAGCCTTGCAACACCAGCAAACGATTGAAAGTGTGACTCAATGTGTCTGCAATTGTCCCGTTTCGGGTTTGGTTTAGCCACATCTAGCTTACCAACATGCAATACCACCCTTGAAAAGTTACTCAGTTTCTGCTTCACAACATTCTGTTGTTTGATGTGCTTTGCAAGTCGACAAGAGTAATCGATGCTGCAAAAACGAAGTTTACTAGTGGTTTGGCATATTTTTGACAGCTTAAAACTGCTGAAAACCTACGCCAGATATGTGTCATTTGAGGAATGGTCGTGAGGTTTCTTCCAACCGTAGAACGTTCCACGGTTGGTTCCAACTCTTCAAATTAAGGCCTAAGGCGCTCATGAAGAACAACAATTTACGCCGCTGCATTGCAGCGATAACTTGAAAACAGACGCAATTTAAGTTGAACAAAATAAAATAAATAATAAATAAATAAATTGTAATAATAAAATTACAAATCCACTGGAAGTGAATTGGAACGCTATCTTGCACAGAGTAAGACCTTTAAGGCTGGCCCAAAGACCATAAGTAAACTTGAGCACAAGATGGCAGGAAATTGGACCTCTTTATTTCGGAGATCTTTTCCGATCGATGACGTGAGAAGTTAAAAACGTAATAATTTTGGAAAACCCTTTGAGACACACGACAAGCTGTTGGTAGGCAATTCCACATCGTTTTCCTAGCGATTTTGATGGCCTAGATTTCAGAATTTTCTAAATGTCGGTTTGTTCATATACTGTGTTTTATGTTTGTAAACTCATTTTAATTTGAAATAGTAAATGTGATAGTAGCGATATGGAATGTACTCATAAATGTACAAAGGAATACTAAATGAATAGAGGACACTCGATCCCCACATCGATTGATCATTGCACATTAATCATTAATTTTCAAAAAAAAAACTAACGCTAATTTCCAACAGATGAAGACTTCTCTCCTCCATGCTGTGAAACAATTTTAGCATAAGCTGAAAAAAGTCAATACCCATTGTTGTCATGATAATTCGGATTCTAAAAGGGACAAATAGACAGCTTTAGCTACATAACATTAAAACACGAATTTTCATTGGAAACAACCTTTCACAGCGTAGTCGTTTTGCGTAGTTTCCAATCATTTCAAAGACCTATGTTATACGTCACCAGCTCAATCTTCCTTTTCATTCAATTTGGAGCAAGATGGCCGTTGCCAGCAGAAACCAAGCGTTTTAGGGGAAGGATTGACTCCGTTGTGTGTGATTGTGTTAAATCTATGTCTTTATTTCCTCGCTCGCTGTGCTGTTTTAGATTACTTTCCCCCTGGCTTGCCTACAGTTGCGGGCTCATCGCATCAGAATGGAGTTTTTATTCATGAAGGCAATTCTCGCACTGTGCTGCAATAATCCTGTAACTGCAGGAAAATTACTTACAATTTGCCGCTATGCTTGATTTGCGCGTGGCTTCCCAAGCCGAGGAAGAGGCAAAACAAAACAAAAACCCCCAAAAAACAAACGGACGAAAAGAAGAAACCGTACTGTAATCCATACATAGTTGCATGCATAAAACTACCATTCTTGGGGCGTTCGGGGTCGGTGGGGTGATCCTTTACGGCCTGTTCTCACCCCTTTCCGTGCTTCTTAACCCTCCCTGCCCTGTACAGAACCGAAGAGCCAAAGGACACACTTTTTCCCACCCTCGATCGAGTGTCACCCGATTTGCTGTCCACGCTCGAAACTCGTTTTTCCTTTTTCACTGCCCCCTGGTTCCCTTGCAGCCCCAGGCCAGATTCGTTTGCATACAGTATGCAGTATGAGGGGGCAGGCCTATGCGATCGAAAAAAAAAAACTATCCAGCTAAACGCCCGCCCGGCGCAAATGCAAATGAAATGAAATGAGGCAAAAGCAAATGAAAATCTTCTGCTCGAAAATAAAAATAAAAAACCGGTGGAAAAGAAAGCTGCCCAAGACCGAGCGCCGAATAAAGCAAAAGAAAAATAAAAATAAACCGTTGACGACTGTTGGAAGTGATTGGAAACAATTTACATATACATACATTTCCCGTGCCCCCTCTCACCTCACCTTCCACTCCGCCTCCATTGCGCCGACCCGAAAAATGGCTGAAAAGCGACTCCGGCAGTAATGGGGCACTTTCACCAACCCACCCACCTTTCCGTGGGAATGTATGGAATATGGTGCGGAGGGGGACAAAATATTTTTACTCTCAAGCATATGACCACCTCGGTGGGTGGATGGGGCGTAAGGGGTGAAGGATCGGGAGGGAAGGAAGAGAAAAAGAAAACGCCGAGAGTCGAGAGTCAGCAATCGAGTGCAGTAATCAAAGGGAGCTCGTTGCTCCATTTAGCAAATTGAATAGTCTTAGTCCTACCATCCCTCTCGCACCGTCCCCACTCCACCCCCTTTCCGTCCCTGTCCCTTTTCCTTGGATCCTTGGTGCCACGACACGACACGGCTTGAGCTCACTTCTAATCGCAATCGCTCGGAACGGAAGGAAGAAAATGAAACAAGCCACCATCGAAAGGCACACACACACTCACACACACACACACACACACACGAGTGGCAGTGGGAAACAAACAAGCGCACATTCGGAATGTATGGAAACAAGATATCTTTATGGCATAATCCACCCCCATACCCTTCGCACCCATTTGCCCGCACGCTCCGTTCCGGGTTTGCCTTTACTCTCTCTCTCTCTCTTTCGCTCTCTTCCTGACTTCCCTCACCGAATGTTTACGACGAGAAAAAATGTATATCACAAGTGTAAACAAAACCAAAAAAAAAAAAAAAACAACACACACTGGGAACAAAACAGCACATTAGACCTAAAGCAAGCGAAAAAAAAAAGGAAACAAACGTAAACGAAAAAGAAAACCAACCACTAACAAGGAGGAGAGCCACAACCACTAGGCACGCTTGGAAAGCCAGTTTGCTACTACTGATCCGGGGAGGGGAACAGGGAGTGAGGAAGGGAGTGCGATAAGGGAGTGGATTAAGGGTTTGCTGTTTGGGTGGTTTTGGGTCGGGCGCCGTACGGAAGCCAATTTCAACCCTTAAATCTGTCGGCGCTAGCGGATGGCGGGGGGGGGGAGGAGGAAGAGGGTGCTCGGAAATAAAACCGACCGGGGCGGGGGAAGGGGTTTGGGTACATTAAAATGAATTGTGAAGGTAATTTAGAGTCTTAATTTGCAAGCACACAAATATTCGCGCCAACTCGAGCGAAACGAGGCCGAGGAGCCAGCCAGCGGAAGTCGAATGTCCCCACGGTGAAGGACCGCCGGAGTCGAAGGATAAGACGTTACAACCCTTCCTCCACCCTCCAACCAATCCGCCCCTCTACACCCCCCCCCCCCCCCCCCCCACGCCCTCCACCACAGTTTTCCACCACACTCATCGGATCAGTTTCCGCGCTTGGTCCCACGGCCAAGTCTCGCGAAACGAATGGGAATAATGATTCCGTGAAATTAAATAACGACAGCATGGGAACGGAGGAAGAGACGGGTACCGGGGACGGGTGAGGGAGTAGGCAGGCGGTAGTAAATCAAACCCACCCCACGGGGAGTGGGCAAGTTTTGGATCGCTGTGTCGCGCTGGGCTGGAAAGAAACCATGTTGGCTAAATGATTTCTTCTCCGGAAAATCAACATGAAGTCTAATTTCGCTTGGTCCGTCTCCCATCGGTACTGCCTACAGCCAGGCCAGGATCTTTCTGAGCGATGGATATAAAATAGAACCAGGTAGCATTCTAAATAACTATCTATTTAAGAGATCCAAGCCAGATCCAAGTTCAACCATCATAGGATAAGAAATCAGCTTTGTTGGCAGACTTCCAAGAATCGTAAATGTTAAACTCCGGAGCAAAAGTCTACAAAAACATGGCATCTTGGCAGGTTGGACAAGACAAAAGCGCAGTTGACCGGAAGACATACAAATCGTTAGGGATCGCGAAAAACTATTGGATTCGGATGATAAACAAAGCATCCTTCAAATGTTTATACTGGAACGGAACCGTGTCTTCCAACATGAAACAAATGAATAATTAATTCGCCACAAATAAAAGGAGCAACTTGATCTAACTGTCACATCAAGAAAAGTATGACACCTGGCTTAATGAAGCGGATTTTTTTTTTGTAGTATTGTTATAGAACTGGTCGAGAACAACTTAAAATTATATTCAGAGAACCTCTGGCCAAAAACATCTAGATGGTGAAAGAACAACTATCCAATAAAAAAGTACCGAGAATAATTGCTGAATATGGAATGAGAATCCATAAAAGCGATACAGTTTAATTAATTTAATCCAACAAGTTGGGATCAACGGTACATGGAAGGAAAGCAAAGTGAATTCCCAAAAATTTTCACGGGAACAGAACTGTTTTTTCCCCCTTCCAGGAACCGGAATCCCTTGGCACGATTTTCGAAGTGGATGATGGAGTCTACATTGTCAGGGAAAGAAACAACTCAATTATTACCATTGCTTCTCAAAATAACCTTGAATTCTTTCTGGAACTACTAGTCAGTACGAAAATACCACCTGACGAAGTTATAATGGGCAACGACTTCATTTTCTTCAAAATATTGCTTCAATTCATAGTAGCCAAGGATTCTCAAATTGTTTAAAGGACCGATATGTTCCACTTTTTAGCGGGTAATTTTGAGGTAATTTATTAACTTCGACAAAATGGTGAATATGGATTTCGGTCAGTGTAGTTTGTACCGGAAAAAAAGGATACCAAGTTTTTCTAAAATGAAACACTCGGACAGTTCCAGCAGTTATCGCTGGGAAGGAGACAAATTTGGACTAGGACGACAATGTGAACTAGGACTACTTCCACTGGGATTGAAGAGGAACCTGAGGAGTCTTGATGGATCCCTTTTAGTCTGGCCATCCTTTTGACTATCCTCCACCCAAAAAAATAGTTTTTTAGCCGTTTCTTTTTTCATTTATTTACAAAAGAGGCAGGATACTTCGACCTAACGAAAGTGAGCAGCATGTGCGACTGAGGAAATAGTTACCGTGAAGTGGCAACCCGCTGCGGTTCGGGTAATCGGCACCGACCATTGTCATCACCCGCCACTCCAATGCCCTCTCTCTCAAGCACACCTCGTCCCTCCTACATGCACGGGGGGAAAAGCGAAAGCCACTGGCAGGCGTTGCGGTTTCAGCTAGTTGTTTGGTTTTAATTCCACCTCGGCCGCCCATCACCATCACCTCAGCAAATAAAAGTCTCCCGTGGTTGTGCGTATGCCAAAGCCAAACCTACCCCCTCGCCCACACACCACCCACTCTTTTGCTCTATCAACTCCTGTGAAAAAGCGGTGAACATGAGGCAGAAAAAGAAGAAGAAAAAACAAGAGTCTGTTGAAGAAACTATATCGCCCCGTTCCAATCCAATTGAAACCAATTGAACGTATTTAAGAAAGCCCGCGTTCTGGCCCGCGGGCACGCCATGTGACGCTGGGATGCAGCGTGCAGGTTCCACCGTCCCACTTAGCCCAGGCGCCCTTTTTTCCCATCAGCAGGCCCATGCAGGCCCATATAGCTCCAGGTCCAGGTCGCTCCTGCCACGTCCTACGGCGACACCGACGAGGGCGACCCGGCCAGGTCCCGCATCCCGCCAGATCCTCGATCCTCCGGGGCCGGATTGTCCTGGGCCTACAGAAACCCTCGCGGTCCTCGCCCTCCTCCCCTCCGCTCCTCACACAGGGCGGTCTCAATGGACCCGGGTGCTCAATTTAGTTTCGTTTCGTTAGTGAAACGATTCTCCGCCACGTACCTCGCGTATACCGGGGGCCGTGTGTACCGTGCTGCACGAGATGCTGTGCCGACTGCTGCTGGCACTTAATTTGGACCAATTTAATTTACCTTTTTTTCCCTCCTTTCTTGCTGCTGGCTTGGGCTCGAGCACACACACCCGAAGTCAGCCTTGCCTGCCAGTGCTGTCGCCCGCATCGTCCGTCCACGCGAATATCTAGCCGCCGGTACCAAGTTTTCTTTCATTCCCGACGGTGGGAAAGTGTCGGCAAGCGGGACGATCTTCAAGGGGGACTCCGATCATCCTCCCAGCGTTTATGGTGCCTTTTCTTAAGAGAGAGTGAACGAGAAAGCGCATCGTTTCAGGTGCGGGTTGGCCCGTGTCGGCGTGTCCAGGAGGACTCCGAATTCTAGACCAGCATTATTTTTCGGGACCACAACTGCCGCACGGATGTTCCCCTTTACGGATTTTTGTTTTCTTTTTTGCCCTATCCCGTTTTCCAGCTCTTGTTAATTCGACTGCCTCCCTCGTGCCAATCCTGTGTACCTTCTTTTTTTACAAAAGGAAGGTTTTTTTACTCCCCCGTGTGTGTGTTTATCGACGAAACGAAACAGTGTACGGCAAGAGATGAGCAACTTTGCTGGGATGGAAACGAGAAAAAGAAGATGAAAGATTTGCGGTTGCTAAACAGTAGTTTTTCAAAAAAAATTAAAGCAGTATTCACTGATGAATAAAGAGCCGGATTCAAAAGCCACGTAGGCATGTGCAATTACAGAAAATTAACTCCAAATAATATTATTTCCAATACACAAACATTTTGTTCTACAGGAAGGAATCAAGTGGACAAATTAACTTTATGTTTCGAACATTTGATAATTGATAATTAAATCATTTACTTAGCATCACCTTAGCTTATCACCATAATTAGTAGTCAAAAACTGTCTTTAATGAGCACTCAAAAACTACCCTGCCCTGCATGAGCAATGGCGTCCAATTCGAAACTGCCAAAGGTTCTCACCAAATTCACATGACGCCAATTCAACTCGGTTTTTTGTTTTTTCGTACAGAGTTTATCGTCACCCTGAAATTGACACTGACTGTGTAGACGTTCGGTAAAGTTTACAGCTTTTTTAATAAAAAAACCAAGTTGACAAATTTCCCAAGAACAGCCACTTCTTCGAGCATCACTGTAGCTGTGGGTTTTTTGTGTGTGTATTTCCCCCACAAATTCGACATTGTTCAGTGCAGTGAATTCTGGTTCTTCCTTCCTAGTGCTCGTCGGATGATATTGCCGGTGATGATGATCATTATTCAATTAAGACTTCTTCTTCCCAATATCCCTGGCCAAGGTTCCTGCGACGAGCGGAAGGACGAAATGGACGGAAGGTGTTCGCGCGAAGTGGAGGACCACTGTTCTTTTTTCTTCTCCTCAGCTTCCTCCCGCTCCCGGGCGTTTTCTCTTTACTACCCTCTTGCTTATTCTTAGTTCATGCGTCGAGGTTCCTCAGGCGGGTTTGTTCCTAAACAGGGACGCTCTGATGCCCCCTTTCTTCTCTCCGATACTCCGAAGTGTCATTGAGCCTGTGAGGTGCAAATAGGTGGTAAATCAGGGGAGAAACGAATATGACATAAAAGAGAGTGAAAGAAAGACGAGTTTGAAACTGAAGTATGATAGCCCGAGGCTCGCCTAAATCCTGCTGTCACTCGGTAAAAGAATATCACAGGAAAGCATTGTACACCTTCATTTCTTGCCCCCTTTTTTTGGGTGGTTTTACTTTGGTCAGTAGGGGCGAACCTCATCGTTAGGGGAGAGTAGTCGGAGTGCAAGTGAAGGGAAGGTACGCCAGGGTTTCCTATATCCACAGCAACTTGCCTACCATCATCCAGTTGATGGTGACTGCTTGCCGTGATCCAAGCTCCAGGATGATGCTGGCAAAAGGGAAAGAAAAAAGGTCCTTTCCGGTCAGCAATGCCAACGTCAGCAGCCTGCGTTGAGGTGTTAATTATCGGCGGGACATTACCTTGGATTGACTTGTGTTCCAGCTTCGTCGAGCAAACTTCGACCCCCGGCTCAAGCAGCCGCTCGGGGCGGTCACGTGCAGTCCGCCATGTGTATTGCCGACTCCTAAGCTGCCTCTTACTTCCAAGGCGCCGAAAAATGCAGCCGGAATCAGGAAGCGACGCTTCCACCGGTGTCCCGAATCCATAAGCCAGTCGGGATGATGATCGTCACACGCACACACACACCCCCTTGTGGATTTCTACGAGCTGAAAGCTAATTCATCATCGCATCTCATCCCCTGCACGCACACACAACGCTCTGCATCTCCCGTCTTCGGCACGACCTTAATCAAACGCGACGTCATATTGTCACACGCACTTGCTTGGCGGCTCGACGAGGGATGCTAATGCGCCGAAGGAACGTTTCGCTAAAGAAGGACGAGTCGGAAAGGGAACGTAACCCCTCCGTAGCCGCAGGACGAAAACTGAAGATAAGAGATCCGGACAACACACTGCAAAGCAATACTAGCCAAAGTCCACACGGAACCTCTGGTGAAAATGTGAATTCCAAAAAAGAGCATCGTGTTATAGAAAGTTAGATCATACGTTAGATTTTTCCCACTTCCAACTGATAACAAATGAGGACGTGAAGGATCCAAACGGCGTGAATTGCGGTCCAAAAATTAGATTTAAAGCTAACATAAAGGATGAAAACCAAGATGCTGGATATAAGTTCAGGAGATACAGAGGAAGATCCAAATTCTTGACCTTGAATTGAAGCACCAAGGACAGTTTCCTCTCGATTAATCACCTAGTACAAAATGACGCTTTTCCTGCATTGCATATCATTAAGTTAAAAAATGTATGATATCATAATATTTTGATTTTTCCGGTACAATGCTAGACTATTTTGCATTTTGCATTTTGCAGGCGGCATTGCATTTCTAGCTGCGTCTTTCTGAGATCTTTCCTATCACGGGGATCGGGAGTTTGACAGTTCATCTTTGTTTTGTTGTTGGAAGTGGTTAGCGTCATCAGATTGCAAAATAGTCAAGATTTATACATAAGTGTTTAATGGTAGTTAAAATATATCCAATAATAATGTGCAAATTATTTTTCTCTTTTTTTCGCACGGCGAAGCATCATCCAGTGACGTCATCGCTATACAGCTGATGAACTGCGGTCCCGACCTGAAAAAAGTCTATATGATTATTTATTTGGATGAAAAAAAGGCTCCTCGAGTAAAATGAAGGAGATTAAGGCATTTTTCCAAAACGCAAAGTAATTGATACCTGAAACCACCAAACAGTTAAATTATTGTTTGGGAAAATTCGGATTCATTTTACATTCGCTGGAAAAATATCTTTATATAAAGAGTATTTTTGTAAGGCGGGAAATCCCTTGCACACCTCGTCTCCAGTCAGTTACAGCACCAATCGTTCCATTGCATCTCCCGGGGAAAATCAAGCAAAACAGATGCAATCCACCCACAACTGGCGAGGGACAAAAAAAATACCAATTCGGAGAAAGGGCACACCAAATCGGCGGCGTGGCGTGCACAAATAAATTAAAATCAAATTTTCTCTCGCGCACCGTGATCCAGCAACCCCCCAAGCTGACGGGGGGTAGGGAAGCCAAATTTCCCTGTTTGCTCCGTCGAAATTTCATTGCTCATCTGTGACACTTTACCTCTGTCACTGCCGTGCAGCAGCACAAGAAAACAAACACCAAAACGCAGGAGCGAGTGAAAAGAATAACCGAGGACACAAAAGCCGTGTGTCGATTAGTCAATCCATTGTTTTCCCATTAATCCGAAACCTCCCCACGCTTTCCGCGACGGGGAAAACTTTGACGGTGAGCTAGGGGAAGGAACGGGAAATCCACTGGCCGTCCCTTGGGTCAAATTTTCCACAGGGAATGAAACGGAATCCGCTGCCCCCAAGCACCCACCGCGAAGCGGGAGGGAGAATGTCAAATAGTTGGGGAACACACACCAACACACCAACACACACGCACACACGTCGTCACGGTCGGGAAAAGAGCCGGCGAAAATTGTTCATCCCCGCCACAACCGACGCGTTCCGGCGAATTGTGGCTGCTCGTGTGAAAAAGTCACTTGACAAATCGGCGACTCCTCGGGTACGCCACCTCTGCCACCGTCTCCACCGATCCTTCCATTCACAACACCCTCCGTTTTCCCGCCGTCCCTCCCGTTCCGCTTCCAGCTCCTCCCAGAAACGGACGGAAGCCTGGCTTCTAATATTCGGCGTATTAAAATCCCATTCGCTCGCGTGTTCTGTGGCTCACCGTCAGCCGTTCGTCGTCACCGTTCCCTGCGAGGTCCTGAAAGGATTGCCTAGGACCGGAGCTAACCTTCCCCTGTTGCCGAACCTCCTCCTCCTTCCCCCTTTGGAAAGGGAAAGCGGCTGTGCACACGGTAGGACACGGTAGCTCTTTTTTTCCTTTCTTTTCGTTGAGCTCGCGATACGCCAAATCCCCCGATTTGCCCCGAGCCCTCTGCGTTTGGCATCGCGTTAGATCGGCGCGTTTTTTCTTCCTTCAAGGGGATTTTCCCAATTTTCCGTGGCCATGGGACGTGGGAGAAAAATCACAAACCGAATCGAATCTGCTTACGATCCCTCGTTTATTGCTCGTACGTCAATGGTTGGCGCGATTTCTAAGGTATTTCACGTGCGTATGTGTGTGTGTGTGTGTGTGTTGTTTTTTTATGTTGCCGGTGGACAGTGTGTGTATTTGGGAGTGCGTTTTTCCAACATTCACTTACCGTGCGTTCAAGGTGGACCATTAAGTGCTTCGTAGATATTTGTCCATCGTTAAATCAGTTCGCCCAGGCTTTCGGGATTCTCTGTCCATCGCATCCTCAATCTCTCTCTGTCTCCATCTCTATCTCAGTTTACTGTTCGTTCCTTTTTTTTCTATTAATCGTTCTATCACTTCCTCGCATCGCCATCCTAGTGATATTTATTTATTACCTTTTTGTTACCCCTCTCACTCTCGATTTAACGTACTTTTTTGCGACGTCTCCTAAATCACATCTGTGCATCCGTGAGCTAGCTACCTTTTTTTTTCAATATCGCACCACTTCCCCCTTCCACCGAACACTCTGCTCTGTTTGCTTAAGTGCAGCCCCGGACCTGCATTCATTTCATTTATGCACCGTTCCGAAAACCTTGCTACCAAACACAAACGGCACCTACCTTTTAAATGGCAGCCCTCGCGGGTTTCCTTCGGTGGCCCTTTAACCTGGCCAGAGCGGGTGATGCGGGCGATGCACGTCCTATAGGTGACGCATGACGTGAGAACGTTGCGCTCGGCTCAATTTGCTGCCCGGAAGAAAGAAAAAAAAACCAAATACATCAGCCAGGGGACCCTCTCGACTGAATGGATTAGAAGGGGGTTGGCTGGGTGGACGAGCAGGGGAGGGGAGGAAGGTGGAAAACTGGCAAACAGGACGGATTTTTCCGACTCCGAAAACCCGAACGGGCATGTAGGGCGCAGGGAGATGATGATGATGAGATGATTGCCAGCAGCAAACCTTGCGTTCGAAACGATAAGTTTGTGGAACGGAACTGCCTAGGCGTTATTTTCAATCCGTCACAAGATTAATAAAATATAAGAGGTACAATCAAAGGCTTCTCGTGGCAGCCATATTCAATTGGATTTTTGACAGTTACGGGTACTGTTTGTTTACTTAGATGAGGTAACAACAACGATATTTGGCAATCGATTTGTTTACACCAATGGAATAAATCATCGAGTTTTTGGAAAAGTTTTGTTTGGATTATTTGGAGAAAATTTCATTCCATCAATTTCTTTTTTTTTTTTTTGACTTGATAGTCACTCCTTCGTACAGCAAAACGTTTAACCCACGGCAACCCCGAGCTTGATTAGATTTCTATTTACTCATGATAATGTTATACCTATGTTTGAATGCATTGTAACCTTATTACTTGCTTCATGACATAATTTTGGTATATTAATCTAACAAAAACAACCTTGCAGACCATTTTAAATATTTCTTTATTTGCTTGATGGTCCAAAATATTACTACTTGGGGGCTTATTCAATCGCAGAGCCTAATTCTTTTTCTTCCCCACACTTTTTTGTGGTTTAATCGACTCCGCCGCATTGCTGAAGAGATAAAAGCTGATTTAATTTGCAAACGAATAAACTACTTGCAAATAAATCGATAAATGAATAAAATGTCTTTCATACAATTGCGAATTTATTATATTTGTTCAATTTGTAGCTAAACACAGAGTTGAACATATGAGCCTCGACCGTTCAAAACCGGACCTGTTCCTTATCGGAAGTCCTTTTGAGACGCTGAAATTTCCAACAGATGCTATCTCCCACAAGGGGAAATAGGAAACTTATCAATCCGGTCCCGCACGCGCCGTGACGACGAGATCCTGGCAGTTGCTGGGTGCTGCTGGAAAAAACAACCCACTCTTGCAAAGGTGTGCCTAATGTCGGGTCGGGAAACGTATCGCGGGAAAAACAGTCATTCGCATCATCCGAGGGGATTAGTTCAATTACGGACGGCATTGTTGGACGCGCGAGCGCACGCGCCAAGCTAAACGCGGGTCCTGCGTTCACCCTGAACCTCCGAAGGGGCAGAGGGAAAGCACACACGCACACACACACACGCACGCTAACCTGAAGTCCCGCGGCGTTATGTTACCGTTCCGGTGCTGGCGATGTAGAAAGAAACGGTACGAAGCAAAACGGCGAGCCAAACGGCTAAATAAATAAATGCAACCGAAGAGGAAGGGGGAAAAACAGCAGCACCGGGTCGAGCCTAGCGTACTTCAGGACAAAATTAAATGCCCTTTCGTACCTGGCAATCCGAGCCAAAAAACCGGAGGGAAGCCCATATGAAGGTGCGCAGACCGCGGTCGAACTATTTCTGCTGGCACCGTGCCCGTAGGCTGCAAAAAGGGATGTGCCGTGGTGGATCGTGGACTTTTCCGGCGATCGGGACTCAAATTAAACTTCGCTGGATTAAACGGTTCAGAACGCCGAAAGGGTTCAACTGTTTCATATCGAATCGGCAGCTTCGATATCGGACAGAGAAATGCAGGACAACTAAGAGCATTTTTATAACAAATTTTTAGGGTATTTCGTGAATACAGCCAAGAAGTTAGCTAAAAAACCGTTACGTAGGGATACGGATTTAAATAAAAGACATGAGATTTAAAAAAAAAATCTGTGCATCTACAGATGAGCTATTAAGCAAACTTCATGAACCACTAGAAACTTGAAACTAACTCTTTAATGGGCGAAGTTGTCATCTTCCAAAATTCCAAGCGTTAAAGGGAGCAGCTGAATTCACTTTTATTGATTTTATTTTAGGTTTATCAATTTTATTTTTATCTTTTACTTTCCTTACGGATGTTTTGACGCAGAAATGTTGTTCTTGATAAGCTGGTCCATCATGTGTTTTAGTTTTAGTTTTTAAGCCACAGCCTGCCTCGACTCCACGATCGACGATGCATTACATATTCACGAATTATCTCGCGAATAACTTCTATTTTGCCCGACTCGTGTGCTTGGTACAGGCGAGGCAAAAAGAAAGAAAGTCGTGTCAATATTTTGCAAAACGGACCGATCCAGCCAGCCATTCGGTTGACTATATTTATAGCATCGCGGACGCGGACGCACTCCCGGACCGGATTCACGGGCTAGTCCACTCTATGGGTTTTTGTTTTTCTTCTCTCGTTTTCCGCCTCGAAGATATCCGTGCGTCGCGAGTACCCGGCGGCATCATCTGTTATTGTTATTTGTACAAAGTCTACACGCGCAGGTTGGACTATTTGGCGAGACAGAATCCGCCAGCAACCGGCCCAATGCTGCGTCGGTGCAGACGCCAATCGCTCCAACGCATGTGGCGACCAGACAGGGCGTATGGGTTCGGGCGATGCGAAACCGCAAGACAACCCCACACGGAAGTAGTGTCCACGCAAGGCTGAGGCTGTTTTTATTTCCACTGCCTGGACGACCGGATGGTGAATGAAGAATTGGTGTCATTCACAGGAAGTCAGAATCGTTGAAATAACGCCGCGAGCTCCATACGCTCGGAAACCCGGCCGGCATTCCAGTGGATGCAAAACCCACATATGAAAGATTGGAAGAATGAAAATTAATCTCCCTATGCATTTTGCCGCACGATCGAGGAACTACTTGGACATCAGCGTGTTGACTCCCACTAACAAATTTCCTCTGCACCGTGCGCCTATCGGTGCCGACTTTTCCGCGTAGGCTTTTCCGTCCCTCGCGATTGCTCGAGTTGGTGCCCGTGGGGATGTACGGTGGTGTATGCTTGCGCTGACTGACTACGCACCAAGAAGTCTTTGTGGATACAATGTTCAGGAAAATGGAACGCGCAGTCTAGGGCGGCGTTGTAGGCAGCACGTACTCAGCTGGCTTGATCGAAGCGAAATCTCATGGAGCCCACGTGGGCGCTCCGAATAAATATCCGTTCGCCATTTTCCCGACCGAGTCCGTAACGGAGCCATACATGCATAGACCAACAAAGACAGCAACAACATGTTTTGGGGTCAATTTACCATCGGACAATCACGGGAACCGAATGGCTGCCCACTTCTTCCGCGTTAGCGAATGGAAACAGCAAATTTTCAAATACCGGCACATCCCAACGAATGCGAGCACATAAATCATGCTTCCGGCTCTGGAGCCGCACGGTGGAACGCTAATTTAAATTCGTCACTACGAACGAGAATTTGACGAGAGCTATTATTACTTCCGATATGTCTTCCCGCGGCAAAAGGAAAACCTTTGGATGGGCGGCTGGAGCTGCGCTACAAGTGCCACTATTTCATCACTACGATTTTGTCCACACTTCGAGCGGCGTCGTGTGGTTTCACATGGGGAAATTTTTATTTTCCAATCGACAACACGCACTTACAGAAGCAACGGCAATGACGTTTTGCAACGAACGACCGCATTGCTTTCTTCTTTTCGACATCAACACGATTTCTTTCCGTTTCGATTCAAACGTTTTCAAACTCGAAATCATGGAGTTTTGTTTTCGTACCTCTACACCATTTGTTTGAAATTATCAACTTATCGTCTTCTAATCTTTCCGGTTTGACAGGCTGACATTTTAAAAGTGATCAGTTATCAGTGATATCAGTTAAGAAATTCACCTTTTAAGGCCTCTTAACAGATAGATAATAAAATGAGTATACCACATCTGACCATTGTATTATGATTTTCTATGACAATTTTGTTAGCTCATCTAAGGTAACAAACATTTGCCGTGATTGTCAAAAATCCAATTCAACATGGCTGCCACGACAAGGCTTTGATCCTACCTCTTGCATGTAAACATCTTGTAACGGCCCTTTTTTATAACAGCGCTTCATAGAGCTCGCAGGCTCCATGTTGGTTACTGACTCTCCTCCAATTCCCTGAGCCTGCACACCTGTCAGGCGAAACGGCACGGCTAAACGCCTAGTGCTTTTTGACATTTCGTCGCATTTGTGACAGCTGAAAACTACGGAATCGGCAAAAACAATCGAGCTTGTTCGACTATTTGCTGAGGTTAACGCTTTGCGGGAAGAGAATATATAATGTATGCTTCAAAGGTTGCTGTTACGGCGTATACCAATCTCGATAAAATGTCCTTTCTGCAAGTTAATTTGATCAAAATTGTGTTTATTTGCAACTGTTAACATCATGCTCATCTTTTTTCTTTAAAAATTTTCTACTATAATAAAATATGAAAAAGCAAAATGAGCATACAAATCATTCCTATTCGCTCGCACCCAAATATAATCAAGGAACAAAAAGAAAGGGGAAAAAACGGGAAAAGGTCGCACGAGTAACTCGAAAACTTGTGATTGAAATGCTGTATTTTTTCGTAGCTGAAAATAGAACTAGAATCCCTAAGCCCTGGGCCAAACTAAGCGCGACAAAAAATTACAAAAAAAAGGCCAATAAGTAAAGTTTTGCAAACGGAAAAGCCAACTCTTTCCGGGTCGCCGCGGAAAATAAAACCCAAACCGGCACGCGGCAGGAATACGAAGATAATTCGGGCGTTGCGCGCTTTTCGCCGGCCGGAAAAATTTGCATTTCTATAAACCCAACTAATGACTAATTGAGTGACGCACTCGAACGGCTTGCAGGTTGGTGTATTGCTCCCCCGTTGCTTTCGTTTGTTTTTATTGTTGTTTAATTTATCTGGGAGGATTTCTTTTTCTTTTTTTTTTTGGTTCCTCTTGCTGCTTAATATTTATCTACCACCGGCAAAACTCGTCCGCTCGCACGGCGGGTGCCAAATCAGCGCTTCGGAAAAGTGAATACATTTGTCGGGCTAATTACATTACGGCCGATTCGAGGGAAAACGCCCAGCAGCTCCGGGGAAAGCGGCGCCGGTTGGTGACCGCGGTGACCGGAAGCCGGCCCAGCCGGCTGGGCGGAAATCAGAGGCGAAAGGATTAGAGAGCGTCTTAGGTTTGGATGGAGAAGACCAAGGAGAAGGAACGAAAAATGAAGAAAAGCACAGGACAACCCTTCATAAACCCGTTGCCTCGGAGAGGGGTGACAGTTGGACAATTTCCATCCAACGCACTTCCCCCTCACCCCCCCTCAAAGGGCACCCTCTCGACCAGTACACACCCTTCACCCGTCATCGCGCCGAAACGAACTGCGGAAAAGTTCATCAAGCGCTCTTTCCGCGAGCCGCGAGGAAAAATAATGTCGGAAGTAATAATAATAATCAACCCGAAGCGAAATCTACCTACCGTGTTTGTCTTTCCTCGCTACATCCCTCTTCCCCACCCCCCCTCATCTTCTTCCCTCACCCGGGCCTAGACTCCCTGGCCGTCTTCGGCACAAAGAAAAGACACAAGTAGCGCCCGCTCCGGTGCTGGAAGTTCATGGCTGGCGTTTGCCTGTGCGCGTGTGTGTGTGTGTGTGTGTGTGTGTTTTATTGTTTTTATTATCATTCTTCTTGGCTCTTCTTCTTCCCGGTGAACAAAGCTGCAACCGCGGGGTGGCGGATGAAAAATCTTCCTTCGAGAATCGGCGCAGCCGGAGCTCACGGAAATTTTCTCAACTCGTTCGTTCGTTCGTTCTTTCACACTTCCATCTTTCCCTTCCCTCGGTGGCCTCGGTGTGACTTCTACCTTTCCCAGCAAAAAAAAAAAAGAAAGGAAAAAGAAAAAGAAAGACACAAACCCCTTTCTAGACCGAGCCCGAGAGTGCGAGGTGAAAAATCTAATTATCAGGAAACTGAAATGAAAGAAAAACAAAACATCTTGCAAGCAGATTTTTCGGGACCCGTCGCCGCCGCACCCATGGGGGAGGGGAGGGGAACGGGCAAGACGGGCACAGGGAAGCTAGCGGCACGAGGAATTCATCATCCCAGCAGCCTAGAGGCGCCAGAAACGCAGTGGCAATCTCGGCTCGGGAAGTCGGCATCTTCCAACTCCTCCTTATCTTCATCCGGGTCGGGCTCTTCTTGCAACGTGCCTTCCTGTACCGTGGCCCCGGTCCACCACCGTCTACCGCCAACCTGAACCTGACGATGAAACTGGATCTTGGGACGGAGCAGGCTAAGGAACAACCGAACGATCGGGCGTTTCTGCAACCCCACAGAGGATCACCTTAAGCTGCATTTTGCTTTTATTTTATCTAGCTGTTGATACTCTAATTCACAATTTCCGGTCCTTTTCATTGTTTCCCTGTTGGCGTAACAGCCGTCGCCACCAAATTTCCTTCGAAATTCTGAATTTGCGATTCTTCGAAAATAAAAAAAAAAATTAATAAGTGAGCTTAAATCAATTTTTCGGATGAAAAACGAAGTATCGCATTTCTTTCTGGTCTATGGTTTTTATTTTATTTAAAGTCATACAACGCACAAGAACTCAAAAAATTCCTAAACATGCATAAAGTATGTTGAAATAAAGTTTACAATTGAATTCCGAGATTCCCTCTTTTGCTTAAAATGTCGCTTCGGTTTACAGATATTCAAAATAGGAAAAAATCGTGATTCCTCGTTTGGTTGAGTGTTAAAGCATATTCCAATTCAAGTTCCTATGATCTCTTCTTCGAAATTGGCGTGTGTTTAAGTGCTAAGATTTTTATTATAATATTTTTTAAACCATAAACTAGCTTTGTTCATCTTTCCAATTTACTGTGACTTATTTTTATTTATCATATTACCGTACAGTATCATCGTGTTTTACTTCTTTCCTAATTATTTTTAAGCCATACATAATTATTCAATATTTAGGAAAGTAAACGAAAACAATTATTGATTTAGAATCAGTATCCAAGCAAGCTAATTTATCAGCAAATGGAGAAAACCTAAGAAGCAGCAAAATGAATATTATTATAGCTCATAAATCTGTTATCATAATATAAATTGAACAGTGAGATGTATTTGCCAATTTTTAACACGAATAACAAACCAAAATCAAAGATGTATGTATTTGAGTACAAAAGTCCTACCCGAGTAGGTGATCTTTGACTTAAACCTAAGCCACCCGGAACGAATCGAGAAACAACAAATGAATGAATGAAGGCAACTGAGCCGCACTCCTTCACACCTTCCCGGTACTCGACTGGCCGGAAGAAAGCAATGTCCTCCGCTCTTAGGCATCCCAGGTACCCGAAGCACGCCGGCGCCCATCTGGTTGCTATTAAGCACGGACCTAACGTCTTCTATGGCACAAGGAGCAGCCTTACCGTGAACGCCTGAGGAGCCGGACTCGACGGCGCACCGACGCATTTCCATATCGCTCGGCATATGGTTCTTCCGCACTTCCGTGTTTCCGGATGTGGGTTTTTCCCCGGATTTATTTTTGCCGATGAAAGGCAATACCTTCTTGACTTTCAATGAGCATGAGATAAAAAGGTACGGCGCACCGTGAGCCATCCTTGACCGTTGCCAGCCCTTCGCCCGGTTGTGCAGGGAGCCTCCTGGCGCTAACGGACCTTTTTGTTGTTGTTATTGTTGGGCCATAAACTCACGTGTGAACACGTGTGTTCGAGTTGGGTAAGCGCAACATGTTTTACGACCGATCCTGCCCGATCGATCATGGGTTCTGCATGAACGCCTGCTCAAAGATTGCTTGAAAGCACAACGCTCCGTATTCTACCTCCTGCAAGGCCGGGAAGTGACCCCGGAAAAAAAAGGTTTATATGACCTCTTCTGTAAACTCCAGTTATTGTTCCAACACCGCACGTTGCCCATTTACTTGCAAACAATACAGAGAAAAAAGTATATCTCACGAATGGCAACATGTGAAGTGCTGGAAATCTTTAGCAGCCAAAGATTAAAACTTATAGGAACCCTGTTGTGTTGTTCCCCGTTGATCGAAATTATGCTATTTTTATTTAAAACCTTAACTCTACAAAGAGGTATAGTTGGATATTTATTTATGTCTTATCTTCCAATCTTTTACTGGGTAGATAACCTCTACTCCTTGACAAACAAACAACATGTTTATAATCACACAAACGCACAAAATGTGTAAAAATGTGTTGATCCAGGAATATTACATGAACATACACTCAACTGCGGATATTTTGGAAAAGAACTTCTCAGTTCAAGTTTATATTGTTTTTAATAGTATACATCACTACAGCTCCTACATGCAAAGTTTAACTACAACTGCACCAGTTAAACAGCCTTAAGGGCACGGGAATCGAAGCGTATTCGCAAGAGTAACCTTGAAATATGTCAACTTATCGTGTATCGTCATGTCATGGAAAAATTGGTGAGCGGTGGGCTTTGTTTATATTTTGCATTTCAGACCGGTAGTTCCTAAGGAAAATATAGAAGAATTTTTAGGTGATTTTAAGTGTTTAAAAATTAAGATCTCAAGTGATAACCAGATCGAAGATTCTTCTCGTTCTCCCCTTCAAAGACATCGTTTGTGGGCCCAGGACCTTTTCCTCAATCGCAATGAAACGGCGAATCGTGTGCTGGACGACATAACATCCCAGGGCATATAAGAAACAATTGGAATGTTTTAGGCATTAGTTAGAATGAAAGTAAGCCAAATTAATGCAGATTTGCATTCGATATTCGATTAAAGCGCGATCGTACGTTCGAACTGCTTCGTTTGTTTACATTTCTGGCCTGCTCTTTCCAACTTGTCAAAAAGAATACGCTTACGATAACGCACAAAAAAAATTTGGTACATTGAGTTAAATGTTTAAAGATTACACTAGCGATTACACTGTGAAGCACCGAAGAAAAGTGCTTCACATCTTGGAGACATCAAAGCCAGCAATGATACAAAAACTGATCCTTACAAATAAAGGTTTTTTAGAATCAAAACTAATGCGCCTAGTGCACGAACGAACAATGACCATGTCTGATGCATACAATGTTTGTTAAAGCCTCAGAAACTCAGGCTCAGCAATTTGAAATCCAAAGTGCATGGCAACCATATGTGTGGCCTACAGTTAGGACCCAAAGAACCATTTTCAACACCATACATAGTATTGAAGAGGTTGATCAATAGGTTTGCTTGGAAGATAATAAAAATCTATACATTGTACCGGACCGTAAGGCGTAGTTGTGTGAAGCCTATGATTGCTTTAAAGGAAAACTCGTTAATTGCTAGGCTTACGATAACGTTTTGTTTAATTTAAACAGACTGTACTTGTTTCAGAAAAAAATCCTGTTGCCTTGGCTACTTTCTTGATTGAACTACATCAATTGCAGCAACATCTATTAAATCAATGTACATCTTTTCATCAATTTTTTCTTGGACTATTGTAAAACACATTTCTCCGAGTATAAAACGCAATGTCCAACACAGCAAAGTGCACTTGAAATAAAATGGGTAAAGGTAAGAAATTACCGGGTGTCTGGTGATATAACATAAAGAAATGTGTTAACGTGCGAAAGCATTGCAAACATCAGCGTAATGTGAGTGATAAACGCGTGTTCTCTGGTCGAAAATGGCGCTGTTAAAAACTCAATATACGACGTGGTTCGAGCACAACAAATCCTTGTCCAATCCGCTTCCCGTCCAATTGCCTACGATTGATGGGGGAATCGCATCGGGTCAATGTCTGTGCGCCAACAACTTTCTCGTAAATCACCGTGCCGATCCGCTGGCAAGAGGAAAATGTCTTTCCGCGATGAAAACAAACAAAAAAACGAAGAAAGGGAGCGCCAAAGTTATTCAAAATTATGACGGCAGAACGGGAGCAGATATAACAGTTCCGTTTTCGATGCGGCTCGACGGCAAGTCCGGCCTCAATCGGCACCGCTGACTTCATTGGACGGAACGGGTGCTTGATTATCTTCGTAGGCTGGTCGCGGTTCGGAAGGAAGTGCACTGCCGTTTTCCACGTCGGCGAGAGGCGATGCAAGAAGGAGCCGCACCGCTGCTACCATATAAATGTATTAAAATAAATCATTATTTTAATAGTCCCGGCGCGGAATCGAACCGGGAAAACGGAAAGGCCGATGTCGTCATCCAGCGTCCTCCGGGGAGAGAAAATTCGGAAACTTCGGACCGAGAAAAATAACTGAGGACCTCCTTGGAAGCGACGGAGCAGGAGGCAGGAGTTCCTTGAGCACGGGTCAAGGGTTTGGGGCTGTAGTTTCTTATGATTTCTGGTCAAAAGGATTCACCCGCTACTAGTGGGGAAGAGGGTGGAAAATGGCGGTACCCCTGGGCTGATGCGATAATAAAGCAAAGAAAAGCGGGGTGGAAAACACGAACAAGGAGCCGTCCACCCCGACTGCAAGTGGCCAGTGCCAAATGAATCCGGCCATGTGTCAAAACGATATTTCCCCAATTTCCCGCGGCACCTCATGCCCCTTCCCCCTCCTTCCTTTCCATCTTGAATAAAGGGGACGCGTAAGAAAAACGGGTGAGGACAGTTTGCCGCTGCAGCGCACGATAAAAATCTCTTTTATATCCTCCATCCATCCGGTTGGAATTATTAGCGTCCCCACCGCCTTTACTATCATCAACCCTACCTTCCCACCCCCTGCCTATACGCACACACGCTAAGACGTTGGCTGATCTTTCTCGGGATGATATCCACCACCACTCCAGTAAAAGACAATGAGTTCGCCTTCGCCTGGTTTGGTAAAGGGGGAAAGGGGAGGGTAGGTGAGCCAAGGCCAGCCAGGATCTGCCAGGGAAAGGGGGGCAGATGGTTTGTTTCTGTTTCGTTTGTGTCGAGAACTGTCCGCCGCCTGTCGGATCCGCGTTTTCCGCTGTTGGCAATTTTCACCCCCAACCCCCGTCAAAAAGCAACTAATGCAATTTATCGCACATCAATTGCAACAAAAATGAAAAACAAAATAAAAACAAACCCCCCACTAAGAGAGATGGCCAACCAATTTCCCCCAAATGCAAGGACACGCGCATCCTTCGCTGCGATGAGCGAAAGGGGTGTTAAAGTGACTAAGCGGGGAATGCAGGGTTGGGTCATGGCATACCATTCATTCTATTTCCCATTTATTAGTGCCCATTTATGAGTATGCTGCGGTACGTTGGTTTGAAGTCTTCTGCCACAAGCCAATTTTGTCTCGTGCATCCAATGTCCGTCCGTCTTGGGCGCGCTCATTTTCCGGAAGCGTGACATCCGGTTGCTGGATGTCACTGTGCCATTGGTTTTATGTTGCCCCTCGTTCCAACCCGAGCTTCCCCCCGATTCTTCGAGCATGTGTTTTTGGGTAACCACCATGGAGGTCGTTTCCCGAGACGATTATCCACTTCGGGGAACGGGAAAAATCCGGCAGGACGCGTGGAAATGAAAGCTGCCGAATCAAGTGCTCATAATAGAGGGCGCCATTAGCGATGACGGTTATGGGGTGGTTTGCAACAACGATAGACACTCATACACGCTGCATTTGCTGGGTGTTTGCTTTTCCTTTTTCTTTTTTTTTTAATTTGCTGCCGTTTTTAATACCCTTTGTTTTTCGAGGGCCAACGCAGGCAGGGAAAGCAGGCATGGGACGGCGTTTGCTGGAGGATATGGCGTGGAAGTCAGAGAGTAAGATCTGATGCCCATGCTGATCGAGGCCATGCGCCCGTCGCGAGGAATGGTTTCTTCATCTGGGAATTTGGCGGCCAATTTTATTGCCCGACGACAAATGGCGATAAAACCCCGTTCCCGACTGAAAGCGGAGGGAAGGGTTAATTTCTTCGGGCACTCCAAAACGGCTTGAACGGCGGGCGTAAGATTCGCCAGAGCGAAACAATCGGGGAAATTAAAACCCCGTGCCAGAACGAAATGCACTTCCACTTGCATCGAGATAAACCAATTTACCAGCCCGTTATTGACCACCGTAAATCGTTCCCTGGGCAGCACGAGACGCGAGGATTGCAGCCGAGGGTACATAATTACGGGAAATAATGGCTCGTTTCATTTTTCAGCTGTTCAGGCTATTGACCGTTATACACATTGCGTCGCAAGCCCGCGCCAAGTCAATACCACCGGCAACATTGAAACAAGCAAAAGGAAATGGCTCGTCTTGGCGATCATAAACACTAACGATACGCCATCGTTTTGAAATGGGTGAACTGTGGAAGAACAACGTTTTCTAAATGTTGGCTATGATGGAAAACCTCATATTGTCCCGCTGGATTAAGGGTCAACATATTAACTGTTTCCACCGGAAACCCTCACGCATTTGTGGAAGCTCAGGTACTGTAATCTTATTTAAAAAAGCTTGTTTACAAAAGCAGATTGGCACGCTTTATTTGCTTAGCAGAACTTTCACAGAGTCTAGCAATATTCAGGATCTTGATCTCTTAGACTAACTACGTAAAAGTAAAAGCTTGAACGGTTTAATTTCAATTCTGAGCGGTTTGATGCGAATAAACACTCCCCTGTCTTCACTATCTCTCGAACCTACCAACCAACCCAATAAGGAACATTATCTTTTTTCTCGTATTATCTACGGCTTCAAGGACTTGAGTCTTTGACGCTTGACCAAAATGTGGATTCGTCGCAAGGGAAAAACCACAAATCTTTCGAGACAGTTTATTGATAGGCAGATAGATAAAATGTATATTGCTGGCTTCCTTGAAAACATATCTGTGGCATTATTCTGTCCACCATAACCTTGTACGTATTTTTATTCTTGAATCGACCAACACGTCTTCTCGAAGCGCCCTAAAGAAACGTTGATAGCGCACATCTTACTTGAACTGTCCCTAATGATTTGAGTTAGAATTTGAAAATGTAGCACCTAGAAGACCAGTAACAATTTTTGTACCGCTGTTGAAATCGTAGACTGTTTGAATTAAACCGTTAGGAAATAATACTTTCAATTCTACTTACTTCACCGTCCACTATAACCTTTATTATTACCTGAGAAAAAAAACCTGTTCTACTAGGTATTCGTAAACATTCCAACAAATAGACTACATGTTGGTGCATCAGAGTTGCTGCAAGCAAACAGCTAGATTTACATCCCTGAACGCATTTTTCTTTCCTTTTCTGATCACCAAAAAAGAGCACAAACCTCAAAATCCCCATCCATCACAGGTTGGACAAAGCGCTAAGAGAAAGAAATCAATGAATAAGTATCGAATCAAATAAAAGCAACTGCGCCGGGTCGCCGCATCAACGATTCAATTTGAATGGCAAAAGGTTTATCCTCAGTTAGGTTAGGGGACCGGTTGGGGGGTGGTAATCCGAGGAAACTCACGAGAAGCACCGTCCTCGCGAAGGGGTGCTCCGAGCCATAACGAAGGAACAATCGGAAACAATTACTTTGCACTGACCGTAATGGAGGTTACTTGCGCCATTTGGAAAGACGGACCGATGCGAGGAGGGTTCCAAGACTCTACCACGGCTCCGGCTGAGGTGGTGGTGGGAGGGGGGGGGGGGAGTGGAGGAGGTAGTGAGGTGTGGAATGGAAGACAGGTTCGGATGGATAGCCATTTGCACAATTTACTGCGAAAAGGTGGGCGAGAAGGCAGCGTCCGTCTCTCTCGCTTGCCACCTTTAAATCGCTTTGTCGAAATCCGATCAGCTGAAATGCGGGCTTTGTGTCGCCCGGCAAATCCCTCAAGGGAAAACGCTCTACCCTCCGGACGGAGTGGCAAGGCGAGGGCAGTAAGGGGGTGTACGGGCGACTCGCCGAACAGTTGCGAGTCGAAAACTATATGCTTGCCAGCCAGCCAGCCAAATTTGTCCATAAATATCATCTGTTCGCATTTTCACAATCCCCTGATCGCTCCCCTGGTTTTCCCTGCAGGCGACACTTTACCCGTCCCGATTTTCCCTGCATGAGCGCGCTTCTCTTTCTGTGTGTGTGTGTGTGTTTGTGTGTGTAGTTTTTCTCCCTTTCCTTCGGCCTTCCGCGTCACTTGAGAGTGAACCAGGTTTTGCCGAAGCGCGCACGCAAACCGGCATCGGCAGCAACCGTGGAATGGAACCCTCGCTGGAACGTCGAGGCAGAAAACCGGACCCGCTCGGTGACACACGCCGTGGCCGTGGGGTGGTGTTTTCACAGGTGACGTCGGACGGTGAAAAGCGGGTAGACGCGCCCGGCCTGCGCCCGAGATTAGGCGAGCGATTCATTGTAAACACATTTAGAGCCGCCTGTACGCGCTTTCGCTCGTGCACCGGTTGATGAGGAAAACAGGCGGAGGAAAAGTGCCCGAGAGTGTGTAAACAGGACAGGACAGGCGGAGAGGGGGAGGGAGAGGTAAAAGGAAGAAGGTAAATTGAATGAAAATCCTGTAAACGACGCTTGGTCGTCCGCATAAAATAGGCCAAATGGTCGAATAGATGATGATTCCTTCGCCTTCTCTTTCTGACATTCACTCTCGCTCCTTCTGTCACCTTCAACGTTGCTATCGCACTCCTGGGTTTTTATCCTATTATACAAAAAAGTTTTATTAATTGCCAAACTAAACACCCCCCATTTGTTAAAGCATTCTTTTGTTTACTTTTCCATTCCATAAAACAGAACTCAAACCTTAATCTAAGCAAGTGGAACGGAACAGTTTTACTTGTTTAATCTTATTCAAAAGTACACTATTTTAGTTGCAAGTTAAACAATGATGGCTTTCCTTCGATAAAAATGTTAAAATGAATTAAATTTTCATCAACTGCCAAATAAACTAGCAAAGAGAAGAGAAAACACAGTCAACAAGAGGAGCACACAAAAAGACAGTTCCGGAGCAACCACTGTGCTGGGTTCACTGGGTTCATATTTTGCATTTATTTTTTTTTTTTACATCCATGCTTTCAGAGCCAACCAGGATTCAAAATGTCAAGGTTACAACACACACGCACAAGTTTAGACGATTTTACTACGAACACAAAGCCACAATTAATCTTACCGTTTGTGGCGAAAACTGGATCGAACCTACCGGGTCCGACGGGTTGGGACGAGGAGACGAAAGATTTAGTGCCAGGCATAGTGTACTACACCGATCCCACCCTTTCACCGACGGTAAATCTACTCACCGCCTTCCCTACCTCCCCCCCCCCTCCTTCTTTTCCCTTTTATAATACTCCATTCATGTTTCGCGGACCGGCTGCGATGCGACCAATTGCATAAACAGGTTGGAAACTAATGTTACGTGCTAGCATGGTGGCGTACTTGCCGATTACCATAAACTCGTACCGTCATAGGTCTTTTCTCCTTTCACTTAACCCATCCCCCCCCCCCCCATCCTTTCTTCTCCTGACAGCAACATGCCAAAGACTTGTGCAATGTCTCCATCCGAAATCAAACCTCGCAGTCCATGGGACCATCGGCGCAGTAAGTATAAACTTTGGTTTATGCCAAATGTTTTCAAATAACTACTGCCCACCCACTGTACCCCCCCCCCCTCCCCCCACACACACACACACACCCATCGCCGACTTTGTAGTGAGAGGCCTGCAAAAGTCATTCGCGTAAACCACCTCCACGCACTTCCTCAAGAGCTTCTTCGTTCTCGTTCGACCTCCTTTCCCTTTCGACCTTTCGTTTGATTTGTTCTGCAAATCTCTCTCTCTCTATCTCTCTCTCTACCTCTCTCTCTTTTCTTCTCTCTCTCTCTCTCTGTGTCTCTCTTTCTATTTGTCTCTATATCTCCTTTCCTCCTTAACTTTTCCCCATTCATCTTTCCATCTCTTTTTTCCATTGGTCAGCCGTTATTGGCCATTTCGATCAAAAGTCAGGGTTCGCCAAACAGACAACCTGCGCACTGTAAGAGGTTGCTATTCCTTGCTTAAAAATTTCCCTTGACCATCTGCCCACTCTTTTTGCTGGTGCTTCAACATGAACCAATTTCTTTGAACGTCCTTCACTTCGATAAAAAAGGCAATCAAATAACTTCCATTTACTTATTCGCTTCACCATCTCATAGCATTTGTAGAAATTAATGTTTTGATTCGACACATGACATCCATTCTCTCCGAAATTAAGCAGATGTATGAGTTTATATGTTTATTTACAATTAATTTGAAACCTAAAAAACTATCCGCCTACATTCCGTTCAACAAGAGCTGTGTATGACTTTAAAGGTAGTAAATATGATTATTTCTTCTCATTGCTTTTTTCTGCGAGTTTTTATTGACCGATGCATTTCGGCCGATTTTCAGTAACAATTTTATTTGAATGATGTTAAAAGTAGACCACTTTTGGTCATGTTTTGGTGACATTCCACGATTCAAAACACCGGTTTGGTCGTGACCGTTGATAGCTTTTTTTTTTTAATTGAAAAAAGCGAATTTGAATCATCTAATAATTTCGGTTATTACAGTAGCGCTGAAAAACATCAACAGCTCGCTTAACAAATAAATAAAATATATACTATCAACTGGGAAAACCGTGTAACGTCTTCTGGTTAAGTATGTTTTCTAGAGCCATAACACAAATTTACGACAAGGGAGAAAGTCGGCGCACAGTTTGCCGAACACTGGAGTCCGCGTATTGACCACATGAACGTGCCTCGGTTCGATTCACGTGTTGCTTGCATTGCAAACAAACCCCTTGCACACACTTGCACGCACCACACTGGCCAACTAGTCCTCCCTTTCTCTCCCTTCCCCACCATTTCCTGTCCCCCTTTTCCACTTCAACCAGTGGACGAAAGAAAGTGCCTGTTTTGGGCAGGCAAGACTCGACTTCGAAACTTTAGGACTCTCCCTCAAAGCGAGCCAGTGCAGCAGCCCGCTTTTCTTCCCGCCGTCCGGAGGTGCAACACGGTCGGTCCGTTGCCCTTTTTCCCTGCCTACCCCCATCGCCCCCTTCCCGGCTTCCAGCCGGCGTGAAATACGATCAGCGGCCGACTCAAACAAAGCGAAAGCCAAGCCACGCGCCCGACAAAAGCCCCGTCCCTACGTCCACCGGTGCACCGCCACGGGGAAAAACGGGGGGAAAAAGATAATGATCCGCCCTCCGCCCCGCGTCCCCGCGGTCACCTCAAGTAGCCTCGCGTTCACCTTGCGCGAAGCTGGGAACGAGGGGAAACCTCGTCTGCGTAAAGCGTCCGCGCGAAGGTTTTCCCCGATTTCGAAATACGTGCGTGCGTGTGCGCCCTGGGTGAAGTTGGGAAGGCGCTGAAGGGAGGGTGGTGAGCGCCGGAAAAGTGTGTGCACGTTCGGAGATTTTTCACACCCTACCCCGGCCCGGGCGCGTAAAACGGTAACGGTTACAATCACGCCGGACGCTCTGCCAGGAGAAAGATGCACATTTTCCACCTTCGTCGCACCGCTGAATGACAGGACCAACCCCTCTACTCCCTACCTCCACACACCTCCCCCCACCTCCTTGTCTTTCCCTCTCGCAATGCCCTGGTCCTTCGCTTTCCTTCCTCGAGGGCGATCACAAGTGACAAGTATACGATTTATCGTCCATTTAAACCACCGCGTGTGCCATGTGCGCCGTGCGTTTGCATGCCGAATTTGTTACCTTTTGTTGTGCTGCGAGTGTGCGTGTGTGTGTGTGTGTGCGTGTGTCCCTTCGGGCTGAGGTAAGGCCTAGGCACACCTTCCCCCAAGTTCATTCTTTTAGGGCCAACCAGGCGGGAAAGTCACCCCACGAGGCAAACGGGGAACGAATAAAGCGGAAACGGATGAGATTGCGATTCCGCCGAAATCCCCGTGCACACGCGGACGACGACGACGACGACGTAGGGAGAATACACCCGAAGCCGGTGCAAAAGCCAGCCCGCAAGCCCGAAAAGACGAGGGAAGGAGCAAAAAAAAGATATCTACAAACCTGATGCGAGAGCAGCATCCCACCGAGGCAAAGATGCACCCACCTCGTCGATGGCGAGGCGAGGAACATGTGTGTGTGTGTGTGCTTGAAACATTGTGTCCGATTGTGACCGAGGGTAGGCGCACCTGGCCATGGTGGGGGGGGAAAAACGGTGGCGATGACGAGCGAGGAACGGAAACGAGGACGAAGGGCCAAATAAATCATCTGGCGATTCTGGCAGTGAATCGCGGTTTGGCAGAGGACACGCGTGTTCTATCCAGTTAGTCCACCCTTCTACCTTTAATTCCTCGCTCTCTCTCTATCTCTCTCTCTCTCTCTCCCTCTCTCTCTCCCTCCCTCTCTCTCTCTCTCTTTCTCTCTATCTCTCCTCTCTGTTTCACCCATGCTCCCGTCTCCACGCCTGGAAATACCTCCTTTCGCACGGAGTACGTAGACCTCGACGCTGTAATCGATGGTGAAGAGTGGCACAGATGCACTTTTTCCGTGTGCCACATCTTCCGAAACCCCTTTCCCACCCTTGCCCCACCCCAATTCGCGCAAGCAACCCACTTCCGTGTGCTCCGTGTGAAGGGTTTCAACCCTTATCGGTCGGAACCTTCGGCACGTTCGATGCTGCCACCGGTGCGAGGCCGTAGATAAAGGTAGAACCTGAAGCAGGGTTTCCCTTTCTCTCTTTCTCGCTCCCTTTCCTCTCTCTTTCTCCCTCTATGTCTCTCTCTCTATCTCTCTCTATCTCTCTCTCTCTCTCTCACACACACACGTACCACCACCACATCATGCGAGCAGGCATCGATAGAGCGATTACCCAAATGCGAGATTAGGGATCCGGGTTCTCCGATTTGAATGCATCCTTCCGGAACGTCGCGGTAAGTTTTCACGGGATGACGGTGTGTGTGTGTGTGTGTTTGAAAATTGAGGAGTCCAGTTCACGCAACCCCTTGGCACGCGTCCACGGCACGGCCAGGATGGAAACAGTTTTTTATTAAAGGGAAAACGCAAAAGGGAAGGTGCGAAGGGAAGGAAGACGCACCGGGCACGCGCTTAACTTTTAAACGGATGACTTTTTAATTTGCACGTGGATGCGGCGTTTGCGTCGCGGGGTGAGGGGGGAAAATCCCTTGTGCGTTCCCTCTCTCCCTCCACCGCTCAACTTTACCTCTACCTTTCGTTTTGCTCCTGCTATCGACAGTCGTGAAAGATGTTAGCGAAAGTAATCAAATGAAAACACAACCAATATTGAGCACCGAACCAAGGAATAAAAATACACGTGTTGTTATAGATTGAGTTAACACTACATAACCAGGAGGATTTGATTTTATTTTCAAAAAACAAAACAAAAACTATTTATATCGATCATTTACCCCCGGCTTTGCTCAGAGTGATGTACACATTTTCGCAACAGACGCTCTCACGTCTGAACTTCCTGAATTTGTTTGGCTTTTTGAAAGTCCCCTCCAATAAAGACCGGTAAAAAAAAAATATACCGTACAACATTGTATTTCCATACATTCCATTTCGTGGTTTTCTTATTTGCCAATTCATTTAACCACAGTTTTGAATTCAGTTACTCCTACAACTCCATGGAGCGTTAGTTCTAAGAGAAGAGCAGTGGGGAAAACATTCAACGTGCAGCCTGCTTAAATATCTAACAGTCTTAACCATATTTAAATCGTTCGAAAAATGATCCAGAACGCCACGATCCGGAGTTTACTTGATCACTCACTATTACTTTTCATAGAGGTTTTCCCTTGTTTATATTTTTTGTCACAATTAGAAATCACTACTGACAGTTACAAACAAAATGTAGAAAAACGGTGGTCAAAACCATTCACATAGTGCTGCCGTTTTATGAATTTCAGAACAGTTTCTGTCAATTTGGGAAATTACTCCAATCGAGGCAGAAACGAGGTTATAATCATCTAGTTCTTGGGATCCTGGGATCACCGCAGACAGGGTCAATAAGCTAAGCATCCGATGAACTAAATCCGAGCCGAATGTATCAATTTACCATTGATTTAGGACCAGGACATAGGACTGTCCGCAATAGCCAGGGCTGGACTTCAATGAAATCTTGGAGTTAGTTGACCCTCGAAGGACTGTTTCTATTTGTTTTTTTTTTTCCAAGCCCGTCGTTAAAACGCGATGTACAACATCGTGTGTGATGACCCTGTGCCGCTGGAACCTGCGATAGGGGCTACGGGAGTCGACAGGGAGTTCCACTATCGACACATCTGACGCGCCGCAAACAAAGGCTGCCCTCGGATAGGGTGCACTTACGCGAACCAAAACCAACACCAGCACTATACACACACACCCAAAGGGTTGGAGAAGCGCGTAGTTCTGTATTTTTCCTCTTTGTTGATCTTCAGCCAGGCTGCTTGTGGCCTGGATTGAGTTGCGGATTTTGCGTCTCAACAAGGGAATATTTGTGTCAGTGCCATAAGGTGAAGCGTCGTTGCTCACTATAAGTGTGCGCGACGCCTCCATTCGCGGTGCGTTTTCAACATTACGGTTTCGGGCATACGGCGATTCGGGCACTTTTTTGATCCAAAGTACCATTCTGTTCAAAAGCTAAACAGACACTCACACACGCACGCGGAACGATACAATGAATCACAGCGTCCCAGATGTTCTATGCACATAATACAGATGAGTCAATTTTGAAATGACGAAACAGAATCAGGCTTGAAAAATACTAAAAGATATTCTTAGGCAGGTTCAAGAGTGGCATGGCGTCCTGCCCTGCAGCAACTCTACTGACGATTCGTAAAAATATTTGCCGACAAGTTATTCTTCCTCAGAGGAAGCTGCCTGTGAATCCGAGAATCAAGCATTTTCCCTGCGGTTTCGATTAAATGAAATTTGATGATTGTAAATCGTTCAAATTTATTATCTCTGCACAAGAGACGTGCGATCAAGTTGGTACACAAAAACAGCAACCAGTGTTCTCTCAAAAATCTCATGATTCCGATCGACTCCTCGTGGCCTACAGACTTATCCTCAATCTAATTTGACCAACGTTTGGAATCAAAACTATACATTTTTAAAACTAAGCACAATTCCCCTTGCACCGCAGTTTTAGTTATGCGCCATAGAAAGTGCAGATTTTTCTACGAAAGAGTAGAAAACCCCTTTTTTGAGTCCCACTCGCAACTCACTCTCTCGAAGCGAGACGACGACACCTCATCCAACAGCAATCGCTTCACGGTTGTTTTTTAGTGTGTGCGTGTACTTGTTTGCGTCATCGACATCCCCATTAACCGCACCACCTCCCGCCTCGGCGCCTTCCAATCAGGCCTACCATCAACAGGCGCGCCCTGACCACAGTCGTATGACTCCGGGTTTGCCGGCTCCGGCCGGTACGGTCGGAATCGTTTGTTGGACAACAGAAAAATGGAGGTGTTCAAGAGAAGCCGGGTGAGGAAAGAATAAGAGATGAGATAAGCAGACGCTGGAAGAGGCAAACCTTGTGGCCACTGACAGCATGGTGGCCGGTGACCATCGGAGGATTGCACGGAGCAGGGAGGAGACGCACACCAGCATCATTCACCGCCACCAGCATGCATCGGCGGCCTCAGCATCAGCGTACCGTCGTCACCGTGGTCGTCGTTGTGAGGCTGACGCAAATTAAATTCAATTAAAACTAATTTAGCGCGATGCGATGGACGAGGAGGGTGGGAGTGGTGCGACGTTTGGAAGGCGGGTGAGCTGCTGCGGTGGCCGTGGTTCACCGGCACGGTCCGGTACATTACCCGAGGCCGTTCGTTTCACTCTCGCCGTGCTGATCCCTTCGCAGACTCACAGCTTGGATTCGGTGGCGATGTGTGGCTTCAATCTCCCACTCCACCGCGTGTGTGTGTGATGTGTGCGTGTGTGTGTGTGTGCGTGAATGACTCCCTTCTTCCCGAGGCAACTCTCGATGGTCAAGCGTTTTTTTTTTTCCTGGAAATTACCTCCCAGCACGGGGCGAAAACCGTGTACGTCCATTATTGCTAGTATCGGCGATCCCCATCGCTCCGTATTCGCCAGAGATCAGCGTTGAACTTAGAAAAGACCGGCTCTGGAGGGATGGAGAGAGGGGGGGCTAGAGCCCAAGTCCGAGGTCTTGGACCTGCCCTTGTGTTGGCTCATCCACCCCCACATCCTTTATCTTTGAGCCAAGCTCTGGCGGCGTCAAACCACAGCAAGTTCTTTGTTGACGGTACCGGTCAGCCATTTTCTTCAACGTCATGACGTCACTCGAAGCATTCGCTCGATAGCTGACGTAACGTACACTACAAAGATAGCCTCTACGATAGCAACGAAACAATGTCGCTATCGGTGACAAGTGTGGCAACAAATGACGCAGTTCTTTCCCCGAGTCTCGATTATACAGGGATGCTGAAACCAACTCGATGGGAATCAGCTTGTCTACTGTGTAGAAGAACCACAGGCAGAAGTAGACATTGTCAAACACCTATAACATCTCTAACCGGCAGGTATTCCTCAGCATCCTCAAGACTCCCGAAGGATTCTTAGTTTTGTTTTGGTTTGTTGGACCAACCGAGCATTCCTTTGCTGTCGCTCAACGCTCCCACGATCTGTGATCACCGCCGCCTTCAACTTCCAGCCTAAAAGCTGCACAATCATCACATCAGCTGCATTGGTATAAAAACTGTTTTGATGATCGTTTTCTCCGTCTTCGTGCACGTTTGCTATTTTTAGCAAACGCGCCCAGCAATGACATCACGCTTAAGCGTGGAGCCTCGATGACATACGCCAGCATCGCAGGAACAACACGGCATTGACTCTTTAGCAATCGGACGCGCGGCTGTAAACCGAGTCGCCGGATAATTATCCGAAGCCTCGGGGCCTCACCGCCTTTGAATCGGCCTGTTTGAGCTCTAACCTAACCTCCGCCACGGACGTGCCAAGAAAAACCCAAAAAAAAGCCGACTGGTGACAAGACTGCTGTGACAAACTTCTCCTCGCCAGCAGGCCGCTGCGTTTAGTTCATCTACCCTCACAATAAACAGAAGTAACTCGATCGATGGCGTCCGGCGTCAGCACAAGGTTTATTCGACCGGGGCAAGGGATTGAGCCGTTACCCGTCAAAGTGGAGGCATTGTCTTTGTTTTTCATGTGCCCCTTCTTTTTTGCAGGGCTGCACAAAAGCAAACCGCCGGCCTCTGTAAAGGGAATCCACTTCCGCTAATGAATTTGACTGGGGCATAACAAGACTGTGCTGTACCTTTTCGAGGAGGCTTCACGTTTCGTGGTAAGGAAATCGTTGTTTCTTTTAAGGAAGATTTTGCTGATGGCCTTTCTTTTCGCCGCCAATCCCGACATGACGATCGCGAAAACAGATCGCCCCTCTCCGAGCAGGGATGTAACGACTTCCAGGAAACCCGGCCGTGTCTCCTCCAAAATGCCTCCAACGAAAAGAAAGAAACGAGCGAGAAATAGAAAGAGAGCGAAAGAAGAATGGGAAGGATGAATGAGGCAAGATAGGGAGAGGTCACAAAATTGTGGGATGCTGGCAGTGAGGCTTATCAGGATTCTTTCCATTCATTCTCTCTCTTGCACCTCGTCTGTTCCTCAATATCTCTCTATCTCCATTACCCTACCATCAATCTCCTTCTCTCTTCCGCTCTCTCTCTCTCTCTCTCTCTCTCTCTCTCTCTCTCTCTCTCTCTCTCTCTATCTTTCTCTCACTTGCTCTTTCTTGCTCTTTTTTCCGTTTTATTTCCCTTGGGGTTTTTCTGTCTTCCCCGGTGAGTCGATCGCGCTTATCAGAGAGTCCGTGTGGCGGACCTGATTGCCTGATTAGCGCAGGAAGTGATGCTGCGTACAGGGAACGCTTGGGTCGCGGTGTCGCTGATAGCGTAGGCTCGTAGGAGCAAAGAGTAGAGAAAGGTTCGTCATCTGCAATCCCGGGCGACACAGTGAAGGCGGCCTCGGCCGATCCTGAAGCTGTTTGAAACGCAGGATCGGGCAAGCCGAGGAGGTGCGAGGTCTTACCGCGCAGCTACGATAAGCGCCTGGCGTGAATCAGACACGGTTCCACGTACGAATGTTGCACGCTGCTTTCATCCAACACGCAGTTGACGTGGCCTTCTGCGGCAGGTTTCACCGTCAAAACATCTCAGGTTTGGATTCGTCATTAGCTTGCTTGGTACGTCTACTTCGGCAGTATCATGCTGGAAAAGATGGGCGTGAAAAATAAAACTTTTTCAAGTCCTGCTGAAAGACTGCGCAGCGAAAGGCATAAGCGAGCTCTCGCAGTAAAGAAGCGTACAGAGTGCGGCGAAACGTATGGGCATAAAGAAACTCTACGGGTCAGAAATAGCGATAGAACGACAAGCCAGTTAAATAAAACATTTTTTCTTTAGTTCCAGAATTTTGAACCATTAACAAAAAAATAATGTGATATTGCTTTGGATTGGATTGGCTGAATAAATCATTACAAAGAGATAAATGCTCATCTAGGACAGATAAAGCACCTTCTTCAGATGTATCATTTAGATCTTTGGACTTCGAGAATGATAAAGTCTGTCATGTTGTACGAGCAGAATCCTGAATTATGATGAATATAATCTACATTACCGCTGTTCTTTATTTTATGTGATCTTCCCTCTTCATGATCCCTCTGTATGATCTTCAGCACAAATAATGTTTAATTTTTAATAAATCGCATTTCACTGGGATAAAGTGAAAAATGTTAAATGTGCTAGAGCTGTTAGAGCATTTAAACCATTTTTGATTGGCGGGTTTTTCTTCGTTCCAAAAAAAGGGACAAATAATTGGCAACACACATACACACACATACATTCCCACATATTTCTTTGTCATTTACACCGAAACGCTCAAGTGAGTCATGGACTGTGACGCCTTGGCTAGCAAGGTCCAGATGAATCGTTCGGGTCGGTCCAGCGAGAAAGGCGACGGGAGGCAAAAGCAGTTGGACGAATCGATCTGCATTTAGCCTATTCCGGACTGGCCTGCACCTTCTCCCACGGAAGCACCGAAGAGCACCGAAGCAACACTCCTAACACTCCGTGTTAGGCGACGCTGCCGTTGAGGAGAAAACATTTGTTGGCCAAATGTTTTCCCGTGTCTCGGTCTCTCTTTCTCTCTCTCTCTCTCTCTCTCTCTCTCTCTCTCTCTCTCGCTCTCTCTCTCTCTCTATCTCTCTCTTTCGCTCTCTACACGTCATTTCCCTTCTGCCTTAGGTGCGTGTTACCGTCCGTGCGTTCCCGCTGTGCCTCGGTGTGCCTGCCTTCGCCCTGCCCCTAAATAAGGTTCATCACGGTGGAAAACGTTTACTTAATTTATGCCACACTGGGTCACTCGAGAGGTTTATATCTTATGACGTCTCCATCCCAGCTCCGTGGCGCAGTGTTGTTTAATCTTGTTCGCAAAAAAAAAAGAAACTAAACCCTAAGAGAAAAGACAACAGCAGGAACCCCTTGTCGCTCAACCTTTTCGTTTTGGGGAGTTTTTTTTTCTTTCTCCTTTGTCTTCGTCGTCTTCGAGAAAAACAGATCAACACTGCAAAGGCAGCATTTTTTCACTTATTCTAATATGTATCATGCTTCACCAGCGGCCATCGTAGCTGCCAAGGATGATCGTGCGAGACAGAAGCCAATGGGCGCACGTGTTCACCGGAAGGAAGAACTGCCACATCCGGAAACCGGAGCACGAAAAAACATAAGACGATCGCGCAGGTTACCGGTAAGCGATCGTTCAGTTTATGGATGCGACTCGAGTTCGATGCCTCTCTGTAGGATGTTAAAACTGCAATAAACATCCACATTGCAGCAGCATCGGAAGCATCACAATACGAGCCTGGGCAATAATGTCACACGAGGAAAAGGAAGAAGAGAAGGAAGCGGAAAAGTCCGGGTTTCAAATGATCACTTCGCCCTCTTTCACGCATGCCGATCCTAGCAACTGAAACATTACCAACCACTTGTTGCGAAAATAAACCTACAATATCTAAACCATGCATAACCTTGACAACTCGGCTTAAAATTAATGTTTTCGATGCTGGTTTTATTCGATTCTTAGTTTATTAAAAAAGAACTTAAAGAAACGATTCATATTGAAAATGACACTCCAGCGTTAGGGGTTTTAATCCAAACCATAGAATGCTTGTTTGGAAACAAAAATCTACCAAACTAAGCTGTGGCGCTTAGCTGACTTTTTCCTTGCACAAACCGGGAGAGAACGGTTTTTACATTCTGTTTTGTGCTAAGTGGTTTGTAAAGAGATGTGTAAGTCATTTCACCAACATAAGCAATGATCTTTTATAGCTGGTCTTCTCCCTGAGGTTCGCGAGGAAAAGACAACAGACAAGTGCGGCTCTTTGCATCAACAGATCAACAATGTTAGGTGCTATATGCATACGCTGTTATTTCTACATTGTCGGTGTGTAACAACTTGTCGCAATTGAGCGTGGACAGTTTAGTTGAGAAACATTAAAGTTATCCTACCTGAATGTCGTTATCAGGCTTTTTTACAGGCCTACGATGTCTACGTGGAATCAAGTTTCCAACAAAGCTTGCGTGAATTTAGATCAAGTGTTCAGGCCTTGATAGTACGTGCCCATTTTCGCCGTCTTATCAAGACTAGCAAATGCATGTGTAAAACTGTAATCTGTAATTATTTGCTTCTTCTCAAGGTAAACCAAAGTGATCGCGTCTACCCGCGGTTCAATCCAACCGACCTCCGCGGCAGCCATCGATCCCTCTTCGAACCTTCTCCTCCAAGCCGCCTCGACTTGGTCTCATCCAGCGACTTCTTTAACGTTCCTTTCATTTGTTTGCGATTAATCATCATCCGGGCAGCAGCACCACACAGAACACGACGCGCATCGGGTCCCCCAGTTTGTGTGAGCCTTCACACACACACAAACACGCACAGGCATCGCCGCGGTCATCGTCGCCAATCAAAATGGCTCCACACTCGCGGAACGCGCCGATCACAGCCTCGAAAGGGTAAAAGGGTCCGGTGGTGAGGAAAGAAAAAAGAACAGCAAAACATGGCGAACAGGAGGAAGAAAAGAAGATCAACAGCTCGGAAACGTTGCCCAGCGCAACGTTGTCACCAACACCGAGCCCGAGACGGAGCGCTTATCGGGCGATACACAAACTCCCACCAGGGCCACATGGTATTCTTTTTCATTTCTTTTTACTTTTTTAATTTGCCATTCCTTCTCGCCATCTGCGCTTTTCCTGGTCCCAATTCCAAGCCTCCGGGCAAGCCGGCCTGCAGTAGACCCTCCTGGCGGAAGAGCGTTCTAATTATTATTGCTTTTATCGTCATTATTAATCTTGCTCGATCGCGTGATCGCCGCGCCTGGTGGAAGACGCCCGGGCGTCGCTGGCTGCTTTGATGCCGCTGCAACAATAATAACGATCCACAGTAGTTGAGCAACTAAAAGCGGGAGTCGGAATTGCATCGCTTCCACTCGGGGAAGCCGCGGCCGCAGCCGTTCGGATTGTTTTTCCCGTGTTTTCCCGCATCCTAGCGACGCCGCGAACCTTTGAACCGATCATCCTGCTTGGGACGCGACTTTCATCTCGCTGCACGGAACGCTGTTTTAAAATAATAATCATCCATCCATTGCCCCGTCGCAGCAGATTTTCCACCCCGGAAAGAAGAGGTGTTGATTTTTGCGCGTACAAAGCTAAGTGCAAACCAAAAAAGCTAATCAAAAACAACAACAAAAAACAAGGGAGTATCGATCCGAAGTAAAGCACATCGTCGATCGCCCTAATCGACGCCGAAAACCGTCACCGTGTTTTGTGTGTTTGTCCGTTCTGTTGTTTTGGTTTTCCTTCTTATTAGCTCTTGGTTGAACTGAGCCCGGTGAACGAGTTCAGAATTTTCCTGCACACAAGCGATGCTTTCCTTTCCCCAAGCAAGCCAAGCAATCGCGCCAAGCCACGGGTTCACGTCCCGTTTTGTTTTGGCATTCGGTTTATCGCCATTCCGATGCTGGACCGGACAAACACACCATCGAACCGGGTCAAACCATCCGAATCGGACCACGAAAAACCATTCCCGTAGTGCAGGTTGGATTTCCAGCCGTCCGTCTTGAGATGTCAGGGAAGTCAAAACAGACAGATGCATCGCACAAGGGTGTGGAGAAAGGGGGGGGAGGTAATGCGGGTTTAACACCCTGGTTTTCCGCATCTTCCTTCCCCCTTGCAACCTGCCAGACAGCAATACATATAGGGTAATTTGAGGCAGTATGCACCCCTTAAGCAAAACTAATTATTTCTCGCAATTCATTCAAGAAAAAATCCAAATTAAGCTCAGTGCGATTCCGTTACATCTTTTCTATCAACTTAAAATAACAAACACAATATTAAAACTGCCAATTTATAGTTAGATAGGGTTTTTGAAGACCCTTCTTTTTATGCGACTTTGACAATGTGGGGCAAAATGGCCCGAACGGTGGGACGGAATGCACTGATGTAACCATGGGGCAATACGATAAAAAAAAGAAGAACTGTCATCATCACCTTGTCCAATATGGTGCAATGAAACGATTGAACTTTTTGAAAATTATTTTTGCCTTTAGCGATTGTAATTGTGATTGAAAAACTAAGGAAAAATACATTTGCATTAAATTGTCATTACATGTTCACTATAAGATGCATAAACACAAATAACGCGTGACTTATGAAGGTGGTAAATGCAAACCCGTGAGTTGCTTTGTGCAGACGGTGCATTTTGCCCCTTTGTTTACAATTTTAACGTCAGTGCATTTTGCCTCATCCATGCCTTGGCATAATACCCCATACTGAGAGAAGTTAAAATGTTGTCTCTAATTTAAAATGCAAGGATTTTGGAACGAAAATCTCTTCAATGTTCGCTAAATTACACATTCTGGTAACATCTGAATTCCTGCTCCATTGAAATATTTCATTTCTACACTTATAATATCTTAAAACACTAGACCACAACAAGAACAAAATTGTTTAATTCGTTTTCAATGCTGAATGTTAGTGTAGATGTAGGGATGTAATAGGATGTATTAGACACGCTAATGAGCAGATTTCATTGATTCATTTATTTTTAAATAGCATAATTCAGCCAAAAACATGCCGTTGCCCCACTTTTCCCTATGTTGCAATAATAAACTCCAGCAAACGACAGGAATATGTTGTTTTTGTGCCCGCTTCTTGCTGCCTTTGTTTCTTCTGCTTCTTCTTCTTCTTCTTCCTTTTCCTCTTCTTTTTCTTCTTCGTCTTCTTCATCTCCGCTCCCAAAGAAAACTATGTGAAACTGGCAAAACACTACATCAGCGAACGGCAAGCGCACACACGCATCTACCTTTCTTTTTTTGTGTGTGTGTTTTTTTTTTGTGTATATGGGATTTTTTTTTTCAATTTTGTCCCGCGTCTGCAAACCGAGTCGAACCATTCCAAAGAGCTACGGCGAACGCAGAGACCGGGAACGCACGCACGCACGCACGCACGCACACCTCCAATTTGCGCGAAGGGCATCGCACTCTCGCGCTCACTCGCACGGGCAGAAGCGGCGCTATAGTGTCCGTCCCGTTCCAGCACGAAGCGGTGGCGCAATCACAATAATATACAAAAGCGCGCCTCTTGACGCGAAAATGGCACTCAAATCTCCAGGGCGAGCGCGAAGGAAACCCGCACGAACGAACGGAATTTCGGGAGAGCTGATCGCGAGCGCGTAATTGCAATGACGATCGCGCGGTAGATGAAAATGAACTCGTGATGAGTTCATCGTCACGGAGAACTCACGCAGCATCGCACACGCACGCACTCACGCTTTCGGGAGGGGGAAATCCTGTACAGCATCCGGTCGCGAGAGAGTGAGCGTACATTGCGATGAGAGCCAGAGACTCCCTCTCACTCGTTCGTGCGCTGTTCGTGCATCCGCAACAGCAGCAGTTCAGCGCTCGGGTGCATTCAGCTCGCGCGGTCGCTCCTTGTTCTTCTCCCTTTTTTTCCTGACAACCCGCTCTGCGCTGACCGGCACCGTACGCCGTTTCATCCGTGTGTCGTCGCCTGCTCCCGGACGGATCAGTCTAGCAGAAGAGCTCGCAGCGTTAGCATGTGCCAGCGACGCCGGTGCTAACCAAAGAACGCAGAAACAAATATCCACGACCACGACGACGACGACGACCACCACGCGAAATCACCACGGCGGCACCTGGTACGCGGCGGATCACCCGTTTTCTTTGCAGCAGGGTTTTGTGTTTGCTTGTGTGTGCCTGTGTGTGTGTGTGCGTGTGTATGTGTTTGTGGTTCGCTGTAGGTGCGTGCGTTTCGGGGGGGGAAGACAAAAGTTAAAAAAAAAAGAAACAAGAGAAAAAGCAAAGCAACCACACGCGCCACACGTTGAGATCGGCTGGCCGCGGTAGCGAAATCCAGCGCCAAATCTTGCGCCTTCCGAAACCTGGCGTAGCGTTCGTTTTCCCTGGAACCGCGTGTGCGTGTGTGTGCTGCCAGTGCGTGTGCGTGAAAATCGAACAAATCTGGCGGCTGAGGAAGTAGCGGCAAGCGAAAAACGATCACATCCAGCAGTGCCCAAGAATTTCCACCAACCATCAAGCAAATACGGCGAACACAATCGTACCTACACCCACACTGTTGGTCACGCGCGCTTCTGTGGTTTTTTTTTTTTCTATTCCTTCTGCCTTCCAATCTCGCCCTTATTATGTTATCGGCCCGTGCCGGAGAAGGTGCAGCAATTGCTTACGAGAAATGGTGTTGCCAATTCTGAGCAGTTCCTTCATACCGCAACTTCCGTCTTTCGTGAAAACGAAACTGCCTACCCCATTCGCCAGTTGTTCTTCCTTCAGTAGCACCCTCTTTGCTGCCAATGCGTGTATGGGATTGATCCTTTGCAAGATTATTCTTCGATCGTCTCATTTCTCCCCCGCTCGTCAGCCCCCTCGTGCAAACGTCACAGACTACCCAGCACGTCTGCAAATCATCTGGATCTGGAGCTAGCGGAGGGTGGGTTGTGCGTGCGTTTTTTTGATTCTTTGGTTTCCATTACCTTGCAGGCGTAGAGTTATTCGTGATGGTTCGCATGGCACGGGCGTGCAAAACCGGTGCCAACGCGGTGACGACGATCCATCGTGCGGTAGGGCGGCCCAAGCTGGCCGGTGCGGCATGTGCGTAGCGCGGAAGGGCTGCTACCTCCCGTGTCCGTGTGTGCGTGTGCCCGTGTTTGTGTGTGTGCACCATCGTCCTGCCGTCCCGCGGTCGCGAGTTCGTTTGCGGCACGAGGGATCCCGCCAGCAGCAGTTCTTCTATCAAAGGAAAAAACGGAAAACAAATTCCAAGTTACTATTGCACGAGCCATAAGGCGAGAAAAGAAACCACACAATCAAACGTAGACAGCAGACAACAACAAAAAAACAAACCGTTCAAGCCAGTGGAAGCTCATTACTCCCGCTCGTCCAGATATCCTTAATTCCAAGCCGACGACGCCGGAGACGGAGCAGAAAGTGGGGTGCGTGTGCAAAGGCGCTTGTGTAAGCCCCAGTGTAAACCCCAAGTTCGGAGGTGCAAGTAGACACAACACAGAAAGTGAATTTGCTGAAAGGGGTGCAAAGCGCTACAGGAAGGAAAATTTTTTGGTGTAGGTTTTTTTTTTCGGTGCGTGTGTCGCCTTCGCCATTTCGCAATCAATCAGAAACGCACGAGAAGTGTTTCCACTGGGAATAACCAAAACCTGCGAAGGAATAAACTGCTCCACCAAAAACACACACAAAAAAAAACAAACAAAAACAAAATCCCAATCAATGGTGTCCTGCAGCGTTGGCGTGTCGACGTACTACAAAGCGGAAGGAAGAATCATGCCATCATCGACGAAGTGTTCACTGCAATGTAAGTGTCCACCTGTCCTTTCGAGCTGCCCCTGCCCGTGCTTGTGCTTGGGCGCCGGCTCCTACTACCATTTCGTTGTTGTTCTTCACGTCGATATAAATGCCTAGTTTTAAGACTCCGCCACGAAAGAAAACGTTCGCCTGCAAAGCAAACCAATCAAACGCAATCAAATCGCACACGCGGGAGCACAGCAAAACGCCGCGGATGGTTCATGGACAACAGTGCTGCCCGTCGCGTATGGCAGGGAGCTGTATAGCGTACAGCCACAGATATAGCCTGCCCGCATCTTGCGACAATCCTGGTCCGTCCTTACGCAAATCTCCTTTCCCAGTGGCAGTGGAGTGCGGAAGAGTTGGTGCGCGCTATATAGTGTCTGGACACTGCTCCTGGTCCTGGAGGGCCGGTGTGTATAGATATACGGCTAGATAAGATTATCTGAACCGCCCCAGCACGTCGGAGAGTGCTGGGCTGTGGATGGTGAATTGGCGCTGTTCGGGTCCGACGAACATCTGCGTCATCTCCGAACGAGTCCACGGGATTTGTATCTGTATGTGTGCGTGTGTATGTGTGAGTTTGGGTGTGATTGTGTGAATAGGATCGTATAGGGCAGCCGGGGAAGGATACATAGGGGAGTGGAAAATGAGTTTCGGATTTTCCACCTTCGAGATCTACTTTGCTCCCTCGCCCGAAGCAGGTGCTGCTACTCCTGCTACGCGACTCGTTTAGCCCGAGTCGAGCGTTGTTGTTACTGTTGTAGTGTAATGGTTTCTCTCACCCCTTGAGGTGAGCAGCCATTCGGGCTGACGCAGCCACTGGCTTTTTTTTTAAGCCCCCGTCTCTTTCATCCCTTTTGATTGCCCTTTTCGCTTTGTGCCAGTGTTTCTTATGCTCCTCCCACTGTATGCTGCAAGGTCCACACTGCCCGTTCAGGTCGCGATGATCCTGCTATGCTCCTGCCGTTCCTTTGCAGTCTTCCGCTCTTTTCCGTGCAAGTTAACCTTACACCGCAGTTGCTTGCACCTTACCTTCTGGCGCCGCGGACCAGAAGGATTGGTATTCACCTTAGCCGCCATTTGTATTTTTCCTTGCCATTAGACTGTTGTACTCCTTCACAAGATCAGTGCAAATGATAAGGCGCCGCTTTTCGTTGCGTCCACTAGCCACAAGGGTGAATACGAAAGCAAACACCTTGGTGGCTTTCCTTTCTTCACCAGGGCGTTTCCGTGAAGCTTCCTTGGTCATGAATATCTGGAGATAATTTGCAATGCCCTGCAACGGCTTTTTCAGGGAAACTTCCCACATGGTTTCAACCCAGCATTGCATGGTATTTTGACGAAACCAAGTTGAACGAGCAGCGTGACAGCGGAACGAAATCCGAAACTTTTGCAGCCCGCTTCGGCAAACGGGCGACCGGTGGACCATTTTGTATTTTAAACCTATGGACAACAGTAACGCCCCTGTGGGATAGATGGGCCCTGCGATTTTCACTGCGATAAGAACGCACGCCCGTGCAGGAACAAACGAGTGTGGAATCGGGGAGATAGCCCAGCCGCTTCGCAGCAAAACCGACATGCACACCTTTATCGGACGGTACGTACGCTCGTATTCAGCGATCTGCCGGCGATAGGCTCGAAGACTCACGTCGCCATACGTTCGTCCCACTTTCGCCGCCGTAGAGCGATAAGAGGAGACGAAATCCATCGCAAAAGATAAGCCGCGGTGTACGCTACCTGCCTGGGTGACTCAAGCAACCTCGCGCAAGCAAGTCCCAGGATCGCGAAGTGTAACGATCCTACTCTTTGATAGGCGCTCGGTACAAACAGTGCTATCGCGAACGGACCGTTTCGGCTTGGGTGGACCACCGACTTCCGGAGATTAACCTGAGCAGCCAATCGGGTACACTCCTGTTGGCCCCTTTCCGCACCCACTAAAGATTGGTGTGCCATATACTGTGTGTAGTGCTTACAATGTTTTGCCAGCAAACGAACACCTCGCAGCGCTTTGTTTTTTTTTTTTTTATTTCCAAAAGTAGGAGTAAACAACAAGCCTATCAGCTACCCATGGCCTGTCGTTGTTTCATCGTGGGCCGCTTTGGGACAATGTTAAGGCACAGCCTTAGCCAACTGCGAGGCTATAATATATAACAGCCACGCGATAATTGCTCTCGTGACTTTAAGTTATGGTTTATCTATGTAGTTTACAACCTCAACGTGCTATTGGTTCTCACGCTTGATACAGTTGATTTTCGTAAAGTGATTTTTTTTTTAATTCATCGCACGATGTTATTGAGAAGGATGCCAATTAAATCGCCTTGCAAAGAATTTGGTCCAGTACTCGCGGCCACTGCGTAGTGAGTAGTGCCTCCCTCCTCCTTTAGGCGCGATACCAGAACAACACACGGGAAAAGGCCACCGTACCGACGTTGTACCCATTTTTGCTGTGTACTGTTGCGACCTACTGGAAATTCAATCCTATCGCGATCGTGGCCCAGCCTCCCTTCCCACACCCTTCCGCCGGCAGGGAAAGGGAGTGAGGGGTCGATGCTGTAGGTATCAGCCGCGTCGAAATTAGACTTCCGCTAGTTTAACCGCGGTGTTATCTGAGCCCTGAGTGTTGTACGCCGTTCTCTCCGGTGCGCGTGGAGGTGCCAGGCGTATGCCTGGGATGCTGTGTGAAGCCTGTGTACCAGTGACCACCACAATGTACAGAGAGAGAGAGAGAGAGATAGACGGCACCGGACAGTGTAGTGTGTGGGACCGACCAACACCGGCCAACCGTTATCAATAATTTATTCCTCAACTCGATGCGGCGATCAAGAGAGGCACTACGGGGAACTTTTGCGTACAAGATCAGACGTATGTTGTTTCTCGTTTGCCTCCTGGCCGCTGCCTCGGTTCCCTGCCCTTCTGCCCCCTACTCGCTGCCCCGTTGCTGCACGGGTTGCGATAAAGCCAGTGGTGGACGTCCAATGGTGAACGTCAATTATCAGCTATCAGTAGCGCTGGAGGAATGCTGCGCTCATGATGATGATGCTGTTGCTGCTGCCGCCAGTAAACCTCACTGTCGAAAGGGTGCAAAAGGTATCACTAGAGAGAGAGAGAGAGAGAGAGAGAGAGAGAGAGAGAGAGAGAGAGAGAGAGAGAGAGAGAGAGAGAGAGAAGGAAGGAGGAGAAGAGAAGAAGTAAAAAAAGGAGGAAGGAGGAGGAGGCCCTCTCGCACAATCTCCATGGAGCCATAATCAACCTATGGTCCATGACTGGCCGGCGGTGGGGGTGTTCTTGGGCGGCTTTAACCGTGCGAAGGATGCATGGACGTTCGGTTGCGACTTGCCCGGGACTTGGTGGGTGCGATAGTGGAGCCTTCGGTTGCCGTAGCCTTCGGGGCTGCACTGATAAGCGGATCCGGCCGGGCAGGAAGTTCTGGTGAATTGATCGTGAGTCGGTTGATCGCGGTACCGTACCCACCCAGAAGGCCCTGGTGCCTGGTCAGGTCAGGCTGACACATCCGCTGGCCGCTTGCTTTACTTTGTGCTGGGTATTTTTTTATTCTGTGTATGTGCGTGCATGCCCCGCCGTTATCAGCTACCCCTGGCCACCTGCCCAACGCCAACGCCTGTCACATGGGCAGGAAGCTGGCAATCGACGCGTACGTCAGTACGTCCAGTCAAGAATGCCTCTAGAATCAGAGGGAGAGGGGCGAAAAAAAAACAACAAACAACCAAACCGCAAACGTCAGTGCAGTTATCAGCGCCCTCGAAGGACTTCTCCCGCGGCTCCGCTCTCTCGCTAAGCTTCTTTCTGTGGCCGTGTGAACTCTGCCATTCCTCTGTGTTGCGCGGCCCGAGGTTCTTTACGTGCTTGGCTTTGCTTTTTTTTCCTTCCTTTTCTTCGATGCTGCACAAACAATTGTGAACCCCCGGGGCATAGGGCAATTGCGAACGTGGAGTGCAAAGGTAGACCCAGCCAGAGCCGCCAAAATTGGGTTCCGCAAGGGCCTTTGCATTCGCATGGTGCACACGTCATCCGGCCGCCATTAGGCACTGGTAGCCATTTGCAGTGAACACTAGGTCCAGGTGCGTCACCCCGATACCGAGCTACAACATTTTTTTTTTATTCTTTCCGGACCACTGCCAGCGACCTCCGACGAGCATTGGCATGCCAACCAATGCCGGTTCACACCGGATCGTTTGGAGGAAAATTGCTCAAGGATTTCCCTGGCGCAGTGCAGTCCGCCAAACGAAAGGATGCTTCGTCTACGTGCCGCACCTTTGTAGCTTCGGCTATCCTTCGAGCGCTTTCGCACGAACGGGAAAGCGCATAGGCGTTCCCGACGGTCCCCGGGCAGGTATACTTTGTCGTTCGAGCCCTTCGTCGCGGTGTTGCCAGGATCCTGCCCGACAGGTGCTTTCGCCAAACGTCGGAGGGGAAGTTGGGTAGCTATGGCTGCTTCCGTCGCGAACGGCAGGTGGGGGCTACGCGAGAATTCAGGCTCGCCCTGCTTGTACAGTCACGAACTCTCGTCGCACGAACCGAGAATGGGCGGTTCCCCGTGCGCACAGCCGTGTTCTATAGGTGTACGTGTGCATCAGCTTCTCGGAGGACGAACTAGCCGACGGCCGTATGGCTGATGTGCACCGATATATATATAGACTTCACCTTGGCTTGGGCAGTGTGTTCTTTTCTGTTGCCTTGCGCCAGTCTAGCGCCTGGTCAAAGTCGAGTAAATTTCGTTTATTTATTTAAGATTCGATTCCTCTGTTTTTTTTCTTTTTCTTCTTCTTCATCTTAGTTTGAAACTTAATTTTCATCTGCCAAGAGAGGGAAAAGAGAAAGAGAAGGGCGTGTTGCAAGTAGCCAAACGAAACTCTCCTGCTCCATCGTCATGCGATTTCTGCTGGGATAATGAAAACAGATTTAAACAATCCAAAAGCCGTTCGTCTCAAATTTCCGCCCGTCCGCCATCAAACCGTTTCTAACCTCCAGTTTACGCTCGGTTTTTTTTTCTCTTTGTGTTGTCTTCAATTTGCAGTTCCTTCCCTGCCATCCGGGTTGCCGAGTGACAGCGATGCGCTAGCGGCCGCGGATTGCTGCGTTCAGTGCCCCCAGTGCCACCAGACGGTCCAGGGCATCGAGGTAAGTCCTGTTGTGCTCTTTCCATTTTGTCTGCTGCATGACCACCTTTGCTTCTCCTGCCTTCGAGTCTGGTGTCCCGTGCGATTGCACCTGCCTTGGTTCATTAATTGCAGAACAATGAAGTCCTACAAAGCGCCAAACAGGTGCCAAATTGGCACCACAAGTTTGTTTACGTTCCTGCAAAAGGGAGCCAAAGTTCATTCCACAGGGTTTGTTGGGTTTTAGTACAGTCTTTGAAAACCATTTGCTGAATGTGAGACTTTCTCGTAGGAAATATATGTACGATCCGCAGTTATTGTAAGATCGAACTCCAGCATCCATATAGTTACTGGGATCATCAAGGAAGATATTTCTAGCAAAACTATCATACACTCGCCACTAATAGAAACAACACGAAACTGTGCTAAATGTTCGAAGACACCTCAGAGATGGTAGAGGTTCCCCCAAACCCAACTTTATAGATCCCGTCAGGAACAAACTCCTGCGACTCTCACTTTATGATGCGCCCTTTTAATCGACTCCGGCAATGGAACTTGCCTGATAGTTGAGTGTTTTGACGTACGTTCGGTTTTCCGCACTATCGAGCACTATTTTTTTCATCACTGGCGTCCCTATTTTTTCCAATGAATCGTTGCGCGATTTGCCGATTCGACAAGCGCCTTCGATGGACGGGTTTTACCAAGCACGCTCCCTGCCGAAGGTGTCTGGTTTGTGAGTCAACGGTAGCACTGGCTGATGGATTGGTTTTTCCGAAAAATGAAAAGTATTTAAAAAAACACACAAAAACAAATCGACTCCACACCACACAGCATTCGAATGTGTTAGTGGTGTTGTATTAGTTGCGCGTCACGTACTTAGCCAAGAGCCGGGCGAGGAGCTCCATTATTGCTATCGGAAGACCATCCGGGGCCATGCGGCAAATAAATTTTGTCCGGAGATTCGTTTTTGCTTCCCCCTATGCCGCGCAGCTATACATCTCTGACTTGTGGTCGATTACGCTGACCGATGGTGGAAATGAAAAACGCCCGTCCGAAGCAAAATGTTCTAAACGTGCATGTATACACTCGGTGCACCTTTGCCGCTCAGTGGATCTTATGAAATGAACTAAACTAAAAACAAACGCGGCCTACCATCTTTCAATTGTGTCATTCCACAAGCTGTATAAGAATTCATTCAAAAATGTTGTAAAATATAGAAAAAAAGGAATTACTCTAGCTGTACTGTTTACTGAAAGTTGCTTGTAGAAAGAACTTCACCCACCTTTAGGATAGCATACTGCAAAGCAAAGAATTTGATTTTTTACAAAATTTCGTTATTTCAAAATTCAAAAATCATCGTAGCAAACATATTACTACGAACTTAAAGTCGTAATCACATGACTTCCGTATGTTGACATACGAATGCACATTAAATGTTCCTTTACAATGCTAACGCATGTGAAAACAACTGGAGAGGCGTCCTTAGAAACATCTCAGTCGCAACAAGGCTCAAACTGAAACAACTGTTCATGATGATTTATGTGAACAGTGTTTAGAAAACCAATAGACTTGCCAAAAGCCATGAACACATTGCAAAACCATCACCGCTGTTGTTGATGAGTGAGAAGCGAAGATTTGAAACTACCGACAATCTTCACGCCAATTAGTCGACCCAGATACATTGTGGAACGATTTGCTAACGTTCTTTCAATGCCTTGTATAAACATTATACAAATAATCAATGCTATGTTTACTACTTTATCACTTAACTTGCACTCTGAGAGCCTAAGCCGTCGAGGGTATGGACACCTCGCCCAGCGAGCAATCGCTAGGCTACGCTTTATGACGCAGACAAAAAACAAAGCACACATCTTCAAAGTGCCACACTTCCTGGACGCGGCTTCCTATTCCGGCCATACGGTCCCCCGACCGTACAAGGATGTTCGCAGTTGTCTCAAGTAAACATTGCGCACCGCAGTGATCGCTGCCATTCGCGCGCGCGAGCTGATCGATCGAGGATCAATGTCTTGAGAAGATTGAACGGAGAGGACAGAGTCTCGAGGAAGAGTGATAGAGAAAGAGGAAGGGGGAAGTAGTGATAGGAGCTCAAACGTGGCCGCATTTTGCTTCTAACGCGAGACACATCAACCGATAATCAACGTCACGGCGGAAGAGCGCGACGAGCGGGTTCCAAAGATGTTTGGAAATAGGTGAAGGAGTTTTGAAGGAAGATGGAACGCGAGAAATAAGGGGGAGGATGGCGGGGGGGTCGTCCAGAAGGGGCTATTGGCGATCGAGGATGAGTTAGCGATAACGTTTGGGCCCTAAGCCGAAGCGTCGCTACGAGAGACACCGATTACGAGGCTCGCCGCGACGACACGTTTCAATTGTACAAGTTGGGAAGACCTAGCTGCCTCAGGACTAGGGCAAGCTTTCATCGGGTGGAAAAAAAATATAGTAAGGGAAATAGACAGCACTGCAGCGAAAAAAACGACACACAGACACATGGACTGCCCTGATAAAGGCAAACAAGCAATGAAACAAATCGCTGGATGACTAGGAAACAACAACAATTCGATCGCGGTGATCGCAATCCCGATGCCAACGGCAGCCCCAGCAAGGCAGATTTGTTTTTGCCGTTTTATGGCTGTTCTAACCTCATCCGAACACTTGTCTTACCACTGCATCCTTCGGTGTAATGTTGAGCTACACAATACACACGGTGGAGGACAGCCATTCGATAATGAATCCAAACAAGCCTTCCAATAGGTCCACGATCTTCGAAGGTCTCGCAGTTTTACGGGATATTTTGCAAGATATTTTTACGAACCCTTCGACAGCTTGCTAGCTTCTTTCGGCGGATTCGCTATTAAAGTTGGAGCCCAGAGTGAGAACGGATTTAGATCCATAAGTCACATTGTTGCTTTAAAAGCCAGTCTGTTTGCATTAAAGCTGTTAGGACGTATGTTTTTAAACAAAGTATCACGTCTATTCTGGCGGCTCCATAAAAAGCGAAAATAGAAGAAAAGAGATGCGACTGCGGTGCGAAACAAACTTCCGAGAACAAACTTTGGCGTGAAGTTTTGGGCCAGCAGGCGGTCTTTTTTTCAATCTGACGGTGATCTTCATGATCACAAATTTCCCCCCGGTGGCCGGCAGGGACTTTTTCGGTTTTGCACGCAAACCCTTACCACTTTTCGTCGTAATATGAGCAGAAAAGTCGTGCAGAGATCGTATGTTAATTAGCTTCGTGCAAGAAGACCATATGAAAAACAATGTTATCATTCTAATCAACTGCAAATAATTGTATTTATCGTGTGTATTTGTTTACGTTTGACATTCGCACACTTGGTACTTGGCCTTACCTATTACTGGACCAGCCATTCATTTCACCGCAGCAGTAAAGGATGGATTATCGAAGATGCTGCTTCGACAATCATTTGGTCGCAATTCAGTCTGTTAGGCACATCCTTGGAATATTTTTCTTTTCAGTCTAGTATACGTTGATTTCTTGAAAAGCATACTTTTTTATATGCACATCTTTCAACCTGTGTTCAGAACATATAGTACACGGGAATATTTGGATATGTACATAAACTGCAGCCTTTGTTTACCGATTAGTGGCTCTTTTTAATCATTAAGGTGCCGTTCGTTATCGCCATTACTTCTGCCGCGAAAAGCCGACGAAGTATCACAAACGTTAAAAGACTCTTTCTCGAGACCACTCATAGTCAAAGCAAAGAATTGCAGGCCCGCAGTTAACCATCGGTCCGGGGCCGGAAAAAAACACCTCCTCGATTGCGGCAGGGCTGGGCAAGCAAAGGGAACCCGACTTCCGTTTTCGACATTTAGTCTTAGTTGGTTATGTTTAGCCAGGTTGTTGGCAAGGACTCACCGAAGTTTGTCGTTCCCGCAGGCGCTCAAGCAGCACATCCAAGTGAACCACAGTAGCAACACCGACGGCGACAACAGCAGTAGTCTCGGCCTGCGATTGAAGGTCCCGGCGGACGCCAGCGAACCGGACGACGCTGACCACATCGAAGACGACGACGGCGGCGACGACGACCACGACGAAGAGCACGTTGCCCCTGAGGAGCACGACGGACACCATGCGGCTCCCAACACCGTCCACGTTTCGTCGCCTTCGGTAGTGTCCCCCCTGGAACCATTCGCAGCAGGGAATCGGGCGAGCGGCGACCTGGTTGGAAGTCGTCTGCAGGCCAAGTGTGTCAGCCTTCTCCAGCAGCAGGAACACAAGGACCGCCTGCGGAAGCAACACGACCCAACCGCGGATCTGGCGGAGGACGAAGAGGACATTGAGGTCGAGCACCGGAGCACGCCGCTAGATTTCCTCATGTCCGCCGCGCAGCCCCAAGGGATGATCCAGGGGGAGCCACCGTACGGGCGCAGCTCGATGGTGGTCAGCCCGGCCCAGAGTGGCAGCAGCAACGGCAGCAGCGCCGGGAGTTTACCGACGGGCGGCTCCCCTCACGATGGCGATGGCGATGGCGTCCCGGTGTACCACTGCTCGCAGTGCCAGGCCACCTTCACCAACAGGGATCAGTACGAGCGGCATGAGCAGCTGCACACACCCTCGGCGCTCGTGGTAAGTAACGCACCCATCTTCTTGCGTCCGAGCGACTTGCAGCCAAAGGAGTCCACCTTATCGTTTACTTCAAGTAACCTAGAGCTCTCTTTCACATACTTTTGAGCCTTTTTCGAGGGAGACGGAAATTGATCCATGCGGCTCGTTTGCTCCTCGCGATAGTTCTGGTTTTAAAAATGTCTATCAGCTAAAATCAATCCAACCAGTGTGTCGCATTCCGTACATGTTCTGTGATATAGGGCGAATCTGTAGCGTTATTAAGGGTCCACCATATTGCTCATCTTGCAGTACTAAACAAGTACGCAGCAAAATCATCACAACTTTAGCACCAGTGGCAACAACATCTAAACCACATTTAGACTGACAGTAACAATCAGAGTTTCTTTTTCAAACCTTAATCGAATACAGTGTTGTGGCGTTTGGACCATCAGATGCTAGCTACTAATGCTGGATGCAGCAAGATTTGTATTGGAGATTGTTTCCTTGTAGATGACTTTCCGTTTCTCCTGTCCCAAATTCTTCGGCTCCTTGCAGTTTGTGTGTTTTAAGTTTCGTTTCATCAGGGATGTTTTTAAAACCACCTAATGCCTAGGGATAATAGTATAAACATATTTAAATAATGTAAACATTACTACTGGAATAATTCTGTTTTAACTAGCTCCTCGCTGCAAGTACTCCATGTGCGAAGTACGAAGCTTTATACAGTTTGCGATAGTTTATTAAGCTGCTGTTAACTCCATTCATGGTTTTTTTAGTCCATTTTCCAACTAACCATGGTGCATTGCAGTGTTTCAACCTGCTTTCTGCACATTTTTGCAAGTTATTTGATTTTTTTCGTGCGTTCGAAACATTGCGTAAACGTTCCCTGCATCTCATGAAGTGTGGTACGTACCCGAGGTTACGCAACAACGGCCATTTATTATTTCCTGTTGGAATTGGGAAAGCACGCAATAGAAATATTCCTCCTAGCGTCGATGGAACTTTCTGCATTGGATGGATATAGCTGTGCACCATAAACCATCGTGAAGCAGCAAGTTTATATGTGTCTATATCTATAGAAAGAGCTCCACTTGGGTAGCTATAGCTCACCATTAGAGACCAATAGGATTTTTTACTCTGGCGATTCGCTACCTCCACCTGTCAGCCTTCTGTTTACCTATTGCCGTGGCCTCTATCGTTATGATTCTCTCTGTCTCTCCTGGCTTTTTACTTCTCTGTTCGACTTAAGGCGATTCTCTCCCTCTTGCTCACTCTCTTGCTCTTGCTCGCCCACCGTAGTCAAGTAGTTTCTCATATCCTCAGGCCCAATCGCTGCTGGAACAAACGTTCTTCCATGCGATGCTGGGCTGGGCTGGGTCGGTCGTGTCCGTTAATCAACTACATTACTCATAACCGCTTGGCAAACTGGCACCGGGCCGCAACCACCTTCACCTTCCCGAGACCTAAGAACCTGAGTTTGCTGGCCCCCAGCATCCCGCAGTACACGGAGTAGTTTTGCTTTCATTCAATTCGTCGTGCATGTAAGGTTGGTTGGATCGCTTACGGTCAGCTTTTTCCGTTTCCTCCTCCGGCCCGGTGTGTGTTCCTGGTGCTCGGTCGAAAGAAATTCCAGCTCCACCGCTTCGCCCCGTTTCCACCGATGTGATGATCACGCACTTGATGAAGTGGACCGGAGCGCATCTTCGACCGCGTTTTCACGGCACGGCCTTTCCCTTTTGCGACTTGCCAACGTTTCCACTGTCCTGTACACGTCCCTTCACGCCGATCCTTGACGACGATGCTGTCCGCCAACTAACCCTCCTCCCTCCCCCTTATTCACACACACACACAGGCTGTGAGGAGCGGTAAAGGCGTTTTGCTTTCTTCTTTGTTGTCCTTCTGGAGAAAACCTGGAGCGCGCAACCTGGAACCATCTTTCACTCGCCTTTCCTTTCCTACCTTCAAATGCACATACACACACACGCGTGCACATCTGTCATGCCTTTTTCCTTCTCGTTCCACCGCTCCTTTGCGCTCCTGCAGCGCGGTCGTTATAGAGGTTAGCGCATGTGGAAAAAGTGTGTGGAACTGTGGGCCACGGTTGCGGCCAGCGGAACAGCGAAGTCCCAGAACTGGCAGAACACACACTCGTTCATCTCTCGCAGGGTTCGCCAGTCACCCATCTTGTAGATGGGCCTCCCTCTCTCTTTCTCTTTCTCTCTCTCTCTCCCTCTCTCCCTCTCTCCCCCCTTTCTGTTTCTCTGTCGGTCTCTTTCACTCGCACCCTTGCTACTGCCACGTCGTCGTCTTCATCCAACCGCTTGCCTGTTCTGTTCCGAGTTCCGCTTGCCGGCACCCCGGTATTAATATCATCTAAAACCATACGCGCGCACGGTAGCGCATTGTGGTAATGATTGTGGCTATGTAAAAAAAAAGAAGCAGAAAAGAAGACCTCCATCCGAAGCGAGCGCATCGTGAATCCAAAATCCGGTCAGCCGCGGGTCGGAAGCACCGTGAGATGGGCGGTTGCGTGGCGGGGAATGGCAGCAACTTGAATCGATCTTCATGCCATCAGAGGCACGAGAGGCAAGGCACAATACTGGTGCAATTATACTTGTGGCCCTCTTGAGCACGCCAAAGCAGACGACGGCGGCGGCGGCGACGCTGGCGGCGTTCGGCGGTGGTTCGACGTTTTTATTTTTAAACCCACACACACGGTGTTTTGTTGCTGTCGCCGTTCGTCGCCACCCTGCCGCACCACCTCTGTTCACGCTCCACGTCACGGCCATGTGTGTCCTCCAAAAATCGAAGTTGTGAACATCTGCTGTCCCAGCGTCACCCAGGCACACCTTTCCCTGCCCCGCTGTGACCGGTTCCCGATTGTGTTCCGGTTCGCGAAGGCGATGCCTGGCGGGGTCTTACTACAGTGTCGCCCAACACAGTTGCCGACATGCTGGCCATGCAGGGGGTACCTTTTGCTTATCGGGCGTAGGTACTGCACAACACTCCAAATCGATTGCGAGAGTGGAGAATATAGACATACCTCTGCCATAGGACTGCGAGAAAATGCCTGTAAAATACACCTGACCCCAAGATTTCTGGTACGAGGGTGTTATGACATCCCCTGAGTCAGTCGTCTGTGTAAAACAACTCGGCTATTTAAAGAAAACAAATCCTTAGCTAATCACACTTTGTGGCACTGAGAACTACCTTAAGTTTCCTTAAAGTACAACCTCTTATCCAGTGATGGAACGTCAATGGTCCTTAGATAAATCCATCGCTGATCAAACTATAAATTATGGCTTTTTAAACCCACGACAAACACAACAGAAGGCAAAGTGTACGAAGCAAACGAAATTGTGAATCAAAAACATGATATCGTCCTGCTGGTCGTTCAGTAGAAACTCCTCTAATTCGTTGGTACGATCTACAAAGCAAGGGGAGTGTTTCTGATAACAGGAATGCAGTAAACAAATGTTGGCGTGGTGTAGCAACCGGACACCTCCAACTAGCGTTATTCGGGTTTGGTTTGATAAGAAACGCAAGCTGAGTTTTCGGTCAAGCCATGAGTTGGCGTAATGCGAGTTTTTGTCGCTTATTAATTTACTGCAACAGCAAACAGAAACAGGTCAAACCATAAATAGCAGTAGTTACAATTGGGCGTTTCTACGGAATGTTCGGCATCGGTACACCAACAACTTTCTTGCCCAACACTGTCTTTACGGACTAGACGGACGGTAATATGGTTCGCTGGTACATCGTTCCCCCCAGCCCCCTAGAATTAGCCTTCTAATTGAAAGTTGGGGCATACCTGTGCCTAGAGCGCGGTAGACATCACGTACGAGGGGAACACAAACAGGACAAAGCAAAAAAACCAAAACTATCTTCGAACCTCAATCGACGGCTGATCCACCAAACGACTTTCGGCGGGAGGTATCAGGTTTCAAGTGCATTTTTTTTTTCATCTTCTTTCCTTGTAATGCGCGGGAGGTGAAAGTGAAAGTGGGATGGAAAACCCTGGCGTGGCGCTTCCATCTCACCTCCATCTTAGAACCGTCTGCCATTGTTTTGTTTTTTTTTTTTTCGTGCCACGGTGCTCTTCCCGATTTGCGGCCATGATACCCCCTAATGGTGGTCTTCGGTAGCCAGGGCGAAGGAAGGGCCCTGGGGACGGGGAGGGCGAACACCAAACACGCACCAACCGAGATCGCGAACCGTAACGGAGACGCCACGGTGAAACGTGATTGCGGTCTGCGTACCGTTTAAGCGTAAATGATATTTTTACCTTTCCGTCACTTGCTGAAGAGAATGCAATATGTTTCCTCCTTCAGCACCCTCCTTTCACCCAACAACACTCCCGCTTACCACTTCCTTCGCGTCGCCTGGGAAAATGGTTCCCTCGCCGCAACCAAGGCATTGCGCGGATCTATCTTATTTTTGGACTAATTCGAAGATTTATTTGTGTGTGTTTATACATGTGTGTGTTAGTGTGTTTGTGTGTGTGCGTTTATCCTTTGTTTTGTTTCTTCCCTTCCGTTTGGATTTTTTTCTTTCTTTTAATGTTGTTGCCATTTTCCCTTCGGTATTCTCATTTATTTCTTCTGCGTCATGATTGAAGACAGCTTTGTTTTTCTAACTTATACTGCGTACAAGGACTTGGGAACCTTGGGTGCCTCGAGCCTCTACCTTCGACTCATACTTTCTTAAAACCGTTGGGTTCGACATCCTAAAAGTGAATTATTTTGCTTGCCGAAATTTCCCCCCGAAAAAAAGTAACCGGATTGTGGAGCTGTTTGGATCTGCATTGACGTAAACTCATCTTTCGCCCTTCCTTTCTCTCCTCTCTTCCCACCCTCGCTTTCTGCAGAGCTGCAAGGTGTGCAACAAACAGTTCGCCAACGTGTACCGCCTCCAGCGCCACATGATATCGCACGACGAGTCGACGCTGCTGCGCAAGTTCAAATGCAACGACTGTGATAAAGCATTTAAATTTAAACACCACCTGAAGGAGCACGTGCGCATCCACTCGGGCGAGAAGCCGTTCGTCTGCACCAACTGCGGCAAGCGCTTCTCCCATTCCGGCTCCTACTCGAGCCACATGACCTCCAAGAAGTGCATCAACATGGGCATCAAGATGCACCACAACCCGCACATCAACAACAACAATAGCAGCAGCAACAACAACAACAATACCAGCAGCCACAACAACAACAACAACAACAACAACAACAACAATAGCCTCAGCAACAGCCACCCGCTCCTGCAGCTGCCGTACTGTAACAACAACAACAATAACAATAACAACAACCACCATCATCACCAGCATCACAATGGGCAGGTGAACGGCAAACAGCCGCCATCGTCCCGGGCGGCTCCCTCGCTGCACCTCGAGATGGAATGGATGGGGGCGGGCGCGGGAGGAGCCAGCAAGAGTGTGCTCGCCATGTCGCCGTCGCCCACCTCTTCCTGCTCGTCCGCGACGAAGCACGAGCTGGAGCTGAGCGCCGCCTCGGCCGCCGTCGCACAGGCGGCTGCGGCGGCGGTGGCGGCGGCGGCTAGTGGCGGACTGCAGCCGACCGACGCTCTGCTGCCGATGATCGGCAAGTACCCGCCGAACTACAGCACGGCGATGAACTTGTTCGCGGCGGCCACCATCAGCAACCCGTTCTACTCGATGGCGATGCTGAACAATCCGCTGCACCTGCAGCACATGCTGACGCTATCGGTAGCCGCCCAGCAGCAACAGCAGCAACAGCAGCACCAGCAGCACCAGGCGGCCGGTGCCAGTGCTGCCAGCGACGGAGCGGCGATCTACGGCCAGCGCCAGCCGCACCGCAGCGACGAGGAGGAAGAGGAGGAGGAAGAGGAGGATGAGGCGGACAGTGACGACCAGCAGGTGGGTCGCCGGCGGCCCTCCTCCCTGGAGGAGACGCACATGGATACGCTCGCGACGGGCGTACGTGACGCAGAACGCCGCGAAAGTCCCGGCAGCGCCTCTACCCCAGACCACGATCGCATGGAGGTGGACGAAGAGATCAAGCACACCGCCGGAGCGGTGAAGCCTCCTTTGGAGGGCGGCTCACCGGCGCGCGCCGACGATCGAATGGTTGCTCCCGAAGCGGAAGGAGCAAGTGGTGGCGGCGAGCCAGGCTTCCCCGACGACGGTGCCAGCGGGAGGGCGGCGCTAGAGGGCGAGCGCAAGTTCGAGCCTAGCGATGCCTGGGCCTCGGAGCCGCCGCCGAAGCCGGTCCAGGAAAGCGTGGTCAAGCCGCTCGGCGAAACTGCCCTGCTCCTGGCATATCCGCCAAAGTGCGAACCGACCGACGACGAAATGGAGGGTCAAGAGCAGCGGGCGGAGCAACAGGTAGAGAGTCAACAGCCGGCGCAACAGGTGCAGCAGCAGGTGCAACAATTGACTCCGGCGGCGGGAGGACTTCCGCCATGTGAGCAGCAGGTGACGGTGAAAGGCGAACCGCTGGAGGAGAGAGAGGAAACGGCAGAGATGGAGCTGGAGCCGGCGGCGGCTCGTGGTTCGGCGGGTTCCAACTCGCCCGTCGGCTCACCGTCCCTCTCCTCGTCGGTGTCGGCATCCTCGCTCTCGCTAGCTTCCTCGCTGGCCCAGCCGCACTGTGTCTACTGCAACGAGCAGTTCACCAGCCAGGCCGAGCTGCTCCAGCACACGCAAATGCTCTGCAAGCAGTCGCTGCTGCACAACCGCTTCGTGGCGGCTGCCGCGGCGGCGGCGGCGGCTGGCAACGCCAGCGCGCTGCCCCAGACGGCGGGCGGCATGGCCGCCTCGGGCAGTAGCAGCAACAACAGCAACAGCAGCAGCTGCAGCGAGGACGACACCGACTACGAAACCGTCGGCGTCGGCTCGAAGGGGGCCGGCGCAGGCGGCTGTGGCCTGTTCGGTGGCCCACACGGACCGGCCGGGCTCGGCATGGGAGCCGCCGGTGGCACCGGCAGCTCGAGTGGCTCCGGCGGAAGCGGCAAGGTGCGCGTGCGGACGGCCATCTCCGAGGAGCAGCAGAACGAGCTCAAGAAGTACTACGCGCGCAACAGCAAGCCAAGCCGCGACGAGTTCCAGGCGATCGCACAGCACGTCAAGATGGAGGCCCGTGTAGTGCAGGTGTGGTTCCAGAACAACAGGTCGCGCGAGCGCAAGATGGGCTCGCTGGGGGGCGGCGGCCGGCAGTATCCGAGTGGTGGTGGTGGCGGCGGCGGCGGCACAGGAGCACCAACATCGCCACTGCACGCCGACCGGGCACCGTCGGTGGTGGCCGGCCAGGAGACGACCGCCGACCAGCCACTCGACCTGTCCGTGAAGAAGGAGCTGAGCATGACGGCGGCGGCGGCCGAGGCGCTCCTGACGGCGGCTGGCAACACCAACGCCACCCTGCCGGTCGGTTCCCTGCCGGCCGGGCTGCTCCAGGTGGCGGCCGGCCAGGCGGACACCATGTCCGCGCTCGACGAGGCCATCAACCTAACCGCCCATAGGCCCTGCTCGCCGACGTCCTTCTTTTACAACGACATCCATCCCATTCACGGCGTCACGGCATCGCAGACCCACGCCGGCCACGGCGGCAACCCGCTGCAGCTCGGTTTTGGTGGCGGAAGTGGCGGCGGCAGTGGCGGCCTGCGCGACACCCCCTCGCCGCAGGAGGCGCGCGGCCAGTACCACCACTACCAGCATCATCCGCCGCCGCCCTCCCTGGTTCAGTACGGCCAGAGCGCGTACACGGGTATGCTGCACCACCACCATCACCATCCGGCCGGCCTGGAGCAACTGTTCCGACACCAAATGTCGCCGGAGCTATCCGCCGTCGCCAGCGGCAGCGCCAGCCTGGCCAGCCTCAGTCCGGGCACGCGCGAGCTGGTGCAGGACGCGGCCGGTAGCGGCCCGTACGACTGTGGCAGCAAGTACTACAACCCGTTCACCGACAAGCAGCTGCTCCACTCGATGCTGAGCGTACCCAAGCGGATGGGTGGTCCGTACGGTGGAGCTAGCGCGGGCGGCGGCAACGGTGGCACGGGAGCTGGAGGTACCGGGAAGGAGGCCCACGCCCAGCAGCAGCCGCCGGATGCCGAGGGCCAGTACGTCTGTGATCAGTGCGACAAGACGTTCAGCAAGCACAGCTCACTGCAGCGGCACAAGTATGAACATTCAGGTGAGTCAAACCAAGACCAGATGTCAAACCAAGCAGTCACTCCAGGGAACACGGCGCACGGTGGGACAACGAGTACGTCACCATCGACGTCACCAAAGAGGAACAAAGATCGTTCAAAATTTTAGGACTTTTTTAGGAGGAGCAAGGTTAACCCCTAGGTTGCAATGATTCCACACAACCATGGTTAGTCTTCATCAATGTACATCTCTTTTTAACAAAACGTTATAGTTTATTGCTGAAATAATTTTGAGACATCGTGTTACACATCGTGTAACATTTCTTCTTTTTATGCAGAATTTGTTAAAATTGTAGAATCACAATAGGGCAAGGTTTACACAGGCTCTCCATTGCGCAGATGATAAAGTGTGTAGTTCTGCCGTCTGCCTGTGCGCTGTAAGTTTAATTTCCAATGATCCGATCCGAGCAATGACTTTTCCATCAATATCAATTAAAGACGAAGATGTCAACTACATCGTTTGATTTATAGCTTGTAAATTTTTTTCAACCAAGCTATTTTATCCAAATTTAAAACATTCGGAACAACCTTTGATAGTGTATCCTTACCCTTATACTTCATTAGTACAGTGGATTTCAGATAATCTTAAGGAAATGAAAACTTAAACGATTTAAGCAAGTTAAGACGCCTCTAGCTGGACTACTTACGAAGTACAAGCGGACTATTTTGTAGAAAATGTTGAGGCAAAAAGGAGTAGCTTGGCATCGGTAACTTAAGTACTGCCTCACGTGCGACAAAAGCCTTCTGTATCCTTTTTCGTGCAACACGGTCCGTCACGTCTACTGCGTAATCCCGTCCAGTGACGGAAGTTAATCCTTCCGAACGCCCATAACGAACCCTACTAAACCTATTCTCTCTGACGTTCTCCTCTGCAATTGCAGGACAACGACCGTACAAGTGCATGGACTGTCCGAAGGCGTTCAAGCACAAGCACCACCTGACGGAGCACAAGCGACTGCACAGCGGCGAGAAGCCGTTCCAGTGCTGCAAGTGCCTGAAGCGTTTCTCGCACTCCGGTTCCTACAGCCAGCACATGAACCACCGCTACTCGTACTGCAAACCGTACAGGGAGGGCAAATAAGGCAACGGCACGGGGCGGGATATTCCGTCCCCCGGGGCAGCCCTGGCCGCGCCCGGCCCGTACGACCACCGCCATCATCATCATCCCGCACATCAGCCGCCGCGAGGGCTCCGGCGTGGACGCGGCGGGCGGCTCGCACTGGCAGCCGCCATCCACGGCTACGCAAGATCCCGAAGCGCCGGGCAGAAGAGTCAGTATCCACCACTAGCACCACCTCCACAGCCTCCGCACCCAACGACGGCCGCTGCTCCGCAGACGGGCAGCTCCACTGTCGGAGCCATGGACCTTATGGAGCAGCTCGGACAGCCACCAGCAGCGGTGAACAGCACGGCTTCCGGTGTCAGCAGCAACAGCAACAGCCAGAGGCTGTATCATCCTCAACAACACCACAGCAACCACCAGCAGCACAGCGTCCAACCAGCCGCCCCACCGATGACACAATCAGGGACCGCCCCGCCAGTGACAGCCCCCGACCGTACCCTGCCCCGGCAGCCGGGCAAGAAGGCACGGCTCCACAATCAGTATCACCATCCCCACCCGCATCTTGCCCTGCTCGCGTCAGTGGACACCGCACCGTACCTTAACCGACGCCTTTTCGTCGACTGCTACCTGAACTCGCCGACCAGCGTCCCCAGCTTCCCGGCGCTCGAAGGTGTTGCCGGTAGCCGTAGTAGAAACATAATGAGCAGCATCAGCAGCAGCAGCAGCAGCAGCAACAACAACAGCATCAGTACTGTCCACGGTGTCCACTAATCGAGCCGTGACGCCCTAGACCAGACCAAGACACTACACTATCGTTCCGTATAGACACCGCTCTCCGGTATCGTACGTATCGTATAATTCTTCGTTACATTGCCTTTTTTCGCTTGAGGGCGCGCTGGCGTTTTCTTATAACCCCAATGACTTTATTTCCTTCTCTAATACAAGGTATTCGCGAGGTGAGCGCTCGGTTAAGACACATTAAAAAAAAAACAAACAAACAAACAAACGAACAGACGGAACTTATCAAAATACATAATTTTAAGAGAATTATTCGTAACAAACGAGGCACAAGAAGAGAAAAGCGCTAGGACTGCGAGGAATTTAGAGCTACGATAAATTATCCGCATTGTCCATGGGCGTCCCTTCAAGGGAACCATTGGTTAGTACAACATATTTCACTACGCCTCTATGCTTCTGTTGGAAATATTGATTCTTCTTTTATTTTATATGCTCAAAACACACTTGTTTATATTTCATTTATCTCATAATCATCGCAATACTGGGATAAAATGTTTTCTTCTACAGATTTCGGTTTTTTTTTTTCATTTTGAAACCATCCACATCGTTGCTTTTTCCACTACATTATTTTTGTTCCCCATTCGATTGATTCGATTCTCATCTTCATTCTAGTTTTGCACATCAATGCCAGTTAAAATTCACATCCGCCATTACACATCTGACAAGTTTGCCTACCACTGCTTCACACAACCACACTTTCGGCCAAACCAAACGCCTACGCAATCGGCAGAATCTACTAGTATTACCCAACTGCACGGTTTCCATCTTTGCACCTTCATTTCATCCTCCTCAACCTTTTGGTTTATTTTTTATTTTATTTTTGACTGCATCGTTCCGTGTTGGTCCGATCGATCGCCAATGCGCCCTTTTCCGACTTCGAGCTTCAGGCTGCGTCGCACCGTAGCTAGCAAATGCCGTACTTAAAATTTACCGGAAATGTAGAAGAGACAAGAAACGCAAGGCACCGTAAGCAGGAAGGCTGTGCAAGATGCTCGGGACCTACGGATTTTTTTTTTATACACATACACATGCGCAAAATGGTGATTTGTGCCGGATTCGAGTGCCCCTAAAACTCATGGCAATACCAAAACCGTATGCATTTACGCGTAATATAAATATGTCTAATATTATTATGCTTATTATTATTATTCTTATTATAATTGCCATTATTATTATTCTTATTATTATTATTATTATTACCTTAACATTATTATAACCTCGACTATTTCGCCGTTTCTTCCATCAAAACTACGAGCACTATTTTATCAACGCTTTCCCTATTGTTACAATTGTGTATGTTATTTTACTTATTCCTTTTAATTCTTTGGTACTTTTTCCCGCCATTTGCCTATCTTCGTTGGATGGTAGAAAACTCGATACGATCGAGACATAAAAATACACACTACAGAAGGGGGGAGAGAGAGGAGGCCCCACGTAAAACCTAGCACCCAGGAGAGCCGGTTTCCGTAAAAATTAGAAGAAAAAACTACATTTCCCCATAAACCGTACATACCAAAGCGAGGATCCGTACGAGGGGCAGGGGTAGGGGCCTCGTCTGCCTTTTGCCTCTCTTTGCCCCGAAATAAAATGGCGTCGAGCGTCTTCCAAACTAGAGTTGACCAACCCTTCTTCCTCGCAGTTGCGAGCGGCAAGAACACAAAGCCCCAAAAGGCCCCCAAAGCCAACCGCAGGCACACGTGCACAAATACACATACTCACGCACAGACACACCATACAGCTAGAAACAAACGACAAACATGGCGCCCAATTCTTAACCTCGGAACATTGTATCTCATTCCTATTTAAGTCTAGTTTTGCCTAGCGGCGCGTCCGGATGCGCGCGCACCGGAAGTGAGTTGAGTTACTTACTATTCCTTTTTTTTAAATATTTTATAGAATTATCTTTAGACACAACGCGGGAAATCTCCCCTTGCATACACATACACACACGCACACTCACAGCAACAGGCATGAAACAAGGATACATGCAACAGATGATATTTTTTATTATTATTATTATTAAATCGATAACATGTTTAACGTTTTAGTTTCTACGATACACTACTCTTAATGATTGTTTATCTTATATTTACGAGTTCGTGTTCATCCGTGTGGCTACGCGGGAACGATGCCCACACGGAGGCAGGGAAAAACTCCTGGAACGTAGAAAAACGGAAAACCTAGTTAAGGGAACAGGAAACAGGGAACATATTCCAGATTTTAGCGCGCAAAGAAAACGTGCTTGCAAAACCTGTTTCATCCTTCCGACGGTGCATTTACCTTTTGGTAGTCTTTCGTGTCCTGTGTTCGCTTTGCTTGTGGTTTGGTTTGTTTTTGTTATTTGTTTTAGTTTTTTTTTTTTTTTTGTTCACTACAACGAACTAGAGATGTGAAAACCAAATTTCAAACGGAAAAAAAACTCCTATGCTGTTGAAACAGCCCATCGTCGGTCGTTCCCTCCCCAGTCCCCGGTTTCGACCAGAACAGACTCTTTCGTTTTATGATATTATCAATTTACAAAGGATGCACACTTGCGGTTCACCGATCTTGCTTTTGGCATCATGCAAAACAGATCCATCTTCCGTGAGGTGTACAAGATCCTCTGCAAAAATAAAACCCCCAACTCCGTGCTGCAGCAGAAGGACTCGGTGAAGACACCGACACCGTGCGTACCCACATTTTTTGGACCAGAAAGTGTTAACAAGACAATACCAGTATGAAAGCGAAGATCTAAAAAAAAAAAATAATAAACCCATCTGAGACACATAATAAGATAGTGAACATAAGCGAGAGGATAAAAAGGAGTGGTGGAAATGGGAAAGACAACGAAACAGGGGGAGGAGGAGTAGGAGGAGGAGGAGGAGGGAGGGGAGTGAAAAAAATCAGTGAGGGATATGGAAATGCAGTTTGACAGAAATACCAGCAATCGTCATAACATTACAAAATTTGAGAAAAAAAAACACACACACACACATACATACACACTTGTGGAAAGAAAAAAAAACAAGTTGAAAGGATAAACAAATCTACGCTAATCTTATCCAAGTTATTATATCGAATTTTCTTCGTAAAAATTGCACAACACAACAATGAAAAAAGAAAACTACAACAACAAAAACCATTCAGCGATATTGGTGATATAAGTAAAGCAGGATGCAAAATTACAAATTAGACACCGAGGTTAAAAGGTTCATTGTGGTTAACGGGCGGAAAGATGGAGGAAACAGGATTAAGAAGAAAATGAAAGAAAACGCTAGACAGAGGTGATGCGGAAGGAGGAACGAATGAAAAAAAGAAGGGAGCTCATGGTCTAAATAATGCTTAAAATAATGTCCTTTCTTCCCTGTTATACATTTATATAAGCGGATTATTCTGGCCCATAAAGAGAACAAGAGAGAGAGAGAGAGAAAGAGAGGCGAACAAAAACTAGCCAAATACCATAACAAGGGCAAGGTATAAACGAAAAGGTTATTTGACTGTTTTCCTAAGACGAATGGCGCACGGTTTTGTTTCTTAGTTAGCGTTGCGTAATCGCAAAGAAGAAGAACAAAAAGGAGAAGGAGAAGAGCAGTAAAAAAAAAAAGCAGTAAGCTGCCGGATGCAGCAGAGATGGATGATACACTTAGAGCAAGGTTTCATGGCGGACTTAAACTAAATGAAATAATTAAACTAAAGACTAGCGTGCGAAGGGGCGAAAAAGACGAATGCAACGAAAACAAACAAAGTGGATTTGTCTGGGGGAAAGCTATAACAAACAAGAAATATTTAAAATTTACATACACACAGCACCCATTTTCGCGAAGCTCCCAGGTTCATGGTGTATGTGTGTGATACAGCGAAAAGAAGGGAAAACGTTGAAAAGCAGAAAACACCGCGAAGGGAGGGAGGGAGGGTCAAAATAGTAAATGGAAAACGGATCAATCTAAAATCTCAGTAAGTCCAGATATAAAGAGCGAAACTGAAAGACGGGAAAACCGCGACGTGGATTTGGAAAACAATTTGGAAATCCTATAAGAAAATCGAATTCAGCTGCTTCTTCTTGGGGACAGCAAAATCCCTGCTGCTCGGTCCATCGCGGTACACTGGTCGAAATAAGAAAGGAACCACCGGGAACCGCCTTTGCCTTTTTCTGTCTTTTTCACTTTCCTTAACGGTGGCTCTTAATTAAACAACGACACGTAGAGGAGGAAAATTCGTCTCCCAGTGGGAAAATAGTGGTAAATGCTGTACAGCAGTGGTTCTGATCTTGTTTCGCCTCGGTGGAGCCAAACTTTTCCCTTTTCCCCTAGCCCGTCCCTTCCTCCTATCCCCGGGAATGCGAATAGATCGGTAAGGAAGCTCAGTTGTTTGTTTTTCTACCGATTAATAGTACGCCACCAGTTTTGCTCGTAAATAAATAAATCAAGCAGCAAGATTTACACATTTAACAAACAAAAAAAACCATTGAATATTTCATTGTTAGTACTACACAACTTGTAAATATACCATCCAGGGCCAGGAGCGTCCAGGGCATCGAGCGTACGGGAAAGCCAAAGGTGTTTTGCACCCAAATCCAGTTAAATGATAATGCCAGCATACGAGCAAACCGCTAAACGCAGCATAATTTGAATCGAAAACAAACAATATTAACCGGACGCGACGAAAGCTGGTCAGTCCAAGACGTGGAGAAATTTAAGAGAAGCAAAAAACAAACACCCACATCAGCATAACACGAACAGCAGTATGAAAGAGAATGCGAAGTGTAAGTGAAAGTTAGAACGATAGGAGCTACCCAAGGTATTCGGAAAATGCAAGTATTGCAACAATTCATGCGATTGCTTGTATGGCGAGCTACTGCATCCTGCATGAGATTGTTTTGCATATAACATGCATTCACACACACACACACACACACACATACACGCAATCGAACCTTCAGAACCACCTCCAGCCAATCATCACTCTACTAACGGTTTACGAGTTCTAGTTTTAATGCAAACTATTAAATTATGCATTGAAAAAAAAAACAAAATACGAACGCAACCATACTGCAAACTGGCAACGTCTAAAACAAACCGGGCTCAGCAGCAGCCAGCCCATTAAATACTAATTCCTTTTCCCAATGCCAGAGCCGGGGAGAGGGGTTGCAGCCGTGTAGAGCCAGGGGCGAAGCCGCTTGGCTTCCCGAAAGGAAACACCGGTGCAGAGAAGCAAATCGTTTATACATATATTATATATACATTATATAATTATATATACATAAATATTATAATAATAACAAACGAACAAAAAGTGTCTTTAATTGAATTTACATTAATTGCAAACGCCTATTAATTAGTGATTTATTGAACCGGAATAATTTAGCTATTGAAATTCAAGATGGCAGAGGGCCGGACGCAAAATGAAGAAAAAAAAGGAACAAAACGAAAGCAGCGAGCAAAGATTCGGTGATGCAAGTGCGGCAAATGCACGTGCACGTCGTTAGATAGGTGTAGCGGAAGGAGGATTGCGGAGCGACCAGGGCCGGAAGCCAATGCGCTAGGAGCCCTGCGCGGCTCATGCTTCCTGGCCCTTCCCGCGCGGGTTTTGCTGCTGTCAGAGTATATTTAAAACCGAAACTGCTGCACAAACCGAGCGGCACCGGAAATAGACAAATGCGGTATAAACAAAAAAAAAATAAGGAAACTACTGAACAGTGCCACAACATAGCAAGCCCAGAAGTAACTATTGTTAAATATTTCTATTGAGAGCGTTCGTGTAGGTAAGCGCATTTGAGCGGGGGCGAGGGAGGACAGGCAAAAGGATTAACGATGAACGTTGCAAGCATCCAACGGAGAAAAAGAAGAAGACGAAGCAAAAAACAACGAAATCTGCACCTAGCACTAGCAGCATTAAACATATGTCCTCTTGCGTTTTTTTCTTTCTTTCTTTTTCGGAAGCTATCAAACCGTGCGGAGCAAAATTAAGCCTGCGGTGCAACCGTCCGTTGCTGGCCGGCATCGGCTCGATTGAGTCGACACACTACCGACACACTGAACATACATATGGAAACATACAAACTAATCATTCCAAGCAAGACAGCAGTAAGAAGAAGGAATCGTAGTTATAGCTAAAAGAAGAAAAAAAAATCAAAAAGGCAAAGTATCGGAAAGTATATTAATATATATACAGATATACATATATACTTATATATGTATACAGATATATACAACAGAACCTATTGATTGCCAACTCAGCCAACCCTCGTACATGTGTTATTTAATGATTTGACTTGTTACATCTTCAGTTGGAACATTAACGAACAAATAAACTAAAGAAAATCAAACAAACAAAACAAACAAGCAAAGATACCGCGAAATGGAGGAGCAAGACGAAGAAGAAAAACACATACAAGAGAATGAAACGACCAGAGATTTTTTCTATGCTATTCGTTAGAAAAATACACAAAAGTACCAAGTCAGACAATAAAGATGAAAACAAACTTACCAATAAGTTAAAATCTAAAATTAATTCAAACCCGGTGTGCAGCGTTTGTTTTTTCACCGAAATCGACCGAAATCGCCTCTGCTTTTATTACCATATTTGCAGCCAACGGTTTTCTCCGACTCTCCTATGCTGAATTGAACGCGACTTTTCCGTTAAACACTTCTGCGCGTTTAATTTGTCAGTTGAAGTGGATCAGTTCGCCCGATGGTGCTCGTTGAGGTCGTGGACGGCGCGTGGAGCATGCTAGAACCTACTTCGGGAACGTGGTTTGGAACGTTGCATGCGCACTCTTCCGTCTATCCTCGGCTGGCAGATAAAACTGATAATCGACGGCAATAGTCGTGCCAGCCGCTATCGGGCAACGATGACATTCGTTCCGAAATTTCCCTTGTAACAAGTCGCCATTATCCCACATCATGGGTTATGCAGTGTAGCAGTCACGGGATTGTTTTTTTCCATCGCGCACGCGCACTGCCCACCATCGGGTGTCCTCTTTTCCCGAGCCGCGGGACACGAGCTTTCAAATACCAGCGCAGCCTACGGACAGAGACGGGCGACAACCCAAACAGTCTACGGGTGCAATAGCAGTAGCGCCTAGTGCTGGTTGACCCGATGACTAGCTGGCTTCTGGCTCGGTTTTCTGAACACTTGCAGCTGGATTGCTAGATTTTTCATAATCAGTACCTGAGTGTAGTTAGTGTTTTCTGCCTGCCACGGGCAAGGTGCCTGCGGTGGATAATATAGCGAGCAGCTGGAAAACGCTGGACAGTTGGTGCGAGGGCTTGGTGCGCAGTGGAGCAATAAAAAAAAAAAGAAACGAGTTGTGCGGACGGGGACGCAACATCAACATATTTAACATATGTCAACACGGTGCATGGCTCTGAAGCCACGGGCAGGATCACCGTAACGCGCAAAACCGACCATCGATCAACCATCCATTCACCAGCGTAAATATTCACCCGAGGGAAGCCACCGCGCCAGGACAGCATGGCCACGTCCGCGTCATCCAAGGCCAGCGCGGACGATGCGTCCAAGCTCGGCTACTCGTACGTCACGCCGTCCGGAATGTGCCTACGGTTGCGCCAGAGCCTGGCCCAGTTTAGCGATCTGTTCAGCGAGTTCAACAAATACATCGCACCGGCATACCATCACGACCGGTGCGAGCGGTCCGTGCACATGCGACTGTACTCGATGAATAAGCGCGAGTTCGCGACCGTCTTCCTGGCGTTCTTCGCCTGCTTCGGACTCGGCATCTTCATCGGGCTCGCCGGGCCACCGATTACAGTCATGAGCAAGGTGAGCGGCAGCTCGCTGCTGCCGAACGGAAGTGCGGACGCCACTGGCAACGGCCACCTGGCCAAGGGCCCGTTCGTGATGCGCACACCGCTCATGACGACCTACTCGCAGCAGCTGTGGATCATCGCGAAGCTGACGACGGACAATACCGACGACGAGATGGTGGACAAGAAGTTCCACATCAACGTGCAGATCGAGGGCCTCACGGCGGAGCACAAACCGACCGCGGTGTATGGCGTCGGTAGCACGGGGAGGGGTGTGGGCGCGGAGCTGAAAAATCGCACGCGCCACCTGTCGTGCAGCTACGAGGATTGCGACGAGTTTACCGTGCTGCACATTGGCTTCCTGGACTACGCGCACTACATCGTCACGGTGCGCTTCTACGGGCTGGAGGCGTTCCATCAGCGCTACAACATACGCACCGTACAGTTTTACTTCAAGTCGTACAATCCCGCCTTCACGCAGATCGAGATATGGTTCCGGTTTATCTTCGTGCTGTTTACGTTCATCATTACCTGTTGGTTTGCCCACACGCTGCGCCGGTACCCGATGAACGATTGGTCGATCGAGCAGAAATGGATCTCGATTCTTCTGCCGCTGTTGCTGCTGTTCAACAGTACGTTGTTAGCGTTGCGCTCTGTTTTTTTCCCCCTCCTCATTGGTTATGTAGCATCTAACACCTGCTCGTTCTATTGCAGATCCGATTTTTCCGCTCATCTTCATTGCCAACAGCTGGTTCCCGGGAATGATTGACGCATTGATGCAAACCACGTTCCTTTGCGGGCTGCTCATGTTTTGGCTGTGCGTTTACCACGGATTGCGACAGAATGATCGCAAATTTCTTACCTTCTACCTGCCGAAACTAATCGTCGTCCTGCCGATCTGGCTGTGTGCGGTCGTACTGGGCATTTGGGAGAAGTGCGACGAGCTGAATGACCCAACGTACAGCCACTTCGAGGATTCGCAAAATTACAACGTATGTATATGGGCCTGTCTCACCAACCGGGTGCGGCGGCAAACATTATCTTGGCGTACGTAAACAGTTTCCTTTTGTTCTTCCGATGGACGGGTGTCCAACAGGGCTTAAAGGTATTTGTTTCTATTGCCGGTGCAATGTACCTGCTGTACTTGGGGCTGTTGATGCTGAAGGCGTACTCCGAGTTACGATCGATGCCATACTTCGGTAAGCATCCGACAGCGGGCGGCAATTGTGGCCGGTGTTCCATTCTTATCCTGCTCCTATTGTTATTGTAGATATGCGCCTGCGGATTCTCACACTGCTCATGCTAATAGTGCTGTCTATTACGCTCATCGTCACGCTGCAGCACTTTGGCTTCGACACACTGGAGGACAATTTTATAGCACAGCTCTACACCAGCTACAAGAGCTCTGCACAGTTCATGTGCTTCTATGGGTTGCTGAACTTCTATCTGTACGCCATGGCGTACGTTTATTCGCCAAGCGGTCCTGCAGTGCATGGTAGGCTGCTGGTAGCCCCTTCACAGAGGGTCATGTCGCTGACCGTTTCCAATTTTTCCTTCTTTTCGCAGAGCCCATCATTGCCAAGGATAATCCAACCTTTTCGATGATCAACGACTCTGACGAAGAGGTCATGTACGGTTCGGATGAAGAAAGCCGGCGACCGTTGAACTCGGCCTGTAGAAAAGGAAACGATTACGATAGCGATTGAATCAATTCGCTGTCGCGTTGGACTACTTGTCCATAAATATTAGTTCAATTGAGTGAATTTTTAACCCCTACCTTTCCCCTCTTACCAGTGAGCGTTTGGTGTGTGTGTGTTACGAATATGTAGTCTACTTGGATGAGAAGGCAGCGATGGAGTGTAAAAAGTAAAAAAGTTTGCAACTGAAAGGAAGGAACGAACCAATCAGCACCGATGCGTTGGGAAGGCTGGAAACGGCGACATTTATCAATTTTTTAGGCAGGGAACTTCTATATAGTGGTCAATTAATTTCGCTGTTCTTTGGATGAGTTCTATTCACACACTTTCGGTAGGTAAATTTCCCGCACCTACGAGATACGAGTAGTTCAGAGCAGGTTGTTTATTGTTTGAAATAAGGTAAACATCGCGGCCATAGCGCATCGAATGCGTTTAGCACGGCAGATGCGTTTCTCCAACAGGATAGACGTAACGCATGAAAGGGTGCTGTTATTTCTGACAAAGTGACAGCAAGCAGGTATCAACAAAAACTGCATCTAGAAAATATGTGTAAAATCCTATTTCAATGGGTTTAATGGCGTGCCGCGTTATTATAAGTAAATCTGAGAGGCTGTATCCATCCCAAACAATGCCATGCCTCATTGCAAATAATTATCTAATCGTATTTGAAAAAAAAACAATCGGAAACTGCGTACGCGAGAGCATCGCGTGAAAAGAAACTCAAAGAACTATGATAATAATTACTTGTATAGGTAAATAGGACAATTTTCCTTCATTCAACCGAGGTGAACCGTGTAGGTGAAAGCTGCCTTCCACCATTCGGTATTAGGTGTAATCATCAGATGAAGAAAGCAGTGAAATAAAATATCACTCCACAGAATCGAGCGCCGCTTTCCTCCATACTCACACCCAATCATCGCAACAGTGAAAATACGTTGAAAGTATCGTTCAGCTATCGAGGTAATCTGATTGACAGGTTGTTTGACAACTTATGTAGGGAGGTGATGTCGAAGGCCTCCCGTCGCAGCCATATTTAATGGGGTTTTTGAATCGGTTTGAGTAATGTTTGTTTACTACAGTGAGCTCACAAAAACGATCTTTGGCAATCTATTTGTTAGCAGAATTGAAGAAATTGCTGAAAGAAAATTATAAAACAATATACAGTATAGTATTGTGCTAATTTATGTTGAATTTATGCAACAACCGACATAAAGAAAAAACAAAACATCATGTGCCCAGATTGTCAAAATTTCGTTTATTTTTCTAATGGAATCAAAGCGATTTGTTCAGGATAACAACACCTTCCTACATAAGCTCTTTGAAGATGGCTCCATATTCTCCAGAACCGCGTTCTCATTCATCAAGCAACCAAACGTCCACAACTCATGTTGCCCGCTGGTTGCATGCGTGTGAAAGAAGGTTGCACGGCTCTAGCTGCGCAGAAACGAAAATAGGATCGATTCTATTGTGCGTGCAACTAATATGTCCGCCAATGTCAAACCTAGATGTGTGAGTACGGTAATGAAAGAAAAGTTGTCAGTTGTCAACAAGGTTTTTGTCGTTGGTTTCGAAATTCTTTTTCCACAGTCTTTTTTATTTGATGCAGGAGTTAAACTTAATACTGAGAAATAGAACGCTGGACTACCAATCAAACAGAGATTACATTTCTCCCGGCATTTTAGGGAGTTTTGCGTTAAAATGTCCGGCGCCAATGGTCATCATAATGACATATACAGATGTTTGAGTGCGAAAATTGTGCAACTAATGTGAACGGATACCATCGCCGGTTGCATGATTTTTAAACAAATCTGGGCAACCACACGCATCAGCTGGAACACTCCTTTCAACACCGTGGGTGCGTGCATGGTTGTGTGCGTGGATCTGCAACTGCCATAACGCTACGTGGTGCCAGACCGGACTCTCCAGCAAGTGTCAGTATAGAGTTGACTGTCAGACGGTGCGGATGGTGTAGCTTGGCGTCTGTGTGTCCATTGTGCAACGGTATTGTGCTGGAGATAAAACTGGTACCAGAAAAATCAATTACATCACATCACGGGTCAGTACCGCTAAACGAACGCAACTAGCAGCGGCAACCGGGGCGCAAACGATACATAGAGGAAGAACAACGGACGAGACCGCTTTGCCCGCGGGGCCCCGAGCGTCGGTGTGCTGCTGCGGCTGCTTTGGGCTGCAGCCTTTTTCGGGCTTCCGTGTGCTCCTCGTTGGCCCCAGCAACGAAAAGAAGAAAAGCCAAAGCGACCGTGACTGGCGTTAAGCTGCGGCCAAACCCGGCAAACCCTCGGACGGTGCGGTGTGTGCGCTAGTGCTCGTGCGCTTGTACTTGTGCGTGTGCGCGTGTGTCTGTGTGTGTGGGGGTGGATGTGTGCTTGCGACCGTGTGCGCCCTGCATCAAACGGTGACCCGCTCAGCTCGCCCAAGCAATCAACCGCCAACACACAATTATTATTCGCCGCCTCCAACCGCCAACTCGTGCGAGCGTGAGCTTGGACAAGAAAAAACCTCCAGACGCCGCTCCGGTAAATTGCGGTTGCCATTGCTCCACTCCCAGGTTGCTGCGATTGGTTGGTGCCTACCCCTAGCAACGGGAACGGGACCCGGCCCTAGGAGAGGCAAGCGCATCGAAGCAACGAACGACGATTGCGAAGCGTTGCTGCAATCTTCCCGTGACAGGTGAGACCTATTGCTTTGCCTATTGTTTCTTGCACTTGTGATTTTTCAACACCATTTTCCCAATCCATCCAGCACGGTGCCACATCCGCTGCGGAGTGCTAGGATTTCCCTTTCCCTTTGTCGCTACACATTTTCATCTGTTGCTGGGCAGGAGGTAGGAGAACAAAAAAGAAGTAGAGGCAAAGTTGAACGGCGGAGGGCCGAACGCGAAACACGGCTGGCTGTTCATTGGCTACCTCGAGAAGTGCAATTCCGCTCCGGTGCCGGCACGAATTGACATTTCAAATTTGAGATTTTTTAATTTTTTTCTTTGACACACACCAAAGAAGCGAAATTATCGCTCGAAGGAACGAGCTGGAGCTTGCTGACAATTTGTGACGAGGGCGAGTAAAAAAAAAAGATGGCAAGATGGACCATCCGGGTTCCGGTTGGGCCCGAGGGGTGATGGTTACCTTGGCCGGCCTCCTCCTTTTATCACACACACACACACACACACACGCACACACGGTTCCCTTGACAACCGGAAATGAAGTGGAGCAATTTCTTTGGTCACCGGTGACAAGCGGAAAACCTTCGCCATCGCTTTGTGTCATCATTTGCCGTCGTCGTCATCGTCATTGTCGTCGTCGTCGTCGGGACGGTGTAGTAAATTGTTTCTTATCGTGGAATCAAACAAGATGGCGGGATTGTAAAGCTCCCGGTAACGACCAACAACTGGAGGACGTTGGGGCGGGCAAGCCGTTTGAAGGCGATAGAGGGGCGATCGCGACCACCATCCAGCACTGATACCGATATACACACGTCGAAGCAAAAAGAAGAAAAAAAAATACTGTTCGGTGGTGATTGCACGATAGGTTCACCTGAAGTTCCCCGTTTCAAGTGGCCACTCTCACCGATAAGGTGCAGCCTTCCTTTCTGCCGTCTCCTATTGCGCCCTGTCCATTTGTCACCAGGTTGGCGGAGTAGTACCGCAATCGAGCGGAATCGAAAAAATGATCTCCCGTATCGGCAAATTTCCTCCTACCTAGCCTTCCAATTACCGAGCAATTGGTTTTTTTTTATATTTTATCCTTTTTTTTTTTTTTGACCAAATCAATGCCGTGAAAGGGCATTCTTCAACGAACTTTTCTTCAGTCCGCTACTGCCCAGTTTTTTTTTTTTTAAATCATTTTCCTGCTGTACCTGGTCCGACGTGAAATCTCGGCCAACTCATCTCAAGTAAAATTATGCTTCACCCCTTTGTGGAATGTGTGTGTGTGTGTGTGCCCGGGATAGATAATTGCGATATGAACGCTGGCAGGGGCAAAGGGGTGCGGTTTCAGTTTTCAAGGGAACGGCCGAACTTATCCGGCCAAAGCGGGAAAGCAAACACTAGCCGATTGATCGCCAAATTGGTTGGCGAGTCCCGAGATGAACAAGCAAGGGGAAGAGAGAGAGAGAGACAGGGGGATAGGGGTATCCAAAGCACGAAATAAATACCGCGCTCAAATATAACGGCAGTTTCGGAGCTGGCGCGAACTGGCCCGGCCTTTCCGCGTTCCCTTTTTTTTTTCTTCTTCTTCTTTTGTGCCAGCCTCATTTTCACGAAAATCGGCCAACGCTAGGTCGGTCGGGGCCGATCCGTTTTCCGGTCGTTTTCTTTCCATTTCGTTTTTTGTTTGTCCCCTGTGTTGTGTTTTCACAGCATGCTACGATCGATTCGGTTTTGCCTCCCGTGATGCAAACCTTCTTGGCATCCGTTCTGCCGTGACTTGGAATCGACTGCGGTCCGGCTCGACCACTTCAAAAATCACATCCCGTCCGCCTACAAGTACTTGCGCCATCGCCGCTGGCTTAGCACACATCGGCTGATAACGCCCGCAGGATGAACGTGATGCGGTAGGACCACTGACAAATGTGTAGGATTATTTTAAAAGTACAGTCCTTCAAACGGCATCTGAGAAATTGTCGTCGTCATCGCGCATCATTTTGTGGGAATGGGAAAGCTGCAAACACCATTTGAGGCAAAACTTGAATTAATAAATGGCATTTGAACTCTTTGCTTTCAAGACACCAAAGGCAGGACAATGTTAATGCATAAGCACAAAATGTAATAGACCTCTGCAAACTTTCTTTTCAAATAAATCGATACGTCAAGCTGACTCAATCAAGTAGCGTGATGCCAAAAAGGCCCTTCCTTCCTAGCGACGTATCGGCCCGATGTCTCAGCAAGGCCGAAGATTGCCTCGGTCTAAACGGACGTTGCGGACTCGGGAAGTCTTACTCCCGCGAAGCCCTATCGGGTCCGGTTTGTGTGTGCCAGCAACCGCCAAGCAATTTTCTTCCATATTCCGGAAACTTGTGGCCGCCAATAGTTGGGATCAAGATATATATATATGTATATATACATGTATATATGGCCCGCTCAAGTGGCCTCGTTGCACCAACCACCAAGAGTATGTGTGTGTGTGTGTGTATGTGTGGCTGCAGGCCACACTCGTTTGATTGAAAGTTTGAACGATATCGCCAGAGATCCAGGGTTTCTAGCCTAGCTGTTGCGACTTGCTTTTTCTTTGCTGAAGGGTGTTTAAAGGTTTGCGCACCTTGCGCCAGTTTACTGTGTTGATGTTTCGGGTGGAAATTACTCATTACTTTGGAGTGTGGCTTTTTCGGAATGCCGCGTGTTGCGCGTTTGTTTCGTTGTTGCGCACAAACAGCGGCTGTTCCGCAGAAATGGCAATTAAAAAACCCGTGTGTCACCCGCGGAACAATAAACATGTAACCGCGTGGCGGGCAGGAGGGGAACGGAAGGGAAGGTTGCAGCAAGCACGGACGCGAACGAACCGTGCAACTGCAACCGTCCCCATTTAATTTATTTTGTTTTCTTTTTATTTGTTGTTGTTTTTTTTTTTTGGTCTCTCCAGCTGGACTAGCTCGCGAAGCAATGTTTATTGTATTCCGACTCCTCCTCCTTCTCCTCCACCTATGTTTGGCCTCGCCTGGCCAGCGGCGCGTAACGGCACGCAGCATAACGCGCATTGCACGTACCGCATATGTGGAAACACATGTATACGCAGGAAAGGGAGGGGTCGGTCGGAGAACAATTCTCTAATTAGGGGTCGGGTTTCGCAAATTGTCATCTACCTACCTTCCCACCCACCAACATTCCCCCGTCCAGGGAGCCAAGATTGGCCAAGGCTCGGGCTGGTGGAAATGATGCAGAGCTTGGAGCTTGTCTATGTCCGAGGTTTCTTCTGGCTGGTTCCGCTCGCCCCCCGGTGGGCAGACGGAAAACTAGGGAAAAGCGGCGCACACTCGATACCCGGAAAGAAAGTGCAAGTTCGGGACAACTTTCGATCAGCCCGTTTTGGGATTGATCCTCAATGGGGAACTTGGTTATACGGGGAAGCAACAGTGTCTAGCTTCCTCCGGTGTGTGGTAAGCGATGCAAGCGCATTTGCACGGGTGAGTCACTAAGGTCTGTGCGCGGAAGGGACGACAAATACGGTGCCCTCCCACAACTGGCTGGACAGCTGTTGACGAGACGCGCAGGTTGGAATCAACGGATTGGCGCATACGAAACACAATTGGCGTAGGTGCGCAGTTTGTTTCCGCTTCGACCCTCGATAACCATTGCGAGAAACTGTAGTAAGCCTACTTCAAATGTGCAGAATTTGGCTCAGTAGTTATAGGCAATGGTCTACTAAAGCTATGTTCACTTATAATCCGGACATCTCACTTATTGTATAGCTGTGCTACTAGGATTTGGATTTTGAACTTTGTCACAGCGATTTGTTCGTAAAATACACATGTTTTAGTGATAAAAATTTAATCTCGATACATGGAGTACTATAAAAACCATACTAGATCGAATGCGCAAGGAGAAAAATAAATCCGTTTCTACCGTGGAAGATATTTTTAATAGATTTCGTGGTTCGCACAGCATTATTCAAAGCACTGTTGGTACTGCTGGAACCGTGGCCCGGCTGATAATTGCAGGTGTAGACTTTAATCAAGGCCAACCCGGAACCCTAGGGCCGATAATTCGTCAAAATGTACAATGTTAATTGTAATACCGTTAAAAGAATCTTAACCGTTAAGTGAATCTAACTTTTTATGTACAAGTTAGCATCCATTCAGAACACACGATCGAAAGTTGTGCTCTCGAGCTCAAGCGAGGTGCAACGGATGGAATCGCATGGACGTCGAAAACTATGCCAATACGGATTTCAGGTAGCACCCTGCAAAAAAAGTTTTATCTTTTCCAGCTCGGGGTAATGTCCGTTGTTAATTTAAGCTTGCTTTCGGCGATAAATTCACTCAGAAACTTATGATCTGATGGAAAAAATGAGCAGCCACGGTTCCAGTTCTGGAGCTGTATAAGCAAGCTGTTTAAGTCTAGGAGGATAGACTTCATTTAAGTTAGGTTCAGGCAGGTCCAGAGAAATGCTGGCCACATTTGACAAACTGTCACCACAGACGGTAGGTGCTACACTGGTACCGCGAAAATCAGGTCGATTTCGTAGATAACGATATCAATCTCCCTAGCTGACCACAATTCGGACCAATCGAAAGGTACCGGGCAGTTATCAAGTGGAAGTGAAACAAAACAGGAAATACGACTTAAGACGTTGGACAGGTGACTCAAAAGTAGAACAACATGACCGCTGAGGTTCCAGTGTGCGGAGGTTAATAGCGGGGAGTTAAAAAAAAAAGTCCGCTAGTTCACTTGCTAGTCGTCGGAATAATAGAATGAAAATAGAATAAAATACCTTCATATTGACAATTATATGACGTCTAACTGATTACGAATAACATACGGTTTGATGTGTCCGGACTCTAAGTAAGCTTGTCCCTAGTACCAACAATAGCTCGTATTCTGGGGAAATCTCTAGAACCAGGATATTTTGGAGTGCGATTCCTCAACGAATAGCTCAGTAAACCTCAGTGTGTGCAAAGTCAGCCCGTCTGTCATCTTGACGAAGGTCCACATTCGCCTTCCGTAGACGACTAACTCGCGCCGTAAAAAGCTACGAATGATCGTTCGCAAGCAGTCCAGGGTTCCCGCAGGTATCGGCCAGCTGCATATAGGAGATGCCCAGCTCTGGAAAACCTCACAGCTACCGTGGCCGCCCCTCTGGTGCAATTTCTCTTTGGCTGTGGCTTTCCGGGTGCGCCCCTCCCGCGATCGTTCTGCCTTCAATAGAAAGCGTTAATAAAAATAAAAAATAACAACCTATACCGAGATGGTCTCGCGACGATGAACTCGTTGTGCCCTCGTGTTACCCTCGCAGTATGGCGCGAGCATATAGCAGCATAACTCTTTCTCCAAACGCGCCCGGCAAGCGTGCAGCCGGAAAGAGACCCCAACGAACGCCACCTGCCCTGTGTGCATCGTTTTTTTTCAGGTTTATTTTCGATCAAAACTCTGCCATTAATGTGTTTGTGCATGGTCTTTTTTTTTTGTATGAAGATTTTGTTTGTCCTGCTGCTTCTGCTTCACGGTTCGCGGTAATGCTTTCGATTCATGCACACCGTTTACTGTTTTGATGGATGCTCCCGTGCGCATATGGGTGCGAACGGTGGAGAGAGAAAAAAAACCCCGGGTCAACCTTCACGAACCTCTAGGATGGGATGATTCTATGCTTATACATTTTGTTCTCTTCAGCGACCGAACCTAAACAGTGGGGATGGACAACAACAAAAAATGAGTCACAAACGCACCAGTACAACGCATAAATATATTTAAAAAAAACACATACACAGAGGGAACAAGGGGAACGACAGAGATATTAGGCGCGATCAAGCACGCGAGAGAAGGGATGGATGTACAACTTGCGGAACTACGTAGCAACACTGTACTGTTTGCCTGCAATCATCTCGCTTGCTTGTGTGCAGCACACCATGCGCTCCCCCGCACTTTACCCGCCCCCACGGGCGGTCCACGCGTTCGATTTTCCGCTTCCAACGCACCACTTCTGCTCGAAAAGCCACCTTCCGCCCCGGAGGCACCACCACGCACTACCTATGTAGGTGTGCGTCGCATCCCAAGCTTTTCACCTTAATGTTCCTCCAATTTCCCTTCCGCTGGCGTGCGGCAATCTTTCTTTCCTTGTGCATGTCTATGTCCATTTCTAATTTCTTCGTTGATTTCTCTTTTCCCAGGCAGCAGGGGTGGGTGGCTCTTCCGCTCGGAAACGTACGTGGGGCTTCCGTCTTCCGTCGTGGCCAACCGCACCGACCGCCGGTGCGCTACTATCAACCATCCAATCCACTCAACCTTTCACCATCAACCCACCCAACCGCTGGCGGCCGTTTGTGTTTTATGAAATTGACAACAGACAGCTAAAGGTGCGTACACTGCGTTCGGCGCTAAGCATTAATTTGATTAGATGAATTGTTAATCTTGTTTTACTGTTAATACCCCTTTTCCGGAACGCACGAACGAAAAAGCAGGATGTTGGACTCCCAGCTGATCTGGTTTCGGGACATACAGGATGGCTACATCCAGGGGCGGATCAGCGAGATCGGCTCGGCCGAGTACGAGGTGCAGCCGGTCGACGAGAAGCTGCCGAAGCGCAGCTGCATCCCGGAGGACATCTTTCCGTCCTGCGAGCGACCGTCGGATAACGATGACAACTGTAGGTGTCCCGGGTGTACCGAGTTTGACGTTCGCCGTCCGATGCTGATGCGCTCCCAACATTCTCTTCCACAGGCGAGCTGATGTATCTGAACGAGGCGACATTGCTGGACAATATCCGGAACAGATATTTCAAGGATAAGATCTACGTAAGTGTCGTTGCGTTGCGTCTGTTTTAGCACCACCCTGTATCGCTTTCTTTCTTTACTCGCTGTCGTCGAACGTAGACGTACGTAGCTAACATCCTGATCGCCGTCAACCCGTACAAGGAGCTGCCGAATCTGTATTCCCAGGCGACGCTCAAGCGCTACAGCGGCAAGTCGATCGGTGAACTGCCGCCGCACGTGTACGCCATCGGTAAGGCCATCTATTCGCATTGCTTTCTCGTTTGAAATGCGAGACGATAATTTCAACTATCGAGAGGATGTTTTCACCATACGCAATCCATTCCATTTTTCTTTGTGTATGTATAGCGGACAAAGCGATCCGTGACATGCGCGTCCTCAAGCAGTCCCAATCGATCATCGTATCGGGTGAGTCGGGTGCGGGCAAGACGGAAAGCACCAAGTACCTGCTCAAGTTCCTGTGCGACTCGGTCGCAACGGCCGGCCCCATCGAGCAGAAGATTCTCGACGCCAATCCGATCCTGGAGGCGTTCGGCAACGCGAAGACGACGCGCAACAACAACAGCTCGCGCTTCGGCAAGTTCATCGAGGTGCACTACGACCGGCAGTGCCAGGTGGTCGGCGGGCACATCTCGCACTACCTGCTCGAGAAGAGCCGCATCTGCACGCAGGGCATCGACGAGCGCAACTATCACGTGTTCTACATGCTGTGCGCCGGGGCACCGCCGGCCCTGCGCGAAAAGCTCGATCTCACCAAGCCGGACGACTACCGGTACCTGGGCGGGTGCACCCAGTACTTCACGCACCCGCACACCGAGTCGCGCATCCCGGCCGGGCACAAGTCGCGCGTGCACGTCACCAAGGGCCCGCTGAAGGACCCGATCCTGGACGATCACGACGACTTCCAGCAGCTGGACCAGGCGCTCGGGCGGCTCGGGCTCGGCGAGCCGCAGCGCGTCCAGATCTACTCGCTCGTGGCGGCCGTCCTGCACCTCGGCAACATCAGCTTCGAGGAAAACCCGGAGGACACGAACGGCGGCTGCCGGATCACGCAGGGCTCGCAGGCTTCCCTCGCCGTGACGGCGCGCCTGATCGGCGTCGATCCGTCCGAGCTGCGCCAGGCGCTGATGTCGCGCGTGATGAAGAGCAAGGGCGGCGGCATCAAGGGCACGGTCATCATGGTGATGCTCAAGGTGTACGAGGCGAACAACGCGCGCGACGCGCTGGCGAAGGCGCTCTACTCGAAGCTCTTCGATCACATCGTGTCGCTCATCAACCGCAGCATTCCCTTCCAGGCCTCCAGCTACTACATCGGCGTCCTCGACATTGCCGGTTTCGGTGCGTACACGCGCCAAACAGCGTCCACCCGAGGAACCCCCCGAACCGTCCGACTAACTGCACCCATTCTTCTTTCAGAGTACTTCACGGTCAACTCATTCGAGCAATTCTGCATCAACTACTGCAACGAGCGACTGCAGAAGTTTTTCGATGACAATATCCTGGCCGCCGAGCAGGTGCTGTACGCACGCGAGGGCCTCAACGTGCCGGAAATCAAATACACGGACAACCAGGACATTATCGGTGCGTAGTCTGAACCGATCAAAACCCGTTTCGGGTGTTGAACAGGTTTAGTTTCTATTTCTTTTTTGGTTAATCCCAAATGGGTGCTGGGGGAGGATATTACATTCATACTCAGAGAGCAAGCCCCGCTTCTTAAAGTTAGATTAAAAGCCTTCTGTAAAATTGTTAGTAATTTTTGTCCCGTCCCTTCTAGTCCCACACAATATTTGAACTTTGGCTACATAAGGAGATTAGATTATGATATTTTATACGTTAATCTATCCATTTTCTCCATTAAAGCATTCCCTGTAATCCAGGGCTTCCAATGCGCATGGCAGAATTGTCTCGGCAAAGAAAGACTAAGTTTTCACAGTGATAATTACAATTCAAACTTTCAATTGAGTTTCGGCTGGACCGATTTGTGTCGTTTTTGGTGCATTCTGTTCGTCTTAACCCAAGGCAGGTTTGTGTGGCGGAAAAAGACGGAAAAATCCCATAGTTTCCACAATGTTCGCAACTACCAAAAACTCTCGCGCCGACTTTGATCCCGAGATCTTTTTGACTTGATTTTTTCGCTTCGCCTCGCCTACTAAGGTTGAAGGAAATGATGTTTTCAAATCTCTACAAACCAAAGCCAATCAAAGAAAAAAAAAAAAGAAACGCCTTTCTGCCCAACGCTCTGTTATCAATTTTTAGTGGATGTTGTCCAAAAAAATGTTACAATATTTTGTTTAAAAATTCTCTTCTTCTTTCCTGTCGTAACGATTAAATTTTCGATCATGCCTACCCATTTTTCGGGCTTACGAAACGTTTCCCCCTTTTAAGCCTTATTACACTCTACTCGAACTTACCGCAAGGGCCTGGGGTAGCTCAAACTCCCAGAAACTCAATGTTAAGCGTGACAGACGTGCACAAGCCTGCGTCTGGAGGAATTTACTAGGAGAAAAGTACGAGTAAAAGTACCTTTCGGTACGGAGGTGAGGTGGATAGCTAAAGTGAGAACGCCAGTCAGTAGCAAAGGAGATTCGTAGAGATTTTTTTATGCTAGCCAACTAGCAACGAACTACGAGCTAAGAACAAATAAAGCTGTATTAAAAGTAGCTTGTGAATTAAAACATTAGCCTGGTTTTGCTACTCAACAGTCAACGTAATTGCAGGGAACTTACGTCGAATAATATAGGAAAAAGTTGATTAAATTTTCATCGAAATAATGTTTTATTCAAAATTCACTTTTATTGTAAAATCCCTCAGTTCCCGAGCAAAGCCGGGTAAAACTCTAGTATTTGTATTTAATGGCGGGAAAAACGCTAGTATTTATTTATTTATATACAGATAGTATGAGATAGTAGAATGATTAAACTCATTTGTAGATAATTTTTATAAATATTATTGAATTGCATAAGCATTTGTTTGCAAATATTCCTGGTCTTGGATGGCTGCTCAAATTGTTTACAGGCAGTGTTAATGTGAGCAATCAAGCTTAGCGAATAAAGGAAAGGGATTGAGGGATTGTCGTGCGCATCATTAAACCCTCGTATTAATAATCTACTTTTGGCTGCGTTGAATAACAACGTTCTAAATGCTGCCATTTTCATACAATTAGGTTTTTTTGCATTCTCCCGATAACATTATATTTATTTTCACGGCTAGTTTGTCATCTGTGACATTTTAATGGCTGGTAGCCGTGCAATCGAAAACCCTCCTTTTTTTATGAACTCGAAATGATACGAAACAGCCATGGTCCAGGCTACTTGATTGTGTTTTTCGTTTGCGTGTCCAATAGTTTCCGAGGAATTTTCCATACAAACATTTCACACAAACCTTGTCCTGACAATAACGAACAAAATGTCATTCAATTCACGAAATAATCACCGAATGCGTCTCGTTTTGCAGAGCTGATTGAGTCGAAGGCCAACGGCATCTTTACGCTCCTGGACGAGGAGTCCAAGCTACCCCGGCCGTCCTACTCGCACTTCACCAGCGAGGTACACTCCGCCTGGAACGGCCACTATCGGCTGTCGCTTCCACGGACCTCCCGCCTGAAGGCCCACCGTTCGCTGCGGGACGACGAAGGATTTCTGGTGCGCCACTTTGCCGGCGCAGTGTGCTACAACACGGTAGGTGAACTGCCGCGGGAATGTGACTGTGGGACGATTAATGTGTTTTCTTTTGCATTTCTTCCATGCCACCGTTCCTCATGACCGTCAGCATCAATTCATCGAGAAAAACAACGATGCGCTGCACGCATCGCTCGAAGGGCTCGTGCAGGAGTCGGAAAACCCGCTGCTGAACGCACTGTTCACGGGCGGTGCCACGGCACGACCGACGGCAAACGTCGGCAAGCTGGCGTTCATCTCCGTCGGCTCGAAGTTTAAATCGCAGCTCGGCGAGCTGCTCGAGAAGCTGCGCAGCAACGGCACCAACTTCATCCGCTGCATCAAACCGAACAGCCGCATGATCGACCACGAGTTCGAGGGCAGCCTGGCGCTGGCGCAGCTGAAGTACTCCGGCACCAACTCGGTGCTCGAGCTGATGGAGTACGGCTACCCGTCGCGCGTGCCCTTCAACGAGCTGCACAGCATGTACCGCAGCTATCTGCCGCCCGAGCTCGCCCGGCTCGAACCGCGCACGTTCTGCGAGGCGATGCTGCAGGCGCTCAAGCTCAACTCGCACGACTTCAAGTTCGGCATCACGAAGGTGTTCTTCCGCCCCGGCAAGTTCGTCGAGTTCGACCGCATCATGCGCTCGGACCCGGAGAACCTCCGGGCGATCGTGGAGAAGGTCAAGAAGTGGCTCATACGCTCGCGCTGGATCAAGTCAGCGTTCGCTGCCATCTGCGTCATCAAATGTGCGTTGTGTCTTTTGCTTTTCTTGCTGTCCGTTGCCATATTGGCACCTCGCTCTCGCTACTCTCGCTTAGATATTAGAAATGGTTGTTTTGGTGTGTTTCTTTTTTCTTAAATCCTGTGGCATTTTTGGTTTGTATACTTTCACAGTGAAAAATCGAATCATCTTCCGCAACAAGTGTGTCGTGCTGCTGCAGAAGACGATCCGCGGCTGGCTGGCCCGGAAGCAGCACCAGCCACGCTATCGCGGCATCGCCAAGATCCGCGCGGTCGAGCAAAACCTGCGCAAGATGAACACGATCGCCGACCAGCTGAAGGCCGACCGCGAGCAGATGCAGACGAACATCCGCACGGTGCAGGCGGCCCTGCTGGCCGCGATCGAGCGGATCCGGCGCGACCCAACGCTCGGTGCCGCCGCCATCGACGAGCAGTACGCGAGCATCATGCGCAACCTCGACGCCAACATGAAGCTGATCAATGCGCGCCTGACGGAGCAGCGCAATGCCGAGGAGCAGGAGAAGCTCAACAAGATCAAGCTCGCCATGGAGGCGGAGCGGCGCGCCAAAGAGGAGGCCGAGCGCCGCCAGCGCGAAGAGGAGGAAACGCGCAAAAAGTAAGTTGATCGTGCTGCTGCCGCTGGCAATCGGGCACAGAACGGGGGTGACACTAACCATTTTGTTTTTTGTTACTTCCTACACGCTTCACAGAAAGTCGGAGATGGAGGCTCGCCGCAAGGAGGAAGAAGCCAAGCGGTTCCAGCAGGAGGACGAAGACCGATTGGCCGCCCTTGCCCTACAGGTATCGAAAAGTAGCTACGACTGCTTCACGGCCGCTAACGAAATGATGCGCATTGTCGTCGCAAAGCGCCAGAGCGAGGCCGGCAAAAGCTCGCGTACGAGTGGGAAAAACGACTCCGGCGTTAATTGGATATCTATTCTACCACCCCCTATGCAGGCCCAGCTGGTGAAAGAGGCTCAGGAGGATATTCAGTATCGGCAGCTGCTGGAGCAGGAGCGGCGTGACCACGAGCTGGCCCTTCGGCTGGCGCAGGAATCAAACGGGCAGGTCGAAGAGAGTCCCCCGGCTCTGCGAAAGTATGCACACGACGCCATTTTCCCTTCCCCCGAGTCCGCACACGCCCTACTAATTACCGCTTGCTGTGCTCACTAACTTCACCCACTGCCGCGTCGAGTAGCGCGGGCCAATCGAAGCGAAGCGCACTCGTGAGGTTTGCTCCGGCTGAGAGCAGGGAAAGTCCGGAAAGTCACAAAGGCTCCATTTCTCCTCCTCCCTGCCGCGAGCAGCGACGGGCGCGCTTACGCTTCGAGGGCGTCCGCAAACTTGTCGACGGCAGTCTTCGGTGTTGTCGCTTCGATAGAAATCTGGTTCGGTAAAGGGTTCATCGGGTTCACTCCTTCGCAGCCCCATTCCAAAAGGTGGCGGGATGATAGCTGCATTCCGCTCCGCTTAACTGTCCCAACAATTAATCCATATTCGTTTGTGGTGTGCGCTTCATTGGTGGTGCTTGGAACACACGCGCGTGTCCTGTCGGTTCTTCCGATTTTCCTTCCTACCTCCACCAGAGGGCGCTACTAACTCTCCACTCCTCCACTGATGCTCGTAGATCGGCTGTACCTAGTTCGTCCTCTACCTTCGTGCCTTTTGGTCCTGGTTTCTACCTTTATCCTCCTCGTATCGATTGATTGATTGATTGAATTGATAAACTAATTCGTCCCGTTGGATAACACTGACTCCTTCATCAACTTTACGTATGCGAACCCCAACGCTCCCTTTCATCTCTCTCTCTCTCGCTCCGCCTAGCTGCCGCTAACAATTGTCGACCCTCTACGGAACGTCACGAATTCTCTATTTAACTATGTTTGTTTCAATGCATTTTCCAATCATTCTCCAGCGGGACGCCAGAGGTCACGCCATTGGGCAACGCAAACCGATTGATAAGGTACATTTGTAAAATACAACATAACTCCCCCACACACAACCACACACACACACACACACACGCGCGCTCACACGGCAAAAGAGCAATAGAATCGCATCGCTTCTGTTTCGTTTGTCCTTTTGTTTTTGTGCAGGCATTTATTTTACATTTATACATATTTCATTTGTTCGTTTTTGAGTATTGGCCCTTGTATTTTTTTATTTTATTTTTTTTACTACTACTATCGCCATCCTGCGTCCGTTTGGGACATGTATTTGTTTGTTTTGTTGTAATAATTCCACACAACCGACCAGAGGGCGATGGTGGAAAGCCGGAATAAGCAAAAACAAAAGGCGAAGCGAATGGAAGCAATTTTCCCGGCAGGTTTTTATTGTTTTATTTTTGTTTGTTCCCAACTGCCATGTAAAAATGTGTATATAAATCAATCCAAAAAAACCGAAGTCTTCCCGTGTGAAACTTGTGTGCGCACAGGCCAAAACTATATAAAGTCAAACCGTTGATAAACGGCGAGGAATGCAAAAAGTAATTCCATCGAACATGGCAACATTACGTGTGTCAAGGGCTTGACTGTGTATAGGTTCTTATGAATTATAAATATGGTTCATATCTCGTATAGTTTCATATCTAGAAGCTTATGTATTATCTATTCTGATCTCAAGTGTGCATATCCCATAGACACCACCTTCGACGGTTGTACGTTCGGGTAGCGATCACGGACAAATCGTTGTACTGTGATTGGTGTTAAACAATGTCATTAAATAGCATATTAACACCTTTCACATCAGCGAGGGTGAAATACGAAAGGTATCAAATAATATATGTCACAATTACGCTGCTCACACTAGCGAAACCCGACGTACGGTGGAGGTGGTGTTAGTATGGGAACGCCATTAAACCTGATTTTGGACGGTTGTACTACTGCGGGCAACCCCTCAGGGACAGATAAACGAGCTCACAAGCGAAAAACTGTCACACGCAAGCACACAGCACTGATATCTTTCCACTGCTCCTGTTTTTTTTTTTTTTTTTTTTCCCTCCCGGAAAACACATCGGTAACATTCGCCAACCGTTATCGATCGGGCCAGGTCGGAGGCGATCCGCGCACAACAGCAGCTGGTCGAGAAGCAGAAGCACGACCTGTCGAAATGGAAGTACTCGGAGCTGCGGGACGCGATCAACACCAGCTGCGACATCGAGCTGCTGGAGGCGTGCCGGCACGAGTTCCACCGTCGGCTGAAGGTGTACCACGCCTGGAAGGCCAAGAACCGCAAGCGCACGACGATGGACGAGAACGAGCGGGCGCCACGCAGCGTGATGGAAGCTGGTAACGCTAGACTCTTTGCTTTCTCTTCCTCCAATCTTCCTTCTTTACCCCACTACAACGCGCACAAACATATGGCTAACTGTTCCTTTTGTTTCCCCGTATCGCCGTAGCGGCGCGCACCCAGCCCCGCCTGACGCCGAAGCAGGAGATAGTGCCGACCGGCAGCGTACACCGGTACTTCCGCATCCCCTTCATGCGCTCGGCCAACGGCGGCCAGGACAACGGCATGGGCGGCGGAACCACCGGGCTGCCGTCGGCCGACGACAGCAACAAGCGCGGCTGGTGGTTTGCCCACTTCGACGGCCAGTACGTCGCGCGCCAGATGGAGCTGCACGCGGACAAGCCGCCGATCCTGCTGGTGGCCGGCAAGGACGACATGCAGATGTGCGAGCTCAGCCTGGAGGAGACGGCGCTCACGCGGAAGCGCGGCGCCGAGATACTCGAGCACGAGTTCAACCGCGAGTGGGAGCAGCACGGCGGCAAGCCCTACAGCCGCCTGCCCGCGCGAAAGTAGCCGCTCGGTGCCGTGGGTGGCCACCTGCCCCCGGTTGGCGCGAAGTCACACGTCGGACGGGGCGAACGGGGCGCGACGAATTTGTTTTTTTTTTCTTCTTCTTCTTCCAACCTTATGACCGATGCGAATCGACAATCGATTTCGACGGCTTAGCAATATTCGCATTCAGTATCCTTTATCCGCCAGTTCCATTCCAATCAGTATTCTACTGTATTTCGCGCTGGATTTCACCTAACGGAAGGATTATCATTATTACTATGAGTAACAACACGCTAGTATTTAGAACGAACTACCGGCGAACTACCGGCAGGGGAAATTCGTTTTTCCGTTCATCATTTGCTTTCGGGGCTCGCCTTTCGCCGCGCGCCTTCTCGAAGCGGCGCAGAACACGTCGCGGACGGCGGGCGTCGGTGTGCGTCCCGGCTTACGCCAGCTATTATTATTATAACAATTGAATGCAACCATCGATTAAAAACTAGATTCATGATCTACATCAAATAATGCGCCTTTATGTCTGCCTGCCTGTCCTTCGACGCTCGTGTACGCTCCACGAGCGGGCACGTACGCTGCTGTACTTCTCTGGCGCTGTTTTCTAGCAAAACAACCTACATTTTCTTCCCAGCGTTCCTTCAATTTCTTCCTACATCAACCGTTTTACCGCACCGGAGTACGACTGATGGTACACCGTTTGGAAAGCGATCAGTGTTTGCCCCTCTTTTATCTCTGTTTCTCTAAAACTCTTTTCCGTTCCTCCCCAACCTGCCTCGCTCGTCACTTTCCTCGAAGGGTTATGCTAATGATGGTGGGTGCTGTGTCTTATTTGGGTGCCTTTCAGTAGGAAATTGAAAAAGAAAATTAAATTAAAAAAAATTAGCGAAATATGCCGAGACGCACGGATAGCTGGCGAAATAGGAGGCCGCCTTCGAGGCGAGCGTAAACAGGTGCTGAGCTGCAAATGGAAACAAACGAGCTAGCCCAAATGGACAGAGTTGATCAGAAGGCATCAGAGGTTGGGTCAAGCATGCGAGGATGAAGATGCATAGAAAAGGTTACGCGTGTCGCTCACATGTTCTTTCAACTTCTTTGCGGAAGTGTTGATAACTATTTGGTGCAAGCAACTGATGGCGGTGTGTGTGTTGGTAGCTATTTTGTGGGGGCTTTTTTTTCTGAGGATAATCAAAAGACGATGCAACAGGTGTTATTAGCGAAAGAGAGAATTTAAAGACGTTAAACGTTTCCATCGAGACTGGTTTTTACTGCTACTGATCAATATTATTGTACGATTAAACAAAAAAATATCGATTTAGCTGATAAACGAACAGAACAGAAGTGAAAAGAATTTAATAGGAGAATTTATTTTGACGGTTATATTTAAATGCCGAAAGCAAGAAAAGTGTGTGGTTTTTTTTTTTTACGAGCAGCAAATAAACAACCCAGCAAAAGAACTCAGTACGATATAGCTGGTTCAAGTTTCCATTCACTCTTGGTGTGATGTTGCTTGTCGATGATCCCGAAAATAGTGTGAAATCATCCGGATTTAATTTACACGGTGGTGAATGTCATCCGTTCACAGTCGTTTATCGAGTACCGTTTCCAATCAACATGTACGGTGGCCATGCTGCGTTTCTCAGGCCACAATCGCGAATTCTATTATCGAGCTCAACTCTTTGCTTTTAGCCATTTTAACAGGATCATTCAAGACGCATTTCACTCGTCTCAAATCAAAACAAATCCAACTATAAATACACCTTCGTGTAGAGACCAACAGAACATTCGATTGTACGAACGACACGGCGTAATGCAAACGATTCGATGTGAAGCGACACGAAAAAGAGAGCACACTTTAAACATGATCGGGAAAGGGATTCGATTGTAGACCATCGGCCGAATAAAGATTATTCTGAGTGGACTCTATAATTACCGTATTATTTTTATTTTTTCTTCCGAAAATTACTAAAGTCAAATCAGGCGGTTATTATGCGAGCTCGATTTTTTAAATTGTGTAGAATTTGGAATAAACGTTTGTTTAAAAAAAAAAGGTTTCCTTCCACATTATATACACAAAAAACGGTATATTATTATTAATTTATTGAGACGGCCGGGCCTTATTGTATACTTCCTAGTATACTTATTCGCAAAAAACGGTATAGTTTTTCATTAATTTGAAATAAAAAAAAAATCCAAACACATTCAAATGTATCTACCGCTTTTTTTCACTGGGGCAGCAATGCGACTTTGACATCTACAAAGTGCGTAGCTCGAAACTGCACGAAACCGATCGAAAGGTTTATCTGCATGATTTACGAACCTGGGGTTCATCGTACACAGTTCCAGTTCCAATTTTGTACATACAACATTAAATATGAACAAATTCTGTTGCTGATCAACGCCGTCAAGATTTAAAACTCCATCATGCAGCTATGCTCTAGCAAGTGGTAGATTTGGTAGAAAACAATTGGCCTGGATCTATAGTTTGTCCTCGAATAAAGTCAAAATATTGATCTGCATGAAACCTTGACTGCCTACACCTTGGTTTCTTGGTGTTTGTTCTGTTCTGTCAAAAGTCGTCGCGAGCGCAATGATGTTTAATGTTCCCAGAATTTAAAGTGTTTGTAGTTTTTGTTTGTTCTCAATGTAATGGAGTTCCTTGATCAAAATGCTAATAAAGGTAATTGAAGCCAAGTAACGATATCACTGTCTAGAACTGTAGGTTTTTTGAAAGACAAGAAAACTTGCTTTAACAAATATAATCGACCGTATCGTAATGTTCAGAAAACATGGCTAGGTTTTTGGAATCGGAACCGAGCCCAAGGACAGAATGGTCAGGCATCGCCGAAAGGCGTATGCATGCTCTACGTGAGCAGCAGCGGCAGGAGTTACTTTTGGACCAGCAAGCCTCACGAGCTTCCAAGTGCGAGGAATCTATGGATGTGGATATGGATATGGATGAATGCTGTGTGCTGTCACCAATTCAAGAAAAACATTATTCTAGCTATAACGATACCGATAACGCTGTTTTGCCGTGTGCGAACGACGCCGATCGGCGAGTGAAGCTCCATTCGAGTTTCGCCGAAAGATTGGACCAAGTGGAAGAAGAAATGGACTGTAGCTCTGAAGACGATACTTTGCCGAGTACGGACGACGGCAATAGGCGCGTAAAGCAGCATTCGAATTTCGCCGAAGGATTGGACCAGGACACGCAGTACGACTTTTATGTGGTAGATACCTGCGTTTACATAGATGCCCTAGAAGGCGTAGAAGAGCTACTGATGTACTGCCTGGGTTCGTATCCTTACTTTGCAAAGTGATACAACAATAACTTATTAGAAACATTTCTGCTTTCCTTTCACCCAACAGATGATGAAAACCATTCGGTAGTGGTGGTACCGTACCAGGTACTGCAAGAATTAGATCATCTTAAAGAGAAAAAACCCGAACTGGTCGACCATGTGGAGGCGGCAGTCAGATTTATAAGAAACAATCTCGACAACGAACAACGCGCTATGAAGGCGCAACATACAAGCGATTACATGGACCGTCTAGCAACCGGCTTTTCGGGGGACGATAGTATCCTCGACTGCGCGCTGCAGCTGCGAGAACAGGTGCCGAACGTGGGCACCATCACGATGGTGAGCCACGACGGCGTCCTAAGGACAAAAGCGGTTGCAGCGAAATTAGGTGAAACTACTATAAATAGGCTACTATGTAGCCTATTTAATTAATATCTTATTTTGTAGTTTCATCGCACCTAAGTAAGTTATACCTATTTTGGTTGTGTTTTGTTTCATACTGTTTCACTTAACATTGAGTTTGGTGTTTGTTTTTTCCTTATTTCCTGTATTCATTTCTTTTCTCTTCTTCTCATTTTTCCGACATGCACCCAGAAAGAAAACCAAGGAGCCTATCCTGCCAAACGCATGAGCGATTAATGTGTCGCGGATAATAAGATTTCTCGACACATATTTGTGGCAGTCGTTGTGGCATCACCTTACGCACGGCTTACGAATAGACTGAACTGTGCTGTGATGTAGTCTCTTATCTGCGAAGAGTTTTTGTACGGGTATCAAGCAGGCAACAATTCAGGTGGGAACACGAATGGTGCTGGTTATTCTGGCGGCGAGTCCTGTGTCAATCGGAACAGAGGATCGGACTCGGACAACACACTTGCCAGTGGATCTCAAACAGTAAGCTCGATTATTCGGCTCGATGCAATGCATTTCCTTCGCTTTGAGATAACAAATTAATTTTGTTGATTTTTCCCCCCTTTTAACATTTTCCCTCCCTAGAAGCACCTTCGCAGTATTCGTCCTCCGCGCACCAACAACAGCAACGCTCGAGAAACATGTTCATTGAGGATATGAAGCAATGATACTAGCGTCGCTGGCTCCACCGTGGCCAACCGGTTTACGCGGACAGGGCAAGGACATTCCGCGTTTTTCTCGGGCAACATATCACCCACCGGTTTCGAGGCAACCTGCGTGAAGAAAACGTCCGGCGGCCGAAAAGTGCGCATTAACCTGCCGCATCGAAAAAGTGTCCCTTAAGCAACGTGCCAAATACGCCTAAAGAGCAGGCAGAAATTTGTATATAATCGTTAATGATTTAAACAATGCGACGCTTCTTTTTAGCGGAAAGGATTATAAGATAGGTCTTGAAAACGAGAAAGGCATTCGGATTGTTAATTTGTTTTAACACATGCCCGACATGGCTCGTCAAAGACGCATCACAATGAATTCCAAATGTACCTTGAACGCTTATGCATTAAAACGTGTGCCATAGAAAAACGCACAAAAGTGTTATTGTATTTGTTTTACGCTGAGTATATGTAGTATATCTTTTATCTGAAAATTGTTTATTTTTGCCGGATGCCGGATTTTTCGCTTTCCTTTCCATGGTCTAAGTTCCACAACGGTCGGTTCACATCGGCGGGCCGTAAGTATTTATACACTTACTTAGCAACCGGCTTTGTTCGGGAAATGTGAGGGGATTTTTCAACAAAAAGGTCGATTGTTGGCTTTTGGAGGACTATTTCCGTAATGTGTTAGTGCATCTTAAATAAAGCCATACCACAGTGCGCTAATCAAAACTGCCATGGCAACGGCGGCCGCTAAGTAGATTTAAGGAATTGGAATACAACCACCTAACAAACTGGCCTGGTTATAAATATTTTCTCCACGAACCGACGGGCACACTTTATTCATTATGTATAGCCTACAAAACACTGGGGGCTTTAAAATCCAGTGTGGCCTGTCGCTTTCATTTCTTTTACGCTCTACATTAATTACGGAAGGAACGCCCAAGCCATATTTATGGCGGGACTAATAAAGACAACTAACCAGGCAGCGTCCTCTCCTTTCTGTTAGTTTTAGACGGACGATGTATGGACAAAACGATCCCATTCAAGCTATGTCGCGTTTGTTTTTAATAGTTTAAGTGAATATTTCGACTTCCACGTATCCGTAAATGTTTTTCGCGAGCGACTAAGACATGTTCGTTAATTGGTAAGACTGTTTGTAAATCTGCACTTGTAAACTTGTTAATAATGTTATGTTTAGCCTCTATGGCAGACATTGAAATAAAGCAATAATAATAATAATAATTAAGCCACGAAGTGCTATAACGTGAGTAAGAAACTATGTTCCGATTATTTATTCTATGCAGGGCAAATGGGTACTAGAGTTTATAAGCAACGTTGAAGTCACAAAACTATCGATGTGCCCAAAAAAAAAAAGGTTAATCAACCATTTTCTTCCCAATCAGCTTCGGTTTGTGCTTGTTAGACTTTGCAGCAGCATTAGCTGGAAGCGAGCAGCTCCCGCAATGAGATGAAGATGCATATTCCATTCTCTGTCGTCTTAAATATCTCATATCACATATTTCACTTACTATCATCTCTATTGTATCTTAAAATATCTCATGCATGATCTACTGTACCACTCGAGCTTTTGGAGTATAGCTTTTGTCCCATTGATACGTCCAAGGCGAAATAGTTAGTCGCCTGTTAGAGTAATAATCCAGCAAGATGTTCATGTTTCGTCCTAAAATAATATGTTTACCATTAATCGCTGTTCATTCGTCTCAAGCGTATTTTTTCTATGCATTTCAATAGTTGGAGCCATACATAGGAAATCTGCCAAAGTAAAATTACCAAAACGTCGATAAACTCCGAGGAAAAGCTAGAAAACGTTAAAAAAGTGATATTGAACCGTGAACGGCGGCTAACACAAAGCGATATTAAAGGATAGTGAGTTTTCGTTAATATGCTCCAGCGAGATGTTCAACTTCTGTCCTGAATGATACTTACCATACATTGTATTCATTTTGCGCATACCTGATGCAGAACATACGATGGTTACTGGTCTAGTATTGGCACCAGGTTTGTTTTGCTTTAAATATGCGCCTTTAATCACTTTTCCAAATCTTAACTAGGGGCTACATTGCGATCAAATAAGTTAGTGGGAGAATAGTGGGGAATCGGAAAGTGCGCTGGCCAGTGGAAACCGAACCGACACAACTCATCCGGGGCCCGATGGAAGCAGCTTGCCTAGATTGAGGTAAATGCGCGTGGTCAGTGCCTGTCGTTTCTGCTCCTTTATGCCCGTGCCCGTCGCCATGGACGGAACAGCGACGCTCTTGTCGGCGACCGTGTTAACGTAGGTGTACTGCAGCGAGAAACCGACCACAATCTCTTCGCCGGCCAGCACGTTTGCCATCGGCTGCACGAACAGCTGGATGGCGACGTGATTGGCCTTGCGCCAAACGATGAACCTGCAAAAGCAGTGAACATAAAACGAAAAAGAAAAGACCAACAGGTGAGGATGCAGCAGTTGGAAGCGGATGCGCGCACCCCGAAACCGGCGGGCGACTCACTTGGGCTCGTCCTGGTGCACCTGCACCACCTCGTCGAATTCGATGGAATCGTCGCGCTGGTTCACGGCGAAACTGCTGTCCGGCAGCTTGAGCATCCCGTTCACTGCGCGTCCGATCAGACGCGGTTCCTCCAGGAGCGAGCCCTGCTTCGCAAGCACCGGATTGAGCCCGGACAGGGCAACTGACGTGGTGCCGCCAAGCGGGGCACCCTCGGCGGACGCCTTCAGCTCCTCGAGCATAAGCTTCTCCTCGTCCACCGTCGGCAGCTCCATGATGGTGATCGTCATCTCGTTGATCGTCGGGTTGGTGATGCGCAGCAGCAGCGCTGCCTCGGGCCCTCCCGCACGCAGCGCTTCGCAGCGGACCAGCCGCACCTCCGGCACGTGGTAAGCGGCGAACAGGGCGATGCGATATTTGATCGAGGCGGGATTGTACTCGGATTTGATCACGTTGTGGTCGCACTGGCGACAGCGCAGCGAGCGCTTGATCGAGAGCAGCTTGTGCTGCGGGTAGAGCTGGTTGACCGAGGCGGACTGCTTGGCCGGCTGCGCCAACCGCTGCTGGAGCGTGGTGATGGCCTTCAGGTTCACCGGCGCGCTCAGCAGCTCGGCCGGCAGCTCGTCCACCTCTTCGCTGGCGGCGGACTCTTTGATGGGCGTCAGCGTCGTCTTGATCTGCACCTTCCCGTCCGTCCAGCCCATCTGGCGACGGATCATGGACACGGTCAGCCCGGTGCGGTCGGTCAGGCTGGGAAACTTGCTCTGCTTGGGCGTCTTGCGACGCCACAGCTCCTGCCGCTCCTGCTTGTCGTACAGCACCACCGACTGGTAGTGTTCGAGGAGCAGCGCGAACCGCGTTGCGTTCGGATAGTCCGGCTCGGGCCACTGGCCGGTCGCGATGCTCTGATCGGGAATGCCCACATCGCGCGAGTTCCAGCGGCAGGTCAGGCAGGCCAGGTAGTACGTCTTCTTCGTCACCTGCTTGTCTCGCGACGGCGGCGACGGTGGCGCCGTGCTCGGCAATAGCTCAGCCGCACTGCCCTTACTGCCGCCCTCGTCCACGGCTGCCGGTGGCGACGATTCCTTCCCCTCGCCAGCGGGCAGCGGCACGGTAGCGGTGGCGGCCCGCACCGACAGTGTGTGCTGGCAGCTCGGGCAGTTGAAGCAAGTGTTGCACCGGTTCTTGCGAATCTTCGCCTCCGACGATGGAATGTTTTCCAGACAGTTGGAGCAAAAATGGGAATCTACCTACACAGCAGGCCGAGGTAAGAAACAAAAAAAAAAAATACACTATGCAGGTGACATCATTCGGCGGCACCTCCCCAACCTTGCAACCTACCTCATGGCAAACGCAGAACCCGCAGCGCAGTTTCATACAGTGTCGGCAGAAGTACAGCTTCGTTAGCGGATTGAGCAACCCGCAAACGCAAGCGTATTCCACCTTATTTAACAGATTGAAAAACGCCATGTCACAGCGCAGTTCGGCACCTCTTGCAGGAGAAAGTCAGCGTACCAACCAGTGCACCTTAATTTTTCTCTGTACGCTCCAGGGAAAACGACCGACGACGCACGATGAACTGTCACTGCGGCAGTGTTTGAAGTTCCATGAAAAACCTTGCCCGATCGATGCGTTCCTAGGGTGGATACGATGCGTCCCTTTTCAATGGCGGACAACAAATTCACTTTGAAACGAGTGGAATCGTTTTGTGGACTCCTTTTCCAACAGCGGCCGCTACAAAAAATATGAAGTCATTTCTGGCTGGTGAATATGGCGAGTAGCTACGGTCCATCAATTTTGTTGAACCTAGCTCCGCTCCGACACCGCGTTCCAAGCGTTCCATGTTCGCTTTCGTTGCAGGAGCTACCCATGCCCATGTCGGTCTATTGCAAGACTGAACATGTGCAATATGCATAAAATATTTGGAACAAAAAAATCAAATATTTAGCATGCATACAGATCACCCGTTCTCTCTGTGCATTTTATTAATCCCTCGCACCCGCGTACAAAAGAACCACTAGTTCCGTACCAGTGCACCAGTTCACCTGAATGCAGCTGTCATTCGCCTTCGTCACCTCTTTTTTTCTTCGAAACGTCAAAACAACTATACAAAAAAAAAAATTACACCAGCTTGCTCTCTGGCAGGAAGCTAGAAAGAGATAGAGAAAGTCAGCGTTTTTTTCCACATATCGTGGAATTGGAAAGGTGTATAAATCGCATTATTACCTGGTGAGCAACTCGCGGGCCATAAATCACTCTGGAACCGTGTGGCATTTATAATATAAAATTCGCGTCCCTCTTCGCGTGCCCCATAATGTGCGTGCGCTGGTAGAAAGACGAAGAAAAGAAAAGAAAAGAACATAATCCACCGAACGAGACGTGTTGCTGTCCCTCTTCCCGTTCCCGTGCGTGATCGAGTCGAGTGCGTCCAAGTGGCCAACGGAACACTGCAGGCAAAAATTGGCCGCGAGCAGCAGGAAGCCAGCAACGCGGGGCATTGGTTTACGTCCGTTGCGAGTGTGGTGCAGAGCTGTGCAAAGCTCATTACATTACGCCAGGTCGGTTGGCGGCGCTGGTTACGTACTCGCCGCCCTCGTTGCGCGTTGCCATGATCGAGCGTAACGCTGCATTATTGCACCAAGCCAGCCGCTAGGCAGATGTGCAACTGCGCGGCAGAGGGTGCCGTAGATTAATGCATTCGTCTGATCGTCGCCGTCGTCGTCGTCGTCGTCGAGGCGGAATTCATACTGGGCGTACCGATGGCGCCCGCACGCTGCAGACGCGGGTCGCAGGGTAGCTTCACCGAGCCAGGCAGTGTGACGACGCGAACGGAAAGCCCATAGCCCTCCGGTGGCCGCGCGTCCTCCCGCGAGCAAGTAAGTGATTGACTTTCTCATCCTTTCTCCGGCCGGGGTTTTCGATTGCGATCGATGTGCATGTGCAATGAAATGCACGGCAGCAGCACCACCAGCACCACCACCAACAACGATCAACTGAAAGTTTACCATCGCCAACGATCGCTCAATCGCCCTGCCAGCGATGCGCAGGTGCATTTTCTATCAGCCACGAGGATCATCGATCGATACGCTTGATTGTGTCTAATGGAGCGTGCGGGCAGCGGCCTAGGGATGAGGGTTATTACAGGGTTTTCACCGTTCCGCTCCGGAATTGATTGAACCCTCTCCCCCGTAGCTTCTATTAGAATAACCGCCTTGCACGGCGACGCGCAGATGGTTTTGTTTTCGACAGTGTGCGAAGTGAACAAAAAAAGAAACAGGGACAAAGGGAGATGATGTGTGTTTGTCTCTGCGACAGGGAGGAAGCAAGAGACCAAAAACAGTCGGAAGGTGCAAGTGAGCCGCAGTTACACCTGGTGCGATCGCACGTCCGGCGGATAACAAGCCGCGAATGAAAGGTGCGGTCTATTTCTTGCTGGCGTTCTCTTGCGTGCAGCGAACACCAACCGAAACGCGGGAGGAATGCCATTAAAAATCTCTTCGGCGTTTCGGCGAAAACCAGCCCAACTAGCGATTGCATGCTGGTGTGCGTTAGTCTTCGCTAATTTTTTTTTTTCTCCAGGTAATTGTGTTTGAGGCATACGCGCACGCGTGCGTTCGTAGGCCAATTCATGGCCGCCAATTCATAAGGCGTTAGCAAATTTTCCCCTTCTCAGTTGGCTGCTCGGAACTACCTCGGCAGGGATTGACCGCATGCTAGAAGGCTAACCTAAAGAAGGCGGAATAAAACCGATATTCTATCCCGAACCGTCTATACCGGCCGAACGGGAAGTTCACGCGCCATCAGAACCGCGATAGTGAATTCTGCGATTATATTCCATTTGATCGTTCCATTCTCTAGTTGCTTGCACCCACACAGTGCACGGTGGGATTGCGTTTCCTTAGCTCTTTCTCCCTCGCACTCACCCGCAGTAGCGATTCTTTTTTCCAGCGAGGCTGTTTTTTTTTCTCCTGCCATTACCTGTTGCAGCATAGAAAACAATTACGTGACTGGCCAGCCTGGCGGCGGATGCACACCGAAGGCCGACATTGCATCGCGGTTCATGTAACGATAGCGAAGTCTCGAAACCCCCAGCTGAGGCCGAGCGGCGTAGAGCAAGAAGCTGCAGTAAACGCGTTTTAAAGGCCAAATCAGCACCTCCTCCCCCCACCCCCCACACACACACACACGAAGCGAGCGGAAGGTGATCGAAGAATGTCCCTAAGACGAACGTGTCGTTTAGCGATTTTGCAGCGGGCCATTGGAAACAAACAAATCACACGCAACATGGTGCCCGGAAGGGCAGGAACGACGGGGTAACGGGTTTGCCCTTTTCTTCTTTTTTTTTTTTTTGTTTGCCCCGGAAGATCCTTCCCTGTACGCTACCGGATGACCGGTTCTTCAGGAACAAAACGAACGTTTGACAGTTACCTCAGCTCAGCTGGCATGTGTGTGTGTCTGTGTGCGTACCTGCCGTCCGTACGTGCCAGCGCACACACAGTAAGCACCGAATCGATTACCCGTTCCGCCCCGTCCCAGCTGGGCGCCTACGGCCTCTGGGCATGTACGCGACCCCGGTGCGCAGCGCAACCATCGTGGGAACAACGCGCGAACCAGGGTGGGAGAGAGGGGTAGATCATCCGGATGGATGGATGGAAAATCGAAGCACAAGAGGGCCGCGTCGCCCGGAGAGAGCAACGATTGGTACATCATCTTGTCCGCACCGCCCGGGGCGAGCACAATGCGGGGGGTGGAGGATGGAAAACCTTGTAAAACTCACGCGCAATGTAGTCCGGCATGTAGCTTTCCACCGTGTTCGACTCAGCACCACGCCATCGGATGCATCGCCGTGTGCAAACATTCGAATGCGTAACATTTTTTTCTTCTTCTTCATTTTCTTCTCTCGAGACATTCAAGCTCAAGAAGCCGAAACAGAAACAACCGATTTCTTATTCATTTATGGCATCTTAGCCCTGGCCAATGGTTTTGAACATCTTTCCATCAATCCGGGCGCCCTGAGGGGAATCTTGCAGATCAGGTGAACAGGTTGATTTTCTGCCTACAGGGTTTCCCGATGTCCTTAAAAAATTGTGCCACCTGGTGAAAAAAAAATCGTATTGAACTTCCTTCAGGCCTTTTATGGTGTTCTGTGTTTTATATAAAAAACTATAATTTTTTCCCACGTTAAGTTTGACGCCTATCTTTTACCGTTATTTTGTTGTTGTTGTTGTTTTCTCAGATTTTGTACTACCCTAGAACTTTGCGTAAATCGACCCTTCCTGTCGATACTTCAAATGCCCAATAAATAAAAGTGAATTAAAACTTTTTAACGTATTTTTACGCTCTCCGATATAGTTTCGGGAACGATATACTTAGTAACGGAGCGGTAGCCATCCACATAATACAGTTTGCAGGTATATCGCAATTGCATCTACGATATACCTCCCAATATACTGCATTGGAAGCATTATTAAACGTCTTAGTAAACATTGGAACATTGGACTTTTCCAATGTTTACTAAGACGATTTTTAATTAGCAAACTCTTGTACGAGGAAACATCTTATACGATTTCGTCTACACGTAGGTATATTCGTCGGTATACGACTTGGTCCACACGGATATACAACTTCGCTCATACACAAATCAACTTATCTATACCTTTTTAAGTACGTGTAGTTTTCATCGTAGTAGCATCGTCTGATACGATTTGGTTCATACTTTGCCCAAACATCGTATACACTTATATACGATTCCGATGAAAACTAACAACTGGTATTTATACTTCGATATACGACTTCGTGTTATGTGGTCAGGTAGAATGGTGTTATTACTTCATTCGCCACAGTCGTAATAGGCGAGGTTTTTGGAGCCGCAGTTCAGGCGAGAGTTCCCGAATTTTAAAAAGCCATAACAACCTGGCCTTGGGTCAAGAAGAACAGGACAAACGAAAAAAGGCAGCAAATCTAGCAGCTAGTTCAACGTTTTTCAATATTGAATGCAAAAGCTCTGGTCCTCTGGAAAAGGATTTACGAAAGGTGAAATGGGGACATTTCTCTCCAGGAAACTCATGTCTAGCTACTCTCCTTTCTTACGACTGTCGCCATCACCTTACCAGGAACGTACAGCATAGATCTCCCAACTGTTAACGTGGTACCACTCTCCGGAATATAGGAGGCATATTCGTACTTAAGTTAGTTTACACCTGCAGTTACCGTTAGTTCGTGCTACTCACAGGACCACACGTCCTAAGGATCCGGAACCATACTCCTGGCGAAAGTACGCTTTTTCAGACATGTCAAACAAAGTGGTAAGGATTTTTTCGACACGTTGGATCTTACAACGCTTTACAACGAAAGCTAGAGTTTTGTTATTGTTGACGATTGTCGCGTCTATGTGTTCCTTAAACACTAATCTTAACGTCCAGCTGGACACCCATATAGATAACGTCTGTTGCATCGCGCGCGTTTCCTCAATGCATCGGTAGGATTCTTTTACGAGGCGGGACGATTTCATTTCGACATCGGAAAACCCTGTAACGGTGGTACGGCGATGCATGGATGGCGTTGACGAAGCTAAGACACGATATATAGAATTGGACCAGAGGTTGGGCATGTAGGACAGCTGATCCACCATGGAGCGGTCGTAGCGCCACTAAGGCTAAGCTCAGTAAGTTCCCTCGTCGTTTGCAGACCCTGGATTGTTCCGGATCGGAGCAGCGGTCGAGTTCTTTGGGCACAGTACGGGAAATTTACACGTCGTGTCTGGCCGGGGGGAGGAAAAACCTAACCGTTGTTCAAAAGCTACACACATTTTACCTGACCAAAAGCAAAAGGCCAAACAGAAAGAGACGATTGGGGAGAATGACTTTTTTTTTCTTTTTTTAAATGATGCAAACTCTTGCGTTTTCGGTGGCTCAACCCAGCCCAACCCCACCCCGCCCCCGCGACCTTCATCATTCCAGCTCGGACTTTTCCCGCGGCGGGGTGGCGGCCAAAGTCTTTTTTTCTCTTTGTGATTATTGTTTTATTTTTGTTTTACACAATGTCGGTTGGCAGCAGAAGAGGCGGAAAGTTTTCCCCACGCTTTGTTCACTCGCTTTTCCCAAGCTCTGGTTGCTCTCCTGTATCTTTGGGTAGAGAGCGATGAGATGGTGGAGGAGGGGGGGGGGGGGGGGGGGGGCTGGTGCTGGGGGGATTGATGGTAAAGCTCGTTTCTAAATACGCGGTGGAGAATCGTGTTCCAGTGTCTCTGGCATCACCTCCGGCCGTGTTCCCCAAGCACTACCACAAACTTCCCTATCCGATGCGATTCTTTCCACACCCCCCGCACACCCCCTTTTCCCCACCTGTCATCGGGAAAGCGGGCGTGCTGTGGCACACGGCGTTTCTGTTCCGTTTTGCTTCTTTTCTATTCTTTTTTTGTTTTGTTTTTGCATTTGTCTACCTTTTTAAGCAGATCTTTTCGGTTTTCTCTGTGGCTCTTTATCCCCCCCCCCCCGCACCCGCCGGGAGTTGGGCTTCTAGGTTGCCTGCTTTTTTCTTGGTTTTTTTGTATGTTGCTTTTGTATTTTATTTCACTCTTTTTCGACCGTTTTTCGTTGTCTGCTGCTGTTGCTGCCGTTCTCTTTACTAACTCCCTTCTTCTGCGGAGCCCGTGATCGAACGCGGACGGGGGTGGAGGGGAGAGGGGCGTGATCTTTTCCCTCCCTTCCGTGTCTTCACGTGTCGCTTTTCCACCCATCGGGGACCACCAGAGGAGACAGAACACCGACGACGGGGTATCAGAGCAAGAAAGGAATTACAACAGAGCAAAAACGCACAGAAAAAAAAATCGAATGGCAAGAAGGAACACTCATAAAAGGAAGGTACAACTCTCGACAGGCAGACGGAGGAAACAACTGGCGTGGAAAGCAGACATACGGTGGATGGGTGTTGGGTAAAAATGGTAGGAATGGAAATGGAAACCCGAAGCAGAAAAAGGCAGGAAGTAGGGAAACGCGGAACGGAACGAGACCTGTCCCCGGCAAACGGAAGAAGAGAGAGAGAGAGAGAGAGAGAGAGAGAGAGAGAGATAGAAAGGGAAGAAACAAGAGTGAGGATCCCAGGGAAGCTAAGGCCGCAGATCGTGGATCGCTGAAGGGAAACAACCGGAGTGGAGGAGCGGAGCGGTTTTTTTTTTGTTTCTCAACCGCGGGAGGAAAGGTGAAGCAGGTTCATATACCTGTGTACCGAAAACTGGGCTCAATACCTCGCCTCGCCGATCGCAGGAAGTGTAGCCTTCCAGCCCAGGCATGTTTTCCGGTGGCGGGTGGAGCAAGAAAAAAAGAAAAGAAAGAAAAAGAAAGGGAGACCGAGAGAGAGAGAGAAACAATAATAAAATGAAAAAGGGCCTCTTTAATAAGACGCGCTTCTCCCTTCTTGTCGCATCGCACGGTGCGGCAAACTTTATTGACTTCCACTTAGTGTTGAGATGTGAGCGGCAGAGCTATAAACCGCTCGCTCAGCTCATCTCATTGAGCGCGTGCGTCGCACACCAGTTTGACCGGCGAGATGCTTATGTAGAGAGGTGATGTCAAAGGCTTCCGATGGCAGCCATATTTATTGGGGGTTTTGACAATCGGGGTAATGTTTGTTTACTATCATGTGCTTACAAAAACGATCTTTGGCAATCTATTTATTAATCAAAGCCGAAGGAATTACTGAATGAAATTTATTAAAGAGTATTCAGAAGTGTTGTGCTCATTTTAGTTTTATTTTATGCAATATCCGGACTATATAAAAAACCAAAACATCATGTGCCCCCGATTGTAAAAAATTCGTTTTTTTTTCTAATGGAACCAAAGCGATTTGTTCGGATGGCAACCACTTTCGCGTTCCTTCGCCCTTACGCTCTTGCGGCAATAACCTTGTACTTACTTTATTCCTAAACAAGTGTTCGATCTAGAGCGCAAGAGCTGCCACGTTCGCTCCGCTCTTTGAAGTAAGCGCGTTTGAGCACAATCAATTGAAAAAAGAGGTAGCTCTTTGGTGTGCGCATTTTCGCTCCGAGCGCACTCGTGCGCAATGTCGCTTCGTACGGTATATATATTTTGAGTTTCGCTCTCTTTCCATTTTGGCACCATGGGTTGCATACTTGCCCGGGAAGTTTGAGAAAACGGCTATTTGTCGGCTCGCAGAATTCTCTTGAAAAGCTACTCATACTTCTCAACCCAATGGAAATTATGGTTTTGCATTTCATAGCTTCGATACAGCTTCGGCAAGCGCACCGCACTCTTCAGTGTGAAAGGTGTCTCATGACTCAACACTATTCCTAATAAACTTACTCATGAAAGAAGTGCTTGTTTAACGTGCGAAATACGTTACCGGCTTTTACAGGCATTTGATGATGGAAATCAGTTCATAAGTATGGATAAGACCGACCAAGTGTTAAGTTTCTCATGTCCGCTTATTGTTAAGCTACTTTAATATTTATGTATCTAAGATTATTAGTGAAAAAATAGAAAAGTCGTGGTCGCCACTTTGATAAGTTTCAAGAACGATATCTGCCCTCGCGAACTGCCTGTCCCATCGAGCGAAGGAGCGCGTGAGCGGTGGAGCTTACATGTCGTGCAACATTTTCGTGAGGTACCTCGCGCGCTTTGCTCTGCTCATTGAAAAGAGCTACTTGACACAACACTAGCCTCCACCAAGCGAAAGATGCGGATGACCGGGAAGAGGGGGACACATTTTGAGGGTTCCCCTGCAAGCGAGCCAAGAATTCCCGCGTCCCCAAAATAATCCCACGGGGGTGGCCACGCGAAGCGAAAGTCGGTGCGGAGACGCAGTGCTCGAATAATGCCTCTAGACTATCTCACTCCAACCCCACGTTTGCTCCATCTGTCGCCTTCTGCCTTTTTTTCTGCCCCTCACTTGCGGTGTTTGCGAGCAATGCGATCATTATAATACCGCAGCGAACGCAGGGCCAAGGCAAAGGAGAGATGGTGTAGCAAAAGAAGCGGGATCTCATGATCTTCCCCTCGCGGACGTCCGTGCAAGAGAGAGAGAGAGAAAGAGAGAGGGAGACGAAATGGGTAAGCCGGATAGGAAGCAGCGCACAGCGGGTTTTCAGGAGGATCTCCGTCCACCAATACACCAACACGTACGTACGAACGTACCGCACACGGAGCGTACACGCTGCAGCGGAACGGAGCCGATCGCATCGTCGTACCTACACGCGAAGAAAAGAACCAGATGGAAAAGGGAACAAGAGAGGCAAGACCGGAGACCAGGCCGCCAACCGATGCCGCCGGAGAGTTGTAGGTGGTGGTTCCTTCCATCAGCGGCTCGAACGCGGCTCGCCGTCGGTGTCAGGGCAGTATTCGTCTGACATTTGACAGCGACAGCAGCGCCTGTCCAGGTGTCATCCTCACACACACGCACGGTGGTGACGCGCGCGCGAAGGTAAACACTAGAGCCTTCGCCATTCAATACGACCGAAAAGCGACGAACCCTCGGCCATCGCCTCGACCAGGCAGGTTCCGCGAAATTCCCGGGTTTTTTTTGTTGTGTTTGACCGGTAGAAATTAGTACCAACGGCCGGTGATCATCCAGCGTGCCGTGTGCGTGCGTGCGTGCGTGCGTGCGTGTTTTTCCTCTTTCTTGTCTTTTTTTTTTTATTTCGAATGCGACCAGCCCGCATATATCTTTTGTGTGTTGTGCTTTCTTTACATTGCCCTTTGTGCTCGCTCCCCGTAGTACCCCACGCTGCCGTAGATCAGTGTGTGTGTGTGTGTGTGTGTGAGCCTACGCGGTTTTGTTTCTTCCGTTCAATTCCTCGACCATCAACTGTTGTGTTCCCACGGTATTTTTTGTTTTCTGTGTGTTGTCCGTTTCGTTTTCGGGAGAATCAGCGCACCATCCCAGAGCCCAAGTGGTAGAGAAGGGTGGCCAGTCCAGCAGACTAGCCGCGACCCGACCCGGCCCGCCATTAGCATCGCTGCGAAAAAGGTTTTCTCGGTGAACTGCACAAAACATGAATCAACATTGCAAACCGTTGGGCAACGAAGAAAAGAAGCAGAGCGCGTAACGACGATGGTGTAATTTTTATGGTGTGTGTGTGTGTGTTTTTTTTTCCGTTTCAGCTCGTGTGTGACAAACAGCAAGATGTGTAAAGTGTGCAAACCGAAAACCTTCCCCAGTGTGACAGGAAAAAAATAGTGACCAACACAACATTCAAACACAATCCCCCCCAAAAAAAAACGAAGATAGTAAGGCAGCGGCAAGAACGGTACAATGTGCAGTTATGCCGTCCGAGAGCACTGGCAGCACAGGGAAACAAGGACGAAACGACGCAGTCCACCGTTTTTCCCACCGACGCAAGTTCAGTCGCACCATCGTCGGTTTGCATTCGGCCGGGCGGAGGCGAGTTGTTAAGTGAACGTCGGCCCACTCTGCGTGGCTGTCCTTCCGTACGTGTGTGCGTGTATTTTGTTCATCCGTATACCGTGTGTATGTGTGTCTGTAAGGTTGGTGTGCATAGCAAGGCAGGGGTTGCATTAGAATCCACCTTCGAAGTGCTGTGAAGCCGAAGAAAGTGTTGTCAAAAGAGAGCAGCCCCCCTTGGGGTTCCTTTGCGAAGCGACGATTGGAAGAAGGAGGGCTCAAAAGACATTCCGCGCGTTGCTGCGATCGCACAATCTTTCATCGACCGTGGTTTGCGCTTCTAGCCAAACGTTGATCAATCATCGCCATCGGGGGTGGACGAACACACACACACTCACGGATACAGGACGCTTCGAAATTGTCTCCCCCGCCGCCGGGGTGCCAGGGTGGACGCGCCCCAGGAAGGGTTGTGGCAGGGAAAGAAACGAACGCGAGACGGAGTGAGCTGGGCCGCCGAATCCGGAACAAGATGAAAATACACCACCATCGGGCACGGTTATCGGGCTGCTCATTGAACGATCATAGCCATCATCTGCACCACCACCATCAACGCCACCAGCATCGCCATCATCACCACCACCGCCACCTCCACCACGATCAACGCCAGCAGCACCAGCAGAAGGCGCTGCACCCCATCAAACGCAGCGTCATTCTCTCCATCGATAGGAGGAGGAGGAGGATAACATCGCCGTCGACCGCAACGAGCATCGCCAGCGTCGTTTGCCGCCCAGTACGTCCACCTCCCTCCCCCCACCGTGTGTCACACACGAGGCAGCTTTCCAACCATTCAGCACCATAAGGGCGAGCAGCCAGTCTGCTTTACCCATCCGCACGATCCGATCCGGGGATTTTATTTTGTGGGGCACCGGACGGTTCCGGTTCTATTCCCTTTCTCTGCCAAATCCTGCAGAGCGTGCCACCCGATTGAGTTACATTTCTTTTCCTCCCCTTCCCAACACGTGCACGTGCTGGGAAAAAAAAATTGCTCGTGGATTTTGTTTTATTTCGCAAGAAGATTGAACCCCTGGTACGGCCAGGGTCTCCTCCGGGGTAACGTGACGCGGGTGCAAATGCGCAAAAGGGCTGGTTTGCAAATCGATTCAACTTCCGTTGGAAGGCTACACGTTCCATCGCAACCTCCTTAAGGGCGTGCGTAAAATAGAAGCTCAATAAAACAAAAACGATTTTCCGATAGGTGCATTACACTGCTGCAAATTTCCAAAGTAACATGCTGATAGAAAACAGGATATTTTTTCCTTTTTTCCATTTATTAAAAAAATCTCGATTAATATTACAATCCTGAAACAAACCTGTGGTAACATAAATAACTACATGTGATCAGCAGGTTCGGGATAGCTGAGCGCTTTAGCCGGCTCGAACACGACCAACGACGGCGTGAGTTCGAATCCCCGGACTTCTACGGATTGAATGCAAATCCACGTTACGTTAAAATGGGGTTAGGCATGATCCAATGGTTCGTAACGTCAGGGGGGAAACAAGAAATATATGCGTTAAAAAAAAACTACACGACGTTGGTAGCGATTTGCAAAACAAACAAACAAGAAATATCACCCTGTTCTTTTTGCTCTCTACATCCATGTTTGCGCCTTGCCTTACCGGCTGCCGTCCGCTCTCTGTCGTTCTGGCGGAACTCGACCAAACACGCTCTAATATTACGTTTTTTTTTTTTTGCTTGCTTCCCTTTTAGGTGTTGATCAATACCGGCCGAAGCGAACCGTCCAGCAAAAAACAGCACAGTGGCAGAAGGAGCAACAGCATTTGTATTTGTCGCCACATTCCAACGCTATCGTCTTGCTCGCCGCGCATTGCCGCCCGTGCCGAAGAACGCTAACACGCGGACGACGAAGACGACGGTGACGACGATCGTGGGCCGGACTAAGAAGCACAGCGTGACGTAGAGAATCGCAAGGACATATGTGATACCTTTTCCACATTTCCACGTACCGCTCAGCATAAGCGAACGAAACGGGGAAGAAGTATATTGTTAAACATAATATATACACGTCATCGATACGTCCATCCCGGTTGCGCGCGACTAGCACCAGCCAAATACCAAGACGGAGCAGACGGAGTCGACGACGCACGGTGCAACGCGTGCGTTTCGCGTTGCGGCACCCGATAGAGGATACTTGTTGGTTTGCTGGGTTCGAAAGCAGCGTTTGTGCCATCAGGGACGCGAGGAGTGTGTGTGTGTGTGTGCCGTGTCGTCCTGCCGAGCCGACAGTCTAGCCCTAGCCGCTCACTGCCGTCAGTGTTCGCAGTGCACCCGGTGCGTACGGTTTCGTGGCCCATATCCTGTCCGGGCGACACTTTCTCCGTACTGCATTCGCGTTTTGCACGGAAGCGGCGCAACTGATCTAGCTTACTGGCTAGCGAATATTATGAGCTGAGAGAGAGTGAGGGAGAGAGTGCTTAAATTAAACCGTAATACATTCCCGCAAGTGGTCGTGCTAGGCGCGTGTGAAAAAGAACTACTTATTCCGACGCGCGTAGCGCGTGTGTGAGTCTTACTTCCGGTGCTATTAGGTAGCAAGGTGGTGCATTTCATCCGGTGTGTAGTTTTGTAGTGCTCTGCAAGGATCGGAAAGGACGATCCCGTGTGTGCGGGTCAATTTGTTGGAGAGTTCGCAGAAAAAGAAAAAAATCTGCCGTCGTCGATCAACCGTCCAACAATCAGTTACGCAGCCTCGAGCTGCACGCGGCGACGAGCTAGGCAGAAGGAGGAGGAAGAGAGGGAAGAAAAAAAAGCACAACCTCGTCAACCGCCAAATACAATCGCACACGATTTGCTTCGCCGTATTCCTCCATTCCTAACCAGAGTAACGTTTGGTTCAAGATATAGGTAAGAGCGATGGACGGCAGCTAGCAATAGAGGGAAATAGTTCCAGGAACAAAGCAAGAAAACACGTTGGAACAACTAATATCTTCTCTTTTTATGCCTTACCAAGAACTACCTAGTGCTAACACACTTCGTTCCAGGAAGATTCTTGTGAGGAGAAACATGAATAATGCAGTTTAAAATTTTTAATTTGAAAATTAACTTAAAACACTGTTGATCGCGTTTTTCGGTGTGGAATTACAGTTTCAGCGTGTTCTATTATCGGTAGCGAAACTCCTGCTACCAGTTGACATCAGTTAGAAAAAGAAGCTTAAGGATTGCTGTATGTGTCCTACAAGCGCGAATGTTCGCTCGACATAAAATCTGCAGCAATACTGTTGATAAACTCTTCCACCATGTGAGAACTTCGAGAAATGCTTCGCAATCGGCACGGAGTTATTAGCCGTTTTGTGCGCGAAACACGGGAAATGGGAAACACGAAGAAAATGGGGACAATCAGGCGATTTTGTCGTTCGGCGAACTTGGTGGCAGCAGACATCGTTCTGGGAAGTACTAAAAGTCGCTTATTGTGTTGGCGTGGCCAACTTCTTCGACTGGGTTAACTGGTAAATTTAGTTCAAGCATAAACAAGAAATGAAAATGTGCGCCTTCGCCGGTCTTGTCCAGACTGAAGAGCTGAGATTCAAACTATTCCGACTTGAGCCGCAAATGACCCTACAGTAATGTAAATTTGTAATACAACACCTTCTAAATGGAATACCAATAACTGGATTATGATAATTGCACAAATGAAAAACTCTACTGTGCCAAAACCCGGTCATTTCATTCGATCTACAAACGCAAGTTGCCTGTAATAATGTTCTGCACCACCAAATTGTATTTCTTTGTTCTGTTCTGAATAGTGTACTCTAATACAAACCATTTTGGAAACGCTTTGCACGATCATTCTTTCTTAAAAACATTCATTTTTTTTTCTACAATGCTAATAAATGATTTAATGTTGCTGTGATTGCATATTGTCCACATTGATTTTACAGTTGGGAGGTACAACGTTACAAATTACTAATATTGTTAGATCATTTGCTTTCCGCTTTGGGACATTCAGATGTTGAATATCAGCTCGCAAATGCGAATTAGACGGATCTTAATTAATCGCTAATCAAGTGGAAGACGTCGCGATTAACACATTAACCAACTTTTTTTAGTTCCCGGAACGATATTTAACGCAATTTCTTTTTTTTTTTGTTTCTCCTTTATTTGAGTTTTATATTGACTGCATTCTAGGGCACAACTAACGTTAACCATGTGATTTTTGTTGGACGAGAACCTTTTTTTTCTGTCCATGTCCGATTTAAGGAGTACGAAATTGGAGTGCAAACAGCCGTAATATAATTTTTTTTTTATTGCAATCGCCATTCTTTTAATGGCACAATCTCGCCCGAGGACAACATCTAAACTGCCAAACTAGTCTGCGGATGTTACTGTTGCACGCACTTAATCGAAGCGAATTCCGAAGAAGCATCCGAGCGCGGCGAACGAATCCATAAACCCGCATAGCGCAATGCCAGTAACTGCTGGACATGTCAGCAATTGCAGCCATTTTATTATCTTCCCGGCGAAGGAAGACGATTTTAATACCGAGAAGTGCTAATGCGAGTTTTCTCTTCCCGTAGGAGCGAGATTACTGCTGGAAGCGTCCGTGTGGCGTTCTACGAACCGTCCACCCACCTGCCATCACCCCACGCCGAGCGCTACTTCCGGCTAAAGGAAAAGAGGAAACATTCAGGAGAGAGAGATGAAACCGAGCACAGGAAAACTGTCCGCTATACTACTCATAATGCTGTCATCAGTTGTGGTCAACACAGGTAAGTTGCGGCACCCCTCGATAGTTTGATTTGTCCAATAAAACGCGCCGGCAGGATCGCGCACCTTCTTTTGTAGGGGGAACCGTGGCGACGACGTTGGCGGCCGCGCGCAGTAAATCGTTATGCGGTGTGCAATAAAGGCGAATTTTTACGGCGCACCTACTACCATATCCCCAGCCTGGCCCGACGTTCCCGCCGTGGACACTCGGATTGCCGGATCGTAAACTGTCTGCCTTGCTCAGGCTCGTCGATGATCGTCGTCTTGGGCTGTGAAAAGAGGCTGCGCATGGTGGGTTGTGTCGTGTTCGGTAAAAGAGTTGCTGCTAGAGCTCCCAGAGCCCCCTCTCCAACCGAGGGACTCGCCGTACAAACGCTTTCCCGAATCCCCCTTTCGGTGACGACTGTTATGCCGTTTTTTTTTTAACTGCCCTGTGGGGGGAAAAACTTTTATCGTTCTATCCACCACGGGGCTTGGAAACCAGTCGGGGTGGCCTCTGTGCTGGCCGTTTTTGCGCCCCGGCGATTTCCAATAAATAACCAGTGGAAAATGAGCGCCGCAGTTTGCTTGCCTTCGTGGCGGTGGGATAAAGTTTAATTGAATTCAATTTATTAATGCAACGCCGCACAACTGCTTTCCCACACCGTGGAGCAACAGCCAAAAGGATAGGCGAGGGCCCCACGGTCCTAATATTTTCTTCCGCCATTGATCTGCTGCTCGATAAATTAATGATGGAAAACCGCGCGCTTCATGTTGTGGTTGTTGTTGCTGCTGCTTCATTTGAACCCGCGGGAAGAAACGATTTTAATTGGTAGAAATGAATCTATTTTTCTCTTTGATTCATCTGTCTGCGCCGCGCGCTGCCCGTAACCGTATCCAAACCTTTGTTCCCGGGTGGCGGGATTGAAGAAAACAACAAACAAAAAAAGAACAGAATAGGGAAAGAAAACTGAGAAAACGCACTGAGAAGAATGGGGTGGAAACCTTCATCCGTGGAGTGGTGAGAAGGGGGGGATGCAGAGGGTGGGCTTCCGCTGTTCCGTCCCTTGGGGTAGCGGTAGAACAACGCCCGGCCGGCTCCAATTTGACTGCCCCGTTCCTCCCTCGCCCTGGCTCACCTGTCGAGCGATCGCGTGAGCGGGGGAGAAAGGGTCTGGGATGCTGCACGTGGTGTACTGCATCACACTCGCTTCACCCATGTGCCCTTATGCTCACCATTTAAAGTAAACTCGCACATCGGTATCAACGGAGACTGGCCTTTTCCCGCCCCTCCTGCCGGGAGGATGTTTTAGCACGGGTTTTGCTGCTTGACGATTCATTCAAATCTCTATCCCATCTTGACCGCGCAGGCTTCGCCGAGAAGCTGCGGACAGGAGCGGACTGGTTGCGGGTCAGCGGCAAGGGCACATACTACTGATACACGCAATTTCCTTTCGCTAGCAGGCAGGAAGAAAAGCCGAAGCCGAAAATAAGGAAAACGGTCGCCGGCGCACTTCGCGCAACAGCAGAAGACGGTGGAACGGGTGGGGGGCTTCGAGGGAGGAGGTGAAGAAGGCGGGAAGCGCCGAACCCGCAGCTAGAGGAGAGACCCGGCGAGGGACAGAGCGTCTTAACCGGTTTATTTATCTGTTTTTTTTTGCTTCCTTCTTTTCTTTCGTTCGGCTTTCATGTTGATGTTGCTTACTGCCGACCGCGCGTTGCTGTGTGTGTAGTGGTAGGGAAACCCCTCCGGTTTGCCCGCCGAGCAAACCTAATGAAAGCGTGGGAAAAACCTTCGGCCGCCAGCCCGTGATCTTGGGAAATCGGTCCGGTCAAACACCACCTACGTATTCTTACTGCCTTTTTCTTCGGCACACTCTTTTGTCTCTTTCTCTCACCCCGGCCTGCTTGTGGGTTTTTGGCAGTCTTCTTTTTCATCCTCATCATCCCCTCCATCCCCACGAGCTGGGTTTTGTTTCCATCGATACATTTTTTCTTTTTCTTCCGATCGCAATGATGCAATGCGGAAAATGAATGAACTTCTCGGGTTTTGTTCTCGCATCGCAGCATCCTCTCCTCTCTCCCACAGGAATGGGGGGTGTGGGGGGGAGGGGATAATTACCGTCGGCACCGACCTTTGCCGCCCTGTTTGTGTGTGTGTGTTTGCGCGCCTGTTTTTTCAACCGTCTTTCCGATCTCCTCCTCGGGACGGGGGAAACTTTCTTCCCACCGGCGCGAGACGCAACATCGCTGGTGTTTTTTGAGAGCTTTCACTCCCTCCTCTCATACCCCCCCCCCCCCCCTCCCCCCCTTTCGGGATGAATGGGCCGCCACTAGTTAGTTCAGTGTGCCGCTAATAATCCTAATGATCCGCTGAAGTTGTTCGGTCAGTCTCATTTGTCGGTTGTGTCGTGTGTCCGTCGCTTCTTGTTGGTGTGGTTGTTGTTGGGGGTGAGGTAGGGGGGGGGGGGGGGGGATGGTTATTCCAGCACTGTTGTGGAAAGCATCCGGCGGTGGAAAGAGCGGATCTACAAGATAGATTAATTCGTGGGGGAAGTTGCGTGCAGGCAGCATAGTTTAGCTGCAACTTTATTAGGCGATAATGAGGTGAGAAAATTGTGCTGCTGCGGACCATGGGAAAGGAGGAGGCGATGGGTGTGAAAAGTCTCATCCTTAGCAAGGTGAAATCAATATAGCTGCGTAGGTTGCCTGCTTGCGCTGGGAGGGTGTTCTCGAGCGACTAAAAGTAAAAGAAGCAAAAAAAATCGATAATCGCTGCACCTTAATCTGTCCGCCTCTGGCATATCTCACCCCAAGTACGGGATTCCTCGGTGGCGTGCGACTTCCCCTCTAGAACCTACGGGAGTTTCAGGATGGTTTTTTGCAGGACCCCATTCCCTAAAATTTCTCTAAACTCCTCTCCTTGTGGCGCTTTCGTGGTTTATCTGAAAGATGGAGCTCTGGTAACCAAAGTCCCTACCAGAGTCCCAGGTTGTCACTAGACCCGGAACCATTACTCTAAATAGTACATCCAACATTTGGATTTGTAGAAGTTCGTGGTCTTTCCTGATAAACCTCTAATCCGTTAATTTCTGTACATGATCTTTTACCCGCGGGAACGAGGTTGGAAAACGGATTTTTTTTTATTCCTGCCGCGTCTTACAACATCATTAGATCATTGTTGGGAGGTTCTCTCGCTGCCAGAGAGCGTAAAGTATAACTAGCCACATATCTGGCCTGTTTTAAAAGATGTCTACGTTGCCAAACAAACAGAAATTACAAAACAAAGAACGATCGTGGTGGCCTTGCTTGAGGCTGTACTCCTGAGAGCATTACGCCTGTTTTAATCTCTGGCTTTCGAAACTCCACAAGGAAGAGAAAACACCACACGCTGAAGGGTACATCAACTGTCTACCTTTCGGAATGGTTAGAGCTACCAGATTTCAATTCCTGATAGTTTGGAGCAACTCCCTAGAGCTACAGAGGGACCGAATGTTGTGCTCCTTACGTAACACCCATAGCAATCTGGGAAGGTGAAGAAGCACCGTACTGCCCAGGGTTCATCAATTGTCTACCATTAAGAATGTATGATCCTTTCGGTACAGCCGGGAGCTCCAGATGCCATTTCCTGATAATTTGATGCCACTCCCGAGAACTATAAGACATCCTGCCAGATCCACAGTCCAGAAATTGCGTATGACGCTTTCCGCACTGCTCCAATAAATGAGAAGAAAAGATATACCACACACTCTTTGGGTGGTTACATACACCAAGCTGTGTATTCCTTGCGTAAAGCCATATCGATCTGTGATGACACGCTCCAGAGATCAAGCACATTTACCATCCTAATTATTGACTTCAGTCATTTTGTCTCTAAGAGCAATGTTCAAGGTACGCCTTAAAACACACAGATTAATTCCTGTATGTGACGTTAAACACATTCGTCAAAAAAGGCGAGCCATATTGCGAGCTGAGGCCGAAGGTAGAAAACAAAGCTGTCCATCCTCCGTTGGAATCTGTTAGAATTGGTGTGCTGTCCATTCGATTCGGACTTTCGGATATTCCTGGCCCGAGGGGGGGACTACGATCCGGATAGTGCAACGCAACGTTTTTCGGGTAAAAAGAAAGGAAGGTAATTGTGTGACAGCGGCGTCGGCTGTAGGTGGTGGCCGCCTTTCTCTTCCTCTTCCAGCTCAATTTAACCCATTCGACCGTTTCCACGCACCGGGCACACAGGGAGTTCCCACTCTAGCCGCCCCATCGCCCGGAACGAACGCGCGCGTCTTTCCATTCTTCGTGGCCGTTATGCTCCTGAACCGTTTTATTCCCTCCATCATCATCGTGCCACTCGCGTTCCGTCGTCGTAATAAGGGTTTTCAAAGGCCCTCCTTTTTGTTTCTTCCTTCATTCGTTCTTTTGATGTATCACTTTTCACCGACCTCTCCCTGACGGGGAAGGAGGGCGAGATACCTCCTCTTCTTTGTGTGTGTGTGTGTGTGTGTTAAGCTTGGCTTTGCATTTGCCCTCTTCTGCTGCCCACCTGACCTGACCTCTATCGCGGCAGGGATGATCGCTGGCGGTGGCCGCGCACCTGTTGTTGCGGTAACAACCTACCACCCCCCCCCCCCGCCATTCCCCGCCCACAGAGACACCCCTCCGGCGTTGCCCGCCGTTGCCCTTTCGCTTGTTTCGTCCACTCTCCCCTGAAGCTCGTAAGCGGCGTTTCGAAGCGGCCCGTAAGAAGAATGGCTCCCGGGCGGAACGAAACGGTGCGACGGATCCGCAGCAACGGGCCGGGAATTTTTGTAAACTCATGTTTCCCGTGTGTGTGTGTGTGTGTGTGTGAATGTAGGTTTCCAAATTGTTTCTATTCTAAAGAGGAAAAACAAAACAACAACCCAAAAAAAAAAAGTGTGGCGCGAAGACATGACACAGAGTAACAGCACAAAACAAGCCGCGTTTTGTGGTTTTGCGCCTTACCTGTCTTTTCCCCTTACCCCCTGGTGTGTGTGTATGTGCGTTGTTTTTTTTTTTTGTATTTGTTTCATTAATGCCCCGCCTGCAGTAATTGGGAGAGGAAGTTTTCCTGAGCATAACCATGGAACCGCGCCAGAAACTCCGACGAAGAATGAAGACAAATTAGCCAGGAAGTGCGCGGGGGTTTTCCTCCCGAAGGCTCGTCAGAGGCAGACAAGGAGAGAAACTCTCGGTGTCTAGAGTTCGGGTGCCTTTTCCACGATGGGTCCAATAGAAAGAAAAAAAGTACACGTCTTGAGGATGCTGCACGATTCTAATCACTCCAGGAAACTCATTGGACCAAATATTCTGCTTACTTCTAGAAAAACTTCAATCTTATTTAGACAACAGATTGATCGACCGATCGATTACCGATTTTGTTAATAAGTTCCCAGAGAAGCACACAAAAGACATTCCTCACATTCGTAGGCTTGGTTCTGAGCTTGACTTGGGATATTGTTTCGGCAACTTTCCTTAATCCTCAATTTGTATCAATTTGTATGTTGGCTCTAAGCACTTAAACATCCGGGTTTCGGGAGTATACATATGTCTAGCAAAAGGTTCACTTTGACCCAAGCGCAATAACTTTATCATTTTCAAACATATACATGTTATATATTCATCATACGAAGAACAAGTATTAAATTTTATTTTAATTTTAGGCAATTTAAAATCCGTTACAGCAGCGTTACAGCACACAGCCTTTTTCTGGTCTAGATTGGTTTGTTCAAAGATTAAAAATCTTTTTCTTCATGAAAAATGCGCAAAAACTCAATATACTATCATTTCCACCGAGATAGTGGGTACGAGGCATGAGGAGGACAGAGAATATAAATGCATCAAAACAAAGACAACAAATGTATCGTCCAAGCACCGTTTACAGATTGTTAATAGGGTTAAAAAAGACGAAATTATAACGAACGAAATTCGATAGAAATTATGGATTTTTCTCGGAATTGGTTAGTCCAAAAAATTCCAATACGAGTAGTTTTCGATTCTAAGAAAAGCTCTCTTCTGTTTCTTAAAATGTTGCTTCGTTTTGCAGATATTCAAAAGAGAAAACGACAAATGGGTCAGATTGACCCAAAAAACGTTTGAGTGTTAAAGCGTATCAAGTTGGCCATGATCCGGCCTACTCGGTTGTGGTTTTAGTTTCTCGGAGAAATAAAGTCCGGAGAAATTAGCAAATTGTTGCAAAGTTCAACGAGGCAATAAAAAAGAACAAAAATAATTTAGAAGAGAACACAGCTTATTTACAGTCGAAATAGTTTAAAAACAATAGAACCAGTGCAGTTCATAAGTACAATTATTGCAATGCACCTTAATGAAAGATGTCTTTTATTTCTTTTTTCACTGAAAAAAATCATAATTTTAAACTGCAACAGATTTTGACCCCATTAGACGGAGCACATCGCATACGAGTGGAAAACTTGCAAATTTGACAGCTAAAATTGATGTTGCAGAAAGACTGCTGTTGCGGGCCGTGTAATGGCGGAGTCACAAAGAAGGACTGTCAGTAATGTTGATGAATTTTTTCCAAGATCAAACCTCGTTGCTTTCCTTAGGAGTTTGTCACAAGGCGATGCCTCGTTTTGTTTCTCCATGTGCAAACTGTTCTCCTCCTTACTCTCCTATACACCGTTTCTTTCTAAACAACTGAAGATAAACTCGATATTTTGGAGTCGGAGAAAGTTTGGATACAGAATGCGGAAGTTCAGCTGAGTGATGAACATGTGCTTACAGTTGGTTGGTGTCTAGAAGCAACAGCCAATTGCCGGAGATGGAGTAAACACATTGTAAAACGATACATGATGCATTGAAATGTAAAATATTGTTATCGGTAAAAAGCTGCAGTGCCCAGTCTGACTCAGGAACCTTTGGATGATTCACAATAAAGCCACTCAACAAACACACCTCTACCAATAACAGATTTCATTCAATTAGCTAAATCACTTGCAGTAATGGCTTCATTTTCCTCTGCAGCCTTTGCTGAAGTACTTTCCACGTTTGGTAACTTGGTGGGATAAACGAGATGTTGCTATTTGGTATGGATACTAAATCAGTTTGAGGTACTTGTAAAATGTACCGTTATCAAGCTTAACTTAATTTTCTACAATGAATGATTACTTATAGCTTTCACACATGCAACTTACCTTTTATGTAACGGTTTGGGAAATGAAAACCATTCCGGATCATTTTCGGCTCCCGATAGGATCTTTACTGGCAAACGTAGTTCGAATTTAGTATGAGTTGCATATGATGGCTATACTCTGCGCTGAAGTCGTCGTATGGAGGATTGTCACTTTATTTCGTGCTATCTATTCTATTTGTTGCGAAAAGCGACAACCAAATGTCAATAACTCCACGTCACAGCGGAGATGTAAAAACTTTGGAAAACATAGCAATAGATAAAATCAAGTGTTTGTCCGATTGGTTTCTGGTTTTACTAATCTGCTTCTTTTTCATTCTCTCACTCTCTCTCATTCTCCGTTGTAGACTGCTGTTCTAGCAGATCGATGCCCAAATCGCGACCTCGGCCGGTGTCACACTTTCGCGGTGTGATGACATCGTCCACCTCCACCACCATCACCACCAGCACCGGCAGCAACTTCGTCCGTCACCAGCAGGAGGATGGGGGCGCCCCGGCGGCCTCCCCGCCGATCCAGGCACCGCCCGAGACGACATCGACGGTGACGAACGTACGGTTTGATCCCGGTGGCGGCGGTGGTGGGATAGTTGTCGGCGGTGGACTGATGGGAGAGGCCGGCGGTCCGGGTATGCGTGGTATTAGCAGCAGTGGCAGAAGGAACCAGCAGCAGCAGCAGCGCCTACTGCCAGAGGAGCGTGCGCTGCTGCCGGAAGATGGCGCCGGTGGACGAGGAGAAGGAGTAGGAGGAGGAGGAGCGGTAGGGGAGGCGGGATCGGTGCGGGAGCAGCAGCGCATGGTGGAGGAGGCGCGCCAGCGGGGCCGCACGACCGGCAGCAACGAGCAGCTGATGCGCATGGGCCGCTGCTCGCAGCTGTTCGAGGAGAACTACTGCCTGAACGGAGGCAAGTGCCACAACTTCACGATCGCCAACTCGACCATGCCGACCTGCGAGTGCGCCGACGGATTCATGGGTGAACGGTGCGAGTCAAAGTACTTGGATGGGACCTACCTGAGCATGCGCAAGCCGAAGATCCACATCGAGACGGCGAGCGTGTACTACGGGGCATTTCTAGCGCTGATGGTGCTGCTGGTGGTGTTCTACTACCTGCACCTGTTCCAGCACTGCCGCCGCAACAAGGGCAGCCGCCTGCAGGAGCAGCAGCAGCAGCAGCAGCAGCAGCAGCAGGAGCAGCAGCTGGTGCCGCCGCCGTCGCCGGCGCATCGGGAGCAGCTGGCTCGCGGCTCCTCCAGCCGGCTGATCCGCGCCGCCCGGGCCTAAGCGGCCCCGCGCAGTCGTAGGGTACGTCCCATCGTTAGCACAGGCAACAAAACAAAGGACAACAGGCCTGGCCACAATCTCAATTCGGCGGGGCCAGAGAAAAGCAACACAGCAAACCACGGAGTGTGCGAGTTCGCTCGCTCGAAACCCTCCGCTTGTACATACTATATATGTAGGAAAGATGAGGGAAGAGAAGTGCCCTCTTTCTCTTCGCCGAACCATCTTCATTGACCAACGCTTTCCCAACGTGACCCTTTCCGCTCGTGACGCGCTCCGCGTGAGGAACGCTCAAGCGCGTGCAGATCCGTCGCGTACGAAGCAAATGTCAACGCGCGAAGTGCGCATGGAAGGGTAACGGGCGGAAGGTTGAAATGAAAACAGAGAAAGAGAGACATACGAAAACAGGAGGGCGAGAAGAAGGAAAAAGCAAGAGTGTGAGTAATGCGAAAGTAAGCTAAGCTAATTCCTATATACTAGATATATAACTTAATATAGATAAAAAGAAAGCCTATACATATTAACAATGCCACCGTACGGCCATGTACGAAACGGATGGTAGCCGGTAGGATGTGCAGGTTTGTTGCAGGGAACGCGCGCTGTAGTACCGATGGCTTTCTGCAGCAGGACTAAGGAAGTCACTAGGGTACGTTCTAGTATTTCGTACCGCCACACACTGAAGGCTAAAACTTAAAGAACAAGGTGTGTAGGGCGCTCAAGCAAGCGCTGCAGCAAATCCGCGAACAGTGCGCGAACGTGGTGGAAAGTAACGTTTTCGAACGCGACCAGCTATCGTCCCGCTACTCTCCTGGTTGCCGCGCGCAGGAGAGGGAGTAAGAGAGATGGCAAGAAGGGCAACTCCACAGAAAGAAGCAAGGATCGATCTTTTATAGCATTTTAGGAAGGATGATGTCGGGGAGGCCGAGAGAGGAGACAGGTGAGAAAGATGACTGTGTGTGCGTATGGTTTCAACTGCTGCTGCGCGAAAGGAGAGCCACATGTGGCCGGCAGGTTAGCAGCCTAGTCCTTCGGCACGGTAGCCAGAACACCGCACCACAGTCACGTTAATACGAATCCGGCAAATGCGGTGAAGAAAACGGCGAAAAAAAGAAGAAAAACAAAAACGGCACAACACTTTGGACACTTATTTTTTATGTTTTAGATTGGATGGTTAAGAAAGGCGGATTGATACATGCGTGTGCTCTCACTGATAACTGTTGCTTAAAGTTCAATTGTGGTCGCGGATTTCCTCAGCTTCAAGAGAGCCAGGAGTTCCGGCGACCGTACGTTGCCTTGTTGCGTTGCTATTTCATTTCCCTATCAAATGTCCGCCAAATTTTGAACGACCACTTCCGATTCACACACTGGTTTTAAAAAAGCACAATAGTTGCTCACGGCTCCCGCAAACCTACAAACTTTTCGTTTTAGTTGTTTTAGTATCTCTCAATGAATTAATAATTAAAAAAAAAACAGGCCTAGAGCGGTTACATAGTTTTCTTATATATATTTTTTTATAACACTGTTTCGAGCGTCATAATATTCGCTCAGATTTAAACCTTTTTTTTTTAATGCACTTTAAGCCGGTTTATGGTATTTTATTTTTTGTCCTTCACCAGCTGCAAATGCTCGTGCTCGATCACGACTGCAGGAATTTCGGTGAGAATGCTGGTGAACATTTAGTAACGTTGTCCCCCCCGAAATCAACAGCTGACGGATTCTACTTTTACTTACTCACATCAAACTAATACAGATCAATAGGCGAAGGAATGAGTCTTTTAGGGTGCACACGTATCGCTCGCTTTCTTTCTAATGTAGCTTTGTTATAAATTGGCAACATCGAAACTGCATTGTTAGGGGTGGTTCTACCTTAAGAAAAGTTTGCGACAACGGCATAAATAATACTTAACATCTGAAACTACTTACTTACGATCAAACTATGTTCAAATCTTTTCGTTTTTGTTTTGTTGTTCCTTGTTGCAATACTATCGCATCGTTGAGGTTGACGGTGCCTTAACAATAGCCCGGACAGAGCAGACGGCTGCAATAGTTGTAAGAAAATTGAGCTGGACAAGTAAAAAAGAAAAAGAAAACCATATGATGGGCTATGGCTCTGCGCGTCGTGCATCATTATTCGGTAATTTGGCGTAGACTCATCCAGCATCTTGGGGAACGCCTGACGTTGTAGTACGTTTTAGTACTTGCCTCATCTCTCCCAATCCCAAACCAAGCCAGCCTTCGCCTCCCCGTCCGCCGTCCCCTGGCTCTCTACTAGGGTACTATACGCCAACGTTTGCCATCTCGGTTCACTGCGAGATGATTTTATATCGTGAAAATAGTTTTGAAAAAAAAAAAATAACAGTGAATGCTATCAAATTGTCGTACCCGTCGCATCTGGTGCGTCCTGCGGTTCCCCCTTTCTAGTGCTCGGCGTGGTTATGGAGCTCTGGCAACACATTTCGCGATGCATGGCCTTGTACGTTGTGCCTTCTTTTGTAAGATACTGAGGTCTGGTGTTCTAGAATGTGCAGGCATTCTAGCAGCTGATGGTGATTGCTAACAATAACGGTTTACAATATACAACAAAAAGTACATATACATATATAGCGATAATATTATATTCATCCATAAGGTAGCGAACTACGCCAAGAGAAGCGGGAGACGAGGTGTCGAGGGAATAGAAATCGGCAAGAATTTTACCTGCCGAGGACAAATGGGGGGTGGGGGGTTCGTCTGTGGGGAGGAAAAAAAAAAGCGAGCGTTGAGTTATGCGTAAGGATGCAAGTAACAGTATTATAAATAGAACTTAGAAGCGTAACGACACAACAAAAAAAAAAAAGAACAATCAAACTATAAAAGTTATAAGATCCGCATCGGCGAAAGTTTGTAAGGAAAATTAGAAGAATACGTGCTGCTCTTCCGACTGATGAAATGTGAACATTCGACGGGAAAATACCACCACTTCCATATTGCCTACTAGCAGGAAAAGCCCCTGACACGAGCGCTTCCGGTATCGCAGAGAGAGCAGAAACCTCGCTTGGTGCCTTTCTGCCACATTTTGCCTTACCTAATATATGCTTGTTTTTACACCAACATGTGTTTGCTCAATCCTTTTTGTAGGCAGCAAATCGCAACCAGGAAATGTGTTTGAACGACATGTTCCGGGCAGAATTAAGAAACATAGACAGAAGCATAAATCACGATGGTAGCTACTACACATTACATTTTCATTTAATTTGATAGAGATGGGGAACAGCAAATTCGGAAATTTTCTTCTAGCCCCTTCCTCTCGATGATATCGTTATAATTTTATGTGTTGCATGTTTTGCATGGTGCAACTCTTCAAGTCTCTTGAAATGTGGAGCCTATTGCTAACACTCCTAGAAAATGTTCTCGAATTTATTTTATTTTTAACACTTCATTTATCCACAATCATGAAAAAAAACTTTTGAAACCGAAACATTACGGAAATACGACACAGAATCAATTTTGCTGAAGGCAGCCACCAAGAGGTGTGAGGTTAGATGTAAAATTTTAACAATAGTCTGTTGCTCGCTAGCAGAACAGTTTTGTTTTTTTTTTTTAAATTAGACCACATGGCTACGCGACTCGAATGGTTCGTTTTTTTTCTAGGCGCTTAGTGCATATGTAGTACCCGTTAGGATCGACAGTAGGGGAAACGAATGACGCTTCACTTCATGTTTGGAAACGATATAAAACAGCCTTGTAGCTTTACCGAATACGTGTCGGTTGTTAGAAAAATTGTTGCGATTAATCCAGCGCCGGTTAGAACGGGAGGAATCAGAAACCACCAGGCTGCTACTGCGCTGCCCGTACGATCCGTTTTTACCCATTTGCACGCAGAATGGTAGAGCACGGGCGGATTTTATTTTTCCTTCATTTACAACCTTATCATTTATTCTTCTGTAGCGTGCTGGTTGGTTTCGCTTCGGCGACAAATCGGGAGTGTCGTTTTTTAAGGCTAGGCTAGAAGAAAAGAAAACAAAAAACTGATGGCAAAATTACAACGCCGAGGTACTTTAGGTGTGGCTGATATGTAGATGGAGACATTCGTAGCAATGCACTAGCGGAGAGCGCACGGTTCGGTGCTGCAGTTCGGTGCAGTGCGGTACTTTCGGATGCGCTACAATCGAACCATGGTTGTTAGAGGTGCAACATCGCCGTGCGGGTGATGCTAGTTTGATATGCTGGCGATCGTACATGCGTCGGTCTGACTAACATCACATCCTATACCATACCATTACCACAACCTTTGAAAGGCAAAAGCATACACAGGCACATATTGTAAACTTTTTGGTTCCTATCGATTTTAAGATAATCGTTAATGACGCTGCGAAGAGAAGGGGTCTTTTTTTTCTTTCTATAACAATCTTCAATAATATACATTATGCCCAACTAATGTAGCGTGTAACCGAGGAAGTGTTCTGTTTTTTTTGTTCTCGTCATGTATGACCATTCGATAGAGAAGAGAGTATCCGTACAGTGTCGCTCGGTGCAGGCCAAGACGAATGCAAAATCAAACAAGCAATGTCCACTTATAATCAAGCGAAACAACAAGTTTCGTAATTAACGTATGACTTCGTGTCGCATGCATCGGAAGACCGGTAGAGCGTGTGCTGTCGTCATGTTTCCTTCTACATTTGAATTTTTTGTACACAGGCTGATACCGAATTCAGAGCAAAACTATGGCCAAACAGTTGGGTAAATAGTTCGTGGTGGTGTTATGATAAGCAAAGGCCAACATCCGCACGCAGCATTGATCTGAAGGGTACACCCTGCCATGGAGGAGAGGGAAAACTGTCGTACCGAGCCAATAGGACAGGCAGGGTAGAGGAAACATGGCCAAAAAGGGAAGAAAATGTTAGCCCCGTTCGAATACGACTCTGTGAACTGTATCGCTGATTGTGTCAAGTTGGAAATCACATTCCCGGGGAAAACTATGCATTGCAATCGATTGCACACTGCAACCGCACCAAACGCGAACGGCGGAGCAGCATCAGGAAGGAAAGGGAAGGATACCCATATCGGTTGCATCGTGGAAGACTGATATTTTATGTTTTGTTTGCTTAGTTTTGTGTATCTTTCATTTTTTATTTTCTTATTTTTTATTTTAAATCGGCTACTGAAGCTGCCTGCAAAGACGGCAAAAGAGAAGGGAAACCCAATGCTGCGGCAGGAGGAAAAGCGTGTTGTTTCAAGCATCGCACTTGCAAACAATGGGACAGAATTTATAAAATCAAAACGAACGCGTATAGTTTCATGAATAAAACAAAGCACGTAAATCGAAAGTATCATGCTATGGTCTGTTTCTAGTAGGAGTAGATTTCTTATTTTATTTTTAACCTTATTGTGTTATTTATTTTACACTAGCATTTGTTCCCGGATTTTTGCAATCAAAGCTCTGTGATTGAAGCTACGTAGAAGAAGGACGTGAACAGCGTGTTCCCCATAATTGATTCCATAGAATCGGCTAAGTAAAATAAAAAAAAGTACTTGTAGTAAAAGTTTCCTAAAAAGGACGATTTTCCGTCGCGGATTTTCCGTCGCGGATTTCATAACGCCATTCGCAACAACATTCTAGTAGGCTGGGTGGAAAACTGAAGTCAAAACAGTTTTCGTAGTCAGCTTTCGGATGATTTTATCGCATTCTCGCAACCGCAGAACGCTGGTGGAGTGGAAAACGAACGCCTGAACGCCGGATCATATGCTGAATTGAAATACTTTACCCATTACTCGCTTCAACACCGCGGAGTAGACCAGATGCAGAAGTTTTGAAGGTGACGCCATTTGCTGAAAAAAATAAAATGATAATGTAACGAACGCTTTGACGCTGACATCCTGTAAAATGTAATCGATGATGCGATCGCATGCGAAACCATTCGTCCCAGTCCGGAAGTTGCAAACGGAAACGCCATTGCTTAATTCGCTTGAAGCTGCGCAACACTCTCTGGTAAGAGTGGCTGAGAAAAATAAAGCTTGTCCGCGTTCGCCGATGATCACATGCTGTAGGATACATGGAGTTTGCTGCACGGCTCGTTTTCTATGTGTTCTCTCTCGACTAATCCTTTTTTTTCCTATTCATTTTGCGCTTTCTTATGCAGCGGATATGCAAACTGCTGCGCCGACAGCGTCACTTTCGGCCCTTTCGCATTCGAATTCTGCATGCAACTGCATCGCATTGAACAAATTGGAACGGAACATTGCGGTCCGGAAGAATTGCTGTTCGCAGAGGAGGACGCACTGTGGACGCGTTGTTTTCAAGGTATGATTTGGACAGTTTTCGCGTCAAACATTTTTCCCATTGTACCCTCTCCCGTTGTCTTTGCAGGGATCTTCATTTCGCAGCCGTGCACCTTGACCCGGTGGGTAGAATGGTAACGATTCTAATCAATGTTTTCATCTCCTCCATGGCACGCTGATCAACTGGGAGCCGTACAGCGATGGGAACACGAACCATCAGTACATACCAGGCCATTTTTTGCTGTCCTCCACGTTTTTCACCGTCCCCGGTACTGTTTGAATTGCCATTAGGAATTAATGTAGTCGTAATGTGATATAATCACCCGATCGTAACAATCTTATCTTAAATCCATAAAATCAGTTGGTGTCCGTCTGCGTATCCCGAATGCACTGTGAATGGGAAAAACCATTCGAACGTTTGCTATTGCCATCGCTACGCTAAAAGTTTCGAAAAACCGGCAGCGCTGGGACGCAAGATTGTAACCGTCCGTTTGAACATGCACGGAGACATTTGCGTCGAAGCGAGACGTTATGGAGAAATATCGGTCGGGGTAGAGCAACAACTCTGGTTGAAAATCTCGAGAGATAGAGAGAGGTGAAAGCGCAGCACAGCAAGAGTGCGTACACATGCGCATTGTGGATCGTGCCCCCCCGCACCCGCACCCCGCTGGGGGAAAGCCAAGAAAATCGTGCTAACGCAAATGTCAGACGGCCTCCTCTGCTGGCTCGATGGATGGTATAGGTGTGCTCACATCGAAAGCCATCGATACATGCGCCAAAAATCGCCATCACGAGCTACAGCTCTCCTGGCTCTCCTTGCCGTCGTGCGCCTCCGTTCACGTTCACGGGAGAGTGCACTGTTCTTTTTTGCTTTCCTCCTGTTCTTCTTTTTTTGTTTCCTTCTTCGGTTTGAAATCTTGCGAGCGAATACCGATTGTTCTGAAAAAGGAAACGCTAGGGCCAGCAAAGCAAATGTCGCGCTCCGCTGACGGTGGGAGCATCGTCGTCTCCCGCTTTTATCCGCCGTCGCTCGCGCGCTAGCAAACGCGCGCACAGTTTTCCACCCAACGCTAGCGGATCCACCGGAGTCCGGCAGGCAACAACCACCAGCACGGGCGGGAGTCGAAGGAACGCCTTGCTGCTACTGCTCGGTGTCGGCACACGGAGCGAACCGTGTGCGGAGGGATTTGGCGCGCGCGCGCGGCAAGAGAGTGCTGCGACACGTGTGCTAGCGAAACGCTAACGGTGGAACCCATTCTAAATGGCACGCAAACAACCCCCCGCCGCACTCTAGTTTGTGGAGCGACTCCGTTCGCGTCAAGACACACCACGCGCCTAAAATAGAACATCCGGCTGCATCGGAAGGGAAGGTCGCCGTCTTGCCTCGCGCGTTTCGCCTTTGCTACCGCAACGACAGGGGCCATCATTTTGGGCTGCCCAACTAGCGAGAAAACCCCTCCCCCCAGCGGGAAATGTTTTCCATGTTGTGCACGGGGGCGACGATATCCTGGTGACGGTACATCCTTGGGCAGCCAGTGTGTGCGCGCGCGCGCCCGTGCGTTCGTTTGCGTGCGCCAGTGTGTGTCCGCGGTGGTGCTGTGATTGTAGCATCAGTGTGATGCCAAACGCGACTCGCGGAAGTGGTCACGGTGAGTGGTAACGGATCTGGCCACGCGCGTGTACGTGCTACGTTCCCGAAACCCGCTGGCAAGTGCGCGGTACGCGTCCGCAGAACCGTCGGCTTGCACACGCACACGTACCCCCGCCATCGCTGAGCGGGGCGCGGACGTATGCTTTTACAGCATTTCCCATTGTTTATTATTTACATAATCCTGTGCACATCGCAGCATCGCGGTGGTGTGCCCTCGGTGTAGGGTGCTTGTTTGCCTGCGGGCCGCCTGCGGGGCGGACGGGAAAAATCGCTGCTAAAATCGATACATAGGCACGGCCCGCGCAGGCGGGCGGCAAGCAGCAGCAGCACAGTAGTAGCTCCCCCCCATCAGCAAACTGCAAGAAGTGTTGTGGGACTGAACACAACATTCCCGGGGCAATATTATTATTACTTGACCAGGTGCCATCCAGTGCGGTGCGGTACATATCGATGCTGCTGCAATCAACCCGAGAGCGAGCAATCAAATCACAAGCAACAGCCCCTGAACGTATGACACCTGACCTACAGGCGGCCGCGAGCCTGACCTGAATCCTGCGTTCCCCGTGTGCCACTGAGAGCACTAGGAGGCGCTGGTTGCTTGGTGCTGGTTCCGTACAGCGGCTGGTAAGTGTCGACACCATCTCAGGAAGCTCGCAACACTCGCGTGCGAAAGGGAGTTTGGTATAGATGTATTTTTATTTCATTTCTATTATGATTATTATTTTTTTCTTTTAGATATTCTCTCTTACGGCACGTTATTCGGTGCGCTTGGTCTGCTCGGATGGTTACGCCATCAAGCGATGCAGTGAAAGTGCGGGGAAAGTGCGTGAAAAAATGTATTGCCTGTGTTTTTCTCTCGCTCCTCGCCCCCCAGTGCACATCGGGCAGGATCGTTTGCTTCTTTCGTCCTGCTGCTGCGGTGGGAAAGTGTACCGAACCGAAGGGCGCGGACTGCGGCGTGTGACAAAATTTTATAAAGGCGCGATTGCACGCCTCCATTGCGCACACGATGCTGCGAAGTTGCATAAATTTCCCGTCAGTCTACGTTGTTTTTGCTGCACTGCTTGCTTCTAGCGCTGGATTGCGGCGCGAAGCATTGCCAGTAATCCCCGTGGCTCGCATTTTGGTGGGTTTTGCGAAGGAAAAGCAATGAGGATACTGCTGGAGCTGGAGAGGTCGAGTTTTTCGCTTTGTTGCAAGCTTACAATCGTCCCTAAAAATCGCAACCAAAAATCGGCTCGTCTTGAGAACGGTGAATGCCAATTGTGTATGGTACGCTCTGAATGTGTGTGTGTGTGGGTGTGGGTGTGTGTGTTTTTCCAAAACGAGGAAATGGTATGTAACTGAAAACATCACTGATGGTGTTTGCGTCGATGGATTTTCAAAGCAAAAACTACTGTGCTACTTCGATCGAGAACAATCACTGTATTACCGAACAGGGGTTGCTAGTTTAGAGGACGACTGTTTTAATGTTTGTAAAACTTATCTTTACACTTATTAAAGATTAATGAACTTCGCGGTGTACAAGCTCAAGCTAGCAAATCCATTCAAACGGTTCTGAATTTAAAATGGCTATTGCACGTTGTTGATACGACAGCTTGCTTTTTAATGCTAGCATATTCTCCTGCCAGCTCTATTTGACTCGTTGAACGTTGGTTTTATTTTAAAACGTTTGAACCAGCTCTGAGAAAACAAAACAAAGCAAAAAAAACATCCCTATGTGACATGGACAGTTTTTGATAAACGGCACACGCTCCCTTTTGCCATGCGCCACCAACTTGAGCCACATGTTTGCAGTTAAATCGTTTTACTTGTCCGTTGCCTGGTCTGGTGGTGGTGCAAAAGGATCTTGTACGTATCGGCCACGGCATTAGCACGGCGAGGCAGACGTACTTGAATGTGTTTGCTCAAGTGTCCACAGGCTAACGTTGTCCAATTCCATTCTAATGTGCGCGTCCTTCGTTCCAGGGGTCGTCGGGGTTTCTCTGAGGCACCCGGCAGCTGTCTAGCTTCGCCGTCACAAGTGCCGCAGCGAGGAGGCCGCTTCCGTTCGACGCGCGACCGGCAGCCCCAGCCGGGCGAGGTCGCGGGCGCAATGGCGGAGGACCGGCGGCCGCTCGATCCCACCGTCAACATAAAGTACAAGGTGCAAAGCCTGCCGGACACGAACGACGACATCGGCCCGGAGCAGCAGCAACAGTACGATCGCGACGTCGCCCATCTGCTGCAGCGGATTCCAGCTCAGCAGCAGCAGCAGCAGCAGCAGCACCATCATCATCATCAGCAGTCGCAGCAGCAGCAGCAGCAACCAACGCCGCCGCCGCCGCCCGCTGCGGAAAATGCCCCTTCCCCCGGCGGTCACCAGAAGCTGATGAAGAGGAAACCGCACACCGACGATGGTGGCCACGCGCGGACGGGCGAATCGGCGAGCGGCGTCCACACCGATGGCTGCGATTACGATGACGAGGGCGGGGGAACGGGCGCGCCAGTCGTTAGGCCATGCAGAACTCCCTCGGAGATGGTAATCCCGTCGCCTCCACCACGGCCTGCTCGGAGACGGACGGATCCTTCCTTTGACGTTACTGCATTGATCTTGTGTTTTTCTTTTTTAATTTTCCATTCCAACTTGGGGCCAGCAGAAAAGGCACAAGAGCGCGTGTGGTTTTTTGTTTTCTTTCTTCTTTTGTCCTCTACATGCCACTCGCTTTATTGGTTCGTTTACCCTTCGGGTGCTTTTTTTCTTTTTTAAAGACAGATCATTGTAGAGTTACTGCCGCTTTCTTAGACGTTTGCGTTTGTTTTGCGTTACACACTTTACTAACCCTAGAACATCCCTAGAGCAGTCACGTTGCTGTCCTGTTGTTGGTAGCTTTTTCGCCGGCTTTGACCATCCATCGGTGTTATGTAATGTTAGTTACCGGACAGCTCTAACCCCCCGTGATGCTGCAGATAATTATTTCGTCCGCTATCAACAATTTGCGACTAACCAAATCGCTATGGTTTGTTAGAAACTGTTATTATAACTATGCTTCAGATGAATATCAATCTTCCGCGCGTATAATGTTAGCTCCAGACGCATTTATAGGTTGGCAAAAGCGTGCTCAAGCTGCAGGAAGTCACATTTCACCATGCTGAATATTTGTAATCTTCCCTCCATGACAATATCCAAACCATTTGCAATAAGTCTGTCTAGCTTTTTTAATCTTTAACCTTTAAAATATGATTCGTAGCACTGACATTCAAATCCTCAGTAGAAAAACGGCTGTGAATTAATAGAACTTTCCAAATCCGTTTGCGGTGCGAAGCTAGCTCCAATCAGCTAAAGCGGTTAAGCTTGGTAACTTTCTTGAATAGGGTTTTCTTGGAATGAATTATCTTTCTGGTGTACTTGATGATATGCCATTTTTTTGTTTTTTGATTTAAAAATCTAACCTCGTTAAACTTGAAGAAAATAGAGCTGAAAAGCTGTGGAAATCCACTGTGGGTGTTCTAGCGGTGTTCGGGAGGAAGCTGCATTTTACTGCATTTTATCAATTCTTTTGCTCTTACCTATATATCTCTTCTTCTCTTTCATTCTCTCTCTCTCTCTCTTCTCTTTCTCTTCCTCTTTCTCTCTCTCTCTCTCTCTCGCTGTATCTCGTGGTGTCGTTGGCAGCTAGTGGTGCATCTGATCATTGGTTTCCGTGATATCTGTGTATTTACACTTGTTCTGCCGCTTGGTACCTTGCTCGTTTGTTTCATCTCCGCTTACGTCTTCCAGCCAGAGGAAATTCACGAAACGCACTGTCGGGTATGGAAATCCTTCCTTAATTAAGCCCCCCCACCTCCTGAACTCTTCTCGCTCAGGCACACACACACACACACACACCGTGCGCTTCTTTTCCTTCCGATTGTCCATCGATCGAATGAAATTCCGGTGAAAAAAAGGCCCTGGAAATCTGGCGCACGACGGGTTTTTCGAACATGTTCTGAAGCAAACAAAACCTTCGTCCTTTCTCTCTCTCTCTCTCTTTCTGGCTTTCTCTCTCTCTATCTCTCTCTCTGTCTATCTCCCTCGCACTCTCTGCTATCCCAGGTGTACAACATCATTCCTTCGATCAGTGCCATCACGGGCGTCAGCCCCCAGCGGTACCTGTGGCGCGTTTCGATCGCGCTGCACATCGGGCCACGCTTCATCATTGCCTTCGTCTACCGGAACTGGTACCGCGCAATGGTGGACAGCATGAACGATCCGGAGGTAGGTAGCTGCACCCGGCACGAATGCACACAGCGCCCCAATAGCCCTTTCAACGTACTGCTTCGATTTTTTCCAGCGAGCCAAAAAGGCGTGCCGCATGATCAACGTCGTCTACTGGCTGAATCTGGTCGAGATAAGCGCCCTCTGCGGGGTGACGTACATCTCCAACAAGGAAAACTACCGTAAGTGCGCACCATGTACGTCGGGGAGAGGATAGAACATATAACAATGTTTCCATTTTTTCTTCCCCCCCACCGCAGCGCTGCACGAGAAAGTTTTCATCATCTTCATGACGACCTCGCTGTCGTACATGCTGGCGACGCTGAAGCTGCTGAAGCTGCTCCAGCCGGACGGGCCGCAGACGCCGAAGGAGGAGTCCTCGCTCCGCTACAAGCAGGCCTTCTTCGCCCTCTCGATCGCCAGCACAGTCGGCTTGATACTGTTCTTCTTGAAGCACCGCTTTCTCTGCCAGGATCTAGGTACGAGAGAAAGGGGGGTGGGGGCACACTCCTCCTCCTCGTCACAAACACGCACTAATCGGAACACTTCCATCTCCCGCCATCTTCTCTTTCTCGTCGCCGCGCAGCGTTCAGCTGGTTTGCCCTGTGCGAGTACATCGTGGCGTCCGCCAACATGGGCTTTCACTGCACCACCATGCTGGACTTTCCGACCGAGGATTTTATAATCGCTAAGAACGCCAAACAGTACAGGAAGCCGACCAGCGCGCTCGGGTGGAAGCTGGAGTGAGGCCGGCGTCGCGGCGCATCCACTAGCAGATGGCGGTAGATGTTCGGCGCCCAACGTCGGTTCGAAGGGGAAAACGGTGTTTGAAGAGAGGGTACGAGGGGCACACACACACACATACATTGACACACATGCACACACAGCAACAGCAAACTACTGCTACACTACGAACGGAAGAGGGGGACGGCTTGCGACATACCGGAACATGCGCGGAATGCCAGTTCCTCCAGTGATCCAGTGAGATTTGCCAAGCTTGCTTTCCTTTATTCAGGGCAGTGGCAGGGCAGTGAGGGACGGTAATGGCTACAGTAGTGGCCTGACGTTGCAGGAGGCACTGTGTTCCGTATCATCAGCATGAAGGTTTGCCATTTTGATGATTGAAGTCAATACATCAAAACCCGCATTAGAACCTAGTGTTAATATTATGTTTTAAATCTTTTTCTTCTCTTTACGATCCAAACGTCGTGCCATAGCCGTTATATTTTACCCCTTTGGAACAGAAAGGAAACGAGAAGAAAAAAACACCGTTTCATTTCGCCAAACGCGGACAACAACCGCATCTCCCGAAATTGTTTCAAGATGTGAAGATATGTTCACATGGTAGATAGTGGAATCGGCCGGTCCTTGACGGTTATGCGGCGAGTCCTTCCCCACACACACACACCCACACACACACACACTCACCAACACGCCCCTCGACACAGCAGGCCTAACGATGCGCGACGGGGCGCTCGTGTTCCCCAAGAACAAGTTGACAAGCCAAACACACACACACATACGCTGTTCGCACCTTCGAAGTAGAGACGTAGATCGGAAGAAAATCCGCCATAGCTTGCATTCGTTTTGCGGACGCTTTCTCTAACCTCGTTCCCTCTTTCCTTTTTGGTTTTTCTTTATTTAATTTTTTTTTTTTGTATCGTCAGGTTGTTGGAACGCAAGGGAGGGAAAAACTCTACTTGCACCCGGGGTTAGTTAGTAGCGCCAAAGGGGGGCGGCAAAATTCAAATACGAACCAAGTACAAGCAGCTTTCCACAGCAGCGCATCGCAGCTCATCGTGTGTAGTAGTGTGTTTCCCTCTGCGTGGGGGGGGGAGGCAGTGGAAACGCGTGCAGCATCGGTCAGTTAGTTAGTCAGGATTTTCAACCACTTGCTCCAAACCAAAACCGAAAAACCCAAAAAAACCAAACAAACAAACAAAGCGAAACAACAACAACAAACCAACAAAAAAAAAAAAAGGAGAAGTTATGATAATTTGTTTTCCTCAATAAACTTTAAGCTTTAAAATAGCTTTTGTTAGAACAAGTCAGAGCAAGCGATCCGTTAAGCAGCACGTGCGTCATATACCGCCATCGCATCTGAGTTCCGCGTGCCCCGCAATGCGTTTTTCCGAAAACTTCGAATTCCATCGGGTAAGGGTAACGGGGTTTTTCGCCACGTTTGCGCTCGTCCCCTTGCAAAATATAGCTGTAGGTAAATCTATCCTTACACCGCACATGTTTGTTTGACCGCCAAGAAGCCGCTCAAAACCACACGTGCCGATCGTGCCATCGTAAGTCGAAGAGAAGGGAGGGTTCCTAGCAAATGCGAGTGACTCGCCCACTCGCCCGGAAGGAACCGCGGAGAAAACCTCTCGAGCGGGGTTTTGTTACTCGAATACATTCCCCTCGCTGGAAAAAGGAAGGGTGTGGATTTTGTAGGGCAAATGAGATGATGTTTGATGTGAAGTTCCCTTATGAGACTCTTTCCACTGTTGCGATTGAATTGGCCCATCGTTGGTGGCATCTTTTAAACATGTATGGTAATATTCCTGTAGATCACTTCAATCCACACACACATACACACACACCTTCTGTAAGCCTAGTGTTTCAAACCGTTTGTAGTGTATAGTTATTTCATTTGTAAGTATTTCGTTGTTTTGCGTTTTTTTTCTTCCTGTTCTGCAATGATTTGTAAAGAAACGCGGATATGCTGCTGCCTCGTTGATATTCGATTAATCTTGTATCGTTTAAGAACTATTTAAGTGCAGTGATTGTGTACAACCTAGAAAAGAAGCAAGAGAACACACGATACTGCAAGCAAGATGGTTGGACGGTAAAGAATGTACCTGTTTTCCCCGATTTCATCCGATTCTAAAGGATCTTACTCTCACTCGCTCTTTCTCCACGCCTTCTCTCCGCTGTGATTGACATTCCTTTCTTTTTTTCTCATCCGGTCTTAGTTTTTATTTTATTTCTTTTGCTGCAAAACGGAAGTGGGCTTTTCACCCCTGCACCCCCGCCAAGGAAATATAGTTTGCGGATGGCCCAATCAATCATGTGAATGTGCTAAATTATCTAATCGATGTGTTGAAGAATGTGTTGAAACAAGGTTTAGACGGCATTGCACAAATAAACTTTTTATTAAAAATTAGTAGTGACGAACGATTGTTTTGCATAATGTTCATTTTATTGTTTGATTCATTTTGTTTTAAATCGTACTAACATCATTATTGTTCAGCATGCTTGGGAGGGTTTGGGTAGGTTTGGGAACCAAAAGACAGACAAACAAACAAACAAAAAGAAACAAAACGAATATATCGTCATCGTCTTAACTGGCTCAACTTGATGATCGTATATGGAACACATCCTCCGCGCAAAGTGTCTATCGACATTATCTCCTTTGAATTTTCCTCCCTGCTCCTCCCAGTTTTATCTTTTTTCTTCCCCTGTCCGGAACACTGCGCCGACCATCACGGCAGCTTTCGATTGTAAACTAATATTATAGTATTTTGCTGTTGTTGTACAGGAGTAGAGCCGCGCCATTAGATCCATTTCAACACGAGCGACCAACGAGGATAATTCGAACTCGATGCACCGGGCATCGCAGACTGTGTTCTTCTACTGGAAATCTTGAAAGGATTATTTTTTTTTCTCAGTACGCTTGAAAGTTTTTGGCAGCAATGGGGCACGGTGCAGCGGGTGCTAGTTATCCTTACCCTCCCTCATTTGCCGATCGTAGCACGTGACAAAGCGTGCGCCGTGGCTCGAGATTCGAAGGATCCGATCAGACGCAAGCCTAGCGTTAAGTTCATCCCTCGACGACAAATCATTCGCGCACAAAAGGAGGGGGTGTGATAGAGTGCAGCAATCCTGCACTCGACCGTGATGATTGTCGAACGAAAATGTTTGCGAAGAAAGCTTGTAGAAACTAGGATACTTATCATTTATTATTGTTACATTCAATTCGAGAAAAAAAAAACACATGAATAAAATGGAATAAAACACATTCACCTAAAAGCTATATGAAACCAGTCCTCCTTTCAAGCGGATGACTTTCGTGTGGGAAATTGGACTATTTGTAGATAGTTTAGTTTTACGTGTAATGGCTCGTATATTTAACAAATAAAGCACGCCCCAGCTAGAATACGCACGTAAGTCGAGGTGTACGCAGCGTCGCAGCGCGAATGCCTTTTCCGCCGTGGAATCTTGATAGTCTCTTAACAACTGCATCGCAGCTGTTTTACAACGCGTGACGTGAAACACGCACATCGCATCAAAAGCAAAGCCAACAGCTTGATTGTCGGAACGGACGAACGGTAATCGTTTATTTTTGTCCCGTATGGGTCCTGCTGGACTATACAAAACTACTACGTAGAGTTTGAGAGATTCGCCACGGTAGGAAAAGGTATTACACTTCGCCTCGGGCCCGCCCATCCCGAAACGGGGCAACGCAAACGATTCCAGAGGCGCTCCGGGACATTCCATTAAGACTAGCATCTTGCGCGAAACGAATGTAATAACATCCATCCATCATGCTTTTCCGTAACCGACGCCGTGACACGCACCGTTGGAGGAAACGCACAAACGGGGCAGGAGACAGCGTGTCCAGTTCCAGTGTTTCGTCGTGGGCACCCTAGACAGCCTGTGGCCTGTTCCCCCGTACTGCACGTCCGCCGGGGCCTTAACACCATGCATATGATGAATGGGAACTACAACGTAAGGGATCAAAAGGTTACGTGTGTAACAAAAATGGGCTGCATCGTATCGAATACATATAATACAGGTTGAAATTCGTTTGTACCTCACAGCTGCAACCAGCACCGCACAGCATGTGCCTCTGCTGGGACAGTTGGTGGTGAGTGCCGCGCATCAGTAAGCAAATGCTGCCGTCCGAGCAGGGAAAGTTCAAACAGTGTGGTTGAACAGAAAACGAGCCGCCAGGATGGCCTAACCATGCATGTTACATGAATTTCATGATTCTATGAAATGATAATGCTCACAAAATTCAACATCGAGCATCGCTCGTCAAGTACAGGGCGATCGTAGATCTTTCGTAGGCGCACGCTCCTGCTCACTATATTATGCACACCCTTCTACAGATACAGTTGCTCACACTGGCCATGCTGCTTAAATCAAATCAAATTTTTTTTTCCTAGACCCTTTGTTTTAAAATCGATCATGTTACGTTTTTCGGTAACACATTGTTTTCTGATTTTTCTTTTTTTTTATTATTTTAATAGGCACTGTGATTAAAAGGAAACTCTTAATTTTATTCAGCTTTGTGCTTTCTTCATAATATCCTGTTACCATTGCTTTGACCGTTCGCTTTCATCTACCTTTGTTTTTTTTTTTATTATTTGTTTTACGACAAATTCCAGTAAAATGGGGTAGCGGAACGGTTTGACCTTTATTTCTTCTGCTTGTAGTTGGCCTGAAATACTTAATGAATACCAGGAGCTGCCTTTCAATCACGCAGTAACTGTGTGCGGGTGTGTAGAAGGATCATATGTAGATGCTGCGGCTGTCGTACCTCTTTATCGTCCGCGATTCGCCTAGTTTCGTTACATTACAGAGAATCGATAGCTTCGCGGTTGGTATAAGTTTAAGAATATTCATACGTTTTTCTCCTGTTTGACAGATGTTTGTACAGTAAATTGCTCATCATCCTCTACAGCAAAAGTCTCAGACACAAGGTGGTGTTGGGGCTGACGAGTGCTAGGTGCGACGTGGCTGCCGTCGCCGACGACGGCGAGGCCGCTGCCGGCGCTGGAAAAGCTGGGGCCGGTTTCCAATGCCAGCGACGGTAGCGGGGCTATGCTGCCGGCTGGTGGGAGCAGTAAATCCTCGTGCTGTTCGATGGTTGGCGAATGCTGTCCTGCCGTCGCTAGCTCTTCCGCCGGACAACAAGTACAGTTTGCGACGACCGCCGGATGCTTGACCATGCATTTCGAATGCTGCCGTGGCAGGGCAGGTGGGCAGAAGTCGCCCATGGCGATAGTCGATGCGATCGAGGCGTGGTTGGGACAACTTTTACGACTAGCACTCGTCCTAATGTTATCGATGCTACCTTTCTTACTGTCGCTGCAGTTACCAGTAGTAGTATTATGATTACTTAAAATTACGCTGTAGCTGTTATTGCCTATACTACGGTCCGCCTCGTGATAGTTAATTGCTAGCTATTCTTTCACCAAGCGGTAGATATGATGCTGAGCCCCGTGTTCAGACGTGGAAACCTCGAATACGAACGCCACACATAGCAGTGTTTCATCAGTGTCTTTGTTGGATATAACCTATGAAACACAGAGGCATGTTAGAAAAACCACCAGCCGTACTTCTCGATCGGATTTTGTGCAATCGCGGGGGGAGGGGCACGCTTACCTGCAGGATTGTAAAGTTTTCCAGAACACTGTTCATCATGTACTTCTCAGGAAGGTGTTTGAGCTTATTGATGAAATTTATCATGTAGTCGCACATGGGTGATCGACTAATCTGATACACGTAACGGCCGTTCTCCATTCGGGAGTATTCAGTTTCCACCTTTTCGACAACTTGCTTGCCGAAGGAGCACACCTTTGTAGAGCAAGTAATCACCATGTTGTCATTGCTCTCGTAGCTAGAAAAGAAACGTTGTGAATAACAGAAACAGTTGCTGTACTGCTGTTGCTGTACACGAAGCGGAAGGCCACACTCCCATTTGGTCGCAATACTTACTGACTGCTGACACCGTAAAAGGCTCCAGCGTCGTTAGCAATGTTTGTGTTGAGGTCCGCCCAGAATTTCACGAGGAAGAACGCATTGCTGGGGCCCTTCTCGTACAGCTCCTTGAGACCACCGGACTTCTGCGGGAACTTGTCGTAGATTTCTTTCACCTCGACAGACTCCAGCGAAGGGTTAGCCGCTGTTTCGGCTATGTGCACAAACAAATGTTTGTGGTACTGCACAGGAAAAGTTTGAGAAAGTGGTACGTGTGAGTCACGCGCGTAACATGACGGATCGAATATGTTCGTCCTTTAGCCTCAAGCATTCTTTGCTTCATCCTTTCTCAGCAACGTGTCGTTAGTGTAAACTTGAACTCTTTTACGCATTAAAAGTCGTTCAACTAGCCTAACATTGCTTCCTAATGACCAAAAACGTCAACTTTAAGTTGCGAACATAAAACCTTTTAGCAATATCTCCCATTAAGTTGGAAGAACTGGATGTAATGTTCTGGTTTTGATATCCTCACTTCTCTCACAAAGTTTACCCTTCCTTTACTGGTTTCTGAACGCTACTTACAGTTTCGTCAGCACGCAGCTCCAGGTATGCGCTATACTCAACCAGACGAAATTTATGCGTTGCGATTGCTCTTCCCTCCCACTGGTGAGCCGGCTGCAGTCCACCGTCCGACACGGTGGTTGCCGTTTTCATGGGATACCCTGGTTGTGCAAACGGCTTAACATCCTGCGAAGTACTCGGCTGCAAACCTGGCTGCCAAAATTGCTGCCCGGAACGATGCGAAGGGAAATTTGTAAACATAGCAATGGGATGCACTTCCATAAAGGCAGCTTCTGCCGATGTTTGCGTGCCAACTTACCACTTTCATTTTGGCCTGAAATTCGCGCAGCTTCCGTCTAGCTAATACTTGTATGTGCGAGCTGACCTGTTTCCGAGTTCTCGTTTTGCCCGTGCGCAGCTTAATGTATCGAGCTATCAGCTCGTTGCGGCCTTGCAAAGACAACAATTGAATTGAATGTCAACAATTAGAATTAGAATACGACTTAGCGCACTCGTCTAGCATGTTGCGAGCCTCATCCGGCAACGGCCGGCGAGAGTGGGAAGGGACGGCGGGTAAAATATAGCACCCAGTCCGGGTGTTTCGACGATGCACAAATACTTACCGTACATTTTTCCTTCCTCCGAGAGGATGATTTTTCTTCGACCGCACGGTGGGTATATGGCAAGCGCCTCCTGAAAACTCTGCTCGATGTCCGGACTCCAGACGCCTTCCGCATCTGCTGACGAGAGATCCTTTTCGTCCTAACACAATAGCTCGTGAGGAATGGGGGTTGTACGGGAATAAACCGGGATGATGCAGAGTCGGATCGTGGATGGGGGGGGGGAAAGGATAACGCACACGTCGGTAGTACAGTGAATGAAAGTATAAGAAAGAAAGTGCAAGAAACATAAAACAGAATCTTCCAAGACTATCGCGAAAAAGAGGTGCTGTACAAAGCGCTACACAACATTCACTTCCACTTCCCGTAAGGGCATATTACGAGCCGGGCATATTGCTCTTAATTGAGCAATTCGTCGAATAATGAATAACTCATTATACTCACATCCTGAAAAAGAGAAAAAGGACACCGTCAGTAAATGCGTATTGGTTCGTACGGTAAGCAGTTCGAAACAATGTGGAGCAGGGTACGCGAGAATGAAAGATAGCTGGAAGGTGCTGAAACTTCGGAACGGTTTCGGAAAGATGCGTTTTCTTTTCACAGCACCATAGCGGCGCACGCAATTTTCACCAATTGTACGCACGTTTGCAAGTGGGTCCATTCTTCGTCCTTCGGAGCTAGCAGTTGGTGCAGGCGTCAGATTTTGCGGGAACCTTTTGACAAAAAGACCATGCGCACTTTAGCACCGCAGATTATGCGTTGGTAGGTCACAGGGCTTCATACAATCGTTGCCCGCAACCGGTTAAGCGAAGCGGTCTCAAGTTTGTCCATGTTGGCAACCGTGCGCACCCCAAGCAGACATTCAGTTTTCACCGCTGTTGTGGTTACATGTATGTCATTTACGTTTGGCAATCTATTTTGATCGATCGGATTTGGAAGAAGAAAAGCAAATGAACTGAACATGTTGGTTGCACGAGTAATAAAATCGCTCCAATTTCCCATTCTGCGCGACTAGAGTCGTGCGATCCTCGTTCACACTAGTGCAACCAAAGGGCGACCTGAGTTGCGGAGATTTAGTTGCCTGAATGGGGAACGCGGCTTAACAGGTGGCGGGCAACGATTGTACGCCTGGGCACCCTGTAGGACAATTGCAATATTGACAACTGTGCAACGCATGTATCAATGGACGCTATTCGCGGATAGTTAGGCGAAAATGCGCTGATAGCATCGTTCGGCAAAATGATTACTTGCGGCATAGTCGCAAGCAAAACCACCACTGGCATTAGCAAATCATCGTTTGCAGCCGTATTGCAAGAATATTAACAAATCCCAAAATCGAATGACAGTCAAAACCTGCATGTCATAAGGGCCTTTTAGGCTGCGTGCGCTTTCATAGAGCTAGGTTCATTCGCTAGGTGAGTTTTTAGAGAAAACCTGCATGTCATAAGGATGTTTGCGATTAGGATGGGCAGTTTTATAATACAGGGCTGCGTGCGCATTCATGAAACTAGGTTCGCCTTGTGAGTTTTTAGAGAAAACCTGCATGTCATAAGGGTGTTTGGAATGCAGGACTGAAAAGGGCCTTTTAGGCTGCGTGCGCATCCATGAAACTAGGTTCGGCTTGTGAGTTTTTAGAGATTCTTTAAAACTTAATCAATCAATATCAGGTTTAATGCAGCGCTGTACTCGGATTTGGTGAATTAAAATGGACTCAGTGCACTAATTGCTAGGCATAAATACCATGGGGACAATATATTACGAAAATTAAAATATCCTCTGTAGTCATTAGTCCAGTTTGCTACAGCACTTTGCTTGCTCCAATTAAGTTTTGTTCCATATTGCAATATTCGGTAAAGTTATTATAGTCATAGCCACTTCAAAAATCCAAAAATGCATTAGCTTTTTGAAAAAAATGAGCCTGAGGAGTTAAGACGCCATTTCTTTAAGGGTCTTGCCGTTCCCCGTTCCAAAAACCTATGAAGGGTTGTGCAGTACCTAGATTTCTGACTAATTTTTGACATTTGCTGCTGCTTCCGGAAAGACGCATCACTACTGCCACCCTTAGCGCTGTGAAAACGGTCTTTTCCATTCTGGAGCTTGAGCAGGAAGGTTGTTGAAGTACATTCTCGCTAGTGGAGTGCAGTGATATTCTTTTGATTCTTTTAAGTGTGTAGTGGGTGATAAATTAAAGTGTTCAATTTCACTATGTAAGGTAAGCGAAAGCCGTTTGGCAACTTTTTATGTTGATTAAATTAGATTGAGATTGCGTAGAATAGAATAGTTGTGTGTGATATAGATTCATATGTATAACTTACATCGCTCATGTCGCCAACATCCAGGTGCTTGGAGCCATCGACCCCGGGTCCATCATCCGGGACCAACGATCCGGCCGTTGGTCCGGGACCCATTTGTTGCCACCGGGAAGAAATGGTGCTGGCTGCCAGACCGGTATCTGAGAAACCGTAAGTAGAATTATTTTACTAAGGATACTTTGATCACGGCGACATTTTTTCCTTTGCATAAGTGAGGTTAGGATAGGGACGCCACCGCGTTACCGCGCAAATTTTTCTGTAATTTTCGTAGTTTTGTGTTGTAATTGTTGCGAATCGCGCAAGTCTACCGCGGAAATTTGTCGATGCGTGAGGGGTTTTACTGTTTTTTTCTGTTTTTGTGCTCGTCGTACCCAAGGGACGCAATTCGAGCTAGTGTTCGATTTCCATCGATTTTCCTCGTCCACTTGAACGAACCTGTCGGTCGCTATCCGCCGCCATCTTACTTTACTCTGTCGCGCGCGTTTGATCGCTTGCACTTCTAAGTTAAGTAAAACCCTTATTACACGAGGATTTTATCTGTAATCTTTGCCCAGAATTTTTCTGCCAAACGAGTTTGACGGATACATTCCTTCCTCAAAATCGGAACCAAGCACCAAGCAAGGTCCATCATCAGGGACCAACGATCCGGCCGTTGGTCCGGGACCCATTTGTTGCCACCGGGAAGAAATGGTGCTGGCTGCCAGACCGGTATCTGAGAAACCGTAAGTAGAATTATTTTACTAAGGATACTTTGCTCACGGTGACATTTGTTCCTTTGCATAAGTGAGGTTAGGATAGGGACGCCACCGCGTTACCGCGCAAATTTTTCTGTAATTTTCGTAGTTTTGTGTTGTAATTGTTGCGAATCGCGCAAGTCTACCGCGGAAATTTGTCGATGCGTGAGGGGTTTTACTCTTTTTTTTTTGTTTTTGTGCTCGTCGTACCCAAGGGACGCAATTCGAGCTAGTGTTCGATTTCCATCGATTATCCTCGTCCACTTGAACGAACCTGTCGGTCGCTATCCGCCGCCATCTTACTTTACTCTGTCGCGCGCGTTTGATCGCTTGCACTTCTAAGTTAAGTAAAACCCTTATTACACGAGGATTTTATCTGTAATCTTTGCCCAGAATTTTTCTGCCAAACGAGTTTGACGGATACATTCCTTCCTCAAAATCGGAACCAAGCACCAAGCAAGGTCCATCATCCGGGACCAACGATCCGACCGTTGGTCCGGGACCCATTTGTTGCCACCGGGAAGAAATGGTGCTGGCTGCCAGACCGGTATCTGAGAAACCGTAAGTAGAATTATTTTACTAAGGATACTTTGATCACGGCGACATTTGTTCCTTTGCATAAGTGAGGTTAGGATAGGGACGCCACCGCGTTACCGCGCAAATTTTTCTGTAATTTTCGTAGTTTTGTGTTGTAATTGTTGCGAATCGCGCAAGTCTACCGCGGAAATTTGTCGATGCGTGAGGGGTTTTACTGTTTTTTCTGTTTTTGTGCTCTTCGTACCCAAGGGACGCAATTCGAGCTAGTGTTCGATTTTCATCGATTTTCCTCGTCCACTTGAACGAACCTGTGGGTCGCTATCCGCCGCCATCTTACTTTACTCTGTCGCGCGCGTTTGATCGCTTACACTTCTAAGTTAAGTAAAACCCTTATTACACGAGGATTTTATCTGTAATCTTTGCCCAGAATTTTTCTGCCAAACGAGTTTGACGGATACATTCCTTCCTCAAAATCGGAACCAAGCACGACCGATTCCGATTTGCATTTCGGTTGCATTTTGCTCGTATGGATGAAAATTCATACCTTTGGCTATTGAAAAAAATCAAATCAAATGTGCCACAGCCTATTTTGACAGTTTGTTGAAAGTGTTAACGTACAGATCCGAACGGGGATCAGGAAGGAGCCGACCGAAGACGGAGTGGTTTTTAAGGTTAAAATTTATATTCCGACCAAACGGGTAATTTTGACCGAAGTTCCATTTGAGTGTGTGCACATGTTCGAATGCGGGTACGCGACTAAAGGATCAGGTAAGTAGACAAACTGAAGGTAGTCGAAAATTGCATTCAAGTTTTGTTTTTGCATCATTTTAAGCGCCCGCATAGATGTTCCAGAACTAGCGAAACGCATCACGAAGTGCAGTACAACCGCGTGAGGTCTTCCCAGTAGCAGAGCAAAAAGTGCAGTCCCTCCGAAGGAGATCCGGACAGCGTCCAGAAGGTTCGGCAGTCCAGGAGGCCAACGTAAAACATACTAAAACTATATATGGCAAACCATTCGCTCCTGCCCGCTTTGTATGGCGAATGAAATTGTTTAATAAATAAAAATATTTTCATGAAAAATTTTCATTTTCCGTGTTATTTGTAACAATACTTTTAGTTAGGATTCATCAATAGAATTTATAATGTACTACTTATTATAAAAGATCAATGGCGGTGAGAGGATAGGGTTCATAAAAAATAAGAATATTTTTTTAAATAATAATAATAATTAATATTGAATAAAAATATATAAGGATTAGAAGATAGAAGATTGCCATCAGCTCGAGTTCTGCCGAAAAGTATTGAGAAACGCAGCACCGCAGCACTGTTTCCTTCGTACCTTGGCTTCTCCTTCCTTGGGGAAAATTCTACCCGCTCGGGATAATTGCTTGAACGCGGTCGGATTTCGTAGGATGTCGCCTTTTGCACGGGGCAACGGCAAACCACGCCAAAGGTTGGCAATGGCAATCAGTTCCAAGACGGCCACTTTCCGTGCTGTGTGATTTTTAACGCGTTAAAAATAGCATCCCCTGCGGCGAATCCGCGAAAACATAAAACCGAGGAGTTCCATCCCGTGTGCCGCGCTTCAGAAAACATAGCACGATTTTGTGCTTCAACCTCAAAGCTAGTTGCCCTCAAAGACAGTAGAATCAGAATCCCCTTCTCAAAAAAAAAAAAAAAAAAAAAGGAAAAGCAATAACTTGAGTCCACACTTCATTCTAACGTTCGCAATAGTATAGTGTTGCTTTCACTAAATAGAGCGGTATACTATTGCGTTTTTCCTCCTTTCTTACCGACAATTTTGCATAATACAGAGATCATTAGGCGGACGCGGGAAGATATATGAGAAAGGAAGAAAGCTACAGTTTTCCATGCAAAACCGGTGTGGGTTACGAGAGGATCTGGTAATGGTGCTTGATGGAGGATTGCGTGCAATTGTTCTGTAAACCTGTTTCGCATTGAACTACATCGTAGAACTTAATAAATCGGCAGCGTCTGCCGGTCGTCAGAAGCGAGCTTCTGGGGCAACCTCGGCGTCGAAAGGTTCTGCAGAAACAGGAACAACCCGTGGATGGTCGCCTCCCCATTCGTCTTCGACGATAAGCATATTAAACAGTGGCTAATGTTTTGCGTCTTTCCGGGAGTGCTGAAGTAAACAATCAACTGCACCGATAATGCAAATCTACAGGCGTGCAACGGTAGCACAAAACTAACTAATATCTAACTAAGGAACGCAATCATTCTCGGGTGATAGCAAACCGGCTACAGATAAGACGGGCCAAATAAAATAAATCATCAACAAAACTAAGCGTTAACACAGAAACACTCATTGTCATGCACTCGTTTAGGAAAGAAAAACGAAAATAGAGTAACAATAACATTGGGCTGGTTAATTTAGAAACATTTACCTCCAAAAATTAACATTTATCAGCGAAAAACTGATCGACAGTGTGTGTGCCTTTTGGTGGTTGATACTTGATGCCCAGCTAGCTGTCCGTTTTCCTCTCTGTTTGATGTTAGGATGTTTTCCCGAATGCCGGTGAGATTCGCTTTCTGGCAATTTTCTATGCCTGCTTGTTTGCTACTGTTAAACCTTTTGTTTTTGCAAGCGAGCTCCAGCAGTTTTTTGTTTGTTTGTTTGTTTGTTTGTTGGGTTTGAACAATATGATCAGATTCACTACACACTTTCTTGGGGCGATAGCCACCGCAACAGGTAGCTCAATTAGCAGATAGCTGGAACTGATCGAAATCGCTGTTGAAGCAGTCGGGGGAAAGGAAAAATACGAGAAAGCTAAAGGAATGGCTAAATGCTTCCGTGTTAAGTTTAAAACATTGTATTTGCTTAATGTGTCCGCGGTACAATTCTCCACAAGGGCATGTTGCATCGCCCCAAACATCCCCATCAAACATCTACGGCTATAGGTGGTAAGAATCGGGGGAGTGTAGATTGATTCGATTCTCCGTACTTGATTGACGTTATCGACGCTAAGCGAACTAAGTGAGCATTACTTTCGATACCCTAGATTTGACTGTCGATATCTTAGACTTGCGACGGTGCGACGGGAACACTTTCATACGCATTCTAGCCGTCGTCAAGCTGCACGACTTGGCGTGAATGCAAGGTTGATGCTCTGGGGTGTAACAATCAGACAACTTTCAATATTTACCATTCGAGAGATACTACAGAAACTTCCTTTCAAGTTAGACTTCCGGTAAATATGCGGTCTCGTGCATGGTTTGCCTTGCTTTGAGTTGAGTTGAGAAAGATCAAGAAGGTTTTGACTACATTTTAGTCATATCCCCATCCCTATGTGCATGGTGTGTGTTTGTTTTATTTTTCCATTGATAGTATGCGATCGTTGATTAATTATTTATCTATGCAGCCATGTCTCGGATGACTAGCTCTCCATGTTGGCACAGTTGTTTTGTGCGCGCGGGGGAAAAGTGTTGTTCTCCACCGCATTTCAGCGTCATCATATTCCAATTGCTGATAAGTGTCGTGATACAGGGATGGCTCGTATGGCAGGTTTTTGTTGTTCCCTGGCTTGCAACAACATGGCTGCAACGGCATGAACCAACGGTTGGGGGCCTTCTCGTCAGGCGAACAGGCAGTCAGAATGTTTCCATCTTAGCTATAAAACTTTACGGCGGTGGACAATCGACTCAAGCCTTTCCCCGCTTTGCCAACCAGTGAAGGGTGTCCAGTGTCACCAGCTCTTAGCTCCAGTCGTGCTAATGGGGCTGAGCTTGGGGAGGACTCCTCTGCAGAGACTGACGACTTTCTGTTCCGTTTCTTGGGTTCGGTTCGGTTGGTTGCTGTTCTACTTTTGCTGCTTGTTTCTGTCTGAAGCGAACAAAAATCGTCCACTCGACAGTAATCAATATGAACCGCCTTCGGGTGCCATTTCGTTTTGCTTCTCGAGTTGCTTCTTCCTCTGCCCTCCTCCGGTCTGCTATGCAAACCCCCCGCCCCACCCCCGCCCACACTCCCTCTCTTCTTCCCTCCCCTCACCTCAGTTGGTGGTGGTGGTTATCCTGCCACTGTGCATAATTTGTCACCCCGGTTTCTTAACACAAAACTTGCAAACTTGTTGTTCTGGAACGCTAGCTCAGCCGTCAGAATGGGGCATCCGGGATGGGATATATACTTGCGCCCTCTCAGCAACTCTCCGGCCGTCAAGTTCGCTTCATGCGGCGAAGCAAAAGGGTTGAAGATGAAAGCAGCAGCAGCCGCGTGCCAGGAAAAAGGGCCGCAGCATCGTTTTTTTTTCTTTTAAATCTATTCGATCGTTTTGTACACTCGTCTTATCTTTCCCGTTTGCTCTTGGGGGGGATGTTACGAATGGAGCAAGCAAAGCCGAAGCGAAAGGACAGAAAAGGAAAAACAAAAAAACACAACGCAACGCGTTCCTTGCCACTGTGCGCGCGGGCGGGGGTGGGATGGTATCACTCGGAAGGGGGTGGGCGGCGCAAGGAGCTGGTTGCTGGTGTCTTTTCTTTTTTTTTTTTTGTTCTCCCCCCGGGGCGCGTAACTAGAACCGCGAAAGCACCGTAACGTAACAGACGCTCCTGATTTGATAGTCCACACTCCCGGCCAATGTATTTTCACATGCACTAATCTGTCTCGGTCTGTAACGGGCGGGGTTGATTGGAGGTACACGAGATCGAGCGATTTACGATTGAGTGTTGGTGGGGAGGGGGTGTCTCGCACCCGATTGGCTAATGGCGTCGAGATGAGTTGATCGATGAATGGATGATTCACGAAATGCGAACTATGTAGTCGCACGCACGCACGCTGATATTTTTCACGATTGCTTCGACTTGTTTCTTTTTTCTTTTTCTTTTTTCGACGGAGTATCGAATCCGCGCTTTGCTGCACACCGCCCGACCGACCCGACACGACCCGACCTGCTGCCAACGGAAAGCAGCAGCAGCAGCAGCGAACACCTCAAGGTTCCGCTCTGGGTTATTTTACGGGCAGGAAACGCAATGACAAACACACGCGCAGCAGCAGCAGCCGCGTTGAGTACGAATTCACCTTATTTCGTAACCGCGCGAGTGCACCTTTAATAAGTTAACAGTATGAGTAGATTGTTTCGCGCTGGCTGGCCACCTCTCGGTCCACGACCGCATTCGATGTGTGATGCGGGGCTCTGCGATCGAAAGAACACACCCTAAAACCGGTCCGCGTAGCTAATGCGTGTGCCTACGTACGGCGGTGTGTTGGTGCCGATGTTGATGGTGTACCCCCGCGTGGCCATGTGAGCGTGTGGCCAGCAGTCCGTGCCCGGAACCCAGCGCACGGCGCAGGGTGTGTTTGTGACTGCCGTCCGTTTTCGTTCAACTTTTTACTCGTTTATTCAGTGAAACGTATCATTCACCAGCGCGCGCGCACACAGCGGCACACACGCATACAGAGGCACACGCAAACACAGACACACACACACACACACTAGCGTCGGCATAAAGAGAGTGTTAGGCATAATTGCTACGATGGAAACTCTTTCGAATTGATTAATGACTTCCAAACGACTCCCTTTTTGCTTCCCTTTTTGCCGTATGAGCACCACCCAGTAGCACATTTAAAGGATATAATCTAATAATAGGCCCTAAACCATACTACGTCGGAGTGTCTAAATTACTTAAAAATAAATTTAAAAAAAAAAACAACCACACCATTTAATTTAAACCCCCCCGAATGGTATCGGTAAGCTTGTGGTCCGGAGCCGTATAATCGACTGGTTAGAACTCCTTTCACCAACGCAAGCGAGGTTGCTTAACGATCGCTGTCTCACGAGAGAAACAATTAAACCATTTAGCGCTATAGAGAGATATTTCGCCAACCCATTCTCCAAAACCCAATCGTGACTCAGCCCAGCCAGGCCAGGAAAGCGGTCTAGACTGCTAATGGCCGTACTGGCCGTGTCCAGGTAGAAGAACGCAGGAATATTACGAAACCTTGTCGGCTGGGCTGTTGCTTTCGGCTTCTGGCAGTGCATTAGGTTGTTCGTGACGAATGACGTCGAAACACTCTTTCGATCATAGCCATCCGTGGGTGCTTAGGAAAATTTGCATGCACTTGAATGTGCCTTGTGCCATAATACATGACTTCTGTGTACGAGTTGTCGTTTTCGTCCACTAAAAGAACATTTTTTTGAATGCCTTTTTTGGAGTTTTTTTTAAACTTAAACTAAAACTTTAGCGCAGCGTTCGGGTTGCATACACCCAGTTCGTAGGAGAAGAAGGATAAGATGGCCGTGTGCCAACCAGTTCAACTAAGAATTATTAAAGATAGTCACTGTAGCACAATTCATTAAGCTTCTGAGAAACTAAGATTATGCTATTTTTGTTGAATTAAAAATAATTTAATATCATAGCAGTTCTGCTGAACAGAGCAAACTCAACGCCAAAGCCGTACCGAACAAAAGGTACAGAAATGACAGTTGCAAAGTAACCAGAAAAGGCGAACGCCACTTTTGCGGCAGCTCGGCGGGCTTAAAAAGTCAACTCTAGTCAATCCCTCAGAATCCACCAAGTAATATTTTAGAGAAATACAAAAGGCCGGTGTACTCCAAAACATAAAACATCATTATCGTTCGCGCGTTCTATAATCCGACGATCTATTTGTTGCCATTATTATTCATCCTTTTCTTTTGATCTGATGTTTCGAACGGAACGATTAGAAAGTGAACTCGAGTGATAAGACGGCGGTAGAAAAAGTAAATCTCGTCTCAGCTCGCGCTTAGATGCTGGGGGGCAATGGGTGCTAGCATGCGAGCAAAAAAGGGGAAAAGAAAAAGAAAAACAAATTAAAAAAAGTCTGGCTCAAGCGAAACTAATACAAGTCTGAACTTTCTTTTTAGCCTCAAGCTGAAGATGGAAAAGGGATTTTAAACGAGAGACGTCCACACAAATACTCGCTGGCTGCATTACCATCTCCTCACCGATCTATGTGTGTCGGTCGCTTCGGGCAGCCATCGGAGCAGCAGCAGCAGCAGCAGCGTACGTCACCAAGCAAAAGGTACGTTTACATTTATATTGCTTCACTGGCTTGCAAAGGTGGTTTTACCGTTCTCACAATTCCACGCGGTGTAGTATGCGTGCGTCCGCTTGATAAAACTCGACGCACGCAATGTGCGCAATCTATCTCTAATATTGGAACGACGGTGAATCAATTGCGGGCCCCCTTTGGGAAGAACGCAGCCGCGGTGATCGAGGGAAACGAAATCGAGCAGCGTTTCTTCGGTTTTGCTGTACGCTTTCTGTATGCGTGAGTGTGTTGATAACTTTTGCGATCTCCACTTTTTTTTTGCTTTGTTTGCGCTTTACAAAGGTGTATACAAATTAAGACATGAAAAAGCCAGCTTTATTGACGGCTTTTGAGCGAATTCTATCAATTGTTGACCCACACCGTGGGTTCATTTGATCAGCAAATTTGGGGATCTCTTCTGGGTTACATCCATTATCCATGAGTCATGCCAGGAACTGTGTGGACGGTACTACAGATGACACCTCAGTTGTTAATCAAACGATTAGTTCGAAGAAGGAATCGAGCACAATCTTGAGAGCATCTGCTTTCTCTCTCCCCGTGGGCACATAAACACAAACACAAATTAAGATTAAAGATATGTATATAATATTTAAACATACATGTATCGATACACAAACACGCACACACACATATGTTTAATTATATTAATGGACTATATTAATGGAACAACGATAATCGTCGGCCATTGTACTTAAGTGGGGGGGCTCTTTTGTGTTTGCTCCTTGATGGTTGTCATAAATAACACGCAGTTATGCATCAAACATTTGTCGGTGCGAATATGCAAGTTCATAGGCAAGCTTATCTCACCATTCCTGCATGGGGAATAAACGGGGTGAGGGGTGGTAACAAACCTAAACAACCTATCGCGGAACGTCCACAAACATTTATTTTTCCCATTGAAAATGGTCAAAATGATCACGTTTTTTGTTTGGTACGACCGATGCGTGTTTGGAGCGTATACATCCTCTACAGCACGAATGGAGAGAAGTTGCTATGATGTGTGTGTGTGTGTGTGGGGGGGGGGGGGGTAAATGTGTACGATCTGTGTTAGTAAACAACGCAGCGTTGGTGACAACGTGAATGGGAAATTCGTCGAATTTATTTTCCCGTGGCAGAAACACCTGGGCGGGAATGGTTTGGCCCAAAACGAGATTTTTTTCCCCCCGAGAGTGTGTTCTATCAGATTGAAATGCTGACGCTGAACGTGGTGTGAGTGATATCCTTGTAACACACAACATCTCGCTCTCTCTCTCTCTCTCTCTCTGTCTATCCTTCTCCCTTTCTTTGTCGGCTCTGCCGTCTCTCTCATCTCTTTCGTCTCTCTCGTCTCTCTCTCGTCTCTCAATACACCTCTCGACAACCGTTACAGTGCAATACATTATACATATTTGCTTTTGCTTCACACACAATCGCTAGCCAAACTAACACAAACCACGAGTCCGTTTTACTATTGCCTTGTGCAGTCATGATATTTTCAACTTCATTCTTGTCGGTAGATACACACGATTTTTTTGTTTTTGGTTTTTCGGCGACGGCAGCCCAGCACCTAGCCCGCGAAGACTTTTAGCGTTAAACTTTGCTGCTCACTCCTAGCCCTTGTTTTGGATAGTCGGATGGGTTAAAACCCGCCAGGTGAAAGGGGCCTTTGCGTTCTAGAAAAATAACAGAAAAAAAACACCGAACGACTCCGAACTTCGAACTTAACGCACCAACACGTTACAAGCGCCAAGCGTCACTAAACGTAATTGGCAGGAGTGATCTCGGGCTGGTCTTGCTTGCTCTCGACGCCTCTACACCTCGATGACGCATACACGGCTTGGCCAGGCCGATGCACATACACATACCCATAGACACCCATACACGCACACACGCACATACACATACATACATACACAACAGTAGTGAAAGGTGGCTCACAGGTAAAACAACAACAAAAAAGTGTTCGAGGTTCTCGCGAGCGTTGCGTCTACGGCGTATATAATACCGTTAGGAATATATTAGGAACTCATCCGACTGTCGCGCCGCAGTTTTTCGAGAAGCTGGAACTATCCAGAAAGGGCCCAAAGATCCAATGCACCGTGCTCATCTCATTCTCGAACCGAAAGCCGACGCGCCGCAATGGTTTTGCACAGAGCTGGGCAGGGGTTTTCAACGTCTCCTTACTAGTGCTGCTGAGAGGGCCTTTGCAATTGACTTATCGCATCCTGCAGCTGTCCATAGAATTAGAATTTCTTTCTACCTTGCTACAACCCGGGATAGCACGAAAGCAATTGAAATGCACAACCCAAACCCCCATACCGGATCCCTCGATGGCCGTCATCGATGCTACCATTTGTCACCATGGTCATGGTTTCATGGTTTGCTTTCTTATCAAACAAGTAAAATCTATCATGCAAACAGCTATGATTTCCTATGGTTATCTCAATCGAGGCACATCTTCTTAATTACTATTTTTCTCGTGCGTGCGGTTCCAATAGCAGTGAACCAGCACTGTATTTGTGTTTCCCACTACGCGGTCCTGAAGCGTACTTCCCATATGTATACGCTAGTATATATATAGATAATTGTATAAATGTATGGCATCGGTCGCTCAAAACAGTTGATGTGAATTGAGTGCCTTCCGCCAGCCCGTAGTTGTGTGCGCGCAGGGACACGCGTGTGTACACAGCAGGTTTTTGGACGTCGTTCGCGGTATCAAACAACGCGCACCCATCCGTAGCACGGATCGGTTTTCCCCGTGACTGAGCAGAATTAAAATAAACTGACATTTTTTTTTTTTGTTATAATTTTCCCCCTTTTTACCGTTCCGCCGTTTATAAGTAGACGCGCGCCGCGCTGAAGGGATGTAGCGTTTTCCTTTTGGCAAAAGACTTTGGCGCACGGATATAGTATATATGCAAAGAAAAAAAAAAAAATATACGAACGTCACAGCGCACACACCGGAGTAGGTACTTGCGTCCATTCGCACTGGCGGCCCTGGATACTATTTTAAAACAACAACAACAAAAACGTATCGCACAGTTCGCCGAAACTAGTGGGGTTATTTAATTAGGAAGATTTAAAAAATGTTGTACATTTTGATCATTAACACCAACACCTACTCGCTCAATGTACAATAGCACAATACAATCCCCCTCGGCATACCAGGATCGTCCAGATAGTCACACCACCAACGGAGCCCGAACGGAAAATTTCTGCAACTGCATCCGTATCTTGGCACTCCTGGTCGGTCTCAATGCAATCCTTGCTTGTCAGCTTTGTTCATCGTTGATTTGCCTGCCTGCCTTTTAAATCCAAATGTATAATTACGTTGGGCTGAAGGCTAGTATCATCGTCTAACGTTACTGGATGGGACGTATGACTAGCCTCGTCTGCCGTAAACCGTTTTCAAACAATTCCATAAGTTGCCATTAAATGATGTGAATGTACTTGGGAGAATTTATCTACTGCATCATCACCTGAATGAAACAACTGTCAATATTGGAGCTTTCGTGCGTGCGCCAGCATGTTCATTCAATTGCGACGAGTGTGAGTATCGCTTGTCTTACTATGTTGACCGAAGAAAGTTCCCGCGGATGAACGGGGTTTCTGGGAGATACAATTAAAGGAGCATGCGTAGTGATAATCCGCGCGGCGTAGGCAATTCACTGTGTCTTCGACCGACCCTTGCGGTACTGTTGGTTGTTGTGGACGCTGTGGACCACGGTTGCAATGTCCCGGACAGCTAGATGCGGCTAGCGAATGTATGAGAACAGTTTCAATTTACAGTACATCAACGGCGGCTGCACCTACTATAAACATTCTGTACTCTTGTTGTCGGAAGGTTCTTCTACCGTACCCTTCGGGCCTTCGAAATATCAAGCTCCATCAGCAGTTATTGTCTATGGCTATGCCTTTCCCTTGGTCGACTTTATTGTCAAACGACATCGAGGATCTGTTCCGCTTTGCCTACTAGATGATCCTTATTGAAGCCCTTTACAGCAGGTTTACATACAGGCATAGTCTCACCCCTCTTCTTGGTCTAAGCGTGATTGAACCTCAAGACCGTAATGGTTATCGGCCATAATCCAAGGAGAAGATGAAGGAGTTAATTGTGTTATACTGCTACACATATAAGCGGCTCGCCTACGGACCAGGTGGTGTTGTCCTAAGAAAACGCCGACCTTGCGCGTGCTTTGTGCCATCCTGTGGCTCTGACATGCGCTGTCCCCCAGTGGTAGTGGACTCGCTGCAGGCCGCATGCAGTGTTGCTTTTCGGGACGAACGTCCCAGGCGTGGATCTAGGACCCATTCGATACCCACACAACACGAAGTCGTATATCAAGTATAAATTACATCGTATAAGATGTTAGTTTCGATCGGAATCGTATATAAGTGTATGCAATGTGCGGGCAAAGTATGAACCAAATCGTATAAAACGATGGTACTACGATGAAAAGAGTTGCTTTTTGTATAAGCGAAGCATATTCCTACGAATTTACCCATGTGTGACGAAATCGTATAAGATGTTAGTCTAAATCCTAAAAGAGACGTCAAATATTTTTCTGATTAAAAAATGTCTTTGTGAACATTGGAAAAGAAAGCAACACTTAACTTTTCCAATGTTTACTAAGACGTTATATAATGCTTCCAATGCGGTATATTGGTAGAAATATTCAAGTTGCGAATGCGATATACCCACAATCTGTGTTGCGTGGGTAGCTCCACGGGATCGATGCAATTCGCCAGTGCGCAGCCCAGGAGATGGGTTCCAGGGGTAGTCACGCGAGGAATTTCGCCATTGCGGCCATTGCGCAGTATAAACTTCCCCTCGTCATCCTCCTCTCGACCGACAGTGTCAACTTGTCATTTCATGGACGAATACTACCGCTACCCAACGCCCCGATGTTCGTTGCGAGAACATGAACCGATGCGGTAAAGATGTCCGTGGCGCAGCAGCAATGAACGGTGGTGAGGTCTCCGCGGTTTTTTTTAAACACTCCGGGAGAAAATTTCCTTTCCCGGTCGTCAGTTGCGTGCCTTGGTCTACCCCGCTTTGGTGCCAGTATAGGAGCGCGGGACTACAGGACCGTAGTATCTCTACCGCATTTCTCGCACATTCCACATTGCGTCGGGTACGCAGGCAGTCGGGGATCGAATTGTTCTACCATGGCCTGGGCTGGCCTGGTCTTAAGGAGGGGAGGGAGGGCAGTGCCTCACCCCACTCCCCTTGAACGATCGGTTACGTTTGCCGCTGGCCGTTCCGTTTCTCAGACACATACCGGACGAAGCGGCCCGATCCTCGCATGGTGGGTTTTCAGGCGTTATCGCTTCGATTCTTTGTTTCGCCAATTGTCTACCTGGCAGATGCGCGCGCATGTACGCCACCTTTTCAAGTTCTTGCTCTTGGACCATTTCTTATCGAATGCTACACAACAAGCACCCGTTGAGTGATAAGGAACGGCCACATGACCACGATGTGTAATTAGAACTGGTAATTAAGTGCAATTACCTATTGCGATATTTCGTGGCAAGTACTTGAAAGGTGTAGCACATGTTTTGAATGGGCAAGAAAACGAACTTAACCGTGGCTTACTTGCTCCGGCAGTTGAAGGGTTGTTTGTGAAAAAAGAAAACACTTACTTCATACAGTCGCTTGATTTCTCTAACGCTTTTAATCTTTCTTCTTCTATGCTGTCACCAAACATACTTCTGCCTCCTTCGCTTAGTACCGCTACTCCAGGCATCCTAGTCTGGCTCATATTCTACAGCCGCCATTTTTCATTTGTTCAAGTTTGAAGCTTTTGTCCCACTCGCACCATTGGAATAGTGCACAACACTTCCGCTTTTGCTCAGTGTGCAACAAGGCTGCTCTAAATGAGTATTCGATCCAGCTCCAAATATCCAGAAAGGGTATAGATGAATGACGAACTTTTGGAGCAAACGATTGGTGATTGTTGTGTTCAGCCTACCACGCTGGAACGTTTCCCTGCATATCGTCGCCTCGCCTTTGATCTTCCGCTCTGCAATCGATTATGCTGGATCTATGCTGGCCTTCCTGCGATGTTACATATAGTGGTGCTGATACGGTTCACAAAATGGATATAGCGTCAAAAGGGCCGACGGGTGTAGAGATATGAGAAGGAGGCAGAGGATGGGGCCAGTCGAATGGTGGAATGTACAAGGGAGGAAGACAAACATCCAGAAACAAAGAAGAATGCTGATTGTGAAGATTTCTCCGCCAATATAGTTACACCGTGGGAAGGGAAAAGCATTGCGGAGAGAAAATAAAGAGGAAAGAGAAAGAAAAATGCTTGCAAGAAACAAACCATGACATTCCTTTCAAAACAAGCAAAATGAAGCGAAGGTTCTAAAATGGTCAACGAATTGAAGTGGATAAAAGGAAGCGTTGCACATGAAGGAATGTACGCTGGCGGATACGAAATGTTGAGATAAAATTAAATGAATGATATGAGAATGCACGTACATTTTAAATTGATGTTCGTTTCACCATGCCCGATACCAACAAACTCTCCAAAACATTCTTTTTCTCCCCTCCTCTGCTACACCCATGGCAACCGCGGAATTCCGTTCGCTTCCTATGCTTATGCTCTCCCGGCCATTCACGGTTAGCTGAGCAAAAGAACAAGTTTGAAGAAGGTTACTTTTGCTATTGCTTTTGATGTTTCTTTGTTAAAATACTTTAAATATTTCCTTTCCATCTCAAATTCACTGCTCTGTGTCACCAGAGCACTCTGGGTTCGTCTCATGCAAACGGGTGGTCATTGCATCCCACTAGCGTAGCTACTATTAAGACCTTTAACTGTGTTCAATACTTTTTCGTTGTTGGTTCACATTTTCTTTTAAAGTTTCGTCAAATCATACAAGCTTTTGGTCACGATTTTACCGATGTGTCGACAGTTGTGCAGAAAAGTGACTCAAACTCTTCAACATTAAGCTTGTACCATCAGAAAATATAAAGGAAAGGATGTGAGACATTTCCCCAAAACCAAACAGAACAACGTTTACCAGCCAAGGTGTGCACCCATTTTAGTACGGAAAGTTCAAGCACGCTCATCGATCCTTGGGCAACCTTATTTTCTTAGTGGTACATTACACAGACCGCAACAAAGCTGCAACAGCCTTTCTGGAACAACAAATTAGCAGTCACATGGCCAGTTTTTTCCTGTCGTTCGTTTCGCTCAGTGTAAGGCTTTAATCAATGCTCCGTCGCGCGCGATTTCGACGCGCGTGCCGTCAAAATTTTGTATGGAATTGCCGAAAGCTGTTGCAGATTTGTTACGATCAGTGTAATGGTGGACTTAGATTTACTGAATTCTGCAAAATTCATAGGGATTTCATGCTTGGTAGTGGTTAGTTTTTGCTCCAGCATAACGGCTAACTAAAGCTAACTAAGTTAACATACATTTCCGAAAGGAGTAAATAGTTGAATGATTTAAATTTTCGAACTTCTGTAAGGATATCCTTGATATGATTTTGACTTGCCACAATTATATACCACAAGTTGTTTAAGACTAGAGCAAAACGAAGTTTAATTGTCTGGGTGAAAATGTTAAGCACGGCACGAACTTCAAAGCGCTCGTTTGTTAACACGTTTTTAATTCTTTGCTTCTAGCGACGAATGAAATTATGTGTATAAAATTAACACATAAATTATGCATGGCAACATTAATAAAAAACGGTTTGGTCAGAATTTACTGGGTTCAACAGGCAGTGAACGAATCGTATTCGGCAATGAAACAATGGGTTCAACAGTGAATCCATGAGAACAGCTCAAAAGCAAATATTTCCTTGATAGTCATGTTAATGGTTTTATTTGTTGATTTAACCTTTTTTTAATGGACAGATTAGTACCGTGAATCGTTCAAGTGCGGCCAAATCGTCAGTTTCGGAGATAGTAGTTCCGATCCAATTTCAGTCTAATACATCCGGATCAGATATGATTATTACATGGATGCCCATCACTACATACTGATAGCTTGACATATCGAACGTTGGTGGAAAAGTGACAGCTGCATTGGAGAGTGAAGGTGAAAATTATAAAGTATCAGAAAGCTAAGCAGCGCTGCGATTTAATTTTAAGTGTTTGTGTGCACCGTAACCACGCAGCGATTGATAGACTGAATTGAAACACAAGTTGAAAAAATGGCATCTGCATCGGTAAGTAGAGGCGGCGAATTTAATATAGTTAGAAATAAGTTCAACAACCGTTCATCGATTTGGACACTGCTACGTCATTTTGGATACTGCTCATGTTACAGTGAAAAATAAAACAAAAAGGCTTCATTTCGCCGTCTTGTTTTCAGGTTTTTCCGAGAGAAGAAGCCGCTCTATTCGACGAAGCTGAGCTCAACCCACAGGAGGATGGTGCCATCAACAGATTGACGTACTTATTTCTGCTTGTATTCTAACCTATTTATGCTTACTTATGCCATTCGTTAACGTTTTTCAGACATCCGTACGTGGCATTCTTCCATGTATTCTTCCGCTCGGCTGCAATAGCGACGTACCTGTTTTGCGGTTGGTTCAGTGATAGTTTCGTCACGAGCTTCGTGTTCGTGGTGCTACTGCTGTCAGCGGACTTTTGGACGGTCAAGAATATAACCGGTCGTTTGCTAGCGGGGCTCCGCTGGTGGAATTATGTAGACGACGACGGAGTTTCGCATTGGGTATTCGAATCGAAGAAAGGCGAGAATTATTCGGCCGTGTTGAATCCCCACGAGACGCGCATCTTTTGGATGGCACTAGCGATTTGTCCGGTTGTTTGGGCGTTCTTCTTCGTAGTAGCACTCTTTGGGCTCAAGCTTAAGTGGTTGGTACGTATCTTTTGCCTTTCTTTAAAGCATCATTGCACACTTGATTTACTTAAACCAATGATAATTATTACAACGAAAGTGACACATTCTCATTTCATATTCTCTTTCAGCTTTTAGTGTTCATAGCCCTAGTATTGAATGGGGCAAATTTATACGGGTTTGTGAAGTGCAATTTTGGTACTGGTGCAAAATTGGGTACCACAACGTCAAATTTTCTCAAAAATGAAATGTTGAAAAACGCAGTCAACATAATGAAGAGCAGCAGCAGTAGTAGCAGTCAACATGCCGGTATGAATAGATCTAACGTTGTCTAATTGAGCAACAATCTTTTAGCCCGCATTTCTTTAGAAAGAAATTACGTATTAATTACCACTTAAGGGCTTTTTCATTGTCACTCTTTTAATTATTGATTATCAAACGTTAAATTTCTTTTTTTATCGTATACCGCATCTTTCTTCGTGTATATCGTTTTTATCAATATAGTTAACAATAGTTTCTGGTAAATTAAGAAGAAGGGAGACAAACTTGTTCTTCTTTCGCTATGCGAATAGGTTAAACCAAATCATAATCAAATAATCTGGTTCACGGTTCAACGATACGGTATAGAGGTCATCAATGTACGGAAACACGTGTAGAAGACCCCATCTGAATTGGTGTAAATGCCGAACCAGTAGTCGTTTTCGACCGCTGGAATGGCCAGAACTGAAGTTATTGATATACCAAGGCCGAAAAAACGCTTTCATTCGTGCTGCTTTTCGGAAATTAAAACTGCTTTGGTTCTAAACTGTTTTTCGGCTTCCGTTTTGTAAATTTCTATCAAATTCCAACAATTGAAGAAATTTTGTGTTTTGTTTTGAGTTTTGAAAATCATTACGGCGATACATTCGAAAATGATTAGTTTCAAAACTACATTAGAAGATAAGATCAGCTTCTCTTTCTTTCGTACAAAGCTGGAGGTAATGATTTAAGAATAGTTCGGAAAAAATAAAACATTTCTTCTTCGACGAGGATTTACCCCAGTACGGCTTTTGAATCCAGCTTCCTGGGCCTTCGCAAGCTAACCTGGAGACATAGACCTCTACAGTGTTAAAGGACCGGCTACTAAGGCCATATTCCCTAAAAATACAACATGATATTATAGTTTGGACATACCTTATTCTTCGCCTATGAATAAGTGGTGAGTTCGTTTCCGTTCAATTAAACTTATGTTTACAAACATTTATCAGTTAATTTGAACAAAAAAAAAAAAAAAAAGAGAAATGAAAGAAAGAAACAAAATACATGTTTGTTAACTTACTAGGGCAGGTTAACCTAACACAAAAAACAACTCAAGATTAGGAGTGTATCTATTTCACCCAAAAGCGATAAGTTTGATCGCTATTTTCTGAAGTGCTTCAACTTAGTCGTTTCAAAACATCTTTGCAATTCTTCTCCTGCTCCTTTAAGAGTTTTACGCATTCCTTGGGAATAAAAAGTCATAACTTTATAACATAAAACATTACACAAAACAAGGGGCAGGGTATGGTAAGTCTAGGTTTAATAAACTTCAGTGTTGAGTTTTCTGCATCTTCAGTTCATTATTAACACGTTAACCGCCATGTCAGTCCCTAGGTACTGACAGTAGATTTTGCGTTCACTTCCCGTCGGTCCCTGGGGACCGAAATGGCTCGTCCTGCGCAACTGGATCAGGTAGGAATATCAGTCAGCGTGAACGCAAATTCGCACCGAATTTTCTTGGTGGTTAATGTATTAATTGTCATTTTAGCTCACAATTTTTTTTGATGACATTTTCTTCGCAAAAATTCTAATGTGCAGTTTTCTAAGGATGCGAGACTGGACCTGAAACCACTAACACCTAAATTGAGGGTGCTATGTGCACACTTTCCTTTTTTCGGGTGTTTACAAACATAAAATACTTAGCATACAAGTAATATCATAGATTGACTGTTCCCTACGCCATGGCCCACGGTCCTAAGTCTGCCACAGCCCAACACAAACCTTTCTAGCTGTAGTCGTCGGTCGCTGCACATTGGCCTTGGTATGGCACTTGTCGACTCAGTACAACTTTGTTCCCTAAACCAGTCCACCCTTGAACAAATGTGCAAAGGTTTTACAGCCGTGATCCTTGTTGCTGGTACGGCCAAGTGATAATTCACATTTTTCTGCATCGCTGCACATTGGCCTAAGTATGGCATTTGTGGGTTCAGTACAACTTTATTCCCTAAACCAGTCCACCCTGGAACAAATGTGCCAAGGTTTTACAGCTGTGATCGTTGTTACTGGTACGGCCAAGTGATAATTCACATTTTCCTGAGTTGAGTTGGTATGTGGTCATTCGTTTTGTTTTTACAATCACATTTTCTTTACTTTGGTTTGTTTTATCATGGTTTTGTGTGGGCTTATCATAGGTTTGCCTTTGTGGGCAAGGTTTGATATTCTATCGTGTTCTGTGTGCGGCTTAGGTACACTGCGAAATTAAAGAAAAACATGCACACTTTGCATTGACTCCACATTTCTCTTCTGAGGGATTGGCCGATAATTGGCTCCGTTAAAGGAATCGTCGTGCCCGAGGTTGTAGGAAGGAAGCAATACTTGTTTCAGAAGGTTGGGTTAAGTATTGCTTCCTTCCAACAACTTTGATAAGTAAATGTTTGTAATGCTTTGAGTATAAAAAAGCGATTTACATTCAGGTGTGAAGTTTTCAATCGTTCTAAACATAGCCTCATGTCAAAATTTTGTTCGTTTCCAGACTCCTTCAAAAAAATTGGTTTAAAAAATGCGAATCAGCTGGATCGACGCCGACATACGCGAAAGAACGTAAACTACACAATAAGCGATTCCAAATGTTTTGGTATCAAATCAAGCATAATTCAAAATCAAGGTAAATCAACATAATAATTAGTGATGGCCCAACCTTCTGAAGCAAGTATTGCCTTGGTCGTGTCATTTTTCGCTTTCTCGACGACCAAGGTTGTAACATACTCAGAGCGGTAAATTGCTATAAAGCGGTAAAGAGAGCGCACCTGTCCGTCAGGTGTGTTGATTTGCAAACTCAGGTGTAACTCAGGAGTTCTGGACCTGGTGAAAGGTGTCACTTTTTACGGAAATATTTTCTATAAATTCAAATTGGGTGACCTGGAGATGATGGGTCCTTCTAATTGTTGTTGTTTATTGTTTATTTTATGATGATCTTCAATTATAACGGGACAATACAATGATAATAATGTACCTTATTATTATCATTATTTTTATTATTATTATTGTTCTTATTCTTTTTCTTATTCTTATTATTATTAATGACGATAATGATTCAAAAACACTGTCGCAAAAAGTTTCGTCACAGCGCGTTGTTGCGTCATTTCAAATCGACGGTTATTTGGAGTTTTTATTTTTTGTTATCCTGTTTGCGTGATAATAAAAAAATAACTCATTCATTATTCAAACTTTTTCGTTTTAATTTATGTTGTAAATTACTTTTATCAATTTTTTATTATATTCAATCATTTTAATGATTTATTTATTAGATATAATTATGCGCCTCTTGAGCTAAGCGATACAAAGTAAAACTCTTATATACCTAAATTCGACAACCTCGAGTAGCAAGAAAAGATGCAAAATTCGATTAAAAAAACAGACCACAGACACATAAACCCAAACACAAAACACAGCTGTGAGGCAGAGAATTGAAATAGGGACAACATAAAAACAAGGTTGAGGATGGGAATTAAAGAGGAAAAGTGTACTAAAAGATTGTAAAAATTGTAAAGAGTGTCGTAGAAAATCGTACAATTGTACGGTTATTTGTAGTTTATGAAAGTACCTTCGGGCTCTGCTTTGCGCGTATCACTTCCTTAAAAGGAAAATCAAAGATTGCCATAATTATTAAAATTCAATTAACACAATCCGTTTTTCATATCCTCTGCCTGTCTTTCAGTGTTTGGTATCGCTGGCGTTCAACTTGGTAATGGCGTGCTTTGGACTCAGGCTTAAGTGGTATGTGTCTTTTGCGTTTATCGATGGCAACATTGTATACTCGATTCACTATTACCAGTAGTAATTATTACAAATGAACTGATGCATCCTTTTTCCATACTCTCTTTCAGATTGTAGTGTTTAAAGCCCTAGTGTTGAATGGGGCGAAATAAGACTGGTTTGTGTAGTGCACTTTTTTCAAAAAAGTATTTTTCGTGCGAGTGCAAAATTAAAAAAAATTGCTTTAAATCGCGGTCATCATGAAACGCCGAAGAGCAACACCAGCAGAGCAGTACCAGCAGGGCTACAGTGAAAAGGTAGGTATGAATACATCCTTCGCTACATAAACTCCGTAAACGCGAAACGCGGCACAATTTATTCGGCAGGAGAAAAAAAAATTAACCTCCAGCCAGCCATATTAATTGGGCTGGATAATCATAACGAGCTGGAGAATAATGATTGTGCGCTAGGCCGGGAGCCGCATTTCAACGTGCGCCAGCCGCGAGCAAACTCCATTCCAATTTTCGGCGTGCTGTGGTCAGCGCACTGGCATCAGCTTTAAACTTGGGTGGGGGAAGGAGGGGTCAGAAGAAAACTTTTCCAAGCTTTGGCTTGGGTGGGTAGGGTACGATTGGAAGGAAAAAAATGTGCATGAGCCCGAAGCCTGAAAAAAAAGCTCGGCAAAGGAGTAACACTGGCAAATTATTCCGAAACCGCATGCCTGGCACTCCAAGAGATTGGACCGGGATGGATGGGGTGGAAGTGGGGCGCAGTTGGTTGAGAGCCGGGGAGTAGCCAGGTGAGCTTCCCGGTGAAAAGAACCCCCCCACCCCCCACCCCCCTTTCCTCGTTCGGCGAATGCATGATGAAATTATAGCTTCCTTTCAGAGAGTGAAATGCTAACTTTTCCTGATTAAGCTTTCATTCATTCGCTCCAACCTGGGAAATCCGTGAATCGTCTTTTGTACGAAAGAAGTACCTATAAAACATTGCGCCCACCACATCGAGAGGACAAAGCCGTGGCTGCCAAATGGACTTTCATGGCGGCGCAGGGCGGAACAAAATGGCGGCGGCCATATTTGCGACGCCATCATCCCTGGGACGCTTGTCTAGCCCCGGTCGGACATCGCTTGTTCGTTTGGGTCTGACAAAACACACACCCGGCTACAACATAGAACCAATTGGGTTTGGCATACCTCCACCCCCACCCACCCCTTTTCGGCACGGTTTCGCATATGCGCTCCGACTAACTGGAGCGGCTCCTGTGTTTTTGGGGCGAAAGTTATCCCCAACACGTCCGCATTAATTAAAAAATTGATTAAAAGTTTAGTTGTTTCAGTACGTTAACACGGCAGCTTTCCGGCGCCTCCCTTCCGTTCTTCGATGATGCACATGTCCGGTGAGTTTTTACTTTCTATTCCGTTGTTTGTTGTTTTTTGGTTGTTGTAGTAAGTGAGTTATTTTATTTACCCGGCTTCAGTTATCTCGGTTTCACTTGTTTCATCCTGGTATTTTGTTGTTGCTCCATTTGCTTCGGGCTGCTCCTGGACAATTTCACTGTCCTCCCAAAACGCTCCCCACCCTTGTGGGAAACACAACATAGCTCCTCCACGTGCGCCGGAGCAAAAACGGAGCAGGATGAAATTAAAACTTGATAATTGTTTCCCTTTCGGTTGGATCGTTGGGTATCGTTTGGGGAGGAGGTTGAGGAAGCTTATGCTAATGTTGGCCCTCAAACCCCATGATTTAAGCCCACCCTCACCGGCCCCTCCACGCAACACCCGGCAAGGTGAGCGAACAGCGAGGGTCCTCGGTTCGGGGGAGTGGAAGATGCTTTAACGAAAACTCAATCTTTCATCAAATAGATTGTAGCTTGCTTGCTTGCTTGCCTCGTAGAATGACCCCCCCCCCCCCCCCCCCCACACGCTTATCGCAGAGGGTACTGTCTGTATCCCATTCCATCACTCCTCACCTCGCGGTACACCCTTTTCGCTGCTTTTCTGCACTTTCGGTTCGTCGGATTCGAAGCACCAGCTGAGTTCCATCAGCGTATAATTCCCGTCGCTACCGTTGTCCTGGCGTTGATCTTCTTCGTTAACGCGTCCTCGTATCCCATTTCTGAGATTTCTTGCCTTTACGCAAAAAAAAAAGGCTTAACACATCCGTCAATCTGATCAATCTGAATATGATATTAACTAGATACTGTTATCGTATCATTTTAAACCAAATTTGACAGTTCTCTTGGAGAAGAGAAAAGAAAAGATTTTAGAAGAAATAAATCAGGTAAACGTTTTTTTTCATATGAATAGTAGCTTACCTTGCTATTTATGCGAATTATTCGAAATGGCCACTATCAGCATCGATAACTTATAAACAAATAACGGAAAACCAATTATTCTCGTCCGAAAGGAATCCGATACCGGTCCAAAGCCGAACTAATTTAACGTACAAGATTAACACACATCTTGTCCTCCAGTTCGGGCGCATCCTAGTCGTTGCTGAAGCCGTCTTTCTCGTCTCTATGGTCTTCCCGAGGAACGTTCTTTTACGGACATTTTCGTCCTCATCATCGGTTTTGGCTTCATCAGAGCTCCCAACGTCAGTAATGTCCAGGAATGTCCTGAACAACTAGCGTTCCCGTTCTGTGGAGTTGTGAGTTAACAGATTAACATACATTTTGATTGGTGTTGTAGTTTCGACATTATTTATTTAGACGTTAGCCCACAGTTGTGGCACATTAAATTATAGCTTGAAGTGTACATCGGCAGCATTTATACAAGTGTTTTCCCTTGCGATGTTCGATACTCACGACAGAGCGATTTTCCCACACAGGGTTCGAAATCTTCCGTGTACAGAAAGAAGATTCAGTGGAAAGAACTCCCCACTGCGGGTCGGGTTTCCACCAGGACACCTCGGAGGAGGACCGGTGTCACCTTGTCAACCTAGTATGTGCTTTAAGGGTCGTTATCGTAAGGCGTCATCGTCTGTTTGGAGCCACCTGATCGGATTCGCTCGGTCCGACAACGATTATGCGTGCGCACTGTCGGATTAATTGTTTTCCAAATTCCTCGACGCCCCCGTACCATGTCAACGCCGATGGGGAATTTAAATAAAATGCCAAGAAAAGGCGATCATCAGCGGGAAATGCTCCCATGCTGTGCTCCAATAATCTCCTCGCGGCAGCTGGCTGGGTGGATAGTTATCAAAAATTCTGTGGTAGAGTTTTATTTTATTTTCGACAAGAATTGATTGTTGTTGAGCATTCCAGCCGCGGCGTACCGCTGGACGTCAAGCATAAAGCCAGGACTCATAGTAGTAATGAGATCCGGGGGGGTTTTGGATTGATTAATACTTGTTCTTCCAATTTGGCGCAGTGTCCCTTTTTCCGGAAGGGGCGGAATATTAGATAAACATTTTACCCGTCAAGTTATTTTGCTGCATCACATTCGGCAAATGCGAAAACAGCGAAGCTTCGTATTGCTCTTCAATTACAATCAACGTGACACTTGTTCCAGCCATCAATTTCTCGCTATTGCATGCGGCTCGTGAGACACACGGCAAAAGGAATGGATGGCAGGAGCAGTCAGTTGACAACTTCAGCATTGTCAATATTCCACGAAAATCGGCCGCCTTTATTCGCTGGGGGCGACGTAGCAAGTAGTCCCGTGCATGTTCCCATCTCCACTGAACACGCTCGACGAGGTGTATGTGCATTTAAATAAGAAATATCGAATATTCAAATTAGGGCATCCCTCGGATGTATGGGATAACTCGTATAATCTCTCGTCGTTTGATTCGAATCTTCCACAAAAAAATCCTTGATGTTGGCATAGTAGTACTAAATATTTTTTTCCTTGTTTCTGACTGCAACTTTCACCGCGATTTTTAGGACAGTACCAAGTACCCTACAGCGTTCCCCACGAAGATCGCCTTCTCTACCTTCATATCAAGTTTCAGTCGCCTCTCTTTCGGTACGTGCAAGAATACATCCGAGCCGAAAATTCTGTTAGGCCCGTATAATGGTTGCTTATTATACCACAGCTCGTGCGGAGTTTCCTTGACGGACGATGATGGTAGACGATTCTTTCACATGCCGCGTATTTTCAAGCTATTTCCGCGAGCAGGAACTACGCAAAATTATACGCATTACAAATATGATGAAGAAATGCGAAAGGAGAAGTTACGTCAGATTACTGGGTAACAAATTTGTTAAATAACTGCAACAAATAGTGTTAATTCTCTTCTCGGTTCTTCGAGTCTTGTAATTGTGCTTCCAAATAACGGCCTCCCTTGCGGACGATCGCCTCGGCAATGTTGCGAAGATTCCGGATTGAAGCCCTTCATTTCCACGTAGCCCTTGTTGGCAAACGACGCTTGAATAACGTCACAGTTGCCAAACATCAAATCTTTCACCACCTGCGGATCGGACACGCAACGTCCGTCAGCTCGACCACGTTGTGCGATTAGTTCGCCACCTCAGCGCTGACCGCTGCGAGCTTGCGGCGCTTTTTCGCGTTCCGGTTCCATGCCACCTCCGAGTGGCCCAAATAGATAAGAGTTTTCACGATCCCGCATTCCGTGGAACCGTAGCTGCAAAGCCTGGATGATGTCTGTTGTTTATGCGATGTTTCTGTTTTTTGGTTTTCTTGCCAAGTTGGCCGTGGTAAGCTCTTCTTTCTACCGAATCTTCTTTTCGCTTCAAAATGCTTGAGCTGTCACGAGATCGATGTTAGATTTTCGAGATTAGTATTATCAACCAATTACTAAGAAATGGACATGACTGCATGCATTACAGAACCGCATGCGCCTGCTCTTTAAGATAAGTATCATTTGTTTTCCTCATGTGATTTTAAGTCAAGTCAAAATAATTGGATACTGGATGCGATTAATGAATGTGCTATTCTTTTGTTCACGATGAAAAGACTGTTTAAGTTAAACTGAGGCTCAGAAATTGATGAAAAAAAAAAAGAATCAAATAAATCCCAAATCAGCTATTCCTTCAAGCGAGGAAACAGTATTCGACCTAAAAAAGAACAAGTTCTGATCGGAATGCGTCTAATTCGTCCACATGATTTCGATCATTTTAAATAGTACGGAGTGACCACAAAGACGAATGTGCTGCAGCCGGCGCCATTGTTGCTGCTAAGTATCGAGTAGGGCGAGTAGAAGTTCGACGAGGGCGAGCTTCAGCTGGTTGTTTGGAATGAATACTGGCGACTGCGTTGTCACATGTGTGACCTTTTTTTCTTTAGGTTAGGTTAGGTATCATTGAGAACTATTTTCGTACCGAATTTCTCATCAATTGGACATCTGTGGCCAAAGTTATGGCCATAGACTATTTGGCCAGTTCTTGAGCAAACGATTGTATAGAGACCGGCATTTGGTTGTAGATCTGCTGATGGATGCCACCGTGGCTGATCGATTGGATCGGCTGGATCGTTTTGCAGGATTCCTGGTCGGTTCTGATCAGTGTGTACAGCAGTCCAACTTTTGACGGGTTGTCGTTGTTGCTTGCCACAGGTACTGGATTCTGTTGCGGATGTTTCTGGTAGGAAGATGGTGCTGGCTCTCTGCTGATACTGCACTGCGAATTCCGAGAATTCCGTGCGTTTTTCCTTGAGGCTCAATTCCGCCATATTTTCGCGAATACCAAGAGCCTCGATGGACCCTTTCTCTGTTTTTTACACCCATTAACAACCACAAGAATTTTTTATATCTTCAACGGCTCAAACTTCTTGTGCCAGAGGTTTACTTTTTTGATGCGCTGGACACCGTACGTTATTTCTAGCTTATCAATGATCATCTTCGATGTACAACTTATCTTCCTATAAATATTATAATTATTCTTTTTGCCTAAAAAAAGGCGCTATAGCTAGATTGAGATGTAATGTGCCAGTTGCCAGGAGCGTTTGGACTGCGAGTGCGTTGTTCGTTGTTTTGGACCGTTTGCAAGACGATCCCCTGCAGTTGCGACTGATCCACGACGCTGCCTGATGCGTTGGCCGTGGCAGCTGACAACTCTTGTGCCTGTGGTTGACTGCAAAAGAAAAAAATCCAAATAGTGAAAAAAATCCTTGGATTGCGTATCCTTAGGGCGTACAGAGCAGTTTTGCTCGGAACCATTTTGGATTTTTTATTTACAACTTTGTCCGTTAAAATAACGCCGGTGTGGATGTGGTCTGCAAGAACGTCGTTCTTCTTCTTGTGCCAGAGGTTTACTTTTTTGAGGCGCTGGACACCGTACGGCCACCTTTACCGATGACTCCTTGTCCTCGTTGGGCATATTGAATTCTTACTCGGGTTAAATAAAAAAAAAAAAAAATGCTGCAAGGTGATTGAGACTGTCCAATTCCTCGTCGTTGGAGGCCGTCGGTTGGTTGTACAATTCCTGTTCGTTCAACGATTTCCGGTCGTTCCGCGACAGTATCGATCACGAGGATTCTTCTTCGGTCCAGTTCGCTGGGCCCTTTTTGGTTGCGGCCGAATGCTATGGCGAATCGGTTTGCTTTTCACTGGGGATGTACATTCACCAGCTCATAGATTTTCAATCACAATTAACTTCACTACAACTGCAAATTGTCCAATCCTCGAGACTGTTGTGTTCGGTACGTACTTTCATAGACGCAAAAGTTGAAAGCTACAATTGCATACATTTAACAAACACATTTTGACATTGAACGCACCATGCAAAAACACTGTAGAGCCTGCCAGTACGTCGACTGCTACAACACGTTATCAAACCTCGTTGCGGTCTTAAGCTGTACTAGCAACAAATGGGCTTCAACTTTGTATGCCTCGAGTTCTGTCGAACCCATCGTCTAATGGTCGCCTGTAAAGCATCTTTGAGTTGTTGCGCCGTTCAGCTTTGAATGCCGCGATGGTTTGTGTGCTGCTATTCGAAATGGATAGAAAACCTTATTCTTCGAACAACATACTACAAAATTTAAAATATGGCGGAAACGCCGGCCCGTATCCGTTTCCTCTTAGCAATGGAGCGAAGAAAAGGAAGACGAGAGGATGTTAAATAGAGAAATGTTGCAGGCGACACGTCTGCCGCTGGTCGCTGGCGTTAGCGTAAGGCCGAGTGTAAAATCCGCGGATAAGTACGTGTGTTTGCACAATTGAAGGTTTTTTTTTTTAATGTTATCTCTCAGTTCCGAGTTTTACTCGAGCTATTTCGCCATTTTTTTACGTTTGCAACTTTCCCGCCAAGTTTTTTTTCAGCTCCCGCTAGACGTGATGAAACTGTTACAGCCATCCGAATCCCCTGCCACGACAAACTCATGCCGACGTGGCCAACGGAAGTTCTGTACACTGGAACGTGAGCAAACCGTTGCCAAACATTTCGTTGCGTGGCTGAGGAGGATAATTTTTCAACTCGCCTTATCGCATGAGTTGAATGGCTGGGAAAGGGGGTGGGGAGATACGTGCTTGTGGAGCATCATAAATATGACGGGAATTACTGTTTAATTAAGGATGCACCGTAAACGTTCTTAAACGATAAAAAGGGATTCTATCCCGTTGAAGCTGCATGGCATGTTATGGCGAAGAATGGCACGGAAAAAACAGGGAGGTTACCGGGGTGAGCGACTAATGCCATACAAAAACATGGCCATTTGATGTTCATCTTCCATTCATCCCATTTGTCTGCAGGTCGCGCCCAGCCATTGCTCCTCTTTTGTTCGTTTGAACATTTTTCTTTCAACAACTCTCGTCGAATGCCAAAGCTTTTGGTCACTGGACTTTTTTCTCTTTTAGATGAACAGTTGGAGAAGTAAGGTGCAAGAAAGGCGTCTGGGACCGACGAAACTTTGCCCCCGTCAGTATTTCAACTGTCGGTTTTTTTATTCTACTGTCTATGCTGGTGTTCGAAGTAGCTACAAAAAAAGAAAAAAAAACCTACACAACAACAACCGTGGCCCCCTTACTTGGCAAGTCTTTTTCATCTCGTCCCAAGCTATCAATCCATTTCTTTTTTTCCTGTATTTTCATGGTCGCCGGCGGCCAACATTTTAACTTGGATGCCTTTTTTTTCGATCTTTCTCGTTTTCTTTCCTTTCTATTCTTCTATCGCTCTCTCTCTCTCTCTCTCTCTCTCTCTCTCTCTCTCTCTCTCTCTCTCTATCTCTCTCTCTCTATCTCTCTCTCTCTCTCTCGTTTGCTCGCTCGCTTTCTCTCTTTTTCCTTCAAATTCATTCAGCACGTCGAGTAATTTTCGGGACGTTTTTCAACGTTCTTGCTTCCTTTTTATGTGCTCCTACTGAGGAGCTGTCGGTGCTTGCATGGGTCCCATTTGCTCCTATGCTTGAGAGCATCCGGCGCGGTTCCCTTCTTGAGTCTTAAAAATCATATCGTTTCCTTCTGGCCTGAACTTATCCATGTGAGTCAAATTGGTACTACAACTAGCGATTGTTTAAAAATCATTTAAGCCCTTTTTTAACATTTTGGTTGCGCGTTGGCGGTACGGATGACTTCTTGGTGGAATTTGGAATACGATGTTCCTCCTAGTTCCAGCGGGAACACATCTTTGGTACTGGCATGTGGAATCTCAATTGTCATGGATTTTAATCAATATTTAAGCAAGAATGGCATTAAATTAAATTAAAATATAAGTTACGAGTTGTCTCGTGGTTAGTGTTATACTCTTAGTAGCACGCAACACAACGTCCTCGGTTGACATTTCATACGAGACTGTTTATTCGTGCGTCGTTACTTACATCTATACTTAATCCTAGCCCTATTCTATCCTATCACTAATACTAATACTACTTACTCTCTAATTATCTTTTAGGCCGACTAATACTAATACACTACAGTTAGTCTATGGCATGTCTTTATTTTTCGGTTGCTCGAACTAGAAGAGCGTTCAACCTTGTGTCCGTCTGACAGCTCCTGCTGACGGACCCTGACAACGAGATGTTACATATTACGAGGTCCCCGAGTCCTCCCCACGAAACTATCGGATCGTACATGAACGCACGATCTCACAGCAGTGCCGGAACAGCCCATCGACTCCCAGAGGGGTTTTTAAAATTCACAGAGCAAATTGCACCTGTTTTCCTTGGAATTTTATTTCGCGTCTTGAATGAAAAACCTAATTGATCAAGGATGAACTACTTACAGTCGCTTACACTACAAAAAATTAAAACATGATTTGTCCGTGTTTGTAAAAATTTCGATTTTGTTTATCATGGAATCAAAACAATTTGTTCGGGACGAATTCAATGATCTACTCGTCTTGTGCAAAGAATATGGAAGCAAGCATTCGATTGCATGCCACATTTCGGACTCACTCGCATGGTGAAGTCCAGAAGAAGTGGTTGACCGACACTGGAATAAATTAAATTATCCAACGCTGGTTAAGATTGGTGCGGCGGTGCTCTCTCTCTAGCTCTCTCTCGCTCTTTCGTTCCCTCTCTCTTTCTCGCTCTCTCTCTCTCTCGCTCTTTCGCTCTCTCTCTCTCTCTCTCTCGCTCTCTTTCTCTCTCGCTCTTTCGCTCTCTCTCTCGCTCTTTCGCTCTCTCTCTCGCTCTTTCGCTCTCTCTCTCTCTCTCTCTCTCTCTCTCTCTCTCTCTCTCTCTCTTTCGATCTCTCGCTCTCTCGCTCTCTTTCTCTATCTTTCTCTCACTCTCGTCCTCTCTCGCTCTCTCTCGCTTTCTCTCGCTCTCTCGCAGTTTTGGTCATTTACCACTTGGCCAGTTCTTGAGCTAACGATTGTATAGAGACAAAAATTTGGTTGTAGATCTGCTGATGGATGCCACCGTGGCTGATCGATTGGATCGGCTGGATCGTTTCGCAGGATTCCAGGTCGGTTCTGATCAGTGTGTACAGCAGTCCAACTTTTGACGGGTTGTCGTTGTTGCTTGCCACAGGTACTGGATTCTGTTGCGGATGTTTCTGGTAGGAAGATGGTGCTGGCTCTCTGCTGATGCTGCATTGCGAATTCCGAGACTGCAGTGCGTTTTTCCTTGAGGCTCAATTCCGCCATATTTTCGCGAATATCAAGAGCCCCGATGGACCATTTCTTTGTTTTTTACACCCATTAACAACCACAAGAATTTTTGATATCTTCAACGGCTTGAACTTCTTATGCCAGAGGTTTACTTTTTTGATGCGCTGGACACCGTACGGCCACCTTTACCGATGACTCCTTGTCCTCGTTGGGCATGTTGAATTCTTACTCGGGTTAAATAAAAAAAAAATGCTGCAAGGTGATTGGTGAAAGGTGAAAAAATGCTGCAAGGAGACCTTCAATGACTCTATGAATGAATGGGACATTCGTTTTTGCACGATGAAAAGACAGTTTAAGTTAAACTGAGGCTCAGAAATTGATGAAAAAAAAGAATCAAATAAATCCCAAATCAGCTAATCCTTCAAGCGAGGAAACAGTATTCGACCTAAAAAAGAACAAGTTGTGACCGGAATGCGTCTTATTCGTCTACATGATTTCGATCATTTTAAATAGTACGGAGTGACCACAAAGACGAATGCGCTGCAGCCGGCGCCATTGTTGCTGCTAAGTATCGAGTAGGGCGAGTAGAAGTTCGACGAGGGCGAGCTTCAGCTGGTTGTTTGGAATGAATACTGGCGACTGCGGTGTCACCTGTGTGACCTTTTTTTTCTTTAGGTTAGGTTAGGTATCATTGAGAACTATTTTCGTACCGAATTTCTCATCAATTGGACATCTGTGGCCAAAGTTATGGCCATAGACTATTTGGCCAGTTCTTGAGCAAACGATTGTATAGAGACCGGCATTTGGTTGTAGATCTGCTGATGGATGCCACCGTGGCTGATCGATTGGATCGGCTGGATCGTTTCGCAGGATTCCAGGTCGGTTCTGATCAGTGTGTACAGCAGTCCAACTTTTGACGGGTTGTCGTTGTTGTTTGCCACAGGTACTGGATTCTGTTGCGGATGTTTCTGGTAGGAAGATGGTGCTGGCTCTCTGCTGATGCTGCATTGCGAATTCCGAGAATGCAGTGCGTTTTTCCTTGAGGCTCAATTCCGCCATATTTTCGTGAATATCAAGAGCCCCGATGGACCATTTCTTTGTTTTTTACACCCATTAACAACCACAAGAATTTTTGATATCTTCAACGGCTTAAACTTCTTATGCCAGAGGTTTACTTTTTTGATGCGCTGGACACCGTACGGCCACCTTTACCGATGACTCCTTGTCCTCGTTGGGCATGTTGAATTCTTACTCGGGTTAAATAAAAAAAATGCTGCAAGGTGATTGAGTCTGTCCAATTCCTCGTCGTTGGAGGCCGTCGGTTGATTGTACACCTCCTGTTCCAGCTCTTCCAGTCGCTCCTGTAGGTTTGAAAACCACTCAACATCTATTAGATTCAATGGTAACAATTCTTACACGCAGTATTTGCTTTTTATTAAACCCTTCTGGTCTGAATAACTATACGAATTAAAACTAACTATCTTTCTCTCATCCAAAGGATACTTAGATCCAATGGATACATTCTAAAAAACTATTCTCATTGGAAATGTTGTTGTACTTCCAACAACATCACCATCATCATTATCATAGTCCACTGTGTAGTTTGGGCAGTGTAGAGGCCTGCGATTTCAATGACTCTATGAATGAATGAAAAGACAGTTTAAGTTAAACTGAGGCTCAGAAATTGATGAAAAAAAAAAGAATCAAATAAATCCCAAATCAGCTAATCCTTCAAGCGAGGAAACAGTATTCGACCTAAAAAAGAACAAGTTGTGACCGGAATGCGTCTTATTCGTGTACATGATTTCGATCATTTTAAATAGTACGGAGTGACCACAAAGACGAATGCGCTGCAGCCGGCGCCATTGTTGCTGCTAAGTATCGAGTAGGGCGAGTAGAAGTTCGACGAGGGCGAGCTTCAGCTGGTTGTTTGGAATGAATACTGGCGACTGCGGTGTCACCTGTGTGACCTTTTTTTTCTTTAGGTTAGGTTAGGTATCAATGAGAACTATTTTCGTACCGAATTTCTCATCAATTGGACATCTGTGGCCAAAGTTATGGCCATAGACTATTTGGCCAGTTCTTGAGCAAACGATTGTATAGAGACCGGCATTTGGTTGTAGATCTGCTGATGGATGCCACCGTGGCTGATCGATTGGATCGGCTGGATCGTTTCGCAGGATTCCAGGTCGGTTCTGATCAGTGTGTACAGCAGTCCAACTTTTGACGGGTTGTCGTTGTTGCTTGCCACAGGTACTGGATTCTGTTGCGGATGTTTCTGGTAGGAAGATGGTGCTGGCTCTCTGCTGATGCTGCATTGCGAATTCCGAGAATGCAGTGCGTTTTTCCTTGAGGCTCAATTCCGCCATATTTTCGTGAATATCAAGAGCCCCGATGGACCATTTCTTTGTTTTTTACACCCATTAACAACCACAAGAATTTTTGATATCTTCAACGGCTTAAACTTCTTATGCCAGAGGTTTACTTTTTTGATGCGCTGGACACCGTACGGCCACCTTTACCGATGACTCCTTGTCCTCGTTGGCCATGTTGAATTCTTACTCGGGTTAAATAAAAAAAATGCTGCAAGGTGATTGAGTCTGTCCAATTCCTCGTCGTTGGAGGCCGTCGGTTGATTGTACACCTCCTGTTCCAGCTCTTCCAGTCGCTCCTGTAGGTTTGAAAACCACTCAACATCTATTAGATTCAATGGTAACAATTCTTACACGCAGTATTTGCTTTTTATTAAACCCTTCTGGTCTGAATAACTATACGAATTAAAACTAACTATCTTTCTCTCATCCAAAGGATACTTAGATCCAATGGATACATTCTAAAAAACTATTCTCATTGGAAATGTTGTTGTACTTCCAACAACATCACCATCATCATTATCATAGTCCACTGTGTAGTTTGGGCAGTGTAGAGGTCTGCGATTTCTATGACTCTATGAATGCATGAAAAGACAGTTTAAGTTAAACTGAGGCTCAGAAATTGATGAAAAAAAAAGAATCAAATAAATCCCAAATCAGCTAATCCTTCAAGCGAGGAAACAGTATTCGACCTAAAAAAGAACAAGTTGTGACCGGAATGCGTCTTATCCGTCTACATGATTTCGATCATTTTAAATAGTACGGAGTGATCACAAAGACGAATGCGCTGCAGCCGGCGCCATTGTTGCTGCTAAGTATCGAGTAGGGCGAGTAGAAGTTCGACGAGGGCGAGCTTCAGCTGGTTGTTTGGAATGAATACTGGCGACTGCGGTGTCACCTGTGTGACCTTTTTTTTCTTTAGGTTAGGTTAGGTATCAATGAGAACTATTTTCGTACCGAATTTCTCATCAATTGGACATCTGTGGCCAAAGTTATGGCCATAGACTATTTGGCCAGTTCTTGAGCAAACGATTGTATAGAGACCGGCATTTGGTTGTAGATCTGCTGATGGATGCCACCGTGGCTGATCGATTGGATCGGCTGGATCGTTTCGCAGGATTCCAGGTCGGTTCTGATCAGTGTGTACAGCAGTCCAACTTTTGACGGGTTGTCGTTGTTGCTTGCCACAGGTACTGGATTCTGTTGCGGATGTTTCTGGTAGGAAGATGGTGCTGGCTCTCTGCTGATGCTGCATTGCGAATTCCGAGAATGCAGTGCGTTTTTCCTTGAGGCTCAATTCCGCCATATTTTCGTGAATATCAAGAGCCCCGATGGACCATTTCTTTGTTTTTTACACCCATTAACAACCACAAGAATTTTTGATATCTTCAACGGCTTAAACTTCTTATGCCAGAGGTTTACTTTTTTGATGCGCTGGACACCGTACGGCCACCTTTACCGATGACTCCTTGTCCTCGTTGGGCATGTTGAATTCTTACTCGGGTTAAATAAAAAAAAATTGCTGCAAGGTGATTGAGTCTGTCCAATTCCTCGTCGTTGGAGGCCGTCGGTTGATTGTACACCTCCTGTTCCAGCTCTTCCAGTCGCTCCTGTAGGTTTGAAAACCACTCAACATCTATTAGATTCAATGGTAACAATTCTTACACGCAGTATTTGCTTTTTATTAAACCCTTCTGGTCTGAATAACTATACGAATTAAAACTAACTATCTTTCTCTCATCCAAAGGATACTTAGATCCAATGGATACATTCTAAAAAACTATTCTCATTGGAAATGTTGTTGTACTTCCAACAACATCACCATCATCATTATCATAGTCCACTGTGTAGTTTGGGCAGTGTAGAGGTCTGCGATTTCTATGACTCTATGAATGCATGAAAAGACAGTTTAAGTTAAACTGAGGCTCAGAAATTGATGAAAAAAAAAGAATCAAATAAATCCCAAATCAGCTAATCCTTCAAGCGAGGAAACAGTATTCGACCTAAAAAAGAACAAGTTGTGACCGGAATGCGTCTTATTCGTGTACATGATTTCGATCATTTTAAATAGTACGGAGTGATCACAAAGACGAATGCGCTGCAGCCGGCGCCATTGTTGCTGCTAAGTATCGAGTAGGGCGAGTAGAAGTTCGACGAGGGCGAGCTTCAGCTGGTTGTTTGGAATGAATACTGGCGACTGCGGTGTCACCTGTGTGACCTTTTTTTTCTTTAGGTTAGGTTAGGTATCAATGAGAACTATTTCCGTACCGAATTTCTCATCAATTGGACATCTGTGGCCAAAGTTATGGCCATAGACTATTTGGCCAGTTCTTGAGCAAACGATTGTATAGAGACCGGCATTTGGTTGTAGATCTGCTGATGGATGCCACCGTGGCTGATCGATTGGATCGGCTGGATCGTTTCGCAGGATTCCAGGTCGGTTCTGATCAGTGTGTACAGCAGTCCAACTTTTGACGGGTTGTCGTTGTTGCTTGCCACAGGTACTGGATTCTGTTGCGGATGTTTCTGGTAGGAAGATGGTGCTGGCTCTCTGCTGATGCTGCATTGCGAATTCCGAGAATGCAGTGCGTTTTTCCTTGAGGCTCAATTCCGCCATATTTTCGTGAATATCAAGAGCCCCGATGGACCATTTCTTTGTTTTTTACACCCATTAACAACCACAAGAATTTTTGATATCTTCAACGGCTTAAACTTCTTATGCCAGAGGTTTACTTTTTTGATGCGCTGGACACCGTACGGCCACCTTTACCGATGACTCCTTGTCCTCGTTGGGCATGTTGAATTCTTACTCGGGTTAAATAAAAAAAAATTGCTGCAAGGTGATTGAGTCTGTCCAATTCCTCGTCGTTGGAGGCCGTCGGTTGATTGTACACCTCCTGTTCCAGCTCTTCCAGTCGCTCCTGTAGGTTTGAAAACCACTCAACATCTATTAGATTCAATGGTAACAATTCTTACACGCAGTATTTGCTTTTTATTAAACCCTTCTGGTCTGAATAACTATACGAATTAAAACTAACTATCTTTCTCTCATCCAAAGGATACTTAGATCCAATGGATACATTCTAAAAAACTATTCTCATTGGAAATGTTGTTGTACTTCCAACAACATCACCATCATCATTATCATAGTCCACTGTGTAGTTTGGGCAGTGTAGAGGTCTGCGATTTCTATGACTCTATGAATGAATGAAAAGACAGTTTAAGTTAAACTGAGGCTCAGAAATTGATGAAAAAAAAGAATCAAATAAATCCCAAATCAGCTAATCCTTCAAGCGAGGAAACAGTATTCGACCTAAAAAAGAACAAGTTGTGACCGGAATGCGTCTTATTCGTCTACATGATTTCGATCATTTTAAATAGTACGGAGTGACCACAAAGACGAATGCGCTGCAGCCGGCGCCATTGTTGCTGCTAAGTATCGAGTAGGGCGAGTAGAAGTTCGACGAGGGCGAGCTTCAGCTGGTTGTTTGGAATGAATACTGGCGACTGCGGTGTCACCTGTGTGACCTTTTTTTTCTTTAGGTTAGGTTAGGTTTCAATGAGAACTATTTTCGTACCGAATTTCTCATCAATTGGACATCTGTGGCCAAAGTTATGGCCATAGACTATTTGGCCAGTTCTTGAGCAAACGATTGTATAGAGACCGGCATTTGGTTGTAGATCTGCTGATGGATGCCACCGTGGCTGATCGATTGGATCGGCTGGATCGTTTCGCAGGATTCCAGGTCGGTTCTGATCAGTGTGTACAGCAGTCCAACTTTTGACGGGTTGTCGTTGTTGTTTGCCACAGGTACTGGATTCTGTTGCGGATGTTTCTGGTAGGAAGATGGTGCTGGCTCTCTGCTGATGCTGCATTGCGAATTCCGAGAATGCAGTGCGTTTTTCCTTGAGGCTCAATTTCGCCATATTGTCGCGAATACGAAGAGCCTCGATGATGGACCCTTGCTTTGTTTTTTACACCCATTAACAACCACAAGAATTTTTGATATCTTCAACGGCTCAAACTTCTTATGCCAGATGTTTACTTTTTTGATGCGCTGGACACCGTACGGCCACCTTTACCGATGACTCCTTTACCTCGTTGGGCATGTTGAATTCTTACTCGGGTTAAATTAAAAAAAAAAAAAATGCTGCAAGGTGATTGAGTTTGTCCAATTCCTCGTCGTTGGAGGCCGTCGGTTGGTTGTACAATTCCTGTTCGTTCAACGATTTCCGGTCGTTCCGCGACAGTATCGATCACGAGGATTCTTCTTTGGTCCAGTTCGTTGGGCCCTTTTTCGTTGCGGCCGAATGCTATGGCAAATCGGTTTGCTTTTCACTGGGGATGTACATTCACCAGCTCATAGATTTTCAATCTCAATTAACTTCACTACAACTGCAAATTGTCCAATCCTCGAGACTGTTGTGTTCGGTACGTACTTTCATAGACGCAAAAGTTGAAAGCTACAATTGCATACATTTAACAAACACATTTTCACATTGAACGCACCATGCAAAAACACTGTCGAGCCTGCCAGTACGTCGACGGCGACAACACGCGATCAAACCTCTTTGCTGTCCCAGGCTTACTAGCAACAAATGGACTTCAACTTACCAGATCCTAGCAGGCGGTCGTTTTCTCGTTGGTTCCACTGCCAATTCGCGAAATAACACCTTACGCTCACGCCCAATCAGTCAATGTATCACTTGAGAAACAACATTCGTGACTATGGATTACGACAAAAAATAAGCGCAGTTTATAATTCCTTTTGACAGCTGACGACCCTTCTTTCAAGTTATGGTGCCAAGCGTCACCTCCTCGCTCGTGCTGTCGGGAACATTTCGGCCCAAACGAGGGACTCCACCGGAGGTAGTGTGTGATTGAACAAGTTTGGCAGATTGATCGGTGCGGTCGCGCTTTCGTTATTTTCTTTTTCCGACTTTTCGTTTAAACTTTCGAGGATAGGTTGACATTTTCTATTGTTGCTCGGTGACCTGTTCGAGCTCTTCCAGTCGCTCCTGTAGCTTTGAATACCACAGCCGTATTGTCCACTGTGTAGTGTGGGCGGTGTAGAGGCCTGCGATTTCTATGACTCGCATTTCGATATTGTCAAATGTCTCTAAATTGCATACTTCTTCGACTTGTTCTTCAAATGCGATGATGTGTCGTTGCAATTTTTCCTTCGTATAACTCAACAAATGTTGTCATACCAACAATCGTGCTGTTCGGACTTCTCTATATGGCGAAACGGCACGTTTTTTACTGCGATCTTTCCTTAAGACCCCATGCGGTGTAGTCAAACTTTCGTGTTTTTCCACTTCCTACTTATCGTGCAAAACTTTCGAGGAGGGATCCATCCATAGTCTCCTTTCCCTTTCAGTCATAACATAGTCGTCTTTTCCCTTCTTCAGGAAGGCTGCCTCATTCAAAGTTCTTCTAACACCACCATACAGTGTTTTGACTTCGCTTAAAGCCCTTGTCCTCAAGCTTGTCCTACGTTTTGTGGTCCCCAGTTGCATGTTTTATTTTTATGCTATAATGTTATTATCCCGTAGGGGAAACGGGAGTTATGTTGCTCAGCATAAAGCGAATCTTTTGAGATGTTCTCTTTTCGCTCCTTCGAATAGAGGCAATGTGTGTCGTTTTCCACGGACAGGATAACCATCGCTTACCCTGTAGGCACCTATCAAAAGAGAATCACAGCGGGCAGGATACTTTGCGACCGTAAGCTGGCGACTTACTCACCGAACAGGGTCGTGATCGCCATATTCGCGGTCTTTCGGATGTATAGAGGTTTGGTGGTATACCTTGTGCAAGTCCACTTTTGAAAATATGGTTTGAAAATATATAGATATCTTTAAGGCATCGAGCGCGATTCCTTTCACGCAAGATGTTGTCCTTCCATTCGAGATGACATAGGACCTTCGTTTCAATGTCAGAATCACTGCATCCGGCAGCATCACTGCATCCGTTTTCAATAGCAATCCTGCCTGGAACCAGTTGCTCACTGCCCTATCCTGGATGTTCTAATCTTTTGCTCTCTTAGCTGTGGAAGGAGTGACTCGCGTCCTGGACATCGTTCCTTCTCCACAAACACACCATACGCGCCGAGTTTTAACTGCTGTTGGTCCGGTGCCTTCACATTCTCGTTTGAGGGGCACCGCGAGATGCGCGACATGCTTTTCTGCTGACATTACCAGTCCACCAACGTTCCTTTGCGTGGCTCGTGTGTCGAAAACGATGAAAGGCATATTAATATTGGTACGGTGGTCCCAGTACCAGGCGTTGTGTTCGATGCGCCCTGCAATCGGTCAGATCGATATGCGTCGTTTGTTATGCCCTGTTGTCGGCTTCTGCCTTTCTCCTCTTATTTTTTTTCAGTTTTCGCTTTCACTTTACCCTCCGTAACCGTAACCGATGACGACCAACGTTCGGATCTTCAAGTGCTTAATGAACCGATTTTTCCTATCCTGTGCTCTGATTTTTCTGCTTCTCTTTTCCTCCATGTTTAGCCGTTGAGTAACGGTATTGTTCAACCTAGTATTTAAATTTAATCCATAGTCGGTGGTGCACTTGTTCATTTTTGGTGCGGCCACATTGGCAAAATTTCCTTTCGGAGCAACTTTTGCTGCATTAGTTTCGTCATGCTCTTCGTCTGCTTTCGCGTTGCTTCGCTTGCTGTAGGTCACTGTGGAATGATTTGGAGACCATGTTCATTTTGTAGCGTCCTACTTTTGCCTACCGTGGATATTGTTGTTCACAGTGGACCCGTCATTAGAGGTGTGATGTTACGTTGTTACGTAAAACCTTTCACTTGGGTTAATTTTTATTGAAACTTTTACTTGGGTTTACTTTTAATCAAAGTACGTACCTTTTTCTATGCGCCCTTGCAGAGAACAAGAGTCCCTTCTCCCTGTCCGTTCAGTTAGTTTATATCCTATTGCTGATGCTAACATCTATCACTGACACTATCTATCATACACTATCTATCATCTATCACTGACTCTATTCAACACTTTAATTCCATGTCCGTTATTTCCAGCTTATCAATGATCATCTTCGATGTACAACTTATCTTCCTATAAATATTATAATTATTCTTATTGCCTAAACAAAGGCGCTACAGCTGGATTGAGATGTGACGTGCCAGTTGCCAGGAGCGTTTGGACTGCGAGTGCGTTGTTCTGGACCGTTTGCAAGACGATCCCCTGCAGTTGCGACTGATCCTGAAGACGCTGCCTGATGCGTTGGCCGTGGCAGCTGACAATTTTGTGCCTGTTGTTGACTGCAAAAGAAAAAAATCCAAATAGTGAAAAAAATCCTTGGATTGCGTATCCTTAGGGCGTACAGAGCAGTTTTGCTCGGAACCATTTTGGATTTTTTATTTACAACTTTGTCCGTTAAAATAACGCCGGTGTGGATGTGGTCTGCAAGAACGTCGTCCTGCAGAAAGAGAAAGATTGCAGATTGCTTGCCTTGCTCAACGACCATCTCCCACACTCTTATCGCTAAGGGTTATGCCTGTATTACCACCCTCCGTTTCGCTCCTTTTCTGCGTTTTCGATGCGTTCGTGGTTGCGACCATTTAACCTGCGTTCTAGGATTTCCCACGACCTTCCGCTCGGGGAACTCAAACAAGGCCAGGATATACGAAATTTTCTATCAATGACACTCTTGGGACTGGCTACACCTCTTCCTTAAACCTTCCCGGTGGGCGGAAGACGGGGAGAAGGTTTGTTTTCGAGTACCTTTTAAATTGCAATTTCCTTTTGATTTGCGCTTCCCGCGCGCCAAGTTTTGCGACAGTTGTTTCTCGCGAATGGTGAAGGAAAGTGTAAGCAGAATGCTTTTGGAACCAAAATACATATTGTTGATGAAATTTAATTAGAACCACCCCGACCCCTGCCCCGGCACCCACCTTTCTTCTGCACGCTAAGCTCACCGTTGGAAATGGTTGGAATCCGATTTCCGATTTTGGTTTCGGGAGTTGGTGTGCGTTCCACGTTTTCCTCTAACGCATCCACGCGGTTTGGTTGGCGTCCCCTCGTTCTCGATGTACTGGAAGTGCTATTTGCTATATCGAACACGCTCCGTTACAGCTCGTACTGAACTGCTTTATTTCAAGGATATCATTCTCAAGCTACTAGGTACATGATATACTCCTTCTGTACTGCACAACTCAACAGTACACAACTTAGACTAGACCTTGCAATCTGGTGTAAGAGGACCTTAAAGTAGTTTCTATTTAACTTTATCCAGTATTTTCCGTGCGGATTGGACTGGATGCGCCAAATACAAGTTTTTTTATATCTTCAACGGCAACGTTAAGCTATCGGTCGCGGAATGTCTGCATCAAGAGATCCTTCTCCGATCATTAACAAATATTGGGGACCAATTTTATATGGTTTGGTTTTTCATGGTTTCATTTACTCCAGTTCAGACAATAATAACTCCTCAATACGTAATTCAAGTAATTTATTAGGTGCCGTTTTAGGTGCATCCCTAGAATAGATAGAACCCCGACTTTAAATCCAGGGTGGGACAATATTTGTTATCCCCTAATGTGATCTAATCCAACCCGATGCGGTACCGTGGGGTACCATCTGCGTCTGATTTCTTAGGTATGCACAACACTGGTGCTTGCCTCGCACTTTTGCTTGGCCTTACGATTCCCTGTATCAGCATTTCGTCGATCTGTTCCTTAATATGCGGCTTCGTTGCCTCTGGATATCTATACTGGCGCTAATTAATGGGCACATTCGTTGTGGTTTCTATTTCATGCACTGCTGCATTGGTGCACGGAAATTTGGCTCATTTCGAAAAGGATACGTCGCTAAATTGACGCAACAGTTTTCTAATTTCTTCTCCCTCGGGTTGAATTTTTATTATCTCCAACAGCGTTTTGTCACGCTCCGTTCCAAGCATCGGCTACAGTTTTCTATATTCTACCAGATCGTAATCTAATTCCTCATCCAAATCCAATCCATCGTGAAGGAATATTCCCCGTTCTTGACTCTCTTGTTCCTCTTGGCAATGTACCTGTCTCATTTCCATCTCAACCTTTTTCTTCTATTGACCCTTACCTGCGGTGGTCGTGTCGATTGTATTACTTTACTACTGGCACCATTGTTGTCGTTGCTATGAGCATCTATGGTTCGTTTCCATAATTCGAACGGCTGCATTAGCCGATGAGGCTCATCATTGTCGTACATCGCTGTCGTATTCAACGCTAGTTCTTCGAAACAGAAGCAAATCACGCTAGCAGATCGATTAGGCTCCTTGCTTTAATAACCGTTTGGAACTGCCCTCTACGTCCCGCGAATTGGATCCTTATGCCGCGTATTTTCAAGTGATTTCCGCGAGCAGGAACTACGCAAAATTATACGCATTACAATTATGATGAAGAAGTGCGAAAGGAGAAGCTACGTCAGATTACTGGATAACAAATTTGTTAAATATCTGCGGTTGGATTTTCAATCACCTCAAGCATTTTGGTAGGAGTTATCATTTATTCCTGCTATGCAACCTTGGCAGTCCTCAAAGAGCACCCGATCGCCGCTCGCCGGTTCTTCGAGTCTTGTAATTGTGCTTCCAAATAACGGCCTCCCTTGCGGACGATCGCCTCGGCAATGTTGCGAAGATTCCGGATTGAAGCCCTTCATTTCCACGTAGCCCTTGTTGGCCAACGACGCTTGAATAACGTCACAGTTGCCAAACATCAAATCTTTCGCCACCTGCGGATCGGACACGCAACGTCCGTCAGCTCGACCACGTTGTGCGATTAGTTCGCCACCTCAGCGCTGACCGCTGCGAGCTTGCGGCGCTTTTTCGCGTTCCGGTTCCATGCCACCTCCGAGTGGCCCAAATAGATAAGAGTTTTCACGATCCCGCATTCCGTGGAACCGTAGCTGCAAAGCCTGGATGATGTCTGTTGTTTATGCGATGTTTCTGTTTTTTGGTTTTCTTGCCAAGTTGGCCGTGGTAAGCTCTTCTATCTACCGAATCTTCTTTTCGCTTCAAAATGCTTGAGCTGTCACGAGATCGATGTTAGATTTTCGAGATTAGTATTATCAACCAATTACTAAGAAATGGACATGACTGCATGCATTACAGAACCGCATGCGCCTGCTCTTTAAGATAAGTATCATTTGTTTTCCTCATGTGATTTTAAGTCAAGTCAAAATAATTGGATACTGGATGCGATTAATGAATGTGCTATTCTTTTGTTCACGATGAAAAGACTGTTTAAGTTAAACTGAGGCTCAGAAATTGATGAAAAAAAAAAAGAATCAAATAAATCCCAAATCAGCTATTCCTTCAAGCGAGGAAACAGTATTCGACCTAAAAAAGAACAAGTTGTGACCGGAATGCGTCTAATTCGTCTACATGATTTCGATCATTTTAAATAGTACGGAGTGACCACAAAAACGAATGCGCTGCAGCCGGCGCCATTGTTGCTGCTAAGTATCGAGTAGGGCGAGTAGAAGTTCGACGAGGGCGAGCGTCAGCTGGTTGTTTGGAATGAATACTGGCGACTGCGGTGTCACCTGTGTGACCTTTTTTTTCTTTAGGTTAGGTTAGGTATCAATGAGAACTATTTTCGTACCGAATTTCTCATCAATGGGACATCTGTGGCCAAAGTTATGGCCATTTGACCACTTGGCCAGTTCTGGAGCAAACGATTGTATAGAGACCAGCATTTGGTTGTAGATCTGCTGATGGATGCCACCGTGGCTGATCGATTGGATCGGCTGGATCGTTTCGCAGGATTCCAGGTCGGTTCTGATCAGTGTGTATAGCAGTCCAACTTTTGACGGGTTGTCGTTGTTGCTTGCCACAGGTACTGGATTCTGTTGCGGATGTTTCTGGTAGGAAGATGGTGCTGGCTCTCTGCTGATGCTGCATTGCGAATTCCGAGACTGCAGTGCGTTTTTCCTTGAGGCTCAATTCCGCCATATTTTCGCGAATATCAAGAGCCCCGATAGACCATTTCTTTGTTTTTTACACCCATTAACAACCACAAGAATTTTTGATATCTTCAACGGCTTAAACTTCTTATGCCAGAGGTTTACTTTTTTGATGCGCTGGACACCGTACGGCCACCTTTACCGATGACTCCTTGTCCTCGTTGGGCATGTTGAATTCTTACTCGGGTTAAATAAAAAAAAATTGCTGCAAGGTGATTGGTGAAAGGTGAAAAAATGCTGCAAGGAGACCTTCAATGACTCTATGAATGAATGGGACATTCGTTTTTGCACGATGAAAAGACAGTTTAAGTTAAACTGAGGCTCAGAAATTGATGAAAAAAAAGAATCAAATAAATCCCAAATCAGCTAATCCTTCAAGCGAGGAAACAGTATTCGACCTAAAAAAGAACAAGTTGTGACCGGAATGCGTCTAATTCGTCTACATGATTTCGATCATTTTAAATAGTACGGAGTGACCACAAAAACGAATGCGCTGCAGCCGGCGCCATTGTTGCTGCTAAAAGTATCGAGTAGGGCGAGTACAAGTTCGACGAGGGCGAGCGTCAGCTGGTTGTTTGGAATGAATACTGGCGACTGCGGTGTCACCTGTGTGACCTTTTTTTCTTTAGGTTAGGTTAGGTATCAATGAGAACTATTTTCGTACCGAATTTCTCATCAATTGGACATCTGTGGCCAAAGTTATGGCCATTTGACCACTTGGCCAGTTCTGGAGCAAACGATTGTATAGAGACCAGCATTTGGTTGTAGATCTGCTGATGGATGCCACCGTGGCTGATCGATTGGATCGGCTGGATCGTTTCGCAGGATTTCAGGTCGGTTCTGATCAGTGTGTATAGCAGTCCAACTTTTGACGGGTTGTCGTTGTTGCTTGCCACAGGTACTGGATTCTGTTGCGGATGTTTCTGGTAGGAAGATGGTGCTGGCTCTCTGCTGATGCTGCATTGCGAATTCCGAGACTGCAGTGCGTTTTTCCTTGAGGCTCAATTCCGCCATATTTTCGCGAATATCAAGAGCCCCGATAGACCATTTCTTTGTTTTTTACACCCATTAACAACCACAAGAATTTTTGATATCTTCAACGGCTTAAACTTCTTATGCCAGAGGTTTACTTTTTTGATGCGCTGGACACCGTACGGCCACCTTTACCGATGACTCCTTGTCCTCGTTGGGCATGTTGAATTCTTACTCGGGTTAAATAAAAAAAAAAAAAATGCTGCAAGGTGATTGGTGAAAGGTGAAAAAATGCTGCAAGGAGACCTTCAATGACTCTATGAATGAATGGGACATTCGTTTTTGCACGATGAAAAGACAGTTTAAGTTAAACTGAGGCTCAGAAATTGATGAAAAAAAAGAATCAAATAAATCCCAAATCAGCTAATCCTTCAAGCGAGGAAACAGTATTCGACCTAAAAAAGAACAAGTTGTGACCGGAATGCGTCTAATTCGTCTACATGATTTCGATCATTTTAAATAGTACGGAGTGACCACAAAAACGAATGCGCTGCAGCCGGCGCCATTGTTGCTGCTAAAAGTATCGAGTAGGGCGAGTAGAAGTTCGACGAGGGCGAGCGTCAGCTGGTTGTTTGGAATGAATACTGGCGACTGCGGTGTCACCTGTGTGACCTTTTTTTTCTTTAGGTTAGGTTAGGTATCAATGAGAACTATTTTCGTACCGAATTTCTCATCAATTGGACATCTGTGGCCAAAGTTATGGCCATTTGACCACTTGGCCAGTTCTGGAGCAAACGATTGTATAGAGACCAGCATTTGGTTGTAGATCTGCTGATGGATGCCACCGTGGCTGATCGATTGGATCGGCTGGATCGTTTCGCAGGATTTCAGGTCGGTTCTGATCAGTGTGTATAGCAGTCCAACTTTTGACGGGTTGTCGTTGTTGCTTGCCACAGGTACTGGATTCTGTTGCGGATGTTTCTGGTAGGAAGATGGTGCTGGCTCTCTGCTGATGCTGCATTGCGAATTCCGAGACTGCAGTGCGTTTTTCCTTGAGGCTCAATTCCGCCATATTTTCGCGAATATCAAGAGCCCCGATAGACCATTTCTTTGTTTTTTACACCCATTAACAACCACAAGAATTTTTGATATCTTCAACGGCTTAAACTTCTTATGCCAGAGGTTTACTTTTTTGATGCGCTGGACACCGTACGGCCACCTTTACCGATGACTCCTTGTCCTCGTTGGGCATGTTGAATTCTTACTCGGGTTAAATAAAAAAAAAAAAATGCTGCAAGGTGATTGGTGAAAGGTGAAAAAATGCTGCAAGGAGACCTTCAATGACTCTATGAATGAATGGGACATTCGTTTTTGCACGATGAAAAGACAGTTTAAGTTAAACTGAGGCTCAGAAATTGATGAAAAAAAAGAATCAAATAAATCCCAAATCAGCTAATCCTTCAAGCGAGGAAACAGTATTCGACCTAAAAAAGAACAAGTTGTGACCGGAATGCGTCTAATTCGTCTACATGATTTCGATCATTTTAAATAGTACGGAGTGACCACAAAGACGAATGCGCTGCAGCCGGCGCCATTGTTGCTGCTAAGTATCGAGTAGGGCGAGTAGAAGTTCGACGAGGGCGAGCTTCAGCTGGTTGTTTGGAATGAATACTGGCGACTGCGGTGTCACCTGTGTGACCTTTTTTTTCTTTAGGTTAGATTAGGTATCAATGAGAACTATTTTCGTACCGAATTTCTCATCAATTGGACATCTGTGGCCAAAGTTATGGCCATTTGACCACTTGGCCAGTTCTGGAGCAAACGATTGTATAGAGACCAGCATTTGGTTGTAGATCTGCTGATGGATGCCACCGTGGCTGATCGATTGGATCGGCTGGATCGTTTCGCAGGATTCCAGGTCGGTTCTGATCAGTGTGTATAGCAGTCCAACTTTTGACGGGTTGTCGTTGTTGCTTGCCACAGGTACTGGATTCTGTTGCGGATGTTTCTGGTAGGAAGATGGTGCTGGCTCTCTGCTGATGCTGCATTGCGAATTCCGAGACTGCAGTGCGTTTTTCCTTGAGGCTCAATTCCGCCATATTTTCGCGAATATCAAGAGCCCCGATGGACCATTTCTTTGTTTTTTACACCCATTAACAACCACAAGAATTTTTGATATCTTCAACGGCTCAAACTTCTTGTGCCAGAGGTTTACTTTTTTGTTACGCTGGACACCGTACGGCCACCTGTACCGATGACTCCTTGTCCTCGTTGGGCATGTTGAATTCTTACTCGGGTTAAATAAAAAAAAAAAAAATGCTGCAAGGTGATTGGTGAAAGGTGAAAAAATGCTGCAAGGAGACCTTCAATGACTCTTTGAATGAATGGGACATTCGTTTTTGCACGATGAAAAGACAGTTTAAGTTAAACTGAGGCTCAGAAATTGATGAAAAAAAAGAATCAAATAAATCCCAAATCAGCTAATCCTTCAAGCGAGGAAACAGTATTCGACCTAAAAAAGAACAAGTTGTGACCGGAATGCGTCTAATTCGTCTACATGATTTCGATCATTTTAAATAGTACGGCGCCATTGTTGCTGCTAAGTATCGAGTAGGGCGAGTAGAAGTTCGACGAGGGGGAGCTTCAGCTGGTTGTTTGGAATGAATACTGGCGACTGCGGTGTCACCTGTGTGACCTTTTTTTTTCTTCAGGTTAGGTTAGGTATCAATGAGAACTATTTTCGTACCGAATTTCTCATCAATTGGACATCTGTGGCCAAAGTTATGGCCATTTGACCACTTGGCCAGTTCTGGAGCAAACGATTGTATAGAGACCAGCATTTGGTTGTAGATCTGCTGATGGATGCCACCGTGGCTGATCGATTGGATCGGCTGGATCGTTTCGCAGGATTCCAGGTCGGTTCTGATCAGTGTGTATAGCAGTCCAACTTTTGACGGGTTGTCGTTGTTGCTTGCCACAGGTACTGGATTCTGTTGCGGATGTTTCTGGTAGGAAGATGGTGCTGGCTCTCTGCTGATGCTGCATTGCGAATTCCGAGACTGCAGTGCGTTTTTCCTTGAGGCTCAATTCCGCCATATTTTCGCGAATATCAAGAGCCCCGATGGACCATTTCTTTGTTTTTTACACCCATTAACAACCACAAGAATTTTTGATATCTTCAACGGCTCAAACTTCTTGTGCCAGAGGTTTACTTTTTTGTTACGCTGGACACCGTACGGCCACCTGTACCGATGACTCCTTGTCCTCGTTGGGCATGTTGAATTCTTACTCGGGTTAAATAAAAAAAAAAAATGCTGCAAGGTGATTGGTGAAAGGTGAAAAAATGCTGCAAGGAGACCTTCAATGACTCTATGAATGAATGGGACATTCGTTTTTGCACGATGAAAAGACAGTTTAAGTTAAACTGAGGCTCAGAAATTGATGAAAAAAAAGAATCAAATAAATCCCAAATCAGCTAATCCTTCAAGCGAGGAAACAGTATTCGACCTAAAAAAGAACAAGTTGTGACCGGAATGCGTCTTATTCGTGTACATGATTTCGATCATTTTAAATAGTACGGAGTGACCACAAAGACGAATGCGCTGCAGCCGGCGCCATTGTTGCTGCTAAGTATCGAGTAGGGCGAGTAGAAGTTCGACGAGGGCGAGCTTCAGCTGGTTGTTTGGAATGAATACTGGCGACTGCGGTGTCACCTGTGTGACCTTTTTTTTCTTTAGGTTAGGTTAGGTATCATTGAGAACTATTTTCGTACCGAATTTCTCATCAATTGGACATCTGTGGCCAAAGTTATGGCCATAGACTATTTGGCCAGTTCTTGAGCAAACGATTGTATAGAGACCGGCATTTGGTTGTAGATCTGCTGATGGATGCCACCGTGGCTGATCGATTGGATCGGCTGGATCGTTTCGCAGGATTCCAGGTCGGTTCTGATCAGTGTGTACAGCAGTCCAACTTTTGACGGGTTGTCGTTGTTGTTTGCCACAGGTACTGGATTCTGTTGCGGATGTTTCTGGTAGGAAGATGGTGCTGGCTCTCTGCTGATGCTGCATTGCGAATTCCGAGACTGCAGTGCGTTTTTCCTTGAGGCTCAATTCCGCCATATTTTCGTGAATATCAAGAGCCCCGATGGACCATTTCTTTGTTTTTTACACCCATTAACAACCACAAGAATTTTTGATATCTTCAACGGCTTAAACTTCTTATGCCAGAGGTTTACTTTTTTGATGCGCTGGACACCGTACGGCCACCTTTACCGATGACTCCTTGTCCTCGTTGGGCATGTTGAATTCTTACTCGGGTTAAATAAAAAAAATGCTGCAAGGTGATTGAGTCTGTCCAATTCCTCGTCGTTGGAGGCCGTCGGTTGATTGTACACCTCCTGTTCCAGCTCTTCCAGTCGCTCCTGTAGGTTTGAAAACCACTCAACATCTATTAGATTCAATGGTAACAATTCTTACACGCAGTATTTGCTTTTTATTAAACCCTTCTGGTCTGAATAACTATACGAATTAAAACTAACTATCTTTCTCTCATCCAAAGGATACTTAGATCCAATGGATACATTCTAAAAAACTATTCTCATTGGAAATGTTGTTGTACTTCCAACAACATCACCATCATCATTATCATAGTCCACTGTGTAGTTTGGGCAGTGTAGAGGCCTGCGATTTCAATGACTCTATGAATGAATGAAAAGACAGTTTAAGTTAAACTGAGGCTCAGAAATTGATGAAAAAAAAAAGAATCAAATAAATCCCAAATCAGCTAATCCTTCAAGCGAGGAAACAGTATTCGACCTAAAAAAGAACAAGTTGTGACCGGAATGCGTCTTATTCGTGTACATGATTTCGATCATTTTAAATAGTACGGAGTGACCACAAAGACGAATGCGCTGCAGCCGGCGCCATTGTTGCTGCTAAGTATCGAGTAGGGCGAGTAGAAGTTCGACGAGGGCGAGCTTCAGCTGGTTGTTTGGAATGAATACTGGCGACTGCGGTGTCACCTGTGTGACCTTTTTTTTCTTTAGGTTAGGTTAGGTATCAATGAGAACTATTTTCGTACCGAATTTCTCATCAATTGGACATCTGTGGCCAAAGTTATGGCCATAGACTATTTGGCCTGTTCTTGAGCAAACGATTGTATAGAGACCGGCATTTGGTTGTAGATCTGCTGATGGATGCCACCGTGGCTGATCGATTGGATCGGCTGGATCGTTTCGCAGGATTCCAGGTCGGTTCTGATCAGTGTGTACAGCAGTCCAACTTTTGACGGGTTGTCGTTGTTGCTTGCCACAGGTACTGGATTCTGTTGCGGATGTTTCTGGTAGGAAGATGGTGCTGGCTCTCTGCTGATGCTGCATTGCGAATTCCGAGAATGCAGTGCGTTTTTCCTTGAGGCTCAATTCCGCCATATTTTCGTGAATATCAAGAGCCCCGATGGACCATTTCTTTGTTTTTTACATCCATTAACAACCACAAGAATTTTTGATATCTTCAACGGCTTAAACTTCTTATGCCAGAGGTTTACTTTTTTGATGCGCTGGACACCGTACGGCCACCTTTACCGATGACTCCTTGTCCTCGTTGGCCATGTTGAATTCTTACTCGGGTTAAATAAAAAAAATGCTGCAAGGTGATTGAGTCTGTCCAATTCCTCGTCGTTGGAGGCCGTCGGTTGATTGTACACCTCCTGTTCCAGCTCTTCCAGTCGCTCCTGTAGGTTTGAAAACCACTCAACATCTATTAGATTCAATGGTAACAATTCTTACACGCAGTATTTGCTTTTTATTAAACCCTTCTGGTCTGAATAACTATACGAATTAAAACTAACTATCTTTCTCTCATCCAAAGGATACTTAGATCCAATGGATACATTCTAAAAAACTATTCTCATTGGAAATGTTGTTGTACTTCCAACAACATCACCATCATCATTATCATAGTCCACTGTGTAGTTTGGGCAGTGTAGAGGTCTGCGATTTCTATGACTCTATGAATGCATGAAAAGACAGTTTAAGTTAAACTGAGGCTCAGAAATTGATGAAAAAAAAAAGAATCAAATAAATCCCAAATCAGCTAATCCTTCAAGCGAGGAAACAGTATTCGACCTAAAAAAGAACAAGTTGTGACCGGAATGCGTCTTATTCGTCTACATGATTTCGATCATTTTAAATAGTACGGAGTGATCACAAAGACGAATGCGCTGCAGCCGGCGCCATTGTTGCTGCTAAGTATCGAGTAGGGCGAGTAGAAGTTCGACGAGGGCGAGCTTCAGCTGGTTGTTTGGAATGAATACTGGCGACTGCGGTGTCACCTGTGTGACCTTTTTTTTCTTTAGGTTAGGTTAGGTATCAATGAGAACTATTTTCGTACCGAATTTCTCATCAATTGGACATCTGTGGCCAAAGTTATGGCCATAGACTATTTGGCCAGTTCTTGAGCAAACGATTGTATAGAGACCGGCATTTGGTTGTAGATCTGCTGATAGATGCCACCGTGGCTGATCGATTGGATCGGCTGGATCGTTTCGCAGGATTCCAGGTCGGTTCTGATCAGTGTGTACAGCAGTCCAACTTTTGACGGGTTGTCGTTGTTGCTTGCCACAGGTACTGGATTCTGTTGCGGATGTTTCTGGTAGGAAGATGGTGCTGGCTCTCTGCTGATGCTGCATTGCGAATTCCGAGAATGCAGTGCGTTTTTCCTTGAGGCTCAATTCCGCCATATTTTCGTGAATATCAAGAGCCCCGATGGACCATTTCTTTGTTTTTTACACCCATTAACAACCACAAGAATTTTTGATATCTTCAACGGCTTAAACTTCTTACGCCAGAGGTTTACTTTTTTGATGCGCTGGACACCGTACGGCCACCTTTACCGATGACTCCTTGTCCTCGTTGGGCATGTTGAATTCTTACTCGGGTTAAATAAAAAAAAATTGCTGCAAGGTGATTGAGTCTGTCCAATTCCTCGTCGTTGGAGGCCGTCGGTTGATTGTACACCTCCTGTTCCAGCTCTTCCAGTCGCTCCTGTAGGTTTGAAAACCACTCAACATCTATTAGATTCAATGGTAACAATTCTTACACGCAGTATTTGCTTTTTATTAAACCCTTCTGGTCTGAATAACTATACGAATTAAAACTAACTATCTTTCTCTCATCCAAAGGATACTTAGATCCAATGGATACATTCTAAAAAACTATTCTCATTGGAAATGTTGTTGTACTTCCAACAACATCACCATCATCATTATCATAGTCCACTGTGTAGTTTGGGCAGTGTAGAGGTCTGCGATTTCTATGACTCTATGAATGAATGAAAAGACAGTTTAAGTTAAACTGAGGCTCAGAAATTGATGAAAAAAAAAAAGAATCAAATAAATCCCAAATCAGCTAATCCTTCAAGTGAAGAAACAGTATTCGACCTAAAAAAGAACAAGTTGTGACTGGAATGCGTCTAATTCGTCTACATGATTTCGATCATTTTAAATAGTACGGAGTGACCACAAAGACGAATGTACTACTGCCGGCGCCATTGTTGCTGCTTAGTATCGAGTAGGGCGAGTAGAAGTTCGATAAGGGCGAGCTTCAGCTGGTTGTTTGGAATGAATACTGGCGACTGCGTTGTCACCTGTGTGACCTTTTTTTCTTTAGGTTAGGTTAGGTATCATTGAGAACTATTTTCGTAGCGAATTTCTCATCATTGGACATCTGTGGCCAAAGTTATGGCCATTTGACCACTTGGCCAGTTCTTGAGCAAACGATTGTATAGAGACCAGCATTTGGTTGTAGATCTGCTGATGGATGCCACCGTGGCTGATCGATTGGATCGGCTGGATCGTTTCGCAGGATTTCAGGTCGGTTCTGATCAGTGTGTATAGCAGTCCAACTTTTGACGGGTTGTCGTTGTTGCTTGCCACAGGTACTGGATTCTGTTGCGGATGTTTCTGGTAGGAAGATGGTGCTGGCTCTCTGCTGATGCTGCATTGCGAATTCCGAGACTGCAGTGCGTTTTTCCTTGAGGCTCAATTCCGCCATATTTTCGCGAATATCAAGAGCCCCGATAGACCATTTCTTTGTTTTTTACACCCATTAACAACCACAAGAATTTTTGATATCTTCAACGGCTTAAACTTCTTATGCCAGAGGTTTACTTTTTTGATGCGCTGGACACCGTACGGCCACCTTTACCGATGACTCCTTGTCCTCGTTGGGCATGTTGAATTCTTACTCGGGTTAAATAAAAAAAAAAAAATGCTGCAAGGTGATTGGTGAAAGGTGAAAAAATGCTGCAAGGAGACCTTCAATGACTCTATGAATGAATGGGACATTCGTTTTTGCACGATGAAAAGACAGTTTAAGTTAAACTGAGGCTCAGAAATTGATGAAAAAAAAGAATCAAATAAATCCCAAATCAGCTAATCCTTCAAGCGAGGAAACAGTATTCGACCTAAAAAAGAACAAGTTGTGACCGGAATGCGTCTAATTCGTCTACATGATTTCGATCATTTTAAATAGTACGGAGTGACCACAAAGACGAATGCGCTGCAGCCGGCGCCATTGTTGCTGCTAAGTATCGAGTAGGGCGAGTAGAAGTTCGACGAGGGCGAGCTTCAGCTGGTTGTTTGGAATGAATACTGGCGACTGCGGTGTCACCTGTGTGACCTTTTTTTTCTTTAGGTTAGATTAGGTATCAATGAGAACTATTTTCGTACCGAATTTCTCATCAATTGGACATCTGTGGCCAAAGTTATGGCCATTTGACCACTTGGCCAGTTCTGGAGCAAACGATTGTATAGAGACCAGCATTTGGTTGTAGATCTGCTGATGGATGCCACCGTGGCTGATCGATTGGATCGGCTGGATCGTTTCGCAGGATTCCAGGTCGGTTCTGATCAGTGTGTATAGCAGTCCAACTTTTGACGGGTTGTCGTTGTTGCTTGCCACAGGTACTGGATTCTGTTGCGGATGTTTCTGGTAGGAAGATGGTGCTGGCTCTCTGCTGATGCTGCATTGCGAATTCCGAGACTGCAGTGCGTTTTTCCTTGAGGCTCAATTCCGCCATATTTTCGCGAATATCAAGAGCCCCGATGGACCATTTCTTTGTTTTTTACACCCATTAACAACCACAAGAATTTTTGATATCTTCAACGGCTCAAACTTCTTGTGCCAGAGGTTTACTTTTTTGTTACGCTGGACACCGTACGGCCACCTGTACCGATGACTCCTTGTCCTCGTTGGGCATGTTGAATTCTTACTCGGGTTAAATAAAAAAAAAAAAAATGCTGCAAGGTGATTGGTGAAAGGTGAAAAAATGCTGCAAGGAGACCTTCAATGACTCTTTGAATGAATGGGACATTCGTTTTTGCACGATGAAAAGACAGTTTAAGTTAAACTGAGGCTCAGAAATTGATGAAAAAAAAGAATCAAATAAATCCCAAATCAGCTAATCCTTCAAGCGAGGAAACAGTATTCGACCTAAAAAAGAACAAGTTGTGACCGGAATGCGTCTAATTCGTCTACATGATTTCGATCATTTTAAATAGTACGGCGCCATTGTTGCTGCTAAGTATCGAGTAGGGCGAGTAGAAGTTCGACGAGGGGGAGCTTCAGCTGGTTGTTTGGAATGAATACTGGCGACTGCGGTGTCACCTGTGTGACCTTTTTTTTTCTTCAGGTTAGGTTAGGTATCAATGAGAACTATTTTCGTACCGAATTTCTCATCAATTGGACATCTGTGGCCAAAGTTATGGCCATTTGACCACTTGGCCAGTTCTGGAGCAAACGATTGTATAGAGACCAGCATTTGGTTGTAGATCTGCTGATGGATGCCACCGTGGCTGATCGATTGGATCGGCTGGATCGTTTCGCAGGATTCCAGGTCGGTTCTGATCAGTGTGTATAGCAGTCCAACTTTTGACGGGTTGTCGTTGTTGCTTGCCACAGGTACTGGATTCTGTTGCGGATGTTTCTGGTAGGAAGATGGTGCTGGCTCTCTGCTGATGCTGCATTGCGAATTCCGAGACTGCAGTGCGTTTTTCCTTGAGGCTCAATTCCGCCATATTTTCGCGAATATCAAGAGCCCCGATGGACCATTTCTTTGTTTTTTACACCCATTAACAACCACAAGAATTTTTGATATCTTCAACGGCTCAAACTTCTTGTGCCAGAGGTTTACTTTTTTGTTACGCTGGACACCGTACGGCCACCTGTACCGATGACTCCTTGTCCTCGTTGGGCATGTTGAATTCTTACTCGGGTTAAATAAAAAAAAAAAATGCTGCAAGGTGATTGGTGAAAGGTGAAAAAATGCTGCAAGGAGACCTTCAATGACTCTATGAATGAATGGGACATTCGTTTTTGCACGATGAAAAGACAGTTTAAGTTAAACTGAGGCTCAGAAATTGATGAAAAAAAAGAATCAAATAAATCCCAAATCAGCTAATCCTTCAAGCGAGGAAACAGTATTCGACCTAAAAAAGAACAAGTTGTGACCGGAATGCGTCTTATTCGTGTACATGATTTCGATCATTTTAAATAGTACGGAGTGACCACAAAGACGAATGCGCTGCAGCCGGCGCCATTGTTGCTGCTAAGTATCGAGTAGGGCGAGTAGAAGTTCGACGAGGGCGAGCTTCAGCTGGTTGTTTGGAATGAATACTGGCGACTGCGGTGTCACCTGTGTGACCTTTTTTTTCTTTAGGTTAGGTTAGGTATCATTGAGAACTATTTTCGTACCGAATTTCTCATCAATTGGACATCTGTGGCCAAAGTTATGGCCATAGACTATTTGGCCAGTTCTTGAGCAAACGATTGTATAGAGACCGGCATTTGGTTGTAGATCTGCTGATGGATGCCACCGTGGCTGATCGATTGGATCGGCTGGATCGTTTCGCAGGATTCCAGGTCGGTTCTGATCAGTGTGTACAGCAGTCCAACTTTTGACGGGTTGTCGTTGTTGTTTGCCACAGGTACTGGATTCTGTTGCGGATGTTTCTGGTAGGAAGATGGTGCTGGCTCTCTGCTGATGCTGCATTGCGAATTCCGAGACTGCAGTGCGTTTTTCCTTGAGGCTCAATTCCGCCATATTTTCGTGAATATCAAGAGCCCCGATGGACCATTTCTTTGTTTTTTACACCCATTAACAACCACAAGAATTTTTGATATCTTCAACGGCTTAAACTTCTTATGCCAGAGGTTTACTTTTTTGATGCGCTGGACACCGTACGGCCACCTTTACCGATGACTCCTTGTCCTCGTTGGGCATGTTGAATTCTTACTCGGGTTAAATAAAAAAAATGCTGCAAGGTGATTGAGTCTGTCCAATTCCTCGTCGTTGGAGGCCGTCGGTTGATTGTACACCTCCTGTTCCAGCTCTTCCAGTCGCTCCTGTAGGTTTGAAAACCACTCAACATCTATTAGATTCAATGGTAACAATTCTTACACGCAGTATTTGCTTTTTATTAAACCCTTCTGGTCTGAATAACTATACGAATTAAAACTAACTATCTTTCTCTCATCCAAAGGATACTTAGATCCAATGGATACATTCTAAAAAACTATTCTCATTGGAAATGTTGTTGTACTTCCAACAACATCACCATCATCATTATCATAGTCCACTGTGTAGTTTGGGCAGTGTAGAGGCCTGCGATTTCAATGACTCTATGAATGAATGAAAAGACAGTTTAAGTTAAACTGAGGCTCAGAAATTGATGAAAAAAAAAAGAATCAAATAAATCCCAAATCAGCTAATCCTTCAAGCGAGGAAACAGTATTCGACCTAAAAAAGAACAAGTTGTGACCGGAATGCGTCTTATTCGTGTACATGATTTCGATCATTTTAAATAGTACGGAGTGACCACAAAGACGAATGCGCTGCAGCCGGCGCCATTGTTGCTGCTAAGTATCGAGTAGGGCGAGTAGAAGTTCGACGAGGGCGAGCTTCAGCTGGTTGTTTGGAATGAATACTGGCGACTGCGGTGTCACCTGTGTGACCTTTTTTTTCTTTAGGTTAGGTTAGGTATCAATGAGAACTATTTTCGTACCGAATTTCTCATCAATTGGACATCTGTGGCCAAAGTTATGGCCATAGACTATTTGGCCTGTTCTTGAGCAAACGATTGTATAGAGACCGGCATTTGGTTGTAGATCTGCTGATGGATGCCACCGTGGCTGATCGATTGGATCGGCTGGATCGTTTCGCAGGATTCCAGGTCGGTTCTGATCAGTGTGTACAGCAGTCCAACTTTTGACGGGTTGTCGTTGTTGCTTGCCACAGGTACTGGATTCTGTTGCGGATGTTTCTGGTAGGAAGATGGTGCTGGCTCTCTGCTGATGCTGCATTGCGAATTCCGAGAATGCAGTGCGTTTTTCCTTGAGGCTCAATTCCGCCATATTTTCGTGAATATCAAGAGCCCCGATGGACCATTTCTTTGTTTTTTACACCCATTAACAACCACAAGAATTTTTGATATCTTCAACGGCTTAAACTTCTTATGCCAGAGGTTTACTTTTTTGATGCGCTGGACACCGTACGGCCACCTTTACCGATGACTCCTTGTCCTCGTTGGCCATGTTGAATTCTTACTCGGGTTAAATAAAAAAAATGCTGCAAGGTGATTGAGTCTGTCCAATTCCTCGTCGTTGGAGGCCGTCGGTTGATTGTACACCTCCTGTTCCAGCTCTTCCAGTCGCTCCTGTAGGTTTGAAAACCACTCAACATCTATTAGATTCAATGGTAACAATTCTTACACGCAGTATTTGCTTTTTATTAAACCCTTCTGGTCTGAATAACTATACGAATTAAAACTAACTATCTTTCTCTCATCCAAAGGATACTTAGATCCAATGGATACATTCTAAAAAACTATTCTCATTGGAAATGTTGTTGTACTTCCAACAACATCACCATCATCATTATCATAGTCCACTGTGTAGTTTGGGCAGTGTAGAGGTCTGCGATTTCTATGACTCTATGAATGCATGAAAAGACAGTTTAAGTTAAACTGAGGCTCAGAAATTGATGAAAAAAAAAAGAATCAAATAAATCCCAAATCAGCTAATCCTTCAAGCGAGGAAACAGTATTCGACCTAAAAAAGAACAAGTTGTGACCGGAATGCGTCTTATTCGTCTACATGATTTCGATCATTTTAAATAGTACGGAGTGATCACAAAGACGAATGCGCTGCAGCCGGCGCCATTGTTGCTGCTAAGTATCGAGTAGGGCGAGTAGAAGTTCGACGAGGGCGAGCTTCAGCTGGTTGTTTGGAATGAATACTGGCGACTGCGGTGTCACCTGTGTGACCTTTTTTTTCTTTAGGTAAGGTTAGGTATCAATGAGAACTATTTTCGTACCGAATTTCTCATCAATTGGACATCTGTGGCCAAAGTTATGGCCATAGACTATTTGGCCAGTTCTTGAGCAAACGATTGTATAGAGACCGGCATTTGGTTGTAGATCTGCTGATAGATGCCACCGTGGCTGATCGATTGGATCGGCTGGATCGTTTCGCAGGATTCCAGGTCGGTTCTGATCAGTGTGTACAGCAGTCCAACTTTTGACGGGTTGTCGTTGTTGCTTGCCACAGGTACTGGATTCTGTTGCGGATGTTTCTGGTAGGAAGATGGTGCTGGCTCTCTGCTGATGCTGCATTGCGAATTCCGAGAATGCAGTGCGTTTTTCCTTGAGGCTCAATTCCGCCATATTTTCGTGAATATCAAGAGCCCCGATGGACCATTTCTTTGTTTTTTACACCCATTAACAACTATTGAAAAGTACGTCTGATATATTCAGTAGTTGAACACAGAATAATCATGTATTAAAAAACAAAGGCTACTACAATTCATAGATTACTCTTCTAACATCCCCCCTTAATCATGAATTGTTTTAATTCCAAGGGCCTTCCGTCCATCTTCAAATTTGCTGGTAGGAAGTACCTTAGTTAGCAAATCAGCTTCTTGTTTTTCAGAGCAAACATGTTTCAGCTGAACAAGATTTCTTGCAATGCTCTGTCTCACAAAATGATGTCTAATATCAATATGTTTGCTTCTAGGTGAGTAGCCAATTTGTTTCTCCGCCAAATAGATAGCACTTCGATTATCACAAAAAATCGTCAATGGCTCTTCGATTCCCAACAGTTCTTTTCGAAAACCTCTCCACCAAATAGCTTCCTGTGTGACAGCTGAAAGTGCCATGTATTCGGCTTCCGTCGTCGAAAGTGCAACTGTTGATTGTTTGCGACAATTCCAGGCAACTGAACCTCCAGATTGCTTCATCACATAGCCAGTAATGGAATGACGATTATCAGTGTCATTACCCCAATCAGCATCACAAAAACCTTCAAAGCCTTTTTCAATTGTTGCTTTATATAACAGCTTCATGGATTTTGTGCCTTTTAAATAACGTAAGATCCGTTTGGCTGCAATCCAGTGAGTTTTCCCAGGATTGTTACAGTAGTGACTCACAGCATTTACAGCAAAACTTATGTCCGGTCTAGTTCCTTGTGATAAGTACTGCAGGCCGCCTATCAGTTCCCGGTAAGGAACCTGTTGCATCTGTCTGCGCTCTTCTTCAGTCTTAGGACACATTTCCTTGGACAGTTTCTGGCCTGGATCCGCTGGAGTAAGAACTGGGTTGCACTCAGCTACACCGAATCGCTTCAATAATTCATTTATGTACAGTTCTTGATCCAACATAACTACACCATCTGCTCTGGTCACTCGTATTCCAAGAACTTTGTTCGCGAGACCTAAATCCTTCATTTTAAATCTCTTGGTCAACTGTTGTTTTAAGTTCTTTTCCCAGCTCTCATTATTCGAGAAGATCAATAAATCGTCTACATACACTGCTACAATCAGCACACTTCCTCTATCAATCTTGTAGTAGACACAAGAATCGTAATTGGACTGTACCAACCCAATGCGTTTCAGCTCAGCATCTAGTTTCAAATTCCAAACTCTACTAGCTTGCTTCAGTCCATACAACGCCTTCTTCAATTTACACACTTTGTGTGGTGCTTCTAGATTCACAAATCCTTCTGGCTGCTCCATGTATATTTCCTCTTCTCCCAGGTCTCCTTGTAGAAATGCTGTCACTGCATCCATCTGCAGTATCTTCAAGTCCATGTTGACAGCCAAGGACATTAGATATCGCACGGTAGCCAATCGAACAACAGGTGCGTAGGTCTCGTTGTAATCCACACCTTTGACTTGCGAAAAACCTTTAATGACTAACCTGGCTTTGAATCTCTCCACCGAGCCATCTGCATTGGTTTTCACCGTATACACCCACTTTGATCGTAAGGGTTTTCGACCAGCAGGCAAACTCGTCAAGTCCCATGTTCGATTTTCCAATAAGGCATCATACTCTGATTTCATAGCATCTTTCCAGCGACTGCTATCTTCACAGGAATTAGCCTCTTGGTACGTTATCGGTTCATTTAACATCGCTGGAACCACGGTACAGGATTCATCAGGACTTTTAACTGCAGCATTGCAACTCATTACAAAATCCCGGTACTTGCCAGGGATAATGCGCTCCCTCTCACTACGCCTTACCAACTTCTGTGGGTCCTCTATTTGTGGTTCATGGTGTTCAATAGCTTCTGCTTGATCTCCTATAGCATCGTCGTATTCTGAATCGTTATCATCATTCCGAGCTCCATTTGTCTCCAAACTTTCTACTTCTTGATCCTGTACGACAGGTTGAAAATGGAATTCACCAAGACTGACTTCAGTAGATGATTCTTCAAACTCAGAAACTCGATTCTTTGCACATTCATCCACAAATATTACATCCCGACTAACGATAACCTTCTTAGTCTTTGAGTTATAAACTCGATACGCCTTGGAACTGCTAATGTATCCCATGAAAATGCCAGAATCTGATTTGGCATCCCATTTCTGCCTTCTTTCCTTCGGCACATGACACATCACCTTTGCTCCAAATATTCTAAGATGGGCAAGATTCGGTCTTCTACCAGTAAACGCTTCGTGAGGTGTCATTCGCAATCCCATAGTAGGTGATCGGTTGATCACATACGATGCTGTCGCAACTGCTTCAGCCCAAAAACGCTTTGGCAGATTGGCATCACACAGCATACTCCTCGCCTTTTCTACAATCGTCCGGTTCATACGTTCCGCTAATCCATTCTGCTCCGGAGTGTACGGAGCGGATGTTTCATGATGAATACCGGCTTGACAAAGGAATAGCTTCATTTCACGATTCATATATTCCCGTCCGTTATCCGATCTGATACGCTTAATTTTCTCACCAGTCTGGTTCTCGGCATAACTCTTGAAATGTTTAAACGTTTCAAACACTTCGGTTTTCGATTTCAGGAAATATACGAACGCCTTTCTGCTCGAGTCATCGATGAATGTTATAAAATAACGATTTCCTCCTATCGATGCTGTCTCCATGGGTCCACACAAATCGGAATGAATTAACTCAAGCACACGATCCGCACGTTGTCCCTTGATGTTAAACGGATGTCGATGATGCTTCCCTTGTATGCATGGTACACACTGCATTCCATCCGTCACTCTAAATTCAAATCCGCTTGCCATGGTTTCAAGTCGTTTCATGCAGCCAACAGACATATGACATAGTCTGCGATGCCAAAGCTTAAAGTTGTCTTCCATCCGGCTGACCATGTTCACCAACGACCCAGGTGATCTTTTCAATCTGTATAAACCACCAGATTCTTGACCAATCGCAACCAATTTATTACTAGGACTGATCACCTTACACGTCTGTTTTCGAAACGTCACTGTGTAGCCCTTCTGACACATCTTGCTAACAGATAGTAAGTTCACAGCCAATTCCGGTACATACAGGACGTCGTTCATGGAGATCGCACATGTCGATGCTCCAACATCTGCTGACACGTTCACCGAACCTTTAGCAACCACTGGAACAGCAGTATTATTGGCTACGTTGATGCTCGACGAAACATTCTCTGCATCAACCAATAAATTTCTGTTTCGGCACAAATGGGAAGTTGCTCCGGAATCAAAAATCCATTCTTCTTCTGCCGCTGTTGATGTCTGACATGCATTGAAAGCCGCGAAAAATGTAGCGTGACCACTGTTCTTGCTTTTCTCCTGCTTCTTGTCAGAAAACTGATTCGAACATTGAGAAGCAAAATGACCCATTTTCTTGCACCGGTAGCATTGAACGTTAGATTTCACACTACTTCTTTTCGTCGTCGATTTCGAGTTGCCAAGGAACGCTTCCACAGTTTGCTTCTCGCTCGACACTTTTACGTCTTGCAAAATTTTCGCTTTCACTATATCCGCAGTCAACTGGATTCCGGATGATTCCAAACCAAGGATCATTGGGTCATACTGCTTCGGTAGGCCTTTCATGAGCAAACTGGCCAACCAAGCGTCATCGACTTTGAACCCAACTTCTGCCAACTGATGACTCGTTGTGAATAATTCGTTCACATACTGCTGAGTCGTCTGGCAAATGATGTCTTCATCTCGTTCAGCTCCAACCAAACGAATTCCTGTCAGCCGTCGCAGCAGACCAATCTTCCTGGTTGATCCACTATGCTCGTACGTATTTTTGAGGTTATCCCACGCCTGTTTCGCATTTTTAGCATCTCTCACGAGTCCGTATATACTGGAATCAATACTCAGACATATCGTCGCCAATGCTTGCATGGATGTTTCTTCGCTCACTGCCGGTTCACCTTCAGCTGGTTCCTTCACTGCACACCAGGTTTTCTCCTTAATCAAAACCATCTTGGTGGCGAAAGACCAAGAACTGTAGTTTTCCGATCCTCGAAGTATTTCTCGCAAAGGCAGGGAAAAAGATCCCGCTAGTTTCGGATTCGCCATTCTTCACAAAACTGCTTTCAATCTTTTAATTTCAAACTAACAGAGTCGTATCCTGGGCCCATAACCTATTGAAAAGTACGTCTGATATATTCAGTAGTTGAACACAGAATAATCATGTATTAAAAAACAAAGGCTACTACAATTCATAGATTACTCTTCTAACAACAACCACAAGAATTTTTGATATCTTCAACGGCTTAAACTTCTTACGCCAGAGGTTTACTTTTTTGATGCGCTGGACACCGTACGGCCACCTTTACCGATGACTCCTTGTCCTCGTTGGGCATGTTGAATTCTTACTCGGGTTAAATAAAAAAAAATTGCTGCAAGGTGATTGAGTCTGTCCAATTCCTCGTCGTTGGAGGCCGTCGGTTGATTGTACACCTCCTGTTCCAGCTCTTCCAGTCGCTCCTGTAGGTTTGAAAACCACTCAACATCTATTAGATTCAATGGTAACAATTCTTACACGCAGTATTTGCTTTTTATTAAACCCTTCTGGTCTGAATAACTATACGAATTAAAACTAACTATCTTTCTCTCATCCAAAGGATACTTAGATCCAATGGATACATTCTAAAAAACTATTCTCATTGGAAATGTTGTTGTACTTCCAACAACATCACCATCATCATTATCATAGTCCACTGTGTAGTTTGGGCAGTGTAGAGGTCTGCGATTTCTATGACTCTATGAATGAATGAAAAGACAGTTTAAGTTAAACTGAGGCTCAGAAATTGATGAAAAAAAAAAAGAATCAAATAAATCCCAAATCAGCTAATCCTTCAAGTGAAGAAACAGTATTCGACCTAAAAAAGAACAAGTTGTGACTGGAATGCGTCTAATTCGTCTACATGATTTCGATCATTTTAAATAGTACGGAGTGACCACAAAGACGAATGTACTACTGCCGGCGCCATTGTTGCTGCTTAGTATCGAGTAGGGCGAGTAGAAGTTCGATAAGGGCGAGCTTCAGCTGGTTGTTTGGAATGAATACTGGCGACTGCGTTGTCACCTGTGTGACCTTTTTTTCTTTAGGTTAGGTTAGGTATCATTGAGAACTATTTTCGTAGCGAATTTCTCATCATTGGACATCTGTGGCCAAAGTTATGGCCATTTGACCACTTGGCCAGTTCTTGAGCAAACGATTGTATAGAGACCAGCATTTGGTTGTAGATCTGCTGATGGATGCCACCGTGGCTGATCGATTGGATCGGCTGGATCGTTTCGCAGGATTCCAGGTCGGTTCTGATCAGTGTGTACAGCAGTCCAACTTTTGACGGGTTGTCGTTGTTGCTTGCCACAGGTACTGGATTCTGTTGCGGATGTTTCTGGTAGGAAGATGGTGCTGGCTCTCTGCTGATGCTGCATTGCGAATTCCGAGAATTCTGTGCGTTTTTCCTTGAGGCTCAATTTCGCCATATTGTCGCGAATACGAAGAGCCTCGATGATGGACCCTTGCTTTGTTTTTTACACCCATTAACAACCACAAGAATTTTTGATATCTTCAACGGCTCAAACTTCTTATGCCAGATGTTTACTTTTTTGATGCGCTGGACACCGTACGGCCACCTTTACCGATGACTCCTTGTCCTCGTTGGGCATGTTGAATTCTTACTCGGGTTAAATTAAAAAAAAAAAAAATGCTGCAAGGTGATTGAGTTTGTCCAATTCCTCGTCGTTGGAGGCCGTCGGTTGGTTGTACAATTCCTGTTCGTTCAACGATTTCCGGTCGTTCCGCGACAGTATCGATCACGAGGATTCTTCTTTGGTCCAGTTCGTTGGGCCCTTTTTCGTTGCGGCCGAATGCTATGGCAAATCGGTTTGCTTTTCACTGGGGATGTACATTCACCAGCTCATAGATTTTCAATCTCAATTAACTTCACTACAACTGCAAATTGTCCAATCCTCGAGACTGTTGTGTTCGGTACGTACTTTCATAGACGCAAAAGTTGAAAGCTACAATTGCATACATTTAACAAACACATTTTCACATTGAACGCACCATGCAAAAACACTGTCGAGCCTGCCAGTACGTCGACGGCGACAACACGCGATCAAACCTCTTTGCTGTCCCAGGCTTACTAGCAACAAATGGACTTCAACTTACCAGATCCTAGCAGGCGGTCGTTTTCTCGTTGGTTCCACTGCCAATTCGCGAAATAACACCTTACGCTCACGCCCAATCAGTCAATGTATCACTTGAGAAACAACATTCGTGACTATGGATTACGACAAAAAATAAGCGCAGTTTATAATTCCTTTTGACAGCTGACGACCCTTCTTTCAAGTTATGGTGCCAAGCGTCACCTCCTCGCTCGTGCTGTCGGGAACATTTCGGCCCAAACGAGGGACTCCACCGGAGGTAGTGTGTGATTGAACAAGTTTGGCAGATTGATCGGTGCGGTCGCGCTTTCGTTATTTTCTTTTTCCGACTTTTCGTTTAAACTTTCGAGGATAGGTTGACATTTTCTATTGTTGTTCGGTGACCTGTTCGAGCTCTTCCAGTCGCTCCTGTAGCTTTGAATACCACAGCCGTATTGTCCACTGTGTAGTGTGGGCGGTGTAGAGGCCTGCGATTTCTATGACTCGCATTTCGATATTGTCAAATGTCTCTAAATTGCATACTTCTTCGACTTGTTCTTCAAATGCGATGATGTGTCGTTGCAATTTTTCCTTCGTATAACTCAACAAATGTTGTCATACCAACAATCGTGCTGTTCGGACTTCTCTATATGGCGAAACGGCACGTTTTTTACTGCGATCTTTCCTTAAGACCCCATGCGGTGTAGTCAAACTTTCGTGTTTTTCCACTTCCTACTTATCGTGCAAAACTTTCGAGGAGGGATCCATCCATAGTCTCCTTTCCCTTTCAGTCATAACATAGTCGTCTTTTCCCTTCTTCAGGAAGGCTGCCTCATTCAAAGTTCTTCTAACACCACCATACAGTGTTTTGACTTCGCTTAAAGCCCTTGTCCTCAAGCTTGTCCTACGTTTTGTGGTCCCCAGTTGCATGTTTTATTTTTATGCTATAATGTTATTATCCCGTAGGGGAAACGGGAGTTATGTTGCTCAGCATAAAGCGAATCTTTTGAGATGTTCTCTTTTCGCTCCTTCGAATAGAGGCAATGTGTGTCGTTTTCCACGGACAGGATAACCATCGCTTACCCTGTAGGCACCTATCAAAAGAGAATCACAGCGGGCAGGATACTTTGCGACCGTAAGCTGGCGACTTACTCACCGAACAGGGTCGTGATCGCCATATTCGCGGTCTTTCGGATGTATAGAGGTTTGGTGGTATACCTTGTGCAAGTCCACTTTTGAAAATATGGTTTGAAAATATATAGATATCTTTAAGGCATCGAGCGCGATTCCTTTCACGCAAGATGTTGTCCTTCCATTCGAGATGACATAGGACCTTCGTTTCAATGTCAGAATCACTGCATCCGGCAGCATCACTGCATCCGTTTTCAATAGCAATCCTGCCTGGAACCAGTTGCTCACTGCCCTATCCTGGATGTTCTAATCTTTTGCTCTCTTAGCTGTGGAAGGAGTGACTCGCGTCCTGGACATCGTTCCTTCTCCACAAACACACCATACGCGCCGAGTTTTAACTGCTGTTGGTCCGGTGCCTTCACATTCTCGTTTGAGGGGCACCGCGAGATGCGCGACATGCTTTTCTGCTGACATTACCAGTCCACCAACGTTCCTTTGCGTGGCTCGTGTGTCGAAAACGATGAAAGGCATATTAATATTGGTACGGTGGTCCCAGTACCAGGCGTTGTGTTCGATGCGCCCTGCAATCGGTCAGATCGATATGCGTCGTTTGTTATGCCCTGTTGTCGGCTTCTGCCTTTCTCCTCTTATTTTTTTTCAGTTTTCGCTTTCACTTTACCCTCCGTAACCGTAACCGATGACGACCAACGTTCGGATCTTCAAGTGCTTAATGAACCGATTTTTCCTATCCTGTGCTCTGATTTTTCTGCTTCTCTTTTCCTCCATGTTTAGCCGTTGAGTAACGGTATTGTTCAACCTAGTATTTAAATTTAATCCATAGTCGGTGGTGCACTTGTTCATTTTTGGTGCGGCCACATTGGCAAAATTTCCTTTCGGAGCAACTTTTGCTGCATTAGTTTCGTCATGCTCTTCGTCTGCTTTCGCGTTGCTTCGCTTGCTGTAGGTCACTGTGGAATGATTTGGAGACCATGTTCATTTTGTAGCGTCCTACTTTTGCCTACCGTGGATATTGTTGTTCACAGTGGACCCGTCATTAGAGGTGTGATGTTACGTTGTTACGTAAAACCTTTCACTTGGGTTAATTTTTATTGAAACTTTTACTTGGGTTTACTTTTAATCAAAGTACGTACCTTTTTCTATGCGCCCTTGCAGAGAACAAGAGTCCCTTCTCCCTGTCCGTTCAGTTAGTTTATATCCTATTGCTGATGCTAACATCTATCACTGACACTATCTATCATACACTATCTATCATCTATCACTGACTCTATTCAACACTTTAATTCCATGTCCGTTATTTCCAGCTTATCAATGATCATCTTCGATGTACAACTTATCTTCCTATAAATATTATAATTATTCTTATTGCCTAAACAAAGGCGCTACAGCTGGATTGAGATGTGACGTGCCAGTTGCCAGGAGCGTTTGGACTGCGAGTGCGTTGTTCGTTGTTTTGGACCGTTTGCAAGACGATCCCCTGCAGTTGCGACTGATCCTGAAGACGCTGCCTGATGCGTTGGCCGTGGCAGCTGACAATTTTGTGCCTGTTGTTGACTGCAAAAGAAAAAAATCCAAATAGTGAAAAAAATCCTTGGATTGCGTATCCTTAGGGCGTACAGAGCAGTTTTGCTCGGAACCATTTTGGATTTTTTATTTACAACTTTGTCCGTTAAAATAACGCCGGTGTGGATGTGGTCTGCAAGAACGTCGTCCTGCAGAAAGAGAAAGATTGCAGATTGCTTGCCTTGCTCAACGACCATCTCCCACACTCTTATCGCTAAGGGTTATGCCTGTATTACCACCCTCCGTTTCGCTCCTTTTCTGCGTTTTCGATGCGTTCGTGGTTGCGACCATTTAACCTGCGTTCTAGGATTTCCCACGACCTTCCGCTCGGGGAACTCAAACAAGGCCAGGATATACGAAATTTTCTATCAATGACACTCTTGGGACTGGCTACACCTCTTCCTTAAACCTTCCCGGTGGGCGGAAGACGGGGAGAAGGTTTGTTTTCGAGTACCTTTTAAATTGCAATTTCCTTTTGATTTGCGCTTCCCGCGCGCCAAGTTTTGCGACAGTTGTTTCTCGCGAATGGTGAAGGAAAGTGTAAGCAGAATGCTTTTGGAACCAAAATACATATTGTTGATGAAATTTAATTAGAACCACCCCGACCCCTGCCCCGGCACCCACCTTTCTTCTGCACGCTAAGCTCACCGTTGGAAATGGTTGGAATCCGATTTCCGATTTTGGTTTCGGGAGTTGGTGTGCGTTCCACGTTTTCCTCTAACGCATCCACGCGGTTTGGTTGGCGTCCCCTCGTTCTCGATGTACTGGAAGTGCTATTTGCTATATCGAACACGCTCCGTTACAGCTCGTACTGAACTGCTTTATTTCAAGGATATCATTCTCAAGCTACTAGGTACATGATATACTCCTTCTGTACTGCACAACTCAACAGTACACAACTTAGACTAGACCTTGCAATCTGGTGTAAGAGGACCTTAAAGTAGTTTCTATTTAACTTTATCCAGTATTTTCCGTGCGGATTGGACTGGATGCGCCAAATACAAGTTTTTTTATATCTTCAACGGCAACGTTAAGCTATCGGTCGCGGAATGTCTGCATCAAGAGATCCTTCTCCGATCATTAACAAATATTGGGGACCAATTTTATATGGTTTGGTTTTTCATGGTTTCATTTACTCCAGTTCAGACAATAATAACTCCTCAATACGTAATTCAAGTAATTTATTAGGTGCCGTTTTAGGTGCATCCCTAGAATAGATAGAACCCCGACTTTAAATCCAGGGTGGGACAATATTTGTTATCCCCTAATGTGATCTAATCCAACCCGATGCGGTACCGTGGGGTACCATCTGCGTCTGATTTCTTAGGTATGCACAACACTGGTGCTTGCCTCGCACTTTTGCTTGGCCTTACGATTCCCTGTATCAGCATTTCGTCGATCTGTTCCTTAATATGCGGCTTCGTTGCCTCTGGATATCTATACTGGCGCTAATTAATGGGCACATTCGTTGTGGTTTCTATTTCATGCACTGCTGCATTGGTGCACGGAAATTTGGCTCATTTCGAAAAGGATACGTCGCTAAATTGACGCAACAGTTTTCTAATTTCTTCTCCCTCGGGTTGAATTTTTATTATCTCCAACAGCGTTTTGTCACGCTCCGTTCCAAGCATCGGCTACAGTTTTCTATATTCTACCAGATCGTAATCTAATTCCTCATCCAAATCCAATCCATCGTGAAGGAATATTCCCCGTTCTTGACTCTCTTGTTCCTCTTGGCAATGTACCTGTCTCATTTCCATCTCAACCTTTTTCTTCTATTGACCCTTACCTGCGGTGGTCGTGTCGATTGTATTACTTTACTACTGGCACCATTGTTGTCGTTGCTATGAGCATCTATGGTTCGTTTCCATAATTCGAACGGCTGCATTAGCCGATGAGGCTCATCATTGTCGTACATCGCTGTCGTATTCAACGCTAGTTCTTCGAAACAGAAGCAAATCACGCTAGCAGATCGATTAGGCTCCTTGCTTTAATAACCGTTTGGAACTGCCCTCTACGTCCCGCGAATTGGATCCTTATGCCGCGTATTTTTAAGTGATTTCCGCGAGCAGGAACTACGCAAAATTATACGCATTACAATTATGATGAAGAAGTGCGAAAGGAGAAGCTACGTCAGATTACTGGATAACAAATTTGTTAAATATCTGCGGTTGGATTTTCAATCACCTCAAGCATTTTGGTAGGAGTTATCATTTATTCCTGCTATGCAACCTTGGCAGTCCTCAAAGAGCACCCGATCGCCGCTCGCCGGTTCTTCGAGTCTTGTAATTGTGCTTCCAAATAACGGCCTCCCTTGCGGACGATCGCCTCGGCAATGTTGCGAAGATTCCGGATTGAAGCCCTTCATTTCCACGTAGCCCTTGTTGGCCAACGACGCTTGAATAACGTCACAGTTGCCAAACATCAAATCTTTCGCCACCTGCGGATCGGACACGCAACGTCCGTCAGCTCGACCCAGTTGCGATTAGTTCGCCACCTCAGCGCTGACCGCTGCGAACTTGCGGCGCTTTTTTGCGTTCCGGTTCCATGCCACCTCTGAGTGACCCAATTAGATTAGAGTTTTCACGATCCCGCATTCCATGGAACCGTAGCTACAAAGCCTGGATGATGTCTGTTGTTTATGCGATGTTTCTGTTCTTTGGTTTTCTTGCCAAGTTGGCCGTGGTGAGCTCTTCTTTCTACCGAATCTTCTTTTCGCTTCAAAATACATGAGCTGTCACGAGATCAATGTTAGATTTTCGAGATTAGTATTATAAACCAATTACTATGAAATGGACATGACTGCATGCATTACAGAACCGCATGCACCTGCTCTTTAAGATAAGTATAATTTGTTTTCCTCATGTAATTTTAAGTTAAGTCAAAATAATTGGATACTGGATGCGATTAATGAATGGGACATTCTTTTGTTCACGATGAAAAGACAGTTTAAGTTAAATTGAGGCTCAGAAATTGATGAAAAAAATAAACATCAAATAAATCTCAAATCAGCTAAATCCTCCAAGCACGGAAACAGTATTCAACCTTAAAAGAGAACAAGTTCTGACCGGAATGCGTCTAACTCGTCCACATGATTGCGATAATTTGCAATAGTACGGAGTGACCACAAAGACGAATGTGCTGCTGCCGGTGCCATTGTTGCTGCTAAGTATCGAGTAGGGCGAGTAGCAGTTCGACGAGAGCGAGCTTCAGCTGGTTGTTTGGAATGAATACTGGCGACTGCGTTGTCACCTGTGTGACCTTTTTTTCTTTAGGTTAGGTTAGGTATCATTGAGAACTATTTTCGTACCGAATTTCTCATCATTGGACATCTGTGGCCAAAGTTATGGCCATTTGACCACTTGGCCAGTTCTTGAGCAAACGATTGTATAGAGACCAGCATTTGGTTGTAGATCTGCTGATGGATGCCACCGTGGCTGATCGATTGGATCGGCTGGATCGTTTCGCAGGATTCCAGGTCGGTTCTGATCAGTGTGTACAGCAGTCCAACTTTTGACGGGTTGTCGTTGTTGCTTGCCACAGGTACTGGATTCTGTTGCGGATGTTTCTGGTAGGAAGATGGTGCTGGCTCTCTGCTGATGCTGCATTGCGAATTCCGAGACTGCAGTGCGTTTTTCCTTGAGGCTCAATTCCGCCATATTTTCGCGGATATCAAGAGCCCCGATGGACCATTTCTTTGTTTTTTACACCCATTAACAACCACAAGAATTTTTGATATCTTCAACGGCTTAAACTTCTTATGCCAGAGGTTTACTTTTTTGATGCGCTGGACACCGTACGGCCACCTTTACCGATGACTCCTTGTCCTCGTTGGGCATGTTGAATTCTTACTCGGGTTAAATAAAAAAAATGCTGCAAGGTGATTGGTGAAAGGTGAAAAAATGCTGCAAGGAGACCTTCAATGACTCTATGAATGAATGGGACATTCGTTTTTGCACGATGAAAAGACAGTTTAAGTTAAACTGAGGCTCAGAAATTGATGAAAAAAAAGAATCAAATAAATCCCAAATCAGCTAATCCTTCAAGCGAGGAAACAGTATTCGACCTAAAAAAGAACAAGTTGTGACCGGAATGCGTCTAATTCGTCTACATGATTTCGATCATTTTAAATAGTACGGAGTGACCACAAAGACGAATGCACTGCAGCCGGCGCCATTGTTGCTGCTAAGTATCGAGTAGGGCGAGTAGAAGTTCGACGAGGGCGAGCTTCAGCTGGTTGTTTGGAATGAATACTGGCGACTGCGGTGTCACCTGTGTGACCTTTTTTTTCTTTAGGTTAGGTTAGGTATCAATGAGAACTATTTTCGTACCGAATTTCTCATCATTGGACATCTGTGGCCAAAGTTATGGCCATTTGACCACTTGGCCAGTTCTGGAGCAAACGATTGTATAGAGACCAGCATTTGGTTGTAGATCTGCTGATGGATGCCACCGTGGCTGATCGATTGGATCGGCTGGTTCGTTTCGCAGGATTCCAGGTCGGTTCTGATCAGTGTGTATAGCAGTCCAACTTTTGACGGGTTGTCGTTGTTGCTTGCCACAGGTACTGGATTCTGTTGCGGATGTTTCTGGTAGGAAGATGGTGCTGGCTCTCTGCTGATGCTGCATTGCGAATTCCGAGACTGCAGTGCGTTTTTCCTTGAGGCTCAATTCCGCCATATTTTCGCGAATATCAAGAGCCCCGATGGACCATTTCTTTGTTTTTTACACCCATTAACAACCACAAGAATTTTTGATATCTTCAACGGCTTAAACTTCTTATGCCAGAGGTTTACTTTTTTGATGCGCTGGACACCGTACGGCCACCTTTACCGATGACTCCTTGTCCTCGTTGGGCATGTTGAATTCTTACTCGGGTTAAATAAAAAAAAAATGCTGCAAGGTGATTGGTGAAAGGTGAAAAAATGCTGCAAGGAGACCTTCAATGACTCTATGAATGAATGGGACATTCGTTTTTGCACGATAAAAAGACAGTTTAAGTTAAACTGAGGCTCAGAAATTGATGAAAAAAAAGAATCAAATAAATCCCAAATCAGCTAATCCTTCAAGCGAGGAAACAGTATTCGACCTAAAAAAGAACAAGTTGTGACCGGAATGCGTCTAATTCGTCTACATGATTTCGATCATTTTAAATAGTACGGAGTGACCACAAAGACGAATGCGCTGCAGCCGGCGCCATTGTTGCTGCTAAGTATCGAGTAGGGCGAGTAGAAGTTCGATGAGGGCGAGCTTCAGCTGGTTGTTTGGAATGAATACTGGCGACTGCGTTGTCACCTGTGTGACCTTTTTTTCTTTAGGTTAGGTTAGGTATCATTGAGAACTATTTTCGTACCGAATTTCTCATCATTGGACATCTGTGGCCAAATTTATGGCCATTTGACCACTTGGCCAGTTCTTGAGCAAACGATTGTATAGAGACCAGCATTTGGTTGTAGATCTGCTGATGGATGCCACCGTGGCTGATCGATTGGATCGGCTGGTTCGTTTCGCAGGATTCCAGGTCGGTTCTGATCAGTGTGTATAGCAGTCCAACTTTTGACGGGTTGTCGTTGTTGCTTGCCACAGGTACTGGATTCTGTTGCGGATGTTTCTGGTAGGAAGATGGTGCTGGCTCTCTGCTGATGCTGCATTGCGAATTCCGAGAATGCAGTGCGTTTTTCCTTGAGGCTCAATTCCGCCATATTTTCGTGAATATCAAGAGCCCCGATGGACCATTTCTTTGTTTTTTACACCCATTAACAACCACAAGAATTTTTGATATCTTCAACGGCTTAAACTTCTTATGCCAGAGGTTTACTTTTTTGATGCGCTGGACACCGTACGGCCACCTTTACCGATGACTCCTTGTCCTCGTTGGGCATGTTGAATTCTTACTCGGGTTAAATAAAAAAAAAAAAATGCTGCAAGGTGATTGGTGAAAGGTGAAAAAATGCTGCAAGGAGACCTTCAATGACTCTATGAATGAATGGGACATTCGTTTTTGCACGATAAAAAGACAGTTTAAGTTAAACTGAGGCTCAGAAATTGATGAAAAAAAAGAATCAAATAAATCCCAAATCAGCTAATCCTTCAAGCGAGGAAACAGTATTCGACCTAAAAAAGAACAAGTTGTGACCGGAATGCGTCTAATTCGTCTACATGATTTCGATCATTTTAAATAGTACGGAGTGACCACAAAGACGAATGCGCTGCAGCCGGCGCCATTGTTGCTGCTAAGTATCGAGTAGGGCGAGTAGAAGTTCGACGAGGGCGAGCTTCAGCTGGTTGTTTGGAATGAATACTGGCGACTGCGGTGTCACCTGTGTGACCTTTTTTTTCTTTAGGTTAGGTTAGGTATCAATGAGAACTATTTTCGTACCGAATTTCTCATCAATTGGACATCTGTGGCCAAAGTTATGGCCATTTGACCACTTGGCCAGTTCTGGAGCAAACGATTGTATAGAGACCAGCATTTGGTTGTAGATCTGCTGATGGATGCCACCGTGGCTGATCGATTGGATCGGCTGGTTCGTTTCGCAGGATTCCAGGTCGGTTCTGATCAGTGTGTATAGCAGTCCAACTTTTGACGGGTTGTCGTTGTTGCTTGCCACAGGTACTGGATTCTGTTGCGGATGTTTCTGGTAGGAAGATGGTGCTGGCTCTCTGCTGATGCTGCATTGCGAATTCCGTGCGTTTTTCCTTGAGGCTCAATTCCGCCATATTTTCGTGAATATCAAGAGCCCCGATGGACCATTTCTTTGTTTTTTACACCCATTAACAACCACAAGAATTTTTGATATCTTCAACGGCTTAAACTTCTTATGCCAGAGGTTTACTTTTTTGATGCGCTGGACACCGTACGGCCACCTTTACCGATGACTCCTTGTCCTCGTTGGGCATGTTGAATTCTTACTCGGGTTAAATAAAAAAAAAATGCTGCAAGGTGATTGGTGAAAGGTGAAAAAATGCTGCAAGGAGACCTTCAATGACTCTATGAATGAATGGGACATTCGTTTTTGCACGATGAAAAGACAGTTTAAGTTAAACTGAGGCTCAGAAATTGATGAAAAAAAAAGAATCAAATAAATCCCAAATCAGCTAATCCTTCAAGCGAGGAAACAGTATTCGACCTAAAAAAGAACAAGTTGTGACCGGAATGCGTCTAATTCGTCTACATGATTTCGATCATTTTAAATAGTACGGAGTGACCACAAAGACGAATGCGCTGCAGCCGGCGCCATTGTTGCTGCTAAGTATCGAGTAGGGCGAGTAGAAGTTCGATGAGGGCGAGCTTCAGCTGGTTGTTTGGAATGAATACTGGCGACTGCGTTGTCACCTGTGTGACCTTTTTTTCTTTAGGTTAGGTTAGGTATCATTGAGAACTATTTTCGTACCGAATTTCTCATCATTGGACATCTGTGGCCAAATTTATGGCCATTTGACCACTTGGCCAGTTCTTGAGCAAACGATTGTATAGAGACCAGCATTTGGTTGTAGATCTGCTGATGGATGCCACCGTGGCTGATCGATTGGATCGGCTGGTTCGTTTCGCAGGATTCCAGGTCGGTTCTGATCAGTGTGTATAGCAGTCCAACTTTTGACGGGTTGTCGTTGTTGCTTGCCACAGGTACTGGATTCTGTTGCGGATGTTTCTGGTAGGAAGATGGTGCTGGCTCTCTGCTGATGCTGCATTGCGAATTCCGAGACTGCAGTGCGTTTTTCCTTGAGGCTCAATTCCGCCATATTTTCGCGGATATCAAGAGCCCCGATGGACCATTTCTTTGTTTTTTACACCCATTAACAACCACAAGAATTTTTGATATCTTCAACGGCTTAAACTTCTTATGCCAGAGGTTTACTTTTTTGATGCGCTGGACACCGTACGGCCACCTTTACCGATGACTCCTTGTCCTCGTTGGGCATGTTGAATTCTTACTCGGGTTAAATAAAAAAAATGCTGCAAGGTGATTGGTGAAAGGTGAAAAAATGCTGCAAGGAGACCTTCAATGACTCTATGAATGAATGGGACATTCGTTTTTGCACGATGAAAAGACAGTTTAAGTTAAACTGAGGCTCAGAAATTGATGAAAAAAAAGAATCAAATAAATCCCAAATCAGCTAATCCTTCAAGCGAGGAAACAGTATTCGACCTAAAAAAGAACAAGTTGTGACCGGAATGCGTCTAATTCGTCTACATGATTTCGATCATTTTAAATAGTACGGAGTGACCACAAAGACGAATGCGCTGCAGCCGGCGCCATTGTTGCTGCTAAGTATCGAGTAGGGCGAGTAGAAGTTCGACGAGGGCGAGCTTCAGCTGGTTGTTTGGAATGAATACTGGCGACTGCGGTGTCACCTGTGTGACCTTTTTTTTCTTTAGGTTAGGTTAGGTATCAATGAGAACTATTTTCGTACCGAATTTCTCATCATTGGACATCTGTGGCCAAAGTTATGGCCATTTGACCACTTGGCCAGTTCTGGAGCAAACGATTGTATAGAGACCAGCATTTGGTTGTAGATCTGCTGATGGATGCCACCGTGGCTGATCGATTGGATCGGCTGGTTCGTTTCGCAGGATTCCAGGTCGGTTCTGATCAGTGTGTATAGCAGTCCAACTTTTGACGGGTTGTCGTTGTTGCTTGCCACAGGTACTGGATTCTGTTGCGGATGTTTCTGGTAGGAAGATGGTGCTGGCTCTCTGCTGATGCTGCATTGCGAATTCCGAGACTGCAGTGCGTTTTTCCTTGAGGCTCAATTCCGCCATATTTTCGCGAATATCAAGAGCCCCGATGGACCATTTCTTTGTTTTTTACACCCATTAACAACCACAAGAATTTTTGATATCTTCAACGGCTTAAACTTCTTATGCCAGAGGTTTACTTTTTTGATGCGCTGGACACCGTACGGCCACCTTTACCGATGACTCCTTGTCCTCGTTGGGCATGTTGAATTCTTACTCGGGTTAAATAAAAAAAAAATGCTGCAAGGTGATTGGTGAAAGGTGAAAAAATGCTGCAAGGAGACCTTCAATGACTCTATGAATGAATGGGACATTCGTTTTTGCACGATAAAAAGACAGTTTAAGTTAAACTGAGGCTCAGAAATTGATGAAAAAAAAAGAATCAAATAAATCCCAAATCAGCTAATCCTTCAAGCGAGGAAACAGTATTCGACCTAAAAAAGAACAAGTTGTGACCGGAATGCGTCTAATTCGTCTACATGATTTCGATCATTTTAAATAGTACGGAGTGACCACAAAGACGAATGCGCTGCAGCCGGCGCCATTGTTGCTGCTAAGTATCGAGTAGGGCGAGTAGAAGTTCGACGAGGGCGAGCTTCAGCTGGTTGTTTGGAATGAATACTGGCGACTGCGGTGTCACCTGTGTGACCTTTTTTTTCTTTAGGTTAGATTAGGTATCAATGAGAACTATTTTCGTACCGAATTTCTCATCAATTGGACATCTGTGGCCAAAGTTATGGCCATTTGACCACTTGGCCAGTTCTGGAGCAAACGATTGTATAGAGACCAGCATTTGGTTGTAGATCTGCTGATGGATGCCACCGTGGCTGATCGATTGGATCGGCTGGATCGTTTCGCAGGATTCCAGGTCGGTTCTGATCAGTGTGTATAGCAGTCCAACTTTTGACGGGTTGTCGTTGTTGCTTGCCACAGGTACTGGATTCTGTTGCGGATGTTTCTGGTAGGAAGATGGTGCTGGCTCTCTGCTGATGCTGCATTGCGAATTCCGAGAATGCAGTGCGTTTTTCCTTGAGGCTCAATTCCGCCATATTTTCGTGAATATCAAGAGCCCCGATGGACCATTTCTTTGTTTTTTACACCCATTAACAACCACAAGAATTTTTGATATCTTCAACGGCTTAAACTTCTTATGCCAGAGGTTTACTTTTTTGATGCGCTGGACACCGTACGGCCACCTTTACCGATGACTCCTTGTCCTCGTTGGGCATGTTGAATTCTTACTCGGGTTAAATAAAAAAAAAATGCTGCAAGGTGATTGGTGAAAGGTGAAAAAATGCTGCAAGGAGACCTTCAATGACTCTATGAATGAATGGGACATTCGTTTTTGCACGATGAAAAGACAGTTTAAGTTAAACTGAGGCTCAGAAATTGATGAAAAAAAAGAATCAAATAAATCCCAAATCAGCTAATCCTTCAAGCGAGGAAACAGTATTCGACCTAAAAAAGAACAAGTTGTGACCGGAATGCGTCTAATTCGTCTACATGATTTCGATCATTTTAAATAGTACGGAGTGACCACAAAGACGAATGCGCTGCAGCCGGCGCCATTGTTGCTGCTAAGTATCGAGTAGGGCGAGTAGAAGTTCGACGAGGGCGAGCTTCAGCTGGTTGTTTGGAATGAATACTGGCGACTGCGGTGTCACCTGTGTAACCTTTTTTTTCTTTAGGTTAGGTTAGGTATCAATGAGAACTATTTTCGTACCGAATTTCTCATCAATTGGACATCTGTGGCCAAAGTTATGGCCATTTGACCACTTGGCCAGTTCTGGAGCAAACGATTGTATAGAGACCAGCATTTGGTTGTAGATCTGCTGATGGATGCCACCGTGGCTGATCGATTGGATCGGCTGGATCGTTTCGCAGGATTCCAGGTCGGTTCTGATCAGTGTGTATAGCAGTCCAACTTTTGACGGGTTGTCGTTGTTGCTTGCCACAGGTACTGGATTCTGTTGCGGATGTTTCTGGTAGCAAGATGGTGCTGGCTCTCTGCTGATGCTGCATTGCGAATTCCGAGACTGCAGTGCGTTTTTCCTTGAGGCTCAATTCCGCCATATTTTCGCGGATATCAAGAGCCCCGATGGACCATTTCTTTGTTTTTTACACCCATTAACAACCACAAGAATTTTTGATATCTTCAACGGCTTAAACTTCTTATGCCAGAGGTTTACTTTTTTGATGCGCTGGACACCGTACGGCCACCTTTACCGATGACTCCTTGTCCTCGTTGGGCATGTTGAATTCTTACTCGGGTTAAATAAAAAAAATGCTGCAAGGTGATTGAGTCTGTCCAATTCCTCGTCGTTGGAGGCCGTCGGTTGATTGTACACCTCCTGTTCCAGCTCTTCCAGTCGCTCCTGTAGGTTTGAAAACCACTCAACATCTATTAGATTCAATGGTAACAATTCTTACACGCAGTATTTGCTTTTTATTAAACCCTTCTGGTCTGAATAACTATACGAATTAAAACTAACTATCTTTCTCTCATCCAAAGGATACTTAGATCCAATGGATACATTCTAAAAAACTATTCTCATTGGAAATGTTGTTGTACTTCCAACAACATCACCATCATCATTATCATAGTCCACTGTGTAGTTTGGGCAGTGTAGAGGCCTGCGATTTCTATGACTCTATGAATGAATGAAAAGACAGTTTAAGTTAAACTGAGGCTCAGAAATTGATGAAAAAAAAAAAAGAATCAAATAAATCCCACATCAGCTAATCCTTCAAGCGAGGAAACAGTATTCGACCTAAAAAAGAACAAGTTGTGACCGGAATGCGTCTAATTCGTCTACATGATTTCGATCATTTTAAATAGTACGGAGTGACCACAAAGACGAATGCGCTGCAGCCGGCGCCATTGTTGCTGCTAAGTATCGAGTAGGGCGAGTAGAAGTTCGACGAGGGCGAGCTTCAGCTGGTTGTTTGGAATGAATACTGGCGACTGCGGTGTCACCTGTGTGACCGTTTTTTTCTTTAGGTTAGGTTAGGTATCAATGAGAACTATTTTCGTACCGAATTTCTCATCAATTGGACATCTGTGGCCAAAGTTATGGCCATTTGACCACTTGGCCAGTTCTTGAGCAAACGATTGTACAGAGACCGGCATTTGGTTGTAGATCTGCTGATGGATGCCACCGTGGCTGATCGATGGGTTCGGCTGGATCGTTTCGCAGGATTCCAGGTCGGTTCTGATCAGCTGGCTCTCTGCTGATGCTGCATTGCGAATTCCGAGACTGCAGTGCGTTTTTCTTGAGGCTCAATTCCGCCATATTGTCGCGAATACCAAGAGCCCCGATGGATCCTTTCTTTGTTTTTTACACCCATTAACAACCACAAGAATTTTTGATATCTTCAACGGCTGGAACTTCTTATGCCAGAGGTTTACTTTTTTGATGCGCTGGACACCGTACGGCCACCTGTACCGATGACTCCTTGTCCTCGTTGGGCATGTTGAATTCTTACTCGGGTTAAATAAAAAAAAAAAAAAATGCTGCAAGGTGATTGAGTCTGTCCAATTCCTCGTCGTTGGACGCATTCGGTCTCCCTCTTTCGCACGGTTCGCAGAGCAAATTGCACCTGTTTTCCTTGGAATTTATTTCGCGTCTTGAATGAAAAACCTAATTGATCAAGGATGAACTACTTACAGTCGGTTACACTACAAAAAATTAAAACATGATTTGTCCGTGTTTGTAAAAATTTCGATTTTGTTTATCATGGAATCAAAACAATTTGTTCGGGACGAATTCAATGATCTACTCGTCTTGTGCAAAGAATATGGAAGCAAGCATTCGATTGCATGCCACATTTCGGACTCACTCGCATGGTGAAGTCCAGAAGAAGTGGTTGACCGACAGTGGAATAAATTAAATTATCCGCTGGCCAACGCTGGTTAAGATTGGAGTGGGGGGGGGGGGGGGGGGTGTACCTGCAGAAGAAGAAACGCCCACCAAGGTGAGGCTCAACTTGATTAGTAGCAAAAACCAAGTGGTGGCGGGGCGTAAGGCTTATTCAACAATTCTGGAAAAACAGCCGTGTCCGGAAGACTCTCCGCAAACATTCAACAAGCGAACCCCAATCTGAGCATCGCTTCGCAAAACGACGGGTTTTCGAAAGGTTACCAGCTCCTCCTGGGAAAGACGAGAAGACGGTGGCCGGTAAGGTGATGTCCGTTATTCTGGTCGAAAGTCCAAGGGAGCTAAGGAGCAAACGATAATGTATTTCCTTGTTCATGTATAATTTAGGGTTTCGTCTCCTGCATCCGCACAGCACTATCCAGTTTCTAGACGCACATTGAAGGAGCCAAAATGCAGAGCGATTTTGCACGCCTGTTCTGCCTCATTCCAACCCCTGCCCCGATGGTCAGCAACATCTTGCTACAAGTGTTTAGTACTGTACCATCTTCCACACACACCAAACTCTGTCTCTCTCGTTACACCCAAACCCCCCTGCCCAACCCCTGGATCCCCCGGAAGCCTACACAGCGCTAGCAGGCCTGAACTTCGGATTCATCCAGCGCCGTCTCGATGAATTATTTATGCCGTTGAAATCGAGTACGTGTCCCAGTATTTGTCCAAACTGTGAACGCCGGTCTCCCCCCTTGTTCCACGCCTTGGTGACCATTAGTGTGTGGTTCGGTGGGAATGGTGGAAACTGGATAGTACAGTGGTTTTTTTTTCCTTATCCCGCCATCACCGACTATAAATTGAATCAAATACATCTCTGTCGGTAACGTGGCGGATGTTTGCTGGCGGGTTTTTAGTGGTTGCGAATACGCAATGGTTTAGGGATGGGTGAGGAGGGGGGGGGGGGCGGGGGTGTAGTCAGATATAGATCAAGGACAACCGGAAAAAGATTATTTGTTCACAAATAAGAAGCGGACGCATACGGGAAAACTGAAGCCTTCGCTTCGAGTAGGAACTTTGCCAGCTCGAGGAACGCCACGCACATTAGTGTTGCAAGCAGAAGAGGTGGGTGAGGCAACAAGAAAGCAAACGAACTAGCCACCACCATCACGAGGAGGCGCGCTGATGGATGGAAGCTGACGGGATGAGTTATGGTGTGATGGGCCCCCCGCGTGAGGGTTTTCCGCCAGGGGATCAATCGAAACTATTTGATGGATGGAAATGGATGGGCGATCGTTCCGACTGTCCCGCGCCAGAAATCCGGGTGAGTTGCTTTTCCCAGTGCATCGCCGGAATTTCCTCATCACTTGGAAATACTTGGCAGCGCGTGCCAGGATGCCCACGGATGCTGGCGTTTGTAAAATAACCACGGCAGGTTGGACTAGAAGACTGCCGCTAATTGTTGTGAAAGACAACTTTCCATCTATCATGTAAACCAGCTAATGCCTGACTCATCCTCAAACATCGGAGGATATGTTAGTATTATGGTAACGAAAAAAAATATACTTAAAAAAGTCCACAAGTTTAAAGTAAGGCTGTAAAAAACAAAAATCATTAGCGGTACTAGCGAACAAAGGACAGTATAGTAATGTATGAATTGAAAAGGGTACCTGTTCCTTTAAATGCTTCTCAAGCAGCTAACAAAATTTCCAAACAAACACGTGAGATATGTTACTCACAAACACACGCTTACTTCAAAGCCATTTTATCTGCTCAGCTCATCTCTTATCTGATGATACGTCTAAGCCCAAGCGAATATTAAAGGAATGCAACATAATATAGGACATTCAAACATATTGTCCAATTTACAAACTGATACTTCGGGCACCGCGATAGGCGTTGCACTTCGCAAGAAAAATGAAAAACCAAGAACTCAACTACGGATTTTAAAGGAACTGCTGTAGCATAGGATATTGGTATATGGGTACACGTTAATTACGTTAGCCTTCTGCAGGATGGATTATGTTTTGTTCAAGGTTCATAACATATGCTGACTGGCTCATGTGATTTAATCAATCTGCTTCTTCTTTTCTGGCCCGCTCACAGTTGAGCACGTCGTGCTGACATGGACTGGTCACCAATAGTTCGCCAGGATACTCGGTCAATGGCTGCAGCTCGCCATCCTCGGTTGCATCCGATGTCCCCCAGGTTATGCTCCACTTGGTCCAGCCAACGAGCTCAGCTAGCTCGTGGTTCATCATTGAATCAATATTTGTTACAATTATTGAAAAGTACGGCTTATATATTCAGTAGTTGAACACAGAACAATAATGTATTACAAATCAAAGGCTACTACAATTCATAGATTACTCTTCTAACAACAATCACACCAATTAAAGATTAGAAAGCGGTCAGTCACAGAGGCTCATGGGTCGTCAGTGTATCGTCATGGGTCGTTCTTCTTTTTTTTTTTCTTTAACTTCTTCTTACTCACTGCCGAAGCACTCCGTCTTGAACTTTGCCAGGGCACGAACATTTACGTTGAAGACGATTTTTTTCCCTTTCTAGGGAGCCTTCGTGATCCGCAGATACTTGTGCAGCTCGGACTTGTGGCGCAACCGACGACTGCAAGGGGGACCGCACACGTACACGACTGAGGGTTTATCTGTCTGAAGTAGTTTGGATAATTCTCCAAACATGACGGATAAGGTATCGACGGCAGAGGTGACCTGGGTAACGGAATGGAACCGGTCGCACCCCCCCCCCCCCCGCATCCTGCACCGTTTTCTTTTCCAGAACGGGTAACTGCGTGAAGCGCGTACTCCGCTTGATATTATTGCAATCCGTGCAAGCCGTCCCTACGCCGTCGTTGGCAAGCGTTAAAATTGGAATGCACGTGTTGTGCCACATTGTGTTGTTCACGTTCCTACGCTTTTCCCGGGTGTGCATTGCGGTGTGTTGTGTTGCATTGCCACTGCCACTCAACATAAACGCGGTGCCATAGGCGGAAAGGCTCAAGTTCATGGCACTGCCGCTTCGTGCAGGCTAGTTCGTAGTGGCTGGGCAGAAGCGAGGGGGGAGGGGGCGAGTTGTATGAGCTCGATATAACTAGAAATTGTAGGTTCGCCCTCTACCTATCCACCTACCCAAGCTCCGTCCAGAAGGTTCTAGCTTCGGATGCATTAAGGCCGGCTGCATAGACTCGCAATCGTGCTCCACGCTCAGCCAGGACCATGGTTAGCGCGGGATGGAGGGAGGAGAGAAAGAGAGACACAGTCCCGGGAATGGCATTACATTTAATAGTGATATATTATTGCTCGGCGAACACTGCAGCAAAACCGGCAGCTGGGAACGCAGCTTTGCTTCGTCTCCCGCTGCGTATAACCAAATCTGGGCGCCGTCGCATGCACTTGCCTTCCATTCGCTTCAACCGCATCCCGGTTCTCCCCTTCGAACCCTGTGCCGCACGGGTTGAGCATGACCGTCGCCCGTCCGTGGAATATTATGCGCGAAAAGCTGGGCGATTGGATGCGAACCAATCGAGACGGTCGTACGAAAGGCGGGTAATACAGTTGATTAGTTATCTACTAGCGAGGTGACCTCACCCACCAAGGGGCAGCCATAGGACGAGGGGAGGAGCCTTTGGGTTTCGGGCTGTGCAAATTGGCGCAAAACAATTTCACCGTTGTCAAAGCAAGTCAATTAAAGCACTGTTGGCACGTTGCACATGCACTACAGCTGGGTACGGCTAGGAAGATGGGTGGTGGTTGTCGGTGGGGGGGGGGGGGGGGGATTGGAGGGTATGCTGTGCACAGCACAGTAATGCCGAAGCGCGACTGTTGCAGAGACGATCATGTCGAGCGCGACCGTTGCCGCCGCCCTGTTGATGCATGGTGGAAGGAACAGGCGTCCCAGTGCACAGTGGGAAAGTTGAGAACAAACATCGGTGGAGAATTATGTTTAAACTATGCGTTTTGTGCTGGCTGCTCATTTTTTCCTCCAGCTCTTCGATAAATTCAAGGAACACTTCTCTCTTGAAGGCCGTTGTATGCATCGAGGTATTAACGATATCATTACGGTTGATTGTGCAAGCTATCGAGATGTTCCTTGATTCTAAAGGCCAGCGCACACTTAGTGTGCCCATGACGAAAAACCGAAGTATGGGCACACTTGGTGTGCCCATGTCCTCGGCAAAAGTCGAAGATAGCCGAACACAAAGTGCTGCAGCCGGAACAAGCAGCAATATGTTTCTTTCTTTTGCATTCCCCTTTCTACCATAGCAAAGCACGATCTAACTTTCGGGTATTTGGACTTTGACGCACACTACTTTACAAATGCCGTATCTTCCCAGAGGCGATCTATTTGCTTTGCTTCAATATTCCGGAGCCTGATAGAAAATTTTCGTTTCGCATTCGAGTTCGCTCCATATTTCTCTGATGTCAAAGTGAACGTTGCCTGAAGTCTTTTTCCAGAAAGCATTGTATGTTAATTGTCCGAAAACTGATAAAAAATCATCACTTTGCTTTAGGCTTCTAACCGTGTGACTCTGATTTCAAAGTTTACGTTGCCTGAATTATTTTTCCAGAAAGTATCGTATGTAAGTTGTCCGAAAACTGATACAAAAACATCTTTGATATCTGATTTCAAAGTTTGCCAGAAGATATTTCAGCTACACAGGTGCTCCAGGAAAGCCAAGCTGCGAAATCGTGTGCATCATTCACATTACTTTTCAACGTTGGCTGTAACTAAAGTAACGCAAAAATAACTCTGCAGGCAAAGCGAGAGCAAAGAAAAACCGACGAGATTCTTTCTCTTGCACCCTACAGCCAGGTAATGGGCATTCCGACGACATCCGAGTTGTTTCGAAAGGATCCGAAGGACGATTTTTACTACCTATCTTCCTCCGATGTTGGGTAGGACCACGTTTTGGAGGCTGAAAAACAGTGGCTGCCACACTTCTGAGGAAGATAGGAAGAAAAAAGATGCGTGGGAAAAAAGAGGACGCAACATGTTCGGCGAGCCGTGTACGTACACAAGGCAAAAAAGTGGTAGTAAAAATCGTCCTTCGGATCCTTTCGAAACAACTCGGATGTCGTCGGAATGCCCATTACCTGGCTGTAGGGTGCAAGAGAAAGAATCTCGTCGGTTTTTCTTTGCTCTCGCTTTGCCTGCAGAGTTATTTTTGCGTTACTTTAGTTACAGCCAACGTTGAAAAGTAATGTGAATGATGCACACGATTTCGCAGCTTGGCTTTCCTGGAGCACCTGTGTAGCTGAAATATCTTCTCGCAAACTTTGAAATCAGATATCAAAGATGTTTTTGTATCAGTTTTCGGACAACTTACATACGATACTTTCTGGAAAAATAATTCAGGCAACGTAAACTTTGAAATCAGAGTCACACGGTTAGAAGCCTAAAGCAAAGTGATGATTTTTTATCAGTTTTCGGACAATTAACATACAATGCTTTCTGGAAAAAGACTTCAGGCAACGTTCACTTTGACATCAGAGAAATATGGAGCGAATTCGAATGCGAAACGAAAATTTTCTATCAGGCTCAGGAATATTGAAGCAAAGCAAATAGATCGCCTCTGGGAAGATACGGCATTTGTAAAGTAGTGTGCGTCAAAGTCCAAAGACCCGAAAGTTAGATCGTGCTTTCCTATGGTAGAAAGGGGAATACAAAAGAAAGAAACATATTGCTGCTTGTTCTGGCTGCAGCACTTTGTGTTCGGCTATCTTCGACTTTTGCCGAGGACTTGGGCACACCAAGTGTGCCCATACTTCGGTTTTTCGTCATGGGCACACTAAGTGTGCCCTCCCCATAACTTGGCAATACGGCTCGGTTACAGGGCTACGCATGCAAACGCTTTGTAACAGCAACTTATTCTTTCGTTATTTATCCATATTTATTTGGTTGTCTTTTTATTAGCTGCGTATACTTCTATGTTTGCTTTGATTTTTCTTGTCTCTAGAAGTTTAATTGTGGGTTGTGGATGATGACACTGATTATTTCCATGCAGTCACTGTTGCGTCGTCTTACTTGTCTATCAATATTTCCAGAATGATTGTGTTGCCTTCATCGATAGGTTATCCTAGTTGTTTTAGAATTAGAAGATGTGGTTTGAACTTCTCAATGGTGTTTCTTATTTCTTGGCCATTACCCTTAGATGTTTTTGGTAATGCGAGAAAAGCTCTGACATGAGCTTTACGAAGAAGAACCTTGTTTGAATATCTTTCGATTAATGTTTACCAAGTGATGTTGTAGTTGGCAGACGATATTGATAGAACTTGTATCAAGGTTGCAACATCTCCTTCTAATGTAGCCTGCAAGTAATGATTTTTTTTGTACATCAGATAGCTCAGTAGAGTTAAATACCAATGATTCGAACGTGTCGTGAAAAGTTAATCATGCACCGTAGTCGCCATTGAATTTTGGTAAGGAAATCACTGGTTATTTCACAGACGCAGTCGACATTGATGCTGTTTCTTGTTTCATTATTACCACAGGAATGGATTGATTAATTGAATTGAAAATACCTGTTGTGCGACAATACAGCTTCTCTATTTTTTTACCATTCCTTGATTTTGTTCAGCGAATTCTTCAGTGTCGTCGAATTCTACGCACTCTACCTCTTTAGTTCGAAAATTGTTCGAGCAATTCGAGACGTACTGGAACTTCTGCTAAATAGTCAGGCTTGTTATTATTTGCGAAATCTTCTAGACGTAATAGTGAGCTTTTCACGTTCGTCCGTTTCCGTTGCTTTGCCATCATGCGCTTTTCGTCCTGCAACTTTTGGCGCTTTCTTGATTTCAGAGAATTCGTTCGTCGAAACTATTTTCCCCGTTTTCCCAGGTTGTAGATTCGGTTGTTGAGATTTGGATGCTTGAATGATCCTTCGGTATTGGAATGTGGATGCTTGATGATCCTTCGAAACGTGGTTCGGATGCTCGACGATCCTGATCACGGCACCAAAATGTTGGGTGACCGTCTAGTGATTGACATAGAAAAACCGATGTTTTAGATCAAAAGTATCCTACGTTGTGACGTGCTTTATTAATGCATTTATCTTTTAATACTGTGCGTATACTTCTATGCTTGCTATTATTTTTCGTGTTTCTAGAAGTTAAATTTTGGTCTATTATGACCAAACAAGATAGATTTTCTCGGAGCACATGAAAATGTGGGAACAGAAGGCGGTTCTAAGGAACTGAGTTCCCGGGCAGCGACTCCATGGGCGGAAGAATTTTACATGCAAAAGTAACACGCGGAAGAGCTGCGATGACCGAATCTTTTTGCACGATTTTGGCATCGGTTACTTTCGGAACGATCAACAGGATCTGCTTTGGGGATCTCCTTCTCTCCTTCCTTCGTTCCATTAAGTTGAGACACAACGGTTTGCGCACTCCTTAAACTCCGGGTTACTTACCATCGCAGCATTTTTCTGGTTTGCATAGCTCCATTGAAGCGACGGGTGATGCTTCGCCATGCAGCCGTCCCTGTCACAAGCGCGCTGCGTTCTGCACTGCTCCCGATGAGTTCTTAGGCAGCACTTGCACAGGCCTTCCAACTACCTCTTGGAGGAGCGGCACGTCGAATCGATTTTCCACGCCGTTCGACTTTACAGTTGCGCATACTTCCTCCACAAACAGGCAAAAGTCAACCAGCGTTTCGAGGTTATCCAAACGCGGCGCCTGCTGTCTTCTTATTTCCTCCAGCAGTGTGCTTACAACTATCTCCGGCCGACCGAACATCTTTCTCAACGTCTCCATGACGTCTGCTAAGTTTTCTGCGTGCCTCAACCGACACTACACCGCTTTCAAGGCGCGCCCCTTCATGGCTTGCTGGAGTCTGAAGATATTCTCACCGTCGGAAAACCCGCTCAGGTGAGAAGTCTTCTCATAGCACGCCTGAAAGATCGACCATTCCTCGGCAGTTCTTCGTAAACCACCTGTCAAGTCGAAAATCTCGATTGTGAAGCCGTACGCCGTCGAAATCAGGGGATGTCTGCAATTAGATTGTGGCATTTCTCTGTCCGACCGACGTATGATGGCGTCCACAATATCCTCCATGCGCGGGCAAAAAAAAAAAGCATGGCCTAGTGCCTCTTCTCCGCCTCTGTTCCCCCCTGTGTGACTGTCCCGTAAGGTTTCTTAAGGTTAACCACAGGGGGGAGGCTCTGCCGTCTCTATCGCCGCCATGCGCCACCAGCGCAACCCGCTGGGCTACAAATCTGAAGTACTTAAATGCGGCATGATCCATGGTGTCGACAATGCCCGAGCAGTACACGCACTCCGAGGAGCTTTTGCGCGAGGTGGAGAGACATCTCGCCGTGGCTCGTGTTGATCCACTTGTCCCACTGCATGAAGCGGCTATTCTCCTGGCTTCGTAATGGTGGCGTCCCAACGCGCCTGTCATCGTTCGAAGGTGATGCGCCGCTCCTCCTGGCGGACCGCTGCTGTCTGGATGGGGAGATCGGTTGCGCGCAGCCGGTGGTAAACGCGCGCATCCTCCTCGACCTGCAGGCTGATTCTGACCACAATCCACTGCACGCTTTCCAGTCATCTAGTCATCAGTCCAATAGGCCTAAGTACACGGTCACGATGCATGTATACAAGCGACCCCTATAGTTAAGGTATTTACATTTAAGCACATTAAATTATCAATCAATATCAATTTCCATAATGTTACAATATGTTGCTGTGTAGTGTTACGTCTTGCGCTATTGATGGAAACAGTTCGTTCCATCGAGTATTAGTCTTCAAGGCAAGTACGGTAAGCCTATTTCAGAAAATTTTCTGTCACACTTCGATATAAATAACATCTTTCATCCTGTTGATAGATTTCTGATTGTAAACTGGAAGATAGCAATACTCTTCGCCCGGTCGTCGCGAACACATATTCGTAGGAATGGGACAAGTTTGTTCGAATGCCATTGCATTTGGTCACGAGAAGATTCGTCGTTTCGTGTCCTACATCTTGTTTCACGATTAAGGTACTACATATATTTCGCTTAAATTAATGGCCATCCTTGAAGTCTGGATTGTATGGCGCTTGCGGAGCGTAATTGTTACTCATCGTTTGATCGTAGCTTGGAGGAGCTATGGCGCGACCGCTGGTGGCGGGAGGCAGAGCTCCCGGTAAGGGATGTTGCATCATCGGAGGGAGTTCCGGGAACGGAACGTCCTGCGGAGGAACCGGGGCTCCACACTGTGCCTGGTATTGCTGCACCACCGGATATGGTTGGGCAGGATATGACTGATGAGGGGAATGGGAGTAAATACGGCGGTGCCAGTGGGGTGTCATCGCACCACTACTCTGGAGTGTGATGCCTGCGCTCCCATGGCTACGCGATGTACTTCCGACGTTATGACAACCGGTGTAGTGCTTATTACCACGCCTTCGTTAGTACGCTTTTTGCAACATAATCTGCACGCTGAAACAATCAGCAGAAAGCCGGAAACAATGCCTATTGATTCGATCACGGAGTCTCCCATTCGGCTCGTCTTTGAAGAAGTTGAAGATATTCTAAATACCCACAGTTCCATGTACGCTGCATGTATGCTTGTGTTTGTCTCCAATGATTTAATCGATCTACTCTTATATCCTGTAAGTTCACATGTGGAAGTTTAGATTTTTTGAGAGTCTGTTTTTAGATTTTCACCGACTAAGAAATGCCCTGATGTAATGCTTCTAAACTGAGTCTGAGTCGTGTCTGAGTCGAGTGTGTTCTGAGTCGTCAGATAACACAGTAATGGGTCTAGGATTGAGACACGATTCTATCTCTGTTAATAATGTACTCATATCCTCTGTTGGGTAACCGTTGCCCTTTTTATAGACATCGCTTGCTTATGTTGTTGCTATGATATACTCATATCCTCAAATGTTAGTTTTGTTTCTTCTATCACGCGTATTAGATGACGTTTCATCGATTTTACTGCTACCTCCCATAGTCCACCGATGCTGCATATTCTACGGCGCAATCTAGGCTATAATCGTGCAGATCTAGGGTCTATGATTGAGACACGATTCTATCGCTGTTAATAATGTACTCATATCCTCTGTTGGGTAACCGTTGTCCTTTTTATACACATTGCTTGCTTATGTTGTTGCTATGATATACTCATATCCTCAAATGTTAGTTTTGTTTCTTCTATCACGCGTATTAGATGACGTTTAATCGATTTTACTGCTGCCTCCCATAGTCCACCGATGCTGCATATTCTACGGCGCAATCTAGGCTATAATCGTGCAGATCTAGGGTCTATAATTGAGACACGATTTTATCTCTGTTAATAATGTACTCATATCCTCTGTTGGGTAACCGTTGCCCTTTTTATACAGCTCGCTTGCTTATTTGGTTGCTATGATATACTCATATCCTCAAATGTTAGTTTTGTTTCTTCTATCACGCGTATTAGATGACGTTTCATCGATTTTACTGCTACCTCCCATAGTCCACAGATGCTGCATATTCTACGGCGCAGTATTCCGTGGTTTTTCCTATTTCGAGCGACGCAGGTTCAAACTGGGATTCTTTTCACTATCCTCAGGTTCGAAATATTCCCCTGTTTTGTCATCTTGCACTACTTCTTTGTTATCAATGTAAGGAATGAGTTCAATCTCTACTTCATTTTCTTCGTCCACAGTTTTGCTCTATATTCTCAGTCCAGCAGCTAGGACCTCCTCTACTGTCGTTTCATTGTCCAATTGATGAATCGGGAATCACGACTCACCGTGATCTGGTCCGTGGTTGCTCTATCGCTTAATCAACGAAATTTAGCTTCTTTGCTTTGCTGTCCAGCTTCCTTCTCTTTTGCTCCGGCATATGAACGTAGGCTTTACTACCGAACACATCGAACGGCTCTTTTCAAGGCTACCTGCCCCACAAGGCCTAAAATGAGGTGTTGTTGTGATGGTCCTGGACGGCTATCTTGGATGTAAGTGGCGGTTTAGATAGCCTAGCCCCAGAATGGTTCCAGTTGACAGAAAAGGGCCTTTTAGAACACATCTGATAGGCTTAGATGGAGGCTTCGAAAAGGCTTAAAAGCAGACCTTCTAAGCAAAAATTGCAAATGTGTGCGTGAAGATTGAACCCAGCCCTGATCCGATCGTTCCCTTTCTAAATTGTACCCACCCATCCAAATTTCGGAAACGGAACCATCAAAACAAAACAATCTATGTTCGAATTTAATATAGCATATCATCATATTCCATCAAAATGAACATGTTACTTTCCGTACATTCAAAATAATCGTCCCGAATGAGTTGGAATCCGACGATACCACATTCAATGCATGCACGCAACTACCGTAGCCTAGACTTGCATCGAACTTTGTTGTCCGTCCTGCTTAGCATCACAGGCTCAGCAGCACCTGTCGCAACAAGTTTTTCCATCATCTTCCGCATCGGTCGACCGTTCATTGCAGCCAGTGCAGCTGCAACAGAAAAGAAGTGATCGATCACTCATCATCGGCAGCAGGATTGAACCGGACCGCTGCTTCAGCCGCGGAGCCCTCGTTCTGCACGATGTTTGCCGAGTCGCGACAGGACGTGGCATTAAACCGGTTGTCTTAGATGTACCAGTGGCAGCCCAAGTTGCTTACAAAACACTTCCGGCGGGAGTCGTGCCGGGTGCAGTCGTAGAACGCCAAGCTTCGCGACACAAAGTCCATGTTTGTTTCGGAATTGTACACGCTCAACGGCAACAGCACGTGGTTCAACCCGTCGCCTATTGTATCTCCTTCAGGTTGTACATGCGGATGACGGATCGGTTCTACGGCTCGTCGGTGATTTCCTTCGAGGGGGAACACACGGCGACGAGCAGATAGTCGTCCCGCTTGATGCCTATATCGTTGCTGAGCTTCTGGCTGGGCTGGGCCAGCTTGGCGTCCCGCAGGATGTTGTATTCAGTGCCATTGACCAAGACGTAATTGTCACCCGCAAAAGGGTACGAAGGGAGAAACCCGTTAACCCCTCGTTGCTTTTATTAACCATCGATCGAATGTTACCTCCGTGTAGCTATCGTAGTTCGGATCGCAAATCCTTGACAGCCTCGTCACGTAGCCCGCCTCGTCGGCTAGGTCGGATTTCTTGAAAGCCGTACACGTAGTTTACCATAAAGTGGTCCCGGTACATGACGTCGATTTTGATGTTCGACTGCTCGATCGTGAACTCGGCGTTGGTCAGGTCGTCCAGCCGGCGGGACGAGATCACCGGCACGTCGTGCCGGTAGACGCCGACGTTTCTGAACGTTGGGAGCATCACTGTGCTCGAACGATTGTTAAAAGACAAGGCAATGAATCGCTGATCGTGCATCAATCACAGATCTTCTCGGAACACACGGATATTCCGTGCACAACCACTCACTGTCACAACACATGATTTCACATAAAAAACAATATTTTTCAACTCACACTCTATCTCTCTCACATCGGGATGCTCTCTATACTGCTGATTTTATTAGCTTGCTCTTAAATGCGCTGTATGTATATTTTTTGGTTTTCCTGTTTACGTGCACGAGAATACATTTTGATTTAACAATATAGGCCAGTGACCATTCCTTCTTACAGCAACATAATGTTATCTATTAAACACCTTTGAAACCAATAAACAAACTAATTGTATTATGTATATCAACATCTAAATAATAATCCGCTGGAAAGCGGAATTATAAAACTGAGCTATGGGTTCTCCACACACAACACCAAATTGGTCTACTGTCAAATGTTAGCAACTCAATGAGCGCAAAAGTGGGAATCTCCACTTTGTGGAAACCATCTTAGATTTTTGAAAAGCAAAAATTTCAGAAAGGTCAAATCATATCAAAACCAACAATGTTTGAGGTAGGACGTGGAAGAATCTGCTGTAGCATGTATATGCTTGCAACGGCATTCAGCTTACAGTGCTGTCCAACGTCCTGTCAATTAGCTGTCACCAAAAAGCCGTACCAAATACGGAATCACGTTGACAGATTCGTCGGTTCCACATCAGGTGTAAAGTTGATGCATTTTTTTTCGCTCAGTAGGTAGGATTCTTTTGTTTTTGCGAGAAGGGTAAGTGATGTGAGGCTCTATAAAGGTGCAACAAAAACGGCTCTTTTCAGAGCCAACCGAGTTAACAAAATCACCAGTGTTTTCCTTTGCCGTGCGGTGACCTCGCTCTCAGAAGAGTTGTTTCCACGATTTCCTGCAAATGGAGCGAATCAGCTTCATGTTAGCCGCGACTTGGGGAACTAAATAACTCTCACTTCGTGAAACAGTAAATGCCGTGAATAACAACACATGATATGTTGTTGCGAGCATACTCATCCGTCGATCCTAAGGTAGGTTACTACATTCAAGCACAAGTGCACAGCATTCCTAATTTTTTCTTCCTTTTTTCTCTCCTCAGTGAAAGAAACGCAATGCGGTACTGTGTCTGTAAATATTTTTTTGTTTGAGTGGGCAAGTGCTGTACCGAAATGTCGTCGGCGTTGGAGCAGCATTGGTGAGGGTGGTGTGATTTTGGCTAGATGACGGGCTTGACGCAAACGACAAGTTTGTTGGCCGCACATCCCGAAGAGTGGTTTCCACGATTTCCTGCGAATGGAAATTGTGGTTAATATTATACTCGAGGAATGGAGAGTCGTTGTATATTCTGTCCACGTTTGCGCATATGCGAATGGCTTACAGCATTTGGCAAAGTCAACCCACCCTCACCATCAGCTTCATGTTAGCCGCGTTGTGGGGAACTAAATAAGCATGAGTTAGTGCAACAGCAAACGCAGCGAACAACAACACATGAGATGTTGTTGCGGGCATACTCAGCCGTCGATCCAAAGGTACGGTACTACATTCAAAGTGCAGCAAAAGTTAGAGCAATCCCTTACATTTTTCTCCTTCTTTTCTCTCCTCAGTGAAAGCAACGCAGTGAACAACAACACATTATATGTTGTTGTAAGAATACTCATCCGTCGATCCAAAGGTAAGTTACAAAATTCAAAGTGCAGCACAAGTTAGAGCAACCCCTTTAATATTTCTACTTCTATTCTCTCCTCAGTGAAAGCAACGCAGTAACGCACAACACGTGAGATATTGCTGCGAGCATACCTATCCGTCTATGCAAAGGTAGGTTACTACATTTAAAGTGCAGCAAAAGTTAGAGCAATCCCTTACATTTTTCTCCTTTTTTTCGCATCTTTTTTTCAGAATGGCATCTGGGACCATGCGCCATTCTTCTTGTAGTGACCGGTCCCACTCGGTGTCATCCTGCAGTAGTCCAGCCGTGCAGGTGGCTGCTTGCTGGAAATTCGTGCACACGGTGCCGTTGAAATGGGGGAATATCTTCGATCGACGTAGACCCAGGCCGATAGCACAGCATCAGTCGAAGGCAGTACCGTTACATATGCGCCATCGGGCAGTAGACCATTCGGCCAACTACGATGTCAGTCTTTCTGATACTACAGATCCATTATTTGCCTGTGCTATCGTGCCATGGCTGCCAGCAGCTGTTATCTTACCGTACCGATAGTGCGCTGGAATATCCTGGCAAGTTGGCGTACGCGCGTAAACGTCGTTGGCCGCTATCTGTAAAAGCGCGTCAGCATAGTGTGGTGGCAGCGGTCGAGTACCGAGTCGGCTGAACAAGCAGCGTGGTGTATCAGCACCTGGACAGCGGTCACCACTTTGGATGGCATCAATTTTACTCACGATGTCGGTGCTAACGTTTCGCCGTGCTTTTTGAGACCCAATACTTCTGCCGAAAGTTCCTCCAGCATAGCTTTAAGCTTCAGTCGAAAAACACATGCCGTAAAAATCAGTTTATCGGTAGCCTACGGCAGTGTTAGTAACTCCTGGATTATCTTCAGTCACTCTGGGTTGCATGTGACCGTGATAAATTGGTCCGGTTTGCCAATCGATCTTACGATAACCATCGCGTATTGATACTGATCGGTCTCAACCGGGCAACGAAGGAGAGATCACACATGTGCAGTCTATGCCGTGCCGGGCGATTGTATGTTTCGATATTGCCAAGTTCCACCTTTAATCTACTAATCCGGCAACGCCTGTTGAGTCGGGTCGGTTCAGTTGGCTCTTAAAAGACCTGTTTTTAATCATCATTTCTCTAGCCTCACTTCATTTTACCTTAACTTACCTGTTCTATTAATCAACACAGAAATAAAGAAACCTACTTGCACTTGCCCACCATTGACTAGCATCGAGCGAAAAATTATGCAACCACTTTACACCGGATGTTAAACTTACCCTACCGTGTTTGTAATGTGATACACAATATAGAGCAAAATCGCACAACTTTAAACCGTGAACTGTCACCTAGTTAAATTAACAAATGTTTAATGAATGGTAACCGTGAACTGTCACCTTGTTAAACTACTTTGAAATAGCTATCATTGCTACGATGATAAATTAATTTAAATAGAAACAATCGCGGGATAGTCGATCGACGGAGACCAATATCACGCTGTGTGTGGAGGATAGTAGCTCGGTTGTAAATGCTAACAAACATAATTGAAAATAATTTTCAAAGTTTATGGTTGAGTGTTTAATCGATGAATTGCTTTTGCGAAATAGGTTTTAAAAGAAAAACGGAATGTACGACGGAAGGAGAAGAGAAGATTTGAACGGCACTGTATAAAGTTTATGAAACGTTGATGTGGCACCATTTACTAACACTATTTTGGCAGTAAAATCTTCGGTCACCTGATTGGCATCTACAGTGAACAGACCTGGATATTTGTGTTTAATTCCCGACAAAAAAACTGGGCTTTACATTACTAAGGGACGAGAAACTCTTATTCACCATTTCTCTCCATTTGGGTACATATACATCCAGACTCGAACGACCAAGAAGAGGAGTAATAACCTTATTACTTTCTGGTTTAAAAGCGTAAAGCGTAGGTGAAACGATATCGCCATTCTGTTTCCTAACCTTCACCGATATTTCCTCCTCTGGACTGACACTGACTGGAATATTTTAGATCTATTACGCAAACTTATTTGAGAAACTTTCTTCTCGTACATATCTTGCGAGAATACCGCATCTCACGCTTCTGTATCCACTTCGAACACAACCTCACGCATGCAATATCCAGTTCTACCGTTGCTGGTACGTTCAACCACGATTACTTCTTTGTCTTGTTGAAGAACGACACTTCGTGGACACGCGGCCGACCTTACCAGAGGTAAAGCAAGTCCAGCAAGTTAAGCCGGACACGATTCCGGATTGTGGAACCTCACTCATTCGACTCATTTGCCGCTTTAGACTGCACCACTGGAGCAGATCAAAGAGGCCATCGTCACTAGCATCGGGACTTGTTTATTCTCTTCGAATTCATTAACTTTGAAAAATTGTTCCGTGTGACCGACATACTCGTTGAATCTTTCTCCAACGACATATGGCTTCATATGAGACCGTACATATTAGACACGGTTGGTTTTTTACGTTATCGGTATAAAGTCTTCTACTTTAAGCATCGCCTAAAAACCACTTTTTGTAAGTCTCTGACACGAGGCTTGACTTTGACTGACTTTTACACACGTTTTTTCCACTTTGGATTGGAAATCCTTGTCGCCAAAAATGTAATGACTGTTGGATGCGTTAATTGAGAAGATCGTTACTGCTCGCGCAGGAAGCACGATTTTTTCCTACACTTCCACGTATAACACGGTTTCCCGGTTAGTGGAAGGTTCTATCCAAATTTGTCGCTAGGATGCGCACAACCGTCCTCTGGTTAGCAAACCCGAGAGGAGGAAGATCTAGGGAGTGTCTCGCGGCTGGATCCACTCATGGCTAGATGTTTGGGACTATGCCGACAAAACCCAATCGATGATGGTTAACTTAGCGTTAACTTAGCGTAGCGTACTACTAATCCTCGTTTGTTCCATGTATTTTCTCCGTGTCCTGCTCGGAAGGTACTATTTCGTTACATGCTTTTTTAGTTATGTATAATAATTCCCAATGCAATCTATAAATAGGCCTACTATTATGCTTCTAATTCTTATATTGCTAATTCTGCTTAATCTAGTTGGCCAGGGATATTTCACATATTCCGTAGAAGACGGAAAAGTTACCGTTTGGATGTTCTATCACAAGAGAGTGATCAGTATTCTGTACTTTATTCTGTATTTTATTCACTCTTTGTTATTTGTATTTTTAGTATGACTGCTCACGATGAGGGTTCAGCACAGAATGACCTGTCTATCTCGACGAGCTGTCAAACGGCCGTGCTGCCAGGCGGTCCGGCGTGTGCTGTCAGTCAGTCCGTGCTGCCAGCTAGGCCTGCGCTCACATTGCTGCCGTTACATATATGACATTTCCTCCCCCTCATGATGAAACTGGATGTGCCTACTTTATGTGGGTGAACATCTGAGTGGAGCTCGTCGAAATCTTGTTGAACGCCGTGGTGGATGTGACGGATGTTCCTGTTGTTGTGGACTGCTGCTGGGTGTATTAAATGAATCTTCCGATGCGGTGTCTTCCCTTAACGCAGCTTCGGATGAGGTGTTGAGTCGTGGCGATGAAGTTGGGCTATTGGTATTTTCCGGAGCGTCGCCTATTTGTACGTCTTTCGGCATATCCGCTGTTATCGTCAATGCAGGAGGGTTGACGCTAGATGAGGTACATACGAGCTCATTGCTGTGGTTGTTTTTGTTGTCTGGAACATAGTAGCGTATCTGGTCGATGTGTCGCTTCAAATGCTTTCCCTTGTACTCTATTTTGTAGTGCAGATCTCCTATACGTTCAAGTATCGCGCCACGAATCCATTTATCCATTTTGGCATTTCCCGATAGCGTGTAAACTGTTTGTCCTGGTACGAACGTCCGGAAAGACGGTTGAAATGCTGATTGTTGTTTCTCCATAATGTTTGTTCTGGTATCTTGCGGTCTGACTAGGTCTATCTGTGTCCGTATGTTACGACCCAAGAACAAATTGGCCGGCGATTCTCCCGTTTCACTATGCTGAATTTTTCGAAACTGTTGTAGGAATATGTTTAGGTTGCTTTGTAAATTCTCATTTGATGTTCCCATCGCCTTTAGGCCATTTTTTACCGTTTGAACATAGCGTTCGGCTTGACCGTTGGTTGCCGGGTGGTATGGTGCTGATAGTTTATGGTACTTCACACCCCTTCTCTGCAGGAAATCTTTAAATTCGGTTGCTGTGAATTGCGGACCGTTATCTGAGACTATTGTAACTGGTATCCCGTATGCAGCAAATAACTCGTCCAGGATTTTGATGGTTGATGTTGTGGTCGTAGATGATGTGGGCTTCACTTCCATCCATTTACTATATGCGTCTACGATGATTAGCAGCATTGACCCAGCTACAGGACCAGCGTAATCAATATGGATGCGCTCACACGGGGCACTTGGGTATGCCCAATGATGACTATTGTATTCAGGGGGCGTTGGTCCGTGCCGTGCGCATTCCGTACATGATTTGGCTAAGTTTTCGATGTCTGAGTCTATTCCTCGCCAATAGACGTAAGACCGAGCCAAACCTTTCATTCTCACGATTCCAAAATGAGCAAAGTGTAGGTCGTTAAGGATCGTTTTTTGTAGACTTTCGGGGATAACCACGCGGTGTTCAAAAAGTAGACATCCTGCTACTATTGTGTACTTTGATTCAGGGGCTTTGTAGCCTGCTCGTGCAAGGTCATTTCCCAGTTCGAGATGTTGTAAAATCTTGCCGAGGTGAGAGTCTTTTCTTGTTTCCCTTGCTATTACGTTAGCCCGCACTGGCAGTTGTTGTATTTGAAGGTATGCCAGTTGTTCGAGATCATCGTCAATATCGCTCTTGTTGGAAATATGGTTACAGTTGGATTGCGTTGCTTTGGTAGGAATTCGGGAGCAGTAGTCAGCGTTGTTGTGTAGTTGTGTAGGTTTGTAGATGATTTCGAAGTTAAAATGCGCGAGATAGTCAGCGTAATTTGCCCATCTACTGATGCACAGTGTGGGGAGTGACTTTTCTGGATGAAATATTTGTGTGAGTGGTTTATGGTCAGTTACCAAGGTGAATCTGCGTGCGTATAGGTAATGAAAAAACTTCTTTACAGCCCAAACGATGGCGAGGGCCTCTTTATCGATTTGAGGGTACTGTTGTTCCGTTTTGGACATGATGCAGCTGGCGTAGGCTATAGGTCTCTCGGTTCCATTTGCCAATCTGTGAGATAGTATGGCTCCCAGTCCCACTTTGCTTGCATCTGTAGCTAAAATGACTGGTAGCGTCGGGTCGTACGGCATCAAGACTTGCGATGATATGAGTGTGTTTTTTAAATCCTGGTAAGCTTTGTCGGCGTCTGAGTTCCATTCAAACGTTTCAGCAGTCAATAAGTTGCGTAGGCTGTGTGCTCTAGTGGAGAGGTCTGGAATGAAAGAATTGTAGTAAGTGGCTTTGCCCAGAAAACGTTGCAACTCCTCTGGTGTTCTCGGTCGGGGAGCGTCGCGAATTGCCTCAATGTGTTTATCTGATTTATGAAGTCCATACTGGTCGATTCGATGACACTCTAAGGATGATACTGCGAAAACGCATTTTGAACGGTTGAGTCGGAGACCGTTTTTATTAAGCCTGTCTAATGTAGCTCTCAGGGCTTCAATCAGGTTTTCAAAATTATTTGCCGCAACAATTATATCGTCAAAGAAATTTACAACGTTGCTCAAGCCTTGGAGAACACTTTCCATCCGTCTTTGCCAAATTGCGGGAATATTAGCAGCACCGTACACTGCCCTTGTGGGTCTAATTAGGCCATGTGTGACGGTGTTCAGGGTGAGAACATGTTTAAATTCGTCGTCGATTGGTAGATGTGTGTATGCATCTGTAATGTCCAGATGGCAAAACAGAGTAGCTCCCTTCAGTTTTCGAAATATCTCTTCTACTTTTGGAATCGGGTGTTCATCTATGATCATCCGTGGGTTTACTGTTGGTTTGTAATTACCCGTGATCCTGATATTCCCATTCTTTTTGACAACAACATGTGTCGGAGAAGCCCATTCCGAATAATCAACCTTTTCATAAAAACCTGATGCGATTTTTTTTCAATTTCTGCGGCATAACGATCCCGGAAAGACAATGGGACATCTCTTGCTTTGAAATAAATCGGGGAAGCGCCAGGTTTTAAATGTACTTTCGCCGGTGGGTCAAATAATTTCCCCGGGACGTCACTGAATGTGTTTCGAAAGGTCGCTATTGAAAAGTACGTCTGATATATTCAGTAGTTGAACACAGAATAATCATGTATTATAAATCAAAGGCTACTACAATTCATAGATTACTCTTCTAACATCCCCCCTTAATCATGAATTGTTTTAATTCCAAGGGCCTTCCGTCCATCTTCAAATTTGCTGGTAGGAAGTACCTTAGTTAGCAAATCAGCTTCTTGTTTTTCAGAGCAAACATGTTTCAGCTGAACAAGATTTCTTGCAATGCTCTGTCTCACAAAATGATGTCTAATATCAATATGTTTGCTTCTAGGTGAGTAGCCAATTTGTTTCTCCGCCAAATAGATAGCACTTCGATTATCACAAAAAATCGTCAATGGCTCTTCGATTCCCAACAGTTCTTTTCGAAAACCTCTCCACCAAATAGCTTCCTGTGTGACAGCTGAAAGTGCCATGTATTCGGCTTCCGTCGTCGAAAGTGCAACTGTTGATTGTTTGCGACAATTCCAGGCAACTGAACCTCCAGATTGCTTCATCACATAGCCAGTAATGGAATGACGATTATCAGTGTCATTACCCCAATCAGCATCACAAAAACCTTCAAAGCCTTTTTCAATTGTTGCTTTATATAACAGCTTCATGGATTTCGTGCCTTTTAAATAACGTAAGATCCGTTTGGCTGCAATCCAGTGAGTTTTCCCAGGATTGTTACAATAGTGACTCACAGCATTTACAGCAAAACTTATGTCCGGTCTAGTTCCTTGTGATAAGTACTGCAGGCCGCCTATCAGTTCCCGGTAAGGAACCTGTTGCATCTGTCTGCGCTCTTCTTCAGTCTTAGGACACATTTCCTTGGACAGTTTCTGGCCTGGATCCGCTGGAGTAAGAACTGGGTTGCACTCAGCTACACCGAATCGCTGGCTTTGAATCTCTCCACCGAGCCATCTGCATTGGTTTTCACCGTATACACCCACTTTGATCGTAAGGGTTTTCGACCAGCAGGCAAACTCGTCAAGTCCCATGTTCGATTTTCCAATAAGGCATCATACTCTGATTTCATAGCATCTTTCCAGCGACTGCTATCTTCACAGGAATTAGCCTCTTGGTACGTTATCGGTTCATTTAACATCGCTGGAACCACGGTACAGGATTCATCAGGACTTTTAACTGCAGCATTGCAACTCATTACAAAATCCCGGTACTTGCCAGGGATAATGCGCTCCCTCTCACTACGCCTTACCAACTTCTGTGGGTCCTCTATTTGTGGTTCATGGTGTTCAATAGCTTCTGCTTGATCTCCTATAGCATCGTCGTATTCTGAATCGTTATCATCATTCCGAGCTCCATTTGTCTCCAAACTTTCTACTTCTTGATCCTGTACGACAGGTTGAAAATGGAATTCACCAAGACTGACTTCAGTAGATGATTCTTCAAACTCAGAAACTCGATTCTTTGCACATTCATCCACAAATATTACATCCCGACTAACGATAACCTTCTTAGTCTTTGAGTTATAAACTCGATACGCCTTGGAACTGCTACTGTATCCCATGAAAATGCCAGAATCTGATTTGGCATCCCATTTCTGCCTTCTTTCCTTCGGCACATGACACATCACCTTTGCTCCAAATATTCTAAGATGGGCAAGATTCGGTCTTCTACCAGTAAACGCTTCGTGAGGTGTCATTCGCAATCCCATAGTAGGTGATCGGTTGATCACATACGATGCTGTCGCAACTGCTTCAGCCCAAAAACGCTTTGGCAGATTGGCATCACACAGCATACTCCTCGCCTTTTCTACAATCGTCCGGTTCATACGTTCCGCTAATCCATTCTGCTCCGGAGTGTACGGAGCGGATGTTTCATGATGAATACCGGCTTGACAAAGGAATAGCTTCATTTCACGATTCATATATTCCCGTCCGTTATCCGATCTGATACGCTTAATTTCCTCACCAGTCTGGTTCTCGGCATAACTCTTGAAATGTTTAAACGTTTCAAACACTTCGGTTTTCGATTTCAGGAAATATACGAACGCCTTTCTGCTCGAGTCATCGATGAATGTTATAAAATAACGATTTCCTCCTATCGATGCTGTCTCCATGGGTCCACACAAATCGGAATGAATTAACTCAAGCACACGATCCGCACGTTGTCCCTTGATGTTAAACGGATGTCGATGATGCTTCCCTTGTATGCATGGTACACACTGCATTCCATCCGTCACTCTAAATTCAAATCCGCTTGCCATGGTTTCAAGTCGTTTCATGCAGCCAACAGACATATGACATAGTCTGCGATGCCAAAGCTTAAAGTTGTCTTCCATCCGGCTGACCATGTTCACCAACGACCCAGGTGATCTTTTCAATCTGTATAAACCACCAGATTCTTGACCAATCGCAACCAATTTATTACTAGGACTGATCACCTTACACGTCTGTTTTCGAAACGTCACTGTGTAGCCCTTCTGACACATCTTGCTAACAGATAGTAAGTTCACAGCCAATTCCGGTACATACAGGACATCGTTCATGGAGATCGCACATGTCGATGCTCCAACATCTGCTGACACGTTCACCGAACCTTTAGCAACCACTGGAACAGCAGTATTATTGGCTACGTTGATGCTCGACGAAACATTCTCTGCATCAACCAATAAATTTCTGTTTCGGCACAAATGAGAAGTTGCTCCGGAATCAAAAATCCATTCTTCTTCTGCCGCTGTTGATGTCTGACATGCATTGAAAGCCGCGAAAAATGTAGCGTGACCACTGTTCTTGCTTTTCTCCTGCTTCTTGTCAGAAAACTGATTCGAACATTGAGAAGCAAAATGACCCATTTTCTTGCACCGGTAGCATTGAACGTTAGATTTCACACTACTTCTTTTCGTCGTCGATTTCGAGTTGCCAAGGAACGCTTCCACAGTTTGCTTCTCGCTCGACACTTTTACGTCTTGCAAAATTTTCGCTTTCACTATATCCGCAGTCAACTGGATTCCGGATGATTCCAAACCAAGGATCATTGGGTCATACTGCTTCGGTAGGCCTTTCATGAGCAAACTGGCCAACCAAGCGTCATCGACTTTGAACCCAACTTCTGCCAACTGATGACTCGTTGTGAATAATTCGTTCACATACTGCTGAGTCGTCTGGCAAATGATGTCTTCATCTCGTTCAGCTCCAACCAAACGAATTCCTGTCAGCCGTCGCAGCAGACCAATCTTCCTGGTTGATCCACTATGCTCGTACGTATTTTTGAGGTTATCCCACGCCTGTTTCGCATTTTTAGCATCTCTCACGAGTCCGTATATACTGGAATCAATACTCAGACATATCGTCGCCAATGCTTGCATGGATGTTTCTTCGCTCACTGCCGGTTCACCTTCAGCTGGTTCCTTCACTGCACACCAGGTTTTCTCCTTAATCAAAACCATCTTGGTGGCGAAAGACCAAGAACTGTAGTTTTCCGATCCTCGAAGTATTTCTCGCAAAGGCAGGGAAAAAGATCCCGCTAGTTTCGGATTCGCCATTCTTCACAAAACTGCTTTCAATCTTTTAATTTCAAACTAACAGAGTCGTATCCTGGGCCCATAACCTATTGAAAAGTACGTCTGATATATTCAGTAGTTGAACACAGAATAATCATGTATTATAAATCAAAGGCTACTACAATTCATAGATTACTCTTCTAACAGTCGCTAACAGATTTTCCAGTTCCGTTTGTTGGCTAGGAGTCATGGAGTCGGTAGAGGATACCGAGTGGATCCTATTGTCAGGGGTAAACATCCGATTTATGTCAATTTCGTTGATGAAGTGCGGAATCCATTCCCTACCGAAGAGCGGGTCGGATGCTCCAGACACCACATATATGTTTAATCTCCGTTGTGTAGATCCGACGGATACGTTAACTGGCAACCGCCCCAAACAAGTTATGTGGTGCCCAGTGTAACTAGCAAATTTTCTGTTCGCTGCTCGTAGTGTAAAATTCGGTTGAATTTGCCTGAGCGTAGATTCTGATACTATTCCACACGGGGCTCCGGTATCGAGTTCCATTTTTAAAGGTTTTCCGTTGATGGTAACGTCAATGATTTTCTTTTGTATTATGTTACGATCACATACCTGATTCAATGTTTGTACGGTGTTCATTTCAGTTACTGGTTCTTCTGTTGCTGTCACTTGACTGGTAGTGGTGTTATGGAAATTTCTCCGATCTGACCGGCATACTCTAGCAATATGTCCCATTTTATTACACTTGTTGCATTTGGCTTCTCTGAATTGGCACTGATTACGCATATGAGCTCCTCCACAACCATTGCACAAACTACGCGTTCCGTATACTGGCTCCCGTTCTGAGAAACCTGGTTGTTGCCTATATTGGTTGGGTGGGTAGGTGTTCTTCCTTGTGTTAGGTTTTTCGAATCCCAGTTTATTGAATTTTTCCTCACTCATGTTTTCTATTGGTGCCCCAACGTTTATTTCTTTCGTTGTATTCTGCGATGCTTCCAATGTGAGTGCTGTGTCATACGCCTCCTTGAAAGTTTTTGGGTCTTTTGCGATGATATTATCACAGAAATGCCGTGCCTCCAATCCATGTAAGAATTGCTCGACGAGCATGCGGTCTAAGAATTCGCCGTATTCGCAGTACGCGGCACTCTGCTTTAGACGCAGTGCATACTGCGCAATCGACTCATTTCTGTTCTGAATGGTTTGTCGGAATTTTATACTTTCCACGAATTTATTTCTGGTGCGATCGAAGTGGTTGCTCAGAGTTGCGCGTAGGTCGGCGAATGAAACTTCAGCCGGGTTCCCGGGGCTTACTAGGAATCTCAGTGCATTGTTCAGCTCAGCCCCCATGTAGACGCGCGCGTATTCTCCATGCTGCTCTGACGGTATTTTGCTCAAATTAAGCGCCCATTGAAATCGGTCAAAATATTCGGATACAGGTGTACCATCCGCCGACCGATATTCGTTAACAGCAAATGGGGGAATTCTTGGTGCTGAATTCTGATGTTTTTTTCTCCTGCTCGTTCGAAACCTCAGCGACAATTTGCTGGGTTAGATTTCCAATCGATTTCTTCAGAGCTTCGGCAATCATTGTAGATAATGACGTCATTAATTCTTCAGAAGCCATTGTGATTCTCGTGGTTTCTCAGGGCAATTCTGAGATTTGCGGCACTAGGTCGTATTCACTTAGGATGAATCCCACTTCTGACACCAATTATTCTGTACTTTATTCTGTATTTTATTTAATTGGTGTGCTCGGGGGGTGGGCTAGTTTTCCCAACGGAAGCTCCCAACGTACTTGTGGCCGGTTTCTTGCCAACGGTGATGGAAAACTGTTCTAAAGCACCCGACGAAGGCCGTCCCAACGGGACATTTAGGTCCAGCTTTCGTAATATTAGGTTAGATTCATGCGCCCCCACAACCTAAAACAGGTTGTGGGGGCGCGCCTATACAACCGCCTAAAACAGTAAATCGGGCGCAAAAAGTTTAAATGTGCAAGCTTCCCGTCGTCCCGTGAGCTTTTCGCCCACGATGCGATGCGCATGCGCGATGGCAGGCGAAATCAAATGTAAACAAACTGCGCTGGCCAAAGCAGCCTTTTCGCACAAACCAAACGATTCGTGCTCCATTGGATTTGTCTCAGACAATCCCACCCGATTCACACAATTTTGGACGAATTTGGCAATAAAAAAAATTTTGGTACCTGGGCTCGGTTGTTTGACGGCACCGATACACGCGTTTTTCACGAACAGTTTTTCGGTTTTCTCTGGCTGTTTTTTACCGATTCACGCACGGTTTTCACAATTAGGTTGGCCCCTGACACGACCTACACTGATTTCATGCGGTTTTTGGCTGTCCCAAGTGGTTTTCGTGATGTTCTGAGTCACAAGAAAACGCCTATCTTGAGACAACAAACACACAACGTGTGCAGTAGTAGGACAAACAAAACATGTTCCGCAGTTGCCTACAGACTAAAATACGATAAACAATCACTCGTGTGTACTTTTCTCACACCACTTGCTCGATATTTCAGCCAAATTTACTGATTTGATTCCGATGCTCACTAACGTGACCGCACGCGAACAGACCAACTTGTCAACTGCGTGAAAGTGTCAAGAGCTGCGCTTACTCGACGAATAGATGAGAAATTAGGCTCACAGGGCGCATAAATTTGACCTGTTGGTACAAGCTTTAGGCGTTGGTCTCGCTGGGGTGGCAACGGTCTTGACATGATCAAGATTGAGGAAGGTACAGAAACTATGTGGACTTTTTGTTTTTTCCAAGCTTGGATTCTCATGTCGTGTTTCAAAACGTTTTACATGGTCGATTTCGATACATTCAGGTCAGCTGATATTTTGCAAACAGAGCGACTTTTCGATTTTCGATGAATTCGTTCCCTGATGGTCTTAATCAATGCATTACCGCGCATGCATTTTTGATTACCGCGGCGCGAAATGCTTCCAGTGTTGCTATCTGGTTAATTTTGATTGAAAATAGTCAATCAGAACTGTCAAAACTTAGTGCAAACTTATATATACATTTTACCAGTATATAGATCGAGTGTATGAGCTACATTAAAACGCATTTGTTCGAAATTGCCGTCAAATCCATATGATCTGGTGTAATACAGTCGTTGTTATTTATCGATAGTTCGTCGACAAACTTCCTGGATTCGTGTGTCCAAAGGGCCTTGTGCCTAGCCCGAGCTGTCCCGGCTCGTGAGTATTCGATGGACGAGTATGTTGTGCCGTGCTACGACGGGGGTTGGAAATGTTCACAGGGTTTGGGAAGAGGTTCGTGGAAACTCGTTACATCGTTGCGCGAACCAGAAGCCTCTTCCAGTTCGTTCCGTGATCGAGTGCAAAATCCTTTTCCATAACATCTCGGTGGCTGGTGGAGGAGCATATCTGTTTCAGGCCACCCAGTTATCGCTCGCCTGTCCCCTGCTGTCCCCCGCAAGCGGTCGCCAAACGGATAGAGGTATGATTGTTGTTCTTTCGTTTGTCTCGTTGCACATTTTGATTGAATGTTGACGATGTGTTTTATAGCTGTGTGCTCCGCGGGCTTCCTGTGCAGTACGACTAGCGCCAGAGGGAGACGAAGTAAAGGAGCGGTTTGCGGGAGGGCTGGAAAATGCTCTAATCAAGTGTACGTTTGTGTGGATTGGTTGAACCCCCACGGTAGGCAGGCTGACAGGCAAACGTCAGTGCGGAATTTCCCAGTAAGCTTCTTCGATCGGCAATCGCTGCCTCCATTTCAATCCACCCTTTTCGCACACGAAAAGGTTCCCCCGGCGGTCCGGGAGGAGTGGGGTTGGGGGGAATAAAAGAGGCGCTTTCTTGCAACGTCAATTTGCTGCGGGGAAGAGGTAGACCCTGTAGTGTTGGCCGTATGTCGTGCGTCGACGGTTGCCAGTGTAGTTTGTGCCTGCAAGGTCCCGTGCTGTGTATCTCGGGCAAGGTGCATCTTGGTGCATCAGCATCTCGGCATCGAACAGAAGAAGAAGGTCGTTCCATCATTCCGAGCGTGTGCGACCTTTGTTGCGCTTTCCGGTGAATAGGAAAATGTATCGTTTAATTTCTGACTGCTTCCCTCAGTAAGCCCGCAGCACCTGCCAGTCCCGTCCGGTTATGAATGCGGGGAGAATGGGGGAGCAAAAACGCAAGATGAAAGCGATGTATTAAACATAGCCGGGTGAAAGACCATGCTCTGCGGAATGTATGCTTGTGTGGACGAACCTGTTTTGCTGCTGTACAAACAAAACGCTAACCTTGACCAGTTAGAATACCGCTCGCACTCCTGAAGGACATAGCTCGAAAAGAAGGGTATAGTGATGCAGTCGCTTGCAGTAGGTCGCAGATATGTGAACAATTTTTCAGAGTGAAACTATTTTCCCACTTGGAGCCGCCAGGCTGGCAGTTTTCACAGGGACATGAAAAACCGGGAGGGAACATGGGGCGGGTGTGTGTGTGTGTGGATGAGATGAATATGAATAAGTAAAACGAAAACACGGTTGTTCGTTCACAATTTGTTCACGGCACTATTTGACGGCGATGGACGGATGGAAAGCCAGCGTTAATCGTTAAATAAATCTCTCACATGGGAAAACGCAAAACTTGCTGGTAACATTGAAAACATTGTGAAACAAATCTCCTCTTGATATTTTTCATCCATTCTTCTGCTCTTAGTCGCTATCGTGCAACGGACCTTCTGTTGACCTTCTCTGTGACGATCTTGTACCGTTCTTTCGTTTAGTGCACGAAAATCGATGGGCAGTCGCCAACTCCCATGCATTTTTTTTTGTACGAGCACGATGGGGCTGTGATACTAATGTTGTTCTCCAGCAATTCCCTTACCACTTTCTTTGCCACTTTCTCTCTGGCATAAGGCATTCTGTGTGGTCTCACGTGTACTCGGTCATTATCTAACAGTTCTATTTTCATCTCGGTTCCTACTGCCATTCCTAACCCTTTCCTCTCCTTTGTGAAGCGTTCTCGGTACTCGTTAATGATATTAACTACCTCCGTTTTATCGCGTGGTTCTCCATCCATCACAACTTCCTTTTTGCGTATGCTTTCGTGTACCTTTTCCTTTGACGTGGAGATTTCGATTGCTGCTGCGATGGCGATCCTTGTCGGAGGAGAGGAGTGCATGGATGAGTGACTCCTTGAACTTTCCTTTTCTTTATCCCTGTGCTTTTTCTTACTGCTACTGCTACTAGATTTGTCTTAGCTCGATGACTCGGACGATCTGTGCTTTATGTCGTGCAATGTGGATGAAGATGAAGATTTCCGTGAACTTGGACCCAAGATGCCTGCTGCCATTTGAATATTTTTGAATGGATTTTTATACATGGCAATGAAAAGACAAGGACGTCCGGAAAATGATCCATAATTGAGTGCAGTGTCCATTAAGTATACTAACTTATTTTTGCGTTGCCCGGTCATCGTATTAGTTGAATCTAAAACTTGCCTGTAAACTTGCTCTCGTTTTGCGTTCTTTTGGTCTGACTGAAGTTATGCAACATTATACCTTACTAAACTTATGATGTTGTAGTGCGTATATATCAAGGCGTTGGCAATGGTTGGCGATACATTCGTCACGTGCTACAACTTGCAGTTCCAATTCTAATAAAAAAGAAAATGTTTCGATAACCACTGAGCGGCACGTTCTTGCACCGGACCTGGTTGGGATAGACAATGGAAAACTGTAATAGATCACGGTGAACCGCAATAAAAGGTTTAATCCCTCAGTTGGATTTCCTACGTTGTTGCAGAAAATAAAAACTACGGCACGGATCCGGGTACCTGTCTTTCCATTCGCTCGGTTTTAGAATTCAAATCAACTCTGACGCGTTCAGGAAGGCTCGTAGATTTCTTCATGTTCAGATTCTGCCAACCGGTAGTTTTCTGAAACTTTTCCTTTTCCCCACAAATATGGCACACCAGGGGAATGCCTGATCCCAGCCAGAAGGTTGCTTTGCCGAAGGGGTTTTATACTCCTTTTTTTCCTTTATCCTCCAACTGCGCAGTTCCCTGTGTAACCCTTTTGCCCAAGTGGAGTGTGGAGTCCGTGCGATCACTGCACGTACATTCCGGCTCGGGACAATCCCTTCCGAAAGGCGGTTGGATGCGGAAGGATCAGCTTCTCGGGTCGGGAGCTGGAAATCGAAATCAATTGTGAGTTCTCTCGTCCCGTCGCGTTGATGCAGACCGGAAGGCCGGAAGGCTGCAGCGGTGTCTACTGGAAATGGTAATCGCGCACGAATTTCGCTAGCGTCGGTTTGGCTTTGCCCATTTGCTACTCCACCTTTGTGTATGCCGCGAACGAACGTCCGGGGCGCAAGGTGAGCCTATTACTGGCCGACTGCAGCGTGGGTTTCTATTTGACCCGGTTTCCACACTCTCTCTTCGCTGCACATCCCCCGTCTACGACCATTAGGACGAACATGAAAGTTCATTTTTGTGTACCGGTATTTTTTGTCAAATACCCCGCGTCTACACAGAGCGCGCATTTGGCCGATGACAACGCAAATGCGAAAGTGATGTGCTGATTCAAGAAATTTTTTGACAGTTTCAATTAAGACGTAAACAAACAACAAAATCAGTATAAATTTGGGATTGCGAATAAACTATTTACAGCTACTGCTTGAAGCTTATTCTGCAACTCTTGTTATTTCAAATCTTAATGCACTGATTTTCTCACTAAATTACTAAATTAACTTCTATTTCTAAACACTTCTATTACTAAATTTAACATATAACTAGCCTTCCACGATATTCAGCTGCTGGTTCGAAAACCGTAAACAAACTTTTTATGTTAGCAATTTGACAGATCCGTGAATCGCACTCTATCGTTCTCGGTTGCGTTGGATGTTTCGTTCAACTTGAGCCAGTTTTGTCGCGTTAGCCATGGCGAGATAATGTGTGTGTGTGTGTACGTGAGGAGAGTGAGTTACGTATCACAAAATTTAGCAGTCGGTGGCCGGTAGCGATCCGTTCAATTTCGATGTTTTCGAATGGGGAGAGCGGATGTGAGCTCTGAGCTGGGTTTGCAAGTAGGAAACATCCGATACATCCGAGCGGATGGTACGTGCTTCCCGGGTTGCAGCGGCAGAATGAATAAATTACAAGAAAGTTAAACAAATATTATCGAAGAAACAAATCTAATTCAATTCCACCTGTTTTCCTTTTTCCTCCCCGGCAAGTCGGCAAAACCCGGTTCGGCAGCAGGTTCCTGACGCCCCGCCAGAGGCGTGGCCAGGTGTAGAGACCGGGAGTGAGCTGGTTCTAGATTATTTATCTTGCCGAAAGTTATGAATACCTTCTGGCAATGATTAAGGAGCTAGTAGCTCGCCCGGATTTTCTGGTTGCGGTTCTTCGTTGGGCGAGGTTGATCAAAGTGAATTTAAACCAGACGGAAGTAAGGCGGCAAAGATCGTGAGCAGAAAATAGAACACCTCCCAGCCGGCAGCACCTCGCAGACAGCACCTAACGGAACAGCAACTGCCCGGCGAACAGGAGAGAACTAAATGGTCACTAGCGATATCCGAAATTGATCACTTTCGACGGCTTCACAGCATGAGTTGCTGGCATGTGGGGTGGTGGTGGTGGTGGTGGTGGTGGTGAGAAGAGGGATGTCAGGTGAACGAAGGTGAAGGCTTTGGCAAGGCGATGGTGTGCTGTCGCCGGCACTTACCCGGGATTTGTTTGCGATTGTGAGCTCGAGAAAGTGGAAAGTTTTACCCCGTTTCCGATCCATTACCGGCTATCGGCCGTGTCCATATCCTGATTCGGGCCGTCCTGTTTTTTTTGTTCCCTTTTCTCTCTGTCGTGTCCCTTCCGCTCCTTCCGTCAAATTGTTATTCGCATTTTCTTTGGTGCTCCTGTTGCAGTTTTCCGAGCACTACCTGCTTGAGCGGTGAAGAGAAGATATAGGTCGTGACAGGGAGTTCGGGTGTTGGCGGACACTGACCGGATATTCAATCCATCACGTCTGCTGCACTTGATCGACCACCAACAAGCGGGTTGATGGGGCGGGGGTGGGGGGGGGGGGTTGACTGGCAGCATTCGAGTGTTTTCCGTCGATTCCGTCGATTGAGGTTACGATTCCACGGAGGACCTGAACCTGGGGTTGAGGTTGGGGATAGAAATGCAACGTCGGTTGTGGCTGCATCCGTCCGATGTTGGTCATCATATTTTCCACTGCTATCCTAGATGCTTCGTTACTAATTTATGTAAGAAACAAGCAATTAGTGATACCATTGGGTGGCTTGCAAGGTCTCCCTTCAGGCTTGTTGGAGAGCCAATGCATTCTCTGATGTTTATAGTTCCGAAGAGTCACCAGGACTTGTGTACAATTTTGATGTATACATTTGCCTATATGTTGGATGTATCCCATTTCTGACCTTGCCTTTACGCAAAAAAAGGTTTAACACATCCGTAAATCTAATTAGTTCTCTAGGGAAAAGAGATAAGAAATAATAATCGATACATAATCGATTAACTGGACGCTGTCCAAATAGTGCTGGAGTACATGAAGGGAGGCAGGCGCATCATAAACAACAAACACCTCTCGGAGAAAACGGCGAAGCTGTTCTTTCTCCAGATGTGCAATGCCGTCACGTACCTGCACGAGGAAGGAATAACTCACCGAGATTAAAAACCGGACAACATTCTACAGGAAGACGACCAAGAGTACACGCTCCTGAAGGTGACCGACTTTTTGCCCACAAACCTGCTTAGCCCAAAGTCGGACACCTTCAGGAGCGTGTACTCTTGGTCGTCTTCCAGAAGAATGTTGTCCGGTTGATGCCCTTACTTTTTGCAGTAGTGGCAGATCTTCTTTGTATAGTTGTTGTTCGGTCCACTCGATACAAGTGCCTTTTGATCCAATCCATTATCTTGCGTGCGTCTTCGCCCTTCGTCCAAGAGCTTTCCTTTCACAAACTCAACCGTCAGGTCTTCGTCTGGTCGACTTTCCAAAGCAGTTATTAGCCCATCATAGGACTTGGGTAGGCTAGACAGCATTAGTGCGACGAAAGATACATCCTTTATCTCCTCGCCTAGTGCCAACAATCGCAATCGCAATGTTGCGAGTTGCTTTAGGTGTTCTCCTACGTTGTCACCTTCCGACATACGTGCGGCAAACATTTGGCGCATTATGTGAATTTTGGAGGAAAGTAATGCTCGTTCGTGGTAGCCTTTGAGAGCGTCCCACATTTCCTTCGCCGACTTTGTCTGCATCACATGGATGAGCTGAGAATCCTCATTCTTGACAACATTCTTCTGGAAGACGACCAAGAGTACACTCTCCTGAAGGTGTTCGACTTTGGGCTAAGCGAGTGTGTGGGCAAAAAGTCGGTCATACGTACGCTGTGCGGCGATTTCACTACTTTCCTTCCTATACTGGACCCATAACCTCTTGGGATTATGACTAAAATGGAAATAGCCGGAAAAATAGTTCAACGAAAAACTGTGCTTTATGAATGCGTCTGCTCCGTATGAAAAAGTGTAATGGAACAATCAGAATTCACATGATCGTTGTAAAAAGTTGAAGCGTTTCCGCGTGCGAAGGTACGGCACTCCGCTCTACGTGTCACTGGAAGTAAAATTTACGGCAGTTTTTCTTGAAATGTCCAGGTTTCAGGCAAAAGAAACACTTCCTTTGCTCGCTCCGTTCCCTCATCTCTATTACCATTTCTTTTTCCGCGATGTAGTTATAAGCGGACCGTTTCTGAAATTCGTCTCGCAACCGCGCAGTGACCAAATCTATGATCAGATTCACCTGCGTCCGATTTTCTAACGCCGTGATGAAACTGCTGTAAGACGGTGGGAGGATTCGCAGTTGTTCGCTGAGCTCCACCCCGGCGTTGTCGAGGCGCCTTGACTTCTTTCTTTCTCCTATCTCTCCAATTTCTCTTAAGACGCGACTCGATCTTCTCGACACAAAACATGAAAATTTCTCCAAACTTCGGATAACGATGATTTTTCCACGATTTCACTACTTTCTTTGCTATGCTGGAACCATAACCTCTTGGGATTATGACTAAAATGGAAATAGCCGGAAAAAAAGTTCAACGAAAAACTGTGCTTTATGAATAAGTCTGCTCCGTATAAAAATTTGTAATTGAACAGTCATAATTCACATGATCGTTGTAAAAAGTTGAAGCGTTTCCGCGTGCGAAGGTACGCGGAACGGAGTGTTATCGCGTTCAGAAAAATAGAAACTTTCTCTAAAATGGCTGTTTCTGTGGATAGTTCAAGGGGACCGCCGCGAAGATGCGACTGTTGTTGCGCCGATTTCAGCTGCGACGGAATAGCCGTCCCCAGCGAGCGGATGTCCTCAGTGCGGAAGAGAACTTATCGTTCTCTGCCAGATTGGCAAAGATATCTTTCGCCATCTTCTCGTAAAAGAAAGCTCGCCGATCCCGTTGTACAACGCGGAGGGCACCGAGAGAATGATTTGGTGAGTGGCCATCGCGGTAACTTCTACGAAGAAAGGACAAACCGATCAAACCAAGGGAACTGCCATCGGATGCCACATTTTACTGCCTGTATCGCTGCGAATGTCGCAGAACAAGTAGTCCGTGGTCGCATCCCATATTCTTTCTTTTTTCTTTTTTCTTTTTTGATGACATTTGTGTTAGAGGCACGGGAAACCCGCAAGAAGAAACAGAAGGCACACACAGCAAATCAAAGACACGTCTAGTCTCGAGCACGCTTGTCACAGGAAAGGTAGTTTATTGAGGTTTCAGTTGACACAAGTGTTGCCACTTTGGCATTCGTTCAGTAGTTGTCAAACCGGTAGGGTTCAACACTCCTCCTCAACGCTGAATGGTTTGATGCCGATCGCCTCACGATGTTGTCGAAGTTTCACCACTTGCAACGGTTTCGTTAGTAGATCAGTTTGCATGTGCTCGGTCGCGCAATACTGCAGTTGCACGATGCCGTCCTGAACCATATCCTTCACGAAATTAAATTTCGTGTCAATGTGTTTTGCCTTGCGTTCAGCTCGGTCTCCATTAGTTAGAGCAATGCAACTTTGGTTGTCCTCATTGACGAGGACCGTACCAACTAGTTGCTTGCCAGCATCAGCCAACAGTTTCAGGATCCAGTTTACCTCCTGCAGACACTCGGCAAGGGAGACGTATTCGGCCTCGGTGCTAGATAGATCCACACACTTCTGCTTATGACAGCCCCATCCGATGAGTCCGCCGCCAAACATGAATACGAACCCAGAGTTGGATTTGCGGTCTCTCTCGTCGCCTGCCCAGTCATCATCCACGAAACACTCCAGCTTCTGTTCACTGCCACCAAGGTACAGTACATTGTTCAGGGTACCCTTGAGGTAACGTAATACACGCATGGCCTCATTCCAATCCATTTCTGATGGATCTTGCACTCTCCTTCCTAGAATGGCCGTGGCGATTGAAATATCGGGTCTGCTGGTCACGGCGGCATACAACAAAGCTCCAATGAGACTTTGGTACGCTATTGGTGAATCCAACCTCGTACCAATCTCCTCCTTGCGGATTGAGGGGGGGGGGGAGGGTTGACTGGCAGCATTCGAGTGTTTTCCGTCGATTCCGTCGATTGAGGTTACGATTCCACGGAGGACCTGAACCTGGGGTTGAGGTTGGGGATAGAAATGCAACGTCGGTTGTGGCTGCATCCGTCCGATGTTGGTCATCATATTTTCCACTGCTATCCTAGATGCTTCGTTACTAATTTATGTAAGAAACAAGCAATTAGTGATACCATTGGGTGGCTTGCAAGGTCTCCCTTCAGGCTTGTTGGAGAGCCAATGCATTCTCTGATGTTTATAGTTCCGAAGAGTCACCAGGACTTGTGTACAATTTTGATGTATACATTTGCCTATATGTTGGATGTATCCCATTTCTGACCTTGCCTTTACGCAAAAAAAGGTTTAACACATCCGTAAATCTAATTAGTTCTCAGGGAAAAGAGAGAAGAAATAATAATCGATACATAATCGATGAACTGGACGCTGTCCACATAGTGGTGGAGAACATGAAGGGAGGCTGGCGCATCATAAACAACAAACACCTCTCGGAGAAAACGGCGAAGCTGTTCTTTCTCCAGATGTGCAATGCCGTCACGTACCTGCACGAGGAAGGAATAACTCACCGAGATTAAAAACCGGACAACATTCTACAGGAAGACGACCAAGAGTACACGCTCCTGAAGGTGACCGACTTTTTGCCCACAAAGCTGCTTAGCCCAAAGTCGGACACCTTCAGGAGAGTGTACTCTTGGTCGTCTTCCAGAAGAATGTTGTCCGGTTTTTAATCTCGGTGCGTTATTCCTTCCTCATGCAGGTACGTGACGGCATTGCACATCTGGAGAAAGAACAGCTTCGCCGTTTTCTCCGAGAGGTGTTTGTTGTTGATGATGCGCCTGCCTCCCTTCATGTACTCCAGCACTATGTGGACAGCGTCCAGTTCATCGATTATGTATCGATTATTATTTCTTCTCTCTTTTCCCTGAGAACTAATTAGATTTACGGATGTGTTAAACCTTTTTTTGCGTAAAGGCAAGGTCAGAAATGGGATACATCCAACATATAGGCAAATGTATACATCAAAATTGTACACAAGTCCTGGTGACTCTTCGGAACTATAAACATCAGAGAATGCATTGGCTCTCCAACAAGCCTGAAGGGAGACCTTGCAAGCCACCCAATGGTATCACTAATTGCTTGTTTCTTACATAAATTAGTAACGAAGCATCTAGGATAGCAGTGGAAAATATGATGACCAACATCGGACGGATGCAGCCACAACCGACGTTGCATTTCTATCCCCAACCTCAACCCCAGGTTCAGGTCCTCCGTGGAATCGTAACCTCAATCGACGGAATCGACGGAAAACACTCGAATGCTGCCAGTCAACCCCCCCCCCCCCCCCCCCCCTCAATCCGCAAGGAGGAGATTGGTACGAGGTTGGATTCACCAATAGCGTACCAAAGTCTCATTGGAGCTTTGTTGTATGCCGCCGTGACCAGCAGACCCGATATTTCAATCGCCACGGCCATTCTAGGAAGGAGAGTGCAAGATCCATCAGAAATGGATTGGAATGAGGCCATGCGTGTATTACGTTACCTCAAGGGTACCCTGAACAATGTACTGTACCTTGGTGGCAGTGAACAGAAGCTGGAGTGTTTCGTGGATGCTGACTGGGCAGGCGACGAGAGAGACCGCAAATCCAACTCTGGGTTCGTATTCATGTTTGGCGGCGGACTCATCGGATGGGGCTGTCATAAGCAGAAGTGTGTGGATCTATCTAGCACCGAGGCCGAATACGTCTCCCTTGCCGAGTGTCTGCAGGAGGTAAAGTGGATCCTGAAACTGTTGGCTGATGTTGGCAAGCAACTTGTTGGTCCGGTCCTCGTCAATGAGGACAACCAAAGTTGCATTGCTCTAATTAATGGAGACCGAGCTGAACGCAAGGCAAAACACATTGACACGAAATTCAATTTCGTGAAGGATATTGTTCAGGACGGCATCGTGCAACTGCAGTATTGCGCGACCGAGCACATGCATGCTGATCTACTAACGAAACCGTTGCAAGCGGTGAAACTTCGACATCATCGGGAGGCGATCGGCATCAAACCATTCAGCGTTGAGGAGGAGTGTTGAACCCTACCGGTTTGACAACTACTGAACGAATGCCAATCTGGCAAAACTTGTGTCAACTGAAACCTCAATAAACTTCCTTTCCTGTGACAAGCTCGAGACTAGACGTGTCTTTGATTTGCTGTGTGTGCCTTCTGTTTCTTCTTGCGGGTTTCCTTTGCCTCTAACACAATTGTCATCAAAAAAAGAAAAAAGAAAAAAGAAAGAATATGGGATGCGACCACGGACTACTTGTTCTGCGACATTCGCAGCGATACAGGCAGTAAAATGTGGCATCCGATGGCAGTTCCCTTGGTTTGATCGGTTTGTCCTTTCTTCGTAGAAGTTACCGCGATGGCCACTCACCAAATCATTCTCTCGGTGCCCTCCGCGTTGTACAACGGGATCGGCGAGCTTTCTTTTACGAGAAGATGGCGAAAGATATCTTTGCCAATCTGGCAGAGAACGATAAGTTCTCTTCCGCACTGAGGACATCCGCTCGCTGGGGACGGCTATTCGCAGCTGAAATCGGCGCAACAACAGTCGCATCTTCGCGGCGGTCCCCTTGAACTATCCACAGAAACAGCCATTTTAGAGAAAGTTTCTATTTTTCTGAACACGATAACACTCCGTTCCGCGTACCTTCGCACGCGGAAACGCTCAACTTTTTACAACGATCATGTGAATTATGACTGTTCAATTACAAATTTTTATACGTAGCAGACGCATTCATAAAGCACAGTTTTTCGTTGAACTATTTTTCCGGCTATTTCCATTTTAGTCATAATCCCAAGAGGTTATGGTTCCAGCATAGGAAAGAAAGTAGCGAAATCGTGGAAAAATCATCGTTATTCGAAGTTTGGAGAAAATTTCATGTTTTGTGTCGAGAAGATCGAGTCGCGTCTTAAGAGAAATTGGCCAGATAGGATAAAGAAAGACGTCAAGGCGCCTCGACAACGCCGGGGTGGAGCTCAGCGAACAACTGCGAATTCTCCCACCGTCTTACAGCAGTTTCATCACGGCGTTAGAAAATCGGACGCAGGTGAATCTGATCTTAGATCTGGTCACTGCGCGGTTGCGAGACGAATTCAAGAAACGGTCCGCTTATAACTACATCGCGGAAAAAGAAATGGTAATGAAGATGAGGGAACGGAGCGAGCAAAGGAAGTGTTTCTTTTGCCTGAAACCTGGACATTTCAAGAAAAACTGCCGTAAATTTTACTTCCAGTGACACGTAGTGCGGAGTGCCGTACCTTCGCACGCGGAAACGCTTCAACTTTTTCAACGATCATGTGAATTCTGATTGTTCCATTACACTTTTTCATACGGAGCAGACGCATTCATAAAGCACAGTTTTTCGTTGAACTATTTTTCCGGCTATTTCCATTTTAGTCATAATCCCAAGAGGTTATGGGTCCAGCATAGGAAGGAAAGTAGTGAAATCGCCGCACAGCGTACGTATGACCGACTTTTTGCCCACAAACCTGCTTAGCCCAAAGTCGGACACCTTCAGGAGCGTGTACTCTTGGTCATCTTCCAGTAGAATGTTGTCCGGTTTTTAATCTCGGTGAGTTATTCCTTCCTCGTGCAGGTACTTGACGGCATTGCACATCTGGAGAAAGAACAGCTTCGCCGTTTTTTCCGAGAGGTGTTTGTTGTTGATGATGCGCCAGCCTCCCGTCATGTACTCCAGCACTATGTGGACAGCGTCCAGTTCATCAATTATGTATCGATTATTATTTCTTCTCTCTTTTCCCTAGAGAAGAGAGAAGAAATAATAATCGATACATAATCGATGAACTGGACGCTGTCCACATAGTGCTGGAGTACATGAAGGGAGGCTGGCGCATCATCAACAACAAACACCTCTCGGAGAAAACGGCGAAGCTGTTCTTTCTCCAGATGTGCAATGCCGTCACGTACCTGCATGAGGAAGGAATAACGCACCGAGATTAAAAACCAGACAACATTCTTCTGGAAGACGACCAAGAGTACACTCTCCTGAAGGTGTTCGACTTTGGGCTAAGCAGGTTTGTGGGCAAAAAGTCGGTCATACGTACGCTGTGCGGCGATTTCACTACTTTCCTTCCTATGCTGGACCCATTACATCTTGGGATTATGACTAAAATGGAAATAGCCGGAAAAATAGTTCAACGAAAAACTGTGCTTTATGAATGCGTCTGCTCCGTATGAAAAAGTGTAATGGAACAATCAGAATTCACATGATCGTTGAAAAAGTTGAAGCGTTTCCGCGTGCGAAGGTACGGCACTCCGCTCTACGTGTCACTGGAAGTAAAATTTACGGCAGTTTTTCTTGAAATGTCCAGGTTTCAGGCAAAAGAAACACTTCCTTTGCTCGCTCCGTTCCCTCATCTTCATTACCATTTCTTTTTCCGCGATGTAGTTATAAGCGGACCGTTTCTTGAATTCGTCTCGCAACCGCGCAGTGACCAGATCTAAGATCAGATTCACCTGCGTCCGATTTTCTAACGCCGTGATGAAACTGCTGTAAGACGGTGGGAGAATTCGCAGTTGTTCGCTGAGCTCCACCCCGGCGTTGTCGAGGCGCCTTGACGTCTTTCTTTCTCCTATCTCTCCAATTTCTCTTAAGACGCGACTCGATCTTCTCGACAAAAAAAAATGAAATTTTCTCCAAACTTCGAATAACGATGATTTTTCCACGATTTCACTACTTTCTTTCCTATGCTGGAACCACAACTTCTTGGGATTATTACCAAAATGGAAATAGCCGGAAAAATAGTTCAACGAAAAACTGTGCTTTATGAATGCGTCTGCTCCGTATAAAAATTTGTAATTGAACAGTCATAATTCACATGATCGTTGTAAAAAGTTGAGCGTTTCCGCGTGCGAAGGTACGCGGAACGGAGTGTTATCGTGTTCAGAAAAATAGAAACTTTCTCTAAAATGGCTGTTTCTGTGGATAGTTCAAGGGGACCGCCGCGAAGATGCGACTGTTGTTGCGCCGATTTCAGCTGCGACGGAATAGCCGTCCCCAGCGAGCGGATGTCCTCAGTGCGGAAGAGAACTTATCGTTCTCTGCCAGATTGGCAAAGATATCTTTCGCCATCTTCTCGTAAAAGAAAGCTCGCCGATCCCGTTGTACAACGCGGAGGGCACCGAGAGAATGATTTGGTGAGTGGCCATCGCGGTAACTTCTACGAAGAAAGGACAAACCGATCAAACCAAGGGAACTGCCATCGGATGCCACATTTTACTGCCTGTATCGCTGCGAATGTCGCAGAACAAGTAGTCCGTGGTCGCATCCCATATTCTTTCTTTTTTCTTTTTTCTTTTTTTGATGACATTTGTGTTAGAGGCACGGGAAACCCGCAAGAAGAAACAGAAGGCACACACAGCAAATCAAAGACACGTCTAGTCTCGAGCACGCTTGTCACAGGAAAGGTAGTTTATTGAGGTTTCAGTTGACACAAGTGTTGCCACTTTGGCATTCGTTCAGTAGTTGTCAAACCGGTAGGGTTCAACACTCCTCCTCAACGCTGAATGGTTTGATGCCGATCGCCTCCCGATGTTGTCGAAGTTTCACCACTTGCAACGGTTTCGTTAGTAGATCAGTTTGCTTGTGCTCGGTCGCGCAATACTGCAGTTGCACGATGCCGTCCTGAACAATATCCTTCACGAAATTGAATTTCGTGTCAATGTGTTTTGCCTTGCGTTCAGCTCGGTCTCCATTAGTTAGAGCAATGCAACTTTGGTTGTCCTCATTGACGAGGACCGTACCAACTAGTTGCTTGCCAGCATCAGCCAACAGTTTCAGGATCCACTTTACCTCCTGCAGACACTCGGCAAGGGAGACGTATTCGGCCTCGGTGCTAGATAGATCCACACACTTCTGCTTATGACAGCCCCATCCGATGAGTCCGCCGCCAAACATGAATACGAACCCAGAGTTGGATTTGCGGTCTCTCTCGTCGCCTGCCCAGTCATCATCCACGAAACACTCCAGCTTCTGTTCACTGCCACCAAGGTACAGTACATTGTTCAGGGTACCCTTGAGGTAACGTAATACACGCATGGCCTCATTCCAATCCATTTCTGATGGATCTTGCACTTTCCTTCCTAGAATGGCCGTGGCGATTGAAATATCGGGTCTGCTGGTCACGGCGGCATACAACAAAGCTCCAATGAGACTTTGGTACGCTATTGGTGAATCCAACCTCGTACCAATCTCCTCCTTGCGGATTGAGGGGGGGGGGGGGGGGGGGGGGGGGGTTGACTGGCAGCATTCGAGTGTTTTCCGTCGATTCCGTCGATTGAGGTTACGATTCCACGGAGGACCTGAACCTGGGGTTGAGGTTGGGGATAGAAATGCAACGTCGGTTGTGGCTGCATCCGTCCGATGTTGGTCATCATATTTTCCACTGCTATCCTAGATGCTTCGTTACTAATTTATGTAAGAAACAAGCAATTAGTGATACCATTGGGTGGCTTGCAAGGTCTCCCTTCAGGCTTGTTGGAGAGCCAATGCATTCTCTGATGTTTATAGTTCCGAAGAGTCACCAGGACTTGTGTACAATTTTGATGTATACATTTGCCTATATGTTGGATGTATCCCATTTCTGACCTTGCCTTTACGCAAAAAAAGGTTTAACACATCCGTAAATCTAATTAGTTCTCAGGGAAAAGAGAGAAGAAATAATAATCGATACATAATCGATGAACTGGACGCTGTCCACATAGTGGTGGAGAACATGAAGGGAGGCTGGCGCATCATAAACAACAAACACCTCTCGGAGAAAACGGCGAAGCTGTTCTTTCTCCAGATGTGCAATGCCGTCACGTACCTGCATGAGGAAGGAATAACGCACCGAGATTAAAAACCAGACAACATTCTTCTGGAAGACGACCAAGAGTACACTCTCCTGAAGGTGTCCGACTTTGGGCTAAGCAGCTTTGTGGGCAAAAAGTCGGTCACCTTCAGGAGCGTGTACTCTTGGTCGTCTTCCTGTAGAATGTTGTCCGGTTTTTAATCTCGGTGAGTTATTCCTTCCTCGTGCAGGTACGTGACGGCATTGCACATCTGGAGAAAGAACAGCTTCGCCGTTTTCTCCGAGAGGTGTTTGTTGTTTATGATGCGCCAGCCTCCCTTCATGTTCTCCACCACTATGTGGACAGCGTCCAGTTCATCGATTATGTATCGATTATTATTTCTTCTCTCTTTTCCCTGAGAACTAATTAGATTTACGGATGTGTTAAACCTTTTTTTGCGTAAAGGCAAGGTCAGAAATGGGATACATCCAACATATAGGCAAATGTATACATCAAAATTGTACACAAGTCCTGGTGACTCTTCGGAACTATAAACATCAGAGAATGCATTGGCTCTCCAACAAGCCTGAAGGGAGACCTTGCAAGCCACCCAATGGTATCACTAATTGCTTGTTTCTTACATAAATTAGTAACGAAGCATCTAGGATAGCAGTGGAAAATATGATGACCAACATCGGACGGATGCAGCCACAACCGACGTTGCATTTCTATCCCCAACCTCAACCCCAGGTTCAGGTCCTCCGTGGAATCGTAACCTCAATCGACGGAATCGACGGAAAACACTCGAATGCTGCCAGTCAACCCCACCCCCCCCCCCCGCCCCCTCAATCCGCAAGGAGGAGATTGGTACGAGGTTGGATTCACCAATAGCGTACCAAAGTCTCATTGGAGCTTTGTTGTATGCCGCCGTGACCAGCAGACCCGATATTTCAATCGCCACGGCCATTCTAGGAAGGAGAGTGCAAGATCCATCAGAAATGGATTGGAATGAGGCCATGCGTGTATTACGTTACCTCAAGGGTACCCTGAACAATGTACTGTACCTTGGTGGCAGTGAACAGAAGCTGGAGTGTTTCGTGGATGCTGACTGGGCAGGCGACGAGAGAGACCGCAAATCCAACTCTGGGTTCGTATTCATGTTTGGCGGCGGACTCATCGGATGGGGCTGTCATAAGCAGAAGTGTGTGGATCTATCTAGCACCGAGGCCGAACACGTCTCCCTTGCCGAGTGTCTGCAGGAGGTAAAGTGGATCCTGAAACTGTTGGCTGATGTTGGCAAGCAACTTGTTGGTCCGGTCCTCGTCAATGAGGACAACCAAAGTTGCATTGCTCTAACTAATGGAGACCGAGCTGAACGCAAGGCAAAACACATTGACACGAAATTCAATTTCGTGAAGGATATTGTTCAGGACGGCATCGTGCAACTGCAGTATTGCGCGACCGAGCACATGCATGCTGATCTACTAACGAAACCGTTGCAAGCGGTGAAACTTCGACATCATCGGGAGGCGATCGGCATCAAACCATTCAGCGTTGAGGAGGAGTGTTGAACCCTACCGGTTTGACAACTACTGAACGAATGCCAATCTGGCAAAACTTGTGTCAACTGAAACCTCAATAAACTTCCTTTCCTGTGACAAGCTCGAGACTAGACGTGTCTTTGATTTGCTGTGTGTGCCTTCTGTTTCTTCTTGCGGGTTTCCCTTGTCTCTAACACAATTGTCATCAAAAAAGAAAAAAGAAAAAAGAAAGAATATGGGATGCGACCACGGACTACTTGTTCTGCGACATTCGCAGCGATACAGGCAGTAAAATGTGGCATCCGATGGCAGTTCCCTTGGTTTGATCGGTTTGTCCTTTCTTCGTAGAAGTTACCGCGATGGCCACTCACCAAATCATTCTCTCGGTGCCCTCCGCGTTGTACAACGGGATCGGCGAGCTTTCTTTTACGAGAAGATGGCGAAAGATATCTTTGCCAATCTGGCAGAGAACGATAAGTTCTCTTCCGCACTGAGGACATCCGCTCGCTGGGGACGGCTATTCCGTCGCAGCTGAAATCGGCGCAACAACAGTCGCATCTTCGCGGCGGTCCCCTTGAACTATCCACAGAAACAGCCATTTTAGAGAAAGTTTCTATTTTTCTGAACACGATAACACTCCGTTCCGCGTACCTTCGCACGCGGAAACGCTCTACTTTTTACAACGATCATGTGAATTATGACTGTTCAATTACAAATTTTTATACGTAGCAGACGCATTCATAAAGCACAGTTTTTCGTTGAACTATTTTTCCGGCTATTTCCATTTTAGTCATAATCCCAAGAGGTTATGGTTCCAGCATAGGAAAGAAAGAAGTGAAATCGTGGAAAAATCATCGTTATTCGAAGTTTGGAGAAAATTTCATGTTTTGTGTCGAGAAGATTGAGTCGCGTCTTAAGAGAAATTGGCGAGATAGGATAAAGAAAGACGTCAAGGCGCCTCGACAACGCCGGGGTGGAGCTCAGCGAACCACTGCGAATTCTCCCACCGTCTTACAGCAGTTTCATCATGGCGTTAGAAAATCGGACGCAGGTGAATCTGATCATAGATTTGGTCACTGCGCGGTTGCGAGACGAATTTCAGAAACGGTCCGCTTATAACTACATCGCGGAAAAAGAAATGGTAATAGAGATGACGGAACGGAGCGAGCAAAGGAAGTGTTTCTTTTGCCTCGAACCCGGACATTTCAAGAAAAACTGCCGTAAATTTTACTTCCAGTGACACGTAGAGCGGAGTGCCGTACCTTCGCACGCGGAAACGCTTCAACTTTTTACAACGATCATGTGAATTCTGATTGTTCCATTGCACTTTTTCATACGGAGCAGACGCATTCATAAAGCACAGTTTTTCGTTGAACTATTTTTCCGGCTATTTCCATTTTAGTCATAATCCCAAGATGTAATGGGTCCAGCATAGGAAGGAAAGTAGTGAAATCGCCGCACAGCGTACGTATGACCGACTTTTTGCCCACAAACCTGCTTAGCCCAAAGTCGAACACCTTCAGGAGAGTGTACTCTTGGTCGTCTTCCAGAAGAATGTTGTCTGGTTTTTAATCTCGGTGCGTTATTCCTTCCTCATGCAGGTACGTGACGGCATTGCACATCTGGAGAAAGAACAGCTTCGCCGTTTTCTCCGAGAGGTGTTTGTTGTTGATGATGCGCCAGCCTCCCTTCATGTACTCCAGCACTATGTGGACAGCGTCCAGTTCATCGATTATGTATCGATTATTATTTCTTCTCTCTTCTCTAGGGAAAAGAGAGAAGAAATAATAATCGATACATAATTGATGAACTGGACGCTGTCCACATAGTGCTGGAGTACATGACGGGAGGCTGGCGCATCATCAACAACAAACACCTCTCGGAAAAAACGGCGAAGCTGTTCTTTCTCCAGATGTGCAATGCCGTCAAGTACCTGCACGAGGAAGGAATAACTCACCGAGATTAAAAACCGGACAACATTCTACTGGAAGATGACCAAGAGTACACGCTCCTGAAGGTGTCCGACTTTGGGCTAAGCAGGTTTGTGGGCAAAAAGTCGGTCATACGTACGCTGTGCGGCGATTTCACTACTTTCCTTCCTATGCTGGACCCATAACCTCTTGGGATTATGACTAAAATGGAAATAGCCGGAAAAATAGTTCAACGAAAAACTGTGCTTTATGAATGCGTCTGCTCCGTATGAAAAAGTGTAATGGAACAATCAGAATTCACATGATCGTTGAAAAAGTTGAAGCGTTTCCGCGTGCGAAGGTACGGCACTCCGCTCTACGTGTCACTGGAAGTAAAATTTACGGCAGTTTTTCTTGAAATGTCCAGGTTTCAGGCAAAAGAAACACTTCCTTTGCTCGCTCCGTTCCCTCATCTTCATTACCATTTCTTTTTCCGCGATGTAGTTATAAGCGGACCGTTTCTTGAATTCGTCTCGCAACCGCGCAGTGACCAGATCTAAGATCAGATTCACCTGCGTCCGATTTTCTAACGCCGTGATGAAACTGCTGTAAGACGGTGGGAGGATTCGCTGTTGTTCGCTGAGCTCCACTCCGGCGTTGTCGAGGCGCCTTGACGTCTTTCTTTCTCTTATCTCTCCAATTTCTCTTAAGACGCGACTCGATCTTCTCGACACAAAACATGAAATTTTCTCCAAACTTCGAATAACGATGATTTTTCCACGATTTCACTACTTTCTTTCCTATGCTGGAACCATAACCTCTTGGGATTATGACCAAAATGGAAATAGCCGGAAAAATAGTTCAACGAAAAACTGTGCTTTATGAATGCGTCTGCTACGTATAAAAATGTGTAATTGAACAGTCATACTTCACATGATCGTTGTAAAAAGTTGAAGCGTTTCCGCGTGCGAAGGTACGCGGAACGGAGTGTTATCGCGTTCAGAAAAATAGAAACTTTCTCTAAAATGGCTGTTTCTGTGGATAGTTCAAGGGGACCGCCGCGAAGATGCGACTGTTGTTGCGCCGATTTCAGCTGCGACGGAATAGCCGTCCCCAGCGAGCGGATGTCCTCAGTGCGGAAGAGAACTTATCGTTCTCTGCCAGATTGGCATCGATATCTTTCGCCATCTTCTCGTAAAAGAAAGCTCGAAGATCCCGTTGTACAACGCGGAGGGCACCGAGAGAATGATTTGGTGAGTGGCCATCGCGGTAACTTCTACGAAGAAAGGACAAACCGATCAAACCAAGGGAACTGCCATCGGATGCCACATTTTACTGCCTGTATCGCTGCGAATGTCGCAGAACAAGTAGTCCGTGGTCGCATCCCATATTCTTTCTTTTTTCTTTTTTCTTTTTTGATGACAATTGTGTTAGAGACAAGGGAAACCCGCAAGAAGAAACAGAAGGCACACACAGCAAATCAAAGACACGTCTAGTCTCGAGCTTGTCACAGGAAAGGTAGTTTATTGAGGTTTCAGTTGACACAAGTTTTGCCAGATTGGCATTCGTTCAGTAGTTGTCAAACCGGCAGGGTTCAACAGATTGAAGTATCCTTCGTTCGTGTCTGGCACTCAGCAAACGTCCTTAAACCATTGGTAATCACTGCCGTCAAGCGAGGAGGCCACAGAGCAACCGTTTGAGACGTTTCAAAGCAGCTGAGAAACAGAAGACGCAACGACATGTAAGGTAACTCCATCATCTATTTCGTCGTTGCCAGCGCTAGCTCATTGTAACGGTGATGGACGGTGTGAACTGACATATAGTCTTCGTGGTTGCTTCCGGTCACCAAATGTGGTCGCGTTCGCCTGCCTTTCACCGCGTGTCACCTAGAACTGATCGATCATCGCCAGCCGGCCGCTGCGCTCGTCGTAGAAGACAACGTGTCAACGAGTGCGGCGGCAGGTTTTGTCCTCTCATGCAACCCCCGTAGCTAAACTTTACGTTCGACAGACCAGAGCAGGCGGGAGGAGCGTCATTGGAAGCTTTCAGGTGGGATGGTAGTAACCGCTGCCGTGCAGGATCTTTCGGGTGAGATCATCTCCAGCAGGTTGCTCTCGTTGTAGCTGTACGACACGATGCCGCAGTGGGTGCTCGTAACATTCGACAGCCGGCCCAGTTTCGAAGCGGTTGAATCGATCATATGTCACCTTCAGTAGTTAGCACACTTTACAAAGCCTGGCGAGAAGATTATCAGCAAGCCGGACTGGTCGTACGTCACCTTCAGGATCATCTCGTTTTCGAGGTTGCGCAAAATCTTGCACTGGGCGAATGGATCGTACATTACAAACCACTTCTTGCCGACGTTCACGCACGCGTCTCGGTACAGCCTCTTCTCGCCGTTGGCGCCACACAGCGCCCACGATGGGCAGCGCCCAGAGTAAAGGTTAACCGTGGTGGCCGCCGCCGCCACCCCATTGCATCTGATCGACGAGAGCGCGTAGTTTGAGGTAGCATTGGTTCGCAACAGTGCTACAGCGCCAGGGTACGATAAAAGGTAGTTAGTAAGCTATTTGCAGAGCAGGAGAGAGCTAATCCATTTTGCTGTTACCCTGGTCGGCGACGTTGATCATGCCATACTGAGCCGGATGGAATCGGATGCTGGACGGCTGGATGATTCGGACACGTTCACATCGTCGCCGGCACCGAGCAAGAACGTGGAATCAGAATACTCTTTCCGGTTGCAGTCACCACGCGTTTCGCTCGCCTTCCAACGGACGCAAATTGTCCCGAGCCGTCCGGTGCCGCTATGATCCTCGTTTCACCGGAATACTCTCGATCCATTTCACCTCAATGGTATAGGTTAGCTTAAGTCCAAACCGGTCTTAGACGAAGTACAACGAGCTGTCAGCACCGCACTCCGACACGACACCGGAATCAAGCGGTTCTTGTTCCCGTGTGTCCGATCAGCGTGTGGATCATGCCCTTCGGGTCGACGGAAGGAACCGTCCATGCAAAAAACCATTTTTGCAATTTCATCGATTCCCCGTTTGTGATCGATATTTCATCGATTCCTTTTTGCTGTATTCACTTTTCTCTGCTTTGACAGATATGCAACTGTCATTGGATTACAGTAGTGGCCAGCGCTGTATACATGCGCGGAGAAACAGTTAATTTTATTAGAGTCATTTTTGACTTTAAATTAAGTTTAATGGCAAGAAAAATTTCGATAATGCTGCGAATGATTATTGTTTAACCGTCTAACTACAGAAAGTTGCAGACAATCTTTGGTTTGTGCCACAAAAATATGAGTTAAAACATTTTCATGGTGTGATGTTATTTTGTCAACAGCGGTAAGAGCGTTTATGGTTGTTTTGTTTTTGTTAGTAAAACTAAGGTTCAAATGTTAAATTTGGAAGATTTTATCAAAAAACATAAATCAAACAAATCTTCAACAACATCTGCAGTGCTTAAACTTAATGTGTGGAAGGTTTCAGAATCAACGGTGCAGTATTGGTCGAGTTTTTAGTGTTCACAAAACTCCATGCAAAAAAAAAAAGCTAAAATATGTGATAGATACAGACAACGCCACGCGACGAGTCAATTAAAATTAAAAAAAATTGATTCCATCGCGCGTCGCGTGTTTAATTTCATACAAAACTTTGACAGCACGACCGATGAAATCGCGGGCGACGGAGCAGGGACACCTTTCTTAGATTAACGAGTAGAAGAAGAAGTGAGGGCGACTAAAGTATTGATTTCGTCCTCTTTTTGGATGCAGACTTCGAGCGAGAAGGTTGAGTAAAAAAAGCGGTGAAATTAACGTTTCGGGTTTTTAATACAGTGTAATGTTTAAAGTGTTATTTTAGTGCAATTTGCTACACCAGTTGATAAAAGTGATTCAAGCGTTAAGGATATTGTCATCCTCAACAGATATTACCGTTAGTTGTGTAGCTTACATACAAACCAATTTTTCATCTAACTGAACATTCTACTTTGGATGTTCGACAAAAGACGAGTGAATGAGAATTGATGAGTAGAAAAAAAGCGGTGTCCACACACCGAGTTAGTGGACAATGCCATACAACGGGTAAAGGCCGTTGCTAGATCAAGGCGCGTAGAAAATTCAATGGGGGCCAACTAATTAATCACTTCATCCTGCCATTTGACCGTACCGAACCAAGACCCTTTCGGTTCTTTCCCTCGTCACTCTCGCACCCGTTTCCATGACCCACGCCCTCTCCCCCCCCCCCCCCCCCTATTCATGGCCTCGTTTTACTTGTCGCTCCGTCCAAACTAAGACGTCATGACGCCTCGTTCTAGCCATGGGCCGCCGACTTCGACTCCTTCGTTTTATTGCAAAACTCTAGCTTTTAATGGTCCATGCCGGGACGAGCAATTCTCATCCGGGACTAGGCCACTGCCACCTCGACCACTCCACGGTCACCCTCACCGCCACCGCACTCAGTGGCTCTCAGTGCGATTTAATCTTGATTTATGCTTGATGGTTCGCGCACCGCCTAATGGTTAATGAGTGGCTGGCGAAAGCTTATTAAAAAGGGGTTTAAACCTCAACGCCTGTAGAGGTAGCGGAAGGGGAAGAATAACATGGGCGACACCCCGAGACGGACTGAAATCGGACGAGCTGTTTCCTTTCCGCAGATGCAGCCGATGGGACGAATGATACGGAACGATGTCCGACTTTCCCTTTCCGGGCGGACGAGAGGCCCGAAATCACGTCCTTTTTTGGGGTCAGCCGGCTCGGACGAAAGCGGCTGGTCGTAAAACGTGGGCGTATCTACCTCTCCTAGGTCCTCGTCAAAATGACTTCCCAGCCGTGAGCTCTCCATCCCCTAGTTAATGGAAGGTGACTTTTTTGGCCATCAAGGGGGAGAGTCCCCATCTTCACTAAGCCGCTTGCCGATGGGTTGGATTGTGTGTGTGTGTTTGGGTGCGTGCTTGTGTATGTGTGTGTACTAGTCTCGTTCACCCATCCACACAAGGTCAGCAGAGGTTAGAAGGCCCTTTCTGAGCCACAGTAATGACCGCAAATTAACGTACTAATTTTTGGTTGCAAGGGCCAGGGGCATTTGCAAGAGATGGCAAGGAGCAAGGACGAGGGGGATGGGGAGAGGAATCGGACGTGCACCCTCAGTCGCCTGAGCTGTAGAAGGTGATATAGTTACGTTGAGAAAGAGGTGACAGCAAAAGAGCCTTCCCCGGAGCTACTCAAGCTCGTTAATGGTAATCTCCTGCCTGAGCGGATATACCAGGTGCTGGTTTCATTGTAGAGGTTTGGTGAGGGGGTAGGGGGGGGGGGGGGTGGTAGGGGTGATTGGTTGCCCGTCGTCAATTGTAGGACATGGTGAAGGTTGCTGACTTCTTCTGGCCCCAGCGGTCATTTTTCATTCGTTAAACATATGGGTTTTTAAATCCATGATATTCATCACAAGGGCATTGATCTGAAACACAGCATTAACTAGCTTTGTTAGGGATAAATAATTTGTTTGCCTCACTCTTCACTAAGCGACATCGTAGCAATCGTTAGTTGTTTACGTAGCTCGCGGTAGTTCCACTGATTGAGATATCTCATAAAATATGCCAAGACTCAATGAATGCAAATGGATTGATCTTGCTATAAGTTAAATATATATATTTAATAGCAGATATTCCGTCCGAGAATGATATATAAACACGAGAAGGTTTCCCGGCAGTTTCGGACTCGTACCGGCTAAAACCGGGCTCCCTGATCCCGTTCGGATCTGTATTCGTTGAAACTCCTACAAACGGAAGGATTGGTTGCCTTTGTCTTTTCAGGACGCTGCACTATGGGTAACGTATTGGGTTTACGGTGTAGTGGCATGCCCCGTAATTGGCGCTTCATAGCGACATCACGCAAAAAATTGAAAATTTATGCTCGTAGATCAAATCGGAAAGTAAACGTGGAACGAAAAGGTTATACACATATGGCTCGCTGGTGAGCTCCTGCACCGTCTAAGACTCGCTGGCCACCGAGCTTGGATGTGTGGTTGGGTGGGACGAGCTCGCCCTGCCTGTTTGCTTCTTGAAAATAACTTTCACTTTCACTAGAAAGAAATAAAGATTTTCCAGAGTACTTAATACAGCTTATTGGAACTGGGATAACCCCGCGCCAAGCAGGTCTTATGAATGCATGTGGAAGGATTACAAGTACCGAACAGGACATTGATGACCCTTAGAAAGCTATGTTAAATGAACGCAAGAAAGAAAGGTATGAAAGGAGGATGAAGTAGGGGGGAATGTTAGAGAACTTCACAATAGCTCACACGGACGGGGGAAGTCAACCGTCGCATGTTCCTCCATCGCATTTCCGTAACTTCATGCCAATCAACATCTATCGTTTACTCTGGAGCTACCCTTACGAAGGGGATGCCGAAGTGCTCTTGATCGTTTGGTTTGGTTAAATCTCCTTTCTGTGCAACCACACCAAGGTTTGACCTCTCTTATGTTTTAGATGAACTGGACACCAAGAAGCAAACTAGAAGCATCACCAGGCTTTTGCCCAACGTACAAGTTCCTTTTTATGTACGTTTATCTTGGCTCCGCGATCCTCGTGGCGGTCACGATGGAAAATATGAGGCAAGGCAGGAGTAGGAAAAGGAGGAGGGGGTTAGAGAGTACTTACAGGGCTTTGACAGCGATTGGAAATGGGTGAGCGATTTTAATACGACACTAGAATTCTTGAATACTGAATAGAACGTTCCCCTAAAAACAGAAGCGATAAAAAGATGGAAGCGACTCAAGCAGGTGTCGAGAAGACAAGAAAGCCTCGGCGAAAATAGAACTTATATACTAGAGCAGTAGGAGACAGAAACAGAAACAGAAGGGAAGTGGATTTTCCAGTAGGTGAGAGGCAAAACAAGCCAAAATAACAAACCAACCGCAGCAAGCGAAAAATAAAAGACAAAACTTCTTAGAAGTAGCAGGACACGAGCCAAAGTCAAGGCGCAGCAGTGAAACGACACCTAACAAAAACAATGACCGGAAACTGTCAATCGGGTGGGAAGTGAAACTGCTCTGCCAAGGTGTCGGTGGAACTGTCCCCACCTCCCCATCTCCTCCCGTTTCTGCAACCTTGCACCGCGGACCAGTTTGGGTTTGTCCTAGTGTGCACGCGGGAAAACTGAATTAAACAGTTTTGAAAAGCTAATTTTAGAATATAAATTGGATTTTGTCGCGCTCGCCCGTAGATTCCCACGGTCGCGCTCTTTCGCGAATAGCTGGTGCTCTCTCCGTCAAATCACCCCCTCCCCCCCACGGCACCGTTCTTCCTTATGTAATTCGAAATAGCAAAGATCGAGAGAGGTACAGAGAGACGAGTCCGTACTTCTTGTTTGATTTAGGTTTTCTTTGACTGTGTGTTGTTTTGTTTTCCATTTCCCTCCACAAACATTTGTTCTCTGCTTGGCTGGTGCAACACACTACATCCATCCACGAAAGCTCTTCCCTCGTCCTCGGTAGCGTTCGAAAGAAAATGGAAACTGCCAAAAAAAGATTTGAAACAAGGGGACAAAGTTTTTCGCGACCTTCCCACGTTGGGCGGATGTGGATCTCGACGGTAGGAACGCGGCTCCGAATCTTCTTGCGGCCAAGAATGAAAGGCAAATTCCATCTAAACAAGATGAACAAAGGAACAATGGCAGCGTGACAGTTCCGTTCGCACGCTGCGGAAATTTGAGGCGTGAGTTATTTCCGCGTGAAAATTGATCTGAACAGGTTGCCTTCTGCTAAAGGGGTGTGTCAGGTAACACTTAGGTTAACAAAGGTGACAGCGATATTAATGTGTAACGTACAGTAACGTATCGTAACGATACATTGATAAAAATACACAAGGTACGTTTATACCTCCAGGCGTGGAAGATACCATCTCTTTTATTTAGTTGGATAAAGTTGAGCTCCCGGATCTATGTCGGTAGGCTCCTGGACCTTAAAAGTTGTTGAAAACATTTGATTCAGCAACCCGAATGGTATTCTCTGAAATTGCAAACAACCGTGGCTATGAGGTTAAGGTCCGCAGGTTATGGCTTCAGTCAAGTTCAAGTAAGGTGCCGACACTGGCATTAAGATTGCCTTCGGCAATCCACTGGATTCCACCGTGATGTGTAAAGCGTCTCAGCCTTTTTCCACTGGCCACCCACCGATAATCGATGTGAAAAATCTCCACGGGCTTTTCCTCGAGGACTCTGTTCGGCGCGTTACATCACATTGGATCACTAGCTTTCGTGTCGCTCACTTCTGAGGGATCAAAAATGCTTCGTTTATTCCGTCTGCGACCTGTCGTGATCGTCACTCATTTTCAGATTTTATTACAGATCACAATCCACAGATATTTACAATCGACCGTTCTTCTTCTGTTCTACCACAAGACTGACCGTACGCTGCGAACGCTACAGCTTGATCTCCTTCTTCTCTTCGTCTCTCTTTTCGACAAAAGATGTCGAACTGTCGCTCTCTCGCATTTCGTCTCTCTTCTTTCGTATTTCTTTTTCTTCGCTGTCGATCACCGTACCTATTCCTTCGTTTATTCTTCTTCTCTCTCACTCTCGATCCCTACATCCTTCACCACCCCTACTCTTGATAGTAAACGTGATACATAATTGAATCTTTATATTTTTCCGGAAATCGCTTGTCTCGCTTCGGCCTATTAGAATTGTTAATTCTACTATTGTCACTTGCAATAACATCTATCGGTTCGATTAAATTTTCACCGGGTGTTTGTTCTGTAAAAGTGTTTAAAACTCGCTTTACATCTTGTACGTTTCTCGTTAACTTCGTGCCGTTCGCGTTTACTATTACAACCATTGCTCCATCTCGTGCTATCACCGTAAATCTCTCGCTAGAGAAAGTAGGATCAGTTTTCGTTCGCTGTATGACAGTAGTCAATACGATATCCCCTACCGAAATGTTACTGTTCTTAGCCCCACGATGGCTGTCCGCAAATCGCTTACTCACTAGTTTAGAAAAAGCATCATTTTCTTGAACCGCATTCCTGTCTAACGTTTCTTTGGATGTCCAAAGGCACGGAAATGTGCCGCGATATCGCCAACCGACTAGAAGCTCGAATGGTGTCACCCCCAGCCTCGAATGGTGCCTTCGTGTGTTGTGAGTATGAATGTATTCGTCTAAAGCGCTTCTCCAATGTCTGCCTTCTTGTTTCGCCGCAGTCAGCGCTTTAATGACGCCTTGGTTCTGCCTCTCAATAGCTCCGTTGGATTGCGCACTCAAGGGGATTGATTTGCGAACCCTTACTTCTCTGCCTTCCCAATATTCAATGAATTCCGAGCCTTGGAATGGTGGATCGTTGTCGCTTTGTATAATAAGGGGTAAACCCCAAACTGAAAATACTCTACAAAGTGCAGCATTAGTACTTCTCGCATCAGTTTTCTTCATCTCCGAAACATGTAAATATCGGGAATATGTGTCTACTGTTAGAAGAAATTCGCCCGATCCATAACCCTGCAGGGACAAAAAGTCAATTTGTAAAATCTCCCAGGGGCCATCTGGAAGTTGTCTACTAGAAAGTGGAATCGGGGGGTTTCTTTTAGACGTTACCAAACAAGTCTCGCAACTAGAAACAAATTGTGATGCTTGCTTAGACATGTTTGGCCACCAGAAGAACTCTCGTAGTATTCGTTTTGTGGCTTCGCAACCAACATGTCCACGATGTGCTGCTTTCAGCGCTCTGTTGCGAAGAGATGTAGGAAGAACAATTAAATCATTCTTAAAGATGATGTTACCCTGTGTTCTAAGGTGTTTCGACTCTGACTCATAACGTTGCAGAACTTTAGGCCATTTTCCTGTTTGGAGACCCAGCCTCACTGAATCAAGCTCATCGTCCGTTTCAGAGGCTGTTTGTATTTCTGTCCACGAAATTGTCATATATCCAGCATCTAAAGAGTATAAAATGTGTTTTTCGTTGTCCTCATCAAAAGCTTCATCGACGGAATGTATAATAGTTGTTCAATATTTATTCATTTTTCAATTCTGAATTCCTGGTTAATTCCAATGTATCATCAGGATCGGGAACAATCATAGAATCTATCAGAGTGTAACTTAGCTTGTATCGCCGTAAGTAATTCTTTCGATGAGCCAGCCATTCCCGGCGTACTTTCTTCCAATGATCTATATTTTGGTTTAACAAGTTTTCATGCTTCGGCACAAAAATCTGCGGACGGGTAACCACAGGACGTTGAAAAGTTGGGAAAGGTGACATTGTAGTAGGCAGTTGTGGTGGCTGTCGTGATCGTCACTCATTTTCAGATTTTATTACAGATCACAATCCACAGATATTTACAATCGACCGTTCTTCTTCTGTTCTACCACAAGACTGACCGTACGCTGCGAACGCTACAGCTTGATCTCCTTCTTCTCTTCGTCTTTCTTTTCGACAAAAGATGTCGAACTGTCGCTCTCTCGCATTTCGTCTCTCTTCTTTCGTATTTCTTTTTCTTCGCTGTCGATCACCGTACCTCTTCCTTCGTTTATTCTTCTTCTCTCTCACTCTCGATCCCTACACGACCCACTTCGGATCAAACCGCCCGGACTACCTCACCAAGGGGGTTAGTATCGGCGAAGACAATCTAAAGATCAACGTGTAGAACGACTGTCCCCGGGCTCCTCGTGTCATAATGGAGTTGGCAGCACACAGGACACGAGAGACACACACGAGTCAGTAAGTCGGCCAGCAGGTTAGGCACAAACGGTGCCATTTAGCCCGTTTGCTTCGAGGACGGAGGAGGAAGTGTATTGAACGGAGCCGATACTTGTCCTACCAAAACCTTGGCGAATACCAAGCGCAGCGTTTCCGGGTTTGAGGCGGGTGAGAGATTGGGGCGGGATTTCTAAACCTTGGGGCGAGAAAATGAACGTTTACAAAATGGAGAGTAATAACAATAACTATAAATCCTTTTTTCCTGCCAAGCGAATGGAACGTAACGGTTGCAGTTGGAGCCTTTGTTGCGGTAACGATGCTGCTGATGGCGGCGGTTTCACAGAGTGGGCACATGCAGCTATGCCGTAGCCCCGCTTCCCCCCTATCCTCTTCCTCTACCCATCCACCGTGCATCCTCTTTCGTTTTCGTCGCAGCGGAAAAATAAATCCAGCATTCTCGAAAGTCTTTCGCGCCGTCACGTCCCATGTTTGGGTGGAGCGCGGGAGGGACGGGCGACAAAGGTGTTCCATTTTTCGGATTTCGTAAGCTCCTTTACTTTATCCCCGGAAATGCTTTCGCAAGCAAGTCCTCCTTCCAACGTTGTTGATGATGATGTCAACGGTGCGATCGTTATGCCACGCTTTTATCCTTTGCTCCTTCACGGTGCTTCTGCGCTTCCTCCTGGAAGACCGTTATGCTTGCTATCCTTCCCTTCCGCCATTGCCTTTTCTAGTCCCGGCAGTAAGCGGTCTCTCTTGACCAACCGGTCGAGAAACAGCGACAGCCTTGATTAGAGGCACGCCATTACACTTCATTTCTTATGCAACCTTTTCCTTTATGTACACATCTACGGCCGTTTTTCATGGCCGTTGGGAAAAGAACAAATATCAACAAATAAACTACTCAAAATCGAACCGGTCTCGCAATAACATGGCACCATCGGTCAACACATTCATGGCCCCATCATCCGAGGTTGGGGGAATCGAACTTTGGGAACTGTTTGGCTCTGTAGATAGGAGGAGAACATTCCACTTCAGTGCATTTTCTGTTTTTGGGGCGAGTTGCTTTTCAAGTCAACCCTTTCAAGTGGGACCGTTGGACCGTGTCAATAGTTTGCCGAACGAAGCCCAACCCACCCGTAGATGGGTTGACTATCTTCGAGGGCCAGCAACCAAAATTAAAACAAAAACGAACAAACAAACAGCAACAACAACATGCGCCCGATGACGCGACGAGCCATTTCGGAGCCAGGTCAACACCGGCCAAGAAGTTAAGGCTGTGAAAAGTCACCGGAAGGGTTTTTACTCGGCGCACGCAAACAAATACCCCTGCTGACCACCTGCAACACTTAGGAAACCCCACCGGAGCCATAGCTGGAGCTTCATTGTAAATCATTTGACCTTAAACAAGCGAACGTGGGAGGAGACAAAAACAGGAAACCCGACCCGGGCGAACATTTTGAGCCGTTGGAATATGGGGGTAAGATGAGAACGAAACCAAACAAAAACGCTATACATCACCCTCATGGATGCCGGCATTTTGATTGATGTCGTGTTCCGTTTGGTAGAAAAACGGGAAAGCTCCTGCCCGCTGCCTTTTCCCGTTTTGGGGGGTTCCGGGTTTCTTCGAGGCTTTCCACCTGCTCAGGGCAGTCCCGCAGGTTGCAGGAGGTCTTCGCTATCCACCAGTTTCTCATGCCTCTTCTGAAGCTTCCGGGTCCACCGGTGTTGTACACGACAAAACAAGTGGGTCCACTGGGGCCATTTTTCCGTTATCTTGGGTGCATCCTAGCACGATTCGGCTAGCCCGAAATCGCCACCATCAGCATCGTCATCATCATCATCATCATCATCATCATCATCATCATCATCATCATTATCATCATCACCACCACCAAGAGAGGCAGCGTTGTACGTCTTTGTCGTAGTCGTCGCCTGCATAATGCTGCCGGTGGTATGTTCATCGATGCTTTCCTTGCCTGCGAAAGTCCGCTCCAGTCGAGCGTAGCGGGCGGGTGTCCTGCCAGGATGCCGGCCGGTCTTTGTGCGGCCATTCTTGCATCGCCGGTTTTCCCGTGCACTCCACCCCGATGCGCTTCGCCGGTGGAGCACCGATTTTCCTTCTGGCTGACCGACCGTTTGTTGTGGACAGTTGTGGACAAATCCTACCACCTGCCGGTGGTGCTCCATGGAATCCTTCTCCTGCTCATCATTTTCTCCAACCATCTCCCGTGATGGATTGTGCGCCGTATGAGGAAAAGGTTCCGCAAAAAATTGAGCACGCACACAAACTCATGAGGGTAAATTAGTTGGTCGTTGGCTATTGATAAACGGCACGGTATTTTGTTGATCTAACTCCGATGCCCCCATTTCTCGATGCAATGGTGCAATTGATGTATCCTTGCTTTATTCCTTCTTAAAAGGGTTTTCCAGTAAGGATGGTGTTACTTTGTTACTAACGCCGCGAAGAAATTCAACTCACGTTCTCTTAATACAATTTTGACTTTATTATAATCGAAAAGAAGTTTCACTTGAATTAAAAAACTTGCCGTAGCAATTCCTTCGCTCTATGATTTTGACGACGATGCCTATTTTCCGGCGTTCTCTTTTAAAGGGTTATCATCACCCGTATTGTTGTCGCGCAACATCTTCGGCCCTTGACCCTTTGGCCCTGATCGACGATCGATCGTTGCTCTCGTCGATCAGCTGGTTCGCAATCTCCTGGACGACGCTAACACTAGTCGCCCTTGACTACACTACCAAGGGACGGCCATCGCCGAAAACCCTCGAATAGTCGAACACTCTACGTAGGTCCGATGTCAAGCCGGGCGATTTTGACAGCCGGCCTTTCCAAAGTTTTTCCGCTGGCTAATCGCACACGTACTTTTCTGACCTCCCCGTGTCGTGATTTTTCGGTATGTACAACACGTCCTTTTTTTCCAGCATCCTCGAGGAAGGTTTTCGTCTACCACCAGTACGACGCCACCTTCTGCCAAGGGTCTGACGGGCTCAAACCACTTTGTCCTTCTCGTGAGCGTGGTTAGGTAGCTTTTAATCCATTTTCTCCAGAATTCGTCGGCATACAGCTGCGATGTTTTCCAGCTGTTCTTTAGTGTTGCTGACGAATCTTCGTATGTTGTCCGTGGTTTCGCTCCGGATGACGATCCGAGGAGAAAATGGTTGGGGGTAAGCGGCTCGTCCTCCTCGTTGTCAACCGGCACCTGAGTGAGCGGTCTGCGGTTCACGATGTGTTCTACTTCCATCAACCAGTTCAGCAATACACTGTCGCTGGGGTTTCGTGTGAACTGTATGATTCGTAGTGTACGTTTCACTGATTGTACGAGTCTCTCCCATGCTCCGCCGAAGTGTGGTGCCGCTGGCGGCTTGAAATGCCACGTGGTGTCTGGAGGATATAATTCATCAATCAGCTCGTTCGTGTTTACCTGACTAAGGGTCTCCTTTAGCTCGCGGCTGGCTCCAACGAAGTTGGTGCCTCGATCAGATATGATCTCTATTGGTACACCGCGCCGTGCCATAAAGTTGCTAAGGGCCATGATACAGAAGCTCGTCGTCAGGCTGTGGGCGATTTCGATGTGTATGGCTCGAACTGTGAGGCAGGTGAACAGCACGCTCTAACGTTTCTCTACTTTCCGACCGTTTACCACAGTAAGGGGCCCGAAGTAGTCGATACCAACAAAGGAGAATGGACGGCTGTATGGTGAGTGGCGTGCCTCTGGCAGGTTTCCCATCATCGGAGCTTCTGGCAGGGCACTACGAAACTTGCAGAACATGCACTGTTGTCGAACGCGATGGCAGATGCTCCGAAGAGACGGAATGTCAAATTTCTGCCGCACTTCGTACATCACTGTCTGATGATTGTCGTGACGATAGCGGCGATGGTACTGGTCGACGATCAGCTCGGTGAGATGTTCGCTTCTTCCCAATATAATCGGACGCTTTGGTTCCTCGCTGACATATCGGCAAGCATCGATTCGGCCTTGTACTCTAAGTATCCCATGTTCGTCCATCTAAGGGCTTCTCCTATAAAGAGGACTTTTTTTTATTAACATTCTGTTTCCCTTTTTCAGCGCCTGCTTCCAGGAGCGTTCGATATTCCTCGGGGAAGGCTTGTTTCTGTCCTTCTACTGAGATGGTCCGTTCCGCCAGTTGCGTCTCTGAATGGGTGAGATGTCCGCGCTCACGATGTACTTCCGGCGTCCGCGTGTTTCTGATGAATCACCAAACTAGGGCCACGGATCTGTGACGTCTTCTCCATCGTGAAAAACGATCAAATTCTATTAGTGGTTCGACTACCTGGTGCATAGAGACGGTATGCCGAATCTCTTCTTCTGTTGTCATTGGATCACAAAGTTCCAATTTCCACTGATCCTCTGGTTGTGCCAAGAGAGCCGGCCCGGTGAACCAGCGGCTAGATGTAAGATGATGGTTCAGTTTTGAACATTTGGTGCATTCATCGGCGCCGTTGAATTTAGTAGATACCCACTGCCATTCTCTGGTATCTGATCTGGTGGTGCCTTTGCTAACCGGAAGCCTAAAACTGCCGCTTGTAGTTCCAGTCGGGGGACGGAAACATACGTCAGTGGGGTAACGCTAGTTCTTCCACCTATCAGAGACACCTCCCGTTCCCCATTGGCTTCAAAGCGAAAGTAAGCTACTGCTGCAAAGCCGTCTTTGCCTGCGTCGACGAACACATGCAGTTGCACTGTGCATGCCTCGATCTTTAGCGCCTTCCGGTAGCATCGAGGTATAGTGATCGTCTCCAGATGCTCAGATCTTCTCAGATTCTGCTTTTTTGTCCGTGGTATTCGTCTTTTTATCTTCCTCCTTCCAGCTACAGTTTTCGTTTCTACCGAATCCGTGCCATATTGTCCCTTGGATTTCTCCTCATCCATTGCAACATCGGCTTCCTACTCTGTCGCCTTTGCCTCTTTTACTTTCTCCTTATTGCTCTTTTCCACTTCCTTTTTTTTCCTTGCCATCTTGTTCGTCCACATCCATGGTGTCAGCAGCTTCCTCTTTGTCCTTCGTTTTTTCATCCGACATTTTCGCCTCTACCGGCTTCATTTTCTCGTCATCATCCTCCATTTTACTGTTCTTGCACGCTGCTGCTCACTGGTCACTCGCCGTATTGGCTAACCGCGTGCACTTAATGTTCGCGAAAAACGTTCTCGTACCTTTCACGCAGCTGCCCGCTGATCACTTGCCGTCGGGTCAGACGTGCACGGTTTCGCTTTTCACTGGATATTGCCTCAACGTTAGACTAGGCAATTTTTTTAACACTGCTACTTTGTAACTGCTGCCGCGAAGAAATTCAACTCACGTTCTCTTTATACAATTTTGACTTTATTATAATCGAAAAGAAGTTTCACTTGAATTAAAAAACTTGCCGTAGCAATTCCTCCGCTCTATGATTTTGACGACGATGCCTATTTTCCGGCGTTCTCTTTTAAAGGGTTATCATCACCCGTATTGTTGTCGCGCAACATCTTCGGCCCTTGACCCTTTGGCCCTGATCGACGATCGATCGTTGCTCTCGTCGATCAGCTGGTTCGCAATCTCCTGGACGACACTAACACTAGTCGCCCTTGACAACACTACCAAGGGACGGCCATCGCCGAAAACCCTACCATAGCAGCGCCTTCTTTTTCTCGTTCTCGCAATCCCAATCTTTATCCCGGCTGATTCCTCCACACGGACCGTTGTTTACAACAGATGGAATATGGAACAAGAGACATAAGTCAGGTTTTGCGTTAGAAATTGATTGTTTTAAAAGCGTAATTTACTTTATTTATGAATTGTACAAGCATGAATTGTAACAATGATCAGATAACTGCATTGACGGGGTTGGCCAATTCATAATGATTTCTCCAATTAAATTAGTAAATTAGTTGCTAGCAAGTAGCAGTCCATTCCAACTCTCAATTCAGCCTTGCCGCCCATCCGCCCAAGGGGTTGGGTCACCCCGTATACCCAAGCTAGGATATCTAGGCGACAAGTTACCGTTCTGTACGTCGCTGAGTAGGAGTTGGGAAGGAGAGCCTATAGTAGCCTTCCAAAGGCGTCGGATCCAACCCTTTACAGAACAACTGAGACTAAATACTCCATTACCAATCCGTGATACATGCATTCCGAGAAAGTTCTTAGCAAACAATTAGCAAATCATCTACATATACCACCAAATATGTTATTACAGTCTCGTTAATATGCGTGAATAAGCATGCTTCCACCTTACTTGCAATAAGCCCTAGCTTTTCAACCACATTGCAAAGAGCTTTATTCCAACATCTAGCCGATTGTTTTAATCCATATATGCTCCTCCTTAATCGGCCATTTTTTTCTTCCTGACCTGTTATTTCATTACCAGGAGGTTGACGAATATATATTTCTTCATCAATACTACCATGAAGATCTCTTCCTGCAATTGCTAACAGCGTACGTACAGTATTGTACCGCGTCACCGGAGCAAACGTTTCACCATAGTCAGTACCATGAACCTGACTAAAACCCTGCGCTACTTACCGCGCTTTGAATCTTATTATTTCCCCTTTTTCATTTCGTTTCTTTTTAAAAACCCAAGGACTGTGTACATGTCCCGTTGAGGTTAAACACAGGGGGGAGGCTTTGCCGTCGCTACCCGAATGGAGACGGCCTTTCGTTTTATGGCGCAGCGAGTAGATAACGCCGACGGGCACGCTTCGGCTCAAACGAGAGGCTAACCCGGGGGTAGTACATGGCATGGCAAATTGCCGGTGCCATGGTGCCCCCGGGTTTCAGATCGCGTCACCGTTGTTCTGGCGCGTTGTGCTGCTAGCTAGCAGCATCCGCGGATGCCGCCTTCTCTCTTCTTTGGTCTAGCTGCCAGCGCAGCTTCCGCACGATAAGCACTTAAAGATCGTCTTGCGGGCTATGGAGCAGCTGCTCTACCAGATTGTCTGCCGTGAGCGCAGGGGCGTTGTCATGCGCCTACAGCGCAGCCCGCTCGGCGACAAATCTGGAGCACAGGTTTGGCATCCACAATATAGGTTGCCAAATCCTGTCTTATTAATTCCATCTGCATGCAGAATTTCCAAATCTCAAAATTGTCGTTGCCGAGACGCGGCAGTAAAATTTGGAGAGCCATTTAAGACTGTGCCCATAACCTGTTAACTAAAACGCGGAAACACACTTGCTTGATAACAAACGTTTTCACGGTTGTCCGGTTGCTTCTACTACAAAAATTCGCATTGCGCGTCGCCTTTTATATGTGACACTTCAGATGTGTCAAACCCCTAAATGTGTCATACCAAGGTGACCAAATCCAAGCTGTGCTAAAACGTTGCTTAATCTAACATATCTAAGATTTTCGAACTGATAGAATTGGCCCTGAACCTCAGGCTGTCTCTCTCAAAAATAACATAAGAAAATTTATAATTAGAATGATTTGAATAAGCATTAGCTGGCAACTTTTTACCTTCCGTGCCTCTCCTCCTCCTTTACCTTAATGCCTCTCCTCCGCCTTGAATCCCTCTCGCGTCAATATTATTTTTCAAGCAAACGCGAGAGGGAGGCAATGGCCTTTTCCTACACAGTAGGTGGGCCCTTCTTGTTTGCGCAGAGGCGCATCACGCACTGTGCCTGGTGGCACTCGTCCAGGCCAAGTGGCATAGCCAGGGGGCAGAGCCTGGCATGGCGGTCGCCACGCCAAGATAACTCCGGCTTTCAGTCGCCATCCCAGCCGATCGCGTCACCGTTGTACTAGCGCGTTGTGCTGCTAGCTAGCAGCATCCGCGGATGCCGCCTTCTCTCTTCTTTGGTCTAGCTGCCAGCGCAGCTTCCGCACGATAAGCACTCAAAGGTCGCCTTGCGGGCTATGGAGCAGCTGCTCTACCAGATTGTCTGCCGTGAGCGCAGGGGCGTTGTCATGCGCCGACAGCGCAGCCCGCTCGGCGACAAATCTGGAGCACTGGAAGAAACCATGCTCCATGGTATCGGTGACTCCCGGGCATTAAACGCACTCCGAGGAGAGCGCAAACTTCATCGCCTCCAGGTATTCTCGGGTGAATCCGTGACCCGTGAGCACCTGTGCCAGGTGCAAGGTGACACCCCCGTGCTTCCGACTGATCCACTGGTCTACAGACGGAATGATCCTGTGGGCCCACCGCATAAACCGGCTGTCCTGCGCACAGCTGGACACCCTCAACTGCGTCGGCATCCCCGCGCGCCTGTCACCGTGCGATGGTGTCGCGTCGCTCTTCCTGCCGTATCTCGCTAGCTGTGGTTATCCGCCCTGGCCGACGTAGCCGGCCGTAGACCCTCACATCCTCCTCTACTTGGAGACAGATGGATATCAGCGCAGCCACCAGCACCGTCGTGCATTACCGCACTCTCCGGAATGTGCAAGCCACCCTCCTGGCCAGGAGACGCTGCAGACACTCCAGGCGCCATCGGTTTACCGTCGTTGTCATTCCGCGGTGCCAGAGGGGGGCCGCATACCTCATGATTGAGGCAGCGACTCCAGCAAGCACCCGACGTCCAGAATTCCCGGGACCGCTATGGTTCCGCATTAAGGCAGTTACAGCTCTCGCCGCCCGTTCCGCTCTCGCTGCGATCGATGCTACATGATCATTCCAGAGGAGGTGAATTATTCAGGTTTGTCACGTTCATGGCCATCGCCTGCCTGCCATGCGCGACTAGCTCCCGGAAGTTACTGAGTCTTGTTACAGCCCTGGCGGCGCATGTGACTAATGAGAGCGTTTAGAAACATGCAACAACGGTGTATCGACCTTCTTTTTTTTTTGCGGCAGGGGAAAATGCAACTACGCACTTTTGTGGCCTGGGACTGGGTTCCCGGGAAGGGACTCCAGGGGCTGCAGGATCTGTCTACCCCCTAAAAACACCCGTCCCTAGTCCCTTACTCCTAGAAGTTGCTTCCTTCTGTAGAGAAGTAAGTGTGGAGAGCTCTGTTCTTTTGCATCATTTTATGTTCTTTCGTTCTCCTGCCGAAAACACCAGTCCAAAACGCCATCACTGGGTACACTTTAAAATCTTATCTTTTATTCACTCCGGACAATGCTATATGCTGAACCATCCGCCGCGCTGGTTTAGATGCGAATCCCCATTTTCTCTCTTTGCGGTCCTTCGGGATCGTAGCTTTCCAGGCACGATCGCTCTTAGCCACTCACAGCTCGTCAACCGAGGAAACAGACGTTTCCCGGAGAGCGCACGCGAGTGGCTCGCTGCGTACGTATAACACATCTCATTGAAGAGTATGCTTCAGCTGGTGGTACCACCTGGTGTCCAGCTGGCTGGCTAGTCGCGTCTTTTATCACACATCAAAACACTTGATCGGAGTGTATCGACCTAGGTCGCATATCCGGCGGCATTATTCTATGTTCGTTTGAATTGCCTGCGCATACGTTACTTGTTGTGTTATTAAATGCAAACAAAAAAACAAACCCGAAGGATAAGGCACACCATTTTTTTTTCCAAGAGTGGACCCTTCTTCTGTTTTTGTATGTTGTTGCTCTTGCTTGCGCACATAAATATTAATATAAATGTCATCCGGTAAAAGTGCCACCATGCGGTGGAAGGAAAGGAATGTTTGATAACCAAAAAGTATTTTCCTATGAAGTTTGCAGCCAAATTCTGCTCAAAAGGATGTAGCCAGACTTAGGACCGTTTTGACTGTGTGTGGGTGTATGTGAGGCTGTTTGTGGCCCTTTCGCCTATTCTGTTTCGCTCTCCCTCTCCTTGTTTTTTTTTTTATTCTACCCACGAGTGCGAAGAAGCAGCTACTGCCTTTTGGTACTGACAATATTTATGTGCCACTGCAATTGAAATCCTCTCACTGAGAAGCCACTTTACTTCGCCCTCGGTGCACAGGCTTACGGGGTAAAGGGATCGGGACGTAAGAGGAAGTTTCAGTAGGAAGAGTAAAAAATGATACGCTTTATGATACGCAAGCGCTGGAAGCAGGCGGGGAGCCCGAGAACCGAGCCGCGGGGACTCTCCATTTGCCGGGTGTGTTGGACGGAGTAAGGAAACGGGTTGGGGTCGGTAGCGGGGGTGGCGTACGCGAAACTTCACAATCGAAGAAGCGGAAAGAAAGTTTGCCCTAAGTAGCTCCCATGCTAAGCAAGTACCGACCGAGCGCGAGCGGCCAAGCGTGCGGATCATAATTGTAAATTTGATAACGAAGCGAACACTGCTCGTTTGTTTGTTCGCTGCCGGGGCAACGGAGTGGGCAGTGGGTTCAGGAAGGGTGGTCGTTGGGGGGGGGGGGGGGAGAGTTGTCTGCAAGCAAGCGGTAGAAAGAACAGCTTAAGTTTGTGTGCTGCCGGGGCGGGGAAAAATGATCCTAGTTTCGAGAACGCGCGCTCCAACGCGAATGGAGGCAACGGTTTCTTTTTGCCCTCCTCGACGTTCGACGAGGAACAATTGGCACAGAAGGAAGCGAGAGCGGACGAGAGGGTGAAAGAAAAATAAAAGTACCTGTAATCCCCAACACCGAGGCAGCCACCACCAGCAATCTTTGCAACACTAAACCTTCGCACGGGACGAGATTTCACATGTGAACCTGTGTGCGCTTTCCATTCAGGATAGGTTTTCCGACGCACCATATAATTCAAACGGTTCCCTGTCCTGCGGATCCAGTCGGTAAGTTTTTACTGTGCATCGTAACGCTTTCCGCCGAGTTCCAAAACTCGCCAGAACCTGCGCTAAATTCATCCTTAGTAATTTCGAAAAACTATGATTTAATAAAAATTGTAAGTAATTTTTGTACCGCATTTCAAGGAAAGGCTCGAGACCAGCGAAACTTTGTATAAAACGGGATAAATTTACAGCGATAGGAAGTCCGGAATAGTCGAGCAGATACGTCGGCTCGAACACGACCTACGGCAGCTTCGAATACAGACCGACACTCTCCAGGAACGACGGACTGACTATCCAGGTACGTTAAAGGGTAAAATTGATAGGCTTGACTAAATGACGGTCGTAGCGCCAAGAAAAAGAAGGAGTAAATCATCCAAATGTTCATGAGAGATGATGAACTCACCAGCCATCATATTATAGACATTTTTTGTTGTTCTGATATAGTTTTAGGATGCTTCCATTGAAAATGAGCACAACATAGAGGCACACGGCCGACCTGGGAGCTGATCGACACACAAAATATTCAGACAACTCGTCGACGAGGGAAGCATACCGAGAGGAAATGGAAAAATCATTTAAACTAAACCAAAAACCCGATGAGCTGATTAGCCGAAGGTCCTTTGGATCCCATGAACATAGCAGATAAGTACCCCGTATGACCAAAGAGTGTTATCCCGAATTATTGGTTGCTTACAGTCGCTACGATTCTTTTGCTAGGCGTTCAAATCCTTCCAGGCATTCGGAAACTCTCAGTTCGTTATCCAATTTTCTATTCCTTTTTCCGAGATGTGAAATTTGCTCAAACGTAGCAGAATCGTTTTGAATAGTTAGGTCGGGTCCAGAGTCCAGAGTGATAAAATACACAAATACAAAATACAGGTACAGGGTCACTATTTCTTTGTCATGTGAAGTGGTTAAGGAATTGATTTTCATTTTTTTCAGGTTGATCACTCAAATTGCCACGTGCAATTGACTTTTATAAATGTGCTACTTGTACCGTAAAAAAAAAAAAAAAAAACAGAAAGTCAGCTACTGGAACGCAAAGGTTTATAGCGAGGCGTCATTGAAAAGAATTCATCCCGTTGTTCAACACTTATCAACCGATTGCTTTCGATCCCGGACCGTGTGTCCCTACCCCGTCTCCAGCTGCTGCGGCCACGGAACCGGAAAATCCCCTTTGACTGCCGAAGATTTATGTCACCCGCAGCCCGTCCTCGGCCGAGCTCTGCTTGCGCGCGATGTCAGCCCGCATCGGCTGTTCCGACTGAAACCGTGGACGAAAAACGGCCGCCCGTCAGACCATGAGGTAAGGCGGGTAGGGGGTTAATGTGGGGAGGGGGATATCCGTTCTAACGAGGAGAAAACAAACTCCCATCGATTACGCCGACGGCTGGCCGGATTGGATGCACGCGATTCGAAGCCTGGCGATTCCCGCGCGGCGATTACCTCGTTCCCGATTGCCGCATTAGCGCCAAAATCGTCGAGGGTCGCCGCCTCCGCACGGCTGCACAACACATACAGTCGCATATCCTGACGTGCCCGGACGTGGGTGGTGAGAGTGGCAGCCATCGAATTTCCCGCATGGATTTCAATCGTTTTGAAGATTTCTTCCTTTCTCCTATCAATGCCGTACTGTTGGGGCAAGATAACAATCCAATGGAAACGAAGGAAGTGAAACGCAAAGGTAAGGGTAGTCAAGGAGAACGAGGGTGGGGTGCGGTAGGAGTGAAGAACAGCCTTTTTTGGACTTCTTTCACGGGAAAACGGAGCAGGGGCGGGAAAGCCAAAAAGTTACTCGTTGAAGATGTAAAGTGCCCTGATCTGATTTTCTTTTCTTCGGTGCCATTCACCCTCCGAGGGCTCGAACTGAACGCGCGCCTCTCTCTCTCTCTCTCTCTCTCTCTCTCTCTTTGTCTCTCATGCTCAATGTTCAAATCTTTTCTTTCGTTTTAGCGACCGTGGAGAGAACATCAAAATGCCACCATCATCATGATACCGCTGGTGTGCAATGGAGGTCGAGATCGAGGCGGTGCGAGAGGCAAAGTCAAGAAAGAAGGAATCCTTGCGCTGCATCAAGCAACTTTCTAGCCCCGCGGGATGCCCCAAGGAAGCACACATGTGCGTGCGATTTTCCGTCGCTGTACGGCGCAGAGGCCAAAGGCAACGAAAAGAAAACCCAGAACCAGTGGCAGAAGAGAGGCAGCTGAAGGATTGATACGGGTTTGGGTGATAGATTGACGATGGGGGAAAATGATAAGCTCCCCGAGCCAACAGCGAGAGCGGGGGGGGGGGGGGGGGGGGGCAAAAACTCTTTGTGCGGCCAACGTTCCGTGTTGCTTGAATCCACAAGAGAAAGGAAAGGAGAACGTGCTAGCCCGGGAGGAAACACATGGATGGTGCAAACAAAAGTCTTCCACGGTCGACACGCTGGAGCCGATCCCGGTTCGATACGCCCGTGCCGGAGAGGAAACTGGCAGATTTAAAACATATAAGGGAATCTGTTGTTTCTTTACGTGCTTCCGTCCATCGGTCCTCACGCTTTTGCCTGCCGTGGTTGTTTTATTTCACTTCCGTCGAGGAACCGTGGCAACGATGGAGTGAGCGGGAGTTTCGCAGCGTAAGGAAGAAAAGTCGGCCAACCCGTTTTTCCGTCGGCTGTGTGCGCTGGACACCGGCTGCTGGCAAGCTCCGAAACAATGTTCGACAAGAGAGGCATACACTAACGCGAAAACTGTGGCAAAAAAATCCGTACAGCAAATATCGTCAATGGGATCAATAAAAGTTATCCTTTCCATGCCACGCCATGTAAATCACGCGCGCCATCGGAGCACGTTCCTTGGGCGCCTTTATGGTGAAAATTGTTGAGGGAGCGCGGGCAAGGGCATGGGTTGAGGATGAATGAAAGTTTGTCCTTGCTCGCCCGTGCCCGAAGTGCTCACGAGGCTGGTGGTAGTGCTCCTGCCGATCTTGGTCTTGGAGAGCAGTTGGCTTCGATTGGCAATTTATCGTGGCAACGGACGGGAGGACAATATTTACCCCCAAATTGAAGGGCTTGACGGGGCTTGGTGGTTTAAGGGGAGTTTGTCTTCCATTCACCAGTATGCCGTTTCATCTTGATCATAAACTCCAACGTAACCCACCTCCACGGTGGTTTCGCTTCGTTTGACTTCAGCGTGAAGCTCGGCCGCAGTGTTTCGCGACAGGCCGGTTTCCTTCTTTTCTTTCTCTCTAGGTTTTAAACTGCCATCCCGATTAAACACTTCAGCCAAAAGTGTGCGGCAGCTGACTTGTGGAGGGCAAGTTAAAACCGACTCGACGACTCGACCACTGAGCGCAATTTGAAAGCTTCGATAGTCGCATCCTTTTGCGTACATGTAGGCATTTTGCATATTTTGATTCCGGTTGTTCGTGCACGAAATGCAGCTAATAAAGGTACGTTTTAAAGCCAACGAGCGCTTGTGTCTACACCAGAAGCGTGGTGATTATCGCGGCTAAAGGTGCCTCACTGTCCACGACCTGATCCGGGTTGAAAGTCTCCCATTTTAAGGAATGGTAAAGCAAAACACGCGTGCGGGCATGGACGCTGAAGCTGGAAATTGTCGACGCCAGCGCGCTGTACCATTGCTAACATAGCTAGCAACGAAAATCCCACTCAGTGCATCCGGTTGCACCCATTACTGCCGGTGCCAGCGAATCGAAGCCAGCGTACGAACAAATTGGACCCGGCGTGGTTCCGGTCACGGCGTCCGGGAATGGCGAAGATAAGCGTAGGTTCAACCAACGAACGACGATTGGGCGAAACGGAGCCGAAGCTGGTGGAAGCTGTACTGCAGCCATTATTTTCTTTTCATTAAATTGAAAGTAAGTTGCCGTCCGCCGAGTCGCGCGGGAAAGCGATACAGCTACAGCGGCGACGTCCACGGGGAGCCGGTGTGGTACCTGGACTGGCATGTACCGTCACATTCGAACCTGGGCTCCTCCACGTGGACTCTGTCGTGGGGCGGTTGTTCATAATTAATCTTCCGAGTGAGCGAACCGGGATAAATGGATAGATGGATGGATGGATGGATGGATTGGCTATTCGCCCGGGCTGTCAGTAAAATGCAGTGCCTGCCGCCTGTTGCCATCGTCCAACCAACCTGAAGGATCAGGAGCCAGCAACGCAAGGTTGATTTTTGCTACGGCGTCGGTACACTCCTGCATCGAGTACTGTGTGCCGCACTTCAGAGCCATTGCAGGAACTCCCCGAGGAAACACTATCGCCTCTCAAGGGGATTCGCACCGAGCGCGGAGAAGGAGCAGAAAGCAGGTAGCAACCCATCTACCTGCCGAGCTAGAGAGCTGGGAAGACGTTCCATTTGGACGACGAAGACGACGACGGCAATGTATTCTAGCTGTCTCTTCCGCTCGCCCCAGCGCTCTCTCGGAGCGTGGAAGCCGAATGGCATCCACATCGCGCTGGCAAGTATAAACAAACTGGAAGGAAGAAAAAGAGGTATAGGAAGGAGGGAAAATAGTGAAAAGGCGAAGAGGAGAGACGACATAAAAAAAAAGCCACTAGGAACACCGCAACGAGCGCAGAAACCGAGGAGCTGGTTTCCATTGTTTCGGCGCGGCGCTTGCAAGGAGTCTTGTAGGAGTAATTCAGTGCTACTTCGCAACTGCCCGCACGCTGCTCCTTCCGGCGCATCGGGGCCCATGCGCTAATCACCACGAAATCGCACCGGAGTGGAGTGGAGTGAAAGGCAAACATAGTTTAGCTGGCGCGAGCTCTCGGGTCCTATGTATAGCGGTGTGTGACTTGGGCGGCGCTCCAGAGTCCGCACTCGAGGCGTCCGTCGAGTGTGTGGAGCCGCGCTCTGGGCAGAGTGGTTTGCTGTTTATTTTTTGTACTGAAACATCTTTTTTTTTATACGTACTTTTTTTCATTCAGTACGGCGTGCCCGAAAGCGAACCACCGGTGGTTTGTTTGATGTTCGCTTGACTGGCGCAAAAAATGGGTGAATTTCGCTGCGGTTGTGCCGCTCCTGAACTGTGTGCTGGCTGAGTCGGCGTAGACGCAGGGGTAGGAAAACCCGGAACCAGTTGCATTTCCGGTATCACTTACAGAAATTGACATTCCTTCGGCTTCGGCGACGGGAGAGTGTAGGGCAAACAGAGGCGGCAAATGATCGTGCGACGGCAGCAGAATTGGCCGAGTGCCTGAGTTAGTCTGGAGTTGCAAAATGGTTGGCGCGTTCTCGCTGCTGGCAAAACAGCAAACCATCCTAGCGAATGGTGTCAACATTACGAGACACTCCCCGATGAGCATACATTCCCAAACGATGCCTCAAAAAGCGACCGCAATGCTCTCTCACCTTCTCGAACGCTTTCGAGTTTGGTGTCAGTGCATGATTTAAATCTGTTCGCCGAAATTGTTTTCGGATGCCGGACGTGGCAAGCCTGCCCGTGTTTTCGAGGGGTTTCTCTTTTGGTGGCAATTTTGTCGTGCCATATTACGTGCCAGCTTCAACACCGCTCGACGCACTGCCCGATTGGAAGCGGAATGTCGGACGGGGGTGTCCTTTCCAGCCATTCAATTATTGCATCGACCGGTAGTTAATTCCAAATACGCGATAATGGGTGAAGCTCGGAATAGATTGATTTGAATCAGACTGAGATTAATTGAATCCTGCATTTCCCCGATTGCAGAAATAGATTTAACGCCGGCTGGCTTGTGGTAATAGTTAATTGGTGCAAAAACAAGGAACACTGGGTGGTGCGCCACCGCTCCCCTCCGCTCCCCACTACCAAAACACACACCCGCGAACCTTCGGGGGGGGGGGGGGGGGGGGGGGGGGGGGGGTTCGAAATGCTCTGCCGATAGTGCGCGTAAAGGGAAAACCCGGGGCGGTCGATAATTCATCCCACTAATGCGGTTTTCCGGAACCACTCAAATGGACACGGACTCGTTTTTGGGGCCCGGCAAACGCAAACTAGAACGAAGCGGAGGGCACAAAAACAAATAGCCGGCACAAAGCAGAGCAATTCTACTGGAAAAGCCGTTAAACACATCGAGGTCGCGTATAATTACAGGTTTGATGGCACGTTTGCAGATAGGGCATTTTTTGCAGACCTTCAGGGCGGCCCGAAGGCATGGTTCGCAGAACATGTGCCCGCAGACGGTCGACAGGAGCTTACGGTTAAGCAGAGATTCGTAGCAAATTGGGCATGAGACACTAGCGTTTTGCTCTGTACCGTTAGATGTTGTGACAGCTGGCGGAGGAATACTACTCATAGCGCTAGTTGTCAGTACATCGATAGAACTGCTATTGCTAGCAGAACCGAGCGTATCTGTTTGAATGCTGTTGCTGCCATGTCTGGCTCGGGATGTACAAGTAGCACGGGAAGTTCGACGATGTTGAGCTCCTCCATGTCCCGTTCCCGTGTGTTATGCCCTTGCGCGGGGTCACAGTTCATCCGGGTGGTAAATCGTGTTACCCTATTGATGTTATAGCTGCTCTAGGGGGGGCAAGGAAGGGCAAGGTTGGTGATTGTTTCGTGGAGAGGGAGGGTGGGGGTGGGGGGGGGGGTATAGTGTGATGATAATGTTGTTCCATTCGCTGGACACGCCGACGGTGCGACTACATGACAGCAAATCACGATGCATCGCGCAGAATCGAGCAACGATATGCTGATTAACTGCAAATTGCATACATTTAGGCGCCTGAAACGCTACCATCTGCTCGTGCGACTGTTCGTGCGTGCGATGCTTTGCTGGTTGCAGATTTATCTAAACACTTTACCAACCCGACTCGAACAAGTCGATACTTGTTTTGGTTTTAGCTTTTTTTTTTGTGTAGACAATTGTGGCGGAAAGATAATACTTCCATTTGCCCAGCCATTTAAATGCCGCTTTCCCGGTGTGGTCTCGACATTCGAGTTTTCCATTGGCAATCGGCAACGGCAACAGCGGACGTCGCAGCTACATAATAACTGGTTCCCCTTCGCCCACCGGCCGCAACCACTTTGCTGACTGAATGGAGATAAAATTGCTAACATAAATAATAAATCCCCAAATTGAATTTGAAGTACGCCTCCCCGAAGCTTCCACCAGTCCACCAACTTTCGTGGGAGCACCCCATCCTCAAGGCTCAGGAAACTTGCTATTACAAAACCCCGGGAATCCCGGGGTGCGGTTCCGATGGCTCTAAAAATGACTTGCAAATACTGAAAAAAAAAGAAACCACTACCAGAAAGGGATGCGGGTACGTGGTTTGCTGCGCTACTCAGTTGCGTTTTCACTTGGGAGGCGCTTTTGCGTGCGTAGGGTAGGGAGCGAGCGACTCCTTAAGTAACGCTCTGACCCCCGGAGGCTCTGTGCCGTGAAATTAGTGGAACAAGCTCACGAGGATCGAGCGAGCGGCCAGTATCACGCACCGCAAACGGTTCCGACCGAACAGCTGTAGGATCGGGCAGCAGGGAGCCGATAAATGAGCTGGAGGTAACTCACATCGGCCCGGCAAAGTATCGGCTATTTTATAATGTACATTCATGCATATCTAAGCCACCAACACCACTTCTCCATGGCCAATAAAGACTGCCGATTCCCGTGCCAACCCGCTTCTCCTTCACCTTGGGTCGACATCGAGCTCGCCGTGCGCAGAGCACAAGCAAATGATTTACCATTCGAGCCAGCCTGCCGACCGTGATGCCGAGGACCGGCCTTGCAGCGAAAAGCGGAGCGAGTGTCTTCTGAATTATTGCAATTTTGTTGCAATTGTGTTTCTTCCCGGCGCCATTGTTTGTTGTCCGCTGATTATATGCTGCTCGGGCCCGTGGCCGATGCGATCCAAGGCACGCCAGCCCGCGCCGGAACAGGCAGGCAGCAATTCAATTAGTGCCCCGGTGCTCCGTGAGGTTGGGCGGAAGGTTCGAGGACGCCGAGTTTAATCGGTTGTTTTCCCGCCCGAAACGCGCTCACAACCCGCCAGTTGCGGCTCATTTCTGCCTGCGGTTCCGGTTCCGGCCCGGGCCGAAGAAGAAATCGAACGTGCGACTGCGGCGGGCTGTGAAATTGAAACATTAACATCTCGTTTCGGTCGTTTCCGATTAGTTTTGACCGTGGCCTTTGCGAGGCGAACCCCCTTTTCCATAGGAGCCGGACCCGGACGCCGTTAATTTTCCGTACGCTTTCGCCAGAACAAAATCGAAAAGGAAAAATAAAACGAAAAAGCCAGCAGGCCGAACTTGAACGGGGCGAGTTGGGTCGGCCCAGTAAGCCGCTCGTTGTACGCCCGCCGAGTCAGCGTTTGTGTAGATGAGGTTTCATAGTTGATATTAAATTAGGCGTCCGAGCTGTGCGACGAATAATCCTCCCGTTGTATGTGTTTTTCTGTGTCTGTGTGTTACACACAAACACGCGCGAACGCCGGAAGATAGCACCAGAATCGTTGTCGCAATCGTTTCGGGTCCGCCACTATCAGAGCAGCTCCATCCGGTGCGTCGACAACCGGCTCGGTCTGATCTTGCTCTCCTACACGCACTTCGCGACCGGTAGTGCTCCGTTAGAGCAAGTTGGGGTATAGCTAGGGCAAAGCGGCTGAAAAACCGCCAACAGCTAGCCAGTATTGCATTACGTACAAAGAATTTCGTGCTTGTAGGTTATTGAAAAATCTTTCCTTTATGATAAGGGTAAAACTACAATTTTCCGACGTACAGAAGTCCGCCAGGTTTCCTAACGACTTGGGAAACCTGGCGGACTTCTGTACGTCGGAGGGTGAAATGCGCGCTCGCTTGAGGAACGCAAGCACTGACGCCCTAGTTAGCACTGTTAGGGTCTAAATTGTAATAAGCTTAGTGCAGGTTATTTTTAAGAACTCCGGTTATGTAGGCCTATTGGGCCAGATAACTTAAATAAATAAATAAATAAATAAATAAATACAATTTTCGACAGTTTTTTTTAAACACTTGTTGAAATACGACATCGTATGTGATGAAGGCGCAGAAAAAGGCAAGAAAAAAAAATGACAAACTTGGATCGTTCTTGATTTACGGTTGTATAAAATTTATAGGACTGGTACTGGTAAGTTGCTGTTGCGAATAGTTTGAATACAGTTTAGCGTTCAAATGAACATTCCTAGTGTTGCGGCACGTTCCGGCAAACAGGTCCCCGCGAAGGAAAGACCTCCTAGCTTGCTCGGTCCGTACGCGGAACAAAATGTTCCTGGTGAATCTTTGCCCTAAACAATTGTCAACACCTCTGGCTCTCTAATACCTTTGACCTTTCGGATGGGGTCGGGCAAGAATCCCAGGAGTGTAGCAACCTCAAAATCAATAGAGCGAAAGTGTGTAGGTCTTGTACGTACACGTACTTGCTGGTATGCGTGGGATGACCATTACCGTATCCATCGATCCTGATCCGTTTTCCTAAAGATCGTTGGTGCATCTTGTTTATCTAGGTTTTCCTGTGCCGCTGGGTGCCTAATTCGTTCATGATCCCTTTTTATGGCTCTTGTTTTATCCCTACGCCTTTCGTCGCCAGAACGTCGGGCTTTGTTGGCCTACATAAACGTTTTGCAATCGTTCTGGTTACATTTGCTACAGACCGCTTTTCTACTTTTATTGCTCTACCTCTCGATATTATTTAGGGCAACGATCATTCCGTTAGCGATCGATTCACATGTCGCGCGAGCCTACTCGGTTGGTGCAGCAACAGCAAGAACATTAGCTTGTGGATCCGATTGTCATCCGATTGCGTCCGAAGGGATCACACTCACCCTCACGACAGGGCCCCGTTCGTAAACGCCTGGGCCAGATCGTGGAGACCGTTCGAAAGTGCCAGCATAGCCGAGGACATGTTTGTGAGCGCCTAGGCACACGAGCTGCTGGAACGGTAAACGGAACCGTAGACGATCGGATCAATCAACTTCACTCGGTGTTCAAACTTGATGTAAAACAGACATGTTAAACTTACTGCATCCAAAACCAATAAAGCGAAATTCTGATCTCGTATTCGAAAAGATTCACGCGTTTTTAATAGAGAATCCGTAATCCCTTTCCGGTGCCTCCAAACTTGTCTTCTCTCTCTTATGATTCTCACTCCCTCTTGAATCTCCGCCCCCCCCCCCCCCTCGATCCCGGATCACTGTTTGTATCTACTGACATCGTACATTAATCTCATCTTTTCTCAAATGATTTTGTTGCTACCAGGAAACACGCAGTCGGACCCCAACTTACTCTTTTTGTGTGTGGTGGTCTCGGTTGAATCATATGACGATAATAATAATGGTAATAATTGTTGTTGTTATGCTTTTTTTCTTGTTTGTGCTAGGGACCTTGCGAGAGAAGATTCTGCCTGCCTTCGGGGCGCACATGATTGAAAGAATATATTTATAGGCGAATTTGTTGACGCCCGTGCAATGGTGCGACCCTCGTTACAGATGATAATGCTAATGTCTTCACCGACCGGTCGGGAAAGCTTCGCTGGCAAAACGACGAATCCGCACTAGCAAAGTAGCAAAGGCGGAAGAGACTAAGCCCCGGAAGCGGTGCCGGCCGCCCATGGGGCACAAACTATCTCCGAGGACGAGATAGTCCCGCAAGCCCGACGTTGAGTGGCATCGTAGACCGGAAGGCGTGCGATGTGAGGCGCAGTTGACGGGAGCGGCAACGCAGTTGACGGGATTTTATGGCAATGACAATGTACCGGGCATGGAGTTTGGCCCCCCGGGCACTCCGCTCCCTTGGGATGGACCCGTGCCGTGATCGGTGCGGCTGGAAAGCAACTGGACGATTTCCAGTGCCTGTGATATCGTCCGAATTATCATCATCATCGTCATCGTCATAGCCATCGCTGTCATCGTCGTCGTCGTCGTCGTCGTCGGTGGCAGTTGTCTGAGCAGGAAAAATGTTATTCTTTGTCTACAACCGGATTAGGGCTTGGCCGAATCTACGGACCGCAGCTGGCCGAGCTTGCCAGGAAGCGTTCCAGACCGGGCACATTCTCCAGAGCTCGGTGAAGTGTGTTAGCACACACAATGCGTGTGTCCGAAGCGAACTACTAATAACAGGATCGTACGATGGCTCGACGGGACCAGGAATCGATACAGCACTCCTAGACAACCCGTACACGACCGGGACGGGTAGGGTGCCAACGTTCAAGACGCTGCCGGAAGTCGCTTTCGGGTTGAACTGATTGAACTGCTTCATTTCATTTCACTCTCCTTCCGGAAGTCGACCCAGCCCGGAAGATCCGAGAGAAGGCATCGGCTGCAGACAAACGTTGACATATGCGTGCACTTTTCCGGGAGCCCTCTGCTCCTTCTCCCCGAACGATTTGCTCTCAGTTCTTAGTGCAAGCTGCAGGCCTAAACTTACCGAACGCATCCGGGGGTGACTCTCGTTCAAACGTTTCTTGTTTAATATGTTCCCATTTTGCTTGTGCCAAAATGACGCAGAGGGAAGATGACGGTGACGTACCGGGGTCTCCACCGACCGCTTCCACGGAGCAACTTCCGTGTTGATGATGATGACGGGGATTATTGGTTGATGTAATTAAACTTTTCCGCCGCTCACGCTGTGGCTTAACTTTCCCCGATGGTTCATTACAACTTACGAGCATGACACCGCGTGGAGGTTGTTGTGGTCGAAAGTTGTCTCTCGTCCTGATTGTTGTTCCCCCCCCCCCCCCCCCCCCCTCTTCCCACACTTGTGCACGTGTGGGTGTGTGTTTGTGTGTGACTCTCAGGAAGTTGTAGCCCGTTCGCCACAGTATGGCCAACATCGTGTGGAAGCTTCACGTATGCAACCGAGCAGTGCTTTGGGTTTGCCTGTTTTTTCCTGCTTTCACCCGTCTTCTTATCTCATAATGATCCCCGCTCATTCCGCACTCCATTCCACCAGCCTCTTGTTATTTCCTAGCTGGCTCTCATAGTTGTACTGTGATGAGAAGTTCGCCGTGTTCGGGAACGCTCTATATCTTGCCAAGGGGCGAGGAGCGGAAAGAATGAAAGGACGAACGGATGTACGTTAAAACTTTCTCTGACAGTGACAGTGACAACTGGGCAATCGGCTATGCGGCCCCCACGGCAAAACACTCGCACTCAACACGTGTGGCAAGTTGATGAAGTCACATTGCTTATTTGGGGCTTCGGGCTCGGGCTCGCCACCGAGAGTGTTTGTGTGTTCATCACATTTGTCAGCCCCGGAGCATTTGGGGTCGGTTGGTAGGTTGGTGGACACGCTGCTCAAGCCACACTTTGTTGAATGATGGACCCTCTTCCGACCACGATCGAAAAAGGAGGAAGGTTGGAAAATGAGCACAACACTACACTAATCCACTGGCAGCAATCTGTGTGACAATCGTGGGAACTTCTTGGAATGATTTATAGCTTATTTATCAACGCATCCGGATGAAGGCAGATCTGTGAGGCCCCGCGCAACCCTCTCCCCTCCACGAACAACTTCAGATGGTTCCTCTCGGAAATGGAACGCAACGGGTAAGTGTACCTCATGCAACCTCTTCCTGCGGTTCTGTGTGAGAAGTTGGGCTAGATTACCCAGAGCAGGGATGATGAACATGCTGAGTTGGCCTGATGGAGATACACACAGTTATTTATGCTCCGTTCCGCATAAAAAAAAAGGCACCGGGCCAACCGAGCCATGCACTGCGGCGCTGGATCGTTGCGTTCATTTGCACACCCGTGTACGTTTGCCCTCTTTGGAAGAGGAAAATAATGACAAGAACATTGTGCATGCATTACATTCCTAATTGAACGTTCTGGTGAAATTTAAATGCTCCCGTTGCATTAACATTTGAAGAATGAATACATTTAATGCCCGTGTAGCTCATATCACAAAAGTGCATTAGCTTTTAAGTTGATCAAAGTTAAATAAAGGTCTAAGGCCAACTAAGCTGCACAACTAGCACATGTACTTAGTTGCATTCCATTCCGAAAGGCCACTACCAGGTGTGATGCAAAAGTGAGTGTCCTTCTCGAGTTTAATTAACTCACATTTGAGCATGATTAAATTCATCAGACAGGATTTTCTAACAGCAGTGCAACATCGGCGGAACAATGGCGAAACATTGTACGTACTACCTCTGGCTCATATTATATAACGGTGTGAAAGAGCGTCCAATAGAAAATAGTTTAGCAATAGCCTACACCCACCCGTATTGTGTTAAAGCGATGGCCCCTTTGAATAGAAAACTCGACTGTGGTTAGTGCGGTTACAAATTATCAGGGGTACGTGCTCAACTTTCGCTGTATTGCTGCTGGATCGATTGATTTTTGGAATGGGAATGCACTGCATGGTTTCCTGTTGCCTAGTGAACCACCAGGCGCCTCCGTCTAATTAATTGGAACTGAATGACACAGCGCTGCTGCATCGGAAGTTGGTAATAAAATTCCTGCTATTTTTTAGTATCGCCTTTATGCACGTTTTTATGGAAAAGGTAGGTTGGCCAGGCACAGCTAGAGCGAGTATAGTCAGTGTAATTGATGGGGCTTCGTCAAACTCGCATTATGCGCGATACCAAGGATTACGTAATTAGCCTGAAATAAATGCGATAGATGTACGGGCGGGCTGTAACGTTGACTAGCGGGAGCTTGATCAAAAGATCGGATGTTTTGCTACGCGCCAATGCAATTGCAATGCAATCGATCGACCTTCCGCCGTCTCGCCTATGCTTGGGTGTGTGCGGATGGTATTGGATTCCTAGTGCCTTGCCGAGGGTTGCACAGGTTGCAGGTCGATGTTACAAACTCCGTCGCCGCAGCCAGCGCAATCACAGTCAGTGCCAACCGTTCTGTGTGCGGTAATTAAATCGATTGCATAACTTCAGGCGATTTCACGTCGGCCCCTGCTCAAGTAAGCCGGCAAGACGGCGCTCGGACAAAGACCGTTCGCGACGGCAAAGCGTTAACAAAGATAAAGGCAGCCTCCACTCCCCAACACCAACCCCCCACGCCCCTTCCTCACCCCACTCGGTGTCCTTGGCAACGTCGGTCTGTCTGCTGACGTTGACGTTTACTGCCCCACGGAGGGAGCACAGGGTTGGGATGCGCATTCCATTTGGGCCACTCGAATCCTTCCTGCCCGTGGCTTTCACTTCAAATGAAAATTCGACCTCCCCCGCCTTCCCTGCAGCTGCTTCGTCCGGCGTGTCGCACCGGGCTAATAAGACAATGGGATTGTCGGCTGCTCCTGACCTCGTTAATATCAATTATGGGACGCTTCTTTGCCGATTCCGGGCACGATTGAGCGAATGTGCTGGCAAGGGAGTGTTGGAGAGGGGTAAACAAGCTGCAACTCGAACAAACATGCGCGACAGCAAACCTCCATCGACTGTTTTAAAGTAAAGAAAATGCATTAATTTGCATCAAACTCAACCGTTCCCTGTGTTCTGTACTTGTAAAGGCAACCAGGTTCAACCTTTAAAGTTTCGGTAAAGTTCCCTCCAATTTTTAAGTTGGCGCAAAGTGTTTGTTTGTTTTTGTTTGTGTGTGATCACAACACATCTAGTGACTTTTCCAACTGCTTTGATCCGCTTTAAGCTCAAGTTTCATGCTACCGAATGTTTACGGCAGTCCGTGCTACGAACTGTCAAATCAAAAGTCGCCATCGTTGCCGTCGCTGTCGTCGTCGTCGTCGTCGTCGTCGTCGTTGTGTGCTGTCAGCGCGTCGTTTACCGTAACCCGGAGCCCTGCTCGTATCCTTTCTCGCCCCCCCCCCCCCCCCCTCACCCCTCCCCACACCATTTTCACCAACGTCACCAGGAGGGAAGGCTGCAGAAAAGAGGAGCAACAGAACAAAAAAGGAAACGGAGCACCATCGCTTCGCGGATAATCAAATAGGTGCCGCCTTTTTCCGAGCGCACCCGGTTTTCATTCATTTCCCCTCCCCTCCTTCCCCTGTTGTGGATCATGTGAAGGACTCTCATCGAATTTGCCGGGTCTCTGATAGATTTTTCGTTGCCGGATTTTCGGAGGCAATTCGTTATTTGGCTGCCAATTCGGACCAAAAAGGAAAAGAGAGAAACAAAAAAGCATCAGCCAAACAAAACCGAAATGAGAATCGTCGACAGTGGGTGGATGCATTGGAAAATCGATGTTTCTGTACGTTTGTGTGTACGAGCGGGGGTTTTTGCTTTCCACTTTTTGGTTTGTTCTTTTTTTTTTTTTTTGCCAACCCTGGAGCATTTTCCGTTTCAAACGATGGTGTTTCATGCGGGCTGGCCGGACACATTTTCCCTCGGTCTGACCGGGTCTGATCGACGGGTCTTTAAGGGAGTTTATGAAATTATTGCGCCTTCCGCATCCGGCCGATGCCCGACCGATAATCGCGTTATCATCACCGTTAAACTAATTATCCAGCCCGTGCTTGGGACGGAGAGCACAACATTAACACCGGGGGCAAATGAACGCCCGATCAGATGGCGATTTTGTAACGTGCTCAAAACGGCTAAACTTTCCAACCCAGACACTTGCTGCTGAAACTCTTTGCCCCGGGCCTGCTTTAGGCAACCTTTGCGCCTGCATCCGCCCTTTCCCTCCCTTTTCACGTAATAAGCAATTTATTCCCGATTGCTCTCGCTTTGCCGATTACATGTACTATTATTAGAAGACATGGTTCACGTCCCGGAGGCGCTTTTACACATTCTCGCCGGTGCCTCGGTGCGCGCCAACTCGCTCTGCCGGTCTGTCGATAAGTTTAACCCCGACTTTCCTCCGCCAATTATCCGCCCGGTGCCAACCGAGTTTCCCGGGCGGCCAAAAGTTCAGTTCATTAGATCTTGAGCAGAAGAAAGTTGCTACTTCCGCCGTCAACCTCTAGCGGGCCCCCGATCGTCCGGGGGGCGAGGGCGAAAATAAACAGATTGTCAACAAAGGTGAGTACATCGAAAGTTTTCCCTCTATCCAACTCCGAGGGTGTGTGTGTGTGTGTGTGTGTGTGTGTGTGTGTCTTCTGTCGCTCCAGCTTGCCGCCAGTAATGAACATACAAACTTTGTGCTTCTGTGGCCGACGACGTGGCTGGGTAAGTAAAAGACAGATAAAAAAAAAAACTAATAGCAAACCCCGGTTACGATTGTAGACTTTCCGGTACCGCATCACCACCATCACCCTGCTGGAGACGAGAGGGAAAGATAAGATCCTCGTAACATACGGAAGCGCTGTTATTTGCCGGGCGAACCCAAACCCCGGGAAACTTCTTTCGTCGGTGCACACCAAAACCTCCAAGCTGGCCGGTGAAGGTTATGGGTTCAAAACTTCCGTTCCGGGCAGGACTTTATGCGTGTATGTGTGTGTGTTTGTGCTTCTTTGTGTTTGCCTTGAGGGTCCTCTGATGTCCTCCTTTGAAGCCCGGAGCTGTGATGCAATGCTTCGCACGGCTGTTGGATAAAAGAAAAAAAAAAACGAACAGAAACGCACCCGGAACTGTTGATCGGGTTTTGGATCTGGCTTTACCTTTCAACCGCCGATCGGTTGCATCAACCACCACCGTCACCCTCCGCTGAGCGGGGAACGAGGAAGCGAGAAAACAGCTTTGGAACGGGTTGCGGCAGGCAAAAGTTTAGCTCGAAAAACTCCTACCCCGCCTGGGCGCGAAAGTGCTGCTGGGAAAATTAGTTCCAAAAACCAACCCCCGTTAAAAGGCCGTTTTCTCGGGCAGGACTTGCTTGAAACCAGAGAATTACACGTCGTTCCCGGCTCGCCTTTGGGTGGGGACGAGCGCGGGCTTTGGGCGTAAATTGTTTCGGCGCACGCTGCAAAACTTTCCCGGCCCCGGCCCCGGCCCGAGAGTGTCGGCGAGGGAAATATTAAAATCACTTTTTCGCAAGACCCACTCCGGAGACCGAAACCGAAGCCACCGAGGCTAGGTTAGATTGTTACACGCTTGCTGGCTGTCCAGCGCACCCCTTCGTCGCCTCCTCACCCCTTTTTCCTGCAGTAAAACCCAAAAGGCGTGCCAAAGTAATCATCGTGTGGTTGTGAGCCGTGTTCTTCCGTGGACAAAGCGTTGCTCCCCGCGGCGAAACCGTCCAGTAAGGGATCGGGTAACCAAACTTCCTGGCCCGCTCACACTGCACTGGAATTGTATAAATTATTGCATTCGTTAATGGCAGAACAAGTGCTTGCGCCAACCGTGGCTTGGTCCCGTTTTCGCCTGCAACCCGGAGGTCTTGGCTGGACCGCTACCATTCATTCAATCACCTCGTTGGTGGTTTTATATTTTATTCTGGGGTGGTCCGTTCCATTTGCCACAACGTTCGCGTTACTCGCCCGTTCTCGGTTCTCGCCCCATCGATCGGTTTTGCTCATTTCGCAGCTGCTCGATGCGGTGTGGAGCTCCTTGAGGAATGCTCGGTGTACAAAGCGCTTGCTTCCAAATGTTTCGCTGGTTCTGTTCCTTCCACCAACTCAAGTGTAAGCTTTCCCTGTCGCCTCCCAGCATTTTCTTTCCCATCGCTCTCCTTCGCCTCCGGTATCAGTTCGTTGGTTGTTTGTTCTAATGAAGAAAATTAGAATTCATGCACTGTTTACGGTACAGATTGCAGGAGTAATTTAATTAAAACTAAATAACTATATCAAACCAACCCTGTGCCGTGCACACCGGGTGCAAACCTCCTCAGCAACCCAGCTCACTCCATTCCCGGTTCGCCTGTTACTTCTACAGGACAGTACGCTCGCCAGCCGGACTGACTTCCCGCTGCAACTGCCCTAGCGGGAACGACGCCAGTGCTTAATTTAGTTACCAGTGACACGGGGAGGGGTGGGCGCGCGAAAGTTGGCTCTCGTGGACATGGTGTGGGGGGGGGGGGGGGGGGGGGTTGGAAGGTGCAAAGTCAACAAACGTATCCCACAATAGCGCACTGAGCATTTCGAACACGGTTGGAGAAGTTCAAATGTCAACGTGCAGGCACAATGTTGCCCAGGGGAACCCATGAATCGCTTTGCATGTAACATTCCTGACCAGTTGCTCTAAAATTTGCTGCACTTAAAACGTCCATATCCCGATATAGATACCCGATATACATCCCTCAATTATAAAACAAATATACTGGGCATCTTCCGCTTCAAGGATTAAAAGTGCCTTTCGTCATCGTTGCACATTATCCGTGTCTTAGAGGCTTGTTTACATTCCAGCAATAATATGGATACTAACAACGCATTCAATGAGCTGGACTAGAATGGTTACCAATATCACGCAATAAACAAGGTCGATATAAACTCGAGTTGGGCGGCTTATAGCGGGTTGTCGGCATCTTATAGCCGGCAGCGATTTGTTCATTTCATATGTTCATACGATAACACTATTGTAATATTATTCAACATAAATTCCACGGACTTAATGTTTATAATGAAAATAATTGAGGCATTAAATGAAAGCAAAGTGTTGGCAAATTGATGCTTTAAGAGTTATTAAGCCAAGCTTAGGGGTATGATCCTTACTACTATGATAGTAAATATAAGTAATAGCTTACCATCTGATTTGCCCGTTTATCCGTTATGATGATCGTTATCAGCACACTTCGACGAGTAGGTGCACCATGGTCCAACCATTGGACATACTTCTCGAGAAGTATGTGCGTCCTTTCCTTGACTTTCTTTTCGTCCTTCAGCTTTGTCACGACCTGGTCGAGCTCTTTCACACCCGCCCCGACGGTATCCTGCTGCCCACGGTGCTTCTGGCACTCGGCACGCATCTCCCGAAGGGCTTTTTGAATGCTTTCCATCCCTTCGTCGAGCGCAGTGAGCTGATCTTCTCGAGTCGGTGGTGACACGCTGCCATCCGGAAGCTCTTCCGTGAGAGGAGATTTCGCTTTGTTCTGAGCGTAGTATGCCTGTAGCTTCTTCTATTTCTAAACCTTCTGTTGTATTTCGGAACAAGAGGAAACCACACGTCTGTTCTGTATGTGCTTCAATCACCGACTGACTTTTATTTCCAGCTGTCATTTGACAGATATGACAACTTTCCTCCCCTTTACAAAGAATTTTTTATGGGTACTTAAACAATGTTTAAACTTAACGTAATTTAGCTGATTATGTTCTTATTCTTATAGATCTTCGCAATGTATTCTCTCTTACTTCGTGATTCTCTGTGGACGAGTTCTTACCATGGTCATCATTTGGTAATACCACTTCACTATCCGTGCTTTCTCGTTCTTCTACTCCTGTTTCTGGACATGTAAATCTTGTTTCGAATTGATTTTTTTCGGGTCCTGGCCTTAATTGATTTACATGTCTTTTCCAAATTCTTCCATCATCTAATACGACTTCATAATGTAATTTACCAATTTTACTTTTAAGTGAATCGAATTCCCATCTCACTTTGTTCTGTACGAAATTTCTTGCAGCTACTCTATCTTGTGGGTTGAATGATCTTTTTGTAGGGTTTTCCTCATACGTGGTACTCTTTTTCCTTAGGCGGTAACATAACATATATACGAGATCTGATCTGCCTTCCTAACATTAACATTGATGGACTCTCTCCCGTAGATGGATGCACCGTTTTTCTATATATCATAAGTATATTTTGCAGATGCTTAGATATTTCAGAAGTCTTGCATATTTGTTATTCTCCCTACTGTTTCTTCAAATAATCTTGGAAATTTTTCCATTAGCTTTTCTTTCACTACTTCCGATTGTGTGCCGATTGATTTCACTAGTACCTTTCGGGTGAGTAAAATTTCATTCCAATTCAACTTTAAGGACTGCATACACTCTCGTCCCAATAAAGGGCGTCTATTAGAATTTACATCAAATAATCTGAGTTTTGTTTTTATGTTTCCTATTCCTACTTCGATCAAAATGGTTCCGTATAATTCAATTTCATTTCCACAATAACTGCTCAATCTTATTTTTGACGGCAACAGTAAATAATCTTTAAACCACTTAAGTTTATCTTGAAGGTTGATAATTGAAACTGGGGATCCCGTATCTATTTCGAATTTAATCACTTGTTTGTTCACTGGTAAGTCCAAAAATATTTTTGGTGCATCTACAGAATCTTCACTTTTTATGTTACTCACTGCAAATGGATTTACCTCTTCTTCTTCTTCTTCGCTGTCGTGAATTTCCTCGACGAGATTAACCTTTTCCTTCGTGTTGTTTCGCCACACGCTGCAGATGTCCAACCTTTTTGCACTTCAAACAAGTAGCAGTGGCATGTCTGCACATGTTTGCCATGTGCCCATCACTACCACATCTATAGCATTTCAGCGCTGCTGGCTTGTAGTTCTTTTGTTTTACCTCCGGCTTCCGAGATTCTTCTACGAACATAACTTCGGCTGCGACTGCTTCATTTCTCACAATGCCGATTCCTTGCTGCGTTGCTTCCATAGCTGATGCCAATGTTGTTGCCTTTTCCCATGTAAGCTCTTTCTCTTCTAGCAGCCTGGTTTGCATGGCTTTGTTTTGCAATCCGAAGACAAATTGGTTTCTTAACGCCTTTTTCAGGTATTCGGCGAACCCACAAAATCTTGCTTCTTTCTGGAGCACTTGCCAGTTTTGGCTGTTTCGTTGCCAAAATTTGAACAATTCTATCATTTCCAATGGTCTGGGTTCGTAGTGGGAAGTTAATTTATCCACTACTTCCTGGTAGGTCAATTCTTCCGGTTCTTTGGGTAAGGCTAAATCACACAGGGTGTTGTAGCATTCCATACCCATGTCATGCAAGAGCACTGGTTTCTTTTTCTCCGCCGGCAAATCCATCATCTCCATTGCTGTCTCCAACCGTTTTACCCATCTCTTCCATGTTAACACTTCTTTGTTAAATGGTTCGATGTTGAAATTTTGAGTCGGATTACTCATTTTGTTGAGCAAACACTGTTTTCCTTTTTGTTTTCCTCTTCCATGAACAGGTTCAGACTCGTCGCCAACTGTCGCGACTTTTATTTCCAGCTGTCATTTGACAGCTATGACACCTTCTATCGTTTGTCTATGATTTCCATCTGTTAGATTTGGAAACATTTTTTTCATTTCTACTAGCCATTTATCCGCATCAATTTGATTTAAATTAAATCTTTTTCTCCAATCAGGAAATAATACGTCTCACGCATCACGACCTAGAAGAGGATTCCCTTTGTTTTCCGTCGGGATTATTATTATTTCTAATTTGACCGTTCTGTTGCTCGCTATAACATTAAAACTTATTTGACCTAACGGTGTCAATCTTTGACCGGATGCCGTAATCAATCTTAAATCTGTTTGTTCTAATTCTAGATTAGAAAATTTTTCTCGATACAAGTTCTCCGGCATGACTGTGTTGCACGCGCCGCAATCAATCTCAAACGCAATGTCCGTGCCATTAACTTTTAACACGCGCACTTCTGGACTACTTATCACATTGATCTGTGCTATGTGTGTTAGTGATCTATCCTGCTGATCCGATCGCAACCCTTGTACATTTCTGCTCCTGCAACACAACGACACATGTCCGTACTTTTTGCAGTTGAAACACTGCCACACACGCGCAGGACACGTCTGTGGGATGTGAGACCTTCCGCATCTGTGACACTTATTATCAAACTTATTCTCCCTTGGTTTTACAGGTGCACTACTTCCATGATAGTAGTGTGTTTTCGGCCCGACGCTTCTTTTTGCCGCATCTCTAATCGCCGCCATTTCTCCTGCTTTCTCCTTTCTCGTAAAGGCTTCGTTTTGTTCGTCCGCAGCCTCCCACGTTCTCGCGATGCTTTCTGCTCCTTTGAATGTGAGACCCGTCTCACGCAAAAGACGCTTTCTTAGGTCGCGAACACCCGCAACCAGTTGATCACGCAACGCTTCTGCGTGTATTCTGCCACTGACTGATTTTTTTTAATGCAGTTCCTAAAGTTGAACCGCTCCGCTACTACGTTAACTTTTTTGCTCCAACTGTTCTTTTAGTTTAATCACTCATTTTTCGTATGGCACTGCACTTGGTTTTTCTGGCAACACCATTTTTGAGACTAAACTATACAGTGATGCTCCTTCCAACGTTAATAGCATCACTGTTTTCTTACTGGATTCAACTTCGTTTACATCGAAGAAGATCTCCATCCTCTCCAAGTACTCCTTAATACTTTCCCCCATTACGAAGGGCTCAATCTTTCCAATCAAAGACATTTTGACTTGACTTGACTTGACTTGACTTTTTTCGCTTTATCCTCGTCGCCAACTATTTATTATACGGACTTGTTTCTTGTTCGAATTCTGATCAACGACTGACTCTTTATTACAATGCTTACACATATACTTATGTCTAACTTACATCGATCAATTACACTACGCTTACATATTACTTACATTTCTAAGACACTACAGTTGATTAATAATAATTCTGTTAAACAAACTGTCCATACGGTGCTGGTGAATGAAAGTGTATTAAATTAGTCGCAGTAAAGCTATTGACTCGTTACAGACGTTGTAATTGTACAAGTGCAGAAAAGTAAAGAATCAAACCACCGTCATTTAAACGAGTTTAGCTTGACATATTTTATCGGCTTGGTGAAAGTTTGAAACTTTATACGGCGACACGTAGAAGACACATTTAGGCAAATATGTGCCTTCAGTTGTTCGGTGGCTTGAAGCAACAGCCAGTTGCTTATGTTGGGTTCAAAACGGTATAAAAGTGTCATTTTACGCTGATACCGGTTTAGCAGACTGCAAACTCGCGTGCATAAGGTCACTGCAAGTTGGAGAAACCGAGATGGAAGCGAATGCAGCTTAACAGAGTCCTGTTTCGTCTATTGTCCCGACAGGGAAGCTGTCTCCATTCGTGGGCTGAACGTCAAACTGTCGACAAAAACCGCTCCAGGTTCCGTTCTGGTTAGATCGAGCTCGTGAAATAATATGTGGAAAATCCCCTTCACAAACCATGCCACCAGTTTTGATGAGTGGATCCGCGTGCCGGGTTGCGAAACTTCAGCCCTGTAATCTATGTGCATAAGTTGGCTAAAAAAGTTCTATCCCCGTACGAACGTTGCCCTGTCGTCCATGAGAGTCGGCCAGTACGTCGGTGTGGATATGCAAGATCTTTCCGAGACGGAGTAGGAAAAACACAAACATCAGCCACCCCCGCCGTTAGTTTTACGTTTTATGTGTGACGCCAAACGAAGGACCAGCGGGCGCAGGATAGACCAACGCTCCCAATGGACGCTTCTCGTGAAAGCTGCCTTTTTCGACGCTCCTGACGCCTCCAAAACCCTCAAGGATCCCGACGTCCTCGAGCTAATGAACTGCCAGTGCCGCGGTGCCGTTGGCTTATGATGAGGGTTTCGTGACTGTCACTTTTTTCAAAGCTGCTCAGCCATACTGAACTTCCCGCAAGACCGCCCTTCCCTATTCCTCTCCCACCAGGGGTTTGCGCCGACGTTTTTCCCATCAAATATTGAATCACCGGCCCACCGGGGTGTTTTGCTAGTTTGAAATCACTACAGTCTCAATCTCAATCCATCGCTGCCATAAAACCATTCGTTTACTCGTCTGCCGCACAGTCTGCCACCAGGACCTTACCTTTAAACCCCCCCCCCCCCCTCCTCCCCCATACCCCTCTTCACTTCCTTTTGCTTCGCCGGGTCGGTGCGCGCTCTGGGAGTTCGGGGAAAAGAATTTACAGCATTAAACCGTGAACGTGCAAAAGCCACAAAATGAACCATGATCCGGCCTCGGGATGCCGGCATTTCCAATTTTCCAAAACCCATCCAAGGTGAAAAGGAGGAGGAGACGATACGGTGAAGCATGATTCTAAAATCTAAGGAACGCGAGCGAGCGAATGCCGGGGACGTTTCACGGAGAAATTTTACACCCGACACACACACCCACACACACACACATACATACGTGCCCCCGTAGGAGTCCCGGGCTTTTTCCCACCATCCCCTTCAGTTGGATAGCCCGAGCCACTCGAGGAAAACCGAATCCCAGTGGCATTGGGTGACGCGGTACGGCTGAAGCGGTTTTGGAAGCTACTTAGAGCGGAATTTGAAGGGGAGGGGGGGGGGGGGGGCGTTTTAACTCCGAGCGAACCGTTCTTCAGCTTTCAGTCGGTGGGGCAAGGCGGAGTGTGAATCATTTTGTTCACCCATATATTTTTCTGTAGTTTTGTTTTTTAGCGAAAAAAAAACCCGTGAAAGGCGCACGAAGCAGTGGGTGTGAAGTTGTCGTTTTTTTGTTGTTTCTTTTTTTTTCGCCTTTCTACTGGGAACTCGTGCAGAATGAAGAATGTGGTCCCAAGGAGCCCGCCAGGAGCAGGATCGACCAAAGAAATGGCCGGAAAGAAAGGGTTCGAAGGGTGTGTGGTTTCAGGTTTGATTGATTGCTACCAGGTTTACAAGCAAGGGGGTTGAAACTGAAACATTGGAAGGCTCCGGAGTGGAAAACCCTGCTGTGATGTTTTTGTGTTTTTGCTTTCCGTCAAACCTGCATCGAAAACGTGTGTCTTCCAAACACTTGCCAACCGAGTCATCCTTCGAGTCAGCACCTCATGAGCGGATGGAGGAAGGATAGAAAAAAGATGTTGGGAACGTAAAGCCTCGGGAGAACGGAACCTCCGAATGGCTGGGCAATCGACTGACCGAGTCTGCGGCATTGAAGGGCCCGGATGGGGGGATGGAGTTAGCCAACCGAAGTGTTAATTAGTTGCACATCATTCCCCAGGCACTTGCGATTCCTTCAATGCTGCGAGTTTTCCTGCCGTCCCCCCAAGCGAAGGCTGCTCCATGGTACGGGTATTGGTTGGGACAATTTTCCACGCACATGCAGACACACAGACAGCCGTGCTCCTTGCTGTGCACGATTCGCCATTCGGTTCAATCGGAACGGGGTTTAAATTGTACACGTCTCGCAGCTTATCGAGCTAACGCTGCTCTTGTCGAAAGTGACTCCTATTTTTTGGTCTTTCCTGCCTCCTCCTAACGCCCCCGATTCTTCCCCTTGTCTTTCCCAGTTTGCTGAACCTGGGTCGTGTGTGAAGGACAAACTAGTAGCACACTCTACTATTTCATACACTGAGCGTGCGAGCCGGCTTTCTCCAGCCAGGGTGAAAGGCAAACGCGTTGTAGCGGTGTTCGGGTTCCTAGGAAATAAAATAAAATCAACCTTTTGCCGATCGATTCAGCACCCCACCCTGCTTGCCTGCCATCTTTATGCGGAATGTTGGAGCAATTTGAATTGCACTCCACTCCACGCGCGGCTTTAATTTCGGCAGAACGGAAAATGATCGTACCGATTGCATAACTGTAGGCGCATAAAAGGATTCGAGGTTCGGTTAGGGAAAGGTTATTGCCCTTTAGTAAACCTCGCTGGGAGGAGATTTGGAACGAGGTCTGTCGGGGTGGTTTTTTTTTTATCAATGGATTGGGAGGTTGGGAGTTTCCAACGAACTCTCACACTCGACCGAATACATAAAGCATAAAATGGTGAAATTAAAATGTTGTTGATGGATTGCAAAGCGAACGCCGGTACAGTCGGTCCGTACCTTCCAGCAGGCTAGTAATATGCCGGATCAAATCTGGCACAACTCTTCCTCGCTGCCAATCTTTGCATTCCAATTGATCGTAGTTCGAAGCTCCGACGTCGGCTTCCATCATCAGCTCTCGAGTCGTCGTGGTCCGGTGGGTTTTTCCCAGCCCGGAGGAGGGCATGCCCAAGCCATTCCGCCGGCAAAATGCTTTCGATATTTTGGTTTTCCGCCTCCGTGAGCCACTCGAGACGACTCGAGTACAGTGTGCTCGATGGTAACGAGCCGGAATGCTTTACCCGTGTTCCAGCCCTTCCCAGCCCGGACCGCGGGAAAAAGCCCACTCCTCCCACGCTGCCGGAAGACAAATACGGGTGCATTAGTCACGGGGTTGAAAGATTTACATGCACCTTTCCGCTTTGACCGAGCGCCAGGTACGGCGTGCGCTGGACCGATCCATTTCATTAGGAAAAGGTAGAATTAATTAATTGCGATGTTCGCATGTACGAAAGCGTATCCTACATGCACCGGGTACTCTACAGAATCTCATCAATTTAACAATTTCACCGTTGTGTGGGAATGTGTTTTCCAGTCCTTTTCTTTTCTTCCTGCCTTCGAACAGCTGGCCCACTCGATTTTTCTACCGGAACGTTTCGCTGTTCAGTACAAGCGTCAGAGCTTGTTGCAGGTGATCCCGCTACAAGTGCCTGTTATACACCGCCTCACCCATCCGTTCTCCATCCCCATTGCTCGTCCAAGCGCACCGCCATTCGTGTTCGATAAATCTCATCAGTTTATGGAACATCGCTGGTAAACCGAACATCAACACCTTCTTGCGAACAAGGCACGCTAGGAAACATTCTTGAAACTATGCGCACTTCCTACCGCTCCCGCAGGCTTCGACAAAGGGGTTTCAAACGCGGGGAAGGGAGGGGGGACGAAGTCGTAATAAAATAAAGTAAATTAAAGCATAGTCCCGGCGTTGGCATAGCTCAACGAAGTTGGGTTCGGAAGGAGAAAGTTAGAGAGAGAGAGTGAGTGAGAGGGAGTCGGCGGTAGGTATTTGCATAAACATACTGTAGATAACCCCATGCCGGCCGGTCCCGGGTAGCCTGGTGCTAATAAGACCACAGCGCCAGCCGCAAACCCTACGGCAAGCACAACCTCGCAACTCCTCAGTACCCTGAGGATAGGGCCTGAAGAAAAGTACCAGAAAAGTGCCAGAAGGTAGGGAGACGGGGGCAATTTATTAGAATAAAAAGGGACGCCCGGATAAATAAAGCCGCAGATAACAGGGGAGCGAGCCGTCACGCACCAAACGGAACCCCGCTCTCGCTTAGGCCGCACGGTACGCGTGGGAGTTCGCAGTTCCGCTCGGGAGGCTCTGAAACAACTCGCCCGTCTGTTCGAGTGGTTAGCGCTGACTAGGAACGGGTTCCGGATGTCGGTCGGAAAGAAAAATGCTCTCCAATCGGTTGGTAAATATTTGAAGAGGATAAGGTTTCCCGTAAGTGGTTATTTTTCAGCAACGGTCACTTGATTCTATATGAGCCAGGAGGGGGAAGCGCGTGAGAAATAGCAAGAAAACAAGTATTGGTTAAAGTAAGAATGCAAACGAGAGAGAGAGAGAGAGAGGGACCTACATAAGTAAAAGAAAAAAAACTGGATGATCCAAGGAAGAACCGGAAGGCGCTGGGAATACAAGGACACCCAGGGCTGCGCCTTCCTGATTACGGCAGGGTGTGTAGCTGCCACCGGGATCCATATGTTACGTTCGATGGTCCTCTTGGAAATGAAGTGAACTTCTTCTAGGGCATCGTTATGGCTTTCCTCTGCCACACTCCACTTCCTATCCCTGCGCCGAAATGCTTCGCTTGGAAGTTTACATACTCGCCACGACCGGACACTTACCAGGCAGAACTGGCGTGTGGTGTGTTGGCTTGTTGAAGTTCCTCCCGTTCCGTTCGTGATTTTCGCGCAAAACCTTCACAGGTGTCCGGTGTTGGGATGGAGTTGAAGTGCTTTATCTTCAGCGTGCCAACGATCGTCATCGACAGTGTTCCATTCGTTCTCCATTCTTTCTACTTCCTGTCCTCGGCGCAATTTGGTACACTTCCTGTCCAACTTCCGACGGCTTCCGGCATCAAGCGAGCGAGCTTCCGGAGGCTCCAAGTGCCGCTTCACGTCCAAGCGCAAACGTGTGGAGTGGCACTCGATGGTTCCGCGACCGTTTCCGGAACTCTGGATAGCGACGGGTCCCGTTGCAGCCTTCGCTCTCTTCACACAATCACAAGTCGTAATCCGATCCGCAAGTCGAAATCGCTCCCGGTGCTACACGCGAAAACAATGTAAACACCGTCGAGGAATCATCCCCGCAATGAGGTAGCTGGTGAATATCTGGCACTGGGTGCGAAGTGGCATACAATGTGAGCAATCCTAGTGCCCTGGATGGTTTGCAAACCGTGGGGACGCCTAGGAATGCGTCCAAGTTGCTAAGGACCACCGTAAAAGCTCTCCATACAAAGCGCTAGCCTCGGTTGAAGCAGCCTCAGGATCTCCTTGCGCATGGAAAGTGTCCCGCACCAGGTGGGGGAAGGAAGAGGAACGACTCCTTCTGGAAAGAAAACGTCGAGCAGCCATCTCGTGGCACACAGCCGTAACATTAGCATACAACAATAAACCGCCAACACTGCTGGCACCCCGTGTTTCGCTTTTCTCCGCTTAGCGCGAGCCAACAGATATTAATTAACTCACCGAGCATTGATGTCTTCATTGGGTGACCCTCTCTCCACCCTGAGTGAGATAATAAATGTGAAGTTACGTAACAAACTTCTCTTGGAATCCGTACTCGCCCGGGACAACCGGCGGAATTCAGCGCAGGCAGCGAAATGAAATACTCCAGAGTGGCTACTAATTTCTTGCCACGTCCCTCCCGATTCCTGCTCTGCATTTTAGCGCCCGACCTTCCACGTCGCAGTTTGTGTGGCACAAACACAGAATTTAATATGCGTACGCTGATGCAGGAGGGTGGCGGGGTTCACACAACACCACCTAGCCGTGTTCCTTTCTCCGGCTTCTGGCCGCAAAGATCCACGGAGCAGTCATAGCGATGCGACGACGATGTGGCGAATGAGGACTCATCGCAACGCTTATCAATCCTGGTGGCGCGAAACGCGCGTAAACTATCGTTCAGCAAAAGGTTTACCCCTTTGTGGTTGTGGAAGTTGAGAGATAGTTTACGCCTGACGTTAGCCGGCATTCCGACGTTCGACTGTTGGCTGAAGCTTGCCAGGCTCGGTCCTGCTGCTGCTGTTGCTGCTGCTGTCGGAAGACGACTGTTCGACTGTGATCCACCCGGTATGTCACGCGTTGACTCGGATACGCCAGTGTCGCGTGCTCTGTTTTTCATCGTTGAACCAGTCGGGGTAGTATTTTGACTACCAGGACGGCTTATTATAACCCACATTCCTCCACCAGCGCTCGCCCTCGCGTACCACGTTTATGAGGATGCACAGTAAATGGGAAGGGTGAAGGTGAACCAGTGTACCATCGCACCAGCCAAAGAATTAAGACGATTTCTGGAAGCGGCGGTGACAGGTCGACGACGCTGAAGCTGCAGAGCCTCAGATATCTCCCCTGGTGTCTGGAGCGCTGGTGGAAAATTTAATATTTAAATGCGTGTTGGAAAACATTTTAAATGATCAACGGTACCGGGAACACGACTCCACGCCGGAGGAACTGGGACGCAACGGAGAGAGAAGACCGTGGTTTGCCCGTACGAGCGCTGAAGAGCGTGAAATTCTTCCACTAGGTCGTGCGTGACGATGACTCTTGCCCGGCGGTTCGCTGCGTGGTTTCCCTGGGGCTTGGAAAAACAGACACCGTCCCGTGCTTCCGAATCCACGGTACGTGTTGATATACCCAAGCGCGTGCGTGACGGTTTGGCAGTTCCCGGTGAAGATAAAATGAGCAAATGCCATCGCTTGCGTCATTGATTCAGCCGCCCGATGCCGCTTTTGGCACCAATCTTTCCGGATGGATGACATATTTTCATCCGCGAGAGGTTCAGGGTTGTCTGTGTTTCTCCTGCATTACACAAGTCTTTTTGCAAATTCTGCACTGAAATTGCTCTAAATGCGCCCCTGCGCGTCTAGCTTGGCTTGTCATTGGTGTTTACATTTCATTGCTAGTGCTCTTTTTGGACTAGTGTATGCGATTATTTGAAGGGTTCCAACGCCGGAACTTCGCATGTGTACCGTGGAGCAATGTGAATCTGCGCTTGATGGAAGATCAGCGATTCTTTGCCGTGTCGTTTAACGAACGTACGAGCTGATAATGATAACGTTTAACGAAAATGCAAACCAACATTGCAATTCGTAAATTTAGCTAGCAGCGGCGCACCCCTGCATTTGGCGCCTTAGTGTATGCAATTTGCCATACCCAGGTCGGTTCTTTACGTCCACGAAGCGTTTCAAGGCATACCATTTGCCTACATCTAGGCGTGATGTGCATGTGTGAAGCATTTAAATTGTAAAAAGAAAAACACCGTTTTCAGCCCCCGGCCTTCGTGCGTGCGGACGAATGAAATGACAACGCAAACGCAAAGACCAGCCCGGGCACGGGCGGAAGGAAAAGTTTCTCGAGGAAAAACCAACTCGGCAGCGAAGGCGACCGCTCAAATTATCAATATGCAAAACGATGCCGAGCCGGACAGGGGCAGGGCACCCTTGGCGGAAGCGCACCGGAGCAGGCTCATTAACACACTTTGGCGCAAGATTTACGACGCGCGATAAAAGCGGCCGAAAAACAAACTAACTAACAAGAGCAATAAAGGCGGCGCGTTGGCCCGAAGAGCTGTTGAGTTTGGAGTGGGTGTGGGAGGGCGGGGGGGGATGGTGGAAACTGTAAAAAACACATTAAATTTATCGGCAAAAATCATCATCGCAATATGCTACCGCACTTTCGGGGCCGTTTTCCTGCCGCACGGCCGTTCCCTTCGCCGCGCGATTGTATTGCCTTCACCTTGCCACGGTGCTTCGCTTTCCACGCTGTACTGTACCCCCCCCCCCCTCCCTATCCTCCCCCCCACTGCTATTGATTTTCCGCTCTTCGGCTCGATTTTACACCACTTCCGTTCGATTTCGTTCTCCCAGGTTTGCCTTTTGCCTGGTGTTTCCCGATCGGCCGTGATTTTGCACGCCATTATTCGCTCAAGAATCGGAAGCATCGTTAGTGCGAAGAAACGAAGAATCAACAAGAAGGAAAGCGCACTCGCCACCGCCTACCCCCACCCCCCACCCCCCCCCCCCCCCCCCCCGCTCCACTCCGGCGCGGCAAACAAGTCGTTCTGGGCCGTCTTCGTGAAAAGCACGCCGTTCGATCGGCTAATGGCGAAGGTAAATTTATTGCTGATTAAGCATCGCAGCACGCCATTGCCCAATCGGTCGTTTTCTTGTTCAACCGGCCGAGCGGAAAAGGCGGAAGGCAAAGAAACGAAAGCCCGTGCTCAACGTTTGTGGGGAAAAGGTTAAAGTAAACTTAAACGATCGCCCTGTCGACACACACACACGAAGATGCAGATGCGCTTCCGGAACCGAGCGGGAGCGAGTTCAATTAAGTCGGATTTTCCCCGGGAGCGCTTTGAGGGAGCAAACCGAAACGGGATCGCTCGAAATAAGCGATTTTAGCGAGTGTTTGAGCGAGGAAAATTGATTAAAACACAGATCCGGGCGCGGACGACCACACAATACGTAATGGACATGCACACGCAGGCATGTAAGAGGGAAAGCGAGCGAAAAGCGAATGAAAACCCCGTGGAACCGTGTCGGGAAAGCGTCCATTCGGTTTCTTTTCGAGTTCGGTTCGAGCTGCGCGTGCGAGCCAAAGGACGACGGACGAACGCAGACACCAAAACACACACATAAACATACACACACACAGGTACACACACTAACACACAAATGTACACGGAAAAGGATGAAAGCAAACGCTGCAACGATTTAAACGGACAATGAAACGTGTTCGGAATAGCGATCAGGACTCTGCTCCGGTAACTGCGTGAGCCGGACTATATTACCTCGAGCCCGGAGCGCTTCCCCACAGTTTTCCACTTCATCCCAAAGTTCCGCACCCCTACCCCCTCCCGCCTCCTTTCACTCCTTCTTATGTCGCACGCTTTGTTCATCTTTATTAGAATATTGTTTGTTTTTTTTTTCTCTCCGTCCTCCGCCCCCCCCCCCCTTGTTTCAGCTGCGAAAACGAGCGTGAGTTTTCCAGCACACGTTTTTCCAGCAGTATTATTTTCTGTTCGGGGGGTTTTTTGTTGTTGCTCTCTAACAGATACGCATTGCATTTATGTTTGATGGTTTTTTTTTCGCCCCGTTTATTGTTGCCACTTCGTGTGTACATTTCGCACAACCGAAAGCGTCCGTACACTCGTCGGCCATAGCTCATCGGCCTCCATCTGCTTCGCCTTCAGCCCCGCCCACCCTTCATCTACATCAACCGGGGGCTTCGCGCTTATTTTTAATGTCTCTTTCCGATTTCGGCTGCACGGGGTACTCATGCCGAGCACATGCACAAGGTGGCTTACAAATTTTCCCCGCTCGCGTGCGCTTTCCAAACACACCTCGCACCTCGTGTGCGCCTCGCGCGCGTGTGTCGGGTTTTACTGGCCATTTGGTTTTTTTGTTTCGTTTGTTTTGTTACTCCTTTTTTTTCCCGCTTGCACTTTCCGTATTGTTCGCCGCCTAATTGCCTCGTTCATTTTACCTTCCTTTTATGGCAGCAGCACCAGCAGCAGCAGCAGCAGCATGCTCCGGACAGTTTGCCTTTTCCTGTTCACGGAGTGTGCCGTTTCCTGAGCGTGGGAAAACGAAGTGCAGCGCCCTGTCTACGGGGATGACGAAGGGAAGCGAAGGGGATAAACAAAGCAAAAACGAAAGGAAAATGAACAGCTGAAGCTGCCCCGACACGAGCACGCACGAGTCGCTTTCCTTCGACTGTCGGGCGCAGCTTCTGTGGTGGCGGTTGACGTTGGATTTTTGTTTTTTTTTTTTGTTTGTATCCTGGCTGTTTTCTTTCATGCATGTCTGTGTCGCACGGTATTGGTCGTTTTTAATGTCATCCTCTACGCGATTATTACGCAAAACGACACGCCTTTTACAACACGCACCCCAGTTCCGCCGGTTCGCCATTCTTTTGCGCGGAACTGAGCCTTAGAAGGGTGCAACTGTCACCCGATGACAGCTGTCAAACGCGTACGCATCAACGCTGAACCCGCATGACGTTTCTGTAAGCCCTCCTTGCGAGCACGGCTCACCAATTCTGCTACGAACAAGCTGTTCAGCTAATAAACCGCCCGCGTTATGCCGCCCTGTGGAACGTTGCTGTTCTGTTGCATCCAGGTTCCACCAGATTGCTACCGTCAACATGCGGCTTAATCGCGTCATCCGTTCCTGCTCGGAAACGCGCAAAAGCTGCACATCCTGGGAAGGGACATATTACGCGTGCAGTCAATGTTGTCGGCAAAGTTGTCGTACGGCATGCCGGAGCGATACAAAAAAAAAACGCCCCCACCCGGGCGTCCATATACCAAGATAATCATTCGTCAGCCTTGCATCCGGCATCCTGGCAGCTGCTGCTCCATGTTGTGCACATATTCTACTAGCGGCCATTACACACACGGCGGGTAGCGATTTTTGGGAACATCGAAAATCGACATCGGTGGCCGGTGGTGTTGTGCTTTTGCCTTTTGCCATCATCCCAGGGCAGATTCTACCAGCTCCTGACGTTTGTGGCAAAGGACAAGGATTTCCACTGGATGGTCATGAATTTTAAATTATTTCATTTTCCGATGGAAAACGGAGAAAAAGGACAACTAGGGGCAGTAGAAACATTGCTCCTGCTGCTCTTCCAACCTGGCTGATCGATCCACAAGCGAGTTTGCGGTGCAGAGAACGTTCGATGGAGTCGGGCGTGCTCTTATCGGATAGCGGCATTATGTAAGTGGAGAGCTAAACAAATTTATTTTGGCTAGTGGTTGTGGCGTATGCTCCTGGCACAGTGTGACGAAATCAGAAAACGTACCCCCCCCCACCGTCCCCCCTTCGCAGCCACCGGTTCCTTTCTCCTGCCAAGGCTTCGCCGCCGTCAAGTTTATCGCTGTCCCTCCCATCCTACACGCTAGCCTATCAAAACTTCATCTTGCTCGTTGTCGCCCGCGTGCCTAGAATGGAGCCCCGCTCTTCTCCTTCCCTCTGCGACCTTGAGGTCCGCGGTATATGGCCCAACAAGGCGGGGAAATAAATATTCAATGCACGAATACAACTTAGGAGGAAATTTGGGTGATTCCAGCCCCGGATCGCCCATCAGCATCGCAGATCGTTTGCTGAAATAATCCACCGGGGAATCACAGGGAAAGAGAAGAAGAAGAAAAAGAAATAGAAAGAAAAAGTGCCTGTATCACACACCCACACGCGCGCCCACTCCCGGAGTTAGGGAATGGAAAGCATGGAACGAAACCGGAACTTAACGAAAAGCTCAACATTTCTTTAAGGAATGTACGCGAAATATGCAAACTATGGCGGTCCCTATGTTTCCTTCTCTTCTTTGGAGGAAATAAAAAATAAAAACTTCCGACAGGTTAGCAGAGGGAAATTCGCAGCATTTTCCTGCTGGCAGCACCAATGCCGGGATCCCTGTGTGTTAGAGTATTGAAGAGAAGTGCCGTTCGTTTTGTTTTGACAGTGATTTTGAACCGTGTAAAAGGCACAGCACGCATTTTGCATCAAACATGTGGAAATACATCAGGGGAAGGAAAACACAAAACAATGCCCAGAAGTGGCGAGCAAGCGGAAAGCAACAAAGATGGCGGAGGGGCCCCTACAAAAAATAAAACGTTTTGAAGGTGCATCGAAGGCTGCGGGCTAATTCTAGGTTACTTTCTAGCGAGGATAGCGAAATAAAAGACGGTACAGAGAACGCAAAAACATTCAAATGCCACCGATAGCAGCCGCTTCATGCCTTACCCGCTCGCACCTTCTCCCCTTACAAGCATGCGAAAGTTTGCTCACAATCACGGTAATTGCATTGTAATGTATAGGAAAACAATTGATTTGATGTGTAGACAAAAGCTGTGTAAGCGCAACGTTGGAAGAAAGGAAGGGGGAGGAGTTGTTTGGGTCGGTCTCGGGTCGGAATCAGCATTTCAAGCTGAGCGTGATTCGATTTCCTAACCCCAGAGTCTTCCTGTGCATAGTTAAGGTATCGGTAGAAGGGTCGTATCCATCGCTAACATTTTTTTGAACAAGACGAAATACGGACCCAGAGAGAACAGCATTACGGAGTAGGTGGGAAAAAAATCAAACGCAAGCAATTTTGAAACATCCTTTATGTGTTCTTACACATCGGATTGTTTACTCTTTTTCTTTTCAGTTTTTCACAAATTAGCTAACCATCGCTACCGTCCAGCAAAGCTACCATCGTGATTTGTGATCAATTTGATTCGTATCCATCGGTCCAGGATTCCCACATCTGCCATCCACACAAAGCATATTCACTCACATTTCAACATTCTTCGCTTTACCTTGAAGTTGCTTTTTCACGCAGGAAACTGCAGCACAGATCCGGATGCTTATGACGTAAGATTTCCGTAAGACCTTTCTTTAAACCTTTGACACTGTTAACATCATTTAAAAAACATACTAACAAAACAAAAATAAACTACCGGACTGTCAAACTACGAGAGTCAGGACCATCCAGTGATTTCGATTTCGGTCAACCCAGCAGAAGAAGAACCAAAAACCGTATGCTCTTGAGCAAATGTGTTGGCGCGGCTAAAGTTAACTTGGTGAACTTGCGTTACGCGAGTTGCGCCTGGGAGGGTATGCAACAGGCAGTACACTCATGTGTCCCGGCTATTTGGTGTTACTTTTGGGCTGCCCAGTGCGTTACGCCGTATTCAAACCAATTGATTTAAATTTAAGTTCAACCACTTAACAACCAACATTTTTGCATGCAGTAAACCTTACAGTGAGATATATGTTGTTGATGTATAAAAAATTGTGTTTGTTTAATAAGAGTTTTTCATGTGTTCAATCCAAAAAAGCGGTAAGTTAATGTATGATAAGTACCATTGCTTGCTTTTATTTTAGGGACATGCGGACACCGATAGAGTTCACACTCCAATTGCGACGCCGATATAATTTGTATCCTTTGTTCCCTGCCCTGGTCTTGCAAAAGCTAATCCGCGAAAAGGCTTAGGCCGTCATTGGGTAAGCTAAACTGAAGCCGAAAAATTTAATTTAATTAATTCATAAATGTTTTTATTCAGCACAGCGACCACACAAAACCAGACCAGTACGACCAGAAAAACATCCGGCGGTGCGTGTACGCTGCCCTCAACGAGCTGATGGTCATGAAGATCATCTCGAAGGAGAAGAAGGATATTCGCTGACACGTGCTGCCGACCACCAACACCCAGCAGGAGTGCAAGGAGCTGAAAAAAGGGAACGAGAAGGCCCGACGGCAGATTGAGGTGAAGGAGCAGCAGTGGTGCAGCAGTACGTTGCGCCGAAATCGTTGATGGCTCGCATTAAGGCGAATGAAAAGTGCGGCCTGTATTTCTAATGATAAATCTGAATATAAATTTGAAGATACTTTCGAGATGGAAAAATATGGATTTCGGTGGAAAAATACATCGACGCTTACGGGCTTGGATTGGAAAACGATGACTGGTAGATGAGTTCCTACCAGGGGCAGGACAATGAGGACAGTTTATCAACACAGGAAATGTTCGGATTCAATTGTCAAAATTATGTTTATGCCGAATGTTTCAAAGAATGTTTCAATGTGAAGAAGTGAGAGCAGAGTCTCTCCGTCATAAGATACACAAAGATCGATAGTTATGCAATTGAAGGTAATTAGTTTGTGTACTTTCTGGTGTATTCGAAAAACGACTATCTAAATTATGCGCTTTTAGTTCCTGTATCGGTGGCGAAGCAGTGTTCTACCCATTCGATTCTTTCTCATACGACCAAGCATCAGTCTGCGCTTGCAAACAGCTTTCTGGCACGAACCAGACTTTTTTTTGCGTTTAAGGATAAACAATGACAATGTTTCCGTACCGACTGGCGTACTGGAAACGCATAAGCCTAACTGGTCAAAAATTATAAAAAACAAACTACATGATTTAACAACCGGACATCCGATCGGGACGAGGGGAATATGCAACTATCTCAGGAAGGGGATAGGTTCCTCCCGCCCCCTGCAACAGAGCGCAAAATCGTTTAAAATATGCAAAACGTAAAAAATGGCCACAACCAATCTCCAATCGATCGTTTAGTTACGAGGGAGCGCGCGGTACACTGAGAGTACGAATCAGTTGGAAATTAATCGTCTTCATCGCCTTCAAGCTTCATATCGTCATCCAACATGTCGTTTGTGGTGTCGTTGAATCCGAACATTTCCTGTGTTGATAAACTGTCCTCATTGTCCTGCCCCTGGTAGGAACTCATCTACCAGTCATCGTTTTCCAATCCAAGCCCATAAGTGTCGATGTATTTTTCCACCGAAATCCATATTTTTCCATCTCGAAAGTATCTTCAAATTTATATTCAGATTTATCATTAGAAATACAGGCCGCACTTTTCATTCGCCTTAATGCGAGCCATCAACGATTTCGGCGCCACGTACTGCTGCACCACTGCTGATCCTTCACCTCAATCTGCCGTCGGGCCTTCTCGTTCCCTTTTTTCAGCTCCTTGCACTCCTGCTGGGTGCTGGTGGTCGGCAGCCCATGTCAGCGAATGTCCTTCTTCTCCTTCGAGATGATCTTCATGACCATCAGCTCGTTGAGGGCAGCGTACACGCACCGCCGGATGTTTTTCTGGTCGTACTGGTCTGGTTTTGTGTGGTCGCTGTGCTGAATAAAAACATTTATGAATTAATTAAATTAAATTTTTCGGCTTCAGTTTAGCTTACCCATTGACGGTCTAAGCCTTTTCGCGGATTAGCTTTTGCAAGACCAGGGCAGGGAACAAAGGATACAAATTATATCGGCGTCGCAATTGGAGTGTGAACTCTATCGGTGTCCGCATGTCCCTAAAATAAAAGCAAGCAATGGTACTTATCATACATTAACTTACCGCTTTTTTGGATTGAGCACATGAAAAACTCTTATTAAACAAACACAATTTTTTATACATCAACAACATATATCTCACTGTAAGGTTTACTGCATGCAAAAATGTTGGTTGTTAAGTGGTTGAACTTAAATTTAAATCAATTGGTTTGAATACGGCGTAACGCACTGGGCTGCCCAAAAGTAACACCAAATAGCCGGGACACATGAGTGTACTGCCTGTTGCATACCCTCCCAGGCGCAACTCGTGTAACGCAAGGTCACCAAGTTAACTTTAGCCGGAGCGCCTAAAGTTATGCAGTAACAGGCAACCTTGCAAACTTGATTACAAACCTTCAGGCGTTCCTGACAGGGCCTCTGATTACAGATGAGCTGCATTGCTGGCAGAAGAAGAGCCGCGAGGGGAAACGGCAAAGAAACTACGGTCGATCGATTGGAGGATGTTATCTCTATAGGAAGCAGTTCGGCAAAACAAATGCAACGGCAAATGACGGGAGGAATGAGCCCAACAAGGTAGAATACAACGGAATGCATCACAGAATGGGTTCGGGTCCGGAAACAATGCGCTTGCCGATTTCGGGGAAAGGGGTAACCACATTGCTCCGAACGTTCGTTGCCTCTAAACGTTCATAAATTGCGGTGCATCTGCCAGCCCGCCCTCGGTACCGGTCCGTTCGTAGACCGGCGTTACCGCAATGGAGAATAAAATCAAACCGTGATCGTGTTACGGTCACGGAGCGGACACGGCACCGCAGGCCGCAGGGGATAACGCAGGCCGAGGTCGAGGTTACTATTTGATCGCACAATGGTAATGTACCTGGTTGGCGATACAGTTATGCACCGATTTTACCTTCATCAGCACGTTCATTGCTGTGCTCGGAGAGCGCTTTGAGTACAGAACAGGTGGGCCCCATCGATGAATCAAACCAAATGAATAAGTTTAAACAGGTTTCTGATTTCTTTTTTCCCCACAGAAACAAACGTTCCTCGAGGCGGGCAAGCGTCGAACGCATTCGCTTCAGTTTTATTAACTCTTCCCAGCACGAGCTCGAGTCGGCGTGTTCGTTTTCCACCGAATTCCGTCCAACATTTAAAAAAAAGCCAAGCTTGGAGCTCACTCGCCAAAACAGGACCAGCGTTTCATTTGCGCTGGTCGAACCAGAAGCCAGTAAAAACGGAATTAACCGAACAAAAAATAAAACACCAGCATACACACATACACACAACCACACGCACTCCCGGGAAATTGTGGATGAGTGGGAAAATTGGATGCCAAATTAATAGCCCGGAAAATGGGAAAGCTAACTAAATCTTGGCAGCATGCTCCGGAACAGTTGCAGCTTCCCATCTGGCCCGTTCGGTCGGAAATACAAAATAAAAACGATCAAACGAGTGGCTGCGGGCAGGAAGGGGTGGGGGAACATTAAAGCCCCTTAGCGAAACTTCACTCATCAAACGCGGGGCATCGTCAAGCCAGACGCGGAGGGTTTTGGGAGATATTTTTTCAGGTGCCCATTCGTTGCTGGCTGGTTTCGCTGCGGAATGAATGAATTAAAACCGCTCTCGAAACAAAGAATAGGACTAATGGTCTGAAGAACCGCCGTCTTTGCTTTGTCTTTCTGCAATAAATGGCTGTGGCTCGGCCCTAGTCGTGCCGGAAAAGGTCTCCGATACCAATCATCACCCACGGGAAATGGCGGAAAGGAGGGACAACATGAAGATACGGCGAGAGCCAGGGCGGGATGGGACATATCAATAAACATGGAAAAATCACGCCATCGAATGGGAAGCCATTACGAAGTCGTTAGGTTTTCGCCTGGTCGCCGTTTGCAGTTGTTCCCATTACTTCGGAGGGGCAGGAGGTTCCGCTGGTGGCCTTGGCCGTTTCTCTGTCAATCTCAGCCAGCCAACCGCAGCCTCCTGGGTTCCTGGCGGACCTTCCTCATGTCCTCCATCCTCCCCAGAATGCCCTGTGAAATGAGAGCGTCGCCATTCATTAAAACTGCCAAAAAACGGCGACATCCCCTTGCTAACGCAAGGCAGCTGCTTGCTGAAACGCCTCCCCGCAAACGCATCCGGTTCCGTCCCGGGTGTCCGGCTTTAATCTTTCCCTCTCTCCCTCCACCCTCGCTCCTCTCGCTCAACGTGCGGCGAATGGGACGCGCAAGAAGGTGAAAATCAAACGAAACGCGCGGCATCGTGGCATCGGTAAATAAGGTTTTTTCGAGCGCACGTCTCGTGGAAAGTGCGCCAAATGAAATTTGGAGGAACACACAGCAAAAACTGGCCATCTGGCGGGGAAACATGAACGAAAAAAGCAAACGAACCGAAAATGGGGAAAACCTGAAAACAATCAAAGAGCGGAAAATAAAACCGTACGATGTTTTTTTTTTTTGTTTTCGTTGCGCGTTACGGCCTTCCGCCTCCGGGAGAGCATTAACCGAAAAAGAAAAAAAAGGGAACAAGAAGGAAAATCTAGCACGGTCTTCCAATGGTTGGCTCGGACCATACTGGCAGGTTGTTTTTTTCCTTCGATTGTTTTTTTTTTCGTCTTTCTGTTGCTATAAATTTAGGTGAATTTTTCGTCGCGTGCTGAAAACCGTCGTGGATCGAGGGGAACGTGGGGACAGGAAATCGTACGGCAAGTGAAACGGCAGTCGCATTGTCCTGCTCCGGCGACCCGTAACAGTAACGGAGCCGTACGGCGAACGCCGCGGTGAAAATGGAGGCGCCCGGTCCGCCACGAAAAACCTCGAAAAATCTCGCGTACCTAAACCGTGGGAATTTCGCTTCGGTGGCATTTTATACTGGAGTACCATAAAGTAATTAACGTGGTGATAATTAAGTTTTGCCCTCGGCAAGCCATCACTCCTCCCTTGTCGCCTTCCTCCTCCTACCTCTAAGCCACTCGGTCACCGCAACAGCACCGAGGTGGTTTTTGCAAAGCAAAAACGAGGGAAGAAAGGTGGAAAATCCGGAATCGCCGGTTAAGAGGAGGAAGGGGAAGCCTCACATGCGTGCCGGCCGGGTTCCGGTCCGAGGCTCGCCGCCATTAAGTTAGGAATCAAACCGTCCGGCCCGGCCCTGAATGTTGCTCGATGAAATGGGCACCGTCGGACTCTTTCCTTTCCCCTTTTCTCTGGAACCAATTTTGTGGACACATTTCGCTTTTCCCCCGGTATGGCCGTGTTATTTTAATTTTTTTTTTCACGGGGAACAATTTGCTCGGGTTCAGCATCGCCAAACGACACCTTTGACGGCCATTACCGATCGCAGCCAATTCGCGCCGGTGCCGTCAAGTGTGAAATTCCAAATGAGCCGTCCGATCCAGAGTCGTCAATGTCGAGCGCGTTGGTAGTGGGGGTGGTTTTTGATGGCATTATGCTCCTTCCGGTTGATGTTTTTGGCCAACCCAGGTGCTGCTGCCTATGGAGCAACAGTCCACTGGTGACTGGCGGCACGTTTCGGCGTGGTTTTAGCCGTTTGCCGAACGCTTTGACCTGTTCAGCACCACCTCGTTTTAATTCGGTATTATTTTGACCTTCCTGTGCTGTTGATTTGCTTTGCGCTGGGTACCTGCAGAGATCATTTTAATGTACAAACCGTTAGGTGGTCGTTTAAAACAACCAGCCTTCTAAGAAAAGTATAACGTGTGTTTCAAGTGAGAGGTTCTTAAGCATAACCTCCAAAGTTGGATCTACAATATTTTCCTATTTGCCAAGCAAGGTAGGGTCCCAGGTTATTTTTGGTGAAACTGATTTAAGAAACGGTGTGGGGGGATGCAAATTAGCAAACAGAATAAACTAGCTTTTTTTTAGAAATTTTCCACTTGCAACCGTGTGATGTGATGCTCTCGGATGAACCTTTGGAGTGTTTAAATAGTAGGCTGGTCATGGCACTAAACATGCATTTAGTCGACTGTGTTAACTTTGCTTGAACAGATTAAGAGGCTTCAGCTGCAGCGGTATACTTTCATTTAATTAATATCTAGCTTTTTGAAAAAAATATAAATGAAATACACTGGGGTTTGCAGTTGAACTTACCCTAGGCAGTCAAGCAATCGGTCGCAGATGAATGGCTTGAAATGTTAACGCTAAGTTTCCTTCAAAAAAGAAGAAGAAAAAAAAACAGATAACAAAACGCTTGCAACAGCGACACGCGGCAAGAATAGTTTTCCTGGAAGAAACGGCGACCTGAGTTGAGCGGTAGCAATTAAAATTAGTTCATCAAACAGCTTCATTCATTCGTGCGCCCTTGCATCGCACGCAGCGCCCTGAAGGTGAATCGGATGTGCCACACCTTCTTACGCCAACCTCCTTTCCAACCTTCCACCCCCCCCCCCCCCCTTACCACTGGAAGGACTCGACCGGCTCCGGTTGGACGGTGCGCCAGGAAAACTTTATCGCGCCTCGCACTGATGCATCACCGGAGGGGTTTCTTTGCCGGAAAGCGCAAAGCGCGACTTTAGTACCAATTTTCTTCACTTTTACATTTCGCTGCAGCTAAATCACTCATCCCGCACCGTCGGCAGCTGCATTTCCCCATCGGAAACTGGGACCTTCTTGCCGATATCAAAGCGGTTGCAAGTTTTCGGAAAACTGATTAACGTCGCACTACATAATTATGAAAATAACCGTCTTTTCATTGCTGACGAGTGCAAGTGAATATTCTTCGCCAAACGGCTGGGCTTCAGCGTTTTGCTAGCTCCCGGTCACCGCCCTACGCCACCTTGTGCTACTTTTCCCCTCTGTCCTCATTAATTTTTCCGGTCAGGATTATTCAAAACTGGCTCAGTGCTTGCTTGGCTGTCCGATGGAACTGATCCTGTCAGCACGATCTACCGGAAGGGAAGAGGAGAGGGTAAGCGTTGGTAAAAACTTGAAAGACATTCAATTTAAATTCGCCAAACGAGCAAAACGCTCAGCGCCGTGCGCCGGGAGCACACTTTGCGCGATGATGCCGTTGTGCCCATCAAGTACGAACAGCCAATAAGCAGGGGGCAGGGGAGACGAGGCAAGTGGTACGCTCGGGAAGTCTTTTTCAATAAATCCAATTATGCCTTCCCAGCCTTTTCGCTGGTCAAACAACAAGGGCTACTTTAGAGCACCCAGTAACGTACGATCCAGCAGCAGCATCAGCAGCAGCAGCATCACCCGGAAGTTGGAAACGGTTGGAACGAACGGTGAAGCAGCACTGAGCCGCGGATTGGGGCTGCTGTGAGTGAGTAGCCAACCATCCATCGGCAGCCGTCACAGTTTGACAGACTGTTTTCCACTTTACGATTGATGGAATGGCAGGGGTAGGATTTTTTTTTCTCTCAAATATGCCACCATTGTGCAGGCGCGTGTAACAACGATGCAAATCGATTCATTTTTGTTTACTATTTCGGCAAAAAAACAAAAACAAAATAAACATGTACAGGACCTTGTACGTGGGTATTAACTAAGCATAACCATCTGTCCAAGCGCCTGAAGGTATGCAATACACGACGCACGCTAACTGTATGTCATCGCGCAAAAGGGTCAAAGGTAACTGCCGCATGCGTTACGTAGAGAAGAACGCAGGCAATCAGCAAGGCTTTGTTTCGTCCGAAGGATGTTCGCAAATTTTAACGTGCATCGAAGGAATGAAATTCACCGGGATCAATGAGCGCTGGAACAAACTCAACCGAATCCGCCAGATGTTGCGTACCGTTCCATCTCCCGAAGTGCACCGCCGAAGCATATTAAACACTAACGATCCCAGCGGTGATTGTTTGACCCAGTTTACCAACTGCCTGAAGTGTAGCAAGCGTTGTAAAGCAAGCACCCGGATAGCAGGGTAGCAGTGATACCGATGTTAAAAAGAAAGGCCAAACAGATTTTACAACAACCGGCTCCTGGTGGGAGCATTCGGGCTTAAACCGACGTGCGCCTGTCCTGTAACACCGAGCACCGAGCTGACGTACTATCATGGATCGCACCGACGAAAAAAAATATTTCCGCGCTCGACATAACGATTTGGTCCTCAACGGTGTTGCTGACAGGGGCGGGGTGTGGATCCACACACACAAACGGTGGATCGCAAAGAACCGATGAAGGACGGAGGAGTGCATTCGATTTTTCTCACCCACGGTATGCGCCACGGCATGGAGGCTCGCTATTCTTTTCCATCGAAGGGACAGGATTATCGTCAAGTTTCATCTCCGCCGCCTTTGATCTGACACTGATTGTGGCGTGCTTTTTACTGGATGGCATAAGCGCAACGGCTTTAGATGAGGTTGTTGTTTTGATGGACGGTGATCTAGGGATGGAGAAAAACGAGGAACGTTGCGGCGTGATTGACAGCGCGTGAATACAGTAGGACGTAAGAGTTACCCAGATTTTCTCGATTGCTTTGTTCCTCTGTTGATGTGTTGCTTCGATAACAGTGCGTTAGATGTGAATGTTTTGAACTTGAACATCGATTCAATTCAATTCCGCGCTTAACATCATCAAGCAGGTGATCATTTGTTTTTGTGTGTGTTAAAATTCATCCTTCCATCTCTTCAAAGACCAGGCGCCTCCATCAGCAAAGCTACCCGGCGCCTCCATTGGACAATCTTTCTCAGGCAGCGATCAATATGGAGACCCACCAGTTGCGACCGCAGCACCCTAGACCACAGCACCAGCATAGGGGGGAAAGTTTCCACTTATTTGTGGTGCTTCCGTTCGGAAAATTCTTCAAGCAAAACGTTTTCGGGCCATTTGGATGCCCAACGAGCGCGTTCCAGGCGCTCCAAAATTCGCCTGCCCGCATCTAATTTTGGAGGTGAAAGCGCTAGCTCATTTGGCCACAATATTTCTTTTCATTTGCAAACCGTTTTGAGCACAAAATGGTTTCACCCGAAACGACACACATATTGCTCGCCGTCGCCACCGTTCCGAGGCGGTGCCGGTGAAGATATCCAGCCCAGAGCTCCGGCCTATGTAGGGCGGGCTCCTCCGAGGGCGTTTCCCGGTGACGGGCCGACGACGGCCTTATGATTCAGAACGATTGCTCTCCCCACGTTCCCCCAAAAAGAGCGTACCTATTAAGGGACCAAACGAGCCCTCAAATGTGGACGAGCATGATAATGGACATAAATTGAAACGCGTATCGGGGCCGGCCTGGCCATCGGGTAGCAGCACCGCTCACAAAAAAGGGCGAGAGAAAAAGAAAAGCAAATGAAAACAGAACGCGTCCCCAAACGCTCCTGGGACGCAGCGAAAGAACTACAACGAAAAGAAAACAATAAAGCAACCAGCACCGGAGGGCCGGACGAACGGAGAAAACTGTTCCACGAAGATGACATCGTTGATCTTCTCGCCAGCGATTTTGATCTCCGTTTGCTCCGTGACAGCGGTAGTGGTTTCTCAAGCCCAGCAGGAGCAGGCAAGAAAAAAAAACAACGAAGAATCAAACTGAAAGAAGGAAATAAGAACACCAAAATGTGAATCAAAAAGGAACAATCTTACAGGAAAGTATGACATGGTGGACGAAAAAGTAGCAGCCGCGCCTAATGCGCCTCGACAAAAAGAAGAAGAAAAAAAACAGTAGCTCCGGTGCCGGCAGCACCGTTAGTTTCACTCACACGGTAGCTCCACGCTGTGGCACGAGATTTCCTACTTTTTGGCACCGTGGCCATGTTGTGTTTTTCATCACCATCGCCATCATCATCAGCAGCGAGCGAAAGTGGCAGCGACATCACATCATAATTATCATTATAAGGCTGATCGTCGTGCAGCTTGCCATTTCATCGTGCCGTCGCCATTGTCATTGCCGTCGAAAGTTTTATTTTTTTATTTCCATCTTTTCCCCCTGTGCTTGTGTGCCGTTGTTTGTGTACATTTCTATCACTGGGGAATGTGGAGTCAGGCAAAGGAACTTAAATAAAATAAAGAAGGAAAAAACACATGAAAACCAGAAGAGGCAAAAACCGCAAACGCAACACAGAAGATCACACCGGTTATTGGTCAATCGTTTGACGGTGAGGGAAAATCGGCATTTTATTTATGCCTTCATCTCGCCATCGAACGGGTCTCATCTGTAGCTGATGTCCGCCGTCGCAATCATTATTATGATGATGAAAAACTCAGCTGTGCTGTGACAATGCACAGCAGAGAGGGTGAACGTGGAGAAAAACCGTGTTAGCATATTAGGCAGCATATTTCAGGGTGTTTGGAGGCTTCTGCGAATTACACTTTAAGTCCGGTCTAACACCCAACGCGCGATCACTCATTTCAAAGTCGCTTTTGCAGTACTGGCCTAAAGCAAGAAAACAAGCAAAGAAAGTGCAGTTCTACTGAAAAATAACCCTTTGGCAATGCTTCGTCCAAATCAACTTGGTCTAGCCTAGTTGATAGTAAATCCTTCGTACTGGGGGAGGTCCGGTCTGAATTCGAACCCACGCCATCGTGGGTCATGTTTGAGCCGACGTACGCGCTCGGCTATTCCGGACCATCTTTGGAAATTATGACTTTAAGCTGAATTATTTCGCTTTATTTTATGTACTTACGTATATTAACCCGGTTACTAGGGGATATAAACGCATATTCCTAGTTGTCAAACGACCCTCCCTGCACCAAATACAGCACAGGTTTTAATTTTATCTAACAAGTAAATGCAAGTTCTGTTGGCCACTCTAATACGAATGCAAAACATGCTATAAACGCTGCAATCTATTGATAGTACTGTAATTAAATGCTAAGATACGCAATGCGGTAGGAAAGACTGCGTAACGCAGAGACAAAAGATGATGCGTTAGAGACGAAAAGTTTGGGGCAACGGTTGTAAACATACGATCGAAAATGTTGACATTGCACTGCCAGTAATAAATCGCCAGTTGTAACAAAGATGCATGGGTTCTCACAACAACAACAAAAAAAAAGGAATACAAAAACGTCCCGAACCTTGCGTACTCATGACGGATGGACTGGCCGTTTTTTGCTGGTCTAATGGCACGATGCTCGGTTTGCGGAGGGTGGTGAAAAATGAGTTTCGCCCGACAAAACAATGACCAACCCGGGTCGAGGCTCAAAGTATACGTCACTAAAACGAAATGGAAACACGGTTCACCGGAACGATCCCTACGATTACGCTGCGGTTGTTGTGATGGGCAGGAACTCGAAGAAAGCAAATGCACAAACAATCCGAGAAAGAGAGACATCAAGGGCATCGACGTGCCGACACAGAGAAATTGTTTTCGACGAAAAGGGAAGGGCACACACACACACACACAAATAGGAAGAAAAAATACAATAAAACGCCGCAAAAGAGGACTCGCAAGCGCACCGGAATGGGCTATCAAAAGGGATGATGAGTGAATTAGTCGGCGACCGATAAAAAAGCGATACGATAAGATGACGTTGATAAGGTGCTGAAAGCTCTACGGAACGCCCCTCCTCCCTTTTCGCTTTCCACTTTGGGCGTTGCCTCCTTCCCTGGCAGCTCTAGAGCGATGGACCATTAACGAAAGGAAAATACCGGCAAAAAAAAAGGAAATAGAACAAAACGATGGCACCGTTTTAGCTGGACATCAGTGTCCTCGGTCTACCACTGCGACTGTACATCCCATCTCCTTCGCTATTTGTCCCCTCATGCATGTGTATGTGTGTGTGTGCGTGTACTTTCCAGAGGCCAGAATGAGAAAATTGAAACCGAAAAAGAAACGGATGGTAACATCTTGACGGGCATTTATTTAAATTACTTTGACCTTTTTGGTCGATTTTTTACCCCCCGGCTCCGTTTTGGTTTTCCACTCCCTTCCTCCTTGTATCCACGGGAGTCCATTCGGCGGCTTTTTGTCACCAACCCGCGACCCCCCCCCCCCCCCCTTTCTCCTACACCTACAATGGAACATGTCGTCCGTTCGTCCGTTGGATCAATTCACCGACAGTCAATTCGAATGCGGATGGATCATCATCATGGCAACTGGCGCAAAAATAATGAGAGTAATACTGCAAATAATGAGACGAAAGGCAGAGCGCGCGCCCGGGCGGGGTAATCATTTGGCGGATAATAAAAAGGAAAATCTCCCACGCCACAAGCTACCATCCACCGCCAGCACCATCACCTTCCGCGCCTTTGAAGGGCCGGATGCGGGCTCGTGGTTCGCCTCGTTATAAATGACACTCGAAACGGAAGATATCTTTTGTTCTGTATCATTGCCACCATTCGTTTTGTTTCATTCGCCAACCTTCAAGCACTGAGTGTTTTTTTTTTATTTTGGTTGGTGTTCGTACTTTTTTTGCTGGTTTCCACTCTGCTGGAAGATCGTTTCCGTCTCGCCTAACCGACGACAGTTTTTCAACCACTTATCTTCATTTCTCACGCATTTTCCCGGCCACCATTGTCGTCACCTAGTTCCGTTCGTCACCACGTGCCTACAATGCAGGAAAATGGTGTGTGTTTTTTTTTTCTTTACTCAGCTCCAGACAGGGAATGGAAAATGCCGGTGGCCATTTTCGTCGAACTGTGTCAATAATGGGCGAGGAAAGAAAAGACACAAAAAAAAAACCGAGATTTGGCTCGAGAATCGAGGGAAATCCTTCCGTGTCGCAGGAGAAGGGGCGTTCGGGTGGATAGAATCTTGCAGCCGTGTGAATGGAAATAAATTCGTTAAAAGAATCCCAGATAATTCGCCGCGAAAGTGTAGCACGGTTGCTTTACTGCGCACTTAAAAATTTGCGGAACGTCCCTGGCTGAGGGGTTTTGGAAAATAATTAATCTTCCCTGTCATTCGAATGGCGACGGGAGAAAGATGAGAGTGGCCTCGGGGAGCGGGGAAGCGACGAATAAGGCGGGACGGAAAGGAGGGCGTGCAAAGCTGCTTGCAAGGGCTGCCGTTTTCCGCGGAAGTTTGCCGCTATTGTAAGGAATGAATTCTATGAAGCGAATCAAGTGCTGCATTATGCAAAGTGCCTCAATGCCATTGAATAAGGGCGAACGAGGGCTGCCGGTAATCTGGACACTGATGAATATGAATATTAAGGATAAATCAACTATCGTTCAACTGAGGCCCGCGAAATTATCGACTGCTCATGGTCGAATTGTGTCGTAAGAGGAAAAAAACATTCCATTTATTCCACTGCTATAATCCATCGTCCTTCAATTAGTCGGAATCAATGGCGAAGGCGAATACGTGGAGTTGCGTCAATTGACAAATTCCTAACTATCACCTCTTGACTCCCAAAGAAACTTCTTTCCTTCACATTCACCCACGTTTGCACGCGCACTTGGTCCAGGTCACTTCTCGTACGGAAATAGTATATGGCATTTAAACTACTATAAAACAAGCTAGTAAACATAGAAGCAAACGAAGAGTATAGAAGGCAATCAAATCAATAAAGCCTGGCTTAATGTCAACCAACATTTCCTTACCTGCATTCTAGACGACTGCGTCTAGAACCATCGCTCAGTTTGTCCATTCAGTTATCCTAAGAAGACTTTAAAGACCCTGGATCGTCCGAAAAAAGAGGAACCTGGCGAGTGTTATACAATGCTTTTCTACGACGAACACAGCTACGAGAATCTCAACCGTTTCTTGCCCATGTCTCAGAGGAGTGTAGAACACTATGCGTGCCTTAATTTAGTAAAGTCCTCAAGGTTACAAAAATTTTGATTTGTCAATTCTGGTCCTTGGCCCACGAATGGTGTTCTCTAGGTCAACTGCAAAGGTGGAAACCTTGTTTGCGTGACAGGCTTCAGCCGATATTGGCGTCACCAGTGACGTTTCCACCGTTCACTGCGGTGTTCGCCTCGTTGACCTGCAGACATCATTCGGAATGAGGCTTAAAACTTGTACAGGATCCTGCTCGAGATGCTGTTCGGCTCCGCACTTTTGCACGATTCGACCAACCCTTTGGAATTCATCCTTCAAGGCACAAGTAATGGTTGCAAGCTGCCCCGGGGTCACGCCACACGGGGCCCTTTCTGACCACACGAAGCCTTCCGGAGTGTTTGCTCTAGCCATTCCGACACACGGCTCAACACCCAGGTACACACATCTGTTCAAGCCGGTTTTGAAAATTGCGTCAGCGTTGCGAGCTTTAGCACCGTTCGCCTCCAAGCAAACACACCGACGCAGACAAACGCACACACACACACACACACACACACACACACACACACACACACACACACAAACACTCTTTGAGAGTCGAGAGCCCTGTCTCGGGACACCAAATCCTTCCCTCCAGCCGGAATTGTGTTTGCCACGAGATGATTTTTGGCACAACCACAAGATTGTAGCAGAAGCTAGTGGGCAAAAGTTCACACCAACCTCGGCAGGGATTTGGAGTTGTGGGGGGGGGGGGGGAATGGAGTGGGATAAAAAAGGATTGCAAACCGGCCACTTCACACCGCACTGGGCAACAGGGGAATAAAACGGAGTGGGTGGCTTTCGAGGGTGGAGCGAGTATTTATGCAAAGGCTAAGCCAAAATTTATACAACCACTCGAGTGGCATTAAGATCCACAAATATAACGGTGAACCTCGCGGGCCCTTCACCCTTCACCCCTGGGTGGTTTTGGAGGTTTGAGCGGGATAGTTCCCCAAGCGGAAAAGGAATGCTGGGGAGAACGAGAGAAAGAAAGAAAGAGAGAGAGAGAGCGAAGGCAAAAAGGCGGCAGTTTGCTAAAGGGCGGATTAAGTGGCTGACATTGCTGACTCCGTGGCGTGGAGTTCTAGTCGCACCTTCTCGCTCGCGCCATTGTTGTTCTTCTACCTTTCTCACTCGTTTTTGTTCCCTAATTTCTATCTTCTGATACTCCTTTGATAGTTTATATGTAGCTTCCTGTCCTGTGGCACGCTACAGCCTTGCCCCTTCATCGCATCTATCCCTCCCTTTACGTCTCTTTTACTCTTCTGACCATTTCTTAGTGCACTTTCACCTTCACCTCATCGTTCTCTTCCTTCCCAACAATGCACTTGAAGCTGTTGTTTTTGAGAGTGTGTGTTTATTTTTTTATATTAATGTTTTATTGTTTCATTAGGTTTTTCGTATAGGCGTCGTATTTCTTTTCCCTTTCTCCACGAATGGTCCTTGGCGAGATAATTTTCCACACCCACGGCGGTGAAGGCGGTGACTTAAGTCAGGCAAGCCTTCGTACGATTTCCCGCGGTGCGCTTGAAACCATAGTTACTAGCGAAGCAGACGGAGAAGTTGAATTTTTGGAGTAGTCTACACCGACGATGCAACTCAGTCAGGCACTCCGGCAACCTGAAGGAACCGGGGGAAAGCTGGGAAACGCTTCGTCGCTCGTGGGACCAGATGCATGTGCACGCTCCCGGAACCTTGGCAGGTGCGGCGGTGGTAGCTTCTGAGGGCTCGCCATCTCGTCTCGCCTTCATTAAAAATCCACTGCCACTGAAATCCGAAGCGGCCTAGCGTAAAATCCCGTTCGTTCAACGGATCTGCGGCTCACTGTTGCCACTCGAAACATCACCGTTCTTGACTACGTCGATGGATGGATGAATGGATGGGTTCACCGTGTACGTCAGGGACGCCAGCGTGAAAAGAGTTGAGTTGATTTCGCTGGCGCTTAGGTCCACTTGAGGGGTGATGGATAGATATTGTTCTATTTTTATTTTATTTTCCTTGTCGAGGTGCATCCATGGCAATTAATCTTTCCCGATGTGAATTGTGGAACTATAAGTGGCAGGACTTGGAATTTCAGACTGCAGCCATTGCTGGGGCAAAGTATAGCCCAGGACTAGCCTAATAGAAACACAGAGCCTCCTCCCGGCTGATGGTTCCTCCGCCATTGGTTGGGATTTCGGTTTTTGTCTGTTTTAGGCCACCAATTGCATTTCATTCCCCACGCAATGCGAGAAGAGGCGGTTGGCTATTGCTCGGAACACTTATCCGCCTTTGGGCTACCGGGCTACCTTCGGGATCTTGATGATTCTTTCACTCCCTGTTTATTCCTGCTGCCTTTTTTTGTTGTTGTTGTTTTTGTCTGCGCTCTTCGCTGCGGATCCGCTGCCAAAAAAAAAAAAAAAAAATGCGGACAGCGCCCGACCCGATCCGCCAAAACTGGCGGGGTTTGGCCTAGGAGGTTCTGCTTTGCGCTGGAATGGAACTGAGCTGAAAATGGTTCACTGCTCTACGATCCCCCCCTCGGAGGTGGTGCAGGGGAGTCGAGGTGGAAATATAACAATAACAATAAATAATTTTAAGTGCTCATTCGACCCACCGCCTCCACCGGATCGTGAAAAACAGGAAGCTTTTACGGTTTTTAATGCCGATGCGTGCGGTGGTAGCGGGTGAGAGAGAAAACGAGGAAGAGATAGAGAATGAGAGAGAGAGAGAGAAGGTGAGAGAGAGAGAGAGAGAGAGAGAGAGAGAGAGAGAGAGAGAGAGAGAGAGAGTAGAGGAGGTAGCACTCCCTGCCGATGGGTAGCCATCAACTGCGCTTCGTTGCACACATTGTGTGCACCAGGCGAGGCGTCAAGGTTTTGTGAGTTCAAACGCTGCAAAACAAAGCTGGATGCGGAAGGTAACAAACAAACAAACAAACAAACAAAACGGAATTAGACTCACACACTCACGCAAACACACCTACCGATAGCTAACAACTTGCACTATGCTGGAGGAAGTGTTTGAATACGACGATCCAGGCTCCTGCTCTTGTCATCTTCAAAATTGGGTGCGGTTTTCAGGGGCCAGAAGAAAGAACAAGCTTGACGAGGAGTGAAGGAGAAGAAGATTTTATAAGAGGTAGATGCACTTCACAACCACACACACATAGCAGAAAGGGCGCACAAGGATGCAATGTTGCACTTGTGCAACACTTAACAATATCCTTCCCAAGAGTCTCTCTCCACAAAAAAAAAAAACAGGCAAACAGGAAAATGGAAGTGGTAGGGACGGGAAATTATCAGCAAAAAGTCAGGTTATTTTGTTTCTGGAGGGTAAGTAGGAGCCTCACAGTAACCTCACACTACTCTCTTCCACTCCCCTGGACTCACTTTCATTCCAGCCTTACCATAAGCCTTTTTTGGTTATGTAAATTGTGCGGCGGAGGGTTGAAGTGTACTGTTAAGTCTTAAATTTTCCGTCACAATGGTTGCGGTTTCCATTTGGTTTATGTGCCTGAACGCCCAACCCCCACCCCCGGACCCCCGCGCTCCCATTGCGAGGCTTGATAGAGTTTTGGTTAACCATTACCTTTACTGCCCGAAAATGACCTCTTCCCGCCGGGGGGTTTTTCTTCCGCAAACGCCCCACTCTCTCTGGTTTTTCCCGGAGGGTCGTTTACATCAGGCCCAACCTGAAGCATGTGTCACGTGAGCCTCTCCCCCTGTATTTACCCCTTTATGTTGCCGTGGTTCACCTAATTTGATGCCGAATGATCGGGAGAGCAGCTCGGTGGAAGGGGAGTTGTGTTTCGACTAGCAACAATAAAATTGGCCATCGTTGGCGGCAGCCGAGCGGACAACGGATGGTCGACATTTTATGCCCGGGCTCGATTTTTATGCTTGCCCTTCAGAAATCTTATTCCGTTCGACAGCAGCAGAGAAATGGCCCTTCCGGGGCGGCACGCGTGTGTATTTGTGAGGGAGGGGGGAGTGTTGTCCCACTCGGGAGTCTGTGGCAAGATTAGCTGAATTGTGTGTACCGGAAGGGAGGATGGTCGATTCTTCTCTGTTTGCTTTTGTGCTTTTTTCCACTTTATTTCAAACTTCAGCAGATATTTAGGGGCTGCTGGGGTAAAATGAACCACGTGGGAAATGCAAAATAATGTGAATAAATGTTTTCGCTCCAGCGAATGTTATCAGACTTCCATAATATTTGCTTACTGCAGTATTTATTATTATGTAAATTTTATAAACTAAAGACCGATTTCTTTATCATAATGACTACAACTACGTTCGCGGCCTTCGCCTTTCACGTACTCCCATGTTTTTTCCTCATTTGCTGAAAGCTGTCAAACGAACTTCATTCAGTTTGACATCGGCGCCGTATTTGCGGGAAATTGTATAGTAAAAAGTGTCATGTTATGGTGAATTTTTGGCAAAGATCTGGAGATCTGGAAGATCAATGGCGCGTGAGGGCACACGATTTTACAACATTTCTACAAGGCAACTCACGCCAAACGATGTGCAATTTAAACAATCTCAGAGACAGTTGGGTCCTTCATTTTAAAGGGACAGGTTTTGTATTTCATACAAGCATGCATCGTGCAAATGACACCAAAGGGAAACTTATCGACACACGACTGTAGTTTGGATGGCTTTGGCGTCATCTTTATGAAACATGAAGAACTGGTGCCCTACATCTAGTAATCATCAGCTTCCAACGGTTCCTGTAAGAAGCTTGTTATTCCGTTTACAAACTCATTTTATTAAGGGAAGCACATAACGCGGTTTTGCCTTTAATTCTAGAGATTATTCTTTAAGAATATTAACATTCGAAAAACCTGCAATAAATAAATCAATATACGATCCATCGTGCTCCACGATCCCTTGAACGTCTTTTCTGTCAGTAAACGGAAATCCACGGCTCGACGGAGAAGGAGGCTCGCAGGCGTATGTGGGAAGCCCGCGCCCCAGCAAACGCTTTCTCCGGGCTATCGAGATGATATCGGTTGAAATATTGAACCATGTACCGAGAGTCTTTTACCTTTTCCCTCACTTCATAGGACCGTTTATTTTCTTCCCCTTTTACTAGCCTTGCTTTGCTGTATGTCACCAGACGCCGTACCCGGGATCCGTTTAAACGCCGTTGTTCGGGAGGCAAAAAAAAAAGAAAAAGGGAAATGTAATGCAGAAATACTCGACGGCGCACACGGCGTCCCACATGTGCCCCGTCCCCAAACAGATCCCATTATGTACGTGTGGCATGCATGGAGAAACCTTCAATGGGAAGATGCTCACGCACGCCTCCCCCCCCAGCGCTCTATCACGTGATTTATGTCCTCCAAGAAAACCATTTATCACCGCAAACGCCTGGCGAACGATGAACGATAGGACATCATTGAAAAGTGCTTTACAACAAAACGGCACCGTGCCGCAGGCCAGGTCCGTCCAGGATGCTCCTCGACCGCCTGCGCCGTTGATCGACGGATCGGTCGTCCCTCGGACGGATAAGAAAGATCGAACGAGCGAGCAGGAGGAGCAAAAGGGACCTCGGAAATCGACTGCCGGCGAGCTGAAGCACCGCTTACGTCGCACTGGCCAATCGGTGAGGTGCTAGTATGCTGCCTTTGATGTGCTGCTTCGATGCTTTTTTTTTCCACCATACACACACCGAACTTATACCTGGATGGAGTGTGCCTGGTGCAGGCGACCGATTTTTGCGTTTTTATTTTATTTTCCCCACTCATGCCTTGCCGTTGCCCCGTGGTGCGTGATCAACTGCAGGCGAGACGGAAACACGCTCCGGAGCTTTTCCGGGGACCCGGAGACTGGCAGTAACATTCACTCGACTCACCGAGGGCCGTTGCGCCCAGCCTTGAGTTCGATCCAGCCAGCGGAAGGTCGGTGGACGGGCGGAGGAGCAAGAGGCCCCAAGGAGAAGAAAGTGCCTGAGGCGAAGGGTTGCCGATATCGAATGGTCCGGGTCCGAATGTGTGCGTGTGTGTGTGTGTTTGTGTGTGTTGCTTCCAGCAGCTGGTGCTCGGCTCGGCGACGGAACGATTTCACCCTTCACCGGCTGGCTGCGTCCGTCTCCGCAAGGAAGGAAAGGCGAGGGAACACCCATTTCCTTAAAGCTTTTCCCAAGGGTTGTGGCGGTGTGGCGCACCGTTTTGGGGGACAAGTTTAGCTTGGAGCGCCAGTCAGCGCTTCGGCGAAGCACGTTTGGAGTGCTGCACGGTGTGGCGTGTGCCTTTTTATTTTTTTTTTTTGGTTTGTTTCGTTATTGGTTCTTTTCGATTCAATCCTTCATCCCCTTCACTGCAGCCCAAATCGATGTTCGTGCTCGGCACCGGCGTGTTCCAGCTGAGCTCGGCGACAGTCACGGCCTGAGCCACACAAAGCTGCTGCGGTAAAGGACCTCCGCAGCGCGACTTACACGTTTTGACTGGGGTTTTCCCATTTTTTAAAATAATCTAAAGTGTTTCGACGTGAAATCGTATCGATTCTGCGGAGACATTACTCACACTGTGCAGAATTCGTACCGGAGCGTTTCAATCTTCTAATTTCCTGTCAAATGCGCAGTTGTTTTGGTTTCGATGCAGTTTTTTGTTTTGTTTCAGTTGATCGATTTCTCGTTTACACGTTGCATAGTTCAAAGCTCCAATATCTATAAAAAAACCCCGCAGTGCATCTACTTAGATTCGGTTTTGATTGCTTCGCCATATGGACTGATTCTTCACAGAATCGATGCGTTTGTTTAACTTATTAATGTTCACAAATGGTTGAAAGTGTTAAGCGATAGTTTTTTGACATTCTGTATCCCAGTACCAATACCGATAAAGGATAAAAAAGAATGAATAGGGGTTCATGCATTAAGAAGAATTTGGAAACATGGGATTAAGGGAGGAGCAAATGAGGAAAAAAACGAAACAAAACTGCAAATATTACAGGAAAGTGAAGAATAACAACGTTCAAAACTATCGTTAAAGAACCATTCGTCCATCCAAATTGATTACATCAATCACAACTGCAGGAAAAGAAACGATGTATAGCAAACAATCATACGTGGCACATCCCATCGGGACAAATCCTCCAAAGTGTCATTTGTGTATGTTTTCGTTAAATTGATGCATGTTAAGCCCCGATTGGGCACGTCGAACTCCACTAACGAATTCGTTCGGAAGAAGTTTAATTCCTTGCGGGACTGTCTGGCGCACGGACACTTTCATATTCTCCACATGCCCACATTCATCACCACTCAATTACCGCCGTTGCTCCATCTTCATCCTACCCTCCCCCCCCCCCCCCCCCCCCTTCCAACTCTCCGGAAAGCAGCATGCTGCACAAATTGAAGAGTAATAGTTTTCAATTTACGTGGGAAAAGTTAAATGGAAAAGAATTTTATTTTGCTCGAAACCAAACCGAAAGTACTCGTCCGGCTGCACCGGGCGACGGTAGGTGGAATATCGCAAAACAACAAACGCTTTTGCATGTCCCGCTTCCTAAACTCGTTTTCCCCTTCCGCCCAGGGGACTGCAAAAAAAAAGAATGACAGAGGGAAAGAGAGCATCAGGAGTTAAATCTGATTCTGGTGACTTTTGGATCTTTGTGAACATCTTTCATTCGTTGCTTTCTGGTTTAATCGTTTTATCCAGCTCTTTCTTTGCCTATACTTCTAACCCTCTCTCTCTATCTGGCTCTCTCTCTCTCTCTCTCTTTATTTCTCGCGCTCTGTCTTTCTTTGAACTCTTTTCCTTTTTATTTTATAGCATTTTAGTTTCTTTTTATTCCATTTTCCAACGCCGCACTTCATCCTTCGGATGTCGGTTGGTGAAATGCACTGCATCGAAGTATCTTCCCTAGGTTGGGGGGTTTTTTTTTGTCGCTGTTATGCTTTTGCTTGTTTGTTGTTTTATCAAAATGAGCAAAAATGAAACTACAGAAAAAAAAAAGAAACTGCAAGTCGCAAGACAACATCCACCATATTCTTCCGTCTTTGGGGACTTTTCTTCAGTTTGGGATTGCATTCGTTTCGGTCTATTTTTTTCTTCCTTTCACTTTTTCTTCCTTTCCATCTTCTGCGCTTCTTTTATCGTTAAGGTACTGAACTGCGTCCCAGCCGCTCCGGAGTGAGACGGAGGAGATTGAATAAAATTTGCAAGTTGTTTTTCTGTCGTTGTTGCTTGCGGTTGCGAATAAGAACTACCCGCTCCCCTGCAAGCTGCCGGTCCCCCCGCTGCACCACTGATCTGTGGAGCCCAGGTAACCGTGGCAGAAAGTTGGTTACCTTTCATATCCGATCCCCCCCCCCCCATTGCCCCCTCATATCCGTATCCCCAATCTATGACTCCATTCCTCCCCAAGACTTGGTGCTCCTGCGGCTCGTGTCTTGATGTTTGCGGTTCCACTTTTCGTTTTATGTCGTTGTTTTATGGCGTGCAGATTTTCCTGCTGCAACTCGTTCGGCGCAGGACACTCCGGCGCTGAAGGGCTGAATATTTAAAGCCCCTGGCAGCTAAGAAGTTTCAGCGAGCGGACGGTTTCCAGTGGTAGTACAAATGTTAGCTTTTTCCTTCGATACGCTTTCTCGCTAGTCGGTGCTGGAGTGTTCGGTATCTCTTTTTCCGTTCCTGTTTTTCCTCCTTGGTCCAGTTTCAGTTTTTTTTCGCTCGCTCTCTTCCTCTCTCGCTCTCTCTCTCTCCCTTATATGCCCTGCTTGCAGAACGAAGAAAATTGCATACGTTCCGTCGGAGTAACAGAAGCGCCAGTTCCGTGGCAGTTTTATTGCCGTTCGCGAATGTGTCCCTGCGGCCGCTAACTACGCTTTGCTGCCTTTTTGCGCCTGCTGCCTTTATAATTTCAATAAACTGAATAACCCTCAAATGTTTACTCGCCGTTGTGCGGATGCAAAAACAACGTAAACAAATTCGCGGTCAGAGATCACCAAAACGGGCTGTTCGATTTAATGCGCTGCTAATTATTGTCCCATTCGTCGTGTCCATTTTTGGCCGCTTTTTGCGCACCGCCATTTATTATCGACCTTGATGACCCCTCCCGAACGATTTATGGGGCCGGTTTTCCGTATCGAATTTGTTTACTTTTATGGGTTTTCCCCCTCCGTTGGGTCTATCGCCAGCTTCTCGTTCGGGAGGATGGTAGCTGTACGGCTTTTAATGATCTCAATGCGCCTCTTCGGCCAAGGTTTGTCCTGCCGGTCCTCTTGTTTCTTTTGTTTCGCCCCGCAAAGGGAAAGAAACTTTTCCCAAAACAAATACTAACTTCCACCCAGGAGCGTCAGGAGCCTGGTTGCGGAGTAGCGTTCAAAGCCGGAAAGATTTTCTTGCATGAAACGTCGAAAGTCAAGCAGAGACTAATTGAGGTTAGTTACAGATCCGAACCGTCGAGCAACTGTCGAACTTGGCTCCATTAAACGCCTCCGCTAAGCGTTCCCGGGAACGCAAGGGAGCGCCCGTGTTCGTTTTTATTTCCCTGTTTTCCCATCCCCAATCGGGAAGGATTGACTGGCGGGGGTTATATTACCTCTGTCGGTAGAAGGCATCCGAACCAAGCAGACGAATCGCTTTTCTCGAAAGGGAAAAAGGAAGGAGCAGGAGGGGATCGCCTCCCCTCGATGAGAGCGTGAGTGAAAAATGACGGCTCGTAAGTAAGTGAAAATTGATAATAAAAGAAAATTATTTTATATTTCAGCAATTCGATCCATTTGTTATTTTTATCACCCAGCACGCCAAGAGCGAGCGACGAGACGGGGTGGAAAATTTCTCTCGCTCCGGCTGCCGGCTCTAAGCATATCCCAGATTTACGCCTCCGGGCGCCATGATGTGTGTGCGGTGAGGGGGGGAGGGGTGTCAAGGGGTAGTGAACTCTTACACGCACGCACGTACGTGTGTGTGCTGGGAGGCTCTCAGGCAGCAAAGCATTTTCATCCGATTGCCGTCAGAAGCATACCAGTTACCTTCGTGACCCATTTGGAAAAATTCCTCCATCAGACCTTTACTGCCATGCAACCCCTTGTTCTGTTTCGATCTCTCACTCTCCCTTTTATTATCTTTCTCCCTGGCGCCTGGAGGTGCTCCTTTTTCACCCCTTTTTTCCCAACCGTATGCTCGAGGTGTTGGGAATGAAGAAATCAGGTGGGGTTGAGAGTGGTATCTCTAGGGAAGCATGTAAAAAAAAAAGGCGAGAAAACCCTGCCCCGCGCGCTTCTCGATTAAATCCTAACATTACGTACCTTCGGTATCGACCCGTTCTTACCTCCTTCCACCCCAACCCGCTCGTTTTTAACTCATCGTTTGCGTGGCGCCTGAGATGGGTTGGGGAATTTGAAATTTTATTAACAGCACTAGCACAGAGTAGACATTGAAACAGGATCCCACCCAACCCGGACGCAGGCAAGTTCAAGCCAGAGGGACATGGGAAGAAAGCAAGAGAAGAAGCAAGAAAAAAAGAGGTAGAAAGAGAAAATGAGAACAGAACTTCAGACACACTGCTTCACAAAACCGAGCATGTAGGGCGTGTGCTGATCGTTAGGCTTTTTTTTATGATTTCTTTCCTTCATTATTTAACACTCCACCCAACCGAACCGATGGGAGAGGTAGCAGTAATGTGAGGATCATGATGATGGAGTGTTTCCCGTTTTGTTGGATATTTTCCAACCCGCTTTGCGACTCGCCGGGCCCTTCGCAAGTTACAGATGTTTGGGCGCTCGCGAGCAAGATGAATGTTCGACGATAGTTGTCAACCGCGAAACCACCGGTGGTCCCGGGGCTCGAGCTCCTGCAGCAGGTCTCACAGGGGGTTTTTAACGACGCTGCAATCAAGTGCGGGGAGTAAGAAAAAGCACCGTCCAGCGGTGGCAGGCGAAGCCAAAACAGCGCCCACTCCGAGAAGCGACTGAGGTGATTGCTTTCGGTCGTTTGTGCTAGCCTCCCGAACCTCCCAACGGAGAGAACATTTCGTGCGATAACCTAAGGCAGGCAGCCGGCGGGTTTCCATCGACTCGATACTTATGGTTGCATTTCAGCTTTCAACCGGTCCTCCCCCTATTTACTTCCCACTCCACAGCCAGCTCTGCAATGCCATTAATTGGACGCGACGTTTGTGCGGCATTCTGCTCTCGATTTGATTAAATCAACAACAGCAAGGACGCGGGATGAAGCGTCGACAACAACTCTATAAACTCGTTAACTCGACCGCCGTCCCACGCGGTTTTGACGGCTGCAAGGTGCAAGGTGCACGCCCCGATCCCGTTTTTCGTTCACCGCACCGCAAACATCTTCGCAAGCATCTCGAGCTTTGTTCACTACCATCGTCTTCTTCTCCGGGAGCAGCGCTGGGACCGCCGGTGTTCGTTTTGATGCTGCACGCCCGGTTTGCCGGTTTCTGATTCAATTGTTCAAACGTGCTCCGTTGGGTGTGCCTTGACGATTGCGGCTGCATTTGACAGGTATAACTGATGCGACCTCTGTCAAGCTGGTTGTTCGATTTGTCAGTTTTGACAGGCCTAACCAAAACAACGCATGTTCAAATCAAGCGCATTCTTATCGCCAAATGTAAACATTGAAAGTGCACTGTAAGTCAATATTCCTGAAGAAGAAATTAATGCTGTAAAGCTTACCCACCTCGATCCCTTGTTTATTCTTATCGAAAGAAAATGTACCGTCAGTCAAATAGACGTGTAAAATAGACTGTGCGCGGGCCAGAAAAGAAGAAGTAGACAGACAATTTCGTGATAGAAGAACATGAAGTGGGCAAAAAAAAAGCATCTGGTTCCAAGTCGGTCTCGTTAGTGTTAATGCCTTCCGTAAGCCGTCCTCGTTGGAACGATACTCTTCCCGATCGGTGCTCAATATTTCTCTAATCACTTTAATTACGACCAAATCCACCCCCACCCCTGATTCAACATTCCTGGTCCACTTCGATTTTTCTTCACCCGGCAGGGAAGTCCACTTACGAACCAACACTTTTGGGTCGAGAGTCCGTAAAGCAAGGAAGGAAGCGATGGAACGATCTGTGGAAGGTAATCCCGTAAAATCCTCTTCTCCGAGCACTGGGTTTCGCAAGCAAAGGATTGGTTTTATTTCGTTTTGTACTTCTTTTTCGGATGTGATCTTTTTCCCAGCGTTTCAACGGAGTGAACATTGAACGCCAGCAAACGATGATGGGAAAGTGGCGTTTTTCTTCTCGACGTGCGACGCCCAAGAGATGCGTCCGACGTTCCAGCAATGGGAATGGATGGCTAACGGATGGATTTAAAGGGGAGGATGGAGTATGCTGGGGACGTGGTGTCATCAAACAATCGGCATCCACGCCACCGGTGAGATTAATTTCGCACCGTTGCGGTTGGGGCTTCTCTCGCTCTCGGCACAACCGTCGGCAAATGGCCTAGCGTGGTGGAAGAGAAGACAGACCTTCAGAGGTGCCACGATAGACACGGGAGGATATCTGATTTTTGTAATATAGTTGACGGTGCCTTTTACCTACGCCAACCGGCCTTTTCCACTGACGATGGTTTTATTGATGGGTTTTCCATCGTCGGTGGGAGAGAGGGGTCGGAGCGATAGAGGGTGTGAGGAGACGTTGGACGGCTCGAGTTAAGAGTGCCCGAAGTCGTTTTTCATTACTTCCAGCGACGTTCACGCGCCTTCCCCGCAGCCCACGCGAAGCCACTTCGAGGCCGCACGGTTCGCAGGGACTCGAGTGCCTGTCCGCTCAAGACTGCCAAAGACTGTCAGAATCTTGAACTCATAGTCCACGCCACGGACCACTCAGGTGGGCAAGAGGAAACCGGGGAAGCCTAGGTCTGGGCACACCGGACACGGGGTTTCGTTTCGTCAAGCGGCTTTCGCTTCGGCGGGTAAGCCGGAAGGAACCTTCCGTTCCGGAGAAAAGCCACCCGCACCCGATTCCGTGCGAGGAAGAGCCACGAGGCGGCCGGCATAATTTGCATACAACAGCGTTTTTTCATTTCCCCATCCATTGCTCACTCACGCAAGCCAGAGGGGTTTTCCGGCGAGTAAGAAAAAAAAAAGCAGGGAAAGAACCGTCCCGAAGAAACAAACAAGTCTATCGTTCGCCTGAAAGCCGGGAACCAAAACCCGGAGTTGGCCGAACATGGGGCAACGGTGAGTGGGCACTATGTTCCCCCGAGCAAGCGGATTACAGGGAACGCAAGAAATAAAAAGGAAAATGGATAATGACGATATAATTGAGCACTTGACGAAGGTGCTCGGTGCCGAGCTGATAGAGGAGCAAAATACCGGCGAGAAGGTGCGCCCGACTGGATGCGGTAATTTCATCCGCAGAAGTGGCACTCCAGGGTATTTTTTGGGCAAGATGGCAGCCAGTTTTTGGTCGTCGCGTACCAAGCAACCGAGCGGTGTGTCGATATGGCGGCGTACATCTGCGCAGATTTTGATTTTGAGATTTTGTGGAACTGGAATCTCGTTATGGACCATGGGCTCTTATCTTGGTAACTCGGGCAAGAGGGGGCTCGCTATGGTTACTGAACAATGTCCATACCTCTGAGGTGTAGGCCCAATCAATGGCCTAAGTTGAGCGGACCATACCTAACCTTTGACCTATCGTGTGACCTAAACGCTAACCGAGCGGAGAAATAGTTTCTAGGAGGCTCTGCGCCGGCCCTTGCGGTTTATTCGACGGCTACGATGGCTACGAGCTAACTTCCCACGGTTACTCCTTCGCGGGGCCACAGATCTGGCGTGCGATTTCGTCGATCAGCTGCTGGTTCTGCTTGAGCATCGTCTTTAGTTCCTGCAGCTCGCGCGACACGTCGTCCATCTTCTCGGCGCTCTCGTCAATCTTAGAGGCAAGCGTGCAGAGCGTTTGGTTCGGGGCGGCCACCTGCCCGGTCGGTCCCTGTGCGCCAGCCGTTTCGAGGCAGGCGTCGGGGGCGTGAGGACCGAGGACCGGGTTGGCGGTGGCGGGATCAATCGTGCCGGGTTCGGTGGGTGTGCCGAGCTGCTGCTCCTTCTCCTTGGCGATCTCGTACGCGGCCATCATGATGTTGCGCGGTAGGCGCTTCTCCTCCGGGTTGAGCGGCTTCACGCTGAGGATGACGCGGTAGGCACGCGGCGAGACGAGGGCGGTGTAATGCAGCAGGCTGCGCAGCCAGTTCGGCAGCCAGCCGTTAAAGAGCGCCGACTCGATGTAGGAGATGAGCTTGGTCTGGCCGACTAGCTTGGAGAGGGTCGCCGTCTTCTTGAGCGCCTGGATGTCGTCGACCGCGATGCCGACCAGCAGGTTCATCAGGATGACGGTGACGAAGAGCAGGAAGAGCACGAATGTGATCTGCGCGCTCAGCTCGAGCATGAACGGTGGGTCCTTGCCGTCCGGGTCGTTGATCAGTAGCTCCAGGTCGAGCTCGCCGACCATCATCACCAGCACGGTGATGAAGCCCATGAACGGGTTCTCGAACGACGACGACGAAGGGAAAATGACGCAAAAGCTGATGGTGAACCCGACCAGCATGCACGAGTAGGCAATGAACAGCTTGGCAAACTCGACCTGCACCTTGGTGTACATGGCGACGTACGCACCGAACACCGGCAGCTGGCCGATCATCACCATCAGGTGCGTCCAGCCGAGCAGGACCGCGAACGCGCCGATGTGGTTCTGCCAGGTATAGGTGCGCTTGGTGTAGATGTACGAGATGACGAACACGCTCACGATGATGAACCACTCGGTGATGTTCTCCATCTGCGTGACGTAGCGCCGGATCGACGAGTAGCCGGTGATGCCGTACAGCTTGCGGCAGATCTCGACGAACGTGATCGCGACCAGTACCAGCCACTGCATCTCCATCACGAACGGGTTGCGGCGCAGCATGTTGCCGAGGATCGACTGCTTCTGGCACAGCTCCTGCTCCTGGATCGTCTCCTCCATGTCCTTGCTGCCGTTGTAGCAGTTGTGCGCGAGCGCCGTCAGCACGTACAGCGTGAGGAAGAGGATGAAGATGAAGCAGAACAGCAGCCGGGCGATGTAGTACTTGCGGATCTTGCCCCACTTGATGTAGATGAACGCGGAGCAGAGCGGATGCTGCAGGATCTCCTTCTGGCCCTCGTCGACTAGCGTGTTAAGGTAGCTGATCTCGCGCGGATAGCAGTGCTGCAGGATGGTGCGGAAGTCCAGCTCGAGCTCGACCTCCTTCTCCGACGGGTTCTGCGAGTGCATCAGCGTCATCGCGTCGTCGAACTTCTTCGTGATCATCGCGAGTGAGCCGGGCGTCTTGCGCGTGATCACGTTCAGCGCCGTGGTGCCCTTCTTCGTCTTCGCCGTCACGTCCGCGTCGTAGAACAGCAGTATCTCGACGCAGTGCGCCAGCCCGTCCAGTGCGGACAGGTGCAGCGGTGTGAAGCCAAACACGTCCTTCTTGTTGACATCCGCGCCCCAGCAGATGAGCGTCTCGATGATGTGGAACGCCGACTCCGACTTGCCGATGGCGGTGTGCAGCGGCGTGCGCATGTCGAAGTCCTCCTCGTTCGGGTCGGCGCTGCCGACGCGCAGCAGCAGGTCCACGCACTCGAGGCTGGAGGTGCGCGACGCCAGGTGCAGTGGCGTAAAGCCGCGGTGGTTCTTCAGGTTCGCCAGCGCACCCCGCTCCAGCAGCAGCCCTACGCAGGCCGGGTTGCCCTCGTCCGCCGCCAGATGGAGCGCGGTCGACTCCTTCTCGCGGATGCCGATGCGAATGTTCGGATCGGCGTCCGGCGCCGCCAGCAGCACCTGCAGGCAGTCGACGTGGCCAAGGTCGGCCGCCAGGTGGATCGCGTTCATGCCGCTCGGCTTGATCGAGTTGACGCTCATGCCCTCGCCGATGAACAGCTTCACGCAATCGAGGGCGTTCGCGCGCACCGCACAGTGCAACAGCGACTCCTCGCCGTTCTGGCGGCGCGTGTTCAGGTCGAGCCGGGCACCCTTGCTGATGAGGAAGAGCGCGGTGTGGGCCGCGTTACCGAAGGCGGCGCACTGAAGCGGCGTGTACGCCTTCGGCTGCAGGTTCACGTCGAGCCCCTTCGCCACCAGTACGCTTGCGCAGTTGAGGCAGCCGGCGAATGCGCTGAGGTGGAGCGCGGTGAACCCGTTGGTATCGTGGAACGCCAGCTCCGAGCCGTAGTCCATCAGCGGCTCCAGCAGGTCCCAGCGCTTCATGAACGCCGCCCAAAGCAGGCTGATGTTCTTCTCCGTCTTGCTCGCACCGCCAAAGTACTCGGCCACGTTCGCCGCCACCATGTTGCCCTGCTCGATGCTGTCCAGCAGGTGCACGCGCCCGGACGACAGCCGGATCTGCTCGATCAGCGCCGTCCGGATCGTCTCGTACGAGATCTCGATGCCGAACTCCGTGCTCGACTCCTCGTAGTTGTCGAAGATGATCGGCGCACTCTCGGCCGGCGGCGACGGCCCTATCTTCATGTACTCGAAGTCCTCCGTCACCATCGCCTCCTGGTCGTTCATCCAGTGCACGTTCAGCTCGGGCGAGATTGAGAATCTACGGGAGAATGTGCGGGTTGATCGTGTGCTTCGGCTCGGGGGCTTTCTCCACCTCGACCCACCCCGGGGGGGGCGAGTGCTTACCTGGGCTTGATGGGGATCTGCGAGTTGCGCCGCTTCATCGATTTTGCCGTCAGCCGCCGCTTCGGCTTCGACGAGCCCTCCTTATAGCCGAAGTTTTCCATCGCTTCGCGCACCAGGCCAACCTGGCCACTCCATACACGCGCAACACTGGCGATTCAATCAGCGCTTATTCCTAATCACTTCACAATCGCGAAGCCGCTCGTTCCGCGTTTTGCAAGCGCGCGATGAGTCCACCGGAAAGAAGAAAAAAAAACGGATACACAAATCCACCAACAAACTCTCTGGGACGAGACCAACCACCGTACAGCGCTCTCGTTCGCGATCTGATCTACCGTGCGCTTGCCAAGCCGTGCCACGACGATCGCAAGGCCGCTCGTTATCTTCTCCCCCCGAGCGCAGCGTGATAAATTTATTCTGATAATGAAGCCACCGGGCGCGTGTAGCTGGGATGCGACAAAATGTCGCGCAAGATGCAGAGCCAGAGACGTGGTCCGGCCGGAGCAAACATCATAACAAGATTCGTTACGACAATTGCCGATGCAGGCTAATACGAATTTACGGCCTCACTACGTGCTTGAGAGCTCGGGACACGCCGTGAGGACGGGTTGGTGCACTGTACGGTTTCCGTGGAGTTAGTCCAAATATAGAGAAACAGTGGGGTTTTCGGGTTATCCAAGCAGAGGGGAACATTGCAGTATTTATGCACTTAGCACAAGTTCTATTTAAATCACCCAATTACAAAAAAAACTTGGCAATGGTCATTCCAAGTCACCTTAAAAAATGGTTTTAGACTTATCAGTTTTTATGACAGTTCATTTATAGGACTGTCTGTTAATTATAGCAAGTAGCTTTCTCGGAATAAGGAATAAAAAAGAAGTACCAAAGAAGAGAGCAACACAAATTGCTAGAATTTTGAACTGAAGAATGTGTAGTGCAGTATTCAGTTGTCAAAATTCGTTAAAATTAAAGGAACGAGTTTCCAAGGCACGGTCATATTGAAATCAATTTTGGAATGTGTTTTGGCTTTGTAGTAATCTTACATTTATTCATCCGTCAATTTATCTTATTGCATTCTTCTTTGGGGCGCAATGTGGAATGTGCGCATAATGTGGAAAACATCGCAGTTGGTTGGAACGGCTACTCTTTTCTTTGTTCATAACTCTAAATGACAAAATCAACGTGGCCCAATGTTAGATTAAATTTATCCAAAGAAAGGTATCTTATAATAATTGATTTTTTATGAAACTGCGTTTAATTCGCCACCAAATTGTACACCTTCTAAGGCGTGTGCTTTTTCCAGAACTGATGCGGTGGCGCGGCTTTGTCCAACCTTACTCTATATTATGCGCCAGGTTTCACCCCAGGCTGGATGAGTGTTCGCTTCTTTGAAGACGGTGACTGTGTGCGGCAAGCGTGATGCGTTCCAAGGAATTAAAAATAAACTCGAGTTAATCGAGGACAGGGGATAAGGTATATCATTTTTCTTCTCGTCGAATGCTCACATTTGCGCTGGACAACCAAGGCCCTCCAGTGAACGAAATCGTGCATCCCGTGATACTTTCTCGAACCCAGAGAGCTTGTAGCTGCGGTGCAATCATTTCGACCATTTCGCGTTTGTCAATATTGACCCGAGGGTGGGTGGATGGATGGTAAAACCGTACGTCGGCCCTATCGCAGTGATATCGCGTAGCCAGCTCACCTTAGTCTTCCCGTCCGGGGCAGGTTGAATCATTATGTCAACCGTCAAGCGGCAAGATAAATAACGCCCGATCGAGCTCACACGGCGCGTTGAGTCTGGCGGATGGGTTTTTTTTTAAATTCTACAACCAGCATTATTTCTGTAGCTTCTATGCCACTCGCGAACGCAGCATTGCTATCTCATAGCGAATTGTCAATAGTGCGACGACAGTGCGTACCCCTGTTTTAAGCAAGCGCATATGACGATAACTCACTTGACTGTAAGGGGGTGAAAATGTAGAAGCTTTGCAGGTTAACCTAGCCCAACGTAGAGAACCGATGATGTGAGAGTGATAGGCGCATGAAACTTCTATTTCGACAAAGCGCAGCCATGCGATACTAAAGGGATATCTGGCTTTCCGATGACGCAAATGACGTTGTTGGACTGCTTGCCTTCCCGGTTCTGCACCAATGCTTACGCCAAGTACCGTCCAGGGCTTGTTCTGCTTCAGTCCAAGTCCATACACTTTTCAATCCATGCGCATTTATCTACGAACACTAGAACGACCGGAATCAAGCAATGAACATGTCTGTAAAGATCAGTCAAAGGTTGAGCTACACTTCAGAAGCAATAATGAAAATATGGAAAATAAAAAAAGGGATGAACGATGGCCGTTTCACAAAGAGAAAGTAACGACAAGCAATGAGGGTATAGCCAAGTTTCATGAATATCCAGAGTTTTGAATGATGATCATCATTTGATTGTTCTGGACGGAGCAGGGAAGAGGAGAAACATTGATTCAAGACCTCCCCAAGCTTCATCCTGAGTGTTGGAAAATGTTGAAATACTACCGTCAACTGCGGAATGCGAAAAGGAGTGCAATTGCCATGTGAGCGATACAAGAAGTAGTCATGCTAAGAAACTTGTGAGGGACGGAGCTAAAACAGAATAAAACTAGACAAAACTTTTGGTTCTCCTGGCTGGCAGAAGTACATAAGAAGTTAATGTTGTGTCATTTAAACCCTCGTGTTTTCTAACACTGGGATTATGTTTAATCGTTGGTCAGAGTCTAGCGCGGATCGGTGTTATAGTTTTTGTAGAATAGATACTTAACTCATCGGTTGAGCAGTTCTTTCTAAGACCACTGAAATAACGATCTGTGAATCATCAAACGTTTCCAAAGTCAAAGCTGCCTAATGCCAATGGTTCGTAAGCATTTTGAACCCTTTTACTACCAACTTTTAGCTGCGAACTGTGCACTTTGACACCACCGCTGCAGTACTTAGACTGAATCTGTCCTACTCATTACTGCATACGTCAACCCATTCACCGTTATGAGTGTTTGTTTACTTTCTAAAGCGTCCCCACTTTCAAAATCGTTTACTTTCAAAAGCCTCAGTTGACAGGCGCGTTTGTTTTGATATTGTGATGTGAAAATTCTAACTAATTCTAATTCCTTAGAGGTCAACATCACCAGGTTAACTGGCGAATGCCCAGGAATTTAGATTCAATAGCAAGATTAGCCGTAAATCCTCGCTGACAAAGAAATAGAGGAAGAAAAAGTTGGTAATTATGTACACATTTTGTGCAATTTATAGAAATTTTATAGATACTTTATTGATAAAAATGTTTTCAAATATGTGAAATGAGTAGAAATAGTTCTTGTTAATAGCAGAAATATTTCAATCAATTGTGTGCCCAGTTTTTGATTTTTTGTAAGCGGTCAGAAGAACAATACTTCTAAATCAATAGTTTAATTTTGCAGTAGCAAAAAGTCTTCCATTCTGTGGACTTACCATCTGGCGTGTTATAATACAACGAGTACTGATTTGTGAACCGTCAAAACTAGCCCGTCAGTTATAAACTCACTGTGTTGGCTTGGATCCGGGTGCTTGGATACAGATCTGCTCCCCCTAGTGTTGCCCTTGCACTTGCATGTATGTGTGTGCCGTGCGTAGACGAAATACTATCACTTGCCGCCGCAAAGGAAACATTATGATACAGCCCGCCCCACCCGACCAACACATACAAGGGAGGCATGCGTACATTTCAGGCTGCGTTGGATCACGCCAGAGTAAGCGAAACCCGGCCCGGGATGCATGTGAGCTTATCCATAAATACGCTCCATGTGGCGCGGCGGGACCGGAAGTTTGCTTAGCTTGTAGGCTTCCCAGCAGCCGTCCGCGATCCAGATGGGATGTCACGTCCGCTTCGTTAGCTCGGCTCGGCGGACGCAGTAAATGCCTCCCTTAGGTCCGACACCGGGTCAAAACAGAGCGACATGGATGAGATGAAGTCGAGGCTGGAAGGAGGCGTATTTTAATATTGTAATGTCATTCGAATTGAGCTGGGGGGATGCTTTCGCTGCAGCTCGTGCTTCTGGCGTGCGGGGTTTGGCGGCGCGATAAAGAAGCAATAAAAAAGACGAAAAAACCGATCCGAGGTGGACTTGCTACCTCCCCCTTCTCACTCGCTCGCTTCCACCCGTGGGTGGTGAAACCCGTTTCGGTTTCCAAAATAAAGCGAGGGAACACGCGAGGGAAGTTTGATTTATGAGCCACGGGCCTGTCATCTCCCGGGTTGCCGAGTTCAAAATACGCTGACTATCCGTAATCGTAGTAAGCCCGGCGGGCTCAAAGGATAACACTTACTTGTGACCTTCCTCACACAACCACTCCCCCCCCCCCCATCCAGCCCCGGCGCACTACCTCTCTGTCACACATGGCCTCACCGTCAGCTGGGAACTTTATTTTTGATTTTCCGACCGGCGTTGGCGGCGGCGGCGACGGCGGTGTCATAAATAACTCCGCAACAATACATGTCATGGGTTGTGCCCCGAAGGACGTTTGCCGTTTCTTTTCCGCCCCCTATCCCTGATTGCCAGGGATGTCAAGAATTTCCGGGAGAAAAAGTCAGTCAGGACGCGCGACAGGTCGTCCGTCTCGCCAGCGGAAAGGCACCGTGGAAGCGAGGAAAAGAGTGCCAGGGCTACAAAACGACACAAACAACAACGCAGGAAGGGCCTACGGGGGCAATTCTCCATCATTTCTTTGATGACGGCCTGGAGCCGCCCAAAAAACCGAAAGCCTGTGGGGGACACACTTGTGCTTACATGCAACCGGCATTGATTGCAACAACAGCGCGAGTCCGCACACTTGCGGTTGTGATCTTGGGCGGTTTTTGTGTGTGTTTTGCCTGGGGCGAGATTGATTGAGCCCAATTAGCAATCAACAGGCGCGGGCGACGATTTTGGGCTCCACTAAACCGCACCCGGTGTATGCGAGGGTGCGTGGATGTGTCTGGAAGCACTAGGATTACTCAATTTACCCGAAATTCCTTGCCTCTCGGATGCCTTCGTGCATTCTGCTGAACAGATGCGCCTAAAGTTAGGCAACGGGTAAATGAAGGTAGTATTTCTTAGTATCTTCCCGAGCGTGCAAAATTGGACGGTTGCAGTTTTGCTAGAGAATGAAAACAAAAATAGTCAATTGGCTGAAGTGCGCTTCAACGATCATATTTGTTTCGACGAGCAATTTTGTTTAATTTCTCAAAACCGAGGTAAACTGGTTTATTGTAATAAAATTCTATGTCTACAATTACCAGCACCCGAATTGAAACGCTTCAACAGTTCACGCACCACACACTAGGAAAAAGTGACTACGAAGAAAAGTACGCTGCTCTCTAACTGATTAATTGAAGCCAATGTCAATATCTGCATTGTTGTATTGATCCACAATTTGGAATAGTGCACGAGTAGCTCCGTAAGCCGTTCTTAGGAATGATTTCCTAAAACTTCATCGCAGTTACTGCATGGGGCTAAAACGTTTATTTAAAAAAGAAGAAGATGCGGTTAAATTGTACCTGTGAGAAGCTTATGCATGAAAAGACATTGATCAGTACTCTTGGAGAGATTCAATTAGACCAGGGTTAACGATAATATAAGACAAGTGTTAGGGTTTCTTCTGAATCTCTTCCCCACAGTCGTTTGCACTTGAGACCACACAAGGTAGGTATATTTAAGCATTGGTCGTAAAAATTAACTCTTATAAAAAATTAAATTTAATCAAAATTTACTCTTGTAAACGCACAGCTTTGGTGACGGTTTTGACAAAATGGCTAGTAAGGCACAGGCTGTCTATCAATATACCTAAGTCGCTAAGCTCTCCTGTGTGCGGAGCAGAATGTTCGTTAATCGAACAGTTCTATATGATCAGCTTCCTTTTCTAAGTAAAAGATACGGCGGAGTTTTTTGTTTTAGTTAGTTACGTTAGTTTTGTATCATTGCAACATGATACTGATATAAACACAATTGAAGCTAACAGCATGTAATTCACAATGTCGTTGATGAAGAGGCTGAAAAGTAACGAGTCAAGTATGCTCCTTTCAGGCACTCCAGAACGATTATAAAAGGTATGAACCTATATTGACGATTATAATGATTTAGTAATCCACGAAATGAAGTCTGCTTGAACTCCATTCTAAGTCCTTAATCTGGCCCAAAATAAAGAATGTCCACCTTTTCATTACATTCACTCAATCATCTCATCATTGGTCGTTTTAGCCAACGGTGTTTCAGATTGTTTGGGAACACTCGTTTGGTTCCACCTTTCCGGATCGCAAAGTTTTTATTGGTCGTCAGGTTCAGATGTGCTAACACACCTGCCTGTTCCGCTTACATATTCGCCCAGCAACGTTTGTGTTTGATTTCCTTTGCTTAAAATAAACGTTTGAAAACCGCCCAGCATTCGGGATGTACGGTAACATTTGCCCTGCACCGCCCTGCGGCTCGATTAGTTGCGTAACGCGTTGCTAGTGAATGATGCAACGGAACGCTGTAACGATGTAACTTTCCGACGCTGTTGGATAGTTGCATAGTTGGTGCTTTGTGTTCCTGTTCGTCGTCGAGGCAGCCACCAGGCCATGGAAACGTGCAGCCTTCCGAAGCAGCCAGGGAGCTACATCCGCGCGGTCCCTGCTACAGTTCACGCTGCACGGCCATTTCCCGTGAGATGCTCGTTGCATGGTGCTGTTAATTGTTCGGTCCTGTCGAACCACCATCGCCGTCGGTTGAGATCAGAACAGTCGGAAAGCCGCATCACAAATGGGAAACACACAACAAAGTGGCCTCACAATGGTGGCTTGCCCCGGGGAGCAGGTGGAGCATGCGGGCATATGCGTGAACTCGCAGCCGGTCTGCCAACCCTGTGATCCCGGGAAACGCAGGGAGGGGACTACTCTGTCAGCCCCCCTCCCACCGCCCCATCTATCTTGTCTAATAACGGTGTAATTCGACAGCAAACAACACAAATTGACCTTTATCCGAGCGCAATCGTGACGCGTTCGCTTTCCTCCGCTCCCGGCGCGCCGCTTCGGGCCGCTTTGATGCATAATTATTCATCGCAACAATGCACACACGGAAACGGGCTGCGCGGCCGCGCCACATGGAAATGGAAATTAATTTCTGAATATTCGATCCGCGCTTTGCCGCCTAAAAATGCGTGTTTGTGTGTGTGTGTACGTGTGTGTACACTAAATAAAGGGTTCCGATTCACGTTCCCGGCGGGGAATTAATCGATCAAATCGGCCCAGTCAGTTGTTTGGGAGGGCGGGGGAGGTGGGATGTGGTTTGGTTCAAAGGGAAAGTTTCGAAAGAGAGGCTGGAGTGAAGGGTGAAGGAGCAAAGAGGGGAAGGGGAGGGGGTTTGGGGTATTTCAAGCACGGATCAGACTGATTGGAAATTTTCACACCATTGCACCGCGAGCGCGACGGGATAGCTTTATTTTTTTATCATTTCCTCCCCGCCCCCCAATCGGCTCCCTTTACCACTCTATTACCTCTATGGTTCCTTCAACTCCACTCCACGCATTGGCTTCCCTCCATTTTGTTTCGTTTTTTTTGTTTTGCCACCCATTTCCTTTCCGCAGTTTTTTTGTGTGTTTCTTCGCCCGGGAACAGTTTCTGGATGACTTCATATATTTTTCACTCCGCTGCATCTATTGAGCACGGGAATCTGAACAGAAAAGTGACATTTGTTACGGGGGGAAAAATTACCCTCTCGTCACCACTCCCAACCCCCCAACCCCCCCTTTCCCCGCCTCACTGTTTGGCAGCTAAGGGAAGCAAAAAGAATCCTCACCCAATCCTGCCGAAGCTGGCCGAGGAGCACGGAGCAGCAAGTCGAAGGAGCAGGAAAGGGAAGGAGCAACATGCAACTCGACCAGTGGACTGCCCCAAGGCAAGATTTCGGCGACCGGAAGGACGCGGTGGAGCATGGCGGCGTGGCTCGAACGCGAGCGTAAATTTGCCGAGCGAATAAATTAAAGCACTGACCGAAAACGTATAATCGGCCCGGGAGATAACGCATTTCCCGGCGGGCCACAAAACACACACACACACACGCGCGCGCGCGTATGCATGCATGCAGGCTGAACGATACAACGACCGACCGGACAAGAGGGACACACGCAACAAAAAAAAGAAACACACACAGGAAATCGCCGGTTAGTGCACTTGTTCAAGAAATCAAACGACTGCCGGGCCGGGAAATGGAGGACCGGGAAGAGCTCTAACATTGGCATGTACAAAACGGAGGGAAGACAAAAAAAAAGAAGCGAAAAATGACAAGCAAAAGTGCACGAGCGTGTGCATTTCAAGTTTCAGGTTTTCCCAGCGCGATCGATTCCGTTGTTGAGGAATACTTTAAGCAAGCCATGCATTCCCGGCTCGGCCAACGCTAATTTGGATGTTATCGGAGCGTTAGCTCGTGTGTCTTTTTCTCACTAACGCCGGGAGATGTTCGTGCGCTTCGTCGACCTCTTAGACGGTCCCTGCACCCTGCTGCTCCCCCACTGTCGGCTACGGGTGGACCCCTTTTTTTCCCAACACCAAAAACGTGCCTGGTTCATTTCCGTTGCGGAAATCGGTAGAAATGAAAGGCAAATTGCTCCACCGCTGGTCGATGTACAAAAGAGCCGGACGGACGACAAAAAACCGAAATCTCGCAACAACGAACAAAAAAAAAACACAAAAAACGAGCTGGACTACTTGCAAACAACACGAACAAAAACGAAAGCCTAGAAAACATCCCGGAAGCGGAGTGGGAAAATGAGGCAAAAAAAAAACAACGAGAAGGAAAAAAATGCATGTACATTTGTACGGCAAAATGCGTGGTGGAATTGCAAGCAGCAGAAAGAAAAATGGCCAGCCCCGTTGCCGATGAATCGGTTTGCAGGTAGGAGCATGCGAAAAAAAACCCCGGAAAATATTATATTACGGTGGAAATTTCGCCACGCCCGATAGTCGCCCGCGTCACACGGGGAAGCGTCAGATAACGTGAGCAATTTCCCCCCGCCACCATCCCACGGCAGGTGGGCCGGGTGCATACGTAATGGTGGTTGAATATAAATTTGCGCTCATAACAATAATTATTCCAGTTGAAAAATTAAATACTTTTAAACTCGCGCGAATCAATTTACGAGCGGTGGCCAGAAGAAGTTTTAATTTGCACGTCCCGTGCGTGCCTCCTGCGGGACGATAAAAGCCGAAGAAGTAAAACAAAAAACAGAAGGAAGAAAAAAAAGGGATGAAATGAAACCTTTCGCAGGGAAAACCCGATTGGATCGTACCGATGCAACAGTTAAAAAACATTCTTTTCGGCACACCCTCGGTACGATGTGTGGAATTAAAATGAAATCGGATCATAAGACCTACTTACCGTGTTTCAAAGCATTGCATTCCTTTTAATATTCCTTTTAATAGTCGCACAAGGATGTAAACAATGCGTAACGCTTGTAACGTATGCGAGATACATGCTTCACCGATTGCATACATTTAGGCGATAGAATCATGCCGTTGGTGGTCAGCAGCATATTTATTATTTCACAAAAGGTCACGGGAGAGTAATATACCTTTGCGTGTGTGCTTCAAGCTCCATTCGGATAAAATGGCCGCTAAACTATACGGGGTGGAATCCGATTTCAATATCCAACGCTACGGTCTCCGATGGGCCCGCCGCGCCTCCCACGGTAGAAAAAGATGTTCTCTGGGGTTCACGAGAGCTTCGGTTCCAGGGTTGTTTTTTTTCCTACTGAATTGAAACAAAAATAGATACATACGGCTCAGAGGACGGCCCGACTCAGCTCGGCTCCGTGCTGAAGGAATGTTGTGTTGGTTTTAGTTTGGCACAAGCAGCACGCAACAATCCTGGCGGCATCCTGAGTGGGGTTTCGCCGTGGCACCATCAGGTGCTCCGTTTTTGCTGTCTGCTACCCGTGTTATCTTTCCCATTGTGTTGCCCCTCGCAACTCCCTCCCTCCGACTTCCTCTACAATACAGCACTATGCTGCCACGGAGGGGCATGTGAAACATGTAAATTCAATTACAAGCCGATCCCGAAACCATCCATCCTTTATTTCTTTCGCCCTACAGTTCTGCCCACCCCCGGACTCGCGGTGTGGGGTTGCCGTTCCCTAGGCACCCAAACTTTCCAACCTCCCATCTTCCCAGGCACGCCAGAGGAAAGATGGCGGCGGCGGCAGCACCGCCAGAGTGCAGCACCAGCTTGCGTGCGTGCGTGTTCGTTTTCGTGTACTTCTCGAAGTGAGCAGAGGGCAGCCTCTCGAGTGCGAAGGACCCCCTTGACGACGAGGACGGGCCCTGCTTTACGGCCCACTGCCGGGCGCATCTCGCTCTCCTCGGAGCGCCCCGGGGAGACTCTTGGTAGCTCTGTACGCGCCATTGTCTGCGAAGCACTCAGGTTTGTTCAGCAAACAGGTTCCATCGCAACCGGTCCACCGCATGCCTTCCTCCGTCTATCTATCCATTTCTCGCAAACCCTCCCACTCCCCCCCACCCCTGTCCAGCAACCCACCAACCATCAACCACACACGTGCATACAGTGGAACGATTTACATAACAAATGAACAAATCTTGCCCGTTCCCGGCTCTCGCTCGCTCTCGCTGACGGATCACTGGCCTGCGAGGTGGCGTGCGGAGGTGCGGAATGCTAGTTTGCGCATCATTTTGCAGAACCCCCCCCCGGCTCCATATGTGATTGTGAGCACACACACACACACAAACACACTCGTGATAGTTGCGATATGGTTTAGATGCGGTGTTTCGGTGGTGAAGGTGCCGGGCGGTGGTTTAATTAAAATTTTATGAGACATTTCTGAACGTCGCCAACTTTATTTGGCCCGCACGTGACCGAAACGAGCAGAAAGGGGGTGATGGGGGGGGGGGGGGTAGTCGAAGGTGAAGGGTAGTGGACAAATTTAGTTTTGCTAAGGCTATCCCCGGGAAAAAGCCATCAATGGGATTGGTCGGCAGTAGTTTCATTTTTTTGTTTTTGCTTCGTTTTAACCCGTTTTTATATTGGACTGTGGTTTCTTGCATTTTTGTCTTCCTCCTCTTTTGCCTTAACTTGTAATCTCGCTTTAACCGCAATAACCGGCTTCAGGCATTTCCCTCCTCTGTGTGTGAGTGTGTGTTGTCTGAATAGTTGAAAATAGAGTTCTAGTACCTGCATCCCTTTCCCTGGGCTAGGCTTCTCGGAAGGCGGGCGACGCTCAAGCTCTCTAATCCGGAGCCAAATTCTAAAACCGTACCGGACGTTCGTACTCGGAATCCGTCGGTGGCCGCACGTCTTCCATCTGGCCAGTTTGGAGATGGCAATGCTTGCCCAAGCCGGCATGGCATGGTAACGAAGCGTTCGCTCTATCAGGAAGCCCACATGTGCGCGGCAGGTTGGCGGCGGTTCTGGAGGAGGCAGGAGGTGAGAAGCCTGACGTCCAGCAGCTCCACAACAAAGTCCGCACACACAAGGGGGCAGCCGGAATATGGTCGGTGTTGACCGTCTTGAGCGTGGAGCATTCGACGACGGCTGCAGTGTGCCGGTTGGCCCCGAAAGCATATACAATATCGTCATCATCGCCGTCATTATCATCCGGTGCGTCCGGTCTGGGCCTGTGTGATCCGATGGTTCCGCTCTCTGCCCTCTCGCTCGAATGCATGCAGCTGCGGTGTCGCCCGTGTCGTGGCATGGGCGACCTTCACGGCCCTTCCGATGGCCCGATGCATTCCAGGAAGCCGTCCGCAACTGTCGGTAACTGTCCGGTTTACGGATCCCGAGACACGCCTTCCGGTCAGCATATGGCAGTAACCATGATCGCCCGCAACGGGACGACGCTTTGCCAAGGTAAGCGATACACCGCAGCTCCATCCAGCTCGGTCCGGCTAGCTGGGATGCTGCCGTGCCGAAAGCGCCGCAAACTATGCAACCCGCAACGCTCCGGACGCCCAGCGGAACTTTGGATTGCATTTTAAAAAGCGCTTCCGTGATTACATTTCCTTTGCTGCCTTGCCTACCGGGTTGGAGGCGTATAGGGGCTCAAGCTAGAATGCGTCCATCGGCATGCACTACCGAAAGGAGTTTCTTATGATTTCAAAGCGAAAGCCTTCAATGGGGCGACGCTTAGCATGACGGCTCGGCTTAGCAGGACGAGTGTAGGCCCCGGATGGGTCTGAGAACGATCCAGCTGAATCTTTTTTAATGATTGCGCCTAGCGAAGGCAGCATGGGGGCAAACGCCCAGTGAAGGATGGGGCAGGGGACTTTGCCCACTTGCTGTCCGCACCTAATCAATCGCTTGCCGCTCGTTTTGCGGGGGAAGAAGATTTTGCCAACTTTTATCGATTTTCCACCGGCACGCACGGGCCCGAGGACGTCTCGCAGAATCATTTGCATAAATATTTTACATTCATAGGCGTGCTGGGGAAAACAAATAAACACGCACAGGACAACCCGGGAGTTTTTTTCCCGACCGGCCGTGTTTTCTTTTTGTCTTCGGCGTCGCCGTGGCCCCAGGAATTAGCGGTGGATGGAAACGGTGGTGACCGGAAGCGGTGCCGAAAAGAAACTGGAGAAAAAGTGGGCAGCGGCACTCGCCTCTCTTTATAGGCCCGGTTGGAAGAAAAATTCGGGCAAGATCCTTTTCACTTCAAGCTTCATTGGTGGGATGCTACAAAAAAAAAGGAGCAAGGGGGTGTTTAGAAAGCGGGTTGGACGGCGGAAAAGGGGAACGTGGTGGTGATCCACGACGACCGGCAAACATTCTTTTATCCACTGTTATGCGTCGGGATCAGGCAAGCGAGCTACGGACCTGGAGGCCGACGGGTAAACCAGATTGGCAAGCAAGGAAACAAGAGAAAAAAGCAAACACGCAAGCGGCGGAAAAGGCGAATAAAACTGGCAGATATGTCCCCTGTTTATAGCACGCAAATGTATGCGTACCAACGCACAGCAATCGACACAACCTGCGAAAGTGACGCACAGGGCGGAATGGAAGCTAGCCGAAATGAAAAGGCGAACAAAAATGCGTCACGGCGTTACGTAAGCACTTGCCAGGATCTAGGACTCGGCTTCTTAAAACCCCTGTACCATTTCACCGATCGAAGCGGCTTTGTTGAATGGCTAAGGACAAAAAGGCCGGATTGAACATGGTATGAAGAGGAAGAAACAAGACAAGAAAAAAAAGGCGACCATCGAAAACATCCAAAATGGCAAACGGTGGACAGAGCAGGAGCGGAACCGGTGGAAAATAAACTAGCGCAAGGGAAGGCGGGAAAACTCGGGCCTACCAGCAGCAACTCCAATAAAAAAAACCACCCCCCCCCCTTACCCCTCTCACACACACACACACATAACACAGAGCTCCCGTGAATCCTCAAAATGGAAGTGAAGCGATTTGCATTGCCCTAAATTCCGCTTCGCTTGACTGGCCCCGCCGGGGTTCCCGAAGATCAACCGGAAATATTTACAAAACTCCTTTCTTTCGGGACGGTTGGGCCCTGGCTTCCATTCTACTTCTCCTTTTTTTTTTTCGCTTCTTCTCCTTCTCAGTCAGCTCCACTCTAAACTTTCACTCTCCGTTGTATAAATTTGTGAACGAACGAAAAAAATTAGCTCCACCGACAAAACTGGCAGCAGCCCACCGGAATCGGCAAATCGTAGTACATCGCCCGCGGGGCGTCACGAGCAGGAAAATCGGGGGGTGGCGAGGATGGTGAAGGCGATTCTCTTTTCTTAACGCGCGTTCGTTCGCTGGTCCGTGGCGGCCAAAGCAACAGTTCCCGGGGGGAGTGCGGTTTGTTGCGGGTGGGAGCCAAAATTATTGGCTTTATTGACGACGTGCCATAGTTTTCCACCACGTCACCGGTTCACCGGTTTTGCCCTCCCCCAATTGTTCGCCATTGGCGGTGGAGTTTACTGCACACCACGTAGCGCTTTGACAGCGTGGATAGGAAAGTAATGCAACCGACCGAGCGCGCGGTGCTTTGTTTTTCCGCCTGGTAGCGAGTGAGTTGGAAAGCTGTCCGTTTCCGGCATGGAGTGGCAATAGCTGGTCGGTGTGCGTTAGGAACGGTTCTATTGCTTGTTGGGTCAACATTCTTAAATGTTGCAACGACGTTGCTCTCCATTGTGAAATGAAAATTAAAATTGAAGAAGGCCGGCTAGAACACGACCCACGGCGGCTTGTGTTCGCCTACAGAACTTCACTTACGATAACATGGGGTAAAAAATGTCAAACGAAGAAAAAACCACAATAAAGCGAGTGTAGACTTCTAAAGATTGGAACTCGATTTCATGGGAAGGGTTTTCTTCTATTATATTTGCTATTTTGCACACGGAATTGATACGTTTTATATCAGTATGATTCTTTAAAAAGGAGGCATAAGAATTTAAAATGTTGAGAAACCGTTCAACGTTTTGTGCAGATACATTTCAACTAACCTGTAAACTTTGTTTACATGTAAACCTTGTTTACAAAACGCGATCGATGTACGGTGACAGGTGACGGTGATCGAGGTAGAGGTGGCAACCGACAGGCGACAGGAGTCGGAGTTAGATTGCGGAGTAGCGAGAACGATTGTTCCAATGGGATGAGCGGCAGGAAGGGATAAAGGTAGGCGCCGCGGACACCCAGGGCCATTCAGTTGGAAAAAGCGTTCTTTGCATTTTTAATTTGGAACCTTCGTGATAAAATAAAGAAAGTTGCAAGTAATTGCACCAAACCAACGCAACATTTTCCAACATAACCTGATTATAGGTATGTTCAACAGCATAAGTTTTTTTTTTCAGGTTTACCAAAACCTTCCTCCAGCTTTCCGGCGGGTTCTTTCGCAGCAGAAGTGGAAAGTCATGTGTTTCGAGTGACCTTGCGATACAAGCCGTACATCTAAAACGTCCTCGTATATTCATCGTACGCTGAAGTTTCCGTGGGTGCGTGACATTTCCAAGTAGAAACCTAAAGCAACAATGCTACTCCATTCGGCTGTAAAGCTGATGTAGGCGGAAGGTGAACTCTGGACAAGTTGCATTATTGCGTCGATACTTGGTGGCTTTTGAGAGAACCGAACGGAGTGAACTTTGAAGGAAACTTGTTAAAGTTTATAGAAGATAACATCCGTTGTAGAATTCAATCAATCAACACACTTAATCATTCAATGACAAATGATATTACCGATAGTTGATCAAACTCATCGAAGCATTATAGTCAGACTTCCCTCAAGTTTTATGGAGTATAATTCCGTCGAGCTCGTCTGGTTTGCCGCCAGCTCAACAGCCCTTAAAACATACAGCTCGACCGGTGTGAAACCGAGCCATCAAAACTATCTCACCAAAACTCATAACGACCGTCGGGAAAAGTAGGCGGTATGCAACGTTGGGAGAAGTGGGAAGGGCGGTCGTTTGAAGGGGTGAGGGGTTCTGGTTTTCCCCTTAGGGAAAAACGGAACAGCGCAAAACAAAAGTAATGGAGTGTCAGGCTTTTATTTTTTTTTTTTTACGCTACGCGCTTCATTACCCTGACCTCCCGTGGGGACATGATTTTGTTTGTTTGTTGCCTTCCTAACGGTTGTGTGTGTGTGGTTTTATTTATCAATGTGTGGGTGTGTGTGTTTTTGTTGGCGAAAAAGGTACCCGAAGGTTTTGCCGGCTCCTTCCGGCACGATGCCGGAATAAACCGAGTGGAATATCGTATCCGTCACCAATGTCAGACGATAAATATCGAGCCGAGGTGGGTGCTTATCTAACCTTCTTTTTCTTCCGCTGGCCTTGCTCGTCCTTGCACACCCCGTGTAACACCCCGCTTGTGGGCCGACTTTGATTGACCGTGAGGAATGCCCGAGCTCGAGGAAACCACCACGAGCCGACACCGCGGATAGGCTTTTTTCCTGGGTTGGCGGCGTTTTTCCCTTCATGATTGTGTTTGCATTACCTTCGAAAACGTCCCTCTCCCACCTCATAAACCTCACATCCTCGAAATTATGTTGTTTATGATGCGTAAATGGTTACACCCGCACCGAGCACCGCAAACCAAAGGCCGCCCCCGTTCGTTAGGATCATGTTTCAGGCGCTCGTCACGCTAACCATGGAGGTCGGCCTGGGCATTAAAAGGCCCAAGACAGCGACAACATCAGCAGCGAAACCAAGTGGGGGGAAATCGAAGAAAGAAAAAAAAAAACCGTTGACACCTTTACACTGACCTTCGCCGAGCAAGGTACGTTTGGGTTGCGTGCGAACTGGTCGTATTTCTCGCGGCTCTAAGTCTGAAATCACGCAAACCAGCGCGTTAGATTTGAGCGATTACAAGCCTCGCCGAATGGGGGCAGGAGGGGACCATCATGGATCGAAGTTGCAAATAGCTAACGGTGGTGGTGAAGTTTCCAAGAAGCGATAAAGTCCTTGTACAGCTAGAAAGTTCCACCGCGGGATAAAGCAACCCTTTAACTCACAAGTTCGGTTTGCCTTGCCGAAGGTTGCTCCTTTTTGTGTACAGCCGTTGCCTCCAATTTTTGTCTGTAACGCACTTTTTTTTTCGCTACGCATTTTTCCTTAATGCTTTGTGTAGCTTAAAATTTAATTGGAGTCCTATTGTATGTATTCATTTTAAAATAAGAGTGACGTTAAAAAACTCAAAATTGCTCGATGTGCTCGAATGTGCTCGAAAAATTGGTTAAAAAAATACGAACCAAGAGACATAATTCTTGTTTATATCCAAACATTTATTATCGTCCATAATTGCAGGAGTTAAATTACTGAGTCTTACTACAATTGCCAAGTGTATTCTCTTGATTTCGGTTTAAAAAATTGGTGACCACGAGACAAACGTTGATGGCAACGTCTGTTTAGTCCATTCATTCTCATACACAAACACCAACAGAGATAAATTCCCACGTCCACATTTAGCCTCTAAACTAATCGCTCTTCCAATCAAATTTCATTCCCTTCAATCATCGAAGCCTGACGCCGTCACCTGCACCGTACTCACCTTGGGCGATGCGATGAATCGTTCGTCAGCTTCCCTCAAGGCTGGTCTGGTGACGTTGACTTACAAACATACCCCACCGACAAACCACCCCCCCCCCCCCCCTCCTGTACCATCTCAACCTACCCGTGACCCGAAAAATGTTTCGATGTTTCCATCAGCGGATCGCTGATTAGATCGCGCAGAAGGGATGACAACGGATAACCTGGCTGTCGAGATAATAATGTCGTGTCGAGCTGGCGATAATATTTACGAGTGAAGTCGTCAACCTACCCCAGATGCGGTGGGCGCCATCCTCACCACTCTCTCTCTTTCTCTCTCTCACTCTCTCTCTCTCGCGAAGGATGGCCGCTGTGCTACAGATTACGCGTAACAATTTAACGATGTTTCGAAATTGGCTTACCTTAAGGCTGCTCCTGGAGTCCTCTTGGTGAGTGGGTGGGGCTTTTACTACGGGGATTAATAATTAAAACAAACATTAGCGGATGTAAAACAACCGCTAGTATCATGTAATGCCTTGCTTCGACGCCGATCAGGCCGTTTTTTTTTCTTTCATCTGTACATCCCTCGCGTCTTTGCCCCGGGTACGTTGAGGCGGTGGTTGAATAATCGACTTTCTGCCACTATAGCCAATGCTACTTAAACCCGCTTTCCGATGTTCCGGAATTAGGCGTAACCGTTCCAAGGGAATAGTCACCCCGTTCTCAGCATACGGGAGCATGAATAATAAATTGTTGACCGAAGTGAGTAGTTTAACCGTAAGCACAGTGCTACGCTTGGTAGCGCATTTGGAGTGGAGAACTTAAGACGCCGGAAGCCTACCTGCACCGGAATGCGCTCCACCGTACAGCAGGAGCGCAGTTCTTCGGATTGTTTGGTCGATTTGGCAGCCAGAATCGTTGCCGTTTGCATACCTTGAGGCGCTGGGACAGTTGTTCCGACCAAGGAGCAAGATCGTTCCGACCGAATGCCAGCGCGGCGTGCCGGGCGGAGGGATTTTTCCGCTGAATTGCATTCGGTTGACATTTAAATTTTCCCACAAGCCCAACAGGTGCCCGGCTTGTTGGTGGAAAAAAAAACACACCCACACAAACACAAACCCACCGTGCCGACCGACGCGGCATTCGTAGCGACAGGAGCGGCCCAAAGTTTCGCCATCGCCAGCGGCTCCGGATACATTCCTTCCGCCCCGGAAAAAGCACTTGAAACGTACCGATCCTACAAAGCTGTGGCATGGGCTGCTCCTCCTCCCATCCGAAAAACCCTTTTACCTGCCCCACCGGATTTCCGGGGAAGGAGCGGCCGTCACCCTTTTTTGTCCGGGGACACTCCGGTAAGCCGTGCCTCCATGGCTCAAAACCACGACAAGCGTGACAAATTTTCCACGCTACAAATTACCCACCCCGTGTGCCTCTCGTGCCGTATTTTTATCCACTCACAAGCGGCGAGGAAGCGAATGGAAGGTGAACAAAAAGCGTGGGACTAGCAAGAGCGAGAAACAGACTTTTTGGCGAATGGGGGTCCAGGGTGTGGGCTTGGGCGAAGGTCTGAGGGCAGTTTTATTGTAGTTGTGTGCGGTACCGCGAAATGGAGCAGCAGTACGATATCCGCGGGCGCCTTTTTCGACAAGCGCGATCGGTGGAGAAATGCAGCTCCGTGGCAGGGGGTGGAACGCGGATAGCAAGCAGCACGCCACAGCTAGTTTTTGAAGCACCATTTTGCTCCATCCTTCACCCCCGTTTTCCGAGGGGCCATTCCTGCACGTAACGTTGCAATCGCCAGCAAAGTCGCCTCGAAAGTAACGAAGGGACGGTGACGCAGGAAAAATGGGAAATGAAGACAATAAGCAAACCGAAAGGTGAGGCGAGGAAAGAGATCCAAAACGGGGGGAAATAGTTGACAAATGCTGGAAGGGGATAGTAGGGATGGCATCGGGGAGAGGGAAGAGAAACATTTTAAACGATCCCACGGCCAGCAGTGGCGATGGAAGATAGGAACGGGACAGGCAAAGAAAGGAAGATGGAGCGGTGTGTCCTAATCCAGCCGGCGTAGGACAAATTAGAGGCGATGAAATGAAGGGAATGCAATTTCAACCACCCAACCGGTTTTCCAGTGTCTCGCGGGAAAAAGGCTGCAAAGTCGCAGAAAGTTGCGACCATCGTTCGGCTGCGCAGGGACTAGAGGTTGCTAGAAGATACGGGGGAGTGGAGGTGTTGAGAACCCGCGAAAAATTTAGGTTCCGACGCGGGGAACTGGAAGGCTGGAATGTCAGGTGCGAGCGAAACTCCATTTCCCATCGGTCTTCCCTTTCGGTTTCGGGGGAGGTTGAAACGCGGTGAGACGATGGCGGTGGGGGAGGGATCCCTCCCCACGCTGGAACACAATGATTATGCCACTGGAAAATGTGCGACTAATTGCTGTGCAACGGAGCAGGGAAGGAGCAGCGCGGAAAAACGGGAAAGCCACAACCCCGCCACGCGTTCCCATTAAATAGCCCATCCCTTATTTGCACCTTATAACCCTCCGAATCTCTGCGTGCGGTGAGGGTCTGCCGACGGCGACGGCTTTCCCGGGGCTCTCCGAAAATTTTCCGCCCAGGGAAAACGCGCCCCCGGGCGGCTTAGCTCCCGCTGCATCAGCAGGCAGTACAGCGCAAGGACAACTTCTGAAGTCGTACCCCGGGATTTCATTTGTCATCGTTGTCGCATTTCTTTTTCATCGCCGGCGAGCGAAGCCCTTACGCAACCCACAAACCAACCTACCACCAGACCACCCCCCCACCCAACCCCCACCTCCACGCTTGACATTCTCTCTCACTCTTTCCAACGACTCCCAGCCTAGGACGCTAAGACTTGGCATATGGCGGAAAATGCATTTCATTATTTTAACGGTTGCATAGTTTTAATTTGCTTTCCTCAACGGCCACCCACCCCCTCCCTCCCCGTGGCTATCCGTCGTATGATTATCTGCCACCGCTCACCCTTTGCACCCCCCCTCACCGCAACCCCTTTCCCCGCGTGCACCTGCCAACGCGATGCACTTGTAACGCCGGAGCAAACCGCAAGTCGTAGCGTTGAATAATAATTGTTCACGGGCTCGCGACTTCGGTCAGAGCCGGGGTCTCCCTCCTGCCTCCTCCTGCTTTCCCGAGCGGTGGCTGCTAACGTAATTAGTAGCTTATTATGAGAAAGATTTGTGTTTGAATTTCTGCCCGAGGATTTTTTAGTGTTGGTTTGGTGGGTGGAAGGAGGGAAAACCGTCCGACACGATGACAGGGCCCACTGGAGACAGCTTTATAGCAACACACACACACACACACACACACACACACACACACACACACACACACACACACACACACACACACACACGAGGGAACGAGTCTGAAATGGGGCGGTTGTAAAGAGAATTGCTAAACGTTACTTTTGACGGGTTTGATTTAAACGGGTGGAAACGTGACTTTTTTCCCCAGTTCTTTCGCTTAGATGCATTATGGTGAAAGGGATTCTCTTTAAAAGCAACCTTTATGTTGTCCAATTTAAGGGAAAATTCATTTCGTTCTATCGTTTTACAAAATTTCATTGAAAAGAACAGTAACTTTCGCATTCCTAAGAACAAATTTTAAACTAACGTTGACTTAAAAAGGAAGAAGCTTGTTTCTGTAACATATCTTCTTAAAAAGGAAAAAAATTAAAACACATCCTCGGGACTTATCAACTGAAAGTAGACGCGAAAAACTCCTGACTCGGAATTCACTCACAAATGAATGAACCCAAAGAACATGAGCACCCAGGCAGCGCCAAGTGTACTTAGACGGCGGTAGAAACAAGATGCCTTACACTTAACGCTACAAGGTGTGGCCTTACAAATCACACCAAACACAAGAATGCTGCGTTAGCACAAAGAACCTCGTGCGCTTCGCAATGAGACGATCTGTCCCCGAAAACAAAAATGGTGGTTAAAAAAAGCCCATTTGCCTAGCATTCAACTGGAGAAGCGTGATAACCTTCACCCATTTCCACGGATTCATTTATCTCAGCGAAGGAACCAGCAGATTTTCTTCGCGTGAATTAAACGCAATTGACAAAAGTAGTAGTTCCCTACGTCCCACGCACGGGTTTCCACTTGAAAGCCTATGAAAGCAGTAAAGCCAAATCTAACTTGACCTAGTTCCTGAGAAAAGAGAAATTGTGACAACGCTCTCCTTAAACCTCTGCGTAAGATACAATCGACCCAAAATCAATCCAAGACGAATCCACATTCCACCCGACTATAACAGTTCCCGCGCCACCGTCTGTGTGGTTTCATTCCGGCGTTCTTAGCATGCTATTGCAAACAAAAGACAACGAAACGCGAACACACAAAAGAAGGGAGCATGGATGTGTATTCCTTGCAAAAGGAGTAATTCTTCAACATTTCAATAGATGAAAGAATTCTTAGGAAGTCTGTCAGTAGCATTGAAAGGAGGAATATAAATGAATCTAATTTAGGAGACGGGATGGAACATTTTATAATGTTGACATATGGGAAAAAAGCAGCTTATGGAAGAATAAACATCGATTTTGCTGCGGTGAATTCAACTGCCAGAGCATTATAATGTGCATACGTTCCCTGCCAAAGAAGTATTGCTGTAAAATATTCAAACATTGCCATTTTCCAACGCCAACGAAAGCTGTATTTTTCTTCGGCGAAGTGGATAATTTACCAACTTTCTAGAACGATTTCTTCATCCTCCGGAGCATGGATGGATTGATGGGAAAACACTCAATTATCTCTGCAACATCGACTTCTTTATCTTGGTTGAAAACTCATGGAACTTTTTTTAAGCCACGTTAAGGTTAAAACGGCTCAGGAGGATTTTTTCCCCGTAAAAAAAAAGAAGCATTAGCTTCCAATGCGAGCAAAACCATGCTTTAATGTTGCGGGTAAAGTCGGCTTATTTATTTTTCGCCTATAAACACGCAGCTGTTTAAAATTCCGTCACATAATATTCAAACCACCTTTATAATGTTCGATTATGTTGGCCGGGTTAATGTGCTACCAATCTTTCAATCCATTGAATATTTCATCACTGATTTTTCCTGATCTAAATGCCCTATAATACATCTCGTCACCACAATACCCCCTTCCCTCCCTCCCCCCCTTTCCCAACCACCCTACTATCTCGTTCTCGTTGTTTGTGTCGTTACCTGCCTCGTTGCACGTCGTGGCAGTCCGTAATTACTGTAATATGTTTTATTATTAATGTACGATACCAATGCTCGCTTATTTCATCCCCCAATTGTCTACCACACAACCAATACAAAACACACACACACACACACACAAAAGAAGAGAGTGTGTGGGGTGAAAGGGTGGAACGGAGGACTTTTTTATTAAGTTGGACAGTCGACCGTATTAATGAACGAACGGAGGGCTTGAGGGATAGGAAGTATGTAGCACGCCTTGTTAAACTTATCCTCTTCGATTAATTATTTTCATCTGTAGTATTTTTCTGTTTAATTAGCCCCTTCCCACTCTCCGTTACCGCCCTTGCACCTGGGCTCCCACACAGGTCACCGTTATTAATTTGATAGCTTTTTTCTGCTTCCCTTTCCATTGTCCAGCCATGGAGTGCCGTCGGTGTAACGGCGATTCGATTGATCCTTCTGTTTTTCTGTTTCAATTCCGTGCAATTTTGGTTTATTTACAGCACGGCCCGCCCCTGATTCACCGCGTGTTGCCGTGTTCACATGCTGGAGCAACCGTACCGGATGCTGGATCCATTACGGAACCCTGGGGGTCGTTCGATTGGAAGCGTTTCTTCCGGTTCGACCAGCTCAAGAAGGAGTGTGGCGGCTCCGTTTCGCAAACAATCTGCGGGTTCGTGGGTCGGTGCATGGATGAACGGAGCTGATACGTACGTTCAAACAGTGGATCGCTCGTAGCCGACCCAGACGAAAACCCGATCCTGCTGTCCTTGTCCTGGTCCAACAGGCAGGCTGCCAGCAAACACACGACCCACTTGGGTGACACATCCTACACACAAACCACGCGCTCCCACCAGCTTTATTTAACCTTCCCCTTTACGCACACGGCAACTCTTTTATCGACGGTCAAAGTAAGCGGCAAAACCTCGGACATGGTTTTAAAATCCGGCGGACAACCGGGCCGATGCGAGTGTTTTTCTTTGCTTTGCTTTATTTACCCCGTTTCAATTTGGTTGTCCCCTACCCCCGCTCTATTTCTCTCTCTCTCTAGTTCTCTTTGTCTCTCTTTCTCTCGCCCCTGTGCATTGTTGATAACCAACCAATCAAACCGACCGCCAATCGTTTGATCCTGCGATACACTCCAACGCAGCAACGCCCGAACATTCGTCCCCTTGGGTCAACGATAGCATGCCTTCGCTGTCCTGTACGCTCACCGATGGGTGTCTGTGTGTTTGTATATGTGTGTGTATGTGTGTGTGTGTGCATTGTTGAAGTAATAGTAACCCCGGGCCATTCACAACGTCGGGCAACACGCGAACGTCCTCGAGCGTGTGCTTAATCGATCGATTATTTGCCCACGAGAAATGTTTCACTATGTGGGACGGGAAGGGGACATTGGGAGCGTAGTTTGTCCACTCGAGCACATGACCGTCCTCTTACCTATCTCCTTATACTGTTTCATTGTGACAAATCAACCAAAAAGCAACGCAAAAAAAAAGTTGATTTCGTTGAGCGAAGTTTAAATTGGAAGGTCGTTAAAGCTTTGTGTTACTAACAAGGAGCTTTGATGTTGTATTAACTACGAAAACGACGGACAATACTTACGATGCTTCCCAAATGTGCGATGGTTTTTAATGCAACTTGATTTCCAGCCCATCGGTAGGTTGCCACAAACACGATCCCTTCCCTTGCACGATCGAACGTCTGTTTTAATCGCCATTTTTACTGCACAAACTGTGTACTTTGGCGAACTAATATCAAGCAAGCGCCAACGCCCACAAAGGGCCAGCACGAGCTTCCCCCGACCGGAGACGAAGGCTTCTAATAGCGCACGAACTACATCGGCATGGAGCACGGTTTGTTTCAAAATGTTGCTAACTAGATCGTTCCAGGGTCGCAGCCGTTCCCAGACGCGAAACGATCCGGTGGTCGCACACGCATTCTGACCCGCAAAGGAGCTTGAGCCAGGGGCGAACGAAATGGTCGAAACGGTGACCACCGACTCGACCTGCTCGGTAGCTGCCCCCTTTGCTTTTGCCATAGCATATTCGATAATGAATGGGGGACGGACTCGGCGCGACGGACCGGAACGCGACCGCCAATTTCCGCTCGAAAGAACGAAGCGTACCGAATTCCTAGTCGTAGGTCGTCCCGTTGTGCAGCGATGCCAATCCAGTGGCCATTGGCTGTGGTGTGGTTCCTGCCCGGATCCTGTCCCTCCTGAGCGGCGATGGGTTGCCAACCGGGAAAACGACGACATTGGAACGGGCCACCGGGCGTCTACACCGTGCGATCCAGTCGTGCCGGTCGAATCGGCAGCTCCTTCACGTTCGATCCCCATCCCTTCGGTTGCGGAACCACGCTAACCCGCTGTCCGGCAGCGAATGATTTGCAATACCGACACACATACACGCATACAGAGCCTTTCAACGAGGAGCTGGACCGGTTTGTCCACAAGCCGATCGCGGTGCATAGCTCCGGGTGCTTCTACAAGTGCACATGTAAAGCAAACTCCCGCGAACCGACCGCTCCTGCAACGATGGAGGCGCCCGGTGTTGATGGAGGCGCCTGGTGGCCCGTGCCGATGGCACCATCCAGCCGCCTCACTTCGCGCCCGGAAAAGCGGCACCGTCGTTGATGAGTGCCACTTTCACTGCGTTCGCACGGACGGCGCGAATAGCGCTTACGACGGAGTAACTGGCACAATTGGTGGGGACGTTCACAGCGTGTAGATGGTAGGCTAGCTTCCTTCTCTCTCTCTGTTTGACGGTGGTTGACAGGAGCTGGAAGCAGTGGAGGCTGATGGGCCGCCATTCGGTTGGGTGTATTGTTATTTAAAATAATGGAAATGTTCGCGCGTGGTAATGATCTTATTTTACGCCCGAGTTTTACATTCCATTCAAGTTGCACATTCCGGGTTCGGTTTTTGTTTTCCCTCGCCGCTGCCTTTCCTTTGCAGTTTGTCCTCACCTAGCACTCGCCCTCCCCCTTACCTCACCAGGTTTCTCTCTCCCTCTCCTCCCCCCCCCCCCTCACATCCTCCTCAAACGCGCTCGTTCTTGCGTCCTTTCAACGGTGCTCCAGCTTTCACGGTGCTTTCGAGTGCTGGTAAGTGGAAAGTTCACCATCCCCAGTGCTGCCACCATCGCTAAACGGGCGCTCACTCATTGCGAGGCACGGTGCACATGCTTGGGACATCACAATAAAATAAATACGTTCACCCATTTCCTGCCGGGGGCTGCGTGGCAGCAGCTGGTGGAGAGGAGCGAGCGCAGGGTAGACAGGCAGGCAGTAAAATGATACGCGCACACCAACGCTCGCACACACGATGCTGGTGTGCGCTGTAGCTCGTAGCTGGGACGTCGGTTTTCAGCCGTTCTCTGCTAGCTCCGTGGCTACGGTTGGTAATGAGATTCCAACTTGTTTCACGCGTGAAGAAAGGAACACTGTCGGGGTGAAGGCGTGGGTGTGGGTCCGCTTTCAAAACCGACCCGAAAGCCCCGAAGAATTTGGCGTGCATCCCTGCAAACGGGGCAGCAAGGGCGGGCATAGGCTAGCGGGACGCCGGTTGCGGCGGCGCACATCCATTTTCGATTGTCGGTTCGCTGGAATCTGCCCTTTTTCCCATTTTTTTTTTATTTTGCTTTTCATTCATTGTTGTTGCAGTAACCGAGCCTCTTCTTTTTGGCCTGCCCATCCTGCTTCTCACTCCAGCTCTTATTGTTCTCCCAGTGCACGTAGCTAGCGGGCATTTAGTTGGTGAAAAAAAAAGACACATAAAGAAGAACCATTTAAAGAATTAAAAGAACCAACGTCTATGCTCTCACTCACTGGTTGCCGTATGAACATTATACGACTTAATTTTCCCTCCTGAAAACGGTACAGAAAGAAGGCGTGCCCGGTGGGTTGGCGGCGGGGTGATTGTTTCTGAAGAGTTGAAAGTTATACTCCGCTTAGCGCCCAGCGCCCCACAGCTTCACCGGTGAGCGCATGGACAGATCCCGCGAGGCACCTTGAGTCCAACGAGCTGGCTTTCTTGGCACAAGGCATGAGGGGGCGACGAAGAGGACGACGACAACGACGAGGAGGATGCCGGGGTGATTGTCTGTTGCGCAAGAGGAGTGCGGTTTGCGGAAATTAAATAACGAACTCCCAAGGCAGCAAGTGGCGGAAAATGCTCGGCAGAGTGGCAGAAGGAGGGAGGGAGGGGGGCGTTGGCTGCCAGCGCGGTGACAGCTGATGCAATTTTGTGGAAAAGCCCCTCTTTCCACCAATTCACCGTCAGCTTAGTCAAGGAAACGGAGCGCGTGTTTGCATACTAGCCCCTGAAGGTAGGCAATCTATTGTCCGCGAAAGAAGAAGCGGCACTGGGTGTTTTCGCTGGGTTAAAATGGGAAACGGCCCCTGAAAAAGGGCTCAACCGAACTGCTACTGGGAAAAAGCTAATGAAAAGCAACAACCAGCTCGATGCTCGAAGTGGGTGACGCAACCAAGGCCCATCGAAGCCAACTAGGAAAACTCAGTCGAACTTTAGTGGGGATTTGTTTTCCTTCTTTTTTGTTTTGCTAATAGATTTCTCTCCTAATTACTTCATCGCACGTTTGCGCCGACTGGCATTAGCATCCACTTGGCACGGTGAATGCTCATTGGGTTTGATTTGGAATGGGTGCCTGCCTTATTGAACAGCTCCTGGTCTGTTTCGGTGCTCCTGCTGAAGCCTACCGTTCGCACACGTTACGTGAAACTTGTGCGCGAGAAATCCTCCGTCCGTCCGAGAGACATTCACTTTCCAGCTTCTCCTCCACTCAAAGTGCCTGGCTGTCAGGTCGCAAACTGTCTGGCAGCGCACCGATAACAGGCTTTCCGTTCTCTTATGTTGCACTGCAGCTAATTTTGTGGTTCTTTGACGAAGGTCCTTGTCTCCTTTGCTACAGCCCGGAGCGCAACGCTCCGAAGCGTGGACGCTGATAATGATGCTACTGGTTATTGGTTCCACTTGGGTTTGCGCATTCCAGTACCGGTGGGGAAAGATGATTTTTGCGTTCCACATACGGAATTTTTTTTCTTGAGGAGCCGAGAATCTGACGCTAGAGCGCTTTGAAGCGCTGTACGCTAGAATGCAGGTGGCAGCCAACCTGCAGCTCGGTTGGGAATCGTGCACCGTCTTGGATTTTTTTTCCAGACCGTGGAAGGCATCTTCTACTCGGTTTCTTTTCCCGAAAAAGAAAAAGCGTAAAGCAAAAGCGGTGGAAATCTATGGGCACGAGAAGGACAGTTTCTTACACGTCTGTTCGCAGTCAGCTCAGGCGAACACGTCCAGCACCGGGTGCTGCACCAGTGAAGATTGTGCAAATAACGGTTGGCAAACACCGGGGCCGAACGTTCGCTTCCACTGCCTACATTTAGGCGCAGGACGGTGAATCGTTGAAACGAAGTCGAACGGAAGGACGTTGCAAAAACGATGGGCACTGCCTGCTTCCCGTCGGCACCGGCGACATCTTTTCCACGGTCGGTTGCATCGATAACGGCCAGCCCATGGATGCCAGCAACGGCGCACTTACATTCACCGAGGAGGCACTCACTAATTATTCCACTTCGAACTCGTCACTTGATGTGGCGACCGAAAAAGCTGCTCCGTTGGGTCGGTCGCTTTAATGCGATGCCAAAGTTGCGAAACTGCGAGCACATTGTAGGCGTCTAGTGCAAAACGTGGTTATTACCAGGAATTGCTTCCTACTGCTCCGCTTGGGCAGCTCGTCCCCTGCCGTGGACGAGCTCGTCGAGGAGAACCGTTGCGGCTAGTGAACCAATTACACCGAAGCAATCTTCTCCGAACTTCAGCTCCATACCCGAAGCCCCTCCTTCCACCAGAAGAGTCGCACCCTGAAGTGTGTACTTGCTCCGAGCCAGGCCCAAACCTCCAGCGCCAGTGTTGGTTTTGAAACGAATCAATTAAAAGCTTACCTAAAGCTCCCATTGCCGCCGGGCCTTCCGGTATCAGCAATCCTCTCTCCTTCAGTTTCGCCGCCATCATTTCCCTCCTTCACTCGACATTTCCTTCTGCACCCCGCCCATCAACTGCAGTGCAATTATGGGACGAATAAAGACGGATTATGAATTTGTAGCAGGATGAATGGGCCGAGGCGTTGCTGGAGAGTTTCTATCCCCGGAGGGTGGTGTGCGATGGGGAGGAGAAGGGGAGAGAGAGTTTTGAGGAGGAAAAAGGTTGATCGTGTGCCGAAACGAGCCCCACTCATTTGCATACTTTCCGCCCACTTCGGAAAGCATGCAGGAATCTCCTAATGGTGGCAATCAATTCCCAGTTCCGCTTCCACGCGCTCCACGATCGGGAATTAAATTTTCGGATACGGCGTTCTTCAGCTTAACGCGCTGCGGATTTTCCCCGCGGACGTGCACCAATAAATTTTAAAACAAAAAACAGTCTAACACAAGACAACCGAGGACTGTTTATGGAGTTTATTGTGTGTTGCTTAGTGGTTCAGTTTTCCATACTATTTTTTTTCCTTTCACGTCGCTTTTCGATTAATAAACAACCTTTTTCTCGCCAAACTGATACACATCCACTTCTGGCTCTCCATACGTCATATCCAATGCTTTTTTCTTCCACATTTCATTTATATATTTTATTTTCCTATCTGCTTTCCACAACCAAGCCAACCGCACCATCTTTCTTTCTTTCTATCTCTCTATCTCTCTCTGCCTTTCGCTTTTCTCCGCTGTGGGGATGAGCCAATCCTATACTTGTGGCCGGAGCAAGTCAAACAATAACAGGTTCCTCCCGCCGGAGGCCCACACTTGTCTTCGAACTTTTATCGCATTTGTCGTTGTCTAGTGTGTTGAGCATGTCATTGCAAGAAAGTTGATTTATCTCATGCACCGATGTGTGATTTGTGTTACAACTATTTTTTTTTTCTCAATAATTTAATTTCCCGCTGAGGTTTCCATAGCTCACAATCTACCCTTGCATCATCGTTGGACATTTTTGGGGAGAGGGGGGGGGGGGGGTCGGTCTATGGTGGAGGTGCAAGTCTCATTTCATGCGGAGAGAATTTGCTCCCATGGGCAAGACAGAGAGAAAAATAGGACCCGAACACCTCTTTCCGGATTATTTGTTAGTTTCTTTTCACTCCTCCCGCAAACATAGACGGAATATACATACACATTTCGAATAGTTCCTAATTTCCTCTATATCTCTCCGCTGTCCCATTCCTCTCCTTCGACGCTAAGCTTTGGGTTGCACTGCGTACATGGATTGTGGATGGGAATGATTTATTAAGTATGTTATCTGGTAGTTACTTACTTGCATCCTCTACCCACTGTGGTTCCACGGAACGGAACTGGCCCAGCCCTCACTACACGGGACATTACGTCCTTCTTTTCTGGTATTTCTTTAAATTTTTGTTTATTCTCTATTCAGTAGGTAAAATTTGATTTATTTATTCTTTACTTTTCACTGGCATTACGAGGCGGAGTAGTAACGTCTGAAACGAGTGTTTGGTTGGAGTTTATTTGCAGTTTAGTTATTACATTGTTTCGTTTTGATATTACATGTTTTGATTTTGGTTTCGGGTTGGGTTTTGCTGGTTTGGATGTTGTGTTATACCAAGTTTTAGTTTGCTCCGTCACTCTCTCACATAGTATATTTTGATTATTTTCACGTGGAAGTGCCGGTCCTATATCAATCCTGTCACTTGTGTCTGTTTGCTTGACATGTCCCTGGTACAACCTTCCACGGATACGCTCCCACCTCAGCTAGCAGAAAAGTTAGAAGGTGATCGGTGGTATTTACAAACATAACGGCGAGCAAAAAGTTTATTATTTGTTCGCACTTCCCGTTGCTTCTCTTCTACACCAAAGCCCGGCACTTCCTGCTCCCCTTCGCTTTCCCGGGTGTCGTCTCCCCTAGGCGACCCTCGGTTATATTTGTGTTTCCCTATAACCACCTTCAAACGAAAGGCTGTAACATTTGATTTCACTTGTTTTATTTTTTAAATACGTTTTTGTGTTTGTGTTTCATTCCGCTCCATTCCACATGGGAAAGGTAGCTCCAATGCTTTGCTACAATTACATGTACATTTAAGGAAGTTTGCTATGGTTTAAAAATAAACTTAAATAATTGTTTTAACTTCTAGTTTTCATCGGTTTTTCTGATTTGTTCTCGTTTGTTTTAGACAACGAAGAGAACCATCGTTAGGCATTGCAGCGGTTTGCCCTATCCTTGTTAAAATTACCTTTTTCTTTAACTTTGCGTTCCACTGTACTGTATGCTGACGCACGTTCCGCCACCAACCGACTGTTCCTTCGTTTTTTGTTTTGTTCCTAGTTAATTTTTCCGTTTCCCTACATTTGGGAGACGCAACAAAACAGCAGTTTCTTCGCCGATGAGCGAACTGATCTCGGAGCAAAGCTTCAAATGAGTACCAGGTTCCTTGCACCAATTTCGTCTTTGCTGTCTGATCATTTCCCTCACCTCGACCCATTCGGTTCCGTCTTTGGATCGCGCAATGAAAATTGGATGGAAAAGCGCGAAAGGACGGCACGGGAGGGTGTGGAATGGGAAATGTGGGAAACGAAAAGGCTGGGCTGGGATATAAATTGGGCGCGTAATTTGTAAACAGACCACACCCCCACCCCCTCATCTCCTTGGCAGCCCATCTTCCCTTTGGCACCAACGACTGGGACAGAGCATGTTTGCAGCAGAGGTGAACGCGTATGAAGGAATCACGCGAAGGAAAGGAGCTGAGAAGAGACGACAAGAAAATAAATACAAACAGCTACGCCTTACGCTCCACACAACCCCCATCCCTTGCCCTTCATTGGAGCAAAACCCACACGTCACATCACGTACGGTCGAAGAAACGGAACGAAAACTCTGAGAAGGATGTGACCAACCGGCGATGGTGGTGCAGCGCAAAGTGATTCAGTTTCCTTATCGCCCTCCTGCCGAAGCCCTTCCGTGGTGGAAACATGGCGCTCAATCTTCAAACGACAAGCGCCACCTAACCGATCATTTGCTCCAAGTCCGTACTCTATAACTCAGCCGGCGGTATACTTCAGTTCTCGGTTCGGGGAAAACTCGTCCCTGGAACGAGCGCTGTACGCGCAGTTTGCGTTTGCGTCCCTGCTTCTTCGGTTGTACTTGCACTCTTAGCTACGCTCCATCGGATACCCTTCCCGTGCTCTTAAGGCATACTTCATCATCGTTCCTCCGTCATCGCCCAAGTTCTCCCCACCTCCCCTGTGCGCCCCCCACTCTGCACCCTCTGTCCGACCCTGCAACGCCGCATAAAGCTCAGTAATTTCTCTACAAAATATTTACAAGTGGGCTTTATGTATCGCTTTCCGCTTTCCAACACACTCCAACGGTCGTCGTCCAACTTGACTCGCCGGTTGCGCTTCCCCGGACACCGTCTTTCCTTCCGTGTGTGTGCTGTACTGTACTTGTTCGCTTGAGCCCGCACCGCATCAGGGTGGGAGGAGAAAAGAAAACGTAAAGCGATGGTAACAATTTGTTGATTAACGATACCGATTGGTTTTTCCTTCCTATTCCTATGTTTTGTTTCTTTGTTTTAATTTTGATTTATAAACCGTTCCCTCGAATCCTTCTCGGGACCTGTTCCACCGCCTGTCTCCTTCGGGAGCGCAATACAACACAGTTAAAAATATAAACTTAAACAAGGCGTTAAGCAAACAACTTTTCCAACCATTTGTTCCATAGCCGTCCGCCAAGCGGAAGCACTTTGCCGAGTCTTTTTGTTTTCCTTTCGTTTCGTTTTGCTCGTTCAGGATTATGAATTGATTTTTCCACTCTGTGTGGCATCTCCGAAGTGTCTCGCTTTGCCTCTTGTTTCGCGTCACGTAGATTTCTGTGTCTATATCAACACTTTCCGCAACATGATGCCGGCAACTAGGAACTCCAGGCGTGAACCTACCTTCAACGCTTCTCCGGACGGGACTCGCTGCACGGGTGTGACAGGGTAATAGAGAGAGAAAGAAGGGGAGGGAGTGAAGAGTTAGTAGGATGGTGGTGACGATTTTTCGCTCATGCTTAATTGACACGGACCACGGGGAGGTAAGGGGGCCAAAGGATTATGTGAGCGACGGCTGGGTACAGGGAAGTTCCCGAATGTTCCCTTTTCTGCCGTTGAATTTCACGGACTCGCTGGTTCGCTGGCTTGTCACTCCTTAGCTCTGGCAGCAGGTGCCTCCCTCCGTAACGGCATCGTCCACCACCCCCCAAACAGGCACGCGCCGGCCGTGTCCCGCGCCTGCCGCTCGTTTCAACTGTCGGTGAGGAAGATCTTCTTACTCTCGTCGACCGTGCCGCCCCCGTTCATGGTGGTGGTGGTGCCGAGGACGGCGCCGGAGATGAACGACGGGTGACCGTCGAGGAAGTGGGCACCGCCACCGGCAGCGGCGTGCACCGCCGCACTACCGTGCACCCCGTCGCGCCCGTGCTCGTCGTTCGGGATGGAGAAGTGGCGATAGGAGATGAACTCGGGCTGGTGCGGCTGCTGCTGGCGCTTGGCTGCCTCGAGCCGCTGCTTCTTGATCTTCAGCCAGCCAAGCACGGATACCAACACGATGAAGACAACGATGCCGAGGCAGCAGCCAACGATTAGGCCCAGCCGTCGCGTCAGGATCGAATGTATGATACTCTGGCTGGACATGCCGTCCACCTCGGCCAACGGGTTCGGACCGGTGGCGTCGAGCGTGCGCACCTCGGAGCAGCGCGTCGTCGGCGAGTCGGTCAGCAGCGAAAGCAGCGTGTTTGAGAGCGACGCGTCCAGGTCGCCGCTTACGTACCGGCTGTGTACCGCCGAGCCACTGTTGAGGATCTGGTTCTGCAGCTGGTTCGACTGGTTCAGCAGGCTGTTGATGTCGCTGTGGTACGTCAGCCAGTTGCCCAGTCCGAGCACGCAGATCAGGTAGCGCGTGTTGGACGCCAGCCGGTTCAGGCGGGCCGAGTTCGACGACCGGTTCATTGTTTTGCCACGCATCTGTGGAAAGGAAACAACGACAAAAAAACGGTGTAAGAAAGGGTTCAGTAAACCTGGGCTTCTCCAGCATGATGTTCGCGCCCAAATACTCACGTCCTCCATTGCATCCAGCGAGTAGTAGATAATGTGGTACCCATGGAGGCCCGAGTGCTCCCGACTCTGCCACGACACCAGCACCGAGTACGGTTGGATGTCCTGGATGGCAATCTTCAGGATAAGCGGCACGTCGCAGAACTCCTGCGGCTCCATCGTCAACAGCAGCTTGCCCTGAGCCTCACCCGGTTGCTCGCAGCGCACGTTCTCGTACCCGCGTGCCCACTTCCGGTGGTCATTCAGCCACTCCCACAGCTCCTGCGTGTCGCACGAGCAAACGAGCGGGTTGTCTATGGTTGCGCAAAGAATTAGACGAGAAAGAGTGATCAAGACAGAGACATGGAAAAGAATCTGTTCGATAATTGATCCATTATCGAATGGATTAGTCGCTCATGTTTAGACAAAAGACTGGAAGAATGAGAACGAGTTAAGGTTCCAGAGAAAGGACTCCACGTTCCCGTGGGTCGTCAGCTTTCCATTAATGGGAGAAGCTATCAAAAGCAAGCGACATAGCCATTTAGCGCAGTTTTCGATCGGTTCTGCCTTTCTGAACAAAGGCTCCAACGATTGCCGCCTATAGAAACCCCTTGAAGATGCCATTACGAAATGCGCAATTTCAGCCTCCACTCGCCGGTATGGAAAACCAGCCCATCCATCCGGTGGCGGCAAAGTTTCCCAGAGCACGATAATCTCACTGTCACGCACAGCGAAGAATCCTGGCTAACTTCTCGCTCACCTTACGTAAAGGAAGAGCAAACTTTCGGTACCATCAGCAGCAGCTGGCGTGCCACGTCTTTTCTGCTGGACGCTAATGAACGGCTCATAACCGTAACCGTTAAGGGAAATCGGAAAATCAAAATGTCCAACTGCATTAGTGTGCCAGCTGGCGTCTTTCGAAACCTGGGCAACATTCCCGTCGGTCTGGCAGCGATCCAATCAAACGGGAGATCGTCCCCCTTCCTTTAGGGTGAACCGGGAGCTGTGTTCAATCAAGAGGTCAATGATTATTTATGACGAACTATCGAAAGCTTTGATTGTGCCTGCTGCTTTTTGTTATGTCAACCCCGCTGCCGATGGTCCGATGCCTGCCGTGTTTTATTTCTCGAAGAACAAGTTCCGTCATCTGGACCATCAACGCAACCCGTTTCCCTGTCGCTTCAGTTCGAAAATCTACACTCAACTTAACCGCCAGTCCAGCCACAAAGGCCGCCAGGGTTGGAAACAACAGGTCGCAATCGAACAAAGCAGGTCAATCGGGAAGGGCAGGTCGGGGTTTCCTTTCCCAAAAAAACTTTTCCCAACCAAACTCGGAAAAACTCGACCCAGACCAACACCGTTTAGTGCGCGTCGCGCCCAGCACGGGGAAAGGTGGGGGTCAAGGGGGCAGGGTTGGCTTTGATTGTTCGTCCCTTCGTCTGCTGGGTATGTGTGTTCCGGGAATCAGTTCCGAACTTGTTGAGCGAATCACCGCCATCCCGAACCAATGGAGGGAGTTTGAGGTAGAAGTCAACCTGGTTACTATAAGAGTTTGCTCCCCGTTCATTTTAGTTTTCTTTTTTTTAATCAGAAGTTCCATCTTTGGAATTTTGACGGGCTGCAAAAAGGCCGCAAGCACCCGTACACCATGAATTACAGTTGACCAAGGGAAGTGAAAAGAAGCACGGTCTATTTCAACCGATCATTGCCAGCACGTGGTGACTTTGCCTTCGTCGGTCAAACTTTGGATGGTGATGCCGTGCGAACCACGACATCGTTTTAGTTGCGGTGGAAAGGGATCACAAGTTGTCATGGTTAACGAATTTCTCAGGAAGGACAATGAACATTATTTGTGGAGTCGAGGCACCGTTTAAATGTGGTGCATTGTGAACTCACCTTCGATCCGAAGCTGCTGCAGGTGCGTTTCCAGCGGCTTAAGCGCACGGAGCGGCGCGTACTCGAAGTAGTTCTTCCGCAGGTCGAGCGTGGTGAGGGCACGCAGCGTACGGAACGCATCGGATGCGATGGTGATCAGCCTGTTGCCGTACAGGTACAGTTCCTGAAGCGCCACCAGGTGCCGTAGGGCGTTCTTCTGGATGCGCTCGAGCTGGTTGGAGGACGCGTCGAGGATGCGCAGCTTTTGGAGGTCCTGCGCGAACTCGTCCAGCTCCTTGATGCTGTTGGTGGAGACGTTGAGTATCTCGAGCAGGCGCAGCCCCTGCAGGCGCTCCTTCGGCAGAATCTCGAGCTCGTTCACGCTCAGGTCGAGCAGCTGAAGGTTGGTGAGGGCACCGAACGCACCCGGCGAGATCCGGTTGATGCGGTTCTGCACCAGGTGCAGGCTCTGTACGGCCGGGTAGATCTCGAAGTCCTTACTGGTGACGATCGACAGGTTGGTGAGGCTGATGAACAGCTCCTTCAAGTGCGGGTAGCGCTGCTGGTCCGCGTCGACCGAGATGCGCAGCAGCGGGTTGCCGGTCAGGTTGAGCCAGGCCAGCCGGGCCAGCGAAGCCTCCGACAGGGCCAAGTTCGGGATCTGGCTGAAGCGATTGAGCGACAGGTCGACGCGCTGCAGGCTGATCGAGTGCTTGAAGAAGTTCTCCGGCAGCGCGAGCAGCAGGTTTCCGCTCAGGTCGAGCGTGTCCAGATGCGGCAGCGTGTCGACCGTGAACCCCGTCAGAGAGGTGATGCTGTTCGAGTGCAGGTCAAGCGTGCGCAGATTGGGCAGCCCACTCAGCTTGTAGAAGTCCACAATTGTCAGCTGGTTGTGGGAGAGGGTGAGAATCTCCAGCGTCGACACGTTCAGCAGGGCAAGGTGCGGGAAGTCAGCTATCTGGTTACTGTGCAGCCGCAGCTCCTTGAACACGTTCAGGCCAAAGAATGTGTTCCGTTTGAGCGTCCGCAGTCGGTTGTAGCTCAGGTCCAGCTTGACCAGGTTGACGTTCTTCTGCAGCACAGTGTACGGGAGCTCCTGGATGTCGCACCGCTCGAGGTAGAGCATCTGTAGCGACGGCATACGCTCCAGCACGCCCTCCTTAAGTTGGGTGAAGTTGTTCGACCCGAGCCGCAGCGTTCGCATCGAGCTAGCCTCGATGTGGATGAGCTCGACGGCGGCAAGCTGGTTCTCGTCCAACGTAAGCTCGTTCAGATTGCTCAGTCCGCGGAATACGCCTGGCTCGAGCCGGGTGAGGTTGCAGCGGCGCAGGTTGATCACGCTGACCGGCAGTCCCGACTGGAACGTGTCGGCGCCAAGTGTCTGCAGGTTGTTGTGGCTCAGGTCGAGCACGCGAAGACCGCGCAGCTTACGGAACACGTTCGCCCGCAGCGTTTCGAACAGATTGTGGCTCAGGTGGAGCTCGTCCAGCTCGCCCAGGCTGCGAAACAGCTCCTCTTTCAGGTCGCTCAGCCGGTTGTGGCTCAGATCGAGGTACCTGAGCCGCACCAGCGGATCGAACGTACCGACCTCGATCGAGAGGAGCGTGTTGTTGCGCAGGTACATCTTCTCCAGGTGCACCATCTCGACGAACAGCATCCGGTCGAGCGACTTCAACTGGTTATCCTCCAGCCAAACCATCTGCACGCTGGTCTGACCGCGGAACGCCTGTCCATGGAGGTACTTGAGCGCGTTCGCGTTCAGCTGGATGGAGAGCAGCGCCGACTCCTGCCCTCTTGCACCAGCCCCACCCGCCGAATCCTCGAAATGGTCGATCAGTGCGGATCCCTTGGTGGTGATGAGCTTGCCGTGCGTCGTGACCGCCGTCAGTGGCGACTGGTTAGCTACGCCGCCTCCGTGCTTCCCACCGGCGAAGATGGTGTCGATCTCCTCGAGTGCATTGTTCTGCAGGTTGATGTACTGCAACAGCCGGCAGTGATGGAACGCGCCCCGTTCGATCACGCGCAGGTCATTGTTCTGCAGGTGCAGCTCCATCAGCTCCTCGACCGGGGCGAACAGACCCTCACGGATCTGCTGCAGCCGGTTGTCGTTCAGCCGTATCTCACGCAGCTTGCCGAGCCGCTGGAACAGCCGCACGTCCAGCTCGACGATTGCGTTGCCATCCAGCGCAAGCGAGTTGAGCTCGGGTGTCGCCTCGAAGAACTGCGCGGGCACCTTCTGGATCAGGTTGTGGCTAAGAAACAGCTGCTCCAGGTTGCCGAGCGTGACCAGCGTCTCGCCGTCCAGCCGCTGGATGGAGTTGTGCTCCAGGTAGATCACCTTGACGCTGCTCGAGTTGGCGAAGCAGTCGTCCGTCAGCTCGAGCACGTTGTTCTCACTCAGGAAGATCTCGCGCAGCAGGGGAAGGTTGGCGAACACGCCGTTCACGTAGTGCACGTGGTTGCGGCTCAGGTCGACCGTGTGCAGCCGCCGGTTGCCAGCGAAGATCTGCGGGTCGAGGTACACAATCTTGTTGTGGCTCAGGTCGAGCGACTGCAGTTCCTTGAGCGAGCCGAACGCGTCCCGATGGATGGTCTCAATGAAGTTGTTGTACAGCGAGAGCGTCTTCAGCATCGGAAATGCGCCGAAGATGTCGGCGTACAGCTCGACGAAGTTGTTCAAGCTCAGATCGAGGAACGAGAGCGCCCCGAATCGGGTGTAGCTGTCGTCCTGCTCCAGCGAGGCGATGTCGTTCATCGACAGCCGCACCAGCCGCAGGTTCTCGAGGCGGCGTAGTGCCAGCGTGGGGAACTGCCGCAGCCGGTTCTCGGACAGGTCGAGCTCGGTCAGCGTGTCCTCCAGCCCGGCGAACCCGTTCGTGGGCACGCGCTCGATTCGGTTGCTCTTCAGGTTGAGCTTCACCAGGTGCAAACCGTGGAACGCGTACTCGTCCACTGTGCCTATCTCGTTCGAATCAAAATCCAACACCATAAGCTTCTTCAGCCCGACGATGGCTTTTGAGGGCACCTGTTGGAAGGGAATAGAACAGAACCGAGTGCCCATTAGCCTCTCCACCCAAGCAGTAAGTCTCTCCCTCTTCTTCAGCGTACTTTTCCTGTACTTACTTGTGTCAACTTGCCGTTGATGATACTCAAACTCTCTAGGTGAGACCGCAACGGCAGCAGCGCGTTCTGCTTTAGCTGCTGCAGGCTGGAATGGGAAAACTGCAGGTGCCGAATGCTGATGTTGGCACCACCACCGAACGACTCCGAGCCCGCGCCACCTCCGAACAGCTCGACCGTGAGCGTCTTCACCGACCGGTCGAAGTCGTACACCGACAGTGACTGCACGGGGGAGGAGATGACCTGCAGCGTTGAGCGAAGAGCGGCCAGCGTGATCCCGGGACACTCGAGGAAAATGCCTGTCAGTGGAAATTCGGTGGAAAAACGCAACGTTACCTACGTTCGGAAGACATTTATCAATCAACCTAGTGCAGTAGAACCTTTCACAGCACAACCGTATTATCGAACTGACGCATTTTTGGAACCTCCGTGTAGCTTTGACATGCATCCGTACAATATTTCCGCTGCCCGCTGAGTTTGCCATGGATGAAATCAGCTCGAATCATCACGAATTTGTAATCCAACGCAATCCGCACTGAGCCCATCGAGCGAAAGCCTACCGTGTCGTGTTTGAGCAGCATTAAAAAGAACACGAAATTTGGTGTCCTCACTGTGGTTAAACAAAAAAAAATTGAAATCTCTTATACGCTCCTTCTTCCTGCACGAAGAACGTCTGCAAAAATACGGTAAAACACGTTGGCAGGGATAACACGGCCCGGAGAAGGAGGACGCGTACACATTGACCGACAGACCAGTTTTGCAACGACTTGCTTCCGTAATCTTCGTTTCCCAACAGCAACAGGGCAGCTCGGCAGCCGGTCGGAAATTCGGTCACTAGTCAAAAGGCTGCAATTTTCCGGTCCACCCACCGGCACCCAACCCGGGCCGGCACACGTGATTGGAAACAACATAGAGCCGGCGACTAATCCGGGGATTGTTTCCTTTTTCTTCCGGTGTTCGCCGACCACACATGTGCGGCACATGTTGGCAAGAAAAAGGCTGTCCGGACACAACTGCACGACGACTTGAAGGGCAAAGCCCCCAAAAACACCAGGAGTCCGACTGAAAATGCGAGTGAGTAATTTGCTCGTGTCAACGATCGTCTTGTGCGGATTTTGCCATATGCTTTGCTCCTTGGGGTACTCCTGTTCCCTCAATAGAATGTTGTTCTTTTCCCGGTATGTTTCTACTGTTTGAACGTTCTCCAGAATTTCTCATAATGCTCTTAGTTCTTTTAAAAACAATCTTGATAACCTGCTGGTGTACTGTGCCTTTAGAACCAACACAACTAGCTTCTAAGTCTGCTCCGATGACAATAGGACATGAGAACATTGCAGGTCTTACCAACAATTGGAAATAAGTCGACCACGGGAAGCGATGCAGAAAGTCTGTCGTTCACTGACTTGTGAACCACGGAACGGACTGCGACATGAGTTTTGCCGTAAAGCCCGTTTAGACGAGTGAAATTTTATTTGATCGGTCAATTTCGTTCATCAAAGTTTCACTGGACAAACAGTTTCCGATCGCAGTACACGCATACACAACAGCAATTATTGCAGAAACAAATTATAATAATAACAATTATTATTATTTCAGATGTTTGCCTTACGGGGTATACAAACAAAAGCTTTAGAAACAAGGCAAAGGCTAAGGAATGGAGGATTGTAGGCAGGAGGACACGGAAACAAGGCGACTGCAGAATTCGGAGATAGTCATGAAAAAAAAACGGTAGAAATGAACTGAAGAAATGAACAGTAACTACTAGAAAGTGACTTATAAAAAACGTAAGGTAGTAAGCAAATTATTTTGCAAAATGAATCATTCGCTTCTGTTCTTGCGCTCATTTTTTCGGATCTGTTTCTGATTTTTTGGTTTCGTTAATAGTTGACGACAGCAGAAGTTTGGAGTAGTGAAGAGAGAGAATTCGCTTATCGCGGCTCTTTATAAATTTCTTATGTGAGTCCGAACCCAGGTCCTAGCCCGGGCGAAATTCAAGCGGGCGAAAATTCTACTAGCCATAATGGCTGATGTTTACTTTGTACTTTGTCTGTGTTCGATCAGCTTCAATTAGCGTTAACAATAACGCTTATTAATTAAAACTGAATAACAATAATCAATAAATGACTCACATCCTAAAATGTTAGTCTAAATTCTATGAAAAATAACAAAGAGTTTTGTGCAACGGTTATTCCAAACGACGCAGATGACGTTAGCTTCATGCATTGGCTGTCAAAGCATATTGCAAACATTGGAAATATTTTTCCAAGTGGTCTCTTTTACTGGATTTGAAGATGTGCAATTTTAGTGTTTATTTACATTTACGAATAAGGAAATTTCCGTGTCCAAAAATGGCACAAGCTTTAACAGTTACGGATCACATAAAATTGCATTCGTCTAAAAGGGCTTTTACCTTCAAGAACCGAACTCCCCTCCCTCACTTACCGTCCTCAAACTTGTAGCACGGACACGCCGAGTTCTCGGCGAAGGTGGGGCACTCGATGTCGTTCGGGGCGACGGACAGCTGCGCCGGCTCGGCAAGCTGCTTCTGGCTCTTACCTTTGGCCGGCTGCCGTCCACCTCCTCCTCCTCCTGCTCCACCGCCACCACCACCACCGCCCTCCGGGGAGTCTGCCGCCTCGCCCCGGTAGCGCGTCGACGACTCGCCGCCAGAGCTGCGCAGCTGCATCTGACCGCTGCCGACGCACTGCACGAGCAGCAGGGAGACCACGAGCAGCCAGCGACCTTCGCACCAGCGTGCCGGGTGTTGAGCACACCCCGATCGCACCATTACTCCACCGCACTTGCACCGCACGCTCCGCTACTCACTACCGGCACTACGCACGCACGATTGATCCAGGGAGCTCCTGCTGCTTGCACTGTTGTTGCTGCCGGGCATTCCGGGCTTGGCAGGGGCACAGAAGTTCTGGAGCGTTTTGGAGTGGAGTACGTGGAACGTGAGGTGAGTAATTACGTCCGAACGTGCACCTCAGTGTGGAAGATCGTGTAATGTTTTCACTAAATTGATTCACCTAATGAAGATAACACTCCTAGTTCATGTAAGCAACCAGAGCCTCTTTTCAATTGCAACAATCGTGTACGGCAAACTTAACTTTAAGAAACGTTTGGACAAAATTCCACTAATTTATTAGCATGAAGCACACAGTTCAGTCCTGCAAAGAGATAGAAAAAAGGAAATAATGTAAGACTTGCTCCCGTATCAAACCCAAACGTTAACATCCAAATTGCAGGAGAATTTATTTCATTCTTCCAGGACGCAGGAGACGGGTCTGAGGACCCAGTAAGGATGACAATCTAAAATACATATACAATGCACTCTCCCATGCCGGGGAAAAGCCGGCAATAACGATTGGCTGCAGCTAAGAAACTTTTCCGACCAAGCAAAGTCTACAACCGACCGCTTTCATATGGACCGCACAAACCTCAACCCGTCGGAAGTCTTTGACTTTGACAGTTGCCAAGTTCGGCGGAACTTCATCAAGATCGAGAACCTAATCATCCGTATCGCCATTCGGCGGGCCAATTTCATGTCCCCGACATTGGCGAACGGGCAAAACCAATGGAAAGCCACCGCACGGGACCCAGCCCCACGATACCCAAAGTGGAGTTTGAATCTGGTCCGTGCGAGGGAAAAACTTTCACTTGGTTCCGGGTCGGTAGAGACAGCGCTGGGAAAATTTAAATACGCTCTCGGACGGAACGAGGCAAAGATATGACTACGCCGTCAGGATGGACGATATTGAGTTTCTTCAAAGTCTGCCCAAACAGAACGCTGCCCTTCCCTTCGCCCAGCGTTGCTATCTCTTTATCGTAAGGGGGTCGTAAAACAACGGAAAGGGTCTAGCAGACATTTCGACAGCGTCCTAAATCAACTCGTCCGCAGCACGACTGATTGAGAGATAGCGAACGGCCGTACGATGAAAGCGAGGGAGAAAGTTAATCAACAATAAAAATCGGACGAAAGTGCGTTTATGCGAAAATAGCTGACTCGGCTGGTGTGTGCCAAGTAGCCAGAGGTTCGTTTACTCCAATAATCGGTGCCATCCTCATGCATCATACCTATGGCGTATAAAACAGGCAAGCTTGTGAAAAGCAAAAGGCCTCGATCACACACGTACTATTCAAAAGTGTCCATTAATTGTGAAAAACTCATAAAACGGTTCTTAAAGATGTATTCGGACTTTGGGCTCTGATATGTTGCCGCTTGCCTACATTTAGGACCAAAATATGTGTTTAATAGTAGTTCAGTACTCTTCAACGGACTACCAAGATTTTTCAATCGTGATCTACTTTCGCTTTCTCATACACCTTCAAGTGTCTCTCGACGGGAACGCCAAACTCGCCGACCCCAATGTTTTGAAGTTTGCTTTATCACTTGTAGTGTACGTGCGTGGTTCATAAACAAAACAAACAAAACATGATTACGCGTTGTGAAAAGATTTCCCAATGTGATTTTTTTAATGCATACATGATTTGCATTTATATTTTGTGACGTAAAAATAAGCATCACAATATTTTGTCACCCAGACTTGTCAAGCCGAACTCGAAACTGTTCTTCCTCTCCTACTGTTCTGTCAGAATCTTGTGTTACTACCGATCACTTAGGTGTGTACTAACTGTGTGTGCATAGCTTTACGCGCTAAACTGGGGACAAATAAATAAAGCAAAATAAATAAATAAAATGGAAGCAACGAGTTTTGGCTTTTCTTTTCGAAATTCGCTCCTCAGCAGCAAAGGTTTGCGAATTTGCGGAAAATGCCTACCTCCTAAACCTACACGCACTAAACGCACACGCCAACAACGTGCCGGTGCAGAAACTGTGTCACAAAGGGTGCAGCTCCAATTTGGCATACGAATAATATGCCCCTGCCCAAAATACCACACTGGAAAATTGCATCGCTCCGCGGGACGAACCAACAACCACGTCGAGGCGAAACGCGAGCAAGATGAACTCGAGCTCGTGGCTCGATTTTAAAACCATTCGCCCCCGAAACCACTGTGACACAGGAGGCCACATAATATTACCCCTCACCGTTTGCGACCGTAAGCCCCTCCCCTCTCTTTTATTTTTACCCTTCCTTAACATTTCGGTATGGTTTATTCCGAACCGGTTCCGCTCCGGTTAGAGGGTGGAAATAAATTGTTCGCTTGATTACGACGCCGGCAGTCCCGAAATTCGACAATTAGTCCGAAGATTTCAAGAGCTCGCGGGAAATGGAAGGGGAAATGGGCGGAAACTGTATTTTGGAGGTCCCAGGAGTCATTCGTCCGTACGTTCGACTACGGTCGGTCGGGAGTCCGGGCGGGACCGTTTCAGCGACCTTCCGTCAGATAACTACTACACGCCTCATTACGCGCACACAGTTGCACACACACACACACTCATACACCTTCACGCGAATGTTGGTGTGCTCGACGGTGGGAGCATAATGGGCGTCGATGCCGTCGTGCTGGTGCACAACCAAATCGCCGCACATCCCATCGCCGGCAGAGTGCACCGTTTCGCACAGGGGCGGCGAACTATGACCAACGATTTTCCGCACCGACGCGTCGATGATGAGATGCACACTGGAGCGAGCAGCCTTCTTTTCCCTCTTTTTTGGGTTTTGCTCTCCGCGACGGTTCATTGAAACATACAGTGCTCGCTTTTGCGAGCGTTTTTCCCCACCGTTTTGTTTTAGGTTTTTCGCCACTCCGGTTCGGTTTGTTCACAGCGCGCAGTTTTTCCCCCTCCCCAACAGTTTTCTTCATTCATTCATTTTTCGCCCGAGCGTCACCGGTGAGTGGAGGGTGGAGGAGCTACCCCCGGCCCCTCCGTTTCTGGCACAATCGATCGACGCAGCTCGAAAAACAGGCTCAGCTCGCAGCTCAACAAGTTACCCTTCCGTGCTCTAGTTCTTTTGCTTTCAGCGGCTAATCAGTTCAAAATTATACGTGCTCCCGGCCTTTTCAGGTCAGACATCGACGAAGAAAATGTCCTCTGCCGGCCAAACATATTGCATAATGTCTTATGCTGCAACCGGCAGCTGATATATGGGAAAACCGCGCATCGAACGGCCAATGCCCGTTGGAAAAGGGAAAACCCAAAGAACACGGCGGTGCTGGAGCAAAAAAAAAAAGAGGTTACCCGAAAACTGCTTCCCCCATCCCGAGCGGGCGTCCCTGATCTGTTGAACCTTTTTGTGGGCGCAAAAATCCCCTGCCTCAATACACTCCCGCGTCTCCATCCATTCGTACCATCGCCGGAAGAAGCTCCGACGGACTTAATGCGCCGTTTCCGCTGGGAGTTCTGATTGCTGTGCTTTTGCCCTCGTCGCTCCCTTTCCCGCTGTGGTTTTTCCCTCCCTCGTTTACTCGCGCTTCTCTTTTGCTTTCTTAGTCCCTTAACAAAACCCTGCTGCTTCGCTTCTCCGCCCCCGGGGGAGGAAAATGAAAAGGACCAGAAAGGTTCGCTCACAGGAATTTACTTCTGCACGGCCATCAAGCCAACCGTGCTCATTGAATAAACCAATTGTTCCCCCATCTCAATGATTGCGTTGCTGGGGCTACGTTCGGGCGAACTGGCGCCCCCAAATCAACTCGGCGAGGATAATGTACCGGGCAGCTGACGATGCAGTGAATAATGGAAAAAGCGAAGGAAAGCAAAACACACCCACACAAAGAGAACGGCTCCAGGAAATGGTAAACGGAGCCGGGCGCGCTTTCTCGACTTGCCCCCAAGCGGCCCTGGACGCGGAATATATGCCGATCGCCATCAACGACTACTTGTTTCCAATTTACTGCTCATTACTGGCGATTTTGCGTTTGTTTCCGTTCCCGCCGATCGATGTGTGGGGGGTTTTTTTTTTACTCCCCACCTCTTTCTTCGCTTTCGTCCTGATCTCTTTTTTCGTTCTTCCCGCAGCCGCAACTAAGGCTTCCTTTCGCCGGAGGGAGCACGGAAAGATCCGCACGCATCATCCAAACGAACACAAAAACACACACAGAAATTGATTTGAAGAATCGACCGCAGGGTGACTGTTAGCGTTTTATGGCTCTCAAGTACCTCCTACGAGCGTCCCGGGACGGCTAGGCCTGGGCGAGTAATTGCGGACAGGAAGTCGTGTTTGTGGGTACCGTTTTTTTCTTTCTTTTTTGCATTCCTGCCGAATCCGAAGGTCGGAGGCGAAGGTCGGATAGTTTATCCGGGAAATGATGTGCACAATTGGAACAGCGAAAGCTTTCAACAACAATAGATAAACAACAAAAATACATTATGAAACTATCGAGAGTCTCTCGAAAACGGTGCGCCATTTTTTTTGGATTTGGGGTTTGACAGCTGTCAAACTAACCGATCGGCAGGATTAAGGCCTAGCTCGGTCCAGAGAGGGTTCGATGCAAAGCTGCTTTCTGCACCGCCATTGTTTTGACAGTTTGTCAGATTTTGCTAACATAAATACTTGCAGTATTCAAATTCAAATGTTTAACGAAACTTCTGTTGATTGGTTGAGCATATATACCAATTAACAGAAGTTGCATTAAAAATTTGAATATGTGTTTTTTTTTTTGCATTTATAAAACACACTTATGAACGAGATACGATGTATTACGGCTTTTTGAAAGCCAGGATGTGGAGGTTTGCCCCAGCTCTGATATGAGGTAGTAACAACTGTTGAAGTGGGACGCCTCCATTTCAACACAGGAAGAAGGAGCGGACCTTCAAAAGATGCAGGCGGTCGGAAATTCTGGATCACCGTCATTTATGCTCTATGACAACCAGGATAATGTTGTGTGTAAACCACATCGCGTGTGGCCGAAAACGCTCTTTGGTGCGATGCAATGATACATGGATTATGTTGGTCGCTGCGATATATCCGAAATCGAGCGTCATGTGCGTCACCTCTTTCTTATCAGTGATCAGTTTTATCAGTTGAATCCTATTGTTTCGCAAGATCGCCAGCCCATAGCGTAAACAAAATCTTACCTAACTGTCAAATATACTCCCACGGTATCTGGCTTCTTACATGGTATGTATCGACCTCTCTCAAGACCGATCTTGATTAAGGCACCGATAAACCGGCAATCGGAGCGATTGGCCCAAAACAGTGCTGTAAAACTTTTCTGGATTTGCTTTAATGATTGTTTGTTCATGAATATAAACTCCCGCCCCCGGGCCGGGTGAATGGATTTTTTTTACAATATTACATACAGCCCGCGATGTGATTGAATACCTAGTGCATTGATACAACAATGCTTCTTTGCTTTTGCCTCCCTCTGGAACGGCATCCTTTCTGGTTACGGGGCGAAAAATCATAAATAACTTATGAAAAGCACGGCTAAATTTCCAGCTAGTTGCAGGCGAAATGAAAGGAAAGCAACCCAACACCGCGCTCCACCTCCAGCTCAAGGCCAGGCCGCGCCTCGTTAGTGTCCACTGCCAGCCGCCGTCTCCTAGCAAGATTTCGCCGTAAAATTGTTCATCTGCGGCCACGAGTAGCTCGAGTAGCAGGAGCAGCAGCAGCATTTCATGAAATATGCATATCATTCGGAGTGAAACTTGCCCAAACTTATCCCGTCCCCAAGTCCCGCGCACCAGCGGCGGCGGCAACGCGCAGCAACAGACATATTTCATAAGCAAATGGAAAGTCAGTGCTCAGTCAGCGATCCTGGGCGGGAGGGAGGGTGTCGGTGTGCAACAAGCGAGGATACGTCCGGGCGGGATAAGGCAGCTCGGGCTCCCGGAGTTGGAGCCGACATCTACAAACGGACCGTGGTCCCACAAATCGCTGTCGGCAGGCGCGAGAAGGGGCTTCATCTGCGAGAATCACTTCCAAACAGCTTCTTCCTTCCATCTGCCTGCCGACGCGCTCCAAACAAGGGCCCTGGCTGCGTACTTAAGATGTTGTAAATTTTAATAAAATCCATTTGTCTAGCAAAACACGCAACCCCGAGGGTACGGTTTAGCCAATCCAAGTCTTCGCCCGGAACGACACCAGCGTGTTCTGTGTGTCTACTTCTTTTTTCGGCTTACACTCGCTCTCGATCTCCCGTTTCCACACATTATCTATTTATGTATTTCTTTCGTCCGCTCCACTTTTGCTATTTCTTTTTCCAGGCCTCGGTGTTATTCTGGTTCATTTTATCTCCTTCTTCTTCCTTTGCCGTTGGGCCAGCTGTTTTCCTAACCCGTACGTGCGCCATCCTGTGCGCTGCATTGCTTGAGTAGAAATTAGGAAAAAAAGAAATCGCTTATGAAAATGCGAAAAAGGACTCACAGCAGTAAGGCACACTCGCCCGCAGAGCTCCTCTTCCCCATCGTTCAGGCCTTTTGCTCCATTATGAATGGTACTGCAGCAGGGAAATCGCTTTGGTGCTCCGGGGCAATATCTTATATCTGTTGACCTGTTTTCCGCCAGGAACCTATGCAGCATGCCATCACGGGGCTGTTGAGATGGTTTTTTTTTTTGCTATTATATGTGTTCTTTTATGCCAGCGGATCCATTTCAGCGTGACCCTGAACTACGCACCGGACGCTGGCAGTTCCCTAAAGCCGGCACGTAGTTAAACGCCAAGCTGCACGCCAAAAGTGTTTGCTCCATTGCGGGTTTTAGGAAGAGAAACGGGGACGAATAGATGATAACCTCATTTCAACATTTGTGCAACGTGATGTCATCCACGGCGAGCGATGTCACCAAAAAACTGGGATTTCAACCCGCAGAAAGGTAAGACTTTACTAATATACTGAATAGGTGGCGCTTCAACCGTTGAGACGGGTTTTGGTCTGCTAACACCTTCTCTGTTCTTCAATACAGCCTGGTCTGATTTTAGGAGCTGGATCATTGAACCTTGTGTCCTTGTATCAGAGGAGCACGTGTATCCTGGTTCCTGCTTCTCGAACTATCGTTAGATACGAACTTTCTTCTGCAATCTGCAGAATCGTGTGAGGGGTCCAGCGACGCAGGAAGGCCCACCACCAATCTAATAAATCTCATCAGTCTACGATACAATCTGAACTGAATCTCGAAGGATCGTTCTACGCCTTTTAGTACAGCTTTAGTACAACCCATCAGGGCGCTCGAATCAAAACGATCTGTTGCAGGTTGGGGCGCCCGCCTGGTTGAAATGTGTGAGTAATGGCCTCAACGTGAAAGAAACTCGGGCTAAACAAGGCCGGGATCAGGTGCCCCACCTTCCTTAGGAATGGATCAATAGAACCTCATTAGGCGAGCTGCTTAAGAAGGCTAAGGGATTGGAATTTTCACTCAAGGTGGCAAGCGGCCTCGAGCACCCACTAATTCCCCCCCCCGCCCCCCAGCCCCCGCTCCCATTTCAGGACCGCAATCGAATTTGCGAAGGTTTGTTGGATCGAAATTTACCGCAGCAGGCCCGCTCGCAGACCTTACCGAATCCGTTCGCCCGCAAATCATTAATTAATGTAATTGATGATATTCCAAAACCGAAAATCCGAGCTGGGCTATTGCCCACGCACCGGAAACGCCTCGAATTCTTCCCGGCATTGGGGCCATTGTACACCGCGTGCCGTTTCCACCGCTCGGTGACAGTATACGACATGAAACAGATGAGGGAAGGAGAGCGGGACCGAGAATGAAAAAGAAGAAGAAAAAAAGCACGAAACGAAACGAAAACAGTATCATCTAATCAGCGCTTCTCTCCCAAGACCAAACACCACTCCTTCCGCGTTTTTCTCTTCAAAACACCAAGGAGGCTGGAGGCAGGGCAGGCGCCAAAACTAACGAAGCGAGACACCTGAAGGAAAATGTTGGTGATGGAGTGCCGGGAAGCGAGCAAGCGAGCACAATCAATCAAGTAGCTCCTATCTCCAACCCTGCTCGAAAACCAAAGCCAAATGGGCTGCAAAGGCATTCGGGCAGCGGGAACGATGGAATGGCGGTTGAGTTTCTCTTTGCGCTACGGCCGGCGCACATTTCCGGAAGCTCATTTTTTAAAAAGAGTTGCCAATGCAAACGCCGTGGCTGCGCTAGGATTGCGGGAAACGAAGTATGATCATCGTAATTATATTCCCTTGCCCAGATTGCTGAAGAGGCCTCACTCGAAACAGGGCGAATGGAAGCTTTCCGCAGCTAAACGACGCTACATCTTCCTTTAATGGCCGGCGCAGCAATGCCCGAGGTAGGCTTCACCGACACTACCGTTGCTTTCAGTAATCCGATGTTTGCAGCGGTGGAAATAAAAAAAAAAATAAACCCCGGAGTGGAAAACCGGAACCGGTGATGGAAATGCGAACGAACCATCGGAAAGTTGGTTCCCGCCCGTAGTGATTCCCGCTCGTTTGCTAGTTGTTCACGGGCTCTTGACCTCTGCACTCTATGTGCTTGTTCTACCGTTCGCTTCGCCTTCCACTCGGTCGTGGTTACTAATGAAAGCCTCGTTGCCTCGTTGCCAGGATAACCGTGCGCCTCCTTGCGTGTAATCCCTGGATCCGAAATCCGCCCCGCGGTTTTGCCATCCCGATCCGTTTCATTCCGCGTGCCAAATCGAAAACGCCATTCGGTCCACAATGGGGGAAAAAATATACATAGCCCATCGTTCGAACGATGCACCCTGAAGACCGATCTCCGTTCAATAATCTACCACCCACCGGCTGGCAGGTGCACACAATGCCAGTGAATTGTGTTGTATTGTGTGTGTGTGTGTGTGTGTGGGTGTGGGTGTGTGGGCGTACACTTCCGGAGTTCCGGAAAACACACGGCATGAATCGCAGAGGCCTCCGGAAGTACGCAAAAAGTGAAAGACCTCCTCTAACCCTTCTCCAGCACCCGCACCGAGCGCGGAATGGCACTCGAGAGATGGAGCAGGAGAGCGAGAGCGATTCAGAGGATGAAACAAGGAGTGGGTGGTGGGAGGGAACCAGAAAGGAATCAACTTCTTCGTCGTGTGGCACTTGCGAAAAACTTCAAACGGCCGGCAAGCGAAAAGAATAAATGGAATGAATAAAAATGAGCACGACGACACGACGGCCGACGGTGTGAATGATGGGCGTGGGGAGGTGGGTGGAATGGAGTAGAGGGGAAGAGGGGGGAATGGTCCGGGTACAAAGGAAGGGCGTTGTCGGGTGTTGAAGTACCGGGTGGCACCTTTAACGCCCGCATTCTGTATCGCTATTGTGTTTTTCTTTTTTGTTGCTCCTTTATCTCTCACACTCCCTCCCACACTCCCTCTCTCACTGTTTCTCTATCTCTCTCTCTCCCACACACACACGCACACACACACATTCTTTTCCTCTTTCCCTATCACCCCTCTTTCTCACAATATTCCTTCCTTAAGCAGCGTGTGAAAAAAAGAATAGAAAGAGGACGGGCTGCTGCTCCTTTTGCATCCCAGTAGCACACGTAACAAAGATGTGGACTTGCTTGGCGTGTGTGGGTGTGTGTGTGTGTGTGTGCGTGTGTTTCCTGGTTCCGTTAAAGGAAAGCAAGAAACAAACGGGAAGAATGTAAGCAGAACCACTGTTTCACCCCACAGCAAGACGGAGCAAGACAGAAAGAGAGAGAGAGAGAGAGAGAGAGAGAGAGAGAGAGAGAGAGAGAGAGAGAGAGAGAGAGAGAGCATACGAGCAAGTAACAAAGCGTGAAAAAAAAAGGAAATGCCCCAATGCAACAGAAGCAACAGTGACAAAGGAAGATAGAAAACATCGGTGAAGCTAAGCAAAGCGACTCCACACCGGCAGCAAAAAGGAGCAACATCAAGCAGAAGCAGCAGCAGCAGCAGCATCGGGCGAATGGAAATGGATAAATAAATTATGCTTTCATTTTCGTCGTTGACAAATTGCGAAACATGAAACAGTAGCGCTGCGTAGCGCTGGGAAAACCCCCTCCACGGCAAGGGAATGGTGCCGGGGGAGGAGGTTTGCCGGCTGAGGGGGAACGAGCGTAATCATATGGTCTCGGGACAGGAACACGGCGTTCGAGGGAAGCGGTTAGTGAAACGCGGGTAGACACCGTGAACCGATCAAAAGCTCGAATAATCCTTCGAAGTGTTTGCGGAGCATCGGAATTACAAGAGGTCGTCCCGCCTGTGATAGCTTTCCCGGATTCGGAGCGAGAACTGTGCGAGAACGGGGGTTTTGTTTCTTTCTTCTTTTTTTTTTTCCTTCTCACCCCTTCTCTTCTTGCTGCACGCAGCCAGCAGGTTTCCACCGGTTTTGCTCTCTTTCGTAGCGGGGATTTGATACCATCCAGTCCAATGATTGCTGTTTCTTGCCATTGCTTGCCCCCTTTAACCCCCGGCGATCGACCGTGGACGTTCGTTGGAAGCGAGGAAACATCCTGAATGTGCTCATCTTGCTCGCTCACAATGCGAAGATCTGAAGCCACCGAAGCCATCACTACCGCCACCACCAGGGCAGGTGAAGATTATTTCCCAATCAACAGCCTCCCCACGCAACAATGGCGGGGGGAGAGAATACTCAGCCGATTCTGGTCGGTACTGTGGGCCCGTGTTGCACAAAAGTGCCACCGAATGCAGAGCAATCCATTCGCAATCCATTCGCTGCTCGGCGTAGCAACGGTTGGTTTTACAGGGTTTCCAGACATACAAGTGTTACCCGCAACCGGTTAAGGCTGGAAATCACTGTTTTCATTGTGTGTGAAATTTGACAGAACACGCCGCGCGACGATCAAATAAAATCAAAATTTGTTGATTCCATCGCGCGTCGCGTGTCAAATTGCATACAAAAATTTGACAGCACGCGCGATGGAATCGCGAGCGACGGAGCATTGACTCCAGCCTTAGCGAGTCATGCAAGCGCTTGGGCGATTCTTCCGGCCGTTCGGTAGCGGCATTCGGGCATATAGTAGTGACTTTCAATCGCTAGGGAGCTTGATGTAAGCGTATCCTGGCGGCTGTCAATCGAGCAGAATCTTTAAGTGGCACAAATCAGTTCAATTCATTTTTCCTTTCAGTGAATTAGATTGCCAAACGTAAATTTTATACAAATAAACAAACCAACAGTGAAAAATGAATGTCTGCCTGGTCTGCGCACGGTAACAAACGTCAACAAATTTGAGACTGTTTGACAGCTGCAACAAAACGCGTGCATGATTCTCACTACCGATTGCACGTCACTACTATGTAACCGAATGCCGCAACCGAGCGGCTGGAAGAAACGCCCGAGTGCTTGAACGAATCAGTTAACCGGTTGCGGGCAACGCTTGTATACCGCAAACCCTGTATATCAGAAAGAGTCTCTCGTCGAAGAAACATAATTGCCGAAAACCTTATTTGACAAATGGTTTGGAGTTTGTTTTATCACGTTTTAACCTTCATTTTGTGTGTGTTTGGAAAACTCGATAGCAAAAAAAAAACAATTAAAATATCCTCTTGGTCAAACTAGTTGTGTTTCCTTCAAGAAAAAAAAAATAATTGCATGAATAATTATTGAAATCAAAATCATTTATAATTTTGCATGAAACAAACGAAAACCTTGGAAATATTTCGAATAAATGTTATGTTTTGTGACAATGTATACAACAGAATTCTGTTGCCGGACATGTCAAACCGGGCTCGAAATTATTACACTTTCCTACTGTTCTGCCTGATCAATCGTCAACATTATGTTAGCGGCCGGTATGTTTCGATGTCGAAAGAGACCAATAGACTATCTAGAACCTAGTTAAGACATTCCATGCATTGTGAGAAATCATCGTAATAAAAACACAAGAAAAAACTATTATGACAGTTGTGCAGATTTTGTGACATTTTTGTTCGACTACATGTCTACGAAGTGGCTGGTACGAATTAATGAACTGCCGCTTAAAATAGATTTTACGACAGCAAATGAGCTGAATTTTGTGAACGAAGAAAATGGTCATTGGTGTGTAAACAGTATTTGCAAGTTAGGTACCGCCGCAGAATACTTAACATGGCGGACAGCAAATCCCCTATAACAACATCACATATACTAAACCAACCATGCTTTAAATGTTCGCTCAAACACTTGCGGTAAGTCCCGTTTCTTTTGAGGTTGGCTACAAGGAATCGACTGCCGATGATGCGATTGTCCTTTGTTTCCGCTGTCGTGAATGTGTTCTGAATGATGGTCACTTTTTTTACCTCCTTTTTGGCAGTTGGCACGTCGACCAACCGGAAGATCATGATGGGAGGTGTTTATGCAGGAGCGCACACTGGCACGCGTTTCCATTACTTCGATGCATGTACAAGGAGTGCGAGGAATGCGAAAAGCGTAACTCACAAAGGCGACGGCTATAAGCAATGGGCGACGAGCTGGAACGAAACCCTTGCACCGTAAATACCACACGACCGCGCGCGGTGAGGAAGAGTTAGCGTCCGGATCGGAAGGAACACCTCTTCCCTTTTCCGCTATTCTTTCCCCTTCTGGAGGGTGACAAATAAGCAGATTAAACCACCGGCTGTATCTCTTCCCCCGGGGACTTCCGGCTCGGTGGCGTGACGAAGGAAAACTCGAATGTACGACTAAGGAAGCACATCATTACGCGCCGTTGGATGTAATGGATCCACGAGACACCCATGCCCTTCCTCTCTCTCTCTCTCTCTCTCTCTCTCTCTCTCTCTCTCTCTTTCTCTCTCTCTCTCTCTCTCTCTCTCTCCCTCTCTCTTCCTCTATGTATCTATCTCTTTCACACCAGCATGCGAAATTCCACGGAGCACATCCGCGTTCGCTAAGGAAACGAATGAAGATGGCTCAGGTTTAATCATTCGCAAGCGCCGCCCGTGCATAACTCTTTGCCCTCGCGCGCTCGATTTGCTGGGAGAATACTACACACATTTCCACCTCAAAGAGGGAAGTGGGAGGGGGAGGGGGATGCTCTTAAAAATTATTATCACACCAAGCGCTGGTGGGATAAAACCATTTTTGAAGGAGACCCACAAAAAACCGAACTTTGGAGAACAGAATTCCTCGCAGCACAATCTGTAAAACCCCAAATCTCGCTACCGGTGCGGGTGGGAAAAGGTTTTGTCTACCATTTCCTTCCTTACCTCCACTGCTGAACCCGCAAACCACACCACCCTCTTCCATCCCACAAGCTGCAAGTCGTTGGAAGTGTGTTCGGTTTATATGTGCGCTTTGTGTGTTCATGTTTTAAAGATGACTATTTCGTGGGAACGATCTAATGCACACGCACCCTCAGCCCAACAGGCACTGCCGTTCGTCTCGAATTTTCATACATCGCCCACCCTCCCACCTCTTAACCACCGGTCCCTACGATCGGGCTCATTAATATGTCACCATCAGCTCAACTGCACCGGGGAAGCTTTTCTTCCAGGCGGGCCAGGCTGCTGCTTAAAAATTCATTTTGAAGCCCCTGCGGGCGGTCACCCGGTTTTGGTACTGTTGGTTTTAACGGTTTTTCCCCATTTTCCTCCATTGTTTTCCCGGGCTGCTCCCGGGCTTGGAGTGAAAGCGACCAAGGACCGACGCGAAGCGACAAAGTTCCGTTTCACTCGGTGCGAGCAAAGGGGACATTTTCAACTTCCACCACCAGCTAAGGCGAAATGTGGCGGTAGGGTGAGAAGGTTGGGAGGTGGTGGGATAGGGAAAATGGTTAGCTATTGGGGGCTGATTTGCATTGTTAGCATTGAAACCGCTCGCCGTCGGTTTCGTTCACTTATCGGTTCACTTTTCCGATGAGTTTGTTCGAGACTGTATTCAGCGGGACAATACACTGGGCAAGGAAGTGAGTGCGTGTGTGTGTGTGTAAGCTGGACTTCGGTGTTCTAAGCAGGGTGGAAAAGCTCACTACGAAAGCCCGGGCCTCCGGGGCGTGAGCCATCGTTTTTCCGGCACGCGGGAAATAAAAAGCCCGGCAGCACGCAAACGCATCAAGACTTTCCATCCATAAAGGGCGTCAGCTAAATTTACCAAGAAACGACCCGGCACCCTTTGCTACAGGCTGGCCAGACTGTGTGTGTGTGTGTATGAGTGTTTTTAAGAGGCAGGTAGCCGTTACTAATGAAAATTTAATCCCCATTTAATGAAACGTGCGGTTGTCCCTGCATTTGCGCCGATCGTCACCATAATCATCATCATCATCATTATCTTCGTTGGCTTGCGGGCGCAGGTAGAAGAATCCTCGACAAATGACACAAAGCGAGCGCATTTTCCTGCTTTCATGTCAAGCCTTCCTTCTGCCAACGCCCGGACACATTGTATATCGTTCGCCCAAGGTCGGGAAGGGAACGGCACGAGTCTTTGGTGAATGGTCCGTGCTGGTGAGCGGGTTGAAGTTAGAATTCCTTGCATCTTTCCAGCGTAGCAACCCCCATCATCACCAAGTGTGACATTCAAACCGAAGGGCTTTTCCCACAAAAGGACTCCCGGCGCGAGGTGGATTACAGCTACCGAGAAGCAACTTGCAACGCGCGACAATGTTGCGAGCGGGTCGCTGAAGTTTCGCCGAAGAACATTACCACCCATGATGACCGCGAGGCACACGAGCTCCACACAAAAAAAAAAACGTAGATGAAGAAAAAAGCTCACGAAACTGTATGTGCGCGCGAAATTTATTATTTATGAAAAGAAAGCAACTGAAGTAAGGGCGGATCGAGGGGGCTAGTTTTTGCCAGCCAGCTATATTCTCCCACCGTTAGGAGCTTAATGGTTCAACTTTCAACGGTAGCATTTGGCTCGGTAGAAGCAGCATAACCCATCCGTGGTTTTGTAGCAACTTTTCCACTTCACAGTAGGAGACTGAGCTGCTCTGTAAAGAAATTCCCGGCGTACAACCATTAGGATGTGAGAAAACGCGGCGAAAACATGTTACAGAATAGGCGTAGTGTGGGCCACTTACTTTCACTGCAGTGCAACTTTCACTGCCACATTTAGTATCTGTCAAAAGCGTAACCTTAACGTCTAGCAACTTTGGTGTGTGTTTCAGTTCCAAGAGACAACCAGCATGGTACAGCGAGGAAAATAACTGCTGCATAAACTGCTGTCTAGACTTGAAGGATGCAGCAATTTGAAGAAATAACCAACGTTTGACAGTTGCAAGTCGTGCGGGCTACATCCGTAGTGTGTACCATTCTAACCAATCTGCTCCAGTTTAACCGCAATGCAACTTAAAGAAACCTTCTCGCATTTCTTTTGAATCGCATCAAAAGGTCAAATAAATATATAAGCTCAAAGTAGCTTAGAAAGCAATTTTAACAAAGTGAAATTAAACTTGCGTTGTTTTTTTTTTTTCACTTGTTATCGCCCAAAGTGTGTTACATTTGTGCAACACCAAGATATTCCTTAAGCTGTTTACTATATTTGTTTCTATAGCCCTAACCCTATTGCTAACGAGCTTTGTTTTGACAATGTCTCACACCTGATGAAATTCGTGTTTCTCGTTTGAGATTTGTCTCAATCTGATATTTACGCACCCTACCATGCCTAAGAGGAAACACTTTCAAGCATTGCGAAGTACACAATTATGACAGTCACCCGACCATGACTGTTTCATTCACTCCACTCAGTCACAATGGGAGCTATCCCCGCCCCCTCCCCCCATCCCCTTTTCAAATGTCAAACGAGACGAAAGTCACGGCCCGTTTCGGTGTGACAGAAGGGTCGAAAACCGGGCAGAAACCACCAACCGAGTGACATTTCTTCGACAGTTCTGTTCCAGACACAGGCAGTCGCAGGCAAGATTGAAACACAAAAAGAAGAACAAACTATCGCCGATCAGATGAAAGTTTCGTTTGATGTGCAGTCGATCGATGTGACAGAACTGATGAAGCGAAGTAGCAAGCAAGCGACGTTTCCACCCTCCATTCGTCGTTTTATCATGCTTTAAAAACTCTCTTTTTTTGGACGCGAGGAGAAAACACACACACACACACATACAAAATCCGCCTTTTGTTTGTTTGCTGCTGGATGGTGGAAAGATTGCGCCGCCTGTTTGTCTGTTTCGAATCAATAGTTGTCAAATGTTTGTCAAACCGAATCGAGCCCGTGATAAAACAAAATTGTATGGGGAAAATAAGGTGGCGGGAGAGGGGGGGGAGGGGTGGTGTAGGTTTTACGAGATTGCACGGAAAGAGGAAAAACAAGACAATGGCCGCTATAGTTGCTGCTGTTGCCGTGATCGTGCAGTTATTCCGAGCTATCCGTACACAGGGAGGGAAAACATACTCACACAAACACACACACACACACACACACACATACCATAGAAAATCAAAAAGTTAGATTACGGCTCGAGACCCTCGAGCGAGAGAATCATCCAATCATCTCGAAAAAAAAAACAAAGCAACACAATCCGAAGCCATGAAGGTGGGGAATGGGATTAAAGGGTATCCCCGGCCGGGTTGGACCTTCCCGGAGGGAAGCCCACTTTAAAGCAAGGCGTTGGAGGCTGGCTGGACGGGCCTATCGGAAAATAGTTCCCGAAATTTCCCGCCCGGCAGCGTCTTGACGAACCGAAGCCGTAACGTTCGGTTTCTCTTACAGCACGCGCCCGCATTGGCTTGCCTGGTAGAGTCCAACAAGTAGCCTTGCCGCACCAGGATACCTTTTCACACGGCCAGCAACCACCACGCATGCACACACAGACACACACACACACGCCTACACACCCATAAACATATCGAAAAGGGCCACGAAGTCGATGAAAGTGACACCGGATGAAATCCAAAGGAATCCAAAGGAATCCAACGGATCTCTGTGTGGTGTTTTTTTTCTTCCTGCTTCCTAACCCTGGATGTTCTGGCTAGCAGGGTTTTCCACTGGCGCCGCTTACACCCACAACCTCCCCCCCCCCTTACCCCCTCTTCCCCCCACGCAACATAAAAAAACCTCCTTCCGGAGTCGGTCAGACCTGAAGACGACGGTGCGAGAAAAGCCCGCTGGCTCAGCGGCTCCTACCATTTTGTTTTGTGTGATTTTGTCTTCCCCACTTTTCTTTTGTTATTGTTGTGTTTTCGTCCCTGCTCCCCGTGCGTCTCCGTCCCCGGATGCCATTTTCACCGGTGTGCTTCGATTTCGCATTTTCGTGTTTGTTTTCCCCTTTTTATCGTACACTTCATTTAATTTCCTTCCACCGTCGGGTTTCCCTGCTACGTGCTTTGTTTCTCAAAGACCCTTCCGTCTCTACACTTTTACACCCCACCCGTCACCCCCTCCCGGAATCGTTCGATAAATGCCGTTTCTCGAGGACCCTTCGGTCCACCCACGGGCCCCAAAAAGGTGGGATTGTAATTCTAGGACACGCTGCTCTACATTTATTTTATTCTTTAACTTCTTCATATCACATTATACCTTCCATTTATGCCGATTCCGAACGGCTCCGAAGGCTTAGCGAAACAAAAACGAATCTCGGGTCTCGGAGATGAAAAAGATTTTCACCCGTGCCTATTGCGGCGAGGCCGTTGCTACGGTGGACCCAATCAAAAATGTCGCATTCACACCGGCAATCTGTCCCCGCCTCCAGTGCTCCTTGCGTTCCTCCTTCCGGGGCAAGGAGCAAGAGAAACGGTGCGAGAAGCGTCAACCACTAACACGTAGCAGTACTAAGTCGGTGCGGCAGCGCTCTGATGTAATCTGATATTGCCCCTGGCAGCGACAGGCATGGGGGCGGAGGAACGAGAAGGCCCGAGGAGCTGACACGTGGCAAAGGATACCGAATTGAAACGACCGGCGAGAGAGAGAGAGAGAGAGAGAGAGAAAGAAAGAAAGAGTGCAAGCGGAAAGGAGCACTCTGAAGAGGACAGGGAAAACAAGAAAATTGCACACTTACACACCCAAATCGGCTTTCGATTGATTGTATCCCACTTTCTTGTTGCAATTTCCTCCACCTCCTCCTCCTCCTCTCTCCTCCTCCACGGAAACACGCTACTTCACCCTTTTTCTTTCCCCAGTGAGCAGGGGACATAAAACCCTACTGCGACAAAGCGGCATCGAAAGCGGCGGCGAAACAAAAAAGGGCACCTTCGGAATGCTTTTGAATTCGGAGAAGAGGGATTTTTTTTTTCCAGAGGGTGACCCACACAGCCCCTCCCCTGCCCAACCTCCCACGTCACCATTAACAACGGAAGGACGCGCGTGTCGGGCTCGGTTTCAGTCGCCGGCCGGAGCAGAGGCGATGTATTCGATATTTCCCTGAATGCATGTGTACCTGGCATTCCATACCACACGCCTACACACTCCCCCCACCCCGTCTACCGATCGAGGGAAGGATAGAAGCCAGTCGCAAAAACTAGGGAATAAAAACTTGCCGTTTCTATGTTGCTGCAGCCCATCGGGGGGAGGTTTTTTTTTCCCACAGAGCAAAGAAAATAAAATTTTAGAAAAAATAAAATAAAAATCCCCATTGTTAGCGGAGCCCGCTGGGACCGCGGACATGGCCAACCTTTTTCTTTCCCTCCCTTGAAAGCCGAACGAGAGATTCAATTAATGAACAACCTCCATCTGCCACAACAACAAAAAAACCTAAAACATAATCCTCCGATCCGTAGCAAAGCAGTGGCTGCCAAACGCGGACGGGCGGACTAAGGGTTTGGAGGGAAATTTCACGAAATTGAAACAGCAAAACAGCAGTCAGCTGAGGGAATGTCGAACTGGGAACGGAATCGAACACGGAAAACACTACAGATACGGATGTTTTTCCCCCCCAAGTGATGAAAAGGGGAGAGGCGGAGGAGGAGGAGCGAGGAGTAAGGGTGTTTACTGGCGGAAGGCAACGCGCTTTGGAAACCGTTCCGGTTCCAGTTTCCGTTCTCCAAGCCCAGGCCAAATATTCTTGTATTGTCGTCCAGGTCGTTAAATGCATCGTTAAAAATGTAGGGCTTTTGCCTTATCTACTCGGGAGGCGGCAGGTGGAAGGGGAGGCGGCAGGAGCCGAGAAATATCAATGGAATGCAGCCATCAACCAGAGACTGAGCGCAGTAAGCGCACACGACCTGCTTCCGGAAGGTCTTTTCCAATCATAATCATCATTATCGCCATGACAGGCGAGTCGTAAACTGGAATGGCTACGTTTATGAACACCCCACGAAGGGTTCATGCCTATGTGTGTGTGCGGTTTGGATACTGGGGGGGGGGGATGAGGAAGAGGAGGAGGAAGAGGAGGCTGATAAGATAATGGGAGGATTAAATGGGAAAGACACATCCTTCGTCCACCCGGAAGGCCCTTCGGCATCGACGAACGACACGCACTAAGGCGACGAGAATTATCCTGATTTCCGCCATTGTTTTCCTTACTTTCAACCGACCACGCACCATCCCCTCCCCCACCTCCTTCCACACATCATCCTTCTGGCCGCTTGCAACCGAACGATTAGGGAGGAGGATTGGTCAACGCCCGACGGAGCGAACGATTGCAAGTTCCCAGCTAGGCTCGAGTAGCCTCAAGAGTAACTTCCAGTACGTCGGCACTACGGACGTAATGATTGCCATTCGGTGTATTGACGCCTTTTCACACAACCAGCCCGACCACGATCCCACTGCTTTTGCCGATATCAATGGGATGTTTCATGAGCCCATGGCCAAAGCGCCAGAACCCTTTCCTAACCCTACTTTATGCGCCGGGAAACGAACGTAAATATTCCGGAGAAGACCGGCTACACAAGGGAGCCGGTAAGCCAAAATTCGGGCTACCGAGCGTACCCGTAAGGAAATGTCCGATTTTCCCCCATCATGTTGCCTCTGCCCGGAACGGAACCCGGTGTGCCAGGTTCTCGAGCGTCACAGTGCCTCGGCTCTGCCGAATTCGCACGTCGAGAGGTCGCGCACCGGGCTGCGAAGAAAATTGGCAGCAATTAGCGTTGCGTCCAGTGAAAAAATCCGGGAGCACCCGGGTCCAGCGCCTTGGCGTTGCTCCGGGGGTTCAATTTCACCCGGGACGACCCAGGGAGCAGAGAACACAAGGGGGAACGCAAGGAGCAGGAGCAGGGTGTGCAAACGAACACCAAACGGGCACACAAACACCGGAGCACGGGCGTCCCACTGTCAACACACGCGGATAGCGATCGTCCGCAAAAGCGAAACGAGTTCCCACCGACCAGGAAAACCGACGGTGCCAAGGAGCATGGAGGCCGCGGTTTCGGTGGGAAAAGTCGAGGCGCGAGAAAACCCCTCGTTTTAGGCGATGACTTTCGACCGCCACGGGAATCCCCATTTGACCCCGGAAAAACCATTCGCACACCGCGTCCCCGTCCGCACCCAGGGCGGAACTCACGACCAAACCGTCCCTTTTTCGGGCGCCTAGGGTGCAAATTCTGGCCCCGTGCCATCGCGTCCGGGCTGCTGCGGTGGCAAGCTCCGATGTGCTCGGTTAGCTACACACGTACACGCACACACACAGCCGCGAGAGGAACCCTTTTTTTAGGGCGGGGGAAAACGATGACTCGAAGTTCCGCGCGTCGAAGGGCGCGAGGACAGCGCGTTGGTAGCATGCCAAAACCATTCGATTTTCTTTCCGTGTGTCGGAATGCGCGTGTGTGTGTGGTGGGGGGGGGAGGCCTTCTTTTTTTCTGCTTCACATAGAGCCGGCACACAAACACACACACACACGCAAGTATACACATCGACCAAAGGTGCGGTCACCGCTTGACTTGCTGGAGCCTGTTTTCATCGGTCGGTGTCGAAACTTTAAACTTTTCTGTGCACACACATATACCGTGTGTGTGTTTCGGTTCGTACGAGGCGCGTTTGTAGACCCTCGTTTGTACGTCTCATTCGAGACCTGAAGGGGTTTTCCTGGACCCAGACCACAAACATAGCATCAGCGAAACGACGCACCCATTATCCTTACGCCAACAGACACGTTAGCAAAATACTCGAAGCAAATCCCAAACTCAAACCAACTGGGCAGGTTTATCCTAGTTCGGAAAAACGCAAACTACGCACACACACACACAAGCACTTCTCGTCAATGTTTCTAATTTCACACTAACTTTTAAGGGTTTACTTTGCAGTCGGTTGCAAGCATTCCTTTCAGAGGCACATCCTATTTTATCCTCCCGGAAGCTTTAGGAACAGATGAGCAATGTTACATAGGATGTTAACGAAAATACAAGAATAAATAAATATAATAAAATCACGACTGAAACAGTTAAAGAACGTAACTCACTGCAATAAGTTCTCTCGTACAGGATTGGTCAAAAGTGAAAATCTGCATGGCATGAAGGACCAAGATGATATAGTACGTCTAGGAGAGAAACAAATATTATCGAGATACTCTAAAATTAAATAGCAAATCACGTTTTTCCTCACAATCCTCACAAAGACAGCTGTCAAAACTTGCTGTCAAAATGTTGTTTATTATAGAGACTATAACAATCCAGAATCACATTTTGCGTTTGCCGAGTGTATCGAAAAGTGGAATGCCTCAATACCATCCCAAATGCGAGGGATTCTCGAGCTTTTGACAAATAAATTCAGTTTAGCATCCTCCGTTGAACTGTCGACAAACGGTTGGAATGTCAAGAACGAATTCTTCGTGGTTCAGTTTTCGTGGAACTGGCCCTGTGGACAAATTTTCCTCCACGCGACCTCGTATCGAATGCCTCGGCGTTGTTAAATTGCAATTATTAGCTTTCTCCGTCAGTAATTTGTTAAACTCTATGGTTTCGTAAACCTGTTTCTGTTGGTTTCTCGTGCTAAGAGCAGCCTTAAGCTGAAATTAGACATGAAGCTTGACTTTCACTTCGTTTTGGCGTACACTTCACCGGTCGAGTTGGTTCCAGCAGTTTCAGTCAAGTAAAAAATGCTGTGTACAGCAAGGTGACTCTAGTGGCTGCCAGCTGAAGGCAGCCGCGTAATGAAGTCTTCTGAGAAGCTCGTTCACCGCGTGCCGGACCATTTTTACAAACTGCACCGTTTACCGGTGCTTTCTTATTGCACTGCAGTCGGCTCCGGCTTCCGGCAGGCGAATTCCCCATGCCCGGTTCCGGTCATGTCCAGTTGTCTCGCTGTCCATGGACGCGCTGGGACAAAGTGGAGATCGAACCGTCCCGGTCCTGGTGTCCTGTGGCATTCCTCCACGTAACGGACCTTGGGGTTGAATGCCTGAGGAATGGCGAAAAGGACGTAAGAGAAGAGTAACAGAACATCGAAATAAAAAGAAAAAAACCATCCCACCTAGTCCTCTGGGAAGGTATCGAGACCGCCGGACGAAACTCGGACGGCCAGCCCCGGAAGCGGAAACGATTCATCCCGATTATCGCCCCACCTTCACTTCGCACCGGCTGCCCCGATTCAGACCAAACTTCCTTTCGGTGTGCTGCGGCTCTTCTCCTTCTTCGCCGTTCGATTTCCGGTTCGTTTCATCCTCGAGATGCGTTCGTTTCGTTTTTATCCCTTTCATCTCCCTTTCCTTGCAGCGTTCCTTTGAAAATCGATCACGCAGCCAGCTTCCAGTGTTTCCCCCGTTGGGCGAATTGGAGAGAGCTCGAAAGTTCGGCAGCACTGGAACGCACACCAGCACCCTGTCCCCGCAATGCAATCGGGAAAGCATCGCGGCATCGTAAATGGTTTACTATTATTGAAGTGACTTGGCTTTAGTGCGTACCACCAGTGGACCTCTCCGAAGCAGGCGCCCTTTCTGCACAATAAATGCAAGGGCAACAACCAACACCACAAGAACTGGCACAAGCAAGCGCCGGTAATGCAGCACCCCATAAACCATCGGAATGTTTACGCGAACCACGCGGAGGCGAACAGCTCCGTGAAAGCGACGCGAAAAATTGGACACCACATTGATCTCCGACGACAACCGGGAAAAGGAGAGGGGGAGGGGGGGCAGGGGAGGGTGCAGTTGATTTGGTGTGGTGAAAGGACACGGAAAAATACTCATATCTCAGGAAATAGAATTAAACCATCCCGTAAAACAGGCACGCCCCCTCCCAAAACCTGTCGCCTTGCGGCAGAAACCCGGACCGGAAGCGGATCGGAGCGAGGATTTGGGCAGGGGTCTAGGGTGGAAGAGCACGGACTCAGGATGGGCGACAAAACGGTGGAACAATTCCCGGTCACTGGCAAATATCCATCATCGCTGAACCCGAAGAAAGAGCAACGCATTAAACGACCATTACGGTTGATGTATAACATCGTTTGTGGCGATCGTTTGCGCTCCGCCGGGCGAAGCATAGTGTATGCCGGGCACGGACTGGCAGGACAGGACACTAAACAAAGGCACGAAAAAATACCACACACACACACACACACACACACACAGCGACGCAGGCACGCACAGAGGCAACACGCAACAACGAAAAAGAGGAAGAAAAAAACAGGGAAATGAATTCGTCCCCGGATGGCAGAAAAAATTGGAGGCAGAAGATATTCACTCGTGTGCCAGCATGCCAGAGTACATTTTTCCCCATCCCTCCCACCCGCTCACCGCGGGCGCATTCTTTCCCTTCTTTGCACTCCCCCGAACAAGTGTTCGATAGAAGCAAAAAAAAAAAAAAAGGATGGACGAGGACGAGCACGGACGAACCGAATGTCTCCGGCAGGCTCCGGGGCACACATTTTACCACATGATACGCAAAACGTGACAATCTGCGTGACACGCACACGCCGCTGTGTGTGTGTGTATGCGTGTGTCAGAGCAGTGTATTAAAATCTGTCTATTCGGGAGGCTGCGTGGCGCACTTCAGACCTCGGTAAAATCACACGCATCCATTTTTCAGTCAACCCGTCGTCCTCTGCACCTTTGGCCCGATTTGTTACTGCTCATTGATTTATATATTTGCTTGATAGTTTATTTATTCACGCGCCGACTTGCCGACCCCCTTTGCTAAGCTTTCGATTTATTCGGCGCGTGTGTGTGTGTGCGTGTCCAGGATTGATTTTTAATGTTTGATGGAAAGAAGATTCGACAACAAGCGACTTACCGGTGACAGGGATGGGAAGCTTGTGTTAACAAAAAAGTTTCCATCAGTTTTGCAGCAGACCTAAAGGCTGAGCTACAGTTGAACACTTAGTATTTGTATGTATAGTCTTTTCTATCACCAATTCGCACGGACAATTCCAATCAATCAAGCCAGGAAAAGTCGACTGCACTTAATGAAGCGATTCTGAAATGAGCAATGATATTTATATCAATAAACACAACAAAATTAAGTCGGCACCGCCAAAAACACTTGTGACAAACCAAATCTTGATAAAGTGAATCAAAAGAAGTCCGAAGACGGTCTTTCGAGGCAATTAAATTTCACCAGTTCTCAATCTGTTCGTCTGTAAACATGCGGTTGTTTACTTTTTAATATATAACAGCGGTTATAATATGGCGTTGGATATAAACCTTGGGCAAATAGTGGGCAATCATGATCCGGGGGCTTAGCGAGTTAGGGGTTGAAGAGTAAACGAAGGCAAATAAGATAAATTTTCTGATTGTGTGCCTTTCTCGCTAAGAGAATTTCTAAAGAACTTTGAAGCAACATCAGAAATGTGTAAATGATTTATTCCCCGCCATTTTTCTTTCCCCGACATTCAAAATCCATAGACCTTAGTATATTTTACTGGTTGTTGAAATGATATTTAAACCATCAATTTGTAACAATTTATTTAATCAAGATTAAATACTTTTTATTTCTGCTGCTTGTTTACATTTCAAAACACAAAACAAAACAAATTTCTTTGCTTGTTGTTGGATTAATTCCAATTTTTGTTTGACAGTTTGCTCTTCATGTGAAACTGCCTTATTTGTTTGCCTGTAAAAAAGGATTGCCGTTCCCAAATGTGAACATCCGAGTTGTACAAAGTCTTGACTCACTAACTGTAGCCACGGCAAACCAAAACCCGTTATGACCAAAAGAGAGAGTCAGAAGAGGCAATCGGTTCATAGATTCGCCAGCTCGATGTCGACAAGAGATTTGTCATTCGGGCGCTTGTCGCGCATGGGAACACCATCAGGTGAAGGGACGCCGGAAGCAGCGGCATGCAGGCCTCCACCGTCTGCCTCGTCCCACCCTGGGCCTTTTACAACGCCGGCGGAATCATTCGGAAGCGAGGTTCGATATCAAAAAGCCATAAAGAATGAATGATGTACTCCGGCGGTCGCCGGGAGGGAAGCAATTGCGCTCCCACCGCACCACCATGTAAAGTATGATGAGCCGACTGATTGGGATTAATGTTTTTATTGTACGCTGTGCCATCTCGTTCACTCCGTTCCGCTTACCGGTGTGCCTTCGTTTGATTTCGCCTCGATGTTTTTACGACGGGTTTTTTGCGGTCGCAAAATTGCTGACCTTTACAAGGCGCACTTTCACGACTGGCCCAACACTTCACCCCTTGTGTGAGGGGATGAGGGGAAAAACAAGAACGAACGAGGAACTTTTCCTGCTATCGACAGTGAAACCGATAGAATTAGCGGCATACGCACAGAAGAAAAAAAACGGAAATTCCGGAAAACAACGTTCAAGCGAAAGAACGTGTCCGGAAATCAACTCAACAGCGAGCTCCGAGATGTCGATCAACATTATTCAAACGCAAGAAACGACGCAGAAGCTAAGAGGAGAGACTTTTTTTTTAGAACTCTCAACGCAAGGAGCGCCGAAGGACATCTCGAAGCAGCGTCTCTATGGTAATAAATAATGGTGGAACATGGCAAACATATCGAAAGACAACAGTGAGCAGAAGCCGAGGAAAAAACGGAATGCGAATGCAGAGGCCGAAGATAATAAAATAGGAAAGAAAGGAGGGCAGAGAGAGAAAGAAAGAAGGGGGAGGGGGGGGGGGAACTGAAACATGATTAAGATAACGACAGGCAGGGCGTATAAACAATAAAATATCATTGATTGAATTTCTGTCTTATTATTCGGTTCGATTGCACGATACGGATTCGATCGAACCACTTCACCACCTCCATCCTTCTTTCCCTGCCCCTCCAGGACCTCCCCTTCTCCACCCAGGACGAGTGAAATAGCAATGAAAGCAAAAATAAATGTTAATCGCCCTTCTTCCCCAAGCTTGCCACACCCCGAACATGAATGTCATTTTCCGTCAACTTGCTCCCTCTTTCTATCGTTCTCTCTCTCTCTTCCGCAGCACGAGATGCAGTCCGCGGGATCTATATAGCATCCGGAGGCGCTCTTATGCTTATCTTTTCCGCCATTGTCGCGGTACATAGTCGCCATTTCCTGCCCGCAGAGGAAAACGCAACGAAAAGGAAAAACTGCTGCTCGGTGCTAGATTTGGTTCGCTTTAGTGCCTCGTTTCCGGTCGATCCTCCCCTTGCGTGTGATCCTTTCGTTAAGGAAACTGACCCCTTCACCACCAGCCCCAACCGACCCTTAGAATAAGAAAGCAAACGAGACCGCAAGGCGAAACAAAACGAAGAAAACTGAAAAGGCAGCCGTAAACACACTTTAGCTTAAAGTATGCCGATGGCTTGGGATGCTTTTGAATATTCATCAAGTTCAATTCGTTCCACTGCCGCCCAATCCGAACCGCCCACAAAAAAAAGAAAAAAGAACCGGTTCGAATGGAACGATCTGCGCGTCAAATCCTTTCCCCGTTCGAGTGTTTTACCTTTGTGTATGTGTATGTGTGTTCGTGTGTGTATATGTTTGTGTGTGTATGTTTGATGATATTTTTCATATACAGTCCGCCAGCCTTTGTCAGCATTTGTCCATCCTTTCCCTTCCGGCTGCCTTTGGTTTCCCATCATTCTCCACTCTAAAATAATGAAGAATAGTCCGTCGTCTTGTAAGTCGGTGCGTTTTTTTTTTTTTTTGCTCCTCTACTGCAGACAGCCGGGTTTGCGTTTATCTACTTGAACCTAGCAACGCTGAGGAGTGCGCTCCATGCAGAGAATCCAAAACATCCGGAGCGAACCCGGGATGCAAGAACAACACGGACGCAAACCCAGCACAGAAAGCACGGAACGTGTGGAATCCTTTCGCCGAAGCCGAAGCCTGCTCCGTTTCCCGTCCTAATGATTCCCCGAATGGCGTACCATCCCCCCCAGGCGTATATTAATACGAACCCCGTTGATTAACCGTGTTGTGAGTTTTAATGGTTCGGGGTCGCCACCTCTCATTTGCAACCCATCTCCAGAAGGTGTCAAATGGCCCTCCGGAGCTACAGGCCTATTTTCGCCTGGCAGCCTTCCTAAAACAAAAAAAAAACCTTCGAAGGCCTTGTCGGACTCGCATCGCACTCACTAAAAAAAAACAAAAACAAAAACCACAAAAAAAAACAAAACAAAACCGAAAAGCAACATGTTTGCGAATGGTGCAAAAAAAAAGGGGGGACTCCCTTAAGTAGGCCCGGAGCGTTCGTCACCCGGCCCCGGAGCTGCAGCTTTGACAGTTTGACACTTAACCCATCAGCCTGTAGACAGATCGTTTCAACTGCGGGGGTAAGCTTGCCAAAACCCCTGCGAAGGACTTGGGGCCAAAATGTTTTCCCCAGCTTCGTGCTTCGAGGATGATTTAATGAGGGACATTTTTTATTGTCTGCGCTGCCACCATTTGGTGGATGTGTATTAACAAGTTAATAGTTGTCTGAACTGTGACAGCACGGCTCGTATCCTTCGTCGTCTGCATGATGGCAGATGAACCAGTAAAAATGAACCGGCTAAAGTTTAAATTAATGCAATTACCGATTGAGATTACGCACACTCTACCCGTAAGCTGCAGCTACATCGCATTAAAGCTCGAGAGCTGTGTAGTCCCTTTGCTTTGATTTGCATTTCGCCGAAAGGCAAAACGGAGCGCGTCCCCACGATTCTGTCCCGATTTCTCGGACTACTGCTAGGCAACGGAGTAATGGCAACATTCATTTTCCGCAAATCCACAACTAACGAATGGTTGGGCTGAAATAAACACAAAGACACGGAGTCTTGGTGCTCCTCTGAGCAGGGAACAGACAGGGAACTTAAACCAATTAACCAGCCAATGGAGCATCTTCTCCTAGCGACACGAGTATTTACTTTCACTCAAGGATTTCAAGGGCTCCATTTAAAACCGTAAGGGTTGCCGAAGGGCCCCATACTTAGAGAAACACGGCACGTCGAGTTTCGTTATGTTTTCTACCCCCCTTTTTCCTGGCCATCCTTTTGCATCGGCCCAAGAACGAGAAGATGGATTGACACGAGTAAAGAGTGGGACCGGAGTTGCGACCACGGACTCTCATAGATGGAGAGAATTGAAAAATATATGTATTTCACTCTTCCTGCCTGTCTCCGGTCCCCTCTCATTCGATGCTTAGACCCTCGCCTCTAGCGTTCATATGAAAAAAAAAACTTAACTGAAGCGCCGCATAATCCAGGACGAACGCGACGGAGCCTTAATTTCTATCGACCGATCCAGCGATAAGGCGCGGTTGGAGGGAAATTTAAAATTATATTCTCGCAATCCCGTGCCCTAAACGGGCTCGCCCTATCATTTAAATGGCAAAAGCCCTCGAAGTCGAACTTACGTCAGCGCACCCACCCAGCTTTCGGGAGAGCTAATTTTTTTTCGTTTTTTTTTCGGCGTGAAAATAACGCGACCCGTAGCGTGCGGAATATTAAATTTATCCTCGTTAGCTTTAATCCTATTCGGTTTGGCTGGTATCCCTTTTCGCTCATTTTCCCTGTCTCTCTCTCTCGTTCTCTTCCGCTTATGTTCAGCGTTCCGTCACTCGTCTCCCGTTTCCCTGCGTGCACCAGGGCAGCAAAAAAAAATGGAATAGAGAAAAGTAAGGAGATGATGAAAAAGTGACAAGATAAATCAGTATTCCATTCAGTTTGCTTAAACGCTGACAGAAGCTGCCAAGGACGGCATCGGGATGATCGGCGATGCCGTTTGTTTGCTTCCGACAGCCACCCAAAAGGGGTGGGGCAGTGGAGCAAGAGGCGGCGAAAGCCCAGAGTCCTCGACGTGCTGACCTACGGTGCCATCGCTGACTCATTTAATTGCAGCCTCCGGGCAGGCCGCACGTACGCCAGCACATATTTCAATTAATTATCACCTGCCCGGCTCGGCGCCGATGCTGGGTGCCGGAAAGTTTGGCCAAAAAGAAAAAAGAAACGGTCATGATGGCGTACGATGAAGTTGACAGCACTAGACCAATGGCATGTTTGAATATTTTAAACTTCAAGAAATCAGTTTTGTGTCGGATATTTCTATACTTGTAAGGCTATTTTGTTTGTTCCAAACTTTTTTGAATTCCACAAGATCATTCACGCTTTGCAGCTGTAAAACGCGAATTTCATCAATTTTATTTTTGCTTTCGTGTGAATGCGACGTGAACAAAACCACTATTTCATAGCACAGCAACATTTCACTTATTCAATTCGGATAGGATAGTTGCGTCTCTCCACAAAAATGACGTTGACAGTTCTTAATCTGACAGATTAAGCGTTTGTCAACAATCGGCGAACGCTTGAACTATCTATTAAATTGATTAAGAGTTTTTTTTTTTTTTTGTTCTCTCCTATGGCATAAGGAACTTTTACATTGTACAACGAGGAGCAAAGTTTCTTGCTGTGAAACTTGCACTAGTGGAATCTAAGAGCACGCTCGAAATTAATATCCACACCTCATAGTTCGAACGCGCCGGCAATATAGATTCGCGTGGTTTTAGTTCCCCCCATCAGAAGGATCAACTTTTACAGAGCGTTTAAAGTGCTCCACTGGAGATTCTCCCCATCGCCGGGCTTGGATGCAGATTCCTCCCTGCGTCGGTACTGCTCTAGCTCCTTTGAGGCACCCGACGACGTGACCGACGTTGCAAAACGTCGCCTCACGTAAGGCACGTGGGAAATCCAACGAGTGAGCACAGCAGGGAGGGAGGTTCACTTGAAATCGACACAAAAATTCAAACCTCTCCACACCTGGCACGAATCGCGACCGGGTAGGTGAAAAGGAGCCGACACATCATCACTCTCTCTCTCTCTCTTTCTCTCTTTCTCTGTTGCACACACACACACAATGCAAACACGCTCACGGTGACCAAGGCAAAAGCCACCGATTGAGTTTGAAAAGTGGCACGGTTTCTCCGGAGTGGGCTTGACATTGCAAAACAATTGGGAGTGATAAAAAAACACACACACACATGTATAGTAACCTCTCGGCCGGTGTTGAATAGCCCTTTTTAACACCTCAAGTCTACCCCCCCCCCCCCTACCCCAGCACAGGGGTAGGGTTCCCACTGCCCCATTGGATAACTTCCAGCAGTTCCGCCCTTCGCCTATCGTGCGGTCGGACGGTGTGGTCGAGCATAATTCTAAATTCCACAGAATGTCCGCACCTACCTACCCTCCCCCCCCCCCCTCTTCACCACACCACCACGGAAGCTGTGCGCCAAAGGTGTGGCAGGTCCTAATTGCGTTTGACCATACACTGTCACCTCCCAACAGCAACGACGAGGCGAAGTCAACTCCTACCGAACGTCGAACCAACCATCCTCATCCTGGCTACGGTCACCTTTACCATAAATAATATGTTTGTATGTGTGTGTGTATGTTTTTTTTTATGGTCTTCCTTTTTTATTTATATTTTCTTCTTTTACTTGCCCCTCTTGCCCACCAACACTCCTGCTCCTGCCAATATTCGGGTCTAACTTCTGTCAAAAAGCTGTCATCTCGTTTCACTTTCGCGCGTGGGTGTGTGTTTGTGTGTGTGTATCTTGCTCGTAATGCAAGAATTTTGAGCACGTACGCCGGTGAATGACATAAAAATCAAACATGTGAGTGCGATGAAATGAAATGCCCGGTGTCGCCACACATCTTCCCATTTCTCTTCTTCTCTTCGTACCGCACCGGCCCTAGTGCCCTAGAAGCAGCAAGCGTTGATAAACTTTTGAGCATTGAATTAAAACGAGGGGGGGGAGGTGACAAAAAAGGAAAAGCAACTCAACCATTCACCTTCAACCTATTGCCGCACGGAGCACGAGCTCGAGTTGAGCATGAAGAGACGAGAGAACGGGTGGAGGGGGTGGGGGGGGGTCTGAAAGAACGATAAACGGAGCTGGCAGAGTGAGAGACGAATCAACGTGCATCCACCGTCCCACAGTGGAGAATCGCTCGAGCAGGAGACCAGGGCCACACACCACAAGCCAGTGCACAATCTTTCATCACATTTATTGACAGTTTTCGGGCACCGTCAACTGGAGGGCCGGCGGCCTTCCGATTCGGTCAACGCTTTCCATCAACGGCGTTGGGCGAGGCAGCGGCGGCGGCAAGTGGCTACGGGAGTGGAGCGTGCAGGGAAAGTTGGACCATAATTGCGAAACCAACCAACCGACCTGGGCCGGGATTGACAAGGGGGATAGCAAACCAGACGCAAACTTATGAACTGTGCTCCTCGGCTGCCACTGCCAACACGGCGAGGACACACCGTAGGTTGAAGGTAGGCAAGGGGAGAGGGCGGAACTTTCAATCGCCACAAATACAATCTCCCAGCTTCTGGCCATTTATTGTTTTATTGGGTGGAATGTGAAGAGTCAAGAATAAAACACTGCGAGAGCAACACTTTCAACCTGGTACCGCACAATCTGCAGACCCAGTGGTCGACAACCTGGTTATTATCGGCGTACCGCTACGACGCACGAAACACTGCATTCATCATCAACAACAACAAAACCCATGCGCCTGCAGTTAGGCAATAGAAAATGTCAGCTATGAAAATTACAAAGCTTGTTAACTTTTGAATATGCATTGAACAGTAAAATCACACATAAAAGGAACAATTTGTAATGAAAAAGAGAAAATTATCGTTCGATGTGATTGCAATTATTATAAATACACCCCAGCGAACAATGCAAGAACACTGCCCTGAGGCTACTCGGGGCCGATGATAAAAGTGTGACTTTGCTACATTTCGACTTTGTACGATTCTGTGTTTTTTTTTTTTTTTTGCTTTTAGTTTCACCCTCTTTTGCTTTCTTCCCTTTGCCAACCGACATATTTGTCATCGTTCGCCCACTGATCGATACAGTGTGAAATGTTGCCGTCCGACCGATTTGTGCAATTCTTGCCACACACCGGCAGCAGACCGTACCGTTTAGTTCGTTCCGTCCCCGATCCGTCGCAGAAGGAACGTTAATGGAAGGTCGTCTTGCGGGGAGAGGGCGAACCCCCGGACCAGCCTTTTCTAATGCGATCAATTCAGTAAACGTCTGATGATGCTTATGGCATAAGGCCAGGACAACCGTATCATGTCCATTTTTATAGTTGTTATGGACGAATGTTCATCGGATGTTGGGGAATTGTTTTCACCTCTGACCACGTCCCCCTCAACCGGTGCAATATCGGGAAGCACCGACTGGCCAACGCAAAACTCCGGTCCCAGAAACGTACGCGTGCATGTGCATGTGCTGCCAGCACATTCTGCCCAGCTTATTGGTCGGTTACGAAACTATTGCGACCCTGCTGTTGTGCCGTACGGCACCAATTAATTCGCATCACTCTTTTATCGGCTTACGATTGGAGATTTAAATTGGGTAGTTTTCCCGGGCCCGGCTAGCTTCGGGCTGTGACAGCCAGCTAGCCGGACGACCGAGCTGACATGTGCGATAACGACGCTCCAGCTAACTGTTCAACGAGCCGTACCGCCTGAAAGTATGCAATCAATTTGCAAGTTTCATAACTTCGTTGCAATCGTTCTTTGCTAAAGTGCGCACGTACACTTGGGTAGGGTGGCATGCGAGGCAGTACAGTGTAGATCGATCAAGAATACCCTCCCTTCCCCCTCCCCATCACCCTCCAACATTATTAGGAAGGGGAGTTGTAACTGTCAGCCGTGTGCAGACAGTGCACTCAACTGCACGTCGCCTTTTGCCAAACGAGTTCCTGAGCTGCTCGTGGAACGATCAACTTGCAAACCCCGGCTGGAGCTGGTGAAGATGCTCTCGCTGGCGCAGCTCTGCAAGATTTGTCGAATAAACATAAACAGAAATATTAAAAGTAGCACCATCCGGCACTCCGGTCGACTCCGGGTGGCGGCACTCGGCACTGTCTGCTAGCGTGTGCAAGGATACCGTCACCATCGTGTCGTCGTGTGAGTCGCTACCGTGCCGTCTGGCTGCCACTGGTGAGAAATTGGATAAATCAGCCGCACATGCACTTCGCACGAAAGACAAATGAAAAGACTTTGACCAAAAGACCGCAGAGCCAATCGCAAACCCCTCGCAGACCGTCGGTGCCACAAGCTGCAAGCGAAGTTTGCCGGCTCCTCCTATTCTGTGTGTGTTCCGCTGATGGACGAAGAAGTTTTTCGCCGCAAACGTCACCCCACCTACTCGACCGTCGATCCCCGTTGGGGTAAAGGTTCAAGGAGCCTTCCCCCTACGGACGTCCCCGTCACGCATGTGATTCTGGGCGTTGTGCACCGGATCTGTCTCACACACAAACACAAGCACATACACACACGTCGCCTGAGCTAAGACTGCGTTCGGCCGATGTTTGCACGCCAGCTCGCCGGCGATCGTGAGTCAAAGTCGAGTGCAAGTTGATGTTATTGTTTTTCAGTGCTTCCAGTTCGTTGCCTTCGAACGCAGGAGGAATCAATGAACAGGGTGGACGACTTCCTACGTTCACCTCCTGGGTGGCAGCACTCGCCATATCTCCCGTGGGAGCATAGCTACCGTCGTTCGCCGTCGATCCAACCGTGCACTTTGTATGCATCGTTCGTGCACCGCAACGGCTAGACCGACGACTTGGCTCTAGGATCCAGCTAGACACCGAACCTAGAAGATGGCGGAGCTAGGGTTGCGATGTCGAAGCAACCCTTTCGGGGGACCCTGCGGACAGTGCGAGACGAAAATCAGATTGACCTGGTGCCTGGAATCTCGGTTTCTGCCTTTCAGCACCATCACCAAACACACATCGGTGCCTCACCGTGCACATCCGCCTCGTCCGCCTGCTCCACGCCGGGACACCTGGAGGCTGGTAAGGCGAGAACCGCAGGAAACAAATTTGCATACCACAATTGATTGCGATTCCTCCTGCCCACCTCAATCAGCCTGTCTTGCCTAGGCCTCCTCAGGCATCCGACGCTCCCGTCCATTGACCCTCTTTGTCCTGGTGAGGGACCCCGAGGGACTTTAAAAGTAAGGAAAGCACACATGTGAAATCATAAACGTCTCCACACAGACACACACACACACACACACACACACACACGTGCATACCCGAACCGCCAGGCGTGTCTTTCCGTCGGCCGGCGTAGTTCAAGTGCTAAGTGCTGCCAAACCTTCGCTCCTCGAAAAGGCTCCGGCTCGTTCACCGACAGCCATTGCACGGACGGAAGACGTCAGCTTATCTATCATAAGTCTTTGGCAAGGAACGGCTATCCCGGGAGGGATAGGCCAAAGTCGCACGCGGTGGATGACCCATCCCCTCGCAGATTCTCCTCGGCGATTCGTGCTCGCCCCGGTTTCGGTCTCATTTGATTCGATCAACGTCGACATGCTCGTTCCTGCTGTGTTTGCATAATCGTTCCTGCTGAGCATCTACAATTATCCATCGGATGACTACTGCTGCTCCTGCGTCTGTTGCTCGGGCATGTCGGGCGGTCTTAAAGTCGGGCCGCCACCCCACACGACACGAAAAACATCCAGTACCATGCCCCAGTTTTCCTCCCCCGGGGCGACAGCGACAGACACAAGCCAGCGGGTAATGATGAAAAACGTCCACTTTTCCGTTCGACTTCTGGTTCCCGGGGAACGGCGAGATCCGAACCCGTAGCACTGGCGGAAGAAGGTGGCGAGAAGAAATTTGATTTATGAACTGCTGACGTGACCGGTGACGTTCCTGGTCACTGCTGATTTGATCGAAGTAAAAGCCGGGGGATTGATGGCCCCCGGCCAGAAGTGGGAAGGCCCGGTGGAGGTGGTCATTGCGATCATTGGGAAACGAGCCTCGGAGGCTCTGCGTATCGTCGAACGAGAAAAACGGTGCCATTTTCAACCAGCGACAACTTTGCGCAATGTCGTTTTCCAGCGAATTTTGAAATTTCCTCCATGCCGTCATTAACGGCAGCTGATGAAACCGTAGCAGTGGTCGCAAGAGATAGACCGTGCGGAATGATGTAACTTCGCGCGTGCCAGCCGACCGGGAGAAACCCGAGAAGGAAGGAGAAAAACCCCTCCCCGTGCAACAGATGACACCCGGGGCATAATCTCATTCCGGTCCTTTTCCGGCGAATGGGCCGGCATAATTTGCTCGGATAATTGGCACATTGGCTTCGTGCAAGGGAACAAGTGCTTCTCGAATCCCGATTCGCTCCTGCTCGCGCCTTGGTCGGCCCCCGCGGTGAACTTCCGTAAAGCCGAAAAGTTCGTAAAACCTCATATCAATCACCAGCACCAGGCACTCAATTATATGGCGCCATGAATCGTTGCTTCGCCGGCAATAAACAACCAGCCAAACAGGAAAAAGAGTCCCTCGTTACGACCATCAACTTCTCAACTGACAGGACGATATGTGACAGGGGGTTTTATTTTATTCAATTTTTTTTTTTTTTACTCACACTGAGATTTTCTTCACTGGTGTTCGCGCACAACATGCAGAAAACGGATCAGTCTCGACGCTTAAGTGGTTTTCGATTTCTCGATAAATCAAATCTTCCGGCAGCAGAATGAGATAAGGGAAGGGAAAAACAGAAATGAACTAACAGCAAAACTGACGCTACCTGATCGGAATTTCGAATTTTCAAATTAAAAAAGATAGCAACGAGCATCAGCGCGACACGGGAGCAGCAGCAGAAGCAGCAGCGTGAAGTGAACGAGCCAGCCGCACCATCCAGTCGAAGCAACTGGTCGCAACCGTGAGGGAAAAGGAGAAAAGCGAGGAAACGGAAGAACCGGCCCGGTTCCCAGAATGCCCGTGGGATGATTTTTCGATTTTCGGCAGTAATTGCTTCAAGATTGAGTGTAATAGTATCTAGCCGGGGCGGCCCCGGAGAGCACAAAAAGGGATCGGATCGGATCGGATGAGCGTGATTTTTTGGCCCGGCACGAACCCATCCGCTCCCCAACAAGCGTGTCAACCATTCCCGGTACGCCTGCTTTTTTCCGTTGGGTGAAAATTGTGTAATGTAATGAAATTAGATGAAGCTCGAGATACGGGCTGACATCTGTGTTATTTCTCTCGCTCCCCCAACACAAAATGGCACCGTTCGTCGTCCGTCGTTGCATCGCGCCGAGGTTTCCGAGCAAGCCGAGGCGAAATAAAACCGCGCGAGTGTTCCGGCGCCACACGGTAGCTTGCCGCCGCCCTGCAGGCAGGACAAGTAAACATAAATTTCGCACAATCAGGGCAACGAATTGGTTCATCACTTTAAATCCAATTCTCTGTGCTAAGAAGCAACAGAACATCAAAACCACACCGACTTACCGCTTCCGAACGGGAGGGAAGGATTTCCAAATCTATTTGATTTGATCGGATTTTTTACATCTTCCCAGAACTCTCGCCATCTACTTTAATCTCCGTTTCGAGGTTTGGTCTAATCACATTGCGGGGGTTGGCATGAGCAAGCGCACCTCTTATTAATTTGACATGCCATACTGGAGGTGGCATTTGGCAAATGCAATTTGCAATATTTACTTACGAATGGCGTTAGTCTGCAGTTGAGTCGCATGCGATTCCGATCTGGAAGGCTGCGAAAATTACTTCCGCTCTTCGCGCACACGATACTTGACGATTCGTAATTATTTGTTTTTGTTGTTGTTATATTTCAAGTTCCCTTCCGTGGAATCACCACACGCGTTTGACAGTTACCGAGAAGTGAAAGTTGCATACGTGCATTCGCACCTGTATATTAGTATGCTTACTTGTATACAAACGAAAAACCTACAAGGACATTATTGAAACGTTTGTGTGGTTTCATTCGTGAATTTCAATTATTTTTCAATTCCATGGCTATCGTACACACGCATTTACGCACGAGCACCATCCCCCCAGCTCCGCCTTATTTTACTGACTTTTGAACTTCCACACATAGTTAATTGAACTAGAATGTTCAATTTGAATCCTGACAACAACATTTACCAACAAAAACACCACGGTTTACATGCACCGACGAATTGAGCCTGTCGCGTCTGGAAGGCTGTTCAATTTACGCTTTGAACTTCCAATTGTGGCAAGCGCCGAAGGGTGTGCAATTAACATATTCCCAACGCCCGACATCAAAGTTGCGCTTTGCCCGCCCGGGATTATCAAAGCGGTTGGTCCGCATCCGCAAGATGCTATCAATATTTCCATTAGGTACACCCATCAGGTGACAACCATCCGCATCCTTACCATATGTGTGAGGGGCGGGGTTTCGCTTTTCTTTGCTTCTTTCCTATTTTCCGTTTACGTGTGTTTGGGCCGTGCCAACGCCTGCAAAACGCCGGAACAGTTAGCAATCTTGTTTGCAGATTATTTCGGAGTTGGAGTGTCACTACCGACAGTCTTCAGCGGTACCCGACATCAAACAATATTTTGGAGAAAAAAAACCACATGCTCACACACACACACACACACGCTCGGTCTCTTTAATGTTCGCTCGGTCCTCGGAAGGGATGTGCCATCTTGAGCGCGGCCTGGCAGTTGATTCTAGGACCAGCTAGCAGGAATCCATTAGCAAAGAACGTAACAAGCGTACCAGCACACACTTTGCAGAATTTTTTACACAAACAGCGCCAGCGAGTCGCACTGCGCTTCCAACACTCGCTTGGTTGCTCCCTGGGGACGCTCCTGACGGTCGGGGGCCGTTGTGGGGTACTTTGCGGGCGAGCAAAGGATTTTCGGGGGCTACCCAATGAACGTCGTTACTCATGACACTCCCGGTGAGGAGTGAAACAATACAACTGTTGTACGAAACCAAGGAACCTCTTACCAGCAGATCTACGCAGGGTGCAGGCTGGATGGGAGGGCTGCAGAGAGCCGTCGCAGAACACGTTGTCATCCAGCCTGCCAGCACCCATGTCTGGACTCCGGGGCTCCTCCGGTTACTGACGGCTCTTGATTTCCACCTCCGCTCCTTGCTCCGATCACATCCACCACCCACCCACACAGACAAAGGCACACGCACACGCGCAACAACGTCTTTCGCTTAGCTCGTTCGTCGTAATTGAAGCTCGAAAACAAATAAATCGTATTTATCCTGCTAACAAGATCAGGAAAGTTAGTCTCCCAGGCACACCCGGATACTGGCTCAGGGTTCATCACATACGCTGCTTCCCCCCCCCCCCCCCCCCCCGCTCCACCGTGCCACCATTTGTTCGTCCTTTGCTGTGCTCGTTGGTCGTGTGTTTGTTTTTGAATTTCTTCGCTCCCCCTTCAGAATTCCTTGCCAGGAACTATTCGAGCCAGCCTGCATGGTTCCTGGTGGCGTTGTGGGGGAAGGTGTGAAGAAAAGGACAGGGAGCAAGATAAGGCAAAGGGGCACTCCAAATCCGTTTATCTCGCACTAGCACCCCGTATCGGCTGGCCCCACGAAAAAGCGCGAGCAAGTAAAAAGGGGGTGGGAGTTTTCGTATAATTTTTGTTTTGGGGTTTTCGCTTGATCTTTGGTTCGAGAAACCATCGATGTGGCTGGTGCGAAAAACTCCGAGAGCTTTTCCAAGTGGTCTGCCAAGTACTTTATGACGCCGTGTGCTACCCTTCGAAAACCGGTCCTATTCTCCGAAACATTCTAAATCAGTGCATAAGCGTAAATCCCTAAATCCACCCAGCGTCTGTGGACAGGAGGCGCCTAAAGGTATGCAAATGCGCAGACCGCACCGACGAACGGCGGCGACAAAACCACTTAATTTCAACGTGATGAATTTGAGTTGCGGTCCATTAATTGAAGGTAAAAAACTTAGGCTTTCGTTTTCGTTAGGGGGACAAATCGTGACAGTGCTAGCACAAATCCGGAGCTATCCATACGAAATCATCTTTACTTTAGGTACGCAGCCTTCCACAAAGCCGGTGCTGCTGAACCGTGGGATTAGCACACGGATTATTTGCGATCGAACACACATATGAACACACGCCGAATCCGCCGAAGCTCGACGAAGTGTTGAATAACAGACCCGCGTCTCGCGTGCGTGTGTTCACCGGAGAAACCGACCAAGATTGCGCATTAGGCTAAGGATCATCCGTAAGCCACACTTGCCCGCGTGTGTGCCAGCTGAGGGTGCTCACCGGTGCTCGAGCTCGATAAGTTGCCCCTAATCTGCGATACTCGGATTGCGATGCGTTGAACCGATTACATGGCTACAGTGAGACGCACTTCCCCAACACGTTGCTGGGTTGTGTTTGCTTCCGTGAGCCGGCCTTGTTAACGGTGGGCGATCGGGTTTACTTACCGATTAGTGTACGTCGAACCACGCCAAGACACCCGGGGAAGACTCCTGTCGAAAGGAAAAGAAGAACGAAAAGAAAGAACCCATCAGGTGGTAGGTAGATGGCAGCAGCAGCAACATATTTACAAAACGCTTTGCTACATTTTGTTTTACAAAGCAATAAACGCCATTATAATCGTGCGCCCTAACGCCGATTCGTGCTTCTAATTATTTGTCGTCGAGTCATTACTTTTAATTGAAAAACTTATCAGCAGCCTTTCCATCGCGGAAGTATAGAATCGGGAGAAGGAAGCGCAAAACCCGCTGCAGAACTGAAGATGGAAGGGAACAATATTACGAAAACGCGAAACATCGCAAATGCGAAAGTGGGTCGTGAAAGGACACACAAAAAACCTTAACAAACATGCCCTTTTATTCCTGTTTTTTTTTTTCTTTCGAGGAAGTTGTGATTCGAACAGTTATTATTGCGACTGATTGATTAAACACGATTCCCTATCTCTCCCGTTTTCCGCTGCAGCGTTTCATTGGCGTGTGTTCTTCTTTGCGAATGAAATCTTAGACCTGACTACAACTTTCGATTCCAACTTTCCGGAATCAAAAAGCGAGGCGAAAAAACTCGTGAAAACGAATAAAGGCAAAAGTTCACACTTTAATGATTCTTACACGAGCGCGGCGCTAATGACGACGTCGCCGTACTACATGTGCATGATGCGAGGGAGTAAAATTTCCCCACCCGTGGCGAAAATAAGCGTTAAGCGGAACGTTATTAGGAACTGCAGTGGATTGCGGATGAGGACAGGAGGGTCCGCGAAAACTTTATGAACAACTTGTTGACGACTGCTCGATTATTGGGTGTTTCGGTGGGAAAATTTTATACTTTTTCGTTCGCGCACAGCAGCGCATCGAACCAGCGACACGGGGGTGGAAAATGCAAGAAAAACACTGCCCCACCTGCCGTGCTCCTCTTACCCTTCCTTTCGTTGCAACTTTGTGGGAAACGTTAGCCAATTCGCCTTGACCCGGCGAGCTTTACGATCTCAAAAACATCCCGCCTCCCCCCATCCACAGGCAGCACTTCCGACGGGAAATCTTCTTCTTACCCCCTTTCTTCTCCCACGGCATCCTCCCCCCCCCCCCCCCCCTTCTCCATCCAAGAGCGAGACAAATTCAAGTCATGCGAATGATTAGTTACGTTCGATGAAATTTGACGAATCATGCCCGTGCCATTTGTTACGATTTAAGTTTTCCCCCGAAAGGGAGATGGGAGGGACGAATGGTTTTTTTAAGGGGAAGGACTGGAAGAAAGGGAGGAAAACCGGGAGATTTCGGAGCAAGTCTTGGAGCAAAACAGACATCATTAGAGTGAGGAAAGAGTAATTAGTAAATGAAGTTCATTTCGCCCGAAACTGCTCATTAAGCGAGCACGTAAGGGCTGTTGGGGAAGCGTGGGTGATAATGGCGGTAGGAAGGATGAAACGATTTGAAAAATGACATAATGTTGTTGCGAAACAAGCGCAAACAGAAACTTTTCCAAGAGCTTCGGAGCGTAGCTGCGTTTATTTGAAAAATAGTTCCAAAAGAAGCCGGCCAAGAATTCGAGGTAAAAAGCAAACCCCTTTAAAACAAGTTTTCGTTCCTCCCGATCGGCACATTGCATATTCCCGAACGCGAGACCACACCAACCCCCCCCCCCCTCCCCCCAACCCTCCCAAACTTCATCATGCCTTGCCTTGCCTCAGTATGTCGCCGTCCACCCTGTTTTAAGTGTTCATTGGAAAAACGGGTTTCGGTTTCGGGTTTCGGCCGTTGCTCATCATTGGCCGCCCGAGGAGCATAAATTAGATTTTCCAGCCCAGCACCACCGGATCACCGGCACACCGGACGACACCGGACGAGGACGAGGACGAGGAGCAAGTCACCAATCGCTTCGGTCAGGAAACCTAATCGACTCGCCGTTCGCTGGCTACGCGACGAACACCGAAGCACGGACACATCCTGTCTCCCACTGCCCTTCCCCTCATACACCTTTTCCACTCGGTTTTCTCTCCAACTCACCCTACCCCCCCCCCCCCCCTCGGCATTCACCTTCACCAGGGAATACGGAGCTCGAAAGCTTATGTATCGGGCTACTTATCACCCATGGGGCACTTTTCAGGGACAATGGATGGGGAAAAGCGAAAAGCGGGGGAGATGGGGGGGGGAGGAGGCTCCGAATAGCAAATGCACCGAAGGCAGCAACTCCCAGCAGGTTGCGAAGGTCGCATAGAGCATCGCTGTGGGAAAATTGGTTGCTCCTTTTGCGGACTAGAATAACAACAGCATCCTCAACAGCAGCAGAAATACCGACAACCACAACAACAGGGAACAGTGATTTTTTTCTCTAGTTTTTTAACCTTCCCGAGTTGAATCCGGGGTAGACGGGATAGGGCACGGCGAATTGTGGGCATTTAGGATTGTCGGCATTTCGGACCGGCCCGCTTTTCCCTGGGTCCCTCCTGGCTGAATGGGACGCGTGGGCACGGGTCACACATACACCGAATACACACCCATACACGCACACGTGATGCGGTACGAGATCGAGATAGCTCGTCATCGAAATTAACCAACCTAACCGAGCCAACCGAAATCGTCCCGAACGACAGAACCCGGGAAAAAAGGCACCCGGATCGCAGTCACAGTTTTTAGACGCCCTCCAGCACCCCCTCCCTGTCCTCCCCCTTTGGAACACGACAGCCAGTGACAGGGAGCTTTCCCCCCCCCCCTTCCCTTCTCCATTCTCTTTCCTCAGGGGATCCGTCGTTCATCGAAAGTCAAAAACAAGCCCATTGCGAAAACATGGTCCAAAATAGATTTGGCAGCGTCCGTGCAGCGGTTTCTGCTGCTGCTAGAAGCAAACGCTCGCTTGGGAGAAACTTGGATGTCTCCTCTGCACTCTGTTTGTGTGTGTGACTTTTTTCTTCCCCCCCCCCCCCCCCCCCCCCCCCCGTTCTGTTATGGCTGATGATGATAAACCCGGCAAAAGGAAGGAGCAGAAAGGCAAGACCGGAACTGGAAACGCGCAGAAGAAACAGGCAACGGAGGAAGGGGGGTGGGGCGGTGAAAAGGGTTGGGGAAAAGCAGGGCAGATCGAGACACACACGTGTGATCGTGATGATTCTTTGGCGGCCCGGGACACAATTTTGCGTTTTGCGGCCCCGAAACCGCATTCGGCCGGGGACTAATTTTGTGCAGCAAAGTGCAGCAACTGCGGGCCGCCGAGCAGGAAAAGAGCACAACGGAGGAAAACACACACACACACACACACATACACACACCGAACGGGCAGGAAGAAAAATCGGCCGACAGAAGGAGCCAAGAAAAAGGCGCGAGCGTGATGAAGAGAACGGCAAGCGCTGGAGACACACACGCACACAAACACATACACCCAAACACCCACACACACACACACACACACAGACACATATGCACACACACAGTGTCTGTGTGCAGCATGTTGGCTAGTTTTATGCTAATAATCTGAAACGATAACATTCTACCATTGGCACCCGTCTTCCCGCAACAGAACGGGTGCGGGGAGGGGTGGGAGGGGGTAGAGGGGAGTGGGGCGGGGGGCTGTACGAGAAGCACCACCGGATTTCGGTTGGTACGATGCACTTGCCATCGAGGGGCGCTTGCATTCGGGCTGGCTCCGGTCAAAACTCATCGTCACCTTGGAAAATCTGGCGCGAGCCTGGAACAAGCGGGAAACGGAAGGAAAGGGAAGAGACGGCGAGACGGGGGCGAACGGTTTTCTGAGGTGAGGCAAAAGAGATTTCATCCCCTCGAACGCCTCGTGGTCACGTGGGTCCTGCCAAGTGAGCTTCTACTTCCCTCATCGGGTGGTGGCGGAGGGGGGTGGGGGGTGGGAAGGGGAGTTTGGGGAGCAAATGAAAACAAATCGATGAAAACGTCCACCCACCCCCCACCGACGCATTCACGTCCCAGCCCGACACCGTCGGTCTTTGGGATGGAGAGTGCAAATGAAGCGTCATCACTTCAAGTTTAAGAGCTACGTGCTGCATCGAGATCGACGAAGGAAAAGCATACACACACACATACACACAAAAGCATAGGGGGTGGAAAAAAAACCACCGAAGCGTTAAGATGTTTGTGAAAAACTGCAAACCATTCAGTGTCTCGTTGCGGCCGGCTCCCAAATTGATTTAAGGGTTCCAAGCGCCAGCATTTCGTCCCAAAGATGCACCTGTCACTCTCTCTCTCACTCTCTCTCTCTCTCTCTCTTGCCCGACGAGCGTGCCTACAAGAGACTCAACAGCTGGACGAAACCGACGTCGGCTTTTCTTTGGGGCGCTTTCTGCACGTCGCGTCCAAAAAAAACTGTCGATTTCTGTTGGAAACAACACAAGAAGAACAGAATGAAAGAAATCTGAGCCTCATCCCGACAAGGTTCAGGCCGTTTTCCGGCGCGAAGAGTGGAAAGTGCAAGCAAGATGATGATTGGCAGCCGCAGTTCGTTGTAGGAGCGAACGAGCCGCGTTAGAATTTGCCCACGTGCATGCACCATGTTCTAACACACACGGTCACATCAGGCCCCCCCCCTGAAGCGCCTGCAGGTAGGCAACAGACAGGGCAGCACGACACCGCTGCGCCTAGAAGACGACAATTTGCATTCGCCCTTTCGCCGAACGGCCGGCGGACTCTCCAAAGCGAGCGCATTTTATCGCGCTGAAAGGAAACTTCACGCAAGCAAATGGAAGTTTTCCATGGCCGGGTACCTTTTATATTTTAATGTCAACAGTGCACATTTGTGTTGTGCGAAAGAGCGACGCTGTGCGCCAGAAAAAAAGGGGGCTAGAGCGCGTTCGGGGCAAGCAGGCTGTAGGCGGGGATGTTGTAGACGGAGAAAGGAGTTTTCCACCGGGGCAAGCAAGAGCAGGGACGGCGCAGGAAGGAATACTTTTCTAATATACAGCGTGATAGAGGATGATAAATATGCAGACAATTTTAATTCAGCTTTTGGCAGCACAACTACACATTATTGCCACGAACGCTCTCCCGAGCTTTTTCCTCTTGTTGTTTGTTTTTTTTCTTCTTCTTCTTTTTCTTCCAGCTCGTTCCTTCTTTACCCCCACCCCTCACCCCCGCATGCAACCCGTCTTGCCGGGTGCGCGTTCGTTTACTCGGTGTGGATTTTCCTATCCAACGCGCGCACGTACATCGGCGCTTTTGTGGAAACAACTTTCTAATACCACCCCCCCGCCGTCCTCCCCCTCATCAAGAGCATAATGGAGGGTCGCAACAACAGCAGCAACAAGAAAAAGCTGCAAAATCAACAAAGTCCCGTCCGTCGTCTGCTGCTGCTGCTGCTCCTGCTTGAAAAAGGGACTCCATTCGGTGGAAACTTCACGACGTTCCTCTTGTTTTTTTTTTTCTTTCTCCTGTTTTTGGCGTTGTATGATTTTCAGAGCAGAAAGAAAAATGTTCCCCACTCCCCTGCCATGAGAGCAGGAAAACCCCTCCTGCTAGTTAAGAAAGAAGAGAAGAAAAAAAACGGTGGCGGAGTTTGACCGCTTCAGGGCTGCAACCGAGCAATCGATGTTACCGGTGTTTCGGTAAATGAACAATTTTCCTACAGCTAATGCGGAGATGTGGGTGTGTTTCTTTTTTTCTTCTTTTTTGGTTCTCTTTTGTGATGCTCCACCAAGGGATGCAGTGGAAGGGGACGTACCCATTCATCAAGCAACGTGGGTGCATCTCGGAGGCCTCGGATTCCCCGTCAGAAGTTGGCCCAAGCTGCACGAGCGACAGTTCATTTCGCATTAAGCCCGAACTCGAAGGCAGGAACGAATGGACAAGGATGTGGATGGACGAAAAGGGGGAGGTCAATGTGTGACAAGTAGACCCTTATTTGGCGAAACGATGTCCACCGTCATACACGGCACGTCTAATCTGCGCCAAAAGCAAACGAAACCGCCTTGCCGAACGTGCGCAAGGAAAAGCGCAACGGGAAAAACTCCCCGGAAAGGGAAGGAGGGGGGGGGGATCGTCCCACAATCGGTGGCGAACGTTTCCGGGGCGGATGGGAAAAAGTTAGTATCCTTCCGTCCGCGAATCCGAAGGAAAAGAACAGAATGGCGCGTGCACCTGATCAACTTCGATTCTTTCGGGCCATGGAATTTGATTAGCTGCGTGGAGTGGAAAGTTTGTTTAAGTTGCCCGCCTTTTCCCACCGAATTGTGCCCCCGCCACGGACGATGAGCAAACCTCACCCCAATCCCCCGCTTTCCTGCCGTCCGAGTCGTTTGGACACTCAATGGCGGAAAGTTCGAACTCTAACATAAAAGGACCACGCGATTCATTGCGCGAGGAACCATTTTTCAACTCACTAGCACCGGGTTCGGGTCGACGTGGAGAAACTTCATGATTTTATTTGCAATTTCCGTTTTTCCTCCCACCCAGCCTACGCCGCACCCTTCCTTAATGCTCTCGTCCTCACCGAGCCGTTTATTTTTACTACGTCTGTTCGTATGTTCCCCGCCGCGCTATCTATTTCTCTCAAACTTTCTCGCCTTAGCTCTACCCACCGTCCACCCTCCGCCCGCGTCAGGTGTGCGGAAAAGTGCCATTAACCAAAAGCCATGGTTTATTTTATTCTCCCCCCCCCCCCCTCCCCGCTCCTACTGTCGGCCATCTAATAGTCGCAGTCGTCAGGCGCAGTCAGTTGAATTAGTCTGCCACTGACACTCAAACGCGCGTGCTCAAACTTTCAGGCCATTTTGTGCAGCCCCGGTGCACCTCCGAGGAGGCTGTGAGGCCCACCTGCGGTGATTTTACCGGCAGTGCGCTGGAAAATTAAGAACAAAAAAAAAAGACACGCGGCAAACTCCACCCCGGTCTCCTTACACCTGCAGCGTTTGCGAAAGTTCGAACGCCAGCGCTATAAATACTTTCCATTTTTTTTTTTCCTTTATTTGCTTTGCTTTTTTGCCTTTCCTCCAAAACCCAAAAGCTGTACCATTCGCAGCATCCCGTCCGCCAAAAACAAAAAAAAACAAAAAAACCCCGGGCGCAAAGTGGCCCCGGGAGTTGGTTGGTTCAATTTATTTATTAATTTTCTTACCCGATAACTGGCGGAAGGTTTTTCTTTTTTTTCCCTTTTCTTTGTTAGGAGATAGTTTTGCGAAGTTCAACGGCAAATGACTGTTTGCAAATAACGAACACCGTTAGGTTGAGAGGGTTCCTAATCGAAGGTTTGCGAAATGGAAAGCTAAAGTTCGCTAGACCGTGCCGACCGCAAACAGTTTCCTTGGGAGCGTTTTACTGAGTTCACACTGCGGCGTACGAGTTCGATCCAATCGGCAGCGATCCACAAACGCACGGGTACTTATGGTTCTTCGATCTCGTATCGTAACCACGCATGTTTTGGCACTTTCTGGCAGCTGGTTTGAGCACAATCGAACGTCAAACAAGACGCCAAAATATAATCGATTAATTAAACGATTGGGGATTTATTTTTCGACAGTTTTCCGCCAATAAACCGTAACGGTCTCCTTCGACATCGAAACATGCTGGCCGTTAACATAATTTTGACAATCGGTTCGAGCCCGATTGGAACGGAATTGTGTTTCATCAATTTTCACAAAATAAAACATTTCTTCAAAACATTTCCAAATTGTTTGGTTATTTCTTGCACATAAATACAGAGTACCGATTTCAATAATTATGTATGCAATTATTTATTGTTTCTTTGGCAAATAATTTGGAGCCATGGAGCAACGTTTTTTCCGTACCCTCCACATACACCAACAGTGAAGGGTAAACGTCGAATCATTTGTCAAATTATGTTATCAGCGAATATTTTTCTATGTCGAGAGATACTTGACATTTACTTGTGTCAAAAAACAAACATTTGACAGGTTCGATTTGACACAGTGTGTTTTGGAGCTCAGGTGGATCGCTCGCTCGTTTCTTGCTTAGAAGCAAACAACTATGTCAAACTTAAGAGATTTTTTTATCAACAACACGAAGTAGTTAAAAAAAAAAACGTCACAGGGTTTCGAATCATTTATTGGAACCGTTGAATCAGTTGGTGGAATGTTTCAAACCGATACTGGAATAATACAAGCTCGGTATGGATGTTTGCAATCGTGTAATGAAATGTTGCCAACAGTTCATGCAATTTGTCTGTGGAGCAATGCAAACAAATGTGTAGTTTAACATAGGGTTCTGTTTGAACCCTACAAATGTGGCAAAATATCATGTTGAGAATTGTCACCGTCAGAAATGTTGGAGAGGCGTCATAGCAATAATGTAGGTTTGGTGAGAGACAATGTTGATAAATCAAATGCAAAACCCACTCGAGGATGTTGTAGAATAATCAATACGGATACTTGCATCTGTTAAATGATTTCCCTTGTTTTTCAGATAATTAGCAGGAGTAGTTAAAACACGCCTTAAATTCAATAGTTTTCCAACGTGTCCTTGCAACAACCTGGTGCTCTCGTGCTCTTGGTGAACAGAAAGGCACACAACACGAATACCTTCAGCTCGGTTCAATATTATCCACCAGCTTAGACCAGGAACACGCTCGTTTAATGTCGAAACCAATGAGCGATCGATCAAAATACTGCCCGAAAATGTGAAGGAGGTAGAAGAAGTCGTGGCATGGGGGGGGGGGTTCCTGGAGAGGAAGAAAGAGAAAGGGAAAGAGGGTGCGTCAGGGTAAAGCCCAATAATTTGACAAGCACATCGCACCGGCTCGTGGTTTTGGCAGGTTCGGCAGGCTCAAGGAAGCGCCGCGCGTATTCCACACGATTTGACACGGACCCGAGAGCCTCCGGAAAAGCGCACACCGTTCCGGGGAGGGAAGCGTTAAATTGTTTCTGCACACGTTCCCGCAGCCACCCGCAACCCCCACGGGCTTAATGCCAACTCATTCGAACGGTGATAGCGAGGCGGAAAACCGGCATTTTCCCCGCACCGGAATCGATCGGATGCTGCTCCTGCTGCGGCTCCTGCTGTAGCCGTTGCTCATCCGGCCGCTGTGCCCAGTTTTATTGCAGCGTAGGAGTGGGTTGGGCGTTTCCCGATGGCATCGCAGATTAGTTTACGCAGCTAGCACCGGCAGTGGGCACGTCTGCTTTCCGAAACTGTTTAGCCGATTATTAACGCCAGCACCCGAGTCCAGCTAAGCCACGGCCTGTTTGTTTGATAAACATGATTAACGGTGATGTGCACGGTTAAGAACAAAGTGTTTTCCCCGAACGCCGGGACCCGGACAGGCTGCTGCTGCTCGTCCTGCTCGAGCGAGAAATCAACAGGCGACAGTAGCGCCGTGTGCAATATTGCACCGCAATCGATACGCGCCGGCTACGGACGGAAGGATTTCACGCGGCGTAGCTTTCCCCAACGGCTTTTCCCACCCACTCCAGCTGTGTTTTTTTTTTTTTGTATTTTGTTATATCCTCCTCTCCCCCACCGAAAGCTCGACCATCCAGCCCATTACGATGCTAATAATAATTACGATGGCGATGGTTTCGCTCGGTGCAGAAGGGTCGCAGATGTTTCGGCTGCTGGAGCAGGGAAACGGCTGAGGCGTGACAAAACGCGTGCAAAAGGGCCCGAGTTGCTACAACTGAAATAAATCAGACAACATCATTACTTCCCGATTAAACCGTTTAGCTAATAGGGAGCTAATAGATCACGCTTTGCCCTGGGATGGGGCGGTGTCAGATGAGCCCACGGAATATATAAGTGGATTAAAACGCGACCGAAACCGACTGGTCGATGGAATGCCCAGTTTTCTGTGGTTTTTAGATGTCCAATTCGCACCATAAACGGGTTAGCCAGCGTCTACACACAGCACGATTTTCGCCAATGCCAACACGAATGCGAAAGCTATCGCGCAGAGCAAGGTTAACCTCTACACAAAACAATCCGAGTTGTCTTCACGCTGTGCGTATTTATTTGATGCTAAACATTGGCAGTTGCGAAACATTGACAGGCACGAGACTTTGGCAGGTTCGATTTGGACACCATTGCTCATGCCGGGCTGTGTGCAGCTCATTTTGAGCTGTCATTCGAGACGTAATAAAAAGCAATGTCGTATGTTGGATCGTGCATAAACTACATTATTAAAAAAATGTACGAGAGTAGATAGCAGTGCTTGAATTGATTGGAAGGTGTTGTGAACAACTTTGTGTTATTAGACTGCATTTATATTGAATTTTTTGTTCAAACTGAACTACTTTCGCCGATTTGGCAATGGCGGCATTATTTTTGTGTGTAGAGTCTGGGTAACGCTGCTACTCCATTGCATAGCTTCAGGCGCAGCGTAACACAATCACTCACGCACCGCAACGTCAGTCGCGAGCCGACACACAATATGTATCGAAGAGCTGCTTCCTTGCTTTTCTTGTTTTTATTCGTGAAATTAAACTAACACATTTAATCGTACACCCTCTAGGGTAACGATCGAATGATGTACAACTGACGATGTAAATAATGAAGTCTTCAAACCCGTAGCCAGAGTCTGCGCTGCTGAGCGATGTGCCCTATTTTAAGTATATGCCTTTTACGCCGCGCTGCATCAAAAGCGGGACTCCCCTTTTTCTTTCTTTCGCTTTGAACGGTGTCCTCAGCCAACCCCCCAACCCCACCCCCCCCCCCACCACCACCACCAGTGCAGAGACTTCTCACTCAACAGCTGTGCACTCAAGAAGGCAGGTTTCGGTCGTCCGTCGCCTCCCCCTCCCCGGGGGTAGGGTTAAGGCAGCTAGTTGCAGTAAGCACTGACAGAACCGCGACAGAATTGGGTCAAGCCGGCGGGGGATTTCAGCTGTAATCGGTGATGCACGCACGCATTCAACTCCGCACGCACTTCTTCGGGTCTCCTTGGGGGCGATCCTGCGGCGGAAGGCCGACGCATGATGACGGCTTTCCCTTCCCATTCCAGCGGCTAATCGGCACTCGAGTGTCGGCCTGCCGAAGAATGCGCCTCCGGGAATGGGAAGTCAAGCACCGCACCCGGGGCAAAACATGAGACAAAACACCAAACCGTAACCGTAAACAATGGCACAAACAAACAAACAAACCCGATCCGACCGTGGATCCGCGGCCGTGTCGTGCGTTATTTATACCGGTACCGCGGGACCAGCACCCCCTTTGGCGGCGCACGGTGTTGTAAACAGACGCAACGACACCGCGCGCGTGAGACGACTGGCTCTAAGATAAACAGCACCGGAGAGTCCACAGCGCTCGCAAAGGGTACGCATCCTTGCGTGCACTTTTGTGCCGAAGCGCACGCACTACGAGCGTCACCTCGCCCGACAGTTTTCCCTTCTAACAAAATGCAATTGAGCTCGCAGCCACATGCGGTCCTTCACAGGAGACGTAATAACTGGGGTTGATCCATTAGGAGTGTGGGACTCCAAAGCGCCCACACTGGTGCAACCTGTACCCGAACACGTTTGTTCAATAGCCAACTGGCGACATCTACACACGTGACATGCGGACAACAGTGTGAACTACTTCACCGAAACCGACTCCTTGCGACACTCTTGCATGGTGTCCCTTCATTATCACAAATCTTTTCGTACGAAGAGGTAAAACTTTTTGAATTGGATAATCGCAGCCGATTTATGCTAATCGACCTTTCCCGTGAGAATGCCAACTCACGTAATTTCACCTTCGAGGTCAGGTCTATATCAGAACTTCAGTGGAAGAAAGGGAAGACAGATGTAGGAGTTTCTCCAGCCTTTGCGCTACGGCCACGCAAACTTGCTGCCAGCACCATCGACGGGGCTGTTCACGTTTACTGTTATGAATTAAGTAAAGGTAAACTTTTGGATGATTTCAATCAACATCATCAACCTCAACGTCTTCCTCAACGCTGAGGATTCCGTCGAGTTTGGAACGACGGTAAGAAAGCCAGTCTTTCGTGAGCTTATGTAAATCATTTCGTGAACTTATGAGTCCAGTCAGACATTGGCCAAGCTCTCTGAGTCCTGAATCTCGGAAGTTCCGCCTTAGCGTTAGCTTTAAGAGGAGCCGATCTTCTGCGTCCTGGAGGCACTGCCGGTCGCTGGAAGAAGCTGGTGAATCTCGTTACGGTTCCTGGAGCTAGCCATCAACAGTCCTGCCAGTTCTTGCAGCGAAGCAAACCCGAGGGGCATTCCAAACGAGGCCGGTACAATTTCACCGGTTGTATTTCGTGGAACAATGTTGCCCCATTGACCGGGCCGTCAGATTACGACGATAACATCGCTGATGGCGTTGATTGGTATTCGCCTGGAATGCCCGCTTCTTCAGGAATGAAACACGCGCATACCTTTGCAATATTACACGCTAGAAAATAGCAGATTCGCTTCCGTGAAAACATAACATTTGAGCATCCAATCGCCTGGCGACCGTCGGATACGGGTCAGCTTGTGCCAGGTGACTTACGGTCCTGGCCATTGTATGCAAAATGATGTTTCTGGCTGGGTGAGACCCACAATCAACTGCCTAAGCTGGAGCCTAGTGCTGGCAAAATGGCGAGTGAATTAAACGCTTAAACGACAAAACCGACGGACGGCGGTTGAAATTGCAGCAGAACGGCACTTGCTGTTGAAATCAGGTGTCGAATCAGCCGGGACGCAAAGTGAGCGCCTTTGGATCGATTTAAAAGGTAAAGCCTAGCATAGGCGCACTTCCGCAAGGTTTGGGCGCCATCCGTTGGGCGCACGTTTGCCGCAATATGGCTCTAAATATATTCAATGTGTCAACTCGACGTCCAGTATGGTGCTGCTGCTGCTCAATCACGCCTTCATTAAAATATCACGAGCACCGCAGCGTAGGTGATGAAAAACCCCCGATTGCCACTTCCCAACGTCCAACGGTATTAGTTCTAAAACACACACACAACCACTAAAAAAAAAGGCAACAAATGCTAACCTGCCCATTATGCGATTGCCAAACAGGGTAAACATAATTTGTGCCGAGCAACATGCTGCCCCCAGGACGTGAGGGTAGGAAAAAAACGGCCAGTGGCACTTATGTTGCATTATGATACCCTTCAGCTGACTTCCCGTTTCATAACGCGGCCCTTTTCGCGCCCCTCCGCACACGTTCCTCCATCCTACTTTCCTGGAAGCGGCATTTTCCGGCGGAAGCGGGACAACTGCATCGGAGCGTTACCTTTTTTTGTTTTGTTTTGTTGCGTTACCTCTTCCCCAATTTTTCGCTCTTCTTTATTATTATTGTCTTTTTTTCTGTTTTTTTTTTTCGTTGCTGCCTCGTTTCTGTACTCGCGCTTAGCTGTTTGTTTAATATATTATTTATCCGGGGCTAAACGTTGCGTTGGCTCGCATAATATCACGTCGAGCCTGGGCACCGGGGCCATTTACGGCAGCCGAAACGTTGGAAGGAAGCCACACACTACACACAACACACACAACCCGAACGGAGTGAACTACGGGGAAGAAAATGGGCGCATAATAGTCATGCATAATAAAAACTTCATTAAACGGGGCCACGCACGCACTGACGTGCACGCGGGCACACAATTCCATTTTCTTCTGCTCGGAAAAGGCGGTAGGAAGTGGCCAGAACAACAACAACCAAAAAAAAAAAAAGGACACACACATAAACCACCCCGCCATACATACACGCCTGTCTTGCGTATACCCGAAAACACAAGAAAAAAAAAAAGGCACATCGACCGAGAAATGCTTCATCATGCTGCACCCGGGCACAAGCAGGGGGTGTGATGGTGAGGTGGATAGTGGAGGTGGCGATGTTGCAGGTAGAAGTATGGCACACGCATCCGGACAGCTGCGAAACGTTGGCATCTTCCCCGCGGGCGTCCATAACCGGAAGCATGATCAACTATTTACGAGGACCGAAGTGAATGTTTCAGTTGTTGTTTGGTTAATTTTTCAAGAACGGCTCGCCTTCTCGGGTGATGCGGAGGTGGTGCGCAAGAATAATTATTAACATTGCCACCAAAAAACCAACCAAACCGGGCGGCGGCAGGGGGATGATTTAGGCCTGATAGGAGACGTGAGCCGCACAGGTCCATCTTTTTATGCCAATTAACTCCCATTGTGTGCGCGGCAAAGCAATTGTTTCTCCAAAGCAAGTAGTTTACCATCCGGGACTGGACCCTACCATAACAACCCGAAGGTTCGTCCAAGCCAAAGGCCCCGGGAACGAGTTTGCAAATAATTAGTGTAAGCTGGGGTAATGTCCGACACCAGGAAAGGATTAAATTGAATCGTTGGCATCCGAAAACAATGACAGATGTCTCTTTTGCTTGTGTCATCTATACACTGCATACACCGTTTGAGACTCCACCTTAACAGTTTTCAACTGAACATTCCCAAACTGTTTCCATACGTTCCCCAACTCCAACTAAACACGATCACATGACGGTGATTCGGTTGCTAACCGATCCGACATGATGACTCGAGCTCCATTCTCTTTCAGCTTGAAAGATTCAGCATTCAGCTTGAAAGAAGGTCCGATATTCGAGAGTAACCGATTCGACAAAATAAACTCTGGTTGGAGCTGATGATACTTTAGGTACAGTTTGAGGAACATCTTCGGTTGAAAACAACAATTTTAGCTGAGTGGTGAATCTGGGCTTACAGTTGGTTGTGGTCTAGAAGCAACAGCCAGATTTTTGGATGATGTCAGAAACGGTGAAAGGACCACGGCGCAACAGTTGGGTTAAGTGCGTGGTTCTGCCCCACCGTGCGCTCGCCAAGCCCGCAAAGGTTTCCGCATCGTTTCCCGTCTCAATTATCAATTAAGCACTTATGGGTTCTTAATCCACCCCGTGCCTCGCAGTCACGCACCGCGTGCCGTGTCCACAGGTTCGAAGATGCGAAGGTGCCGAAAACAAATACCGGCCACGCGCGCAGGCCGGAAACCGCGTCCCAAATTCCACGTAGTCCCTCCCCGGCTCCTGACCTGACGACGATGACGACGTGCCGCGTTCTGTTGCTTGAGCGAGCAAGAATGCATCATGCTAGAGATCGTATTGCGCTAGCTTCAGCGGTGAATATGGTCTTAATCGGACCAGTCTTTGCGTTGAGACATCGCGACGCCCGATTCGCTGCAGGGAAAACAGCAGCGCGACGGTCAACCGACACGTTTCTTGGAAGAATGCACATCATCAGCCGAATCATATGCGTCAGAAACTGTTTTCGAGTCCATCTAAACAACTGACTGTTGCTTCTAAACATTCACCAGCTGTAAGCACACATTCACCATTCCCACATCTTCTCGTGTTCAAAAGAACATTCCCAACCTGTATCCAAACTATCCCCAACTCCAACTAACCGTTGAGTTTATCATGTCGGATCGGTTACTCTCAGATATCAGATTGTCTGTGGGACTGAAGCAAAAAGAAAGTAATGCGAGCAATGCATGATAGTGATTGTGATTTACGGTTGTACAACATTTTCCGACTGATCATTGCATAATTTTCAAGACATAACAGAACAATATTTTTTGCCAGTTGAAAAGTAGAGAAGAGAAGAATAGAACTTCCGTTATGTAAACGTGTTTAGTTGGAGTTGTGGAAAGTTTGGATGCAATTTGGGAATGTACTTTATTCGCACCCTTATTTATCCGTACGATTGCCAGTTGAAGGGTGATACTTCTCACACATGTTTTCCATTTGCCATGCTATGCACGTAAGTCATCCCACGGACTTATCAACAAACGTGTTGGGTTTCTTTGAATGCAATATTTGTCGAGTCCAGCTGTTGCACTGCATTGCGACGGCAAGTCGACCATTCAATTGCATAGGTTCAGGCGATCGGGTGTTGCAAATGGCTTCCATACCGCTGAGTTGTGGGGTATCCTACAACCGTCCTCTTCGCTTTGGAAGATCACACAAAGTGGATAACACGTTCCAGGCAGCAGCACCAAACAGACGCGATGCGCACGCGATCGACGTGGAGATAAAAGTGCTGCCGGAATGCGGAATGGCAGCACTGGGGCTTCATTCTGCCGTTTCGATCAAAGATAAACCTTCGACCAGCGATGAAACGTGCTGACCAACCGTGTCCTACCGTTGACAGAATAATGAACCGCCTCATTGTGCCGAAGAAAGAGGTTAAAGACCATTTGTTTGCGTTGGCGAACCATATTCGGCCGGTCGATGTGGTGGACTATGAGGTTCCCTTCGTTATTTGGATTAATCCTTAACATCGTGGTCCTAAGACGCAACTAGGATGTTCCTTTGGTTGTAACTACGATAAATCGTTAAACTCGTTGTCCTAACAAGACGGCAACAAAAAAATGCAGTGCAACAGCACAAACAGGAGCAGCGGTACGGCAACCATTTAATTCGAAGCTTAACTCGTAGCAGCCCCTAAGAACGTTAAATGCCAACTAATACCCTTACTGCAAAGGGGTTACAAAGATAAATATACACACAGCCAGCGAACACCGTTGAACAAGTTGAAAATGAAATACTCAATAACACCAAAACAGTACACCCAAACCAACGGTTGTTTGGAAAACCAGCTCGGAAAAGGAAAACTGAGGACGCTCAAGCGCGGTTTAAGCCTTTACCTAATAAAGTACCGCCCGTTCCCTGTGCTGTTGACGTTGGTTGCCTGAGTGCATCTCGCTCCTGGTTTTCACGCTCCGTTGTTGTTTTCGCTTCCTTCTTTCCTCCGTCTATTCGCTGCCAAGCGGACTGCCGCATGTTGTGGGACACGTCAACACACGACCGAGTGATATTATAAATAAAACCGCTCCTCCAGCCTCGCTCCGGGAAACTGACTCCGTATCCGCAAACGAAACTCCCGCGCGCAGGTACCGCCACTGATGGACTCCGGGACTGCTGGGTGTCGAACGTCGGGTTTATGCACAGTAAATCTAGACGCTCGCGCCTCGACCCGTCGATGCTCCGGTCGATTTCCCGGCCAAAACATGGAGATGCGAGGTGGAGTTGGACGGCAAAAAAAAGGCAACACCGAACGATGCACCGGATGCAGCGAAGAGTCGCTTCTGTTTATAGCGCTGCCAGTGCTCTCGCGGTGCCCTTCGGTGCGCGGTGCGTCGGTTTCATAGACTGACTGTTCTGCTGCAGCGCTCAGGGTGCAGCATTGCCAGGAACCCGGCGGGAGCGCCACGCATTTAATTTTCCGCCACGACCGCGAAAAATGGGGCAAAAAAGAGCAAACATAAGGAAGGCCAAAACGGAGCACACACAAGCAGCCGGTTCAAATGAGATGAACTCAAAGTTGCGCTTTCCAACGAACTGAAGTGCCCCCTGTAGGACGGAGCGCATCGGTAAACCAAGTTCCGTGATAAAGAATCGTTTCAACAGCGCACGTTGCGAATCGGCAGGTGAAGCGAACCATGGCGGTGGATCATCCGCACACATGACCCACCGTTCGGCGGGCCCTTCCGGTGGATTAAATAAAATGGTTCTACCCCGGGTCTCCGGAAGCGACCTCGCACAGAAAGGAAGTCAGCGTGGTCCGTGGAGAAAACATAAACTCCGCAGCATTTGCTCGCTTTGAATTCGTGTTGTTGTTGTTTGATTTTGGTTTTTTCTTTTGTTATGTTTATCGTGCCCTTTTTTCCCCTTTCATCGAGGCCAGAACCAAGCAGGCCGAAAATCCCTTTGGAAAACTGATAAAAAAAACCCCCGCTGGTTGCTGCTGAGAGCCTCTGGCAAACCTCATCTGCAGCTCGTTTGTTGCTGTGCTTCCCTGTTCCGGTCGGCACCGGGTTGCCGCCCGTTGCGCTGCCTCCGTGTAAAGTGAGTGTAAATGAGTCAATCGATTTTTGACAGTTCGTTCCCACCACACTCCCCGTGCCAATGACTCGCTCCTTCCGGCGGGACGCTACTATCGATGTAGCCAAACATTCACAGCCAATTGAAACGCAACCGGCCGAACCAGGCCATATAGGCCATAAAAAAGAAGGAAGGGGCAACCAGCCAGCCTTCTCTTCGCTCGCACCCGACTTCCGACGCGCTCCACGGCACCATATCGACAGATTAACGGTTCCAGATACGCATCACCATACCCTCCCTTAGGTCCTAACACGGTGCGGATAGTTAATAGTTTTTATTTTCCGCCGGGAACGGTTTACGGCTACGTGTCGTTTTCCCCACGCTCAAGTGCGGCCAGCTTCCTGCGCGCAGTTTAACGCAACTCATAAACCATACGGAGTCCCGGGCTGCTGGGTTCGGGATAGGAACCTGCTGGTCGACATCGCTTCCAGAAGGTTGCAACCGGAAGCGACGGTTCGGGATGCTCGCTGCTCATGTGTTTCTGTGAGTGGGTGTGTTTTTGGGTATGTGTACGAAAGCTCAAGTGCACTTCCCATTCATTCCCGCTGGCATCGTTCCCTCGCTTTATCTTCCTGTTCTACCCGGTTGTGCCTCACCGACCTGAACACATACCACCGATACACATCTGGATCAACGGAATCGACGTGTGTTTGCTCAATTCCAAACGGACGGATAGACAGTGACTGCTCGCTCGGCAATACTCCCAATCACACCACTTGAAACCTATTCAACCGTAACCGCGGATCGTGCACATTCCCAGTGTGTTCCGTTTTGAAGTGTTTCCAGTGGCTGACTTTTGGCAATCGTTGCTCGCCTGTGTCTACGTGCGTCGCACCATTGGCGCAGGAATGCTGGCATTAACTTCAAGGGGCGGGATTGCAAGAAATTGACCTTCTCGACCGCAACCGGGCGTACGGCTGTTGTCGGAGTGCGGACTGTAATTGAGCCTCGGCACCCTGTCCCTCCCGTTCACCGCAACACGAAAGGTTATGGTTCCTGCCAGAACGTCAGGCTATGGATGCCGTCGGAGTGACACACGTTTAATCGAAACACTTCGAAGCACCGAAACAGGCTAATCGGGGGAGGGAAAGAAAAGCGAAAAGAGGATGGTGGAAAAATGAAACCAGGAATCGATGTGTCCGACGACGACGACGACGACGACGACGAACGACCACGACAACACGGCCATGAGGTTCGTGCCGAAATTTCGAGTGGCGATGCGGTCAGCCGGAACGACGCCCGTCGACAACCGGACGCAAAATGGCTGTGGCTGGGTACCGGATGTGCGTACCGTTGCCCAATGCTACCAAATGCGCAATGTTAGCGTAAGCTCCCACACTTGCCCCTGCAGAGAAGCCATTCGGTGTGCCTTCCCGAGAGAGGAAATGGGCAAAAAACGGAAACGGTCACAAATGGAAGACAAATCGACACGTCTCGCCCTCAATGGGTACTTAATTAACGCAGTCGGTTCGGGCGCACCTAGGCGAGGGGAATAAGGGTCGGCCTCGAAGCCCCCCGTCCCATTCTGTGGCCTGCCAAATCGTATCGTATGTCATATCAATTTGTTCTATCCACTGTGTCCAGTTCGAATTGGGCCGGACCATCCGAAAATCCCGACTCGCAGACTGCCTCCGCCTCGAATGGTCGAATAAATCTTGATAGATTGCGAAGAGGCCGAACCCGGACGCGGTCCTCAAAGGGTTCGGTCTGCCATGTCCCACTGGGGGAAACCACGTAGAAAACGCTCGCTCATCCATCTGTACCCTCCCCGGAGTCACCGAAGTCCGGAAATTGTGCCAGCCGCAAAACAGACCCCACCCGCATCGACGGAAGAACGTTGACACACATCTCTCGCACCGCTCGGAGTACCATTGGGACCGGTTCGGAGAAGCTCCAAAGTGGGGCGATTAATTTTTATTTATCCTCCGGAATGTATCCCCCGGTAATATATTTTTATCGTGTGTGCGCCTCACGCCCCGCAAAGAAGGTCACAGGAAGGAATGCCAGAATCTCCGATCCATCACCCGGTGCCGGAGTGGGAGACACTGTCCGCGCGGAGGAGCGGACTCTAGATGGACGCAAGAGCCGCCTGGTCACACCCTAGATTGCCTCCTTCGCCGCAAGTGTGAAATCCGGACTCGTGAAGCTCCAACGCTGGAATTGAGGACCCACCCAAGAGAGGGCGAAGTGAAAATTGCCTCTATCGAGTGTCGACCAACGTGTCTCTGGACTAAATCGTCAATGCCTTCGTCCTCTCGTTCGCTGTATTTAATGATTTTCCGGAGGGTTTCCCGGCCGCTCCATCCCCTGCTGTGCTGCCCACTTGCAAGCGGACATTCATTCCAGATGGTTTATAGTTGTACTCTTTAATGGAACATTATGATTTGTTACACACAGGATCATTGAGGGCCTTTTCTAAGGGGCTCATATGGTCTACCTTACGAAAGGTGCGTGTATCTTGGCAGTAACGCTCGGGGCTTTCTAACTTTATCTGGTTGTCGCCAAGTGCAATTTTCACCAGAGCGTACACCGTTCTCTAGAATGTTGCCGACCACAATGATCTACACGAATTCCTCGCAAGCTGGCAGCGTTTTGCGACACCATATACACTCGTCGTCGACCTCGGACGTTGACTTTTTGTTTTGATATTGCATTAATTTAGCCCGACCAAAGCCCGTGGTCAACGTTTGTGGCGTAGTCGACGGGCCAAGCACCAACGAGGGGCCCATTCGGGGGGAGCGCTGTGGTCGTATGTTCGCCTTTATGCTCCCCTATTTATCTTCCAACTTCGCTGCACCTTATCTCCGCCCAATTGCGGACTATCGTCCGTCAGCTCGTCCGTCAACCCATTAGCAATTCAGTGAGCGAGAAGCGGCTGGCAACTCTTGGCTGGAACGTGATAGGTTTTTTTTTTGTTTCTTTCTTTTGGATTTGGATTTTTGTTCTAACAAGGTTCGCCCCGCCACGCCCGAGCACAACGCCGGCGGAGGACGACACTGTGGCAGACTATCCGAAAGAAACAAGTGCGCATCTTCTTTGTGGTCGAGTGCCGGCTTCAACCAACTCCAAAGCCAAACAAACGGATACGCATCACTCACCCATCATCCAATATCTGATTATCCGGCTTTAGTGGCCAAAGGGGGTCAATCGTGCCGAAGTGGTCGTCGCACCCCACACACACACATCTCACTCTCTCTCTCGCTGCGCCATTTGGGATGAAACAAACACTCCATCAGTACCAGGGCACGCGAACGTCAAAACGTCGAATCGTCCACCGGGAAGGAGTGAATCCCCTCGGCCCATGGGGTTCACCAGCGTCGCACCATTCGGACGCTTGGTGGCGGCGTTCCGGCTGGCAGCGACGTTCGCTCTGGTGCCACCCATACAGACGCCCGCCATTATCTTCCACATCATTTGCGGTCCACCCGGGGGTTTAAGGCTGTGGCATGGCGTTGAGGGAGACCCTGGCAGACTTGAACGAGAACGAACTCTTGGGCGTATTTTGGGGCGAACGACGACGACGGCGGCCGGTTTCGCACCGGTTGGCGCGGCAGACGACGCGAGCGGCAACGGATAATTAGCGTGAGTGCAGAGCCATCAGCCGGGGAAGAAGTTTTTGCAGCGCGTGCCGTGGACCCGAGCGAAACATTAGGTACGGCCGTGCGGGATCCGGCGAGATGATGGATCTTGGGTCGGGAGCGCCTAAAGATCCATCGGAATCTACTTCACACCCCTCACAGCACTGCATTCCAGCATCCACACGGCCAAGACTGCGTTCGTGCACGACATTCTGACGGGTGGCTTTCTTCCGCAAGTGCAAGTATCTTGTTACCGAAAGGGCGGAATGGACCAATCAGTCACCGGAGATGGATCATTGTCTCCGCCGACAACAATGGCACCGGAGCTGGACGAGTAATTACCACGCAGCCAAATGGCGTGTTGACAAGTTGGCCCTTGTTTGGTTGGTTGGCTCGGCCATTTCGGGACGAGCCACTAGACTGCCACGGCCAAGGCATTCCTCGGTGTACTTTTCCGATGGACACACCAGGACTCGAAAAGTTTCCTGGGACGTTCCAGGTTCCGAGTCGAATTTAAAACCTCATTTTGTCAGAGAACGAGTGCCCGACCGGGAACGCACCGACCGGAGTCGCGTCCCGTTGGCGCCAGGGTAAATCAATCACAGCAGGAGCGCGGCCTGTCACCTGTCAAGTGCACCCCTACCAGGGTGAAACCTGCCTCCGTTAAAGGGGTTCGTTGCGAGAAAGACCGCACGCGTATCCATGGCTGTGCGGGAAGGTGCAAATTGAGTTGGTACGAATAAGACCGGGGCCGCAGCTGGGCAGCGGCGAACCGAGCGATGGCCAGAGTAGGTGGCGTCCCAGCCAGTCTGTCTGTGCGTTCGATACGCGCGCACAGGCTAATGACAGCCGGGACTGAGTCCGCGTGGGCAAAATGAGCTCACAGTGCTGGGCGCCCGTGTCGGTGGCCGGCTTACGGCGGTGGGTTAGTTATGTATACCTACTAATAATGAGCTAATTCACTCCACACCGCCTCATCATCATCACCAGCAGTGGTGGTGGTTTCGGTTCGTGCATGCGCAGGTGGAGGTGGTTCTCAGGGCAGGTCCATCAAGAGCATTCCAGAGCAGTCGACCCCTTAGAGCCGTACCCCTCGCTCTGCGTGGCTCACTGAATAAATGTCTTCATTTGGGATCATGATCATCATCATCATTACCATCGCCTCGGGGAGCCGTGTGATTTGCGAGACCCCTTCGAAGTCTCCCTGCTAACAAACAAAACAAACATTGCGCCTTGCGTCACGTGCGTGTATGGCTCCTCAATCAGAGCACCGTTCTATTTGCACCAGCGACACACTTCAAAGGCTTATCGGCAGATGCTGAAACTTGGAAGCCAGCGGCCGGACGAGAGGAGGAGGCTAACAAATGCCTCGGAATGCTGGCCGCCTATGGCGTCCGAATTCCGGACCCGCCGAAAATCGCACCCGACGGTAAACCGCCGTCGACCGCAGCAACATTATTGCACTTTACGGGCGCGCGTGTCGCCAACGTCGTGTGTTACGAAATTAGAACGCGCCGGTCCGCGGGAGGAACAGCAACAAACACACACGAAAAGCACACTCCTGTTTTCTACACGGGCCGGGGAAAAGACGGGAGCGTAATTATCGTGTTTTTCGCGTTGCGCGGTCCTGGCCAACATTTGACTGCAATTGGTTTTATTTTCCCATTACTCCGTTTAATTGAGCGTGCCATGCGAGTGCTAGCGAAATCTGCGAAACCAACTGACTAGCACACTTCCACCCTCCCCCTCCCCCTCCCCTCACTCCCTTCCCTCCCCGTGTGTCCTACACATCCTTACCGAAAACGGGACGGTAAAGCAAGAAGTCAGGTCTGCTGCCGCACATTTTCCCTACCATTTGAGGCGTTAGAAGAGGGCTTGTGTGTCTGTGTGGGTGCCCTGGAAAATAAAACATGCATCAGCAACAAAACAAGCAACAACAGCACCCAAAAAAATGTGGGGAAAAGGAGAAAAGCGTACAAGTTTTCCCCCTTCCCGCTTGGCAAACGTTTAAGTATGCATGGTTCTCGCTGCATGTGTTTAACAGCTGAAGCAATTTCGCCAAGATGTTCCAAAGGGGGCGCGGGGGGGGTGGGGGTGATGCACCCGAAACACTTTCCATTTTCCTCCGACTTTCCACCGTACCCCCCCACCCCCCCTCGCGGTCCAAAACTTTCGCCGTGCATCTGCGGCCGATATGGTGCAAGTTACTCTCCCTGCTCCTTCCCATGCTCCCGGACGCTTTGGAACGATTTATGAAACAGGACAGAGGCAGCGAGGGTGCTACAAACAAAATAATGTACTCATTTACAACACAGCACGTTTTCGCTCACGTGCGGCCAGGCGATTGCATTCCAGAGCTCTTGCAAGTGTACGCCAGCCGGCGCCGCTTGTTGCGAGCGTCTCGGTCGTTACTTGAACGTTTCACGTTCGCTTTCGCAGGCATTTCGATTCAGCGGAAACCGTGGGTTTTTTGTTTTTTTCGCTCCTTTTTTGCTCCTCACCAACTCCCAGCTCCCGGCAAGCACAGGACTCCTCGCCCGGCTTGCGGAATGCGTTTGCGTTCCACCCGTCATAACCGGGCCACATAAAGATGTCACCGATGCGTGATGAAGCACGACCATCGACTCGCGGCTCCTACCCGACTTGCCGAAGGCAATAATTTATGATGGCTTTCCAACGCGTCCAAGTTTCCCCGACGCCCAGGCCCTATCAATCGACCGCATTGCACCGACCGTGTGGGATGCCGTTTTTCCCAAGTTTTTCCTTCAAGCCTTCGATGGCAAACAAAACACTCTGCGATGGAAACCAAAATTGCACAAGGCGCACCGATGTTTCGGCCGCCTCGAACAAGCACGGCCAATATGCTGAATTAGTAAGGTCTAAAAGCGGTTTTCCCACCCGAAGCCGAGAAGGCATCGGAAAGTGAGGAGGAAAATGCAGAAGAGGAGCAGCAGAAAAAAGCAGCAACACCGCCGTGTAAACGGAACACATGTTCCGCACCGGAGCGTGACCGGGAAAGGTTTCGTGTGAATGGTTCTTTGGTTTGAGCATGGTGGCATGAAAAACAACACCGAACGAAACAATTCGCATGGGGAAGGGGCAAGCCTGAACGAAAGTGAAACAATCCTCGGCAAGTGGCCGAGGAAGAAAACGAAAGGAAGGGGAGGTTGAAGGGCGCGAAGCACGCATCCTTGCGACACGCACTTGGCGGATTGGGCGCAGATGTTGCCGAATGGTCTCCCGGCGTTGGTCAATGCGCCTATCCATGGGACGTGACTGCGTCGTCCTGGAGATGGTGTCGGGTATGCAGTTGAGCCTAACGGATACACACATCGACTCAGTAACAGGAGTCCAATGCGGTTTAGCGTCGAAGATGGCAAAATATGCCTGCACTTTTCCAAGAATGTCCAGCTGTTCTTAACCGGTTCGCAACAAGGATATCAATATTCGCAAACCACTGTATTGCAAACGTCGCTTGCAGCCCTTTGTGTGTTTGTTTCTTACCTTGAACTCTTCTAACAAAGCTACTGCTTCTTCCTCTGTGTCAATATGGCGAAAAAAGGAAGAAAGAAAACTTTTATTATAACGCGAACTCTATGATTTCATTGGACACTTTTCAGTTCGTTCTTTTTGGGTGAGATATACACCGTTGTTTTGTAGGACTTGAAGGCTTTTACACTGTGTTTTACTCCATCTAAACCACTGTTGCTTTAAGTTACCTACCAACTGTAAGCACGCATTCACCACTTAAGTTCTCTTCTAGTGTTCAAGAGAACATTCCCTAACTGTATCCAAGCTTTACCCAACTGGTGACTCAAGTTGCGTTCTCTTTGCTTCAATTTGACAGATGATCTTACACCCAAGAGTAACCGATTCGACATAATAAACTCGATGGTCAGTTAGAGTTGGGAAAAGTTTGGGTACTGTTTAGGAATGTGTCTCGAAGCAACAGTCAGTTGCTTAGATGGAATATAAAAAACCGTGTAAGCTATTGCTGCTGGATGAATCTCTCGTAAAACACCAGGTTCGGAATTCTTCGGTAAGCGATTCATCTTCTCTCGTACCCCTTCCGCATTCAGTTAATGCAATAAGTACAGTTTGTTGGTGGCAGGACTAGTAGACTATTTGGAAATCATGCTCCCACAGTCTTCTAAAGTAAAAAATGCCGCTCCTGTCGAACCTTTCCTCTACTACCTAAGTGCCTACTTAGCCTTAACCTGCATTGCCTGTTATATTTGACATGAACATTGTGTCTTAAATAATAATGCCCGTTCAACGGTCTAAACCAGATAGTGAATCAAATTGAGTTTTTCGTGCGCGCTACATCGCATGGTACTGTATTCATGGAATTGTTTTTTTCTTTTACTGAAAAAAATCTGCCAATTCAAAGTTTGCCACCGTTCAACCTCAACACGCTTGCTTGTGATAGCGCTGATGGAAATTTGATGCCCAGCCGTATTCGGTTGAACTGAAATTCGATTAAATATTGTGAAAGCTGTCCGGGAAAATGCGAGCAAGTTGTTTTTCCCCAAACGCGTTACAAATGGAGGCAATTATCGGAACACGTTATCTCGTAAAAAAACAGCGGCGGATTTTCACCGAACAGTTATGAAAAAATTGCAATTTTAATTATCCATTTTTCAAATAACTTTATTTTTATCAGTAAATTTGATTTACACTGTGACCCGAAAAAAACCAAACTGTATCAAAGAGAACTTTTTGTTTATTGATTCCGTTTTCCAACGAGGATAACGATTCGCTTGAAATTTGCTGCGATGAGAATGTGGAAAATATAATTTCATTTTTCCCAGCAATGAATCATTCGATCCAAATTTTAAATCTTATTTTCCTCTGCTTGAACAGATCGGTTTTGATGATCCGTAGGAAGACGTGACGAAGCGCCCTTCTTCAATCATTCCAACTCAAATTTGGCTCTTAAAAACTTCATGAAAGACGTTACCTGAAATGTCAGCATTTAAACACACATGCTATGTTTTATATATATTCGGAACGGCCCTTGTAGCGACGCATGAATTTGCTGATTTCCGCCTTTGTTTGCTATGTTATGAAATGGCTTAAAATTGACAAATAAACTGCTTTTTTGGAACTTTCCGCCGAGATAAATAACCAGCCCAAGTTTCCTCTATTTTTAATTCAATCACTGATTTAGGATGTCTTGAGAACTGAAACCACTTTGTTGGTTCTAATGAACCCGGCTATGACACATTAAAGGCGCACGAAAACTCAACGGCAAGACAATATGGGGAGACATATTTGGTAGAAACTGTAAAACTGCAATCAGAGCATCCGCTCCCGAAAACGGTGTCCCCCTTCAAAGGTTCGCTTTCCGCTCCGGCTTCCCAGAAGCTAAATTTACTTGCCATGCCCAGTGACGTGGAAGTGCGAAGGCACACGACTTACCGTAAAGCACCGTGAAAATATGCTGAGAAAATGCTCATTTGAGGGTTTTTAATCGCTTGCGCCTTTGAAATTCGCCCGGTAGTGGGGCGAAAGGGCGAGCAAAGCCGCTTGTAGCCCATTTTTCCGAGGCACCCGGATCCGGTTATCGACGGATCCCGCGGACTTCATCACCCGCGCATCGCAGCGGTTGCCGTCTATCTTTCGCTTCGCCTGGTTTGTGTTGTGTGTTTGTCGTTTTCCACATTTTCCACGTTTTCTGCTTTGCATTTTGACACCCAGGCCCGCTCAGGGTCGGTTTGAATTGTACTAATAAAAACAAATTCCAAGTTGATGGCTTTTTTTCCCACACCGCACGCCGACGGGCCCGTCTCGTTCCGGTGGCCCGCGGGGAGAGAGGAAATCGATAAAAAGCCGCAGCCGGGAAAACTGCGGAATGGGGTGTGGGTAGAGGGTCGGTAGAACGGAGCTGGGTGTGAATGGTGCGAGAGAATCATCCTGACGGGGAATCAAAAAGCTAATGGAAATGTGTATTTTTCCGGGGTCGTTTTTTCCATTCCGAGAGATTAACTCGCCAAAGACCGATTTTCCCTTCGGCACACACACACACTCACTCAAACTAGCAGACACCCATACCTGGGGTATATGAAGGAGCGCTTGGAGTGGCGGGCTGCAAAATCATCAAATCCTGTAACCGTCGTCGTCCCACTTTACATGTACTTCTTTTTTTTTCCTCTCCTTCAGCTCAGAAGTCAGCGATAAAACCAAGCGGCCAGAACCCACCGATAGTAAATAGTAATGCAAAACAAAGCGAAACACACAACAACGTGGAGGTGGGCCGGCTTGTCGGAAGTCAAGCGCACGAGGATCGATGGATCCGTTCCGATTGGAAATGATTCTAACGCTGCCAGCTTTTCTTTTCTCTTTTGCTTTGGTTTCTCTTGTCTGCCAGATCAACCATCAACCTGAACTCCGGAATGGAAGCTGTACAACGCAATGCTGCGAACAATCAGAAGCGTTACACTGCTGTTCAGGGCGATTTAGGGAAAACAAGAAGCTCCTACTACATCGCCAATCCTCCGCCCGTAGTGTACCAGTGTACGACATAAAACGATGATTGGTTTCACTGGACTGAAAGTTTCCGATCGCAGTAAATTTCATACACAACACGAAAGATGCATATTGCCAGTATCTGCTAGAAACATTAAGCTGTAAGCAAGTTGCTTAAAACTGTGAGCAAACTTATTTACAACATGAATCATTCGCTTCAATTAGTGTCATCGTATGAACAAAAATAATTCAAATTCAATACAAACTCTGGATTACTTGACACCTACGCTGCCCGACGAAGCTTGTGCCGCTAACCCATAGCGTATTCTTAGAATAATAATCAGAGTGCAATGAATTTTCTTTACTTTGATGTGCTGATTCCGTTGTCAGATAACTGAAACAAACATTTAACAGTTGCGGCTAATTGGATTCATCGTGCGTTCACACTCTCAACAGAGCCGTTCCATGGATTGGTAGTTACTTTATTTAGTTGATACTTGAACACCTCAAAGTAAAGCTTACCCAAGAATAACGGTGGCTTCAGCATAAAGATAGGCATCAAGAAAAACGAAAGATAGGCATTATCAAGACAAACTAGGCCAGCAATGCTTCACAATACTTTACGATGACAGTTTACAGCAACATTTCTGCCGTGTGACATTTCTTACGTGAAAGGGCAAGCTTACGAGCTCAAAACAAATGGATCTGGCTGCTCAACTGTGGCAGTAGCAACCGGAAGCACGAGCGCCGATAGGAAGGGAATGAAAATATGGCAAAAGAAAAACAAAAATTGGCGAGAGAATGAAATGATTTCAATGAAACTGTGTCAAAAGCTATAAAAGGAGCAGCCTCGGTAGGGCCTCTTGGACAAAACCTTCCATGTCCCCGCGCAGGCCGTCTCTCTATTTCTTCCTAAACCAGCAGCCCAGATTACACTACTTCCGATATGACTCCAGCATATAGCAAGTCAATAGACGGATTGACGAAAATAAATCCACTTGCCGCCATAATTAGCCGCACGTACAAACACACACTACTGTGCCGACGGCGACAGGCTTATGTGTCACAATCGATCCGCCAGTCCATCATCCTTTCTGTTATGCGTGACACCCTTCCCATTCTTTGTCACCTCTCCTTTTCTCGACCACGCACCATCTTCTGTGTGCTTCCGCGGGTTTCCCCTTGCGTTTTGTTTCGTACTTTTCCTTTTTTTTTTCTTCAAAATGGTGTTTTGTAATTTCCCCCAGTCTCCGGGGGAAAAAAACTAACTCAAGGCCTGGCTGCCATCGCGTCGTTCCCACATCTTTGCCGCTGCCAGCTTCTGCCGGCGTCGTCGTCGACCGGGGGCAGCGTTAAAGACAATCTAATAGCGAACACACAGGCTCGGGAAATGAGTTTCGTGAAAGGCGAAGGACTTTAATTATGTCCTCTCCGCCGCCGGCCGTCGGTTCTAAATGAGGCGAAGATGGCGCATGGGAGGACTGGCGCGGACGAGCAGCAGCACGTAACAAAGCCATCGAAAAGATCAACGGAGCATGTGCTCGCTCGGAGCTGTTTAGAAAAAAAAGAAATGGGAAAAGAATGAAAAAGTACGTTTGGGGAATGATGGGGGACGTGCAGGGGAGCGTCTTTAAAGGAAACAACAAATGGGTACAACTCATGCAGATGTAGAGAGGAGAAAGATTCCCCATTTCCTCCCGACCTTGTTTAACCCCGCACTCAACCCTCGGCTCGGTCCCTTTGCTCGCGATTTTACTTTCTTTGTTTTATGCTCATTATTATTATGTTTAGCTATGTTGCCTCTTGCTCGCGTACGCTTCTATAATTTCGCCAACAGCTAGGCGGCCAAAGAAGACAAAAGAGAGAGAGAGAGAGAGAGAGAGAGAGAGAGAGAGAGAGAGATGGAGTGTGCCGTATTCGCTATGGTTTTAATTTTCCCTCCAGGGAACGGGCGAAAGAATTGCGCCAGCAAACCTAATGTATTAACAATATTAGACCTACTTAGCTAACGAAACAGCGTTTGCTCGGAGGAAAACTGCGGAAGAAATGCAAAAGCAAACAAATTGGGTCGCGATGAAACTGCAACGAGCTGCTGCGCGCGCAAAACGGGGCCCATTTTCCACGTGCTGGTTTTGATATGTTTTAATTGCTTTTTCGCGTTTCCGCTTCCGGGCCTCTTGCGTTCCCTTTGCCGATTCGTCGTAGAGGTAGGTCAACACTAATGCCGCATGTGTCAAACAGAAAAAGGGGTTCACCGGTGGCGGAAGCAGGAGGCGGGAAAAGAACTATTTTCTTAGCACAGCACCCGAGCGAAGGCGGGAACGTGTGTTACAACGCGATGTTCATCGTGAACGAAAGTCAGCGATGCATCTGCAGAAACCCTGCAGATCCGCGGATAGAACGATCGGGTTTTCCTTTTTCTCCACATGGACGCCCCTTCCGCTGCAGTGTGAGTCGAGTCGGGAAGAAAGTCCCAGCATGAAAGTCGAAACCCATCGGTGTCGATGTTCGTCACATTTCGCTCCTAATCCCCGATCGGATTTTCCCGACCCTACGGATGCGACGTCGCTTGCATCTGTAATGCATTTTTCTCTGCCTGCCCCTCGCGTTCGCGTTCTTCCGGCCTGCATTGGTATCTTCGGTCTCGCCGGGCGTGGAAACCTTGTGTGGACGATAATTACGACCGTGCTAGGGCGACCAAGATGCGCGTCTAATTCTTTTTTATGCCTGTTTAGCGATCAGGGGTTTCCGAACGCGTTTCCTGCATTTAAGAGAGCGGGAAAAACTGCATCCCTCATCAACAACCGGCAACCGACGAAGGAAGGAAAACAGGAAGAAAGGAAGGAAGTCAAAGAAAAAAAAAAAGGAACACCCTCACACACAATCCAAACTGTGCCAGACTGACGAAAGGCAATCGTCAGCATCGCCAACGGGGCCCTTTTTGTCTCCTTTGAAGCCAAATAAAAAAAACAAGGACCAAAACGAAGAGGTAAAAAATAAAACGCCATCCGACGAACCAACAAAGAGGAGAACGCTCCAGGAGGGTAATTAAAACCGTATGCTGCGGAAAAGGCGAACGAACATCCGAGCCGGCAGACGCCGCGCACGGCTGGCTGCACACAAGGGGGCGACCCGAAATAATGCAGTTGCATTGCATATGTTGCTACGGCCGCGGAACCGGAAATAGCTTTGGCTCGCCGCAGGCCGTGCCGAACGCAGCGCTAACTAACAGGAGCAACTGACAAAGAGACGGCAAAAAAAACAATGCAAAAAGGGCCGAGAAAAGGAAAGGAACAGAGCGAAGGATTTCCTAAAATAGCGGCACACTTTAGAAACGGCTCGCAGCCGCCGCGGTTGGGAAAGGTTTGACTGGAAACGCTGGACTATCTTACCTTTTTGTTCGTGTTTGCCGAAAAAAAAAGGAGCGCCAGCAAACAGAAAAAGCGCCAAAGCCAAGGAGCAGTCTGCCGACGACGACTCAAAAGGCTAAGGCGTGACGCGAAGTTAATTCTGGCATGTCCGGCAACGTGAGCTGGAACCTGGGACCCTATCGACAACTCTTCAACTCGCAGGAGAATTGCTTCCCGGCAGCCCGGCGCAAGGTAAATATATGGGACGATGTTGGGAAGCCTCAGAAGCGCACTGAGAAGCATCAGCCCGATCGGGGCCTATAATTTACGTCTCTCGGTGTAGAATATATCGCATTTCACCCGCTACGTAACGCTTCCCTTCGGCTGGTGGAAGGACAATTTACGACTGCTATCTCAATTGTCAAACTGGCAGGGGAGGGAGGCCGAGGGTTGATTGAGGGAGATCTAGAGGGAGGGTGATTCTTACGGCCCGGATCCTGGCCCAGTTCCAACTGCAACCGGAGCACTGGTATTGCAGTTGTTGGCTCACGGTTTCGGTTCCTCGCCAACCGTAGAGGCTGTGCAGTGTAGCCCCCCTCGGGGCAAGTATCGGCTATCATCTTATCAGCTTATCCCCCACCACCGACACCACCACTTCGCTAGTGCGAAGGTACTTATCCGTGGGCCCAAGTGGACTGTGGGGATAGGTGGATGGATGGTTGGATGGATGGTGAAATAATTGGATTATCTGATGGTTTGACCTGGCCCCGAGAGGCAATGGCGATGTGACGCGATGTCAGGGCTCGGGAGTTCGTGGAACGGTACGGCCGAGGCGAACGAAGATAAGGGTCATCAGCACAAGCGATAGCAATCAAGCCGTTGGACCATGGGCATCGCAAGTAACTTTTCCCTCCCGCTCCGTTCCATTCCCCCAACGGGCGGGGGTTTTTCGCCAGAAAGTCTCTTGCCCCAGCGTTGGCTCACAAGAAGACGCCAAGCCCTACGGCCTCGGAACTTCGAGAAGGGGGACATTGCTTTCGTTTATTGACAACAATTCGCTCAACCGTCGCCGACGTCGTCGGCAGACAGTGCGTCATTGCGTGCGAGCCAAACCCCCCCCCCCCCCCCCCCCAGTGACATCTCTCTGACATTGACAGCAGCTGTGCAATACCGAGGCGGGCGCGACAAGCACATCGAACTGCCCTTGCACCCCACGAAGACGACGAGTGAATGTCCGTCCATGCACCCATTAGCAGGAGACTAATTAGTAGATCATCGATTTACGGAGAGCAAACTCCACGTTGGCTGTCGCCTAGCGGGGCGGTTCCTGCAAAGGATCGGTGCGTGCGAAAACTGGGTGTGCTGGCAAAACTTACCTCACCACCGGCCGTGAACCGGATCGCCGCACTGACACCCGCTTCAGTCCTCGGGAAGCTGGGGTTTGCGCTGAACTTTCACTCTATCTGGTCGGGCAGATTCGTGTTTGTCGAAGTCGTTCCTTTACCCACTCCGGACTCCGGAGCTTACGTCCAGGTTCCAGAGGTAAGCACCCTGTATTGTGGAGATCACGCACTCCCGCATACGTCTCAGTTTGACCCTGTGCCCAACCGTCACTGCCTGCGGGGTTTTGCTTTTTCGCGAACTTCCCCGATATCAGGCACCGTATTGCACTTTTCTCACTCACTGTCAGCAGCACTGTCAGGGGCTCACAACCAACCGACGGTTAGTTCCCGGAGGGGCCACTTTCATGCGGTCCCTTTTGCACGTTTGCACACTGGCGGGGATGGGCTACGCCACAGGATCTGTGGGAAGGATCACGCGCGAAGAGCCATCGATATATAGGGCGAACTTGGAGGAGAGGCGACTATTGACGGAGTCAAGCTGCTACCTGCTGCCCGGGGTCCAACCGGCGACCGGGTGCCCTCGGCCTCGGAGGCAACCGCGTCCTAGGTTGATTGAAGCGTAGTCGGAACGAGGGAGCCCCTTCGGTCTCCGCCTCCAGCTCATCACTGTGCATGGTTGATTGGAGAAAGGCACACCGCTCTGGCACACCGGCCTATCGGCCCGCGATACTTTGCACGGGCACAAGGCGTCACCGGCCCACGGACACGGTCGGGCTATCGGTGACTGTCCAGCCAAACCTTTCCGTTCACCATCCAGTGCAGGAGCAATCGGAACGTACGGATGCACTTCCACCAAAACAAAACAAAACGGAAAACTGAACGCCTGAGGAGGCGCAAGGCCTACCGTATTGCGTCGGCGGAAGCTGACTACTGCTGGCCGTCGGGCAAGGACCTCTTGCTTCCTGTAAAACATTACGCACCGTATCAAGCAGAGTTTTCTGACGACTGACGACGGTGGTGTATGCCACTCGCGTAACGTCTCAAGGTTACAGAGAGTCCCAAAATCCTTTGACGGAAGTCGAGTGGAGGGAGCTAACTCCGCAGCGCTTGGATCTACAATTAGGTACGCAAAAGTTTCCTAACGGATCAAAGAACCCTGCGAAGACGTGAGGGAGAGTTTGTGCGTTTGTAAGATTTATTTCAAACCTTTTTTTTAAGCGAGTCTAGTGGAGAACGAGCGACGGAAACTTGTCCAAGACAAGTTTTTTTTTCCTACAGCACTGGCGTCGGCAGTCTTGCGTGTGCTCAAGTGGAACCGAACACTTTGGCAGAGCCGCCGGGGTTCTTTACATCCGCACCGAATGCTCCTTCGTCTCCAAGAAGTAGTACAATTTAGCCATGCTGCAGCGGGACCGAGGCATGAGACATTCCCAGCCAGATCGAGGATGGCCGAATTCGGACGGAGGCGTCGGAGGTGCTCCACTGCGTAATCGAATTCGCATCAGTGTCACCCGTGGGGGTGAGGGTAGGATAGGTTCTCGGAGAAGCAAAACGAGGTAATCTGGCCCGAGAATAATGTATACCCGCCTTTGATTTGCCCAACCCCCTGGCGGACCTACCCTCGCTGGCATAGTTGTGTACATCGAGTTCTTCGTTTCCGGCCAACTCCAGGCCCGACTGCTCCCGAAAGATATGTCGATGGGAAAAAAATGATATCCAAACACTCGTCGAAAGCGATTCGCCCTGAGCATGCTTCTGATAAGCGGAACGCACGCAAGGAATGGACGAAAAGGCGACAAGAATGTCGATCAACTCGATGCTGCCGACATTCCGGAGCATACCTCTCGGAACGGCGAGGGCGCCGGTCGTCCCCATCGATTTCACTGAAGCTGGCTTTACAGTGACAAGCAGCAGTAGCGCACTGTGAAATGCAATGCAAGCGGGTCCAGTTACAACGCTTGCTGCAACAACGCTTGCCACGCTATTATGTAGTCCTGCCTGGATGCATCTCAAAAAAGGGCCTTAGATTCTTGCAAAACGATTGCAACAGAGGGTTCGACCGTGTATGCGCCACTTCAGCGCGTCCTCCGACTGTTCCGGCATTGTGCATGAAATATTTTCTTACAAAGCGTTACTAGGAGAACCATTCTGCTCCAGGAGTCGAGCAAGCAGATGCACAAAAAAGGGCGAATAAAAACGATGCTCACTCTTCATCCGATCGCCATTGAGGACATAAATTCGTTCTCGTCTGCTACTTTCCCTCCTTCGATCAACCTTCTACCGGGGAGGGTGTGAACCTGATACTGGAAGTTATGCCATTGGATTTACATTGAATAGCTCTACCCCAAAACGGGCGGCCGAGAACATGGAACGAGCAACCTTCCATCCATCGACAATGTAATCGGGGCTATGTTTGGCATGTATCATGGAGCATATTTTAATGCATCGCTTTAAAAGGGAAATTCTTGCACGCAGGCACTTGCGCTCGGTGTCGCTGACGCAAGTGCTTCCAGGGCCTACTATGGAGCTCTAAAGTATTCATTGACCACCGGTAGACAGAAGTGAGGAAGAAAACCCTCTAGAGGCACCCCCGTACTCCCCGGGGACATCTTTTAATTGTATAGGATGCCTTGGCTTACACATAACGGCCCGGAGATAATAGCATCCTTAGCTCGAAACTGTTTCTAGACGCTCTACAGGTTCACAGGTCGCCGCTCCTTGCTGCTCCAACCGGGTCGACAAAAGGTGGAACTGCACAAGGAAGGAACCAGTTGAAGAGCCTTCGGACGAGGGAGCACATACACACACACACACACACACACACAGACACACATATAACAACACACATAAACACAAAGGTAGTAAGATGGGCGATCTTGTGTTGGGCTGTCCCGAGGTAATTAGATTGCGGATTGAAACCGGATAGTGGTTAACTAACTTCGCTACGAGGTCCCCGAGCACCGCACCGGGTCCCCTGGCTGCGTGGGACTTTCCCTGTAGCTGGCTCGACTCCCTGTCGCTGCTATCGAGTAGCTTTTTGATCTGTTTTTCGGCCCCGGCAAGAAGTGAATCGAGGGCGAAAAGGAAAACCCCGAATACCACTGCGATAACACTCAGAAGGACCGCACGTTCTCTTCAGCCGGCACACTTCAAGATCACGCGAGCATGGTCCTACGAGCCTTCTAGCTTCCCGTGACTTTTTTGTTATTGCCTTAAACGACCTGACCTAACGCACTTTTCGGTCGCACCGCCTACGAAGGCAAAGGGTTGGGTGAGCCGCGAACGCGTCGGAAAAGCTGACCACCCATGCGGTAGGCCACACGTCCGTTCCGTCGTCTCCTACGGTCCTACACCGCACACTACCTTGCACGATGATGACTGTTCGTTTCGTTCCGCTTGTGACGTGTTGTCACGCCGTCGGGAACAAGCTCGCACTCGGGGCACGTCACACGCTCGCGCTGATGCTGCTACCCCGTTCGACAGGGCAGGAAGAGTCACGACCGCATCGGACGGAAGCTTACGGAAAACTAAACACGCGCCACCGTGCCTGTGCGTTCGGTCGCGCGACTGCGAGGGCCGTCGGAACGTCGGGAAAACACGGCCGCCGCAACGCGCTGCTCGGATCGGATGTGACCGCCAGGGCGGGGGGGGAAACGCGACGAGTGCTCCGTGTGTACCGAAAAAGCATCCGGCGCGAGATCGCAGCGAGCGCAGTGCTCTCTCGCAAAGAGTGTTGGCACGTGCGAGAAGGGAGAGAGCTAGAGCGAGAGGGAGAGATTGAGGGAAAGAGCGAGAGCGAGTGAGCCAAAGCGTGCTGTGACGCACTTCGGGGAAAAGTGAGTACGATCTTGGGAGCAAAATGCGTGCCGGAGTTTTCCTCATGCCTGCCGCGAACGGGCGAAGAGCCGGAGCCGAGATGAACAGACGTGAGCGAGAACACGAAGACACAGCGAACGAGTCGACGGACGGTGTAGGGGAGCCTGGGGCAAAGCGCACAACCAAACGAAAATAATAATTTACTACACGTTCCAGAAGGCCTAAAATATCACGCCTTCAGTGGCAAACCTTAATAGACCGTAATAAACCATAGTGATTAAAATGTAGAAGCTAGTGTTCTACCCTACATTTTGATGTTGATGGTTTAACTGACGCAAATAAAGGCTTCAATGATACATTTAGTTTATCAATATGCTCCTTAGAGAGCAGATGGCTTCGAGCCACTTATCCAAAGCTCAAGGCTTCAACGCTATACGCAGAGAAGACTTGATTTTATTCTGTTCCAATTATCCTTTTCCATTTTGTTGTTGGATCAGACTTAAGCTCTTTTTTTAACTTAAGGTTTGTTTGTTAGTAAACCTGATTAGCAGAGCAAACTATCAATATTTACAAGTGAATGTGTCTGTAAGTATGTTTATCGCTCCGTTACCAACGAAACGACGGAAGTCGCAAACAAACCATTTTTATATTTTTTTGTATTTATTAATTCAGACTGCGCACTTAATTCTTTCAGCCTACTTTTCTGTAAACATACATCTGCGGAAGTGGAAACATTTTTTGGAAAAGTTTTCTTTTGTGACATCTTCATTTCCGGTTTCTTTACGGAATAACGTTATTTAACTGTTTATTGAAATGCACATACAGTGGATCAGGATCGCAGCAAGCATTGTAGGCGTATGGAGATAGGTCTAATGAACACATGCGCATGGAGGCTTTGACAAGCTCGCTTATAGTCACGCAAAAAATAAAACGTTGTAGCCTCACCCAGAAATTGTTTCATCTTAGATGGTTTACGTGTCTTAATCAATTTTATTAATAATTGAATTGCGATTTTTTGCATTTGGAATGTTTTTTTGTCAATCTTTCCTCTATTTTTCCCCTTTAGTTCAGTGCAGTAATGTTCATATTCTGGGATTTAAATCACCCCTAGAACTTTCATGTTCCTGAGCATTTTCCCTACCTTTTTGGCAGATGCGTTCGAGCAACGCGCTTTCCCTCAAATCGAAGAAGACTACGATGCCATTGGACTCAATAGCCAATATCGGCGTCTTTTTGTGATACATAGACACCAACTCATTTATATATCTATGTATCAATGTGTTCATGTATCAATTGTTCATTAATTTTAAACCATGAAACTTCACGAAGCGAAGTTACACCGATAGAATACAACCTGTTTTGCGTAAGCAGTTTTTTCTAGATTTTTTTTCTGTTCTTTTAAAGTGTTTAAAATGTGTTTAATCGACATTTTAGTCTGAATTTGAATAGCACTTACTAACGGCGACGCCTAATGCTCCGTCTTCCCCTACAAAACGCGGCACGAGAGAACGTCTCACTTGAAATGACCGACGGCGCTCGTTCCTTTCTGCGATCTTGAACTATAATATGCCGAACATCGGCATCGTCCGACATTGGCTGGAGAAAAGGCGTGTGCATCGTTTTTCCCTGTCAGGACCGCCACTGCCTTCTTCCACGTCCAGCTCGGGAGGATCGTTCCATCGTGAGGCCGGTTCAAAATTTGCTCCCATTTGGCGATCCCACGGTGTACGCCGCGTAACGCACGGAAACAATTATGTCCTGTTGACAAATGTACCAGAATTCCAACGAATATTGCCGCTAAAAACCCGATACCGATGGATTGTTTGCAAAGTGTGCTCCTGCCGCCCCTTATTCCCCCCCCCCCCCCCCCCCCCCCATCGCTCAAGGGCGTTCGTTATTTTGTTCTTTTTTTTTTTACCGCGGCGTGCAAAACAGGGGGATTATCCAATATCGATACCATGACCGACTTTGAAACGCGCGTTTCGGTGCAGACGACGTTAATAAACTGTTAAATGTCCGAAGACACCCTACACGGTTTCCCTTTCATCATCAAAGGGTGGCGGCAACCGACCGCCTACCGGTAGGCAATTGCGCACCACACGGCATGCGCGAAAGGGAAAAGGAAACAACGACACTTCTAAAAACAAAACAAAAAAGATTGTCCTCGCACGCACCGATAAAGGCAATTGCGTGCTGGTGGGACGCCTACTGCAACCCTTAATGCTACGGTCGACAAACGCAACGCAACGCGAGTGCATCGCAACAGACATGGAAAGCGGAAAATGACGGATCGCCGGTAAAGCAGGGGCGGAGCGGGCCACCAGCGCCACATGCCGAGTCGTCGAAAAATGCAGCATTAATAGACGGCCACCAGCACGGTGGAGGAAAAACCCGTCCCGAGCACACGCGAACGGCCCGAACCGGAAAAACCCTCCCGGTTCGTGTTGGGAAATCGTCGTGTAGTGCTCCGGCGAATCCGGGTGGTTCGTATTGGCGGTTCTCGGCGTTCGTGCCGAATGCGAGACGACCGGCTCGAATGCTGCCCGCCATGTGTGGGCACTTTCGTGTGTGTGTGCGGTGAGCGGCGGGAAAAGCCTATGAAAGTTGGCACAGCGGAGTGACGTGTTTTGATTTTCCCCTTACTTCGAAAAGGCGGTTCACTGCTGATGTTGCTGGAACTTAGGCTCCAGTGGCTGGAAGCTTTGAACCTTTTCTTTGCTCCTTCGTTATAATTTCTTCTGATGGGGAATTATAAGCTCACACTCTTACGCACAGCAATGTACCAACCTCGCCGGGGTCGTGTTTAAACTCGCCTTCTGTTGGTTTAAGCCCCCGGTTGGGTGTTCTTAGTTGCGCAATTTTCATTTAATTTCCCCGATCAGTTTGTCTTCGATCTTCGGCGTCTTGTTGGTCTTGCAAATTCGGCAGAATGAACCAAGGAACGTTCGCACGAAGCGACTCGGTAATACATAGGTGAGGTAAAACTGCTCCACCTCATCACTTTTCGCATCTTTTCATGCGAAAACAGGGAGGCCCCAGAAAGCTACAATCAATGCGTGCTTCAATGGGTGGCATAATTTATCAATGGGATTCACACACAAAGCACCGGGAGCCTGAATAACCTATCGAACCTTCCGAAGGTCTCAAACAAACAATTAAAAAGAAAAACATGCTCCCCCTTTAATCACACGCAGACAAGATTGTACCGTTTATGCACGAGTGAACTCGGAGCAAGGCTGGCAGGCTTCTCAACCATCCCCGGTGCCTTCGTCTCATTTCCCCGTCAAGTGTTTCCGGAAGTGTGGGTTTATTTAATACGCTCCTTTATCGCTCCTTGATCGGCCTGGCCGGGTGAACCACGTGCCGATATCTTTTACTGCCGCTTTGACACCTGCCCAAATGGGGGTGGGGGGGGGGGGGGGGAGTTTGGAAAAGGTAAGATTCGCTGTAAGGAGCCGGAAGTGCCGGAGCGATGACCGGAAATAGATGTGTGGGGGGGGGGAGGGGGGGGGGGGGGGGGGGGGGGGGGGTGGGGGGGGGGGGGGGGGGGGGGGAAATGGCGTTATACTCGTCCGATGGCGTTACAGTCTTAACCGCACCGGGGCGACTACCAATCGGCAGTTCCGCTCAAGCTGCTGCTGCTGCTGTCGCTGTCCCAAAACGAGGGCCGGAAATCGCCATAATCGCCACTTACAAGGCAGCGATCCGCATTGCAAACGCAATCTTGCAGGCGTCGTCGCCCATAAATCAGTGGAGCGGCTGCGTGCACACCCGGATTGCATAGCTTAGGCGCGCCCGGTAGATTCGGCCCTCAATAATGGAGGCGCCCCAAGCGAATGGCAGCAGTTCAATCAATCGGCGGTACTCGTTTCGTACTTCCTACATTAGCACACGCTTCCCTGCCTATCCCACCCTCCCTCTCAAACACCCCGCAGACTACCGGATGTCGATTGGGCATGTTTTGAATCCGGTAAGTGTCTCCTTAATTAATTACAACCCGATTACCGGGGATTATCGGACTCATTTGCTTCAATGGGCCCCACCCTACTGCGAGGGAAACCGCAGAGCAGTGGGTGCGTGTGCGATGGGGGAGGTTCGTGGAGACGAAAATGACTTTCAATACACTTGTATGACCCACTCGACAGCCTTTATTGGGGAGTGGCGGCTCGCCGATACGGTCATGCCTCGCGTATGCAAACCAAGACAAACAGACTGTCGGTGGCGGAGTGGTGGTATCACATCTACCGCACGATAGATGTAGTCTTCTTGCGTAGGAGTGCAGAAACGCAAACTCCCCTCCCCCCCCCCCCCCTTCCTTTCGAGTTCATTCCCTCGTCTGCTTCGCGCGCGGATAGCTACATTTTCCAATCAATTTACAACCGTTGATATTTCACAACCCCATCGCTCACGTTCCATTCCAGCAAAACCGGCGACTGTTAGCTGTCTCTCCGGTGGTACACCTTATCTTGGCGACTATTCCAAGAACCAACACCAACACCTCCAGCCTCCCACTCACACCCATCACCATCGATGGTTCATCTTTGACACTCCTTTTCCAGGCAAACATTTCCCGCCCGATCTCAATTCCGCAGCTGGTGGAAGCAAGCGAGCGGGAGGGAGGGGGTCGCAAATCGGTCTCCCATCTGTCATGCGCGCCCGTACGACAATTTCGCGGACCCACGGCACCGAGGCCGGCCGGCAGATTGAAAAATTCATCCACAATTGACGATAATAAAGCAATTAATTATATAATTTATCATTTGCTGCGAGCGTGGGAGGACAAGCTTCGAGGGGATGGGGGACGAGGATGAGCGACAGAGACTGATGAGGAGATGCAGAAAGTGAGAAAGAGTGAGAGGGAGAGAGAGAGAGAGAGAGAGAGAGAGAGAGAAACAGTTGGAGGAACGGAAACGCGTAACATAACGCGATCTTCATCGAACGAGGACCTCGGAAGCCGGCGCAATGGAGCAGGGATTGAGGAGAGGGAAGGAAGGGAGGGCATAATTAAGGATGGTGGCGGATTGTGGCAGTTTCTTGATGGCAGCTTATCGATCAGGATAAGTTGGCCGGACAGGTACGTTGTGCCGAGCCGAAAACCGACGGCAATTGCATTATCAACTCCACCCTCTTGGATTGACGGGAGACGGGTAAGGCGATGTGTGGGAGGGGGAGGGGGGTGTTGGTGCGAATGAATGCCCATTAAGGGGGATTATTTATCGCTCGCTCGTCCCATTCGCCCGCACCTGTCCGCCATCCGCACCTCACTAATTACGCCTGGAACCGTCCCGGTCGTTCCCGCTGGTCTTCTTTTCGCTCTGGAATTTCTCCCAACCCCCCTCCGAACGAACGATACAAACAGCCTCTCAAGTGGCAATAAAAAACCGCCTGATACCTGACTCTCCCATTTTTTTTTTTTTTTTGCCAAGCACCTGCCGAGCGTCACGTAGAGCATCCTTTGCGTTCCACTAGGCTGCACTGTTTAAACCTCATCCAAAATTCTGATTCCGACATTGGAACATTTATCTTCTTCGTACGGCTCTTTTCTCGGCCTGGGCCTGACACAGCTTTCTGTCACACGAAACGGCATCCATCAACTGACGCGGAAGATCACCGGAAGAAGTTGTGACGATGATGCTGTTGCAAGTCTTAGCTCCAAACCGTTCATTCGGTAGCAGCAAAGGATCATTTCATTTTGACTAAATTTTGAAAAGATCACAAAAACAACTTAGGAACGTTATTGACACATATCTCAGGTTGGTTTTACGATACGTTTCGAATGTATGTCGCAAATTTATGCTATTCGATGACCAACACTTCGAGTCGAGCTTCACACACAAACATAATATCGCCATTGGTAACACGTAATTTGTGCACGACCCAAATTTTATGACAACATTGTTTGTGTTTAAAATTCGAATGACAGCTCTATGTGAGCTACACACAGCCCGGCATTAGCAATGGCGCCCAAATTGCTCCTGCCAAATTTTCGTACCACCAAATACACAAGTCGTGCAGACAACTCGAGTTTATTTGTATGGAGTTCATCGTTATGCTGCGTTATTACTTTCGCATTTGTGTTGGCATTGGCGAAATTCGCGCTGTGTGTTGACGCTGCGTCCACTACTTGAACTCCTCTGAAATCCTGCCTCTCCATCAACTGCAATGTTAATGTCCCATTAGTACTCGACTAATGAGCTGTGCCTGTGTATATCCAAAGCTGCAACAATTTGAAACAAAAACCTTCCACCCATATTGCTTACAGGAGTGTTCAACTAGCTAGCCTTCCACTACGCATGGTGCTCCCATAGTAAACCCCCTGAATCCGGATATGTTTTTTTCGTTGAACTCTTTCTGCTTACTCTGTAAGTCTCCTCAAATTAACGGTGCCGTAGACCATTCTTAAAAATTCCCTAGATAAGCACTCTCGCTAGGGTACCATCGTCAAGAAAATTATTCGCCAAACGGCGTCGAAGGATTTCATCATGTTTTGTGTTTATCTAAAATGTCTTGACACCCACTTTTCGGTATGAAGTAGGATGCATGATTCCCGGAGTGTGAGGAACTCCGTGAAAGGATTTTTTTTTATTTGAATGAACCATACATACATACTTTCCCAACTTCAATTTAAACATCGCTCCTCCTGGAAGCGAGCCGCAGTAACGAGACACGGCCATAAAGTAATCATCGTGCGACTCCATGCCGTGGAATACTCACATTCACACGTCGTTAAGCCATGTCGCCTTAACGGTGTTAACAGGGGCAAGCTTTGGAATGGCGTCTAACATCGAGCATGGGGCAAGAGCGTATCGAACACGCGCGTTCGGAACTCCCCGGGAGACAATAAATACAACGATACTACCGGGGGTGTCTCTGGAGGACCGGTGGAGTTAAATTGCGGAAGGGGTTTCTCACGGCAGCCCACACAACACAATCCAGCGTTGTTGCCTTGCTTGCTTGAAATAAGGAAAAAAAAGAAGAGTGGGCAGCAAAGAGAGAAGCGTCAATGTAAGCATAACCTCCCTTGCTGGAAGAATAAGTCTTAAGTCCTCGGACGTGTGGGCTTGGGAAAACGTACGGCTGGGCGGGGGGAAAGATTAGTGTTAGTGAGACCGGGAAAAGTTTAAAAAGAAAATATCCACCCCCCCCCCCCCCCCCCTCCCCCCTACTTTCATTTCTCCTCCTCCCGACGATGCACCTTCCCATTACCATGCACAACATTATAAAGCTTATTTCAACCGATGAGACATCCCTGAAGGTGGCTCGGTAGACAGAGGTCTCAAGAAAGAGCTGCGGAACAGGGCGCTGCACTGTGAAATCATGGCCACGGTTCACGAACCATGAATCTGCCCAAAACTCGGCGGAAGTGCTTAGAGGAGATTTAAACAATTGCAAAAGTTAATCGTGAAGCTTAATGTTTACAAACTTGATACCGTGGATAACCGGCGTTGCCGGCGAGCAGCTTACGCCAGACACAAGGTTGCTGATGCTGCGTCTCTGCCGCAGCTTTCTTGTCCCACCACAATTGAAACGTCGCTCAACGCGCGTGCAACTTTCTTGCGAAACGTTCTAGGAAAGCTTACATGGGCGTGTGACGCGATGATTAAAGGCCACAACGTAACGGCCTGCGGAAGCCGGATAGTTCTGGTGAGATTGAGCCATCGTTCCATCACTTTCCTCGTGGCTTGAGCTGGTATGCGCCTCACCAGCATCCCATTTGTAGCTAGTTATTGAATCAAACGATTCCAGAACTTGCTTCCGACAATAACAGTCCCCCTCCTCACCCCATCAGCCAGGTCCAAACCTTCCTCCCCGGGGGACCCTCTTTTAGTGTTAAATTGCTAGCAGCAGCTATTGCCGATGGCTTCCCAGCTAGAATCCTCAGTAATGTAGCTCACAGTCCTCAAACACCGACGAACCGACAAAAATTGAAACGGTCAGACGCTACCAGGAAAGGCAGCACTCTCGCATTTAGCGCACACGAAGCCTACGGGATGTGTAGCTCAACAAATGAAAAACCATAAGAAGAACATTTGCCGAATTGTGCAGCACCCTCCGATCCCTTCCTCCCGTCACTTCTTTCTTCGGGCGTTTCACGTTTCATGGGAGAAAATAAGACGGAACTTTGAAGTCTTTCTCTCCCCCCGTCACCGCAAAATGTGAAACATAGTGTTGCGCCCGGTTGCCGAATCGGTTGAGCACGAGCTCCGGGGCTGCCATTCCACGTTGGCAAAGTTAGTCTTCTTTATTTCGTTGCAAGTGCTCCCCGGAAGCGGAACTACTGCCGGTAAGGCAGGACGGTTGGGGAGGTGCCGGTCCCGAACAGAGCCGGCAATTATGAGCCATAAGTTGTTAGAAGCATTTACTCGGCAATTTCTTGAGCCATGTGCCAACCAGCGCGCTGTCAGCTGGGCCGTCTCGTCTGCATCAGCGGTTCTCAAGCTATTCTTGTGCCTAATGCTTTTTTCTTCCCGGCCCACCCACCCACTCCTCCCCCACCTCCATAAAAAAAGCACGCTTTGCTGAAATTAAAGAAATTAAGGTTTGCTCGTGCTAGTTGCGTCTTCGTTGCGGAACGTCATTTGAGAGCCTTTTTGGAGAAACAAAGTGGTTTCTCGCGATGATGCGTTTTGTGCGTAATTGTCAGGGCCTGGATTCTAAAAAAAAATAAGACTTGGAAAATCGTGTGGAAAATGTGGAAAACGAATAACAAATTAAACATGCAAACAAGTGGGATAAGAGAACCTACGATACTACTGAGGCCTGACTTCTAACGGCTAGGTGGCAAACTGTACCTGCAGAATGGCAGTGTAAAGATCACCTCGTTAGCCAGAATACGCAGCCTGAAGCTCAAGGGGCTATGCCGATCCTGACGATGCTGTCCATTCCTTGCAAAATGTTTTTTTTATTGTTATATCAAATTGAAATCATACGACTACTACCTATAGAAATGTCACAGATTGCAAACTTAAATATGAAAATATGAAAAAAGACTGTTGAAAAATGTGCAATTCTGAACCTAGATTGTTGACGCCGTCAAAACCGGCAAAAACGTCACACGATGGCATCATTGCCTACAAATACATTTCGACTACAGTTTCGCCACCTTGGATACATTGTGTGATTAAACTGAACTCATTCTAATCTGAAATTCACCAAGTTTAGGGCAATCCTAACCTGACAAAATGTCAAGGGCGATAGGTCAGATGATACCGAGCATTGTATTCAAGTGTTAAACACATCAACTAACTCGATCTATAGCGCTATTGCATTCTATCTCTCTCGTACTGACAGAGATGCACATAAATATGCATAGTGCTCGTAGGCAACCAGCGCTATTCGTTCGACTTTGGACGACACCGAACAACTTTGAACAAGTATGTCTCAATCGACGCAATTAAATACCCTAATAAGTTGCAAGTGGACCGAGCGGAATGAGTTTGTTTCTTTTTCAAGTTCAAACGGTTGACAGGGTAGAGTGTTGCGAAGTAGAGGCAAAAACTATGGCAACCGGAGCGCACCCATTTGCGGAAATCAAACCGCTACAGAAACGCAGCGTCCATTAGGACGATGACGACGACGACGGTCCTGGACGACGCTATCCGGGCCAATCGGGTTCCAAAGTCAACTGATAAAACGAAGACGAACGGAATTCGGTCCTTTACTTTGTCAACCGGCAACCAACCACACACCGCACTTACTTCCTGCCAACTATCGCTTCCCGCTTCACCCTTCCGCATGAAACCGGCCGATGGCAGTTTGTCCTTTCCGGGTGGTTTCAAATTTTGTGTGCGTTCGAATGCGAGCGTTGGTTCATTCACTACCTGTCGGAACCGGCCGGAACCGTGGCTGCTACCTCCGATTGCTAGTCAACAACATCTCCATGCCAATGCCGAGCGTACAGGCTCCGGCTTTTCCCGAAATTCAGCGTCGAGCCATCACACTTCCGGTCGTCCATCCGTCGGGTGCATGTGTATGTCCCCGTGCAGAAGTTTCATCCGCACGTCGCACAGTGGACCAATCATTTGGTATCAACCGGCGGTTGGTACATCTTAGAATCAAGTATAGACATCTCTATCTAGGCAGAAAATGTGCAACGGTAGTACACCTTTAATTGTACACACTGCCTTCGAGAAGGGTTTATGTTTCCGAATTTCTCAGTTTCAATGGTGAACATATTCAATTTCGGTTAAAAAAGTCACCAGTGGCCAGCTGGCTCCTCTAGCTAGCTCACCGTGCACCGGTAGGACAATACAGGACCGATTCTCCGGTTCGGTTTTCCAACCAACCAGGTTAGGGCAAGAATGTTCAATCGGACGCGTCGTCCAACCGACGGCAGGTCGTTGGGTTTCAAGGAGGCAGGAGGGAGAGAGTCGAGAGTACTGGTGAGCCATAAAGGAGGTTATGTTTGTGCTAGGCAAATAGTAAGCTTTTCATTTCAAAACGATTGCGATACTGTAGATTTGATGATCCATCGGATAGCAACGTTGGATAAGCTCGATGGCGCGTACGGGCGAACCAGGCAAGAAGGAGGAAGCAGGAGGGGGTGGGGGATTACTGAGAGCCCCCTTCATTCCCCCACCCTCCAATGCTTTCTAGCTCTTGTGGCCAGTATTGATGGTATATTTAATAAACGAAATGGACCTACATCGGACGGGTAAAAAAACCCACTGCCGCTTTCGTCAATACTTCCAGATAAATCAGGCAAAACAATGATACAGATACCATGGGTACTGGGCGCTTTGTCGGCGACGGCAGATCCCCCTGTAAGTGTGGGTGTGGAATTTGTGGAGCATGATCAATGGAACCGACGTTAGTAAACGTTTAGTGGTTTTCAAGCATTCCGTTGACAGTGGAATAGATATAAATGAACGGGTTTGATGGCATACTCCAACCACGGGCAGGGTTAAAAAACCTATAGCCGTTGCATAGGTTTCGAGGAACCCTTTGATCCACTAGCGGCACATCCAGAAAGCCAAAGCGTCACGATGTCGCAACAAAATTTTCCAATGCATGCAAATTGATCAAACAAGTTGAGATCTACGACATATAGACAGCAACTCAAGAAAATTACAAAATTTATAAACATGAACTGGACTGCTAAACAACTTGGAGGAATCGGTAACCCTTATTCAGTACAGCTAAATTAGACTTGATCTTCGTTTCACTTCTTCGTACATATCTGCCAAATTTTGCGGGGAAATTTAATGCCAAGAATCCCGATTAATTGAATGTACCGGCGAGCTTGGACTGTGCCAGAAATCTTCTGTCGTGGAAAGAGGAAAGAATCATATTTTTTTCCGATGAGAATAAATGTGACCTGAATGGATCTGATTGTTGGGCAACGGGCAACGAATACATTTTTCATTAAAATATTGCTTCAATCCATATCAGCTAGGTGTTCAAAAAGTGGTTAAGGCTCGTCATATGACCCCCTTCTTGGCTGCCCACGGAGAATTTCATCATTAACCGCCATAAACAACTATTATGAGCTAAACACCTATCACAGCTTCGACGAAAGATTGGAGGTAAATCCTACAAAAATATTAAATGACATCGTTAATTCAATGCCATACCGACTCCACGACACTATTTGGAGAATTTCTTGGCTGCACCCTATCGAAGCTATCGAAGTTTTGCATATCTACTATCAGTTTGTTTGGGTGAGCTTATTATAAGAGATTCGGTTACTGTTTGTCGGAAAAATTCCATTGAATGAATGATTAGTTGAATATAGCCGAAACTATAGTGACAAAGTCAAGAAGTAGCTGTAGTTCCGTGTGTCTGATGTGTGTTGCTTGCGTAGGTTTTGCTTAGGTTGGACCGCTTTCTTCAATAAATCCAATAGATCATTTAAGGTATGCTTCTTCTGCCGAAACAACCCTACACAATGTTCTTTGCGTCCAGTGAATCAACAAAGCGTTAACTACAAAAATGATCCTAGTAGTTCAATATGTCCAAAGCCAGAAGAAACTCGTAGGGGCTCCTTCCGTATGCCAATGTATCCCGCAAGGACTTGACCTCGCACTCTCAATCTCCTGTTATGCTCTACGTATCTTTTCTTCTATCAGGAAACCTGTACCGTGGAGCTACAACGAATCCGCCCCAACGAAAATCATGCTTGGAAGGGGCCATCGTGTAGGTTCGCGGAAGGAGGATGTTTATATGAGGAATTACACCGTACGAAGAAGTGTCGAAGCAGACGAACAAAGAAAGGGAGAAAGAAACAGCTGATAGAGAGACAGATAGTGCACCAGAGTGGAAGCGGAAGAAAAGAGAGCGCGAAAGCGAAGGAAAAACGGTGGACGGATTTGCTCGAACGATGATCGGCAATGGATATTGCACTATAGGCTAGCAGACGACGTGAGTTGAGTACGCGTCCCCCCACCAGACCGTTCGCATAACCTCCACAGGCAGGCGTGTGTGTGTATATGCTTAAGGGTGCGCTTTGGTATGCTTCGCCCGAAGAGTGATCGTTTGACCGATGGAGCGGTTGAAAAACTGGCCGAGGTGAGCCAACATTCGTTCCAGGGCTGGCGCAAAAGAAGTGGGAACGTTCGGAGATTCCCCCCCGCGACCATTCGAACGTGAAAACAGGGCCCGCAGCAACGAGTGGAGCGAGCGAGAGTACCAGACAGAGAAAGGTGCGTGGCGCTAAGCGTTGGGCTGTAGCGCACTGTGGGATTCGTCATAAACCATGTCGGCCAACTGTCAATTGGAATGTTGGCCATGCTTGTGGTGGCGAGTGGAATGGAATTCTTAGAATCGTAAACCATTTTATCGATCTTTTAAAATTATATAAACAATCGGAAAAGGACTTAAGCGAACTCAATGATTTGGGGCACAGTAGGCAACGAACCCGACAACCGGTTTCCGTTCCAAGTCCACACTTGGAGGCCTGCTCGGGTACCACCGTGCAGATACCAAAACCCCTCCAGAGATTTCCCAGACTGGTGCTGCCCGACCAGCCTAACACACGCTGCCAGACGCTGGGTGTGGGTTCGCCTTTCTACGTGCGCGATTGTTTCAAGTCTTTTTGGTTTGTAGTTTTCTTCTTGTTTTTTTTTTTTTTTTTTTCATTTCCTCATATGCGACGCTCGAGTAGGGCTGTAGTGGTAAGCCTGTGCGCGGTGTGTGCAGGTGTGCGAGTGCACGGACCCGCGGGACGGTTGGGCATCCGTATCCGAGTGACCCCAGTCCGGCACCAGTGTCGTTCCGAGCGTACCCGAGAGCGGCAGCATCGGACTCCAGAGTGTGTAGTCTCGCAACCCTCCAACCCGTGGTCACAGTTCAGGCGAGGCCTCCGATTCGTGCTCCTGCAGTCTGCAATCAACCGCATCGAGCCGCCGCTTCGAACCAGAGTGCAACGCTGCGATCAAAAAAAAAAAAACACGGAGGAGAAATAAAATACAAAACAGAAACAGTCACCAGAGTCGGACTGACGTACGTCTTTGGCAGCAGCAGCAGCAGCAGCAGCAGCAACAGCCAGGGAAGGTGTACGCTCCTGGACCGGTCGCGCTCGCAGTTGAATGGTGTGAAAGTTTCGTCAGTGTTTTTATTTTTTATTTTTTATTTGCCGCCCGCGGTTCGGCCAGAGATTGCGTAAGAGATTAAGGATCCGCGCTGCACAGTGAAAGTGTTAGCCCGGGCGTGCCGGAAAGTGCGGAAAGGTGTGCTGCAGCGCTGCGACAGCCGAGGGACAAGCACAGAAAGCGTGACAGCAGCGACACATCCGGAACAGGAATCGGCGTAACGGGGCATCATGAGAATACTCGCCGTGGCTCTGTTCGGAGCCGCAGTGTGTTTAGTTAACGGTAAATGATAGCATTTGAACCATTTCAGCAACTAGACCCGACATCATAGATCGCTAGCCAGCTCTAGCAATTCCTTCCAACTGTTTCGCTATTCTGAACAACTTCTTAGACCAGCCATTTATCGCCACTCGAAGTCGAACAGTGCTTCAGAGCAAGTCTGCAAATCGCGTACAATCGTTAGAATAGACGATTGACTCAGATTTAATTCTCGCCGGCTCCAACTCAGGACTCGTTCTATCCATCTCTTTTCTTTACCTACGGTGTAATGGAGTCTGTGCCCGCCGTGGCAACCGTATGCCAAGTGTAGCGGTGCTTTGTAAAACAATATCGCTCGGCGTTTGATTTTTCCCCCCATCGAATCATCTGGAGTGTCGGTTTCACGACAAACGACATTCACTTCTAAGCCCGCCGTTAGCCTTCGACGAATTACTTGTGGCACGCTTGGCAGTAGAACCGGGTGCGCGTTGCGAGAGAAGAGATTGTTGAAGGCGGCGCCCAGATCTGGTGCGAAACCTGTAGCGAGCCAACCTGTATCGCCAAGACTAGGCGCTGGGTGTCAAAACAAAACCGTCCTCAATGATCAGCCTCACTGCACAGACCCGCCGAGATTCCGCTGGACGCCTGAGCAAGAAGCAAAACACCAAACAATCTAAAAAATAGAGAAATAACATTTGTAATCCTTTGTTGGGCTGCGATTGTGCGTCCGCATATCTTGATATAATCATTCGTCTTTCACGTACACAGCTCACTTCCGCTTACCCCACAACGCCGCCGCTCTAGTCGTTCGCATGTACAGTCAACGAAAGGTGTACTTTTTTTTTTTTTTCGTTCCTAGACACATTTGCTTTCGTGTTGTTCCAAATAGCTGCTCAAGTATGTTACGACGCTTAGCTACACGCGGCCACCTGCTTCATCCATAAACCGTCCACATGAACTGCCTCTGACGCGGAAGCGAATCGATTGCCGCCACGATTGGCACAACTTCGATGGTTTGTTCGAAGCATCGATTGTGTAGTGTTTGTTTGCCTGGCAGCAGGGGCTCTAAATCCAGGGTCGCACATCGATTTTAGCTAGGCTAGTGCTTTCGCAAAGAGACACAATCACTCTCCAGAGCATCTTTGGTGTCGATTGGATCTGGATGTACTTCCTTTACAAAAATTGTAACGCTTGAAGCACTGTTGTAGGTCAAAATCTTGGTAAATTTCTCGAGAAAAGCTTAGTTGAACGGTGGTTCAAATACCGTCGATTGTGCAGCTTCAGCTCCACGAGGAAAGCATTGAAATCCTATCGAAGAAAGCAGAACGTTTTTTTACTGTTTTTGTTTTGCCAACACTTCATACGGTATAATTTCGGATTCGCCCCTTTCACAATCAATTATCAACATGGACGCCGGTAACGGTGTGGTACGTTCACATTATGCTTGGCGTAATGTTTTACAATGTTTGGTGCACCCGCCATCGCTTATTACCATCCCAACTTTCACGTCCCACATCATTCCGTGGCGCGTGTGCACAGGGAGCGTTTTGCGGTGTGTTGCGAGGTAATGGAGCTTGAGCTTTCTCGTCCATAAATTCGCCGACCATTGGCGCACCACCGCCTACGCCAATGCGCCTCGCCAACCAGCGCAAACCCCGGCACAATCGTGGGCCAGTTCGACGCAAAGTAAGTGCTTCCTTGGCTTGGGCTTGCATCACCGAGCCGGGACCTAGCCCTCCGAGAGCCCCAGAATTCAGGGAGTTGGCTGGGAGAGCGGCTAAGGAGCGTTGGCTGAACCCAAGCTACAGGAGGGACATGCTGCGCTATGGTCAAGCCGGTTTCGTTACTTCATCCTTCGATGACACGTCCAAACGTCCCTAGCTGCAGCAACCTGCTCGGCTCTCTCTAACTCCTCCCGTTCCTGGCTGGCAAATGGCACCTTCCATGTTGCTTGTGGTGGCCCTGCTGGTGAATGCTAGCTTTCGATATTAGCGGCCACTTCCACACATGCACACACACACATTGGCCCCTATCAGACGGAAGTGGCGCTTTCGATTTCAAATTCATTGTTTTCCTTTTTTTTCCTTGTTGGTCGAAAATCTTCCTTTCAGTTTTCATTGCACCATCGGGCGGTGCGCTTTCGCAGCCGGCACATTCCGTTTCCGTTTGTTTTTTTTTGCTTTCATTCCGGTTCATTATTGCATCCTACACCTCGCATTTCTTCGCTCAGTCTGTGGCGCCTTTCGAGCGCGGCATTCGAAGTTGCCGACTCTGGCTCTCGTAACCTTCTGGCGGCTTCCGGTTAGATGGCAGTGGCATATCGGCACGTCGGCCAATTGGCCGGATGGAGTGAGACGCCGGAGGCAAACTTAACAGCGAGCAGGTTTATCGCCGAAAATATCCACCGAGTCACGCCTGCGAAACCGAAGGCGCTACCCAATGCACAGTAGTCAGGTGAGAGTTCGCCGGAATCGATTGGTTATGCAGAGTAAGACAATTACAGCGCGCTCGCGTCAGGTAATTTCCGACATTTTCGCCTGGAAAATGCTTCCAAAATGCGAAAAAACCATTTACGCGCTTGTGTCGTGGGATGAGGAAGATGAACAGTTTTCCCCAACCTCCGTTTTCACTGCTCATTTTGGCTGCCATTGTAGTTTAGCATAAGCACCATTATCAGTCTTCATTATCATCAACCACCGGTATGTGCGTCATCACCAGGGGAAAGTGAAAAACAGTTTCTTACGAGCTTACTTGAACCGACCGGGAAAACTCCACCGACACAAAAAGAAACGATTGGAAAACTAGAAACTTGGAAACTGTCCTTGGACATTCCGGGACTGGAAGAAGAGCCGAGGTCCGTTTAGACGATAGCTACCTTTCGCCCGAGGCCAATTTAAACCGGAGCCAACTAGCAAACATATGACAGATAGAAGCTCATGAACAAACTCATGTGCACTTTTGCCATTGCAAAGCCATAAAATATTGACCGATTCAAACGACCAGGCGCGCACGCAGGCAGAGGCTACAATTACGCTGCAATTATCGGGACACCACCTCCGCCGTTCCATAAAAGGGACGGCGCCGGTCATAGGGTCACTATTAGCGAAATAAAATCGCGCTTTTGCGCGGCCTCTGCACGCGTCCGCACGGGGAGTTGCCTTTGCTCATATTTCGCCTGCCAAAACGATAATATCCATCGCGATAGGCCGGGGCCATACGCATGCAAATGAGCATCCGAAGGACACCACCCGGGGATGCATCGAAGGCTCGATGACTCGAGCCCCCCCATGTGAGCCCACTCGCCGAAGTCCCGAAAAAGGCAGGACGGGCCCCATTAGCCCGAACACTTCAGCTGCAACGGTTGCCGCCATGTGGGGCTCAAGCCGGATGGCTCGGCTCGTGGAAACGGTTATGTGGAACGGAACATGCTCTCGGAACGGACTGTTCTGATCGCTAGAACCATCTGCAACGGGGGACCATATGGCGACGGGGTGCGCACGTGGCGAAAGGCGATTTAGATAACGCCGCCCGGGTTACATCATCCATCCCATGACTAATGCTTCCCTTGCGATTAGCCGATACTGTGCCGAAGCTCTGATGCCAGTGTTCCCGCAACGCTGGAGCGCTGTTTCGTTGGCCCGATAAGCCAATCTGTAGCCGCATTTCCCCCAATTTAAGTAAGCACGCTCGGGCAGCTGGGTTTCGACAAAGTAAAAAAAAAAACAAGCCACAAAAACAGGACAATTTAGTATCTATTTATTGGCGTTCTGTTTAACTACTTTGATTTCACGGTTGTCAATTGACAATCGCACAACCCGGAACTGGATGGGTGTGAGGCACGGCTCCAGCATGGCAGCGCAGCTCCGCACCTAGCGGACAAATGAGCAAACAAAACCTTCAAAGCAAATGGCGTGCAGCAAACCGAAACGAGCGCAAAGAAATATCCTGCTCGGGGAAAGCAAATAAACCTTGCAGCGCCTGTTAGCATCGCTAATAGGTTTACTTTAGCATCTTGCCGCCCCGCCGACTGCGGTAAGGCGATTGTTGCAAAACGCTCCTTGAGTTTATGTGTGCATGGGGTTGGTATTTTTTTACTTCTTTTGCTTTGTTGTCGCCTCACCGAGGAGGTCATCCGAGCGTCAAAATTGTGCTTTTGACTTCGGCGCAACGTTTGTCAACACTTGCCGCTTGTCGAGCAGGCAAGGTTGCCAAAGTCGCGAGTAATATGCTCTTGGTGAGGACATAGGAACATGAGTTTGTGTTTGCGTGTTTTTTGAGAGCGTGTGTGTCCTTCAGTTTAACAACGGAAACGGAAGTTACATCGATGCTGCTAGTGGGACACCGCACAAAAGAGGGAGAAAGAAACCAACCATGTCTATAGCCCCATTATAAAACTCCACACGCGCCAGTTTCGAGTGTCGAACATTTCGATTCAATTTTTGTCAAAGCTACTTACAAACGGATGCAGTCGACTTTCATCGACTGGTTGACGGCTTGCACATAGCTTTCTTGCACTTAAGAATTTTATGTTTTCCGATTGCGGTGACTGAATCGTGAGCGAGCTCTTAAATTTAGATTCAAAGACTCCGACATGACGAGGCGTTGAAGTAAATCTGTGGAAGTATGTTGTTTACTTTGCATTGAGATCTATCGCAAAATGGGAAACATGTTTTGAGACGTGTAGGTCCTCCTCGTCTAATCAAACAGGGGCGATTGTGCGGCACAAAGACTATTGGAAAAAAGTAAGTCAAAGAAAAGGGATACAAAGCCAGTTAGAATATACTAACATTGAAAGTTCTATATACTACCATTGAAGATAGTTCTGCCCCGGTTGAGCTTGGATAGTTCAATTGCGTGTTTGTCTAAAAGCACTGTAATTTTGGACGCCCCGTTATTGCGTTGTACATACAACGAGCAGCTGTTGCGCGGAACCTAGGAAGTAAAGTTGAAGTTTAGGTAAATTTCGATCTTGTTTACCTACACTTGGTGCTACCTGTGGCGGCATGAGCTCACATTAACTCAATTCGAAGCGGCTACATCCTTCAATCGATGCTCGTCCAGGGTGATTGAAGCCCCTTGTGGCGTTGTAAACGGAGCGGCCTGTTTACCCGTTCTCTTCGGCAATAAATTACCAACAACCACCCCCACCCCCCCTCTCCCTCCCTCCTGACAACCGAGAATGCCAAGGAGCGGTCGCCAAAAATTCATGATGGTGCGCTTGCAAATCACGCCCTAATATGCCCCGCAGTAAACTGTGAAAATATTGTCCGGACACCGGTCGAAAACTACGCCGAACACCGGCGACGACCGCAACCAACCATACCCAGCACCCTTTCCCAGACCCTGGGCTGGACTTAATATTTCATTAGTTTCGTCACGTTCCGACGAGGCTCACCGGAACCGTGCCAGATCCCACCCAGCGATTCGGGAGCTCCGGTCCGGGAGGTCACGTCCCGGAGATCAAGAAAACAATCCGAAAACGAACCTACCAGGTGGCCGGTAGGGGAATCGCCGATGCTTCGAGGTTAAGGGTGTAGGCTCAACGTGGCTTACGTGGCGTTTTCCCGATCTCGTCGCGGGTGCACCAGGGCACGCCCGCTCTCGCCCCGGCCAGATCCGATGCACCCAGTACACACAGTACAAACAGACAGAGTCGTGCGAAATGTAGCCAGCAAGTAGCCAGCAGCAACAGCGGCCCTAGCGGCGATCCTAGGCAACGTCCGTGACCTAAGCCCAAGGTGAGGCGTCCGGTCCGGTCCGGGGAACCGAATAGCAATGTCGATGATCGAAACCAACAATCGTTGTTATTTGGGCCGTCCTCTTTGTAGCCCAAACTCCCCTCCTCCCCCCAACAAACCCATAGTGGCCCAAAAGTACCACGACGCGAACGGCAAAAACGAAACCGAGGGCGATTGTTTGCTCCGCGCGGTCCAAACAACCACGGACCGTTATGGAGGTTTAGAATTATTAATATATTTTATTAAAGGACACATTTTTCATGTTTACAACCAGTTTTCCGCCCAGTGGGAGCCTGCAGCGTCCGGGCACGGACGATGTTCCATGTTGAGAGTGAACAGAGTTGGGGGGCGCGCGGGGAAGAGAAAGGCCGAAAGAAAGGGAACGGGAAAGGGACAGCACTGAACAGGGACATTACGTTGGGTTTCGCTCACTTTATTTGGTTTCCCATTTTTTCCCTCACTCGTTTTGCTTGGTCGTTTTTGTAGCTTCATGCGCTTTACACCCGTTCCGTACCTTTTTTTTCGCGCCCATGTTTCAGTTGGAACTGTTTATTTCTCACCATTGACTTTCCTTGCCACGGCCAGACGTATCGGAGGACTGTAGGGAGGGGGAGGTGTCAGTCGTGAAGCGTGTTGAAATATGACATTCCTCCATTTTCTCCCTCCCTGCACGTTGGACTTCGCGGCGTGACACCGGACCTTCGGGGCAGCATTGTACTCGGCATTGCGCACAGAGGAACGGAAAGCGACTTCGATGGATTGGATGGGGGGAGGTTAGGTGTTGGAGTATTCAGAAAGACATCCTAGGTGGTTGCGAATCGAATGGAGAAAATTAAGTTTGATTTACAGCAACAAATGATGCCCTCGTTTTCTCGCACGACCGCAGCCGCAAAGCGTGTGCTGCCAATCTTGTGGCCGTCACTGTAAAAGAATTTTCACACACACACACAGCCCATGTTCGCTCGCTGTTCGATCGCTGTTAAACTTATGCTTTTGTACATGCATACGTCCTGGCACCATACACGGGCCGGGGGCATATATTTGAGCTTTACAATCTGCGCCCTTTTTCCTCCACTTTCTCTCTGAGAACAAGGATATTTATAGACCACTGCCGCCTGCGTCCTCAACCTCCCCGTACGCCCCTTCGGCCCCAAAAATATGCGCACAATATGCTCCTAGCAGGCGAACATGAAGTCTTCGATATCAAGCCAGGATTGGATGGGCAGTTTGTTCTGATGGGTGATGGATTTTTTTTTATTTTTTATTTTGTAACTTTCAAGAGGTGTTTTCGGTGTGATATTCAACATCTTTTCCGGGCCCCAAAATGCAACAGACAAATGCAAAGCCTTTCATGGAGGCAAAACCATGCTGGATGCGCGTAACATTCGCGATTTTCGATAGGTTTTCGAAGCAACAGAGTTTTCAGGTGATCAAGCCAGAACAAATGAAATTCGGAACACCGATCGCGGATGAAAGTGGACGGGACAAAAACCAAATCCATCAAACAAGCGGCTCCGAATGCCATAAACATGCATTGAATGCAGACCACCAACTGCAGCGAAAGTGAGAAAGAGAGATAGTGAGCCAAAAGTATGCATAAATAGACGGATGCTGTGGTGAAAACCGACGAAGATGGGCAACAAGAGGAGAATGAAACGATCGTGCGCGTTGAGAAAACGAGCAAAGGAGAAAGAGCACGGCAGCGAGGTGTTCGAAGAAAACCACTTTCGATTTTATTCACCTTTTTTTTGCCGCGCTATCACACACATGTTATGTTGGTCAGCGTCGAACGAGTTTCTTCTTTCGCTTGCAAACTCGAGGCCGTGTTTGTGACGCGGGTACGAACAATTGTGTTTAGATTGTTATTCAATTAAATTTAAGTGCTTGATACCCTATTGCTTGAAGCATATAAAAACAAACACTCATTGTATAAAATTTTTCCATCTGATTATTGCATGATTTTCAACAGTAGAAGTATAAAATGCATGTCATTTGAGATGTTCAGAAATGAAAAATCGTACCACCGTCATGTCAATCATTTGTACGGCTAAAGTTGGGGTAAGTTTGGATACAGTTGTTCTCTTGAACATTCGAATTTAAGTTGAGTGTTGAATGAGTGCTTACAGTTGGAGGTTGTTTAGACGCAATAGTCAGTTGTTATGATAGGGTCACAAGCGGAGAAGAACCAACTTTGTATTGGCTACAAGGGATGACATTTTGTACAGCATAAATTTGCCTATACAGGACTGTATAACCAAAATTCAGCTATCCCACGGCACAAAGCGCTCATGGTATTGCGCAAGGAAAACGATAATGTCAACCGGGACTTGACGAGCTGATAGCCGATATGCCAAGATTACCTCACATATTCCCTGCCGTCACGCGAGCGATCGAACGCAGCGCACGCACACACGCACCGCGAAAATATGGTGACACCGCTGTAGCCTTCGGGGAACGGCTTCGGCGTTTCTCCTTTCTCCATCGTCAAAGTATCCGCGAAGCTGAAGGGAAAATAAGAGGCAAATCCCCAACAAGCGCCACATCGCTTATGGTTGATGGAAGAAAAATGAAAGTTACCGAAGAGCGGCGAACAAAACAACCCGCGCACACAATCCGAATGGGAGAAAGCTTCCCGTGCAGCGGTTCCTCCCAGCTTGACGAGACCGACCGACCGCGACCGCGTCTGGAGCAGGCAGTCCTCGCCCCGCCACCGGTTGACCTTTCTCTGCCCCACCTCTGCCCGATTGCGGTTAGGGGTGGTCCTTTTTTTTTTTTTTTTTTGCTGCAGTTTTACATTCGATCATTTTCGATCAACGATCCACTTCAAAATGTCACGAAAACGACCGTTTTGTTAACCAGCGCCGCTTCCGAGCAGTTTAACACATATTAAGCGAAACTTGAAACATTTTTTCGATTGAGTTCGAAGTCGTTAATCAAACCAGTAAACGATGGTGGAGAGCGGGCAGAGCGAGATAGCCTAGCGGGTACGCCTGCACCAACAGGAGCCACGAGCGTCGGAGCATAAACTTCGGCAGCGTAGGTTCGAAACCAGATTGGACCCCTCCCCCGGCCCGAAGGATTTACTATGCACGTGTACGCTCAAGGGGAATTATTCTCGAAAATACCGGAAATCCAAAATGCGCGCCTTGTTTTGAAATTGTGTAAGCAATTGTTGTACGGTTTACAATCCGGTGAAAAAAGCTACTGACAAGTCGGGAAATGATATCGTGTTGAGAAAGGTTACCCATTTGACTAAAATCTTTCTGATGTTGTTGAATTATACCATCACATTTGAAATATGCCACTCAGTTGAACAATGCTGTTCACATTTCAACTGTTACGTAAAGTAAATGCAAAGGAATATCATCAAAAAGCTGCGTTTTTTATTTCATCATGAAAAGAGAAGCAAAAGGAGCCTTCCCCGGGGAAATTTGTTTTAGAAGCATTCAAATCTTCCCGAGTCCAAAGTAATTTAGCTCACTTCTTATCGGCATTCTGCCTGGCTATAGTTAGAAACAAATTTGCACAATCGATGAGCGATGTATGTCGTGTGCGTGTATGAGTGTATCGTTCTTTTTCGTTCCGTTTCCTTTTTCTCTCAAGGACGTGCGAAATTTCGGTCGAATATCCAGGGGCAGGCTTTACTATCCTAATTTTAATCCCTGTCAGCAGCAGGCGGCCGTGATTCAGACCGCATTAGCCCGCGAGGCGTTACCCAATAGAGGAAATAGTGTTTATGTTGCCGTCGCCAGTCGCACCAACGCGGTTCGCGGCTCTGTAAGATTGCTCTGGTGGCGACCCGAAGGCCTGGTGGAGCTGCCAGCGGTACACACGTACAGGTCGTTCCGAGCCGTACACGTACGTACGTGCCACACGAGGGCAGGTAGTGCCAGGAGTCGCGACCCAGCCCGGGCAAGACTCCCTTGCTGTCGCTTCATCCCTAAGCCCGCCTCCAGCTTCAACCCGACACACACACACACACACACACACATACAAACACACCCATACACACACACACACGGGGGGGGACCTTTGATGCCCAGCGCCGGCGGAGCGAGATCCGAAAAATCGATTCAATCAGTCGGTTTTGCCTGTATTTGCATAAGTAGTAAACAACACCAATCACACGAAAAACCACCTCGTAGTATTAGCATAATTTATTCCGGACCACTTTTTCGGGGCTTCCCTTACGTTCGGCACCTTGTTCCGAGAATCCGGAGAGTGGCGATGGTGGCATCTTCTTTTAAACGCTCGGCTTGATAATGGGCTCACATGGGTGAAGCGGTCCCGATCGGATGCGTGGAGAGAGCTGGAGGAGGAGAACGGAGGAGGGGCGTATATATGAGGCTAACCTGTGTAGTGAAAAACCCGCATTCCCATTCCACTACCCGAGAAAACCACCGAAACCACCGCGTCGCGGCACCGATGCTGAGAGAGACACTAACCGTCCCAGAATCGGAGGTAGCTTATCATCGAGTTTGCCTCCAATCGTTGCAAGCCACAGCAGCAAACCCCTACCGGTGAGCCACGGAGGAGAAGAAAGCGGTTTGAAAATTATTTATATCATCACTCGCTTCACCGTAAACTTGGGGTGGATTAGTTTTTTTTTTTTTTACTTTTTCCTGGCCTGAACGGCTTCGTTCCTTCCAGTGCTGGTTGAAATATATTGCACCGGTCGGCGCCATTGTGCAACCTCCGAAAATTGTGCAACGGCTTTGCTTTGCCCTTTCGAGGGAAAAAATTAGGGATGAACTACCAGGACTGAGCTGAGCAAAGCCCTGCTGCTCCAAGCGAGATGAACCGTTCTCGCATTGCGGCTCTGCTAGAAAAGTCGGGTCCCGTAGTCCCAGTTCCCTTTTTTCACTTGGCTGTGGAAATCTTGCAGCCGGCCCGGAAAAGCTCGGGATTCCCAGTTTTGGGAAGTGCAGTTCCGCGTAGCCGCTGGCACCCCATTTTGGAAGCTGGCTGATGGCGCAACATCTTATCGCCACCTCCGATCCGAAGACACTAGCAAACATCAAAGCCTACAGCTTCGGTGGGCGAAAGTGCCTCCTATGCTTGAACTTTAAATGTTTCATGTGATTATTTGGCCTCTTTCTCCAATCGGGGGGTTCCCCTTTTCTCGTTCGTCCATGTTTGCCTCGATTCTTCTGCCGCCTTCTGGGCATTCGGAGTCACCGGGTGGGGCCGGGAGTGAGAGGGTTAACTTTTTAATTAGCTCCTCGGACACCGCTCCCCCTCATCGCTTCTCACCATTCGCTTCTAATACCCTGCTTCGGATCGGTTGGGGAATGAAACCAATGGCTTTGGTGCTTTTACCGCAGGGCCGCTAGCCGTGGTGAGCAGCGACGAAACACAAAAATATCTGCCCACCCGCCCGGGCCCGCCAGAGCAAACGGCATAATCAGACCAGTTCGGGACCGCTGTCTACCCGAGGGGGAGCCTCGGATAACTGGCAGCAAACCAAGGCGGACAGTTGACCTTCTCCGGGGATGCTCTCCAGTGCGCCCATTGCGCCCGCCGGTCCCAGCGCAACGAAGCGAGCAAACTACCAGCTTCCTCTGACCCAGCAGCAGGAGGTGCGGATGTCTGTGGATCCCAGCTAGTGTTATCCTGAGTTAGTGAGGAAGCCAGGCGCAGAACATCAGGACTAAGATAATCTACAGCTCATTGATTCGCAGCCGCACACATTACTGCTGCCACTTTGATGCCAGGGCGGAAGAGATAACGAGAGAGAGAGAGAGAGAAAGAGAGAAAGAGCTAGTGTATCTTCCCGAGTGGTAGCAGCTGCCCGTCTTGAAGCGTCCCGTTCCCGGCACTATTTAGGCCAAGTCCTTCCGGGAACTATTAGGAAACCTTATAAAGGCTTCTAAAATGTGTATCTGTGTGTCTACGTGTGTGTGGTTTTTATAGAGCTTTGCTTATATTTTCATCGCAGACTGCCATCCGCTTATCGCCCTTAGCCATCATTTCCGCAACAACTCCAAAACTCGTGGTTCTCGCCAAGTAGCGTGTGCTGACTTCTTCTCTTGCCATCTTATCGTGCTTCGTTTCAGGTCAGCAGAATAAGGAGGAGAAGGAATTCAAATGTCCCATCGAGCAGGGAAACGGTAACTTCGCTGACCCGGTCACGTGCCGCCGATTTTATCAGGTATGTATCAGCAGGGATCGCTTGTTTGGCAGCGCTGCCATTGGCTTCCGTTTCCCTTCCGTTCCGATAGTCCTGAGAGGACGCGCGACGCTTCCGGCAAGTGTATCGTGATAGATCGGGCGATAGATGCATCCCGGCGCGACTAGGCGTCACGTATGCCTGCCGACGTACCAACTTGACGAGAGCGCTCCAATTAGACAAAACTACTGAAAAGGCCAAAAGTGCCAAACCCAGAGCTCGAGCGGCCCTAATCACGACGATAATGGGATCCACCGGAAGTGGATTTAGTGTATTTAGATTTAGTAGAGGATAAACTACTGGTGGTCTCATAAGGATAAGGATAGTTTAGTTTCCCTACGTCCGCCCAGCATTGCCGCTACTCCAAGCCGTGCAAAAGACCCGGATTGGGGAGCAACGGCAGCGTTTGTGAGATCAGAAAAAAAAACTCCCAGATATGTTGTGGAAGTTTTTGGTCTCCCGACTGGCTTGTCGAAAATGCAACAGCACGCAACACTCAGCAGAAGACCGGTTCCGTACCACGCTCGGTCGCATGACCCATTTCTTCCTCCAAGAAATCCTCAAACCATCCACTTTCGCGCGTTGGTAAGGTCTCAAACCTGGCAAGGTCAAAGCGAAAATCAAGAAAATTGGCGGACTAACTAATGAGACCGAGACACGGATTCCGGGCAGATGTACCAAGCCAAGAAACAAACGATCGGATAGCTTCCTCCCGGGCCGGTCCAACTGCAAAGCTCGAAGGTCAGAGACGAAGCCCAACCAACCAGTACGGCAGCGTGGAACGAGTTCTCTGGGAGCTTGTGAACCTTTACTGCAACTGCGCTACCTGCCTCGGTTCCGTTGGCTCGAGCCAGCAAGCGCACACAAGTTTCACCTCATATGGAGACATGGAGAGGACATCCATTTTACCGAAGCTCAAAACCGTGGTCTTCGTCTTTGCCGCTCACGGTACCACACCCCGGCTTGCGATTCACGGCTTTCTGAAGCGCTGTTGTCAAGCCGGACCTCGCCGCTTCCAAACACGGCTCAACCTGGTTGCGGCCAGAAACTGGTCTTGTCCTGAGAGGAGAAAGAGAGGGAAAGATAGAAGCGGGAGACACAAAAGCGACGGACAACGGGTGACATTTCATGTCTGAGCGCGAAACTAAAATCGAACCCATGGTCAGCGGGATCCACCAAACCGCAGCTCGTAACGTCTTCGGACGCAGCTGCACAAACCAAACCAGACCAGACTGGCCTGTGTGCGGTCCTCTGATCTAATCTCACCCGGAAAGTGGCTGTCGCGATGGTGTGAGTGCTATTTTTGGCACCGAAACGAACCGCGTTGCAAAAGTGGTTCTTCGCGACTTCCTTTAGCCACCGCCGCGTCGCGTTGTGTTGTGGCATATGAATATTCACAAGCTCACTGTAATGCAATTTGAGTGTGTGTGTTTTTTTTTTCTCTCTATCAGCAAAAGATTCGCTGCTATTGTGAAGCTCAAGGTGAATGATATATAAGAGGTGGGATGAAAGGGTTCTCGTGGCAGCCATAATGAGTTGGATTTTTGTCAATCACGTGTATGGTTTGTTTACTTTCATGAGCTCGCAAAATCGATCTTTGACAATCGATCAATCGTTTACCACAAATGAAGGAATTGCTAAAAGCAAATTCTTATACAATATCCAGCGGTCCGGGAGAGCCGAGCACGTTCCAATCCATACCGGACCTCCCCCGGTACGAAGGATTGACTATTCAAGAACGTTAAAGGGGAGAAAGTCTCGTAAGCCCCAAATGGGCAGTCATACAATATTCAGAAGCGGTGTGCTAATTTTATTTTTATTTTATGCAACAACCCTTACCCTTATGTACGCATCTTACTGAAGTTTCACGTGGCACAGCTGTGGTCCGATCTTCTTCCACCACTTAACCTGACCGAACGCAATCGCTCCTAATCGCTCCTTCCTAAATTGTGTGTCCATCCCCGGCCGGACCTGGAGTTACCAAAGACAATGTTACCAGGAGATAGGTCATGTCCGGCGGTGAAAAGTGTGCGAAAATATGTCAGCGATAAGACCCATAGAAGCGCCGGTAGAAGATGAAAATAAAATGAAATAACACCGTAACAAAAAAAAAAGGTGGGTCCATAATTTGAACTTGCACCCGCCGTGAGACAGCACCGCCCGAAGGACGTTACATCCAAATGTAATCAACATAAATTCCCTTCCCTTCGCGGCTTCCGGGCAAAAACTTCTGTCTCTCTTCGTTCGCTCTCGGTGGCAGCAAAATCTGCGCCGGCAAACTGTAATGACAGGCAAGCGCACGCGGGCAAACTGAAAAACCACGGACACACACACACAATCTCCGAAACACCCGAGCTGTTGTCCAGAACGTACCGCAATTATTCGTGGCGTTTATTTGTTTTTGATTTTTTTTTCCCCCTATTCCGACTTTGCTGTTTTTTCCTTCACCATCCTGTTCTGGATCGTGTATAACACCTGACGTAAAAACGCACCACCCTTCGCGGATGCGGTGGTCAGGAAAATGGGCTCGAAGAAAATAACGAGTAAAACAATGAAGGGAAAAGGCGTCTCCTTTAATCGTATATTATCGTCGCCCGGGCCTACCTAAGACGCGCCCAAAAGGGGAGAGAAGAAGGCTAGGCAGAGGCACGGAAAACCCACCAACATTCCGCCCCGTGGTTCCGGTCCCCCCCCCCCGCCCCTTTCCCTTGCAAACCCCAATCGTTCGAGTGCACTTCGTCACGCCAGGAGCATGAATGATAATAATTACATTCACAAAACTTTTATTACTATCTCCGCGTGCGCCATTGCTCGCAGCCTCGCTGTGGCTGCGATTTGGCCGTTTTCGCATTTATTTAGCTTTTTTTTTTTGCTTTCTTCGCAACCACTTTTCTTGTTCCATTTTCCCTGGCATTTTTTTTTTTTTTTTGTGTGCTTCCTCTTCCTTTTGTTCCGTTCTCGTCTTCACGCGCTTGCCTTCTTTCAGAACGCACCGAAGCGGGGTGCGGGGTTCGCTCGTCCGCAACGTCACGGACACTTTTTGGCTCTTCGCTGGGCGCTCCTGTCAATCTCATGGCACTTTTTCGCAATGCAAACGCGGAGAACGAGGTGCGAGACGTGAGCAGGCGACTGAAATGGGGGCGGCGTTGCGCGAAGTACGAAAACAAACGATCAAATACTTTGTGTCGCCGGCGAAAGGAAAGAAAACGAGCGAATACGGGCGTCCGTTTCTTCTTGGGGGTAAAATAGAATCGAAGGATGATTCGCGTGGCATGGCGAAAAGGACGCGACAGAAAGTTCCCGGCGTACAAAAGCAGCTGCTTTTTTGTCGTGGCAGGACGCTGGGAGCGGGAGGAAAGGCGAGGCATTCGATGGGTGGTGGTGGTGGAAACAATTTAAAAAGAACTTCCAATAGAAGTCAGCTTCGTTCCAGTTCCTTTCTTTCCCGCTTCCTGTTTCGTTTGGGTTTTTTTTTTTTTACTTTTACGCTGTATGCATCTGAAGACTATTCGAATAGAATGCATCAGACTTACCTTGGTCTAGCTCCTTCCCCTCGCGCCTCTGAATTCTGCAAAAGAAAAGGTATGAAAGACGTGATTGTGTGGGCTATGGTGGAGAGCAAATCACCGATGACACAGTGGCGTGCTCGGTCGGCCATCGGTCGACTCGTCTCGTAAGCTCTGAAGGAACGAAGCGGAACGCGGACAACTGAAGGAAATTAAGTGACTCGACGCCTCACGTCCTGCCGGTGCAAAAAAGAAGGCGAAGGAACCTTACACCCGGATGGACTTTACTGCAATTTGCCGATGTTGCTTCCTTATGATTTGGCACGTCAATTGACAGCGAAGGCAGAATACCTTTCCTTACCAGCAACGGGGAGTTGCCCTTTTAATAACCGATCTGTCAAATGCTCTGAGGGTTGGTTTGTTTCTGGGCCCTACGATTTTCGTGATTATGTCGATGTTTTTGAGCTCCTCTGTTATTATGATCAATATTACCAGCATAAAATTCCTTTTTCTACTAAAAACTTTTTTAACTACCAACTGTCGCGGCCAAAGAAGTCTCTTGAATCGTCCTGGGCTCTACATATTACTTCAACTTCAACAGACAAAATTAACATGCCATGCCTAAAACAAATTTGACGGCAATTGTCAGGTCTGTTATTAAGAGGACAAAATCGCTTATCGAAATGCACAAGATCGCTTTTAAAATGGGACGAAACCACTTTCGAATGGTACAAGCCGCTCTGTCAGACAGACGAGTCTGTCATATGGTGAGCAATGTTTGCTGTTAACTAGGAATCCCTCTATATGCACATTTTTTACCTCTATCAAGCCGGTGCCGGTGTTGGAGCGAGCTAAGCGTCTACTCCCCCGATCGTGTGTTTTTGTATGTGACGGCACGGGTTCTAATCCCCTCGAGCCAGGGTAGCAGCGATTCAAATTCCCAGAGGAAGAAAAAACGGTGTCAACAAAAAAAAGGAGTAATAGTAAACGCCCTGATTATTATTATTAACGAAAGAAAGTCGCATACAATAAAGTCTCTAACCCAAAAACGGTTAAAGAGTAAAGTAGTGTGGGAGAGCCGTTTTGCTAATTAAAAAGAAGGCTCACCATGCCGCCAGAGATGTACACACAAAATGGGTGAGAGCTTAAGTTAACTGAGTTATCCCCTTTTCCGTCCTCGGAGGAACCCCCACCAGCCTAGCGCGAAGAGAATTTGCAAATTTTTAATGCCACAAGATTTAAAAGTCGGTCACAAACATGGCATAATTATTTTTGCGTGCACACTCTACCTCGGCACACCGGTTGCCTTATTTCGCTTTATAATGGTTTGTCTTCGTTGGCGGAGGAGGGAGGGGGGAGCTCTTGGTTATTTTATTCACCTTCCTTTCGTTTCTCGTGCCTGGAACGGCTCGGACGTTTGAACGTCTACCCGTGCCGGCGATTACTTCTATAATATATTGGGTCTACAAGTAAGTTTTCTGTTGTTCCAAAACGTGAGGCTTGATTTTGACAAATAGGAAAATTTTTGTTTCTAAATATGTTCCATCACAAGTTACACCTGTTGGGCTGGTTTTGCATACAGGACCAGAACATTTCTCTGCTTTTGAATTCAAGAACGAATCAATCCTAGTTTCCAAAAGGAGCGTGTCTCGTTAAACGCGTTTTTCATGAACCCAAAAATAAGTGGTGGTTGGATATTGCTAAGCCTGCATTATAAATCTGCTGCACTGGAGTTTCCTGTCCACTATTAGCCAAATAGTTTTTGATCAGAGCAGCAAGAAGCGGCCGAGCGTTCCAATGAATTTCTATCAACCGACTCCTGTCGCTTCTCACTGGAAGCTTCAAACGAATAATCTGAGTTCGATACCGTCCCCCAGTGATGGTTTGACCCCTCGGGAGCGGTTCGTAATATGTGACACCCTTCTGATTCCACCATAAGCAAAGAAAGAATTCCTGCGAGTTCATATTTCACATTGGTGTCGATTAAGGTTGCTCGCCCGATTTTGCGTATTTTTGTCTTTCAGTGAAAATAAGCAGATTGAAACCCTTATTTTTATGGTGCACCAGCAAGAAATCTCGGACGCTTTCCGAAAGTGACGCTTATTGAGCTGAACACTAATGACGATAAAATTGACAAAATGTACAAGGTCGATAAAAAAAACCCAAATATGATGGATTGATCGAAGGCAGCAACGGCACATCTTTCATCTCATCCATCGGTAGTAGATGCAACCAAAAGATGTGTTCGCTGTCGTCAGAGTCATCCGCTAAACCAGTGCCCAGTGTTTCATTAACAGATGTCAAACCATTAAGTATGACACAAGAAGATCTGCCATTCCTGTCCGTGATGTACTGGAGCCGCCATCTTTTGCAAAACTCTAGTAACTTTCTTGCAGACCCAATACTAGCACCCGCGGGCGGTAGGGACCGGTAGAGGCACGTACGCTTACCACGGAGGCCCTGGGGCCAATTGGTAGGCAACTGCCGGCGATAAAATCAGAAAACGAAAAACGCTCAAAACAAAAAACCTGGAGAAAGAAAAGCTCTCTCTCCCTCGACCGGATTCCGGTAATGGATGGAAATTTTTCGGTCCGGGCTCCGGTGAGTTGAGCTTGTCTATTTTGGCTCTGCATCTGCCCGGGATGTTTGCTTTCCCCGTTTGGTTGGGCGAGGAAAGTTTGCTAACGGTCGCCGAGCGGATACAGGCATAGGAGTACAGGGAGGGAGGATCGGTAGGATTGCTTTTAAAATTCGGAGAAGCTCTAAGGATGCCAGGAGCTAGAGCATCCAGCGCGTCAGCAATTTCCGTCCGCCTTAACACAAACCAAAAAAAAAGCCTATCGGTGGACCAGGTAAAGGTAAAGTCCGTCGCCTGTAACGTCTGCTCGATGTTAAAACATTCGGTGACGCTCCGGACGCACTTAGCACGACCAGTTAAACTTTCGACTCGCTAGGGAGATCCGTCCGTTGCTCAGAAAAGCTGTCTATTCATATCGACAGGTGTTGTTGCAGCTGTTGAACTGAAAAGGTGATGGATGGTGACGGCCGAAACGGCCCTAAACGAGGGCATCGACATTTAGTAAATCATATTTTCCACATCTGCATATGCAAGTTCCGGGGGTTACCCTGTTCCGGTCTGTTTGGTGCGATTTCTTCCAGTCTTCCAGCTCTAGTTTCATTTCGGCGCGACCTTTTCCCATGTGCTGGAATGTTGGTTTTGGTTGGAACGTTTGAGGCAAGACCTCAAGGGTTTACCTTCGCCACCGGCACCGTTGAAAGGCAAATCTGATTCCGGTAATGGCTGGCTCAGAGTGTGAGGCGTGGGCCACGGGTACGTCATAATCATTATCCTGTACGCCACCAGATGCCAGTTTTGCCGAGTGATCCAGACTTGTCGGTGTTCTTGCGAATGATGTTTCACGAGCTGCCGTGGTGTGCTGGACGAAAACGAAAAGCGGGGGTTAAAAACTCCATCCGGCAAGGAAACGCCGCGGGGGAGTTGCTGTAAAAGTAAATTTTTAATATCCGTTCTGGCCCCTGGTGCGGTCCCGCGGTCCGGCAGGCGAGGAAAGGGACCACAGAGGACCACTAGGCATCGAGGCCGCCGGAGTTGGCCGAAACGGCTTCAGCTTATGGAACACGCACGCATTCGTCTAATGAGATCAGACGTACGGCTTTGCCAATTCATTCCCTGATCCCCACAGCCCTGCCACTCTGCTGCCTGCCATCCTGGAGACCCGGAGACCAGCTCTCTGGATCTTCAGACTTCTCCTCCCGCTAAATGTGGATGACAACTGCGAAGAACACCCGATGATGGCCGGATCTTGCGAATCCGCATGCCAACATCAAGGCGTACAAGTGGCCATGTAGTGGCACGAGTCTAGTAATTTTCTGCTACTGATGTGTTTATTTACCCCAGTGATACCTCCCCGTCTAACCGAACTGTCTATCTATCTCTGGCTCTCTTTTTCGTTCCGTCGCCGCACCGAAACCAAACACTCGTGCTCGATGGAAAATGCCCGATCTGGACCTAACCGAACAACCACATCGGATAACCAACAACAACAACGACGACGACGACGACGACAACAACGACAGTGTGTTGATGGATTTCCGTACCTAAATCGCTGCCCATCCGGTCTGTACTTCGATGACATCCAGAAGTACTGCACATTTAAGGCGGAGGCCAAGTGTGGCCCTCTGGCGGCAAGTAAGTAGTCGTAGTTAGCTAGTCGCTCGAAATGTGTTTCCTTTTTGCAGCACCATTGCCCGGCCTCCTACCCGCTCCCACTACCCGTTACGACAAAGGAGGCGACGACGAGACCCTGCAGTGGAGGACAATGCCAGTAGTATGCTGTGTGGCCCAAGCCGGGACGAGTTGCCGACACTGAGACAGTTTCCAGAAGAGGGGGGGAGATAGCTCTGTGCCTTCCAGCACCACCTCCCCCATACTCCCTTCTCATTCTGGCCACCTGCATCCACAAGTCTGTCCTCTCGGTCGTCGGCTGGATGTTAAATACAATTTCCTGTCCTTCTGCAGGGCTCTCTTCTTGGCACACGTTTGACACGGTCTGCTTTCCACTCCTTTTTCTTCTCCTCTTCACGCTACTCGCCGAACGGGCCCTTTCAACATCTATATGTGTACATATGAAACATGAAAACATGAACGCGGCGTGATCTGGTTCCTCCTCGACGACGACGACGACGATGCAGCACCGGCGGCGACGACCGAATCTCCGATCGATCTGGCGAAAAAGTGTAATCCGAGCGAGTGCGAGCTCCCATACTGCTACTGCAACAAGGACGGCACGCTGATTCCAAAGGGACTGGACCCGGAGGAGGTAAGTACCGGTGGCCAAGGCCAGCTTCTTGCAGGCGTCCATCGGAGCGGGGTGAGGGGGGACCCTTTTTTTATTTGGGGTGTATCGGTTGGTTGGAAACGACGGCAAAAAACCAACACACACACACAAACACCGAATTTCAGTTGGGTTTTATTTTTTATGTTTTTGCCTTTCCTGGCTTGAGCACCCTAGTGCGCTTTGCGTTCCGGTTGCATTTTTCCCGCTGCAGCAGCGATTTTATTTTTCATACACATATTATTTTTCTTCTTTTTGTTTATTTGGTGTTTTTCTTTATCCGGCTGCAGTTGGCCAGCAAGGCGCGGCAAGTTCGGTTCAATCTTGATATTACCTCAATCCCAATATCGGAGGCCCCAAGGCCGAGAGCTCACCAAGAAAAAAAAACACACCAACTGCGCGCCGTTGCCATTGGAGCGAGATAAAGCCTGACAGTCGTTCAAACTGGAGGATGGGGTTATGGGGGGGGGGGGGGACTGAATGAGGGACATAAACCATGCGTCCTCGGTACGGTGCAACACATGTAGCTGCAGCGGCGTCACAGACAAACGGCATCGTGGCATCATGCAACACAGCCAGCAGCAGCAGTCCCAATTTTGAGCTCCAAGCTGTGAACCCCCATCCCACTCCTTTTTCCGTAACTCCACAACGCGCCACGCCATGTTACAAACAAGCGAACGGCAGCGTCATTGGACGACCAAAAAATACCCAACAGCAGAAAAACCACAACAACAACCTTCCAACCGGTCCCAACATCAGACGATGAGCCCCAGATATATAGCTTCATTACATTCGATTCCCACCTGGCCCCGAATCCTGGAACGTACTAGGAGTGGCCCCATCCGAACAAAATATCACACAAACAAAATCAAGTTCCCAGGCCGGCGTATCTGCTTATCTTTCCATCCGCCGGTCGCAGCATTGGATCGAAAATAAGTAATCTGCTTTGCCGCTTCCATGCCCTCGGTGCACCAGGGCGCATCGGAACACTCGAGAAAATGAACTTGCTTCCTGCCGTTTTTCTGCCCCAGGGCAGGAAGCAAGGCACCCCGGACACCGATGACAGACCGTGGCAATCAATGGGCGTAGGCGATGGCAAGATAGGGTGGATCCATATCGGCGGGGAGAAGGTTTAGAAACAAAAGCATTCCCCTTCCCCCGGACACGGTTCCAGTCAGGAGGTATCAATTGCAAATCGTCTTCTCGAGGACTTTGTAAGACGCCGGCTAGAACGCTGTTGCCAGCATTCTCGACTTTCGATACTTAGAAGCGGGTACCTGCCCGGCGCCAGCGGGCTCCAATTATCAGCTCGTTTGCATCTCGGCCGACACCAGGGCAAACCCGAACCGAGTCGACAATCGAATCCTTGGCTTTGCGAGATTATGGGCCTCCCGTTTTCCTCTGAGTCAGACAGGAGATGGCATCTAGATTGGGGCGCTGCTTGCGACCGCCGACGCTGGGGCTACACTCCGACCGAGCAGTCACTGTTTGCCTTTTCGGTCGTTGCTGCCATTATGTGTGCAGTGGAGAGATAAAGTGGTTGCTGTGGAAAAAGCTTCCCGAGCAGGGCAAAGCAGTTAGCTATCGGAGCGAAATATCTAGATCCGAGGATTGCGCGGACTTGGCCTATTCTCGGCTCGCTGCAGCTGCTTCGAAATCCGTACCAGCTTGCAGCTTCCGTAATCCGTATCGCTTCGCATTATCATCATCAGTTTTTCGTTTACTTTTTTTTTTGTTTCACCTCCGGTAACTAACATACGTTTTTTTTTTGTTCTCCCACCTCCAACAGACTCCGCAGATTATTCTTCTAACCTTCGACGGAGCCGTCAACCTGAACAACTACGAACACTATCGGAAGGTGTTCAACGGGAAGCGCAAGAACCCGAACGGTTGCGATATCAAGGGAACCTTCTTCATCTCACACGAGTACAGGTAAGACGCATTGCCAGCTACTTCCTTACCAGGTGCTGCACACTTCGATTCGATTGCATCGCGGGGATGGAGATTGTTCGCTGCAACCCATGCGGGGTAACATAGTACAAGAAAATACTAATGCCATCTTATTAAAACAGAGCTCCAACCGGCTCCGGCCCAATCAGCCTAAGGGTGCCTGACGGAGGGGAAACTTTTTTTTCATCCCTGAAGCTCACGCGCTCTGCTCAAGCACATGGCAGAAAGATGGAAGCGTAGAATGATCCTTTTAACGCCTTCTGCTGTTCTGCAGTTACATATGACATACGTCCTACGGCGCACGGTTGCTCCGGTAACCTTCCCCGGCTAAGCTGCTCCCTCTCTGGTCTTCGCTCCGCGTGGAATGCCACGGCGTGAATTCATTAGGGTAAAAGCTTTATCATTACAACAACGCCAGGTTCCTCTTTCCCGGGCCGGGTCCGTTTCAGAACGTCCGATTTAAACGATTCATTTTGCCTAGCACCGTCACTCGTCGGCAAAAACGGAGGCCGAGCTGTGCAACGTTTCAGTTCCTGTGAACGGCACAGACACAGTTGGTCGGGTACGGTTACATCTTACGTTTCCTGGCGTGGTGCGATTGCTTGCACCAGTTGCCCAGTACCAGCATTCGATCGGGCGCTGTGATAATGTTCCAACGTGCTTCCATCGAGTATTTTTCTTTGCAAGCGACTACGGAGAATTGGTCCGGTTGGGTGTGAGATCCACGGCCGTCTTGGTCAACGGTTTGTTTCGTACCTAAACTTCACAGTGAAGCACTGTTGAATCTGGTCATTTTATGCTGCGCGGTGTTCCCAGCAAAAAAGCACCTAGTTCCAGTCAGCTAGGAAACTTCCTGATCTGTACAAAGGTAACAAAACGGCAATAAAACAAATACGTAAAAAAATCAACAACGCAGATTGCTCACAGGCCCAGCAGCTTTCCCATACATCGTTTTCCATCGCCGGGAACGATTTAGCGGTCCATATGCCTCTTTCTGTGCATGGGCTTGTGGGGCTTGGAGCGCGGCCTGGTCGGTTCATTTTTATGGGACACTCCTAATGGTCAATCCAACCGAAAGCGGGCAAAAATGGGAGAAGAAACACACTGCACACGGAAATGCGATGGATTAAGAACGATGGGTTTTTTATAGTGCCAGCCATACTATAAAACAAACTCGAGCCAACGCTCAAAGAAACATTACTTAACGGTAAGTGCAGATTTTGGCAGATTTTTCATCATCGCCGCCGTCGTCGTCGTCGTCGTCATCATCATCAACATCCGGCCCGTTGCCCTTGGCAGCGAACGCTGGCGGAAGCGCGACCGTACGGAAATGGTCCGGCGGGACGCGTCACAGGCCAACCGGCGGAGAAAATAGGCGGCTATAAGACACTTGGACGCGGTGAATGTCGGGCAAACGTCGACACAATCCCCGGTGAAGGACAGGCGAGAAAAAAAATAGGAGAAACCTAAAGTGGCAAATGGCAAAAACAATCATCCGCCTATGGTATCCTACTGCAACCAAGCGAATTGCTCCTTCTGTTACACCGACCGGAGGCGTTTGGTGGGAGGGCGGACGGGGTATGCGCACCTGTGCAAAGAAAAGGGCGGGCGGCGTCGGAAGGATAAGAGAAATGCAAAACGCGAGCGCGCTGCCATCGTCCCCGGGTGCGCAGCCAGAGATCGAGCGGAGCTAGCATTACTTCACCATTAAAAATGAAAAATTGTGCAATAAATTCTTCTAGCTTTTTCCACCGCTCCAGGGCTATATTTGATAGTTTTTTTTTGCCTTCATCATTTTCAACAAAGAACGGACGGTTTATGGCCGCCGTGGCCACGAGGACACGGGCAAAAACCCAAACTAGCTGTAGAAATTGTCTTTGTAAGTTGGCTCGCTATCGTTTTTTTGCCTCCTTTTCTTTTTACTCTCCCCACCCATTCCCTTCCGGGGCAGATGCCCGCACGGAAACGCGAAACGCAGCCGCCGGTTCTTTGTGGCAGGTTCCATTTTCCCTCTTGATTCATTTTTTACCAGCTTTGTGGCACTTTTACTTTACATTCATCCATCCTGAATTCATTCTGAATGGTGCTCACCTTTATCCATTCGCCAAATCATTCCTTTTTACGTTCGTTTCGTCCGTTTGCACGGTCTCACGGTGCCCTCAGTTTTCCCTCTATTAAATACTGCAAATCGTCTTCGCCCACTTCTGGTGATCACTTTATTTGCTTGCCGCGCGCCGCGCCGTTCCGCCGCTGGCACGGTAAGATTCGCACGGCGTACCAGAGGCCGTGGTGGCGGACCAGGCAAAGGAAGCGAATGCATCAGCTATCGAGCGACGAACAAAGAAAGACGGCCCAAACCCTGAGCCGGCCAACGCGAAGTGTGAGCATTCGCCACGCACAGAATGCACGTGCAGCGTGTCGTTCTATGGCACGGGAAAGAGTGTCATAATCCGGTTGTTTTTTTTTTTTCTTTTCTTTACTACAATTTTATACCTCCGTGACATGAATAGGTGCGATATTTCATTACATCATCACAGCGGAAACGATATCCGGATCGTGCAAATCCGTACCGCGCAGCGAATCGTTTAAGGATGGATGCCGTTTAGGCTAGCGAGAATCGATTCAATTTCAACTCAATTTCCTGTCTTCCCCTTTCTCACCGCGTTCGCCTTCTTTCCGCTTCCAGCAACTATCAGCAAATTCAAACGCTGGCGAACGATGGGCACGAGATCGCGGTTGAAACCATCTCGCTGCAGATGGGCCTGCAGGACAAGGGCTACGAGGAGTGGGTCGGCGAGATGATCGGCATGCGCTCGATTCTGAAGCACTTCTCCAACGTGTCGGCGAACGAGGTCAACGGAATGCGGGCGCCGTTCCTGAAGCCGGGCCGCAACACGCAGTACAAGGTGATCGAGGACTTCGGCTTCATTTACGACAGTTCGATCAGCGTGCCGCCAAGCCCGATCCCGGTCTGGCCGTACACGCTCGACTACAAGATCCCGCACGAGTGCAAGAGTGGCACCTGTCCGACCAAATCGTTCCCCGGCATCTGGGAGGTGCCGCTCAATGCGCACTTCGTCGAGAGCTACGAGGGTGGCCACTGCCCGTACATGGACCAGTGCGTGCTGCACAACCACGACGCGGACGAGGTATTTGCCTGGCTGCAGGAGGACTTCGAGCGGTACTACTACCAGAACAAGGCACCGTACATGATGCCGTTCCACACGAACTGGTTCCAGATAAAGGAGCTCGAGAAGGGCCTGCACAAGTTCCTCGACTGGACACAGACGATGTAAGTATTGGCGGGGCACGACCAATTTGTCAGCGAACGGGGGGAACCGCCCCGCTTACATTGAACATTTCATTCAACTAGGCCGGACATATGGTTCGTCACGGTTACGCAAGCCCTCACGTGGATCACGGATCCGAAGACGAACAAGCAGCTCGGCGCGTACGAGCCATGGAACTGCAAGAGCAAGACGACTCAAGCGCCAAAGGCGTGCAACAACTCCAACAAGTGCGCCCTGTCGTTTAAGGAACCTACCTCGAATATCAGCGATACGCGCTACATGGAGACCTGCTTCGACTGTCCGGCCGTCTATCCATGGCTGGGCGATTCGCACGGCTCCGGCATTCCCGGCCGCGATAACTACATTGACCAGTCGGAGGGTGGGCCGGGCAGCGCCGCTAGCGGTCGCGATCAGGGCGAAGACGACGAGCAGTAGTGGCAACAGGGATATTGCTCCAAGAGGCACAGAGAATGAACACGCTCGGAAAAGCGCTCTACGCCTGCAGGAAAGACAAAATCAATGGATCGAAATCAGCTGCCAATCGATCCTGTTTTAGGAATAACCTTTTTTATGATATTCGAACAAGTAACGGGTTTGTATTTTTCACCTTTTTCCTTTAACGATTCGTGGTCACATTCGTGGGTCGCCCGAGGGTGCCCGCGGAGCTGTTAAAGACTGGGTACATCTTGACATTAGTTCATTTTGCCTCCCAAAACAAACTAATTAAACGGTAGTTGAATGTGTACGTCCTGCGAATCTACAAAAAGAAAAAATAAAAGATTTAACGATCTAAAACAATAGGATTCACACCGAGAGGAAAGTAAAACGCATTTAATTTACCACAAAACCCCCCATACATCCGAAGCGTTTTCTCTGAAACATGACCGTTGAAAAGTGAATCTAATTTTTTTTTTTTAACGTTTCATTGGTTGAGCGCAGTGGAATAGAATGCATCGAGTATCGTTAGAACATTCCCGAAAGCTTGGTTAAATCGCAAGAAATCTATTTGGGGTAGGTATAAAGAGTTCACAATTTTTCTATCGCAGCTTTCGTCATTAGCGAATATTTCTCTTCGTTTTCAAGGTATTGATAGCAGCATAGCGGTTGAATGATGACATTGGTGAAATCATTTCGGATTTTTTCTTTTTCAATTTACATACACCGATATTTCACTTCGATACAGAAAATTCAATTTAATAACGGTGGACAATATAATGCTACATTTATGATATGATTACTGTACATAACATTTTCTGACCCATTACAGTAGAAAGGCACAAAGTAAACTGAAACCCTTTAAACCAATTCACAATTTAAGATAGAGAAACGTATCTACTCTCAGGTATTAGAAAAACAATCGAAGTGGCTTTACAAACCTAAGAATATTCCCCGACAAGTCGGGGAAGGGTTTGCGCACTGTGCGCCCTCTTCAAGATGAATTCGCCTTTGGGTAGCGTAGGTTTAGAATTCACCCGTCATACGTAGGAGTATGAAAACCCTACAGGCCACACAGTGCAGCACGGTGAAAGACGGTGTCAACCGTTGACCGGTTCAGTCGACAGTTGACACTTTACCGCGCTCACCCACCGCCAGGGATGGTGCAGTCGGACAGCGTCATGGGTCTGCCGATTGGCCGTCTCCGAGGCCCTCCGCCCGGTGGTCCGCCACCACCGTCGTTTCCTCTACGCGTGTCACGGCTGTCCGAAGCCGATCCTTGATTGAAGTCGAGCATCGTTCGAAAGCTGGGGGAAAGTGTATGATCACATGAGAAACACATATGTGGCAGAAAGCGAAAACGCGTGAAGGTACGCTGTTCAACTTACAACATCAAAAGAAAATTGATGAAACCCCTCAGTAAGTCCTTGACGCGCTCGATGCTCCATGGCCGGGCTTCTTGAACCGTGCCGTCTGCAAACAAGAACAACAAACCAGCACAGATTGATTATATGAATCATTACACTGTTACTTAGCCGTTCGATACATACTCCTTGCAATGTACACCATTTTCAGGAAACGGCCCGAGGCGCTAACACTGTACGAACTGAAATTTCTATACCCTTCGGTTGCTTTTCTGGCAAGGTTGAACGAATAATGGAAAAATTACATCGCAGGACTGGATTGTCATGATGCCCATCCGTACACGTCATAGAATGAGTGACTATATTTATGCAGGCGAGTTCAAGAGTCCGTTTCGTTGTCGAAACAGAGCATGAGAAGTGTAGATTATTTTAAATAACATGGCACATATGAAAGTGTTTTAATCATTGCAGATGAGTCACTGAATTCGAATTCATGTAAGCATTCGCTAGCCTAGACCACATGGGATATACATTATTTCACAAAATCCAACAATTAACGGCGGGTTAAACATTTCAAACCGAACTCAGGCCTGGGTTACTTCCCAATGATCACAAATCGAGGACGGCAAAGTCACTGATAGCTCATCGATACTCTCATCGTATGTTATTATTTTCTTTTTTCGGCGACTTCTTATTGATAGGACGTCTGACAGCGCTGTAAGATGGATGCCGGTGCAATATGCCTTACATATGTGTTAGTACAGTTACCCGTCGCAACATATTCTTCCTACGCCTTATCCTACGCCGCCTCTTAATTATTGCTTATGATCTGATTTGATCGAGAAATATTTTCCACAAATGTTTGTCAGCAACTGATGACAATCATCCAACCTGGAATATGTGGAAGAATATGGCTCGACGGGTAACTGCACTAACATATATATGTCTAGTTGCTCTTCTAGCTTACAACGTTGTCAACCAGAATACCTCGATAGCTGTTCGATACTCTCATCGTATTTCCATTTTTGCGGGGATTGGGTTTATAGAGTTTATGGTGCAACTTTTGCAATGGTAAAGAGTTTTCAAAATAATCCTTCCGAAATGTGTTCCAATACTTGATAAAACTGAAGAAAAGTTCTATCAAGATTTAGTAGCAGTATTGAAGTATTAATACAAGCAAGCAATTAAAAAAGGAGGGCCGTTACACAAAATTGCTAAATCGTGAGCCTCTGTTAATGGTTTCACCTGTTATCGCATTTGAAAATTTAACAATTGTCACGATCCATGCCACATATGAGCTCAATAAATGCCTGTTCCTGCTGTGGCTTCTGTTTAAATCATTGGATTCCGAAAATGAATCTATTACTTTGCTTACATTTCGCTGCCTGGCTGCTCCTCGTGCCGTTCACCGTAGCATATAAGGACGACAAATATTGTCACATTTGCAAAAACCATGTTGCCTGTGGAGCAGCGGAGAACGTCCACGGTAAATGTTTAACGTACAGTGATGTGAACTTAACCATCCTCACCCACTACCAGCATCAGATCGTGGGGCATGTGAACCATCTGCGTGAAAAGTTCGCCCTAGGGCACGTGAACGGATTTCACGAGCTGTACGGCCCGATGCATACAGTCACCTGGGATCCAGAAATGGCCGATTTGTGTCGCTTCAATCTCAATGCTTGCGAATTTGCCCACGACAAGTGTCGCGGCACGCCGCACTATCCGTACAGTGGTCAAACACTTGGCAAGCTGACCAAGTGCGTCCCTTTGAAAAACACCGAACAGCTCAAGGTAAACGTGCTGCATAACGTGATTTTGCACCTGATCGATCGCTGGTTTGCAGAGCATGAAGTAACGAAACCATCGGATGTTAAATACTACTCTCGTCATTCATCGTAAGTATATTTCCTTCCATAAATGTCTATCAAAATGTATAACTAAAGGACCTATGCTTATTTCAGCGAACGAAAGTTTAAGATTGGGCATTTCCTGCAGCTCGTCAACTGCAGCGTCTGCAAGCTAGGCTGTTCACTAATATCGTACCGAGAGTACCGAAAGCACGATGTGTGCGATACGTATATCCTGTGCTGCAACTACTCCTACATCAACGTCATCAACCGGCCAATTTGTGAAGTCAACCGATACCCAGACGTTTGCGAGAAGGACAAGAAATTTCACGGCCTCTGCCAGCACTGCCCGGCGTAGGGGCGTCGAATTAAATTATGCTCGTGTGCCGCGTGCGTTAAACGTAGGCAGGGATAGCTTTTACTAGATCATTTTCCTCCACGTTGCATAGGCTCAGAAAGGCTGCATTGCTTCCAGTGGTGCAACGGCTACTTGTTTCGCCCTTCATATACACCGGCTGGCCGACGATGCTCGTGATTGCGTAATTGCAGGCGTACAGTACAACTTTAAACACAAAATCGTCCTTCTTTTTGGGATAGATGACGATACCACACCCGACGGCCGTCGTCCGGTCGGAGATCATCTGCGTGTAGTGTCCAATAGTGGCACTGAAAGAATAATCAATAGTCAGAATTATGACCAGAAAGATCGTTTAAAATTAAATCCTCTTTTGTCACAACCAAAGAGTGTTTATACCTAAAAACTGGACACTTACTTGTATTCCGTGGTGTATTTATCCAGCACCTCCTGCGTTGTGTCCAAGTACTCGTTGTACCAAAGTGCGGTCAAGTTGCGAACGATTTCCAAAATGTCCGTCTCAAGGTAATAAGAGCCGGTGGCCAGATTTTGCCCGGCATGCAGGAACCTCGCCGTGCTGCGGCACTCGTCGTGCTCGAACTTACAACTGCGAACATTTATCTCCGCTAAATTCGCCAGCTCATCATCCCAAACCTTCAAGGACGTTGAAACACGTTAGCCAACTGATAAGTGCCCGCTGACCGTATGATGATGCACGTTTTCCCACTCACCAGTGTCGGCATCCTGGAGGCCGGTGCGAACTCTGCTTCCCGTTCTGCGCCACTCGCTAGCCGGTCCCGTACCTCGTTGTGTAGATCGAGAATTAATTTGCGCAGCTCCGCGTCGGTCCTCAGTATCATTCGCCCCGGCGGGCATGCGTCTGCGAAGGAGCCGTTGAACCCACAGGCGACGTGCTTCTTGGCTACCAGATCGCCGAATCGGTTATAGCGCAGGCAAAGCTGCGGTTTGCAGTAGATGTCGTAGGGATTTGCATCCGCCCGTTCCTGGCCGTCAGTGCCTTTTGACGTATCTGCAGGACTGTCGGTTGCCCAGACCGGCTCGGTCGTCGTCGCCTCAAACACAGACACCGTAGGTGTGTTCTCTGCAAACAAGGCCTGCGTGCCGGCCGCTTGGAGCTCCTCATCGTCCACAATTGTAGTTTGCCACGCTTCGAAGTCGTTGGCTGTACACTTCACCAGAGTCCAGTGCATGCAGTGCGCAAATACAATAGCCCCAAAGAAAAGGTTCTTCATGGCTGCAAGTAGATTCGATATTCAGTGTAAACCAAATAGTATTAAAATTTTTAAACTTATTTCATTGCAACCGATAAACAGCCTGAACGCGACGAACCGGATAATTGCATTTGATTTGAATTAGCATGATCCCTGGAATGGCCCCTTCAACGACGATTTTGGAGGTGCATGTCTCACTATCATCAAACAATAATAATAAGTAATCCATGCATAGATTTTGTTTTTTTCTTTAATTGGGACCTTTTTTTCACAATGCTTCTGCAGGGAGTTGATGTGCTAATTACCAAGGGCGAATGGAATTACCTGCGAGTCTAAAGACTCTTGAAAAGTAACTGTCCGGAAAGAACCGGAAGAACTTAGGCTCACGATATTCTACAAACTACAGCGGTCGAACTTATCGATGTAAAAAGAAGCGATCACTTCCACCGCACAGATTGGCGCAACGAAAGCTGCGAAAGTCTATTCTCACCTAACTTTTTTTTTTCGCTGTCTCTCTGATCGCTTGTAGTGTAGAGTGGTACTTAAACGTGAATTGCTAACTGCGCTGCCAATATCTGCTGAATAAGCACCCTGAATTCAATTAGCAGGGTCTCTATTCTCGCACGAAATCTGCTCTGCGCAATTAAAGCAGCCACCGGTCGATAAGCAACTAATATGTTTATGCGCCGCGTTAGATGTTCTTATATACTGACTCGGTACCCGGTAAGTTGCTCCTTTTCAATTTCGATTCCCTAACAGGTCTCGAGGCATGATTGCGCTTAAGTTGTAGAACGGAAGAGTTCTCCCACCGGCTTGATGACAAGCACTTCCTCTCACAGCATCCAACCGCTAACATGTTTTTTTTTATCCTACCCCACCAGCAGAGGGGATAGATACAATCACAAGTACAAACCAGTCATTTATCTATGCAGTTAACATCCTAGCAGTACCTTGTTATTGTTATTGATATTTTTTTCCTATCAACATTTGCAATGTACTCACCGGGGAATCTTCACGAATTGTTCCTCACATAATCATCCGTTTTCAATAAGAGGTCGCATCATTAGGCTCGGGGCAAAACAAATTGAAACGCTCTGCAGGCTGGCTACAGATTATCTACACGTGAGCCAAACTGGTCAAATGATACCGGGAGGAACATAACGTTTCCGATTACACCTCCTCGGAGCGGGGCGAGAACGGGATACTGCCCACCTACGGTACATAAATCAAAGGGTAAGCAATTGCAAGCACGTGGTAATCGCGCAAGGTTGGGTTGTAGGTCAAAGTTTACGTTATTGTCTATTATATGGCGATGGGCTAGCGGGCTGGCTGCAATCTGGGTGGAAGACTCCAGGCCAACCGCGATTTCAGCTGCACGAAAGCAATAAAAGCAATGCATATGCAAAGGTCGCAAGATCAATGCAAATCCATGCAGCAGCACGTAGCACGAAATATATTGAGCGTTTTCCATTTTGTTCGATACGTACCCCTAGGTTTCGTTCAGAAAGGGATTCGTTCCCTTCTAGAGTAATGTTTTCTTGGCGATATGCATGACGAGCTTGCCAATTTCGCCATCTAATACCGATTATTTGGTTCACTGTTCTTCGAGAATTCAACGTGCAATTAAATGTTGTGATCGAAATAACGTTTTTTTTTTCTTAAAATACTATTTTAGCTAAAATCAAAACAACCATACCGGATACGGAGAAAAGCGAGTGGCAAAGATTACGGCGTAAAATAAACTCGCCAATAGAGAAAACATACCTATCGCGGTGCGTTTGAATGGATCCGGCTGGGCCCCATTTCGCGAATTCGAGAATGTCGCGACGCTGACGATCGGCAGCAGCAAAACTGGCAACACTGCTCCTTCCGTGTGCGTGCGACATCCGTCAAACGCATGCTGCGGCTGATTCATAACGCGTCTAGAGTTGGTACTGTGTGGATGTACGTACCCTTACGCTGAAGCATTTCACCGTCAACGTTCAAGTTAGCACGGAAAGTGTTCTTCTCTCCGTTTCCCCCCTGTGTTTTGTGAATCACGTTTTCGTTAAAGTGTGATGTTCGTGTCCTGCACGACCGACGTGTAACTATCGAACAACCCGTTTGTTTCACCGGAGTGGTGAGTAGTCCCTGTTTTTTTTGTTTTTTTAGCCTACATGAGCAAGTTGGCGGATCTTTGGCCCGCATACTTTTACACTTACGCTGGCCGCCCGTTCCATTGGCGAAGGCGAAACAGAAATTCGCACAGTTTGCCCCCTTGGCTGCCCAGCAAATCGGTTCATCTCGACGCGACGGGATACTTTACAGGCATTCGCTCAGGGTTGAGGCGGTGTGCGTGCGAGGAAAAATGCAACCCAAAAGGGAGATACACTGCAGCTAGGCGCTGCCCATAGCACGTCTCCGTACCGTGGACAAACGGGGTCCATGGCCATGCCGCGCTGCGGTGTTTTTGGAACGACGATCAAACCAGCGACCGAAAAAAAAAGGCTGGCGAAATTATTACAGACGAATCCGAAACAGTTGTGTGCTCCGAGTGCCGAGTGCAATTGTACAGTAGCAGCAGCAGCTGCCTTCAACCTCCACTGTCATTGCGCTGGGGCGAAGGTTTATGGCTGCTGCTTTGTTCCGTGCGACCGTTGACATCTCTGCTGCATTTGTCAAAGCTTGCGTATTCGTCATCCTTCGCGGGCGCTTCTTCTATCAATTTGACTATCAAATTCGCTCCAGCGCTCGATCCGAAACAAGTCTGTGCACGCTCGTCCCTGCGAAGGTAGGCCGTGCATTATTTTCTTTTTTTTTTGTGTGTATGTGTGTGCACCCCCTTCTCCTTCTCGAAAAGGGAGCGTTACGTTAACTCGCGTGTGTTTTCTGCCCGATTTGTCGGTGGCCACCCGCAGCGCAGCGTAGAGCAACCCAGTGAATTCCATGCAGTGTGATGGCCGTGGGGATGATGAAATAGGATGCGAAAAATGCCGTTGCCGTCCGCCTCCGCGGGCTTGCATTACCAATTCCTTCCCCGACAACTGCGCATCGAAGTGATAAAATAACGCGAATTGCCTGTGCATGCAGGAGGGAGTCGAAGTGTCAAATGTACGGCGGAATGTATCGGAACGATAACACAATATACGTGCAAGCTGGCAAGACATTCCAGAGCCGTTAACTCACGCGTGCAAGTTATGCGTTCCTGCTTGTGCGGGGATCGTTTTGTTCTTGTCCGAACAGGATCGTTCATGTTTCAACCCCCGGTATGGTTGGTGCAGTGTTAGGTACACGGGACTCTTCCGCCGGAATTCGCCACTTGCAATCAATACACATCTAGTAAGATCAACTTATCAATCGCGCTGACGCTGCTGCTCGTCAAGCAACGACCCAACGGACACAAATCGAGGACGGCAAAAGTCTTCGATAGCTCATCGATTCTCTCGTCGTATTTCTACTTTTCTCGGCGCCTGCTGGTTGACAGGACGTCTGACAGCGCTGTAAGATGGATGCCGGTGCAAGGCATATATGTGTTAGTCCGATTACCCGTCGCAACAACATTTGATCGAGAAATACTTTCCACAAATGTTTGTCAGCAACTGATGGCCATCTTCAAAGCTGGTGGTGGGTTGTGGAAGAATATGACTGCACTAACACGTATATTTCTAGCTGTTCTTTTAGCTTACAGTTGTCAAACGGCCTGTCAAACGGAAAACTTCGATAGCTGATCGATACTCTCCTCGTATTTCAGTCCGCCATTACACAGAGCGCAACAAATCTGCAACAGCTTTCGGCAACATCAAATTTGACGGCAGAATGTTGCTCAACTGTGGCATTTGGCGGTTGCAGCTGTTACCCATTTCATTCGGAAAACAAGCGGCCACAAATTTGAAAATCCAACAAGCCGGGAGCGTGTTTTGGATTGTATTCTTTCTATGAGAAGATTTTTTAACGTTTTTAGCAAAAATCAATGCACTATGCTTGAATCTGTAGTTTGCTTTCTTTTTTCACGGAATGAAAATAATTTTTAAAGTGCACCGCAAAATGTAGGTAAGCAGAAATAACTGAACAACAAGCTCATAGCCATTGCATACTGATTAAAGTTGTTAGAAACAACACTAACACTTTCGTTTTTCACCGAATGAAAACAATTCTAAACTGCCAGATCAAAATGCCGGTTAGCTGCAACAACTTCAACAGATTTCGACCCCCATTTAACAGCGAATTTGATGTTGCAGAAAAGCTGTTGCAGCTTTGTTGCGGTCTGTTTCATGGCGGCCTTAAATTTTACGGGGATTGGGGATCCTCCTAGCAGACCAAAGAATCAACTTTTTGTTTTTTAATCTTACGCCTTCTCTGCGTGAATCGCATGTGGATACATGCAAATCTATGCTTTGTATTCATTATGGCGGCAGTGCAGTTTAATTTAGCGATCGACTTTAGTTCAACGAAATTGAATTAATTAGACATTCAACAGGTCAATCAAATTCATGCCTATCGAATAGTCTACTCATCTAAATTATTTTCTCTCTCATTTTATCACGTAAACATTTGTGAAAACGGACCAGCAGGCAACAGGCGGACCAGACACTTCTCTGGCCGGAAGCCGCCGATTGTCTGCATTTGCGGCGGTGCAAAGCCCAACCAGATTTACGTTCTGACCGACGCACGCACGCACCATCCAGTAGCTCCTAGATTCCGGTCGAACATCTCGTCCGAAATGGAAGCGAACAAAACGACGTCGGGCGGTGACGGGCAGCGGCAGCCCGAACCGCCGTGCACCGTTATTCCGCCACCGCTGGACAACGCCACCGCCGCCCTGATTGTCTGCAGGTTCTACCAGCTCGGCCGCTGCCGACGGGGCACGTCCTGCCGCTTCATCCATTCGACCGACGGCGAGGGTTCGGCTAAGGCGGCGCTGCAGGACGGGGTCGCTGGCACCACCAGAAACAAATCGGAAGCGAACAGCGGCGGCGCCCCGGCCACATCCACCAAGGCACTGGCGGCCACCCGCTTGGATCCGTCGAAGTGGATCAATGCCCCCGAGTTTGTCCCAAAGGCGCGTTCGTTGGAGGACGAGAACGAGGAGGCACCAAACGTGCAGGAACCGGACGATGGGGGCGGTGCGCGCGGTTTGTCGTACGCCAGCATCGTCAAGGCGAACAATAACAACAATGGCACCAGTGAGCGGCGCAACAGGTCAAGTATTACTATCGCTGCCCTGTGCCCCTACTACGAAGAGCACGGCCAATGCGCTCTCCCGGACTGCACCAACAAGCACGGCCAGTTGTGCGACCTGTGCCGGCGTTACAGCCTGCATCCGGACGATGCCGAGCAGCGGAAGAAGCACACGGCCGCGTGCATCCAGCAGCACGAGGTGGCCATGGAGCACTCGTTCGCCGTGCAGCGCTCGTTCGACAAAACCTGCGGCATCTGCCTGGAGGTGATCCTGGAGAAGAGGGCGCGCGAGCGACGCTTCGGTATTCTGCCCAACTGCAAGCATATCTTTTGCTTGAGCTGCATTCGCACCTGGCGCAATTCGAACAACTTTGAAAACAAAATCAAAAGGTTTGTATGGCACTTCATGTTACAAGTTCTCAAACTCACCTTGTTAATCACTCTCTACCTCTCGTTGTTTTCTCTTTGTTTTATTTGTTTGTTTCATTTTCCCGCAGAGGATGCCCGACCTGTCGCATTGCTTCGGATTTCGTTTGCCCCAGCTACGTTTGGATCGAAAGCGACGAAGAGAAGAAGAAGCTTATCGATGACTACAAACTGGCCTGCAACGCTACCGACTGCATGCATTTCAAGAAAGGGGCGGCGAAGTGCCCTTTCGGCAATAAATGCTTCTATCGGCACGCGCTTGCGACGGGCGAGCTGATCGATGTCGGTGCTCCACCGCAGCGCCGCGAACGACCTCGCCGCCGATCTTCTCATGGGTTCCGCCTGGAGGTACCGCTTTCAATAGCCGATTCCACCGAATGTAGTAACAAACGATATTCTTTCATTTTTTTTTTTTTTTTGGATACGTGCTGCCAACCACTCCACTCCTCCACATAGGAGTTTTTCGATCAGTTCATTGGGCCGCGCGATATATTCCTGGACGAGCACGTTGTCACTTTTCTAACGGATGACGACGACTCCGATTTCGACGATTTCGACCAGTACGATGTGGAGATGAACTACGTCTTTCGCGATGAACTACCTTCTTTCGAATCGTTAGACTCCGACGATGAACTACTGTTAAGCTATTTTGACATCTAAGTTACTACACACACACACACACACTCACACTCCAGACACACACACACACACACACACACACACACACACACACACACACACACACACACACACACACACACACACACACACATGCATATATGCAAGCGCAATTGAGAATTCGAAAGAAGGGTCCGCTAAACATAACGCCAGGAACAGAACTAGCGCGAAACGTTTGTCATTCACACGAAAGCACCGGCCTTAAAGAAAGTGTTTTTTTTTTTCGTAGAACTGCCAACAAATGTGTGTCCCATTTAATGTGCCGGCCAGCAGTAGGGATTAAACTAAACCAACCAAACTATCTTTTTCCAAGGTGTATAGATCTCAGAGATACAACACAAATCGAGAGAAACAGAATGGGCAATACGAGCGGAGGTCGTAGCCTGACGAAAAACCCCAATTATAAGAGGCCGTACTACGTACCACTTCGCACATCATGCTTAGAAAAAGTTGATGAGCCTTCGTTTCCTTCGTTTTACTCTAAATTCGTATGAACTTTCTACCTCAAGCAAACAATTTTTGTTTTTGTCACACTATACTATGCCCTTTATTAACCCTTTTCGCGCATGGCATTTGCTAAATTTATCTTATAAAACATTAAACGGAATCATATGTTTCTGGGCATTCTCGTTCTCCACAATGCCCGATTTTCGCTGGAACTAAGTCAAAGGTACTACTACTTATGGGAATAGAAAGCCACATGCGCGGAAACATAAGATAAATGTTTGATTTAACATTTATTTCCAATTCATTCATTTGATGTTGATCATAGATTAGTATAGCATAAGGATAAACTTTTGTTTTGTATTGCATTCTTGGGCATGTTTAGGTCGCAGTTTTGTTTTTCTGTTGCATTCTACTTTCGGAGAAGTGGCATAGAAAGGCTCACTTTATTCATTTATTTCATATTCTATCAGTATGGCTCCTTTACGATGAATCGTTTCCACTTGCAACGCTTAGCAAGATGGTCATGCATGCCTGCGTTTCCGTCTAAATAGATTGTCCATGCCTACTCATATGGACTAACAGAAGAGCGATGCGACAGCACGCCCACAGATTCGTTGCATGAAAATAAGCCGAAATCCTTTCGTTGTTCAAGCACAGTCGTACCTAGCTGGCTGGTTATCCGCATGCCGACATAATTAACGAAAAACAGCAAAACATTGCTACCATCTGCGAAATAATATAACACATAAGAACATCCACCACTGGCATGGAAAACGGAAGCGTCGAAGCAAACAGTAGCGTAGCTTTGCGAATGGAAAAGATTGGAAAGGATGCACATTACAAACACGACCGAAGTATGTCGTAGGTAGATATACGACGAGCGAATCAAATCTCCCAGCAAATTGCTCAAACCGAACCGTAATGTCGCCATGATCGGCATGAAACTGATGTTGAAAACTGATGCTCGCGTGTTGGCCTGTTTTAGGGACTCACATCATTAAACTCGCACAGCATAGGGCAGGGAGGAGCGAAAGAGTGCAGAAAAATCAAACAAAGATTGCCTAAGCCCCCTACTCGTTACTAGATAGAAATCTCTCGCCACTGACAGCACAGACATTGCAGGACGTTTGGGAAGGGCCAAGGCCAGTTCAGGTACCCGATAGGAACGCTGAGACATTCCGACAAAGCCAAACAAACCGTCAAAGCCATGCAGTCCTCCGCACTCCGACGCTTGACTCTGTTCAAGCGTCCCGCCATGCCTGCGAGCGTCCTTATAGATTAGTTCGTATTTAGAAGAATACTCGTGCACATCTTTGTGAAATCCTCAGTGCTCGTATGTATGTGTGTGTGCGCGTAGATGTGAGTCAAAAGAAAAACAAAGGAAGCGAGAGAGAGAGAGAGGGAAAGCAAGAAGGACGAAAAAATAAGTAGGGAGCAGAAGGATACGGTAGGATGGATGCCTTAAAGTTTGCGTTAGAATGTAAAATGAGCAATTAAAAATAATCGAAATCGTATCGAATAAGAAAGGATGAGACGGAGCATCACTTTACTGAATAATCTTACATGCGATATGCCCGGGCTTTTTCCCAAGACACAAGTCAGTGCGCCCTCCCAGCAGTTGGATTTACAGGTTTTTTCTATCGAAAGAGCAAGCATAAACGCACTGAGCAAAACTGCAAACTTGGGCTACCTAAGTTGAAACCTTGCACAAGCCATGTGTGAACCCATCACGCCAATTGTGAGCCTCGTTAGCAGAACCAGTACCTCGATCACCAGAAACGTGAACTTGATTAGCATAAGTCAGATTGGAGTTTGTTTTGGTTTTCATAGATGCAAATTGTGTGCACATACATTTACTACAATGCTACAATACATACATAATTTGCTTCCATGAAAACCAAAACAAACCGGCATCCAATCTGACTTATGCTAATCAAGTTTACGTTTCTGGTGATCGAGGTACTGGTTCTGCTAACGAAGCTCACAATTGGCGTGATGGGTTCACACATGGGCTGTGCAGGTTTCAACTTAGGTAGCCCAAGTTTGCAGTTTTGCTCAGTGCGTTTATGCTTGCTCTATCCATAGAAAAAAACCTGTAATGAAAAAGGGACAAATTAAACCAAAAACAAAAAAGAAAGTGAATTAAAAAGCAACTCGGTAAGATCGGCTTAAGTCCTCTTTTTGGAGTCAAAACTACAACAAGCAAACACATCTCATAAGCTATACACCCAACGCAAGGTCCTTCGCACGGGCCGTACCTTCGGTGATTAGACTTGGTGTAAAACTATACTTTCGATCTCTGGGACAGTTATGTTAATAACTTTACCTTTTTTTTGCCATTGCATACACCGGCCGCGCCCACCACGCGGCGAACGGATTGCACACTTCCTATTCCACAAAAGCGTTCGACTGCATTTTGCCTATGGATTAGGGTTCTTACGACCCGTCACGGCCGCATGCTTCAGTATCAGTCTCGGGACGTTATTATTATTATTTGTTTTTTTTATTTTTTTGTTACTTGCACTGTATTTGGGTTTCAGCCATCAGTGCCCAGCAGAAGAAAAAATGAATGTCCTACAACAGTAAGCCATTATCTAATTGGGCGCAACGGCCGTGCGAGGAAGCTGAAAACTACAACCAGGAAAAAGCAAATCCTTATGTTGGTGCACACGAGTTAGAAGGTCGTGTTTTATAAATTGTCCTCCGACAGTTTGCCAGATATTCATAAAACTTTAATCACTTTTGTTAAAAACGTAATAATACTAAACTAATACGTATCTGAGTATATATTTGTCTATTTACACACACCCAGAGTACGGTTAGATGTAATAAAAAAAATTATAATAATTCGGAAAAGACACACATATGGGGGCGGAATGGATGGCAAACCCGGCAAAATCGGCAACTAGGGAACTGGACAGGTACAGCGGAAACCCACCAGGAACTGGCCACGAAGAATAGGTTTACGAGGAGATCGAAAGCGGAGATGTACCGACTCACTTTATTGAGCGCGCTCCATAGGTCGTATGCTGTCTGTGATGTCCTGAACCTTTGAACTTACTTACCGGAAGCTTATATTGCTAGCAACTTATGCACTAGAACGCCACGCAATCCCAGCAGCACGTTGGCTTCTTCCTGCTACCAGTACAAAAGAGCGCCCGATTACATCTCACCGCATTGGTTTACGTAATATGAAGGCAAGCAAAGTGTCCTTTTCTGTTACTCAAGTCAACGTCCGAGCAGGTGTACTAACAAACAGTTGAATTTGCATAAAATGTCTGTGTTATTTATTTAATTATATTTTTTTTCCAGAACTGCTAGCAGGCAACCCTTGCACGAACAAAAATTTACTAGAAACATTACATTCTCGACTTTACTCTTAGAGCCAGGGGCATTCAATATGTCGTAACGCCGAAGCACAGCAAAGCGCTTTTGAAAGAGAAAGTTTACTTGGCCAGGGCCCACCACCGGGTTATCTTTGTGTAAGAAGTTTTGAGTGGGTTAGGTAACACGGCAGCCCTGTCTGGCATCCGGTGCGTCGCGCCCTGCGTCCACGCACTTGGTTGGTTTCTCATGCCGGACTACTGGACCCGATTCGGCAGCCTGGTGGCGCAAGGCGAACAGTTCAAGCTCTCTCGACCGGATTTTGGGAAGAAACCTGTTGGCCCCTGTTCGCTCGACCATTTAATCCCGGCTATAGATGCATGATGTAACAGGAATGTTTAACATGAAGGTTTTTCATTCGTTCCCCCTTTTATTTTAGTGGTTACTGTACTGAGACTATCGCATTTTTATGGGCGCTCTCAGAACGCTCAATAAAGTGGGTAATGGTATTTTAAACGTAAGTCGCGTTCATAGAAAAAGACACCCGCAAAGAAAAACAATCTGACGAACAATGGCAGTTGGCGTTTCGAAGACGCTGTGCGCTGCAGATGCATGCGCTAAACTAACTAACGTATTGGTACCAGTCTTTCAGGCGAGAGATCTTTTTTAACACTACGACTTGGTTGCCTAAAGCAGGCCCGTCTCTGTGTGTGTCCACGCCAAGCGAGTACAGTAATACAACGATCGCGCAAGTTGCTCATTCTAATATCAAGACTAACTACTATCTAAACCACAAACCAACCATCCAGAATTGGCAGAACGAAAGGCTTAGCGACTGGCCCTCCAAACTGAGCAAAAACAGAAAAACAAATCAAATTTACTTATTAACAAAACCATACAACGGCCAACGGAACCCGCGTTCCCTTTTTTTGTTGTTTAAGGCGGAAGTGCAGGACATTTCTCGAGACACGTTAGCGGGAGGCACCGGAAAAACGAAACATTTATTACGCTTAAACCCACGAGTGCGACTGCGGTCACGAAAAAACGAACACCTGGACCGAGAGCGAGCAAACAAGTAACAGAAATAACAAAACAGCGATGATTAAGTTAGAGAGAAACAATGAGTATAGAGGATAAACACAAATAAACCTATATATGAAACAGTGTTAAAATCATTGGAATTTGATTTTCAAATATCACCGCAAGGGCTACACATATCCGGGAATGTGTATTGTGGGAGGACGGCTGCGTCCGTTGGCAAACCAATCGGTTTCCTAGCACTTGCTTCCTTCCAGCTTCTATTCTTCTTCTTTCTGAGCTTCACCAGAGGATGTGCGATGTGCTGCCCAAAATATATTACAAGCAGCCCTCTCTTTACCAGACGCGTACCATTCGATAATGGTTTCGTCTCAGCATATAAGCAACATTGCCCACATATGTTACAAAATGGAAACCTTGTTATAACAGACTTGTCAAATGCTCTGTGACTTGTTTTGGTTTACGGCTTTTTTCAGGTTTTCCATGATTAGGTATTTAAACTACCCCGCGGTACGAAGTTGCATTCTTTTTGTAACGTTGCACCTGCAAGTGCCCCTGCTACAATCCTGCAAGACTGAATTTTGCTCTGAAATTTTCTAGAGATGCAGGATGTTTGGGTTACCGTGAGCGGCTGCGTGAATGAACGCCCTCCTCAAAATGAACCCCCCTACTGCTTTTCCCCTGTACCCCGGGATACCCAATGCCCGGGGTAGAAATGTCAGCTCGAAATGAAACCAAACTCAAGCAATTCCTATAATATTTTTCACACTTATTTATCTATATTTAAACTTTCAATACAATTTACACATATTATACGGCTTCATGTGCCCTGGAACGGCAAACAGGACAGCTCACGAAACCTTCAAGCGACGGCTTAGTTCGCTTCTGGTTGTTCAGTGTTGGCGTTCTTTTCGATAGCTGTTCTTCGCAAACTTATCGTTTTGCAATATATTTCAGAAAAAAACGATGCATAAACACTTTTTATACAGAAATTCACACCTGAAATCCGCTTTTACATCCAAAATAATCCACTTTACTCGGTGCACGATTACAGCACTTCGAACAAAACTACATCACTGCGCAGGCTACTAGGATGAAAACAGATCTGTTTTTTGACAAACAAGCCGAGCGAGCTTGCTCTGTAGCGCGACGGGATGAGTTTGTAGAGTTGAGGGGTAAAAATCATAGTGGAAACAGGGAGAGGATGGTGGATTTTGAGTGTCGAGAGTGATTTTGTACCGCGGGGTATATTACACTTTTCAAGCATTTAATTAGACCATTGAGCTTGAGAGGAGGTGAAAAATGGAGGAAAAAGTTATTGCTCTGCTCTCTTCACTCTCATTCCGTTCTCTTTTCTCCCCTCTCTCTCACTCTCTCTCTTTCTCTCTCTCTCTCTCTCTCTCTCTCTCCCTATCTCTCTTTCTCTCTACCAAGCTTTCTTTGGGATATGAGATGACTGCTTTGCAGCGAAACAAGTTTGAAAATGAACAGTGATATTTTGAATTTTTCATTTCCCTATCAAAACAGCTACAGTTGAGAATGAACTAGACAGTGTAAACGTTACGAGGAGTTGAATTTTGGAATGTACGCTGCCTTTGACAGAAGTTGCAACATATGTCAGATCAGTTCAGCGAGTTGTCGTTTTTCGTGAAAATTGTGTTATTAAAAAAGAAAGCATTAGCGATCAAATTAGCAGTAACCTAGTATTTTGTGTGATTAGGTAATGGGTGGTATCGATAATACTTATTGGAAACCTCGCCGTACGAAGGGTACAGTTATACATACAACTAGAAACAAGTTCGCCTGGGTTGTCATAGCAGCCGGTACGGCATTCTTCGCAACTTTTTAGTATGTATTAGAAGCGCTTGTTTTCCCTTTCACTAGAACATGTGTTTACGTGTTTTTTCTTTCCTGTAGCTCGGTTGTGAGCTACATCGGTGGTGACGATCTGAAACAGCGTCTGAAAAAGGATTTCTTCGAAAAAACTGAAGAGGAGGTGGATCGAAGAAATTTGATGCGATTCAGTTTGATTGCTCCAAAGCGCGGGGACACCATCCGGAAGCTGCTAGAAGAGGAAAAGGAGGATCAGGCGAGAAAGTAACTATGAGTGAGCGATTAAAGTATGCCAAATTGAGGCTCATCAGTCCGGCTGATCGTGCTGCTGCTCCACTAGATGTTAAGGTGGATCAGAAAGGCTCTGACAATGTTGATACGGGGTAATACTTATAGATCGCACGAGGGCGATCCTCACTGTAGATTAGACTAACTAGTCAATAAAGTATATGTTGACACGCTTAACAGTAGTCTTTTCTGTTCTTTTTCCCATTATAGCGAGAATATCAAGAGTAGTTGCAAAAAGTCCAAGTTCTTTACAACCGAAAGCTCCAGTCAGAACACATTTATAGAGATTGATGATGAGCAATCAGACGACCATAACAAAGAATCAAACGATCCTTATTCGCGGAGAAGAAGCGTATCAGATCATGAGGTGTGTTCTGTTGATGGGCCAAAGATGCCAAAACTTCGGAAAAAAATATCAAAGGAAAGTGGTGTGATTAGTCATTTTCTAAACCCACACAATCCTGAAAATGATGATTTTGAAGAGAAAAGACACAGAGCTGTTTCTCAACCTAAGCAAAAGAAAGTTAAGCGAGCTGTAAAAAAAACTAATAAGCCGAAGAATCAGTCTGACATTCGAAATCTATTTAAGAAATACAAAAGTGATTACGATGTGCTCCATAAACTAATTGAAAGCCACAGCGTCTCCGAGCAAATCGATCCAGAACAATTACAAATGGCCTTGGCAATGTCACGGTCGCTGGTTGACCTGAAATGCAGTTCAAGCACATCATCCAGTACGGAAATACTCACGAGCTCCGGAAGCTGTTCAATTACAGCAGAAGAACGTCGAATAGTTGGTATTCGCACTACCTTGGAGCAATTTGGGTTCAGATGCAAAAACAGCTTCACAGACTATGATCTAAATGTGATTTTTGGAGCGGGATGCAAGAATGTAAAAAAAATCAAGCATACACGGGCAACGAATCTGCAACGCAGGACAATAAAAGAATTGGCCGATTTCATTGACAAACAAACCAGTACAATTTTTCCAGTGGAAACGATTACACTTGGCAGTAGAAGTAATGTACTTTATCCGTCAGTAAATTTGCAGTCCAACTTAAGTAATTTATTTTGGATGGCACAAACTGAGCAGACAAGCAACAATTTGTTTTTCAAGTACTATGTACCGGAACTTCTGGAAGTGAATCCTGCACCTGCCGGTTGTCTTTTGAAGGATTGGAGCAAAATACCTGGTCGAGAAAAAACACCTGAACGAAACAGTTGTGCAAAAATAACCGATCTGAATTCGTCCTTTGCTCAAGGCTGTACATTGAACAGATGTGCACGGTCAACATCTCCAGATCTGTTTGACGAATTTGAGGATGAGTTTTCGAATGCAAATCTTTGTCGTAATGGTACTGGTACAATCAATCAATTCGAACGCATACGAAAGGACAAAGTTTCTGAAAACGAAGATGCACTTTTTGCGCCGAGCGAAGAGCCGAATAGTGAGGAAACATTAGCCGAGAACAGTTCGGTCCCAAATACGCAAATAGGCGAATCAGCTGCTGCTATTCGAAAGGAACTGCAAATGAAGCAAGAGAGTAATCGCATACTTTGCAAAGGCTCAGATCTCGTTGAAAAATTGAATGAAAGTGAAGTGGAACATTGTACGAACACAAGGATGAAGGAAGCCACCGTCTTAAATCGTTCTTCTGTTGGTCATGAGGATGACAAGAGCTCAGAGTTAGATTCACCTAGTGCCGAGGTGTCCGCTTTACATAGCAGCGCGGAAAATATGTTTGATGAAACCGAAATTGTGCCCATAGTCAGTTTTGAAGTTAATTCGAGCGAAGAAGGTAACATTGCGGTTTTGCTACCATAGCTAACGGAAAATAAACTGGTTTTGACAATACCTTCTACATACAACATTTATTTTTCTATTTCTTGTCTAGAGCAAACACACAGGGAGCAGTGTTTCAAGCCGGATATGTCAGAACAACCTTTCAACGGATGCATTAGTAAAGCTATTGCAGAACCTCCGAAGGATACAACTACTAAGGTGAATGCAGGGCTTTGTGGTTTACAACCACTGGAAGATGAGAAAGAGCTTTCGTTTAATCGCATTGCCGTAAAAGCAAGAATCAATGAAGTTTTGCAAAATAGCGCACATACGGTGGAGACAGTTGATCTTGTGGATTGCACAGCTTCCGAAACAGAAGAAGATGTAGATGTTAAAGAAGGAAAATCAAACGATAACAGTCCCGAAATCTCATGCCGGAGAGTTATAAACGAAACGAAAGATGATGTTCTTTATATTTCAGACGATGAAGTAAACTACTCTATTCGTGAACTTTCACGGCTTCCGGTTGATGCCGAAGATGATTTAAACGGGACAGAAATCTATGATTGTCTTGAACCTCGAACTCACGGTAAAGAAGAAGAAAATGAAGTCTCTGTACTATCCTATAATCATCAAAGTATGAATATCGGAAGGTCGTTGGTCACGTCTGCTGAGAGTATGTCTCCCTATAAGAATGAAAGTGAATCCGGTGCTGGCAAATCTCCAGTAAATTGCGCCGAAAGTACGTTTGCTTATTTAGAAAGTTTGACAAAACAGTACGATTTACCGCCATTACAATTAAGGCAAACTGGTGATATTGGCTTCGTAAATTCGAGCATTCTTGAATATACCAAGCAAGACTCACCAACGCCAAGAACTCAGAGGTCCGTCGATCAATTCGAACCGGAAAAAAATAATTTTGCATCTTCAACATCGGACGGTGGTCCTAACAAGTTAGAAAAATACAAAATTTCATCTCTTAAAGAAAACAATAGCGAAGCTGAAATGATCGCATCTAAAGAGCAAACGGACATTGAACGGACGACGTTGCACCAGCACTCATCATCAAAGTTGTGTAGCACAGCTAAATCTAGCTGCCAGTCAATTTCACCTAAGAAAGTATCAAACTGTGCAAACACGATGGCTTGTGATTCTGTGGCTCTAACATGCTCCGAAGAAGCAAAGGCGAAGCGGTTCGAGAGTATGTTTCATGAACTAAAGATAATAAGTCTTCCGAAAGCGTGTCCGGAGTATTTGGTCAGCGTGCAGCCTGTCGACTTTGGACCACCGTGTTTTGAACATATGACAGCATCGGAAATGGAACGTGAGCTATTTAAGTACGGTTTGAAAGACTTAAAACGTAGTAAAGCTATCAAGGTGCTGAATCATCTGTTCGAGAAAACACATATGTATGTAGATGTGCAAGAAATTGTTGAGCATAACATCGTAAATGTAAAAGACTGCAGGAACATCACCACGAAAGGCAGTAACACGCATCCTTCATTAAGTCCGTTTGCTACCACATCTTTACTATCAGAACATTATCGTCAGCATCGAATCTGTGCCTTCAAGTTAGATCCGAATACAGATGACTTATATCTCCCTTTAAAACCACGTAAAAAGGTATGTTCACGTTGTAGAATTGCTAACGGTTTTTTTTTACGGATTGACAACGTAATTTGCTTCCATTTAGCTTGTTGGTTCGTGTTTTACTTCATTGGTTTTCCCTATTTTGACTTGTTTTCAGATTGCCTGGAGTGCGGTCCCGTTGCATATAACATTCTTCAATTTAGTTTCAGAAAGTGCAGAATTGCAACGACAAATTCTACTTTATCAGCCGGTAGATCTAGATGAAATCTATAGTCTGTTAAAGGACGCTGGCTTACGCTACGAAACAAAAGTATGTGTGCTTAAATTTGTCTACCCATCAAGGTTTTGATGATTTTAATCAGAGTAATCATCAAAGTTTTTTTTTATCATTGCAGGATTTAATTGCTTTCCTTGATAAACGATGTATTACTTTCCGGTGCACATCTTCGAGTGGGGATCGAACAAAACCAAACGAATAAGAATAAATGCTATAGTACTTACGGTGATCATATAATGTTTTACAATTTCATGGTACGATGGTTTTCACGGCATGTTCTATGTTTTCTGTAATGCATGTGAATACTGTGTCAAACAAAGGGCTGCCCACATAGGTAAATAGTCCTAGATAGATTTCCATCTTCCAAATCCTTGCACTTCCCATTAGGATTCAAATGAAAGAAAGCATGTCTCGACCGTCGAATTCTGTAGTTAGACTGGGCATCATCTGGGTTTTGGAGACGCAGAAACAAAACGCACTCCCCGTGACTACGTTCCACATGCCGTTAGCAAAGGGTGGGTGTGAGTTTTTATTTTCTAAAAATTCGTGTCGTTTGTGCCTGTGGTTTCCTCCTTTTTCTTCACTTTTTCCTCTGCACGTGATACTGCTAATGCTGGCCGCGTACGGCGCACACGCAGGGTCGCCTACAAGCTAGTCGAGAAATAAATAACCGATTCCTACAGCCTACCGATTGGAGTAACAAATAAAAAAAAAAACCCCCCAGAACAGCGCGCGGTAACGAGGTGGGCCAGACAGGTTTGGCACCGATTGCACAATTTGCACGCCGATTCGGGAGAGCGGCGCCTAGATCTTGAAGCTGATGCTGTACGGCCGATCGTTGTAGTTGGGGATGCGGGGCAGCGGGTACGGTGCCTTCACGCCGAGCCGGACGTGCGACGGGATGCGGCGCACCGGGCGGAACTTCTGCGCGTTCGAGACGATCGCCGGCCGGTGCGGGCCGGCCGGTTCGTGCGGGCGCTTGGCCGCCTGCGCCTTCAGGTACTCGATCTGCTGCCGGAGCGCCTCCTTCTCCAGCTTCTCGTCCTCCTGCGACTTCAGAAACTGGTGGTAGTGCGGGCGGGCGGCCGGACTCGCGTCGCCGAGCAGCTGCGCCACCAGCGACTCGTCCTTCAGCGCGTGCTCCGAGTTGAGGAAGCTCTCGATCTGGCCCTTGGCCGCGATGCCGGCACCTAGATGGTCGGCGGGATACAAATTGGGGACATCTTGTAGTTTAAAGTTCGGTCGAAAGTCTAGCGGATTAGGGTTGTCTATGGTACCGGTTGTGCCGTGTGGTGTGCCGTGTGCCGTGTGGTGTGCCGTGTGGTGTGGTGGCTGTGGCTGTGGCTGGTGGAGGTGGTGGTGGTGTAGGGCTGGCGGCAGCGCCTGCGCTGGTGGTTGACTGAGGTGGTGGCTGTGGTGGAGCGAGTGTCCCGCAAGCTTGCCGTGGTGCGCCGGCGTGCCCGGCAGCTTGTGCCCGTTCCCACCCGACCCGACGCCGAACGCAAGCCCGGCCCCGTCGGTGAGCTTGATGTTCTTCACGTCGAAGTCGGTGGCGAACTTGCCCCCCGCGCCGCCGAGCCCCAGCGGTTTGGAGAACTTGCCCTTCGTCAGCGGCTCGCCGGAGCTTTCGTAGCTTTCTTCCGCCGGCGGGATACTGCTGCTACTGACCGCACCCCCGAAGTGACCCTTGCCGAAGTACGAGCCAAACTTGACCCCCGGGCCAACCCCGGCGGCACCGTGGTAGGTGGAGGAGCTGGAGGAGGACGAGGACTCGTCGCTCTCCAGCTCATAGGGTGATCTGCCCGCCCCGTTGCCATTACCTATCAGTCCTTCGCCAAAGTGCTTCAGCGTGTTGAGCGTCGACTTGACCAGCGGGGGCGGCTCGGCGAAGTTGAACTTGCCACCCTTCCCGTGCCCCACACCGGATCCCTGCTGCTGCTGCTGCTGCTGCTGCCGTCCGCCACCGTACGGTGCGCTCTCGAAGCTGCCCAGCCCCGGGAAGGGGCTGCTAGCGGAGCCGAGCGAACCGTGCGAGCCACCGTAGGATGTGTCGTCGTCAAGCGAGAGCTTCGTCTTCGTCTTGCCCTTGGTGCCGAGCGCGCCGAGCCCGCCATCCTCGTACTTGAACGGGACCTTCTTCACCTTGCCCTCGAAGGCGCCGGACGAGACGTACGAGCTGCCGGTTAGCGTTGACTGGCGGTGCTTGCCCAGCTTGCTCTTGCCCGCGGACGTCGACTGGCCGAGACCGGCGTACACGTCGTACTCGGTCGAATCGTCGAGGTGTGCCAGCTTGCCGGCCGCCTTGCCGCCCACCGTCGCCGTCGGCGCCGGGTGTGAGATGGAGAACTTGCTGCTGATGCCGGTTGCCGCTGCCTTCGACTTCGAGCCGAACCCGCCGAGGGCCGCGTCGTTCTGGGGCGCCTTCGGCTTCGCGTAGTCACCGTTCAGGAAGTCGAAGGGGTTGCTGCTGGCACCCGGCTTGCGCTCCTTGTTACTGGCGTTGGTCGTCGGCAGCAGTGGGGACGCTTTCTTGTGGTTCTTGAAGCCGCCGAACGGGGACTCCTCGTCCGAGCCGGCACCGCCATCCTGCAGGGCACCGTCCGCGCCGGAGAGCTTCGTGCTGCCGAAGCTGTACTCGGAGAATGACTGCAAGAGGTAAAGGAGGGCTTCATAGAAAGCTTGCCTCGAAGCAAAACGTGCACCATCGCCGCATACCTACCGTAAGTTTGTCGCCATCCGGTTTGAAGCCTCCAGCACCGACTCCACCGGACACGGGGTACGAGTCGCTCACCGTGTAGAGGTCCTTGCCGTTCGGCTTGTACTTGCTCTCCGACCCTTCGCTGTCATCCGTCGCCGGGCTGGCCGTGGTGGTCGACGTGCGACGGTATAGTGGTCGTCGCCGTTCGACTCCATCGGCTGATGCCAGGACCAGCAGCATCACCACCATCACCGTGGCCGACATCGTGGAAGACATTGCCTGGGGAACGAGATGCAACTGGTGGGAGTTACTTTGGAGCAGCGATTCGGTAACGGCAGTACTATACTTGGCAAGTCTAACTCGGAAGGCCTTCGATAACTATCCACCGTTCGTTGGAAGTTACACGCCGCCAGTGCTCATTTTAAAATCGCCCTGTTCTTATGAGGCTTTTATAACTTGCTACTTCCCCCGGCAACCACAGAGAATCCCTGCATAGATGTTCCCTCAGCTCAAGAGTAAGCATTATCTCTGCATATGCTCTTGCAGTTGCTAATGATGGCATACTGACTATGACATTTGGCCTATGAACTTGACTGTCCATGACCAAGCGCAAGTATACAGAGTCCGTCCTATCGATCCTGCTATTTCTTTTATTCTACAAAAAAAGTCGTTCTTTTCATGTTACATCTTTGGTACCGTTGTTTCGTTCTATAAACAAGGAATTTCTATTTTGAACGATTGAACTTTCCAAAAAGAAATCTATGACCTAGAGAGATAACAGCCTTTCCTGATTGAAGCAGCAGTCTGAGGACCTTCCCCTGTGTAGATACATACAGGCACCTTGTCGCTGCTTAAAACCGCAGAAACCAGTCAGTTAGCTGATCGGTTATGCCGCAGCCGCTAAGCTAGCAAAGCCAAATATACGTATCATCTCAAAACAAGCTAACAACAACCAGAGATGAATCCGTCCGCCAGTCGTATTACGTCACTCGTCTCGTCTTGGTCGCGATCTTCAGCCTGATACCAACTGCCTAAGTCCACACCATTCCCAGTAGATCTGGTATGTGTGCGTAACATGTTGCGGAAAGCATGCTTGCTTGGTCGCGATCTTCAGCCTGATACCAACTGCCTAAGTCCACACCATTCCCAGTAGATCTGGTATGTGTGCGTAACATGTTGCGGAAAGCATGCTTGCTTACATTTTTCCCCAGGCCCGTTTAACCATCCGTCGCCCAAATAGATCGGAATGGAAACTGCTTCGATCGCGAACTCAAGATCACGGCCCCAATAAACGATGAACGAATACATTTTCTTTTTTGCAATAAAGCTTCCATGGACCGCTATTTCCGCAGGCAACCTTCGAGAATCCCTGGAAGAATGATCAATCAGATTATCCTGTTCGCGTTCGTCAGCCTGATGCCGCCCCCTCGAGCATACCTCCGCATCGTTCCGAAAGCGAAATGCGCTAGTATGTTTGTCGAAAGTGTTGCAGAAGGCATGTCGACTAACCAGTTCCTTTCTCATTAAGTTTAACCATCCGTCTACCAAATAGATCGAAAAGGATACTGCCAGATCAATATCACGGTCGGAAAGAACGTGGTAGTACAGCACCCGGGCCGATGTGAGGCAATGTGGTGTGGCAAATATTACTTACTTACTTACGTGGCGCTACAACCGCTGGGCGGTCTTGGCCTGACGAAGCTCCAACCGAAACCGCTCACGGTCGCTCGCCACATTGGTCCAATTCCGTCTCCCGGCTTTACTGGCGGCTTCGTCTACGCCATCCTTCCACCTCAATTGAGGCCTGCCACGCCTCCTATGTCCTTTGGGACAGCCAAAGAGGACTTTACGGGCTGGGTCGTCCGGTGCCATTCGCATGACATGACCAGCCCACCGGAGCCTGGCGAGTCAAATGGTGTGGCAAATATTACTCCCTGCATATTGCTGGGTAAGTAGCGGATTGACACCTAAGTCTCCCACTTGTTGTTAATGGTTCATTTCTCACATCTTTCTCCAACTCTGAATCCCCTCGCTTGGTGTAAACGTTTGGTTGCTCCCTTTTTTCACCAACCCAAAATTTGGGGTGTTCTTATTGCCGTACCTGGATTCATCGTTACCTCGAAGGACTACTCGTAGCCCTACGCGGACTACTGCACAAAACTGGATCCAGTCTGGTAGTTTAAGAAACTACCTGGTAATAAGTGACAAAAGTGTGGAAAATAAAACCACTCCATAATTGGCAAACCTTATAACCTTTAGCTGCTGTGTCATGAAGCTTCGCAATAAGAACTGCCTAGAAGATCTGGCAACTGCTATATAATATCGTTATGAAAGAATACATTTTCTCCTTTGCAATATGGCCTCCACGATCCCTGGGTAGATACTCGGTCAGCTCAAGATTTTGTATCATTTCTGCATGCCCTTGAAGTTGATATTGATGGTATACCGATGTTCATGAACTTCGCTTCCCATGACCTGATGCAAGTAGATCGAGGCCATCTCCAATCTCTTCATTTAACAACTACACGCATTCTGTGCACAACGAATTTCGGGATTTAACTTAATAAAGTAGTTGTGATTCGACCTGTGACCTAGAGAGATAACAGACTACCCAGGTGCATGTAGTAGTATAACTCCCTCCTTTGTGTAGACACATACAGCTACCATGCCTCTGCTAATCACCCGAGAAACTGTAAGCTAGCTGATCAGTTGTGCAGTAGCCGTCGAACCAGAAGTGGAACGTAACAGTTTATTTTAAAACAAGCAAACAGCATCCTCAACGATGAATCCGTCCACCAGGTGTGTCATGTCACTTGTGATCCTCATGGTCGCAATCATTAGCCTAATACCGGCCGCTCGTGCCTACGTCTATATCGTTCCGGATGCGAAAAGCCCTGGTATGTGTGCCGAATGTGTTGCAGAAGGCAGGCTTGCTAACCACATATTTTCCTGTCCTGTTTAACCATCGGTCACCCTAATAGATCAGGAAGGACAATGCTACGATACGCAGCTCAAGATCGCGGTTCCAATGAACGAGATCCGCCAGCGCACGGGCCGTTGTGAGTCAATGAGCTGTGGCAAAGATTACTCCCTGTCTGTTGTTGGGTAAGTAGCGGATCCACGGCATTGACACCCACTGATTGTTAACGACTCGTTTCTCCCTTTTCCCACTAACCTCAAAGCTGTGGTGCTATTGGTGCTGGGCCCGGTTTCATCATCACCCCCACGGACTACTCGAAGCCCTACCCTGAGTGCTGCCCGCAACTAGTGATGAGCTCCGAAAATCTGATCTAACGTTTTACACAAATTTCCGAATTTTCCCATTTCACATCAAGGATCGCAATTCTCTAATGTCCCAGGTACATCTTGAACTCTTGGTTAGCCGGGAGTTGGTGCAATCAACTGTTGGTGTTTATTTGACACATATACCAGTTTCCGGGCTGAGCTTCCGAGATCCTCGGGTGATAAGGGATCAGGCGCTAGAAAATACAACCATTCTATAATCAAAGTACCGTATAATCTTTAACTTATTTTTTTTAATGCATCGTAATACGAACTGCCAGACTAGAATCTTCTCATCACGATCAACCTTATGCGCGTGACTTTTGTTTTTAGATAACGCCTTTGTAGTTTGAGTTTAAGATTTAAACACGCTTTCGATGTTTTCGACGGTGAGAAGTTTTCGGAATCACTTCTCATCTCGTCATGTTTTCTCTGACAAGGACGGTCAATATCGTCAGCAAAATCCTTCGTCGAGCACTCTGTGCTTTGATTAGCGTTCACGTGGAACATTCCTTCCGTATATAGTAGAGGTTTGTGTAGCCTTTAAGAACAGTTTTATTTCGCTTAACTTCGTTTGGTCTATTTAGAACAAGCTTTGTCATCTGTGCGTATAACTTCTGCGTCCCGAGCTAAAAGATTAATTAACAAACCAATCACAGGCCAGCAGATTTAGTGTCGGCGACGCCTACCACTGACAAATGGAGCCTGTTTGCTTCCAGATTCATTTAACTAGTCCTCAATACAGCCGAGTGAGGTTGTTACTTGAGATCTTGAGCTAGGCGTTTGATGAGGTTTCGAGAGCTGCTCGAGGCTGCTCTAGAATGGACTTCACTCGTGGGGGAAAAGCAGGTGTCTCCGTATCGCTCAATCCGCCCCCCTTAAGAAACCCCTTTCCTCTTCCTCCTCGTCATCGTCCTCCTCCTCCTCCTTCTCTTCCTCCTCCGTCTATTAATTTAACTCATCTACAATCCCATTGTTTACCGACCAGCTTCGAGCGATTTCCATAAAACCGCGCAAGTGCGCTAGAAATAGCACTTTCAGTAACGCGATAAGCGTAGTCCGTCCCGGTCGGTTCGGAAATGGAAAGTTGGGTTCCCGCACCGCTTCGCACCTTTCTCCTTCCACCCCTCTTGTCCACCCCAACCCAGCCCCGAATTGTGGCGCTGGCACACTTGAGGCGCCCAACCGCGAACCGGTGGAAGTCAAAATTCACCGAAAGCGAGGAGAAGCCCGAAAGAAAACACCAACAATTGCCAAGAAAAGGAAATACATAAATTAATAGATAAAAAGAAAACTTCCGCAACCAACGAGCTGGTTCCGATTTCTAGTAATTGATCCGCGGGCCTCTGGCCCGATACGCAAATGATGAGTATCGCGGTTCAATTTTCCACTACTGCGTATTCTCTCACTCTTTCTCCTTCTCTCTCTCTCTCTCTCTCTCTCTCTCTCTCTCTCTCTCTCTCTCGCTCGCCCTTCTTCCCTCTATCCTGCTCTTTCGCTATCTCTCTCGTTTTCCTCTCTACAACTCCTTATCTTCAGCTTGGATTTCAATCATAACAGATTGCGTATTTGGTACCTCTAGCTGAAAGACGCTGAACGCGTAGGCAAATGGCGATTATATCGGGAAGCAGACGGCTTTCCCTGCCAAAACGCCTCATAAGCAGCGGAGGGAGGGTGGGGAGAAGACAAAAAGGAAAGCTTCCGATGATGGCGATCCGACGCACTGATCGACCGACCAACCTACCGACCGCTGGGGAATCTAGATCTCTTGGGCAATATCTTCATATCGGAACATTGTTCGACGCGTCACCGAATTTCTCTACACGATGTGCGTTTTCCTTTTTATTTCTTCTAAACATAATTAATATGAGTCAAGCTCCCCTTCGGACCTATGAATGTGTGGAGCAAGGCACGCTAACCATGTCTCCATCGGCTACTTCCGTCCCTTCGATATTCGGAATCGGGGTCTCGTGTGGAAACGGGGTCTCGTGTAGAAACGTAGTCGATCGCCAGATCGAAATGCGTGGTTTTAAATGGTGTATTTGCTTTATTGCTTCGCTAAGGCAAACGCACGGAAAGTGATCCCACCGGTACATCATTTTCACCTGGTGACTCCTTGGTAAGGGTAGCATAAATCATAGACCTTCGAAGGTCTATATGAGCACCAAACAAGAGCGGCGCCCCGCCGACAGGTCGTCTGGAAAACCGACTGATGGGGGAATTACTCTCGCTCTCGGGCCTACCAACCAGGTTTTACCGTTTTATTTCCGCTCATATTAGTGAAGATCGGTGGTGTGCACGCGGTCGGGGTTTACGAGGGGCCCGCGGAGAGTTTATGGCTTAATCGAGCCGTTAGGTGGGCCACAGCCGAACGAGCATTTAATTGGTTTCCGTTACAATCCGGCACGTGGTTTATGGTTTGGAGTTGTGCATCTCGATGGTATTTCCCTCGGGTTGGATTGCGTTGGCTTGGCGGCTTGGACCGAATTAGCATACTTTCATCGGTGTATGTTATTATGTTTACAAGTTTTACACCGGTGATCGTTGGGGGCTACAAGTGTTCCAGCACTGCCTACACGTGTTTCACATTTCTCATGACCAGACCGGTGGGATTATTGTTTCAAAAAGGAATATTTCCTAGTCCTCAAGCATCCGGAAGTACTGGTGAATGGAGTCGGACGACACGGTAGATTGGGACTTGGGAGGGCGGGAGTTGATTGGAGGACCTCCGGGAGTTGTTGACGACTTGAAGCTGGAGCGTCTCAGCTTGCAGTCGGCAAGCACTGGGGAGCGGGACCTATACTCGAGGTGAAGGCTTGAGGTGTTTGGTTAATGTCTGCCAATTTGTCCCGCATCTCCCAGCGCTTGCAACAATTGTCGGAATAATCGGAAATCGCGTGGATATTCGCGCGCACACATACCAAGCGCATCTTGGGGCTCGTTTGACGAACCGCTCGCAGCAGGGCCCAAGGATCGCAGGTAGACACTCCTGGAAGCCACGCACACGGTGAGTCCTTGTTACACTGAAGTTCAAAGCTTATAGACCGTCGTTTTCGCACGTTCACTTGAACGCCGGCTGCTTGCGTTGTTTGTCACTGATCTGGTTCACCACGTTGCTGCACGTCTACCGTGCTCGAAGATGACACCTCACTGTCGCGGGACCGCATGGGACGCTAATCTGACCGAAACTAAGCAACCGCCAGCGCCGGCAAACGGTTTTATAGCCTTGCCCTGCCGGGGACCGACCGCACGGTTCCGGGGGCCTGCCCTGGCTGCTGTGTGCTCGAAAACCCCTCCCCCCACCTCCCCCTTCAGTTCACCCCTTACCCATGCTCCCTGAAACGTGTATGTGGGACCCTCCTCTCTCTTTCTCTCTCTCCCTCTCTTATTGTCTCATTGTAAATTTTCTCGCTACCTCTTTCTCTTTCCGTGGAGCGCACTTAGGCGCCAACGCCAACCGAGATATATAGCCAGATGCTGCCCGTCTCTCCGACTCGCTCGCTCACTCCGTTGCTCCGTTTGCCGTGATTCCAGGCCAGGGGGTTTCCCGTTCGCGCACTCAATCACAATCACGCGCACCTCGACCGTCTGGTTAAGACCCCTAGTAGTCCAGGCTCCGAGCGGCTCTCAGGACAAGTACCCAGGGCACATATCCGTTTCGAAGGTTACAGTGGGGAGGAGAGGGAGGGAGTGGGACTAGGGAAAGGAAAACAAAACCGAATGAAAACGGTGTTCCTAAATCTTGATCCACTGGAAAAGCTACACGGACCGCACGATATTTGCGTATATCATAAAAAATGCTGACCCAGCTGTAGCTCGCAGGCGGTACTTAGCGAGCTAACCGAGTGCAATCTCGTGGCAGGGGCGAGGTTTTTGTTGGAAGTTGGAAACATTCAACTTACTGATAGGTGACCTACCAGCCAGTTTTCCCGCTTGCTTCCAAACGACAGCCAGCTCCCAAGATGGAGCTAGCAGTGCGGCCGCCAATGAATGTAGGTAACGGCGACACTCTTGCGCTTTTCCGGTTCCTCATTCCACGCCGCAGGAAGCTGCTGGCTTTCCATGTGCCCCGCATCGTACCGTTTCCTCCCCAGCATGAGTTGGGCAGCATCTCTTAGGCTCGACAACCGCAGCTCCCCCCAAAGCGAGCCAAACGAACCAAAACTTTTGCTCGCTTTCGCCTTCGGTCTATCTCTCACTCTCTCTCTCTCTCTCTCTCTCTCTCTCTCTCTCTCTCTCTCTCACTCACTCTCTCTCTCTCTCTCTCTTTCTCTATATCTCTCTCTATTTTGCAGCAAGCCCAGCGATATGTTGTTACATTTTTTCCCTTTTTCTGGCTCTGCCTGACGACTTTCGATTTCCGCAAGTGACAGGATTGCTTATGTTTTTTTTAGGAAGGTAATCTTTCTCCTTCGTCGGCTGGACTTTGCGCTGAACCCAGCATGTCCCGTTTTGCATCGGAACCACTTTTGCCCAGGCCCTTGGCATCGGCCGCACCGAGCAGAATGGTTACATCAGCTAGAGCGCCTTGGTGGCGGCGATTGGCCGATTTATTGGCACTTCCAAGCGTGCCCCCTTTCGTGGGGGCCCACTTCCTTACGCGGGCAAGAAGGAAGCCCGCGGGAAAACCTGTCTGATAAACGCGCGTGCTAACGACTTTTCCCGGACCGAAATGAACCCAGGAAATAGCGCCGCTTCCTCCAGGTGGCACAAATCCGGGCACCGGAGAGAACCGAGTGAGAAAGAAATGTTGTTGGTAACAACAACAACAACAACAACAAAAACAGGACAAGCACCTAACCATCTCTTGCGTAAGAGATGTCTCTATGCGAACAGACAGCTCTTCGACAGTTATCTCCGGAAAAGTTAATCCTGTTGCGCCCAGCTTTTTTTTATGTTGGTTTTTGTTTTTGCAAAACCAGTTGACGCATCTGACGGATTACTGCGGGATTCAGGAAGTTGGCAAAGTATGTCATTGGCTTGAGCAACTGGGAACCATCAAATCGAATTGGAAGGTTCAATCCTATGACCGCAGACATAAAAAACAATAGGAACTGTCTAACTGTTTTTTTAATCCAGAAATTACCTAATAGGCGATATTATTTCGTTGAGTTAGACAAACTACATTAAAAGTCTTTCATGCAGGCATGCCAGCTTAGCACCTAGGAGCACATTACCACAGTATACTGTTTCTTTCTTTTTGTGCTAATGGAAAGCGTTACTGTACTTTTTTGTTTGCTTTTGATGCATGTTTTATTTGTCGGGGTTTTTGTTGCTACTTCAGTGGCTGCTTCGTTTCCAAATCCTTTGACCAAGGTGTCGGAGAACTTCTACAAACGATCACGCGGCAAGCCCGCACTTTCTCCCGAGCTTTCAGAAACCAAAATAATGTGCACATTCTTGCCAGTCCCTGCTCCCTCTTGTCCTCGTGGAGGGAAGCGTGAAGCAACGAGGAAGCGATGGTCAAGAAGCGGAAAAATACGCTATCGAAAAAACCGATATACCAACCCCTCAAAACAGTATAATAAAATCGACGCTCCAAGCAATTTGAAAAATTGTATACATATCGTTCCCATTCCCTATAATTTCCCCCCCCCCCCCCCCCCTCCTTTACATTTGTTTTTTTCTGCCTGGACTGAAAGCTGACCACGCACGGTACGTCTTAGGGGTCTCAGGGTCACGCTGTCCGATAAAAGCGCGGGCAAACGAAAACCGCCCAGAGACGCATATCCCTACGGAGAAAGTAGTCGCCATTGTTCGGTGGCTTTTGCGGGCAAAGAAAGATAGTGCAGGGAGCAGCAACAAGGAAAAAAAATCCCACCAACACATACATACGTTGTTCAATTGTTTTTGAAGTTTTCATCCTCCACCGTCTCCTCCGGATTGCTGCATTGCTGCCTGATTGTAAGCGGTGGAAAACTACCGTTACTCCTGTATGAATTCAAAGGCTCACCCGTCTTTCGCGCTGACAGCATTGTCTTCCGGTCAAGTCCGGTCGAAGACTGGAGCGCTACCGAGGGCTCGTTTAGGGGATCCGTAATTGGACGTAAGGGGCCTATCTTAGGTTCCTTGGCGCATTGGCCCAAGCTCCAGCCAATGGTGTTTTCTTTTTGTTGTATGGTCTTCTATTTTTTAGCTATCAGATTCACACGGAACAATTTACATGCAGTACGTGTTCGTCCATGCAAAACCGAAAACCCGCTCGGGCGTCCTGGTGCGAGCTAAAGGGAACGAGCAAGTATACCAAGCATCCATGGCAAACACGCACTCCAAACCCGTTTCAATTGGACCGACCGGCCAACAACTGTGGTAAAGCCTACGGTCGTGCGGAACTTTCAGCTTCCGGGCGCCAATCTCTCGAGCCGATACGTTTTTCTATTTGTCTGTGAAATGCCGCACGTGCCCTAGGCTAGCTGGCTCCAAGGTAAAGCTTGCTGCACCGCTAATTGCCTGCCCGTATGATCGAGGCGAGGGTTGCTGCCATCTGTGAACCTCCGGTAACGTACTTACTCCGGAGTCCGGACTGATCGCGGTTCGTCCCGCATAGGGAGAATCCAGTGAGGAGGGGTTATTTTTAGCTAGTTAAGCTGCGAGAGCTACCAATGCCGCGATCTCGATCTTTGGACCGCATGTGGCATTCGATGAGCAGCATCGCAATGCCCAGGCTCTGCTTCCACACGTTAATAAGTTCCGCGTATCACTGTTCCATGCAAATCCAATGCCAAGATTTCCATCGTCGGAGCGGACGAGCGTTACATTGGTTAAGCAGCGCTGCAGTTGCGGTGGTTCGACCGGTGCCGCATGCAGCTCCCGAAAGCCATATCGCTAAGGCATCAGCAGCCCTGATTAATGACCCTATAGCGGGAGAAAATGGCTCTCTATCGCTGGCCATCTAACATCATCGCCGGTAGATCTCGCCAGATAGCCAGCCTATTGCCGCCGGTGAAAACCGAGGGCGCAAACCCCTGGGTCACTGCTTTCAGCCCCTTTTCTGTTGTAGTTGTTGTTTTGGTTTTTTGGACTCTCTCGGCGAGGATGCCAGTACTAAGGCGAAGAAATCATAGGCGAAACTCATCAGTCCAGTGATGGGATTCTGCGGCCTATTCTGCACTACACTGGAGATGTTTTCACTTTTCCACAGTTTCCCCGCGGAACAGAAGGGCCAGCTCGGCAGGTGGAGGGGTTTTTGGCGCATAGCTGACCTCTGTCTCGGCAGGTTAAAAACGATATATTACAACGCCGTTATCGTCATAAGTGAACCCCATTGCTATATGCCAAATGCCGATCGATTATGGTACCCTTGGACACTGACATGCTACTGCCACTCCACGTCCCGTTAATCAGGTTTGTGATTTTTTCTTCGCTTCCCTCTTTTTTGTGCTGGACTGCTGGTTCGCTGCTCATCTTCGATTTTCTCCTTTCGAGGCCAACCGGTGGCAGGCGCAATTAGCGAAATAATAATAGCATTCCGCCGCATCCGCTAAACGTACAGCATAGGATGTTTTCCTCCTCTACTTCTGCTTCTTCCATTTCTTCACCATTTCATCCTCCTTCCATCTGGCGAGATCTGGCTGCAAGGCAAATGAAATCGGCACCGTCAACAAGGGAAACATGCCCCATACACCGTATGGGGCTCTACGCGATTGCGATGGTGGCGTCCCGAAAATAGACACCTTTCCCTGTCGCTCATAACGCTTGCTCCTTGTTTCTTCTTCTCCTTCCTCTTCTACTTCTAACAAGTTTATTTATTTTCGAGTTTCAAAACATTGTGCATTGTTACCTCTCGTGGTGCGCGAGTGGAATGTAGGCCTCCCTTTTCCTATTTGACCTTTCTCGCACTTTTTTTCACCGCGGCCGCGGTTGATTGCGAGGTGCCACTATTCGGGGGGGGGGGGGGGGGGGGGGGGTGGTTCAACCTACAACTACACCCGCTTGAACCGGCTGTGGAAGAGGGAAGGGATTTAGGCAACCCTTAAGATTGCCCACCAGGGCCCCACATTTCGTTCACAGGCCGTAATTGTGAACGCAAACCGTTGTTAACGACAGATAAAGAGTTCGGAAGGCACATAGAGGTATCTACAGGGCGTTTGTGTGGCTGGAAAAGCCGGGGGTGGGGTTGGTTTTGTTAATATGTGGTATATGTTGAACCCACATTCGAACAATCGGGGGAGAAATTAAAATCAACATAACGAACAATACAAAAAAAACACACACACACACAAGATAAACGGACCATCCTAAACTTTAAACTGCCAATCTCTCCAGCGTCGGCAGAGGATGAAGCGAAGAAGGTCCAGAAGGTGAGGAAAATTTGGAGAAGAAACAACACAATCACACAGGAAATGGAAACTTTCCGATAATGACGTGCGCGATTGACGCATGTTTCGAAGGGAACGCAGGCCATTGATTGGAGTACCTTTCCGCTCTGGAAAAAATGCATCATAGGGAGGGGCTGGGGGGGGGGGGGTTGGTTGAGAAAGTGTGAGCGAATGATAGATCACAGATTGCCTGAGGTGATTGCGAAGGCGGCTCGTGAAGGAAAAGCACCGGAAAACAGTACAATTAAAAGTATAATGAGCAATCCCCGCGGGATGTATGACTTATCTGTACGCAGCCCACCATGAAAATCGTTCCGGTTCCGGCCGATGCGTGGGCATCACTTAACGGCATGACTGTTTCGAACCTTATCCACGCCAAAAAACCCACGTAACAGTCGCGTTCGTCTGCCAAGCTGAGTCGTTCATAGACATGTTCTTCAGCTATGCAATTCTGGCCTATGAAGTTCTTTGTAATACATATAAATTCAGCGGGATACTATCGGACCCGGGTTTTGAATCCCTTTGGATTTTTTTAACTACAATAAAAACGTTATTTATCATAATAATATTCAATTTTTTTTTTTTTTTGAGATAGTTCCTGTTAGGATTTCAGCTTTTTATTAATATAAAAATAACATTCACACTGCAATGTTAAAGATGCTAGGAGTAAATCCGTACTGGAGTGTATGCCATGGGGCATCGATCATATTAAACTTCTTACAAATTATAGTGAAACGTAACAGCTAGTGAACCCTACAGCTGCTTAACGTTTAGATGTGAGCAGCGAGGTTTTCTATTGCTCTGTGAGAAGGATATGTTGGAGTTCTGGGTTGTGATCCTCGTTTGAAGTGATCGCAAGTGGTTTTGGTGCAATGATACCATAAGGGTTATGCGTTAGCGAGTACTGGAAGGATAACTGTTGTGCGTGTAAGATTTATGTTCTGTTAATTTATTTTCGACCTTTTGTTGCTAAGCTAGTAGAGTAGAATTATAATTACCTTAAAACAGCAAAATGGCGAAATTCAATAAAAGTAGCTAAAAAAGGAATTATAGTGCACTTTTATTCTGTGTTTTGGCTATTAACATGTTATTTATCGAGTTTGACCCCTCCTGGCCTCATTTTTTCTTTCTTATTGTATTCTCTCGTATTCTGTAGCTCTGGCCAAAACAGTCAAGATTCCGAAGGGACAATTCTTCAATGAAGAAGAACGGAGAATAATTCCTGAAGATTGACAAAATAATTGTGAAATACCAAGTAGAAACGATAAAAGCTATAGTATATAGTATACCAAATTTCATCATATAAGCACTCATCTTGAAGTCTATGTTAAACGGAAGGAGAGCAAAGCAAATACCCAAAGTTACGGGAACTGTTTCATTTAACTTGGAGGAACCAGAAACCTTATTCTCCAAGGAACCAGATACCAATTTACCAAGGATTTTGGATAAACCTTAGTATTAAACATATTTTTGGCACGATTTCCGAACGTGGGTAGACCAGGGTATGTTCATATTTACCAAGATGATATTTTGATTTGGTTTAGACATAGACATGATGATTTTAATAAACGTAAGGGCTTGATACTTGGATGTGTTGCAGAGACCAGCCTCCAACACGCCGCGGGAAATATCTTTCGATTTGGATTTGGAACTTTGGATATTTTACGCAACCACATTCACGCTGTCCTCCCAAACTATCTTGATTGAGGAGAGAGGTTTTGCCTCCGCACGTAACGACGCGTATCATAAAACAAGAAAACGGCTTTCCTTCGGCTTTCCTATGCCAGGCGGCCAATGCCACGGCCAGGCTGGGCATCTCTTTGACGGTTGTTTAACGGTTGTTTATGCAACTGTTGCTTGTAACAATGCACCGGATGGATGCTGCTAGATTGCTGCCCGGCCGCCGGAAAAGGTCGGGCAGAACGGAGAGAAAGAAAAAAAAAGGCCGGCAGTGGGTGTTTCGATTTTCGACCTGCAGCCCCGTGCAGCAACTGTACGGGTGCCGAGAACTGCATGGAAAGTGTGAAGCTTTGTGATGATTGTTTGCCGGTTGACGTCAACAACCAGAGCCAGGAAGGGATGACGTATGCGTGTTACACAGGAGCACGAAATGTAACGCTCGTCTTGCGAAGTTACTGGAGGCTAAAAGGACTCCTCGGACCATTAAGTGTCAGCGCAGCCTGAGTTTCCGCGGGATGAAAAAGCGTGGAAATTTCGTAAAAACGGTGAGTATAGATGTTTGCCCTCTCATTTCCAGTGTTGCCGATTGCAGCAGCTTGATATAGAACACAACAAGCATAGCCACAACGCATTCGTTTTGCCTTTAGTTTTTACTATTACATTTGTTCGAGCCAAAATTTTAGCGAGGAGGCTTCGCAGGAGCTGGAAAACGAAAGGAATTGGAGAAGCCTGTTTGCAAAACGAACTCTTGATAACTTACAAGCTCGTAATGGTTGGTTTGGCGCTGTGGTCTGGACATCCTTCTTCTATTGATGCCGGCCCAATCGACCCCCCCCCCCCCCCCCCCCCCCCCCCTTTGTTTCAGAAGAACACAACGAACGAAGATGAGTCCGTGTGGTGATGCACTCATACTCGCAATCCTGGTGGATTCGAGCTCTCACTCTCTAAACCTTTTATCCTCTCTTTCTCTTGCTTGTAATAAAAGGCACACCAGCTCTACATTTACATCCTTTGTACGCTTCCTTTACTCCAAAACAGGCTCTCAGTAGTGCAGCTTTTTTTTCGGTACGCAGCGTCTAAACACAGCGTGGTTTTCGCCAATGCCAACGTGATTACAAAAGCGATTTTCGCGCTTGATGATGATAAACTGTATTTTAAAAAAACCCGACTTGTTTTCCTGGTTTATTTGATGCGAAACTTTGGCAGGTACGATTTCGAAACATAAACAACAGTATGGTGAGTATTTGGGAATAGTCGAGCGCGTAAGCCGACTCGAACACGACTCACGACGGCACTGGTTCGAATCCAGACCAGACCTCCCTCGGTACGAAGCATTAACTATTCACGTATGTTAAAGAGGAAAAAGTATCGTAAGCCCTAAATGGGTGGTGGGGTTGACCAAATAAGACGTTGCACCAGGAAGAAGAAACAGTGCTTGAATTTATTAAAATATGTCGTGAACAGTTTTGTGTTATTAAACAACATTTATAATAGAGGTTGCACGATATGTGACTGCCTATTTAAAACATGTAAAGAAACTGGTCGGTGATCCTCAATCGCGCTCGGTCGCGCTGAATGTTTCGTTCAAACTGACCTTCTTTCATCGCCATAGCATTGGCGACATTCGCGCATGAGTGTAGACACGAACGAAGTCAACGAACGAACGACACGAAGTCCACACGAAGGATTTGTGCCAGTATATAAGTGTGTGAGCGTGTGTGTGGGGAAAATCTCTTCGTTTTCCCAATGAAGGACGATGAGGCACTGCGGCACTCAGGCACTGCTGCACCGCGTACCACACGGAGACCAAGAGTCCTGCCGGCTGGACGAAGCCCTAAGGATAGGAGCAAGGTTATGCCAGCCTGCCGGCATGTCCCCCCTATGATGAGCCCGTGAGAGGTGTGCCAGAGCAAGCGACAGCAACGCATCCGTTTTCGATTACTGTGCCGAATCATTCGTTATGCGTCAGCCGCCGCAGCCGGTTGGCGAGTGGAGTGCTCAGTACTCGTGTGGTGGACAGTGTTAGTGACGCTGGTGTGGCTAGGAGTGCGCTTCCCCGCAACGTTTTCCCGACCGTCAACATCAGTCCAAGGTGCCCAACTTCCTGTCCCGATTGTCCCCGCTAGTGTGCTGTGCCCGGGCAGTTGTAACACGGATCCTGCTTTGGCCTTGGCGAACTCCGGCCAACGAAAGCAGGCGAAGCAACTGTCAACTGGTATGTGACGGCCGTGCCCCCTTAGAACATCCTTCAACTCTCAACTCCTTCGTGCGGAGACCTACAGAAATAGATCCTCAGCAGGACTGCGCCAGCCAGGCGCCTTTTCCGCGACGTCTTGTTGCATTTTGATCACCCAACAGAACTCCGTCCCGCTGTGCCCTTGTGAGTCGGAGAGCTTCTACCAAGGCTTTGGTTTTGTCCAGCCTGTAAAGCTACTGCAACGGTGTTGTTGCTAGTAGTTTGCCGGTGCGTATATTGGTGGCAAGAAGCCTCCACCACTTCCATCGACCGTGAGGGAAGGCTCTCCTCCGGTGTGTTCGTAAAACTTCTCCTTCGTCACCGATCGATATCTCGCCACCCGGCCGGCGATGCGGTGATTTGTGGTCGGCCCCGTTCCGCTCTGGAGGCAAGGGCAAAAGGGCGCCAAAGACGCCCCCTTATCCACGGCCTCGGCCCGTGCCGGTGTCCGCTGCAAATCTCACGCGCTGCGGCAGCACACTTCTTTGCTCACGCTAGTTGCACTTCGGCGGAAGCTTCCCCGTACGAGGAAGAGGAGGTACGTCAGTACCACCTGTATAAGGATTCGGCACGCTTTGTCTCTCGTACCTTTGGGTCGGGTATTGCTCGACCGCTTTGTTCCAATCCCTCCAACCCATTCCCCACTCCTTTGTCACATCTTCCTGGTTTGACATTAAGCAAACACTGATGTTTACAAATAATTTGGCACTAGTAGAACTACAGTCGGTGGGGGAGAGAGAAAACAGCAACCGCAAACATTGTCCCCGGCCAGTGCTAGCGCGTTGAGCTACACTGACAACAGTGGTAGATGTGGTGACAGTGTCTCCTCGGGAGAGTGCAGCAGCTCGGCCACTGTAGCGTTGAAGGCACAAAACGACATTCAACCATCCAGGGGGTAAAAGGAACGGTGTGCAAAATCAAACACGCAGCAAACGCGAACACCTTCAACAAACGGGCCAGGAACGGGGCATCAAGCTCAATCTAGGCAACACACCGTCTCGACCGAGTCGTCGGCACACGGGTGGTGATGAGGGGCCCGGCAGCGCCAGTCGTACCAGCAGCAGCGGGAGGAAGATGTCCGAGTGGATGCTAACCAGAAATAGGGAACAGCAACGAGCAGCAGCAGCAGCAGCAGCAGCAGCAAATAGCGACCAACTGAACTATACCGCCTTCGTTGACCTGTGCCGGCTGTGCGCCATCAAGGGTGGATCTCGGTTTTGCAGCCTGTTTGACAGCCGGGAGGCCGAGCAGCGCCAGCTCCTGTTCAAGATACGCACCATCCTCCCGATCGTGGTAAGCAGCATGGGTAACGGTCGTCCCCTGCTCTCTGTTTATCCTTTTAAAAAACGCTCCTCCTTTCCCATCCCGGTGGCGCGCACACCGCACCCGAGCAGTTCCGGCGTTCGCCCTTGGCCCACACGCACGCACAGCGTCGAGCGTAGGCAATCGGAAAACTAAATATCGATTTTCCACGGGCAGACCCCGTTTCCTCTCTCCAAACACACTGCATATGTATGTGTGTGTGTGTGTATGTGTATGTGTGCGTGTGTATATGGACATGTGGGCGTGTGTGTGTGTGTGTGTGTGTGTGTGTGTGTGTGTGTGTGTGTGTGTGTGTGTGTGTGTGTGTGTGTGTGTGTGTGTGTGTGTGTGTGTGTGTGTGTGTGTGTGTGTGTGTGTGTGTGTGTGTGTGTGTGTGTGTGTGTGTGTGTGTGTGTGTGTGTGTGTGTGTGTGTGTGTGTGTGTGTGTGTGTGTGTGTGTGTGTGTGTGTGTGTGTGTGTGTGCATATGCGAGTGAGAGTTTCTTAACATTTTCCGCCAGGATGCATCGAGTTGCAACGGCCGGAGACAGCCCGAGCGTGTAGAGTAGGACAAGAGGTTGAAGACGGACTGCATCAATTAATATCGCTCCTGGTGTGTGGTACGATGCCCCTGGACAATACGACAGCCAATATGCAGGATCAGAGCACGGCTGCACAAACACTTCCCGCCCCCATGCTCGAACGCTTTTCCGAAAGCAAGCATCCTAGCAGGTGTGCACATTGCGTGAAGACTGCAGTGTACGCTCGGCCCTGGAAAAGGGACACGAAACCCTTCATATACCTTCTAATGGTTTCCCTTTCCTTACCTACCCATCCCCCTCACCAACACTTTGCATTTCCGCGCACATCCATGTGCAGTGCTGGTGTGCCTGCATTTGCTCACATTCAAATTTATTTCATTTCACAACCTTACTCACTCTCGAATCCCTCCCGCTCGTGTGGCTTGCGTCCCCTTGGGAGGGGCGTACCGAACTCGCTCGCCTTCTTCTTGAACGCACAACCGTCAGATCACCAAGGAGGACTTACTGCCGAAGAAGGTTTGCGAACGGTGCGTCGACCAGATCGAGGAGAGCTTCGCCTGGCGTACCAACTGCGTACAGACGGAAGTCATTCTGCGTAACTACGCCGAGTCCATGCGATTCGTTACGGCTACCATTAACTTTCAGGTGAGTCTGTCGGGGAGATCAAATGTCCATTACAATTAGTCTGCCTTCCACCTTCCCTGACTGACGCGTTTTGGGCGCCTGCTGGGCTCGGACCCGCTTGCCCATCGACATTCGGTTGGTCCGACGTGAATCCACCAGTCCGTTGCAATTTGAGTTGCACTGCACGGGCTGCGGTTACTCCAAGAATTATCGCACACGGCGTTAATGGACGCTTACCAAACTTCCTACAAACGTTCGCTTTTGTAGAATATACAACCCCTTCGTATACACGGCACCATATCAGACTAGAACCAGTAGACGGACACCTTCCATAACCCCTGGTTCGAATTGAGCTGGTCAAGCCATAGTACTCGCTGAGCACCTCACCTCATGAATGTCCTTTGCTGTCGAGATCGAAAATCTATCTTGCTTGTTAGCGAGCCGACATCCCCGCGAAATGTCCAGGCCAGTCTAACTCCAAGGGTACGAAGGTCTTCATCGGATAGGGTGTCCATAGATGTACTAGGGTACTGTAGATGGCCAGTCTTGTGCCTCTTGAGAGTCTGCTTGTGCTTAGGGTGTCCCATTGTGCAAAGAAAGAACGATTTCCTGCATGCATACGTGTGCTTTTGGGTTTCCTGGCAGGTGTCAGTTTCACATGACATCAGGGATCGGAATTAAAACGCATCCAGCACATCCTAATCAACGGTGACACATGCGGAACTGATCTTTCATTTGATCCCCTGCACACTGTTCATACTGCGTGCTAGCCTTAGTTAACACGCGCGTTTGGTGCGTTCAAACTTTACCGGAGACGACAACATTCTTGTTATACGTGCCGTCAACCCCCGAAAGTATGCAATACAGCTTCCAACGATAACATCATTCTGGCGATCTACATTCGGGCGCATGCTTTACCCCGGCCGCCGCTTTCACCCTATCGCGCGCGCAGCGACTGCATCCGCGTAATCGCAGTTGGTACCCGAACGTGGTAAAATGCTAAATATGCCTACGAACCGGGGCGATTCCCGCAACATCTTGCGCATCCGCCAAAGATGGTGCAAGTTTTGTTGTTGTTTTTGCTGTGTTGAACTTTGCACTCAGTCGGTCATTAAAAAAATCAATCACGATGGCAAAATGTGCAACGCGAATGTGAAGGAGAGCGGTTATTGTTTTGGGCTACGGGGGGGGGGGGGGGGGAGGCGAAGTGGGGAGAAATGAATAGAGAGCAAGAGAGACAGCAATAAAAACCCGCGAACCGAATCGGCGTAGCGAATTAGCGTGCCCTGGCAGCAGTAATAATGACGCTACCCTGAACCCCCACGTACGTATCACTAGGGGGGCGCGCAAGTAAACACGCAAACACCCGCACATACGCGCATACATTCTTTGGTGGAAAAGTGTGCCGCGGATCGCGCGGCACCTTCGCTGCAGTTGTGCCTGCGGTGCATACCAACACACGCGTGCACGGCCACCCCACACACACACACACCCACCCACACACACAGACGGCACACACCGATCGTGACAGCTCCCAATGCGCGGCCGTCTGTTTTCAGTTAACACCGGCTCTGGTTGACGAACTGACGGGTGCATCTCGTGCGAAGTGCCGAGCAGACAGTGAAAGATTCGGACCGATTGCAGTCCCGTCTGGCTCGGACTGTTTGGCGTGGCCGTTTGCAGGCGTGTCCCTTTTTCGTAGCCACCAGCGTTGTCGTAAAGCGTAAGCGCCACATTACATCACAAAAGTGCAGTTGCCCCTTCCCACCAAATTGCGGCGTTGGGTTTCTCGGACGCTAGCCGTCCTCCAGAACCACCCAGTATACCAACCAAAAGCCCCCCACCGTCGCTAGCCATCCCAGCGTTGAAACTTCGGCGGTGTTCCACCAGCTCCATCCTATCAGTTCCCCGTGCGCTACTAGCTTCCGGACAGCACAACTGCAACTGGTGACTCATCTCCATTGTTTACACTTGTTGGCAGGATGGAACTGTGAACATTGACAAGATGACTCCAGCACAGAAGAATGCCTACCTGGAGGCCCACATGGCCGTGCAGCAGCAGATGGCTCTGGCTGCCCTCCAACAGCAGCAGCAACACCACCAGCAGCAGCAACTGCAACAGCACCAGCAGCACCTGCAGCACCAACAGCAGCAACTGCAGCAGCAGCAGCAGCAGCAACAGCAGCAGCAGCAACAGCAACAGCAACAGCAGCACCATCAGCAGCAGCACCAGCAGCAGCTGCCGCCGCAGGAAAGCCAAAGCTACTCCCGCGCGGTGAAGAAAACGAAAACAAGCCACGACAGCCACTCGTCGTTCCAGCATCAGCAGCATACTTCGCACGCGCACCAGCCGCCGCCGCCGCCACCACCACCGCCCCAGCAGCAGCAGCAGCAGCAGCAGCACTCGCACCAGCTGCCTTCCGGAAGCACGCCCTCGGCCCTCCCGAACCCGACCGTCAGCCACTACGCAAGCACGATCAAGGTGCCGCAGATCAACGCCGGTTCGCTCGCCAGTGCGGCCGGCGACTCTGTCGCAGTTTCCGCTGCTTCTGCTGCTGCTGCCGCTGCTTCTACAACTGCTGCCGCCGCCGCCGCCGCCGTCATCAGCACGTCCGCGGCCGGGGGCAGCAGCAGTAGTAGTAGCAGCGGCAACAGCAGCAGCAGCAGCAGCACCTTCACCGTGCCGGATGACGTCGGCATGGGCTTTGAAGGTGGAGTACGCGTTCTGCAAAGTTTGGGGAATTGGTACATCGTCCTGTCCGATACTGCTAGATTATATCTAACCTCGCAAACTGTTCTTTCTTTTTCCGCCATCCGTCGACTGGTCGTAAAAATCATGCACTGTACTGTCATTACACTGTCACGCCACGGGCCTCGGTCCCACTTTCGCCCCTGCCGCCCAGGTCACCGGAGATACCGCCCAACATACCGCGACCCAATCTGATACCGTTTACCGAGCCGTACGCCGAGGGCGGCTCGATGCATCCCGCCACCCGCCTAAAGGCGCTCCAGCAGGTGCAGCAGTCGTCCGCCGCGGCATCGTCGAGCGCACCGGGCGGCGGACGCAAGGGTCAGTCGGGCAAAGCGAAGGCCGGAGCGGCCGGATCGGTGGGTGCGACCGCAGCCGCCCAGCCCGACGCCGTGCCCGCCGGTCCGCCCAAGCCGGTGTTCGAGTGCACCGTGTGCGGCAAGGGGCTGGCCCGCAAGGACAAGCTGACGATCCACATGCGCATCCACACCGGCGAGAAGCCGTACGTGTGCGAGGTGTGCGATAGGGCGTTCGCGCGCCGCGACAAGCTGGTGATACACATGAACAAGTTCAAGCACGTGACGCCGACGAACATAGCACCGCTGGGCAAACGTCAGAGCCGGACGCTCACGATAGGTTTGAATCTCGGCTAGCGGATATCCGCCCCTCCTCCTCCCACCCTGTTGGTGTTCGGCCGTGGGTCCGGTGGCTTCGGCTTCGGGTCCAACTACTATGGGGGCGCGCGTTTGGGCCTGTGTATGCTAATTCGTACTATTTCTTCTTATCCTCCATACCCTTACATTCACCCATCTCCAACTGCAAAACCGTCACGCTCGGTTTTCAATCTCCCATCCGCTATCCGCCCCTCAACACATCCCCTCCCAACCTGATTCGATTTTAGCGGAAAAAGAAGAGTTCAAAACCGAAGACAATAAGCCCATGCTGGTCGACCACCAGGCGCTTGCCACGCAAACGCTGACCAACGTAGTCAACAACATCACGGCACAACAGCAACAGCAGCAGCAGCAGCAGCAGCAACCGCAACATCAGCAGCAACAGCAGCAGCAACAGCAACCGCTTCAGCACAGTGCGCAAATATCTCAACAGCAGCAGCAGCAGCAAGCAGTTCCTTCCAGCCAGCAGCACGCACAGGCTGCATCCGACGCCCTCGGCGTACTGCAGCAGCAGTCACAGCAGCCGCAGCAGCACCAGCACCAGCTATCGTGGACCTGCGAGCTGTGCGGTCGAATGTTCAGCACCCGGGAGGAGTGGACGCTGCATGCCAAAAGTCACCTAGAGGTAAGGGCAGTCGCCAGTCCGTCCACCGGCAGCTAGCCTGCTCGATAAGCTTCCCTAGCCGAAGGCATCTAGGTGTTCGTGTTTCTTGCCGAGCGAAGGTGATAAGTCCGTAGGAAGACCATTTATTCAAGAACTGGTGCTTGTTTGAATTTATTTATCAAGACCCACACACCTTTAACGATATTTGTTTAACTAGTGTTTTTTCCTTAGCTTATGATTTACAAATGCCTTTATGAAATGTTGTGGACTTGAACCCTAGGCCACGCTAAGGCCGGTTGTCGATCGCGAACGAACATCGAGAATCCACCGTACAAGTCCCGCAAGCTACAAGAACCGGACTTTCTCAATATTGTTACGATTATTTATGTTTATGGTTTCCCTTTTGTTTCCCTTGGTTCTTTCCCCCTCGTTCAATCATGCTGGATCCTGCACATTTTGCGCCACTACGCCCTCCGTAAACCACAATCAACTCCAGTATTGACAGCACGGAAGCAAACCCCACGAAACGTCGGAGCAGCAGCAGCATAGCGCATACCACCATCGGCGTACGACACCTCCAGCGCACTGCTCGGCCTTTCCCAGTCCCCAATCAGTACCAACAGCTTCACCCATCGGCACCGGCTCGTCGCTGCACGATTATCTAGCAAGTATTGTCCTGAGAGCGAGAGAGTCCGCGCGACTCATCCCTAGGGCCGGTGGGGAATGCTCATCTATCCATCCGTCGCTTTCACTTCCAGCGCACTACGGTAGGGCCAGCGCCCGCCTGCCTATCGGCGATCATGCCCATTTTACCGCTGCAAGCAGCAACAGCAGGACGACTCGCGACACCGAACGACGCCAACTCGCGGACGAGCCGAGCGGACCCGCCGGATCTGTCCGAGTGTTTCATCTGCCGGCAGGAGCTGCCGGGCCGCAACGAGCTGCTACTGCACCTTCGGCAGCATCTGCTGAACGAGCGGTAGGCCGGGGGAGCGCACCGAGACTTACACTAGTGGGTACTGTGTGTTAGTGCATGTGTACCGCCATCGAGCAGCCGAGCAGCAGTTAAAACTCCCCGATGGGCCAACCTTGAACAGAACCGGGACGCGAAAGGAAAACGATTAACAACTATCTAACCCTATTGAGATGTCAAGAAAAGTTTACATATAATAATAACGAAGTACGAGCGGCGTACCATTGTGTGTTTGCGGCAACCTTTCGAAAACTGAACCAAGGGTCGCGCAATAGCAAGCGGTTAGCGCGCGCCAGACCTCCAAAGCGAAACACAAAAAGGGTTGCCGACCGAGAGCGCCATAACAGAAACATATCGACCATCCTGTACACACAACCTGAGCTGGTTCGAATGCCTTCCGGAAAGGGAAGGGAATGATAATGGAGTTGCGAGGACAAATTTAAGGAATCGCCGGTCGGCTGTGGCCACGCTCGTTACTTTTCTCACGAGTACGCTCAGTGGAGTAGGGTGCACACGCCGAACCGGCGAATACTACCAAGTAAATCGTAAGGAAACCGTTCTATGTAATGCAACTGTACCATTCGCACTGAGCGCAGTGTAGAGGATTTTCGGTGAACGTTGTGTTTAATGTGGATTGTAGGGTGAACATTATGTTATTTTATGCTAAAGATACGAATAAAACAAAACTATAGTCAAACATGTATGCGCGAGCGCATCCAACGGAGAAAGCCAGACTTTGTAGACGGCCAAACAAGCCAATTTCCTGCTTATCATTTCGGATTACCAAATCACCGTTAAATAACCCTCTTTTTTTTTCGGCAATGATGATCGATTTATGCGAAATAATGCGTTTGAATGAAATTACCTATTCACTCGAACAGCACTATGCTTACCTTTGTATCATATCTCCTCCCCATGGATTGTTAGTAAATGAATGTCTTGAGAATGCAAAAACACTTGTTTCCTTTTTTTTTAGAATTTTATTATGATTCTTAGCTCTTTTACAAAACGAAGAATATCAATCGATTCCTATTGGCTTTCAATCACCACTAAAATTGACTCCATGTCATAAAGGATAATAATGTAAGCGAAAATAGAGAAAGCCTTTCGCTGCTTGCGTTTGATTGAATAGAAGAAAAAAAAACACATTCCTGATAATTAGAGCAGTGCAACAACTTTCCAAGCCACCCGCGTGTCCCTTTCCTTCCTGCTTGTTCTTTGTTCCACTGACCGGGTGCAGTTGTCCCTTGCCTTGGTGTATCATTGTGTTTGACTTACTTTTTATTAAACTACGTTAACAGCCTGATTCATTCCGAACGATTTGTATCCACATTAGTATTTTTGTTGCTTTTTATTTAAAAGTGTGTTACTTCAAATAAAATGTAGTTCTTTACCATTCCTTTTTTTTTTTGTTACGCTCTCTACAGATTGCTTTTTCTTGACCGTCACACCTCGGAACCTTCCGAGGTAGGTGCGATAACAAAAAAACAGGCAAAAACGATCCATCTTCATCTTGCACAAAACACTCTCGAGTCGTAACATGCACGGGCCGGAAGGACGGAGAGAACGGGAGGCCTTTGCAACGGTTTTAACCTGATGGCGATGGTTGGCGGATAGGTCGACACGTTGTCCCGTTCGTCTCCGACTCCGGGTGATTTCTTACGTTTCTAAAAAAATAGCACTTCTTGGTATCGTTTTCGTTTCTTTTGTTTTTTTTTTCTATACCGACCTAACCGATAGACAGCCGCAGCACACTTCCTCTGTCAGCGGTGCGCGGGGGGATACAGCGAAAAAAATAAATCTTTACCTACAAGTTGTAGGCTACAACACTTGCGACGCAAGTGTCCCCTTTGTCCCCACGCCGCTCGAACATATGTTTCTTAACTTTTCTAAAAATCAGTTCCATCGGCGTCCGCTCGGCTACAGCCCCCCACCAGCCGTTTACTGGCTCCAGATGCCGAGTTTGCGCTCCATACAGTAATCCTTGGACTGCAGGGGGAAAGACGTGAAGAAATGCATCGCAGTTAGAAACCCTAGCAATATATATATATATATATGAATCATAGCAGCAGTACTCACTTTGCACTCCTCAGCGGCAGCTACGCTTTTGCACCAGTAGGCCGGTCCCCAGCTGCACTGGTTCGATCCGAGCAGGAAGGCACTCTTGCGTCCGACCGGCCCCTCCTGGCTGCCCTCGTCCGATTCCTCCAGCGAGGCAAACTCCGGCGGGTTCATCAGCGTAGTAGCGCCCTCGATCTGCATCATCTCGCTGCACAGGTCAATGTTCACGCACACCTGCTCGCGCTCGATCGAGTGCCGCAGCTGCTGCAGCATGCTGATGCCGTACACCGAGAGCAGCCTGTCGCACTGGGCGTAGTGCTTGGCCGGCAGCTCGTTACAGATGCGATCGGCGTACTCCGCGACCTGATCCTCCAGCTTTTCGCTCGCTAGCAGATCATCGAGCGCGCTCACCGTACCCTGGCATACGCCGCACTCGACGATTTCCACTGTGGTAAAAAGGAAAACAAAAAAAATAGAAGAAGAAGGGGGGAAACGGGATGAGCATGTGGAGCTCGGATAGATTCGCACGTGCGAGGTTTGCCGCAAAACCATTGCGCCGCTTACACTCCGACTGCTCCAGAAGGCTCATCTCCTTCACGCACAGCGACAGCTTGGTGCAGATCTTCTCGGGCGGGAGCGTCTGCAGCAGCTTGATGATGAAGTCGCCGTACTGGTCGATCAGCTTGCTGCACTGCTTGGCGACGGTGTTCGGCAGCCGGCTGCAAACGGAGCGCACCGCGTTCTCGATCTCGCTGCGCGTCTTCTTGTCCGCCAGGTCCGCCTCCAGCTTGACCATGACGAACTCACAGATCGCGCACTGGGGCGGTTGGTTTTTCTCCAGCCCGTTGGTCGGTCCGGCGGCATCCGAGGACGAAAGTAGCTCCTTTGCGGGCTCAACGATGGCCGGCGGTTCCACGACGTAATCGAGCAGCGCCTCGTCGACATCCACTAAGACCATGAAAATTGCGAGACCATGAAAATAAAGCCCCGTTGCTTCTAAGTGGTGTTCACCCAGCCCAAGCTCTACTTACGCTCGTCGACGACCTCCTTGCCGATGCAAAAGGCGAGCGTGTGGCAGATTTCCTTCGGCGACAGCTCCTTCATCATCAGATCGATGATCTGGTCGCTGTGCTGGTCGATGTACTTCTCGCACTTGGTGCGATACTTGCGCAGCCGGTCGCACGCGTGCTCCAGCGCATCCTTGATCTGCTGCTTGCTCTTCTTGTTCTTGATGCGCTTCTCGACCTCCTTCACCATCTCCTCGCACACGAGACACTCGGGCGTGCTGACCATCGGCACGTGATCGATCGTGATCTGCCCGTTGACGGTGATGTCCGGTATTTCGTTCGTTTCGACGTCGCCGGAGGCGGCGGGCGGCTGCACCGCAGCCTGGCCGCCCTGCTGCTGGCGCTTGTCGTAGTAGTCGAGCTCCATGCCCAGCAGGCTGAGATCCGGCCGCTGGTCAACGCACAGCTTGAGGAACACGCAGATCTCCTGGGGCGTAAAGTCGGACGCGAGCATCTCGACCAGCTCGGCGGTGTACGTGTCCACGAAGTCGCTGCACTCCAGGCGCAGCTTCGGCGACAGGTGCGTGCACAGCTTGCCGAGCGCGCTCTTGATGTTGTCCTTCGAGCGGTCCGTCTTGACCGACTCCTCCAGCTGGCTGACGGCGAACAGGCAGAGCGGGCAGGTCGGCTTGTCGCCGCCGGCGTGCGCATCGATCGTCACGTCCACCACCTGGGTGCCGGGCGCGAACACCTCGATGTCGTCGTTGGCCGCCGGGCAGAGGCGCATGGTCGGGCAGACCTGGCGCGGGTCCATCGACTGGACGAGCAGCGCGATCACCGCGTCCCCGTACACGTCCACGAAGCTGCGACACTCGGCGCGGATCGACGACGGCAGCCGGTTGCACGTGCCGCTCACCGCCTGCTTGATCTCGTCCTCGTTCGCCGGCTCGCTCAGCGCCTCCTGCACGAAGTGCATGAAGTACTCGCAGATCGTGCAGAACTTGCCGTTCTCCACCAGCCGCATCGAGCTCGGGGCGCCCATGAGGCGATCGATCGGTAGCTGGGCCTGCGCGATTTCCACCGCCGACAGGACCGGCTCGTTCTCGCCGAGCAGCGGGCGACGGTTGCTCTTCTTCTGCTCCCGCTCCAGCTGGTCCCGCTCGTGCTGCTCGGCAACGGCCACCGGAAGGAGGGGCATGATGGGACCGACGGCCGGCCCCGATCCCTTCGGGCACACGCCGATCATGAAGCACGCGTCGCTGCTGTTGAGGTTGTGCACGAGCGTCTCGTAGATCTCGCGGTAGTACTGCTCCACCAGACTGTTGCACTCGTCCGCGAAGCCCTTCGTTTGCTTGCACAGCCCCTCCAGCACCTGTTTGAACTCCAGCTCGGTCGTGTTGGCGATCAGCACGTCGCGCAAGTGGTCCACCAGCTGCTCGCACAGCTTGCACGGGACGTCATCGCCCCCCAGCACCACCGGTAGCACGCCCACACCGCCCATCGGTCGCACCTCGATCTGCTGCTGCCCCTCGTCGTGCTGGTGGAACCGTCCGGCGCAGACTCCGCTCAGGTGGCAGACGGCGTCCGCGCTCAGGTGACGGCTCAGGTGTCCGTACAGCTCGCCGAAGTTCGTCAGCACGAGACTGGCACAGCCGTCCGAGTACGACGACATCTGGCCGCACACGCGCAGGAAGCCCTCCAGCACGCGGTCCCGATCGGTCGCCCGGAAGCGGCTCACGATGTGGCCCGCGATCGAGCCGCACTCGGCGCACGTGAACTCGCCATCGTCGGCGGCTCCCTGCTCGGCTCCCTGTTCGTCGTCCTCGCTGTCCTCGGCCGCCTCCACCGTCGGCCGCTTGGTGGCGGGCTGCGCCGCCAGCAGCCTATCGATCTCAGCGTTGTTGCACAGTCCGGCCACGCTGCACACCACGTTCGGGTTCATCTGCGAGGCGAGCGCCTCCACCAGCTCCGGGATGAAATCGTCCGCCAGCTTGCGGCACTCCTTCTTCACCACCTTCACCGGGATCAGGTTGCACGAGCCCTCGAAGACGGCCTTCAGGTCGGCCTGCGTCTCGTTGCTCTCGAGCTGGTCGCGCGCCTGCTTCACCATGTCCAGGCAGATGTTGCAGATTTCATCGTTGTCCACCGGGTACTGCTGCTTCTCCCACACGGTCTGGATGCAGTGCGAGACGGCTCCGCACGATTTGGCGTTCCTGCGCAGCGAAAGGAAATGGAAAAGAGAAAAATCGAACAACATCCACGACAATTAGCATCGAAGAAAGGGTCAATTCATTTCATCGATTCAGTCTACTGCAACCGATCCCACGTTGGCAAGGGGTTGGATTGGCAGCTGCAATTTCCACCTCTTTCCCCACCGTCACATTATGCGCGTCTTTTTTTCCAAACCCCTAACCACGGCTAGCAGCCGCACGTTTTCCATTTTCCACCCAGTAGTGCTAGCAACATGCAAAAAAAAGAATCCATTATACCGCACCCCGGGCACGTGCACTTCTTATCAACGGAATCGACGGGGAGCTGAGGTAGGGCATTGGTTTTCTCATGGTTATAGTGTTTTTTTCTTCTCTATTTTTTCTTTATTTTCAATCAGAATGCTAAACACGCACGCAGGCGCCTCACAGCCTGCCGGAGGGAGTGAATTAACAGGCAAGCCGATCATCACTGGGGAGACGATAGCTGTTCGACTGAGGATAGTGATTTGGATGGCTTATAGACAGCTTCTGGCTAGAGCTGAATCCATCGAATTTTCCCCATTATTGTCAAACCGAATAGAGCAACAGTTTTCTACTTCTTTGCCAGGTTTCAAGTACAAACCGAATTGAACGTGATTTTGAATGATGGAACGCTGTTTACCCTTCATCAAGCGGATGGTTCTACACATTACTGGCGAGGTGTGAGGCGTGAGCCACGATTTTGTTCCTGTCCACATGTTGTTTCAACACGTTTGAACAGTGCAGAGGTCCAACCTGGAACGTCACAACCAACAGCAGCTGATTTTTCTGCAACAAAAGGCTCGTTGAACCTTCTCAATTTTGTTCGCCGTTTTAAACTTCCTTAAGCCAGTTTATTATTACTGTAACACATTTGCACAATATAAACCAACAGTTTTTTTTTTTAATAAAAGGATTTGCTTTACAACGCGAGAGGGTTTTAGGGCAATTAGTAGGGAGAGAATAAAAGCTAGCTGAGGTTATCAATTCAGGAACGCGCGAGTAGACATTCCCGCATAAAACTGCTTGGTTGATTGGACTACAGCATAAAAAGCAAGACTTTCAAAGACTATTTCTTAACAACCACGAGCCAGTAGAAAAGCCCTATCAATGCCAGAGTTCAGATGATCTGCTCTCAAGTTCGTTGGCCAACGCTGGATCAATTATTTTGGACGGCCTGGAAAAATGCATAAGTTTTACTAATAGACGTTCGCTGCGCGGTGGGAGTAATGTTATAACGCCGCTCTACTCGAGCTTATCCACTAATATTCTTATCGTCTTGACAATCGTCTTGTCCATGCTGCCTTTGACTGTATCAAGTTCTGGTTAAAAAAATAGCGCTACCAAACCGGATCTGATACTATTAGCAAGGTGTCAGGGCGTCGCTCAGGGCGGCATTTCACGGGCCTCTGTTATTTATAACGCAAGATCCACTATGACTACGTACTCTTGAATGTTCATCCCGCTGGTTGTGTTCCAATTCATGACAAAGCTTAGTTTTAAGGATCACATCGACGCGACTATCAACAACGGCTAACAAACTCCAGTCTTCGTGTAACGTGTCTCCTAGGACTTGGCTCGCTAGAGACAAGAAAAACTATTCCGCAGCTTATGTTTATCCAACATTAACTGTGTGGACGAACTTATGTCCCAAATCTGCTTTCCGATGTTTCCATTTTTTTATATATATTCCTGGCAAGGATAGGATATTATTATAGAAATGCGTTTCGTTCTCGTTGGCCTCTGTTGCGTGTGGTAAAATCTTCAAATGTCCTTGTACCGCCACTGGATTTTATTCTGTCCGAAGTTCAAGCTGTGCGTCCGTCTGGACTGGCTGCGTTTAGTTCCTATGGTTTCTGTTCAGTTAACTGTAGCCCGTAGGGGTTCGATAGCTTTATAAACAAATAACAATCAAATGTGGGTATTCTTGAAACAACTTATCCTCGTTTGATCGAGTACATAAGCGGCGACCAGGCCAATTGATAACCATTACATTCGTCGCGTTGCGCCAGGATTGTTGGTTACATGGGCGCATGATGCACGCGTAATTTAACTTTACCCGACTTACGTAGCCGAAGGCCTCACTTATTAAATTAAGTGTGTTCCCCCCGTTGTGGGGAGCCAACGAAGTTCTAGCCAGCCCACGCTCTTCTTACATAAACGGCCCCGTCCCTGCGCTCCATTTCCCGCCCATTATCCTTGGCGGTCGTGACCTTCCGGTTGGGTCAGCATTCCATCAGTTGCTGGCTGGCCAGCCTCGCCACATCCGCGCAGCAAAGTTAAAAAGGGGGTCGTTGTTACACTGCCCGGCCATCGGTAATCATTTCCACGGTCCAGATTCACGGAGGGGGAAATATTTGCCATCGTTTGCGACCCGCCTGAATCAGTATTGCGCGCTGATGTTTTAAAAACGGTCCATCAGTGTCCCCCCCTCCTCCACCTCGGCTGCCTCGGACAAAGAGAATTGCAGGTTCTCTTCTGACGCCGCTGATAAGAACCTCGCGATCGAGCCTAGCGTCTCAACGGAACGGAATTGGAAAAAAGGAAGGGGTTTTGCTACCATTGCCGAAGGAAAACTTTTATTTATAACCTCCAACACCGCATGACCAAACAACGCTGCCTTCTCCCAGCTCCTCCTATCAGTATATTTCCATTCCCGCAAATTGATATAAACGTTTTAACAATTTTGTTTGTTTTTTTTTACTCTCCCCTTCCCTTTGTTTTAGCTTGTCAGCTCGACGTTGAGCGATAAGAGACGATAACCTCCACGACATGTATGTGTTTGTCTCTTGCACGACGCTCCGCGTCTTTCTGCCCCGCAGCTGGTCAGCCACTGATCGGATGCGTCACCGGCGACATAAAAATAACAGCGAATGAGGTCGCAAAATGGCTCCGGTTTCGCGAAATTCTTACAACTTCCCTCCCTCCTCGCCTGAATGCAACACAAAGGAACGCGTAGCGGCGTTTCGCGTGTTCTAGTGAAGGTGGAGGAAAATGCCACCGTCTCGAAGGATACCAGCCATATCATGTCTTATCTTCTGCACACTGTTTTGCGTCCGGTAATGCGAGAAGGAGCGCTGTGCCTGAGATTTGTTGTCGGCAACCCTGCGGAAGTATCCAAAACATTCCCCTCCAGGTCTCCGTGCTCTAGGAGCATTCGGTTCGGGAACGACGTGCGTTTAAAACGTTGTTGATGACTTGGATGACGGTGTGTTTTGTCTAACCAGTGAATTGATACCAGAGGCGGTTCCGGTGTACGGATGTTTTCTGGATGAAAAGGCGATCGGGAGCGTTTGATTTCCGAGGAATTCGCTTCCGTCCACATCCTCGCAGCAGTGAACACTTACTTGATGTCGGAGCACCAGTACGATGGTCCCCAGGTGCATTCCTTAGCACCGAGCAGCCGCTTGTTGCTTGATGGGTTGCCGGTTGTTTGTTTGACGGGCGAGCTGAGGACGACGGCAGACGCTGCGTGCGGAAGAAGATCGAAAACAGTTAGATACGAGAAAAAGGGCACGATAATGATATGCGCTCACAGCCATTACTTCGGTCGAGGATTGTTGGCGTGTATGGCGAAGGAAGAGCAAGTGAACTTTATCCTTGAGAACAAGAACGTTCACCGGAGCATGCAATCTCAAAAAATTCGTCTTCTTTTATAGAACCGGTTTCATGGAGCAAAATTCTAGGGGCTTTTTCAAGGGATACTTTACTATCGAAATCCGAATTTCTTGTACCATTCAACCAAGGTGATGTTTTCTTGTTTCAGTTCTCGTCTGTTATGATAAAAAACCCTCAATGGAAAGCATTTGTCTCAGCCTGCGTCGTTCGGCAGGGAGAATTTAATGAAAATTCCTGACAGCTGCATACAGCTGCAAACGGCAGACGACAAACAACCCCACCTCGCACTGGCGGAAAAATAATCGAACGGCATTAGTGAACCGGATGACGTAAACCGCCGTCCGTTCGAAAATACTGGAAGCTTTATGAGTGTTACCCAGTAGGAAAAGCTAGCAATTGGGGTACCATTCGTGTGGCTTGGTTCTTTAAAATCAATCTTTTTTTCCAAATGATTTTGGTTTTCATACCCGAGTTGATCGGGCGTCATTTGTCGTAACCGTCTTTACTTTCAATGTTATCAAATCGTTCCACCCTTTAGAAAATCCCAATGCCTTCGGCCCTTTCCATTTTCTTTGTTTTGAAATGTCCGATCCATTCGAGCGATCCATCGCGAAGGAACGTAGCGAGAAAACACGCACACAGGCACGCAGTACTTGTTTGCTTGGTGTGCGAAAGTGAGCACGGGGACAGATAGACACGGTCGGAATGAAATGCTCGTCTGTAATTTGCTAACGCGTCATTTAGGCCGAGGCGTTCGAGGTAATCGGTAAAAGCTAAGTATCTGCTGACGCTGTGTTGGTTCGATTTTGCTGCCTGCTCGCATTTACCCCCATCGGCCATTTTCACAGGAAAAATGTTTACTCACCCAGCAGCATGATGCTGGCCACCGCCAGTATGCGGTTCCCCATGTTGACGCGATCGATGGAAAAGTTTGTACCGGTGTGTGCGTGTATCACACACTTCCGTAACTTATCCGCTGTGTGCGGCAGGTAGGCGTTAACACGGCAACGTTCGAAATCGGGCCGCCTTGTTCCCTAATTACAACACAAATTTTCACACAACACTACCAAATGCAAATGATTGGTTTTTTTTTTTCACACACAACAGCACTAGACGCACAAGCCTGAGTTTATCAGTCAACCGTTTGCGGCGCAGTTCTGCTGCCTGTTCAACCTAGCTCCTTTTCGTCCCGCAACTATCCAACTTGATGCTCGAACGACGAATGATGGTGCGAAGGTCTGCCCGTCTCAGCTGCAGCTTCGAATCGCTTCGAGTAGAATCAAGGTTATGAGTCATGGAATATTGTGACTGTTGAGGTGGCCTTCGCATACGTACCGTGAGTTCATGCGCGTTCATCCAATTCCTGCTGCCTGGAATGATTTATCTGGAAGACAGTCGAGTTTGCTTCTCTCCATCTCCATTAAAGTGTTTGCTGGTTTTCTTAAAAAGAAATTTGGATTCAATCTAGCTGGTCTTGTAGAGAGAATGGTTTTTTTTTGCATTATCCAATGCTTCAACAATACACCTTTCCAGTCATATATAAACCTCGAGCGTAAAATGACAGCAGGGTACAACGGTATATTTGATGGTCACTGTTTCTACGGACACACATATTTCGATTCAAAACAGCTTAGTTGAAAATGAAAACAAATAAAAACATCAGGGATTATGTTGGGGTGATCTATCGACACGGGGCTTGTAATGATTGATTCGAAATGTTCCCTATGGTAGTAAGTAGTTCCCGCTTCATCGTCAAAGGTAAGAATACAGGGCGTTCGGGATAATTTTGACAATTACATTTTTGTTTATAATTGGCATAGGAAAACAAGCAATACGTCATTCGACAGCTAAAAGTGTACGAAATAAGCAGCGAAAACATCCCGTGATAAAAAAATGCCAAAAAAGAGTACATTGTGGAAGCGGATCACATGCATCATGATGATCCGCGCCGGACGCGACAACCGCGACATCATGCAGTGCGTGCAGTGTTCGCTGAACACGGTGAAGGCGATCCGGAGTGAGCTGGGAGAAAACAGCGACGACGACGAAGCGGTGGCAGCACGAAAACCACATTCTCAGCGGCGGGATTGCGTGCGGATCGCCGCTTTCCTGGCTGACCTCCAGGCGCGCGTGATGGAAAATCCGGGGATCGGAATTCGGCCGTTGGCACGTGAGATGGGGGTGGCACCATCCACGATGAAAATGGCCCTGAATGACGACCTCCGGTACTTCTCTTACAAGCGCCGAAGAGGTCAGTTGTTGACAGAGAAGGGCCGCGAGCGTCGGTTGGGGAATGCCAAGAAGCTGCTCAACTTGCTACAGCATCCCGTGGAGCCTGGCACGCTGTGGTTTTTCTCCGATGAGAAAAACTTCTGCCAGGACCAGAGCCGGTGGCACAACCGGTGGCTGGCTTACTGCCCGGCGGACGTGCCACGGGTGCCGCAAACCAAGTTCCCCCAGACGGTGATGGTGTTTTCCTGCGTGTCATCGGAAGGGGACGTGATGCCGCCCCACTTTTTCGAGCAGGGGCTGAGGCTGAACGCGGACGGGTACATTTCCATGCTGGACACCGTCGTGAAGCCTTGGATCACGAGAGTGGCCAACGGCAGACCGTACGTGTTCCAGCAGGATTCCGCTCCTTGCCATACAGCCTCCAAAACGATAAAGTGGTTAGCGGCCAATTTCAACGACTTCACCGCGCCGAATGTGTGGCCTCCCAGCTCCCCGGATCTTAATCCAATGGATTATTTCGTGTGGGGCGCGGTGGAACGGGACACCAACAGAACCTGCAGCAACACCAAGGCGGAGCTGATGGCGAAAATCAGGTCCGTTTTCGCGGCCCTACCCCGCGAAACTGTCGCCAGGGCTTGTTCCCGGTTCCGGAGACGGATGGAGGCCGTAATAGAAGCCGAGGGCGGATATTTTGAATAAAATGAATAAAATACATGGTAAGCTACTATTTCTGAGACAAAAAAAATTTCCCCGATGTGCAGCTGGCACATTGCTTGCTTGTGCAAGAGCCGACACGAACAGGTGGAACGAGAAATCATCAAAGCACAGAATGCTGAATTTATGCTAACCTTTCATACAGCTGTAGATTTTGTAAACGACCAAAACTGTTCGATCCAGAAAATGCAGTGCGGTTCTCAATTAATTTTGGAAATTATTAAGTTAGATTTTAAATACGAATTTATTTATATAAAGGCTTACATATTGTTTATGATTGGTATTGTTGATTACATATTGGATAATGTTTTTAGTTGAAGGAGTACTGAAAGAAATAGATTGATGTATTGCGGTTGGTTGATGATTGCGGGTACATGTTGTATGAACCCCAATTTATACGGGCAAGAGAAAGCGATCATCTTCCTCCATGGCTTAACGTAGTTCGAACATAGAAAATTGTAAAGAACGAGGCTTATTTTGTCCATGAAACTTTCGGTATATCGAAATGCTCCGTCAGGCTGTCCAGATGTTGGTTAAACTGTTCCACTCGCTGCTTGTGTGTCATCTGTGCCTTTTGCACGATCCGTTTGTTTTGCTAAAAGTTGAGAAAAGAAATAGATGTCGTGTTGTTAGCATTATCCTGCAGGCCGAAAACCGAAACATAATCGTGGAACATACCATTTTTTCTTGCATTTTCTTGAACGACTCTTCCGCTTTTGTCAAAACTCTTGTTTTCCCTGTAGAAGCTTGCGCTTGCTGATCCTTCTCTGTGCGGGGAGGTTCTTCCATGACTGCGCGAATCAGCTTCTCCTTATCCTTCTTCTTGTGCTTTTTGCTTCGCTTGGTTTTAATTTCAGATTCATTTTTCAACATCAGCTTACTTTTGCTTACATGTTGGTACTCGTTACTCATGGTTGATAATCTGGGATGCTTCGAAGGAAAACCTGGACCAACTGCAATGTTTACACAAACAATTGACTCTAGAGTTTTCTATAGTTTCCCCGAACGTCACAACAGTTTTTGTCAAGGTACATAGTAAAAGCTGGGCCTAGCCTCAAATTTTACAGCGCAAAAACAGTATAGAATTCTGATAAATATTTAAACAATCCTGGAAGTAGCTATGTGGTAGTTACCCAGTACTAACTTTGTAATAGAAAGTTAAGCATAATGTTTTTGCAATGCTTTATTGCTCAGTACTTTCTCCATATCGGCTTATTTGTATCTCACTTTTTTGCCCGGCTTTGCTCGAGGAAAGTTTTCGATAAAAACGGGTTTTGATTGTGGTACTTCTCTTTAGGTTTGAACGACTTTTGTCACGTCTTTTCTCTGTTGTCCTCTGATACCGTTTCTTTTCGAGAATTTTGGGCTTGCTTAGGACCTTGCGTTCCCCTAGACCCTTCTTATCCTTGAGCTTTTACCTAGCTGTTTTGTGCCGATCATTTCGAGCAACCCGCTTTGCCTAAAATTGAAGAGGGTTACAATGCTATTCGATTCGATGCGATGTAATGAATACATAAAATGATATGAATACGAAGAATATAAAATTGGTGGTTATACGAATATGTGTTTATTTGCAGCCTTGGTAAAACATTTATTGAAAGGCTAGTAAGTTTAATCCAACATGATCATATATGGGATGTATCTGTGTTTATGCAACAAAAGTCGCAGCAAATTGCATATGCATTTTACAGAGGATATTGATAAATTTAGTTGGTCTTATCGTGTACTTCCTCGATCGTCGCCGTAGATCCTTGTGGCGGGTTCAACTTGTAGATGCTGTAGTTCAGTACGCTTGCGAAGGCACACCATGCAAAGTATGGTACAAACAAGTAGCCAGCCAGCTTGTTCACCTGATAGAACGCCACCCCAGTTGCAGCTACCGATCCAGTTAGGGCTAGTATCTCGACGACACTCTACGGTTGAAAAGACAGGAAAAGTAAGAGAAAACATAGTCTTGGTCTGCCCGATCTGTTGAAAGCGTAAACACTGATTCCATACCCATTTTAGTTGGTGCATTTTGAAAAATATTGGAGTCCAGGCCCAATTTAGGGCCAGCTGCGTGCCATAGAGGATGAGGGGGCCCCTCGCCGGACCGTTGAAGCCCCCGCCGTTTTTCCACACCAAGTAAGAAGCGTAGCCCATGCCAGCGTACAAGGAGGTCCAAACGGGCCCAAATAACCAGTTCGGCGGTCGAAAGGAGGGGAAGTTGAGATTTTTGTACCAATTATCAATCTCTTTCCTAGTCATCTGACCGTTCACAAATCCGCCCAGCTGCGGCAGTATGACTGCACCGGCTATTTTCACGATCTCCGTACTCGACATGATTTTTACCTCCGTTTATACGAACGTCTGCAAAGCAACTGATGACCTACCTAGCTGTGGTTGCTTCACTGAAAGGCACCTTTCTCAGTGCGATAAAATGACGTAAAGTAAGTAAATAAAGCTGAAAGAATGTGCTTAATGTAGGCAAGCTCACTGGCTTTATCTTTACCGGACGAAAGCTGTGGTTCAATGATTATGACTCGGCTATTTCACAACCGTGTGCTGCGATGACGAATGAGTTTTATTAAGCGTAATTGTGTGAGTGACACAAGGCATACGCATAGCGCCGAAAAATATGGGGAGATGTTCGGATGAATAAGCGCTAATGGCCGAAAACTGAGCTCGAGTCGTTAAGTTTCGTCTCTGCAACGGCGAAATTAACAAAACGGCAAACGTATTTGCAAATACATCGGTCATATTGTTCGCTACAATAATCGATGAAAATCAAACAAATACAGGACGAATACTTATTACAGCATACTTTCGTTTGATCATCAACCAAATGATGACAAAATTGTTAAAGAGAACCAAAGAAGCTTATAAATCTAAATAATACAACATACAATCTTTACTTTTAAATAACCTGTATTGAGCCTTCGGCAAAAACACTACAACAAAGCTTATTTGTTCTGCTTTTCAAAATATTCGCGCGAATCCTTGGGGTTGGGCTTGATTGTGGCAGCATTCGCATCTGGTTCCCAGTTGGCGGGGCATACTTCCCCGTGCTTCTCCACGAACTGGAATGCTTTGATCAATCGCAAGGTCTCGTCGACAGAACGTCCCACTGGTAAATCGTTTATCGTGATCTGTCGCACAACCCCGTTCGGATCGATGATGAACAACCCGCGTAGAGAGATACCCTCGTCCAGCAGCACACCGTAGTCGGCCGATATTTTCTTAGTTAAGTCGGCAAGCAACGGATATTGCAGTTTGCCAAGCCCTCCGGCCTTCCGCGGCGTGTTGACCCATGCGAGGTGGGAGAAATGCGAATCCACCGAGACACCGACGACTTCCGCGTTGAGTGCCTTGAAATCTTTAATGCGATCACTAAATGCAATAATTTCGGTTGGACAGACAAACGTACTGTTGGTTGGAGAAGAGAGAACATAGGTTAGTGAGAACAAAGCCGTATGATATGTCTTCTGTCTGCATTACATGCCGGGATCATTAGTACTTACAAATCTAATGGATAGAAGAAGAGTACCAGATATTTGCCACGGTAGTCTTCCAGTTTAATTTCACGGAAATCATTATCTACGACGGCGGTTCCTTTGAAGGATGGCGCTGGCTTTTGAACTTGTGCGGCAGCCAAGGCCCGGCCTGTGTGCAAAAGGTTAGATTGCCGAAAGCCGACTCCGGAAGCAACCCGCAAGCACTACGTTAGAAATACCGGGAGGATTTGTTATATAATATGCATTGCACAATGATTAATTATACTTACGGCTTGAATTAGATTGCGAGACATGAACGACATGTTGAAGCAGGTTATTCACTATGCTGCCTTCACCAATTTTTGCAGTGTAGGTTTCGTACGCACTGGGGATTTAGGTTTTTTTTTTTTGTCACAACACGCATAGAACAGCAGGCAAAAGTGCTTGCATGTATTGTATATCAAGTATGACGTTTGTGACTAGTGGTGGGCAATGCTGAAAAACAATGGAACGAAGTGGCCTTTTGTGATCCAGTATCCGGAACAAGCACCTGGAACTAAATTAAAAAAAAAACTTTCTGGGGTACAGTAACCAACTCTTCTAAGCGAGTTAAAAGAAGGCTCCTAGGAAGCCAGTTTCTTATGCATTATCATCAACTGTATCATTCCTTACAATCTGTAGTTCAACATTTCGTGCAAAAGGGTTCACCGTTCTTCTTCAAGGACCGTATCGAACCGAACTACTTTGGTGCACAGAATAATACACAACACTATTTGGAACGTGCGGAAGACGCATACTGCATTGCGTTTATGCTCAAGATGCATATATTCCACATTTCCGTACAGCTATGACACAACATTTAACCCGTAAACATAATAATTAACTCGCATTTCTGCAAAAAGCAAACAGTATTGCCACAGAAATTAATATTGCCCTCTGAATGAGATTTTTTTCATACATCGCTAAATTTGGGGAAGCAGTAAATTTACCGAAATGCCAAGATAGAGATATGGCGTATTTCAGCTGCGGTCCTATCCATGCAGATGTCAAAGCTACCGGAAACGCGCTGTGCGTTTTACCTATGTTCGGCCGCCAGTTTTCGTAGCTGTCAAAACCACCGACTTGATGCCGTGCCATCGTTCTTTCTCTTCCGGCAATTGTATCGACCTGTCGTGACACTCTTTAGTCAAGGTAATGGAAAATCCAGAAAATGTGTGGTTAAATCGTTCGGGCCGTAGACTTATCCCAACGAATGGTTACTAGCAAAAGTGGACAGTCGACGAATGGTGAAATTTGTGTGCCTGTGACGAGTGATTTAGTACTAAAAGTAGACTAAACTTCGTACAATGCAGCTCTGTACCGTCAAGTGAACACGGCATGTTGTGTATGCCTCGTACGGGCCATAGTCCTTACATTGTGCTTGTTGTTTTATCCTCACAGCTCAGTCTCATAATCTTAGTGCTGACGCGACGCGAATGTAAAGGGTTTATTCTAATTCTCTTTTATCTATTACCTTTTCATTTGTAATGCCCTCTGCTGCTGCTGCGCCCATTATCAACAAAGATGTTCATGCCCAAGGCACATCGCGTCGCTATCTACGAGTACCTCTTCAAGGAGGGTGTACTGGTGGCACAGAAGGATTTCTATGCGGCGAAGCATCCGGAGCTGGAGACCATCCCGAATCTGCACGTCATCAAGACGATGCAGTCGCTGAAGTCAAAGAACTTCGTTAAGGAGCAGTTCGCTTGGCGCCACTTCTACTGGTATCTCACCAACGAAGGTATCGAGTACCTGCGTGCCTACCTGCACCTGCCCTCGGAGATCGTACCCTCTACTCTGAAGCGCGCCGCCCGCTCGGAGCCCCAGCGTGCCCGTACCCAGGCGGGACCTCGTCCGGACGGACCGAAGGGCGGAGAGGATCGACAGTCGTACCGCCGTATGCAACAGGCCGGCCCCGGCGACAAGAAGGGCGATGTCGGTGCGGGGGCGGGTGATGTTGAATTCGTAAGTTCCTTCTGTGTTTTAACACTCTGCGTCGATTTTCCTGCAATTGCTCATGGTTCGGGAGTGGCAACGTACTCTTGCATGTTTGTAATTCAATGTTGTTTGTCTATCTTTTTCGTTGCAGCGTGGCGGATTTGGTCGTGGAAGCCGTGTGTAAAAAAAGGCAAAAATGAAACACAAATTGTGAAGCCTAAACTAAATACGTTTAATACGTTCCACGTACCACCTGTTGGAGTGACGTACATTGCTACCAATTACATTTTTTTCTTTCCACAATCCAATGAATAAGTTATGAAAAAGAACTTCAGTAGCAATTGAAACATCTACATCTGTCGCAAACAGATCATGGAAATAAAGCATTTTAATTATGCACCGGCGAAAACAGATTATAAAAATAAAGCATGAAAGTTGAGACTCCAACTATCAACTGTGGTACTGTGTGATTTGTGTTACCACTGCTCTCTCATCATCAAACCTGAACTGCAACTGATCCGAAAATGGCTGATGTGCAAGCAGAAGCTGCCTGGAGGGTTATAAAACGCATTCAACAAGATCAGCCATCAAATGTGCCGTCTTCAATCAACACTCGCTGGCGATGCTTGACCAAAAATTGTGCTTTGCTGCAGCTAAATAACTTTAAACTTTTGAAGATTCTTTTTGCTCCGCCTCGCCTCGACTATCCGTACATAAAATGGACAGTAGCTTTTGGAGAATTTTTCATTGCGAGTAATGAGTATCCTGTACAGTATTTCGTTCGGTTCCGCAGTAATAGTTTCCATGCTGGCTGTGGTAAATGGTAAATCTGTGCATTTAATAGACTAGCCCTCAAATGTTCCGAGCTCTCAATCAACACTCACTTGCTATGCTTCACCAAAAATGATGAATGTGCAAAGCAGCTTTTGAAGATTCTTTCTTTTTTCCCTCGGATCGACTAGCCATAAATGAATGGAACAGTAGCTTTTGAAGCATTTTTCTTAGCGCATAATAAGTATCCTTGAAGTATTTCGTTCATTTCCGCAGCAATACTTCTCATGCAGGCAATGATAAATGATAAATTGAATTATGCGTTTTGGGAACACATCATTCAATTCCAGCTTTACGAAGCCAATTAAAGATTAAGTGAAGAGCAAAAGAATGATTGTTCATGCTAAGTCATTTTTTTAGAGGAATATGTGATATGGGATAACAGTATGTTAAGCATTTACACATCGCGCTCGCTACAATCGCGTACAACATTGGGCTGGTTGGAAAGAAAAGTGCTGTCGCACAATTTGTAAAATGTAAAATATTTTGAATAGAAATTTCTACTGTTGGCATCAGGAGTTCCCAAATGCAGCGAACGTTACTCATGGAAAAAAAAAGGTTTATTAATGCTAGTAAGCCTAGGGTAGCTGAAACCGCAAGAAAGTTTACTTTATATCCGGGAATTTAAGTCGACAAATAGAGAGAAATGCTTGGGTACCTAACATGGCACGCGCAAACAGCGGTGTTTCCAGATAATTGTTTCACTCTTCATAAAACAATTGAAATAACACTTTAGAGCGTATTTATTTATCCTGACACTTCGTTTTATTTCGTAAGTGTTGAAGGTACATCTGAAGTTCGATTTGATACTTCTGCAAAGTATAATAATTCATGCGTGATGTTGGTCATGTGCTAAGACAAAAAACGAATCTAAACATCGTTCTTGTTATCACGGCCTTATTTTAATCCTATCCGCTGATGAGATGCGAAAAAAATTAAACGAGAAAAAAGTGCATGTTTCTTAACCCTAATTGGCACGTCGCTTAATGGACACTTTCCCACGGCGTAGGTGCGACAGGAAAATGCGCACTTTTTGGCCGTCGGACGTTTTCTTCACGCAGATTGCCTCGACACCGATGGCAGATATGTTGCCCGAGAATCGCGGAATGTCTTTCCCTTCCACGTAAACCGGTTGGCCACGGTGGAACCAGCGACGCTCGTACCATAGCTTTCCATCCTCTATGCGCGTTTCGCTCAATGGTTGCTGGTGTTGGTGCGCGGAGGACGATGACTGCTGTTGGGCGCTGCTCTGCTGCGCGTTGGTACTTTGGTTCTTGGTTGGGAAAAGGTTAAGGGTGAGAAAAGCAACACAATTAATTTATTACCTTGGCGCGAGCGAAATGCATTGCATCAAGTAAAACAATCATGCTTACTGTTTGAGACCCACTGGCATGTGTGTTGTCCGAGGCTGATCCTCCGTTCTGATCACCACAGGACTGGCCGCCAGAATAACCAGCACCGCTAGAGTTCCCTGCTGCCGACGAGGAGGCATTGACCCCGGAGGATCCAGCACTGCTGCTCGCCGCGCCACCGTTAACGGCGTGCTGCTGTTGTGAGCGCCCGGCATGGGATGGCTTTCCGCGAAGCACAGCCTTCAAGTCCTGTTCGACCTCCTTTTCGTCGAGCAGAAACACGAGCTGACTGGTGGTTGGTTTGCGCCTCTTCTCTGGCACTGGAAGTGGCTCGTTCGGACGACGACGCAGCTTCCGCGTGACCGTCGGCTTCACGTCGATAGAGTCACCGCTGAGCTCCATCGTCGCGAACTCGTGTTCGATCATCTTCTTTCGATCCTCCAGATCGGAGATTAGGTTTTCCTTTAGCTCTGCCTTTTTTTCTTCGTACTCCTTCTCCGCTGCCTCGATCTCGAGAGCGCAGTCCCGCTCGGCGCACGCCAGCATGTAGTCTCGATGCAGCTCGTTCAACAGCAAACGATCCTCCATCTCCTGCTGCAGCTTCTCAACACGGCGCAGATAATCCGGATGCTTACGCTGGTTCAGCAGGTCCAACTGATGCATCAGGTTCGCTAGTTTATCCTGGTACATCTGCTCCTTGATCTCCATCCGTTCGTCCATCGTGTGCTGGTTCATCGATGATCCGCCGAGCTCATTCTCGCTCGCTTCTTCGGTATCTGAAACAATGTTCAACCGGGTCGTGCACGCAAGTAGTTAAACTTATCCGACGCGCGTAATACACCCAATAGCTTACCCTCAGCACTATCATATTCGTTTTCTTCGTGTGCGTCTTCTTCGCCATAGTGTTTATCCCCTTCGCCACCGGTGTGCTCCTGCTGGCTTCCACGCACAGACGATGACATTTTAATGACTGCGCTGTGGACAGGAATTACAGTAAATTTTGTAGCAGAATAGTAGCTAATACCCTCCGCCAAAAAACATCCAAGCTTCTACGCAGCTACAAGCACTTTGGGCGCCACGGCGTCGCGCGATACTACACTATTTCGGTAAAACCGTTTCTAATTGAAATGCGGCTGGCGCGTGCGAAGCAATGATAGTGCATACTTACTTTAATCAAAGGATAATTTCGCAATGATCCAGAAGCTTGCGAGTTTCGTCCAAATTACCAATGTCCCGAAGATTCGAAGAATTGCTGATGCGTTGTGTACCGGATCCGTCCATTCCTTCGCCGTAAAACGCTGAGTTTGACAGATGGCTGACAAAACTGTTTGCGGAGCGTTTACAACACATAAACACACCGTTAAGCCGTGTACCCATTCAGGCCACCAAACTTCCGCAACTCAGGTTGCCCGCTGGTTGCACGCATGTGAACGAAGGTTCCCACCCAGGTAACACAAAATCTCGCACACACTCAAAGAATACATGCAATTTTCGTGTACGTACACGCAGTTTTTCAGTGCGTCCTGCTCTATCTGAATGCGTCTCGCTCACTCGGAATATAACGTTTACAGGCGAAGAGCGGGCGGTCACGGGAGGGGGTATTTCTTCCCGCCTCGTTGTTGTTGTTGTTGTTGGTCCGCCCGCCACATTTTATATACCGCGTTGGTGCCAAGGAGGCACAGGGAGGTTACCTGAAACCTGGCCCATGTTTTCATTGATCCAGGTTTTACCCACGGCTACGTAGCGACAATGCACTTCACGGAGTATTCTGAAAGTGAATATTGCCTGAGCATCATCGTCCAGTTCTCCAGATGGCACATAGTTGTATAAACTGCCGAAAATCTGGTGGAGCAGCAGCGCAAAAGGCTGGTTATGGATGCTGCCGTGTCCTTCAAGTGGGAGAGTCCCACCAAACACGAACAGACACGTGTACTCCAATGCAACCGCGTTCCGCAGAATTGCAACCTGTGTACGCTGTTGTCTACCCATTGTTCCTATCTTATTCTTCAACGCTCCCCCTCCCTTTCTTTTGTGGTCTATGCACAGCATCCTCAGCCCGCATGGGATGGGAGTACGAAGAAGAAAAGCAAGCAAGAAAAAGAAGAGTAATGAACGCACAATGCCATTGCATGTTCAGAACATTGCAGCGAGGTGTTTGTTTTTCTCGCTTCACACTACTACTCGTATTGCGAACCTCCTCCACCGTTTCTGAGCTATGCGCAAAGGATGCGCAAAAAAGCGTATGATAAGAAGAACAGCTTTTCTGATCCATGCGCAAAGCATGCGCGAAAGTGCGTAAAACAGGAAGAACAAAAACAAAAGGCTAACCTTGCACAGTCCCACCCGCGCATTTTCAAGCCAGCCGAAAGCTAGCTGCACATTTTTTTCTGCTTTTTTCTCATCACCTCTGGAACACTGCGCTAGGCATGCGTTGATATGAGGAAGGAAGGAAAATTCTCTAATCTCTCTCCGCAAAGAAAGCGCTTGGTTTGAACACTCCAGGCAGGTGCCGTTTCGTGAATTGTACCTGCAATGGATTTCTGTTTCTTTGTTGTATTCTTATCCGAAAGGGAAACGCCTGCATAATTGTACGATGCACGAGTTGACTGCGCTGAGAAAACCCCAACCGAGAGAACTCCAACCGAGAGAACGCCAGCTGAGAGAACGCCAGCTGAGAGAACGCTATCCGAGAGAACGCCGAGAGAACGCCAAACGAGGCAGGCAGGCAAGCGCAGCGGAGAGAGTAATAATAGACAATGGACGGAGGGTGGAGGGGTTGAGGTAGGCGTAGGCATGCGGGAGCGCAGGAGAAAAGCAGAGACGAAGGGAAACTGATGACGGGAGGGGTAGGGGCGGAGGGTCCGCCCGGGCCGAAGCGGGCTTGCAATCGAGAGAGTTTTTTTTTGTGAGAGAAAGCGGGCGGCTTATGTACTTATCTTGTTATTTACTTGTCCTTTTAAAAATTGGTCGTGTTATGGGGCATGATAGTGGCACCGTTGAATCGACTCTTCAGTATACCAAATTTCACGCACACACTGACAGGTTTTCTTTGAGTGCATGCGTGAATTTGGTCGCCTGGGTAATGTGAACGGCTACCATCGCCGGTTGCACGATTTCTAAACATATCAGGGCAACTAAACGCATCAATGGGAACACACATAAAGGGACACGCAAGTTTCTACATGAGCAGCTCAAATCTCAAATCTCTGGATACAGTATTTGCGATTTTTTTACAATGCTTTGGGAAATTTTTTTTTAATATACGAAATGTGGCAAGCAAAGGTAGGCGGATATGCACAGTGATTAATTTCAATTGTTTTTGCTTCAAACCGTTTCTGTAGCGAAACTGTCACTCGAGTGCACCAACACTTGTGCAATTTTGCCCACATGTATAGGTCGCGAGGCAGCGAACACGGACCATAATTTACCATGTCTTCGAGAGTAGTCTTCGTTCGCAAGTGAGCAAGCTACCAATGATTCCCTCGTGATTCCCTGAATTATGTTTACATAGATTTCTGCAGTTAAATCTTCACGATCTAATTTTCTGTTCGAAAACGTAACGCCACTAAAGTTAGAGTTTACTGATCGTGTGTGAGGGTTTGTTCCAGTTTCAACCCAGATCGTATCGAGTTTGCTAGCGAGTACTACCCGGAGCACTAGGACCGGCAATAGCGGGCCATATGTCCTGATCTTGGAAGGTTCCGTTCCCGTTACTGTGTAAAGCAAGAGCAGAAGCAGGCCGGAAATGGATTTCGGGAAATTATTGAGCGTCGCTAAACGTAACACATCCGTCGAAGGACATAATGGCGAGGTAAGCGAGAGGGGGAGTGGGTGAGTGTAATGAGACTGCATGTACCATAAGGTACGGTAGGAAGTGTGTTTATTTCGGGATAGATTTGGTATCCCTCAAGTGCACTGTTTCCATCCTGGATGTTTCCACGATACACTACCTCTCAATTCCCTAAAACGAAATCGCAACCTCCAAAATAAACTGATTGGTGGGAGGGGGAGACAAAACGCAGAACGTGGGGAAATTTGCTACAAGAAGGGGTGTTTTTCTTTCCACTCTGTCTTCCCAGGGACGATACTACTCCACCAAGTTCGCCCCGCCGAAGAAGGAAAGCAAGGAGAAAAAGCTTTCCGAGAACATCAAGAAATTTCTAGCTAAGAAGGAAGAAGAGGAGCGAGCGAAGGCGCTTGAGGCTCGGCGCAAGGCGGAGGAGCTGATGGCTAAGCGGGACGTGAAGGCGAAAAAGAAAATCGAGAAGATGCTGAAGGTGATCAAATCGGCCAACAAGTCGGTGCTGGACGATGCAACGGACGCGCAGTCGAACTTGATTGCGCTGGCCGGGCCGGAGCAGCCGGACGAGGACGACTACGGCTACACATCGAACGTCGCCTCGCAGTTCTACCAACAGCTGATGGACAAGTATAAGAGCAACCCGGAGGAGCAACGGTTCAAGGAGGCGGAGCGGCGCACAATGTCCAAGGAGGATCTGGCGCGCACGAAGGCGCGTGTCAAGGATGCGATAGTGCGGCAGGCGGAAGAAGAGAATGGTCCGCGCAGTCGGAAGTCACGGGTCGCCGGCGGTGCGCCGACGGGTGGGGGCAGCGAAGAGCGCGATAGCGGGGGTCGGTGTGCGCGCGGTCCAGATCCGTACGATCCCGCCGAAGAGCAGCGGCGCCGAGAGGCGGACGCTGCTCGGGCGAAGACGGAGGAAAAGAGAAAGCAGCTAGCGCGCAAGGGGGCAAGCGGAGCGCCACCGCCGCCCGACTTTGCCACACTGCTGAAGCTTGCCGAGCAGAAGCAAAAGGAACCGATTCGCCTCGAGGCGGATCGGGCGCCAGAGAAGCGGCGCACGGAACCCGAGCGGCTCATGACGAAGCGCGAAAAGAAGGAACACGACGAGCGCATGGCGTTCTTCGAGATGAAGCGACTAAGGGACCGTATCAAAGACGATCCAAAGCTTTCGGACAAGGAAAAGCAGCAGCGTCTCGCGAAGCTGGAAGCCATGCGGGCGGCAGGCAAGCTACCTGGCATTCCAGCTGCCAACGGGGATGGCGGAGCTCGAGCCGTTGCTCCATCTCCGGCAGCAGCATCGCCGACAAAACTAGCCTTGACCGCAAACAGCGTTCCCTCCAATGCAAGACCATCCCTAGGGGCCAGCGGTGCGCCGAATCGATCGATCACCGGCAGTTCTGGGTCGCCCAGTGTTATTTGCAAACAGACTGAGCTGGGCAGAATTAAAAAACGATCCGAACCGAACGGCACGGATCCACTAGCCAAGAAAAGTGCCAGCGGAGACAGTCGTGGAGCACCCACCGCTACCACAGCGTTATCGTCCTCGCAAAACTCTAGAGGAAAGCAGCAACATAACAGCGCTTCTGCCTCTAGAGCTTCCACCAGCAGCAGCACGAATGAAAGACACCCTATAACGTCACCCTCATCTGCAGCGAATAGCAAGAGTCCTGTAAAGCCGATCTCTAAGGATGCGTTGTCCAACGGGCAAGTTCAGCGTGGCAAAGGCGAAGCATCTTCCGGGCACACCTCGTCCAAGCCGAGTTCCTCTGCTTCCTCTGGCACAGCACCGGCAGGCGCCAGACCGAGTGCGCATCCGAGACTGGATGCCACCCCCGGACGATCTTCCTTATCGTCCAGCTCCCTGGCGGGAGCACCGAAACGTGATGCGCAGGACTCGGTGAGGAACGGCACACGGCAGCCCGTTGCGGCCGCCCGTCCTGCGGTATCCAGTGGATCAAAGCGACCACCAACGGAAATAGTCACCCAAACGCGCCAGTTCCCGCCCCCCGATGTGCAGCGTACGGTAAAGCGACCAGCAACTAGCCAGCAGAACGGTAGGCAGCAGCGACCGGCGGCCCATTCGGCCGCAGCGAAGAAGCGACGCGTGATCGATAGCGATAGCGAGTACGACAGTGAAATGGACGACTTTATCGATGACGGGGACTGCGAGGAAGACTACTCCTCGGCGATCAAAGAGATTTTCGGCTACGATAAGTCGCGCTACCGGGACGAGCACTACGAAGAAGATGACTACAACATGGAGTCGTCGTACGCGCAGCAAATGCGCGAGGAGTACATCAGCAAGAAAATAGGTATTATGGAAGATTTGGAGGATATGCGAATGGAGGAGGAAGAGAAGCGCCGAAAGATGGGCAAAAAAGGGGGTACAACCGCAGCAAAAAAGAAATAGGCACCGGGCTTTTGCTTAGGCATTTCTCAAAGTTCATGTGCACAAGAGACGACTGCTTTTGGTAGGATCGTTTTAAAGCTTTGTTTTTGATCTTTTTCTTCATCTACAGGGAAACTGTCTTTTGTTTTCTTGCACGATTAGGCATTTCTCAAAGTTCATGTGCACAAGAGACGACTGCTTTTGGTAGGATCGTTTTAAAGATTTGTTTTTGATCTTTTTCTTCTTCTACAGGGAAACTGTCTTTTGTTTTCTTGCACGATCTGTCATTTGGCGGCAAGCAATATTTATTTCATCGTTGCTCGGATAAACGACTGCAAGATCGTTACAAATGTTCATGGCTATTTTTTTTGAGAATTTTATGAATTTTTTGATTTTTCATAGCGATAGTTCGCCACAAAGAAAAAAAAGACACTGTACAATATATCGAAAAGGTAAAACAACTAAACATTACGAACACAAAAATCATCATCTCGATTCGCCTACGGTTGACATCCGATGGGTCTGTTACATTCGGAGCTGCCATTGCAATATTCCATGGTCTTTACCAACAGGCTCGGTAAAGAAAAATCTTGCAGCACAATGAAAGAATGGCGTGCTTGGTTTGCTCGTACACGATAGCAACACAACGAAATGTGCGTTTGACAGATCTTTACGGTAAAGATTGCATTAGTTTACCCTCACCCCTTTACCTCCCCTTTTAGCAAACGAACAAACAGCCTGATATCTAAGCAGGCGGCGCATTGATTTTTTCAGTCTGCTCTCCAGCGAACATGGATCGCATAGAGAAAAACATTTCTCACATTGATATAAATTATGAATTATGAATTCGCGACAACGCTATGAGAATCCCTACCCCGCACCACCTTGAATTTAAGTTTACACAGGGCAGAACCACAGTAGAAACATTAGAAATACTAGGAATAGTTCTCATGAAGAACGGGACGGTTCATAGAGAACGCAAGCATCAGGTAGGATTGCTTTTAAAGGGGTTTTTTTTTCTAATATTCATAGACGGAAACATTTTTCACATTTATTTGTCTAAATTATCTCAAGACGACGACGGACTCAAGACGAAAGAAAAACGAAAAATTCAAAAGTACCTCAAAATCCCAGTAGGTGAAGATTATTGCAAGGGAAACTAACAGGAAGAAAGTGGCAGAAGTCGTTTGAAATATTAACATAAATGCATCTTTTCTTTGCAAAACCTGGGGGGGGGGCCTTGCACATTGCATATGCAAGACCATGACGGCGGTCAGCGCAAGTGTTAGCCTGGTGTGCCTTTTAGTCGCTGCAGGATGTGCCGGCGATTCAAAAACGGATTGATCACCAAGCGGACACATTGTATCGGAACAATGCAAACCGTCAATGTGAGGGGAAAACATGCTCGCCGCGTCTCCTGCCGCCTCTTGACCGAAGAGAAAACTCTTTCTCGACCCTTTGACATGAGAAGTCGCAATGGGTTGCTACGCTGCGAAATTTACTGCCACCTGAGTCATTATTCAAATTTTATTTGTAAAGCTTCGCAGCGTAGATTAGGAACGTAAGCGAAGACTGTAGAGGAAAGTGAATTCAAAGGCGGACAAGCGATCCAATGGAGTTATTACATTTGGTTTGTTTAAATAATTTTGTTATGCATGAAGTATGAAGCATGGGTTGATAAGTGAAGCGTGGTGTTGTTAAGTTGATTGGCGATACTTTATTTAATAATTGACCTGCAGATCACGAAATAGTAAGACAAATATTTTATAGAATAGAAAGTAATTCGAAGGATATATTTCGATAGACATGCTTTTGTTGCACTAATTGTTTTTTTTTCAATCTACTGAAACTCATAGTTTTTTTTTATGATTTTTTTTATAGTGTATAGTTTACTTTATTATCTTTTATATTCACTCCTAAAGCAGATAGTGAGTCATACACTCCATTCTTAATTTTGTTTTGGGGTGTGGTGGGGCTTTCTTATTCCCCGTACAGTTGTGCAGATGCTGTTTTAAAAGCGCTCTCCGCATTCATCGGACGTCCACTATCGGCTCGCGGAACAGTGAACAGTTAATATTTAAACATTATAAACGATAGCGTTGATCCAAAACTTTGCCCGGTTAATAAAGTGAACGAATCAAAACTTTATTAAATAGATAATAAGGAACGTTGTGAGTGTGTGGGCGATAGGTACAATAAAAAATTGAAAAATCATCAGAAGGTTTACATTAATTTTGATTTGATTTGGTTGTTGCAATTGAAGGACAGGGTAAAAAAGACTGTAACAGTGTGCAGTAAAACAACGAGAATAACGAATAATGTTTGGCTTAGCGCATACGAATGGTGCTACACGTAAACTTTACAAATTGTTATCAATGCAAAACTGTCGTGCCCTTATCCAGCTAGAATCCTTTGGATCGTAAATTGTTATGTGAATGTTTTTTTTTTCGTTCTTTATGCTTTACGTATGGAATATTTTGACAATGCGAGTTTTAGTGGGTCGCTGGCACAGACATGAGAAAACATTTGACTCAACCATTGGATACAGTAAAAGTTCCCAGAAATCACAAATCTAGCATCCGGCGCAGCCAGTTCTTATCACTTTCGTCGCCGTCCGTGGCCTCGGCGGACAATTTTTGCAGCGTGGCGCAGATCTCCTCGCTGACCTCGTTTGCCTCCGGCATTTCCGACAACACCCATGTATCGTCAGTGCTGGCGAGGGCCTCGTCGCATATCGGGCACGTTTTCTGATGGATGTTCCACTGCTCGATGCACGGCATGCAGTAGCTGTGGGCGCACGGTAGCGACACCTCCGGCTTACGCTCGAGACAAATGCAGCATTCGTTCTGATCGTTCAGGGTTTCGCCCTCCTGCTCCACATCGCATCCGGACGGCTTGCCGCCCGCGATCGCATCGACTTGCGCCATTAGCATCGAAGCGGTTGTTCCTTCCGGGAACACGAACTTGTTGTGCGACGAGTCGGACGATGAGGACGACGTTGACGGGGACGGTCGCATCGTCGTGTCGCTTCTTCCCATCGGACTCGCGCTCGGTTCACCGTCGTCCGCAGTAGACCGGCTGTCCCTGGACGGGCTTGCGGTGGGACTGTGGATCCGGGCGCTCTCCACCGTCACCATCGCGTGCAGATTGGTCTGGAACGTTCGGAACACCTGAAGAAACTGCTGCAGCGTCAGCAGCTTGAAGCAGTCAATCTTCCTCGTCTCGGGATCGATCTTCACGCACGCGATGCGTACCGTCCGTTTCCACAGTATGGAGTTATCTGTTCCCTTTTTTACGGCGAACACCAGCTGCTTCCCACTGGGATCGAGACATTTTCGCGACCTGGGTTGTAGACAAACGAGAAAACAGAGCCATCAATCCAAACTGCCAACACTGGTCGTCGGTGAGGTTGAACACATACAGGCGGTTCAAATCTGCAAGGCATTTCTGAAAGTCCTCATAGGCGAGATTGTTGATTTCTGAAAAGATGTGAACTTGCTTCTTTATCTCGAAATGCAGTGAGTCCACCGTGTCGGCCGGTAGAATTTTATGCGAGATGCTTGAGGCTTGGCCACCCATTGTTGTTGTTGAAAGGTTGCTACCGTTTCGTACGCAACTGGGCAGCTGCACAAACGCCTATCTTTTATTTTAATTACTCATCACGTAGTACTATCAATGTGCGGTACAAGTAGGGAGCAGGTAGCATGGCTAACAGCGTCGCTAGCGTAATATATTATATTAAAAAAAAAAAACACACACACTGCGTTGCTTTAATGGCGTTCTAAAAATCAACCTATGTGTCACTCGAATAATTTGTCTACAAAACAAAAGGCAAGATTTTACTGCAAGTATACGTCAGTTTTCGTTCCGGAGGTAACAGATGACGTGAGAAAAGAAAAGAAGAAGAAAGAAAAAATAATAATGTCGTCTAGAATACAGAATTATAATTTGGTCTAACCGCGCGTCCACACGGCGTTCGATGCTCTTCGAACAAAAGCTCCCGGGCTTAGAGCTTTCTGCATCGAACACGACAAGTGAACCCAGAAATGATGGGTTGTTACTTTTTGTATGGAGATGACAGCCCATCGAACAGCCATCGAGCCTCTGAATATCATATTCGAGCACTTTTTCCAATGGCGACTAGGCGAGTCGAGCAAATTCGGGTAGTTTTGACAATGATGAAAAGTCAAAAAATTCGTTCGCGTCCACACGGGAGCTTTTGTTCGCAAGACAACGAATTTTTTGACTTTTCATCATTGTCAAAACTACCCGAGTTTGCTCGACTCGCATCGTCGCGTTTGAAAAATGGCTCGAATCTGATATTCTGAGGCTCGATAGCTGTTCGATGAGCTATCATCTCCATACAAAAAGCAAAAACCTATCATTTCTGGCATGGACTATCTAGAACCTGGTCAAGTCAATCCATGCATTTTGACAAATCGAGAAAAGAAAAATACATGAAAATGTTGACGGCTATGTATTCTCTGTTATTTTTTGGATCGACGATGTGGATTGTTTGTTCGTAGCGATTGTGCATTTTTTGCAAGAAGCAAATAAGTAAATTTTAGAGTACTTTTACACTCAAAAACGTTTTTAAAAGTATACACACCTCAAGTACCAGCGTTGAATCATAACAAACGAATTGATTTATCAAGGACTATGGAAAGTAATTAACGTGTTGTTTTGGGGTACCGAATTTTGACGAAACGAAGAAATGGGCTTTTGGTTTGTAAACAGTATTTGACATTCAGATATACTAGACCAACCATGATTTCTGGGTTCACTGGTGTTCGATGCAGAAAGCTCTAAGCCCGGGAGCTTTTGTTCGAAGAGCATCGAACGCCGTGTGGACGCGCGGTAACTTGAGCAGAGTGAGGTGGGTACGTCTTTTTCTCATTACCCAACACTACTTACAATAGCTGCAGACAGAACAGAATATATTAATTAATTGTTCTTGCCCTGTTCCCTGCCCTGAGCCCTGTTCTTTACGGTTGATTAGGCGAAACATTGTGCTAGAATATGTTCTTTCGTGTATCGAAGGTTCACATCCTTTAAAGGCAAGTACCAGGACAATACGGTCTACAGACGATTATAGTTGGACGTGAGTTTTCAAAGCAGGTAGCGGTCGAATCGAAGCAAGCTATTATCGGAAAGTCAGTTCAGTTGTTGCCGGTTAAACAAGTGAAAACGCGTGCTTAAACATGAACTTTCGTGTTTCGGAGCTTACAGAAATTGCCTTTAAGATAATGGGTTATCAGATGTACGACCGGAATGGTACTCCTACCAATTCACTTTCCCAAGTGATCCAGCCGCATCTGGCGGATGCGCTGAAACCTGGTCAGCCTGTGGTCAATCCAGATCCACCCTCGTGCAATAGTCCTGACACTCAAGAAGCCGAAGAACAGTTTATGGACGAATACGGATTATTGGACGCAGCCACTGTGCTGGAGGAGCCCGACCAGTATGTCGATAAACAAATGGCGTCGTTATTGGAGCTGCTGAATGCGCGCATAATGAGGACAAAGCTAATGACGCGCTACGCGAAGAAGGCAGAGGCAATTCGAGCACAGAACGCAGAGGATAACGAGACTGAAGTAGCCGACTTTTGTAGTAAGCTCAAGGAGAGCTATACGAAAGCCATATACGAAATAGAAGTAGAAATCGGTGCGACCTGGTCTCAAACTGGTAAGTAACAATGTGCTCAAGTAACCGCCCTTTATTATGGTTGAAGATTGTTTTTTTTTGTATTCCTAACCACAGACCAGGAAATACGTAAAGCCTATGAAGCCAAGGAACGTGAACAGCTCGAAGAGTTTAACATGCTTCTAGATCTTCTCAAAATAATCCTGGATGATATTCCCGACAACTGGCGCGAACTAGACAAAATATGGCACTTATTGAAGACGTCGAAAGACGTGTTGAAGTCTATTGAATAAGCGGATGAAAGCCCTCCAATACAGGGTTTGCGGGCATACAAGCGTTTTACGTAACAGGTTAAGCGATTCATGCATGCACTCTGGCGATTCTTCCAGCCGTTCGGTTGCGGCATTCGGGCATACACAGTCGGCCCCAAGGTAAATGAGACAGAGCAAATTTGAGACGTTTGTCCGACTTTTGGCGTCTCTACAGGCTTTGCGGAAACGATTATTGCTCATTAAAGTATACAAAACTGTTGCACAACTCTACCCCTATGTGGGTACGTTGAAAACTGCATCAAAATCGGTAAACTAACGGAGTAATTAGCCGTTTTTCTCGCGAAGCACCGACAATGAGAAACTCAAGTAAAATTGCCAATTGCTGGGTGTGGAGTCGTTGGAGACCAGGCATACATACATGGCTCCTCATGCTGTCCTCCTGCTTTCCCTCTTCCCCGCCCCGTGTGGTCAGACAGGCACCTCAGGGCCCTGAAGACAGACCTTAGACGTGCGCTTCATATGTACGGCCGGTATCGTTCTCCTTTCTGGAAACATATATATAAACTCGCAGCCTCTGCCTACAGAGGCTATAACCGAGCCCGATACCAGACGCACGTGCTACGTATTCAGTCTCGTCTGTCTACGAATCCACGTGCGTTTTGGAGATTAATGAACGCGCGGCGCGGTTCCTCCCGCATTCCCCAATCCATTTCTCTCAATGGCGAGACTGCGTCCTCTCCCCAGGGTGTCTGCACGCTTTTTGCGAAGCATTTCGCGAGTGTCTTCGTCGACCCGGCCCGCTCGGCTGCCCCGGGCGCCGCGGGTCTTGCTCACACCCCTCGTGACGTCTTCACTTGCGACTTGGTCGAGATCGACGAGGCGGATGTTTGTGGAGCACTAGCCAGGTTGAAGCCCTCCTTCTCCCCCGGTCCTGACGGCATCCGTTCCTCTGTCATACGTGGGTGCGGGGCTTCTCTTGCCCTAATTCTGGCGCGTCTCTTCTCGCGCAGTCTTCGTGAAGGTGATGTTCCTGTGCTGTGGAAATCGGCATGGGTTGTTCCGATCCACAAAAAAGGATGCCGTTCATCCCCTATCAACTATCGAGGCATTTCCCTCCTTTGCGCTACCTCTAAAGTCCTCGAATCCATTCTCCACTCTTCCATTCTCCCCCGCGTTCTTCCGTACATTTCTCCCAACCAACACGGTTTCATGCCCCGCCGCTCGACTGTGACAAATTTGATGACCTTACTGTCCATGGTTTACCCTAATCTGGACTCTGGGCGTCAGGTTGATGTCATTTACACTGATCTGAAGGCCGCATTTGACAGCCTACCTCATGGCTTGCTGCTGGCTAAACTCGAGCGGCTTGGGGTCGGGGAGCCCCTCTACTCTTGGATCAGATCGTTTCTTTTCAGACGGTCTTATTCGGTTAGAGTGGAGGGTGCCTTCTCCGAGCCGTATTTTGGAGTGTCGGGAGTTCCCCAGGGTAGCATCCTTAGCCCTCTCCTTTTCTCCCTCTTCCTCTTCCTCTGACTTCACACTTCTTCAAAACTCCCTCAACGGCTTTTCCGACTGGTGCTCCTCAAATGGACTGACCCTTTGCACGTCAAAATGCTGTGTCATGTCCTTCTGCCGCTCTGCTGGCATGATCCACCATAACTACAGCCTAGGTAGCGTAGTCTTGTCGCGGGTGTCGGCGATCGTTGACCTGGGGGTAAGGCTTGACTCTTCCTTGTCCTTTTGCGTGCAGATTGATGAGGTGGTAGCCAGGGTCAACAGCACACTGGGCCTTATCGCTCGCCTGGCGCCGGAGGTGCGGGACCCGCGCTGCCTAATGGCGCTGTACCGCTGCTGGGTCAGACCGATACTCGAGTATGCTGCAGTGGTGTGGACTCCAGCGGGTGTCACCGCCTGGGGTAGGCTGGAGGGGGTGCAGAGACGCTTAACGCGCCTTGCCGTGAGACGTCTTCTTGGGTACAATGCCTCTCCCCGTCCGCCTTACGAATCGCGGTGTCAGTTGCTGGGGTTGTCCACACTTCAGTCTCGTCATCGGAACGCTCAGGCTATGTTCATCGCCCAGCTTCTCCTGCACCACACTGACGCTCCAGATCTCCTCTCCCTTATCCCTCTCTATGTCCCTTCCCATAGTCTTCGTGAAAGGCCTCCTCTCCTTCTTCCTACCCGCCGCACGCGCCTCACGCAAAATGATCCATTGATCCGCGCCATGTCTGCCTTCAACGGTCTGAGCCATCTGTTCGATTACCACGTCTCCATCCCTTCCTTTCGTTTACGTCTTATCACTCAACCTGTATAATCGCCCGCACCCTTCCTCATGTTGTTTGTTAACTTAGTTTTAATATTAATTTTTAAGTTTTGAATTGTATAGCCCGCGTGGCAAACTTTTTGTAATAAAATAATAATAATAATAATAATAATACCAATGCCCAGGCTCTGTTTGTATCTGGCTTGGTTCTGGGTGTGATTGACGATCCTCTGCTCTCACGACGCACAAACCTAAATGCTCCATCCCGATCCTTGCGTTTTGTAAGTTTATGAAATTAAGATTATCAATATATAAATCGTCGTAATATATGAACGTCGTGGCAACACCAGCTCTGGCTGGTACGACAAGGAATGTAGACTAGTGAATGAACGTAAAAACTGTGCATACCGAGCAATGCAACAAAAGGAAAGAACACGGGCTTGCGCAGAAGAATATCACCGGTTCAGACGAGAAGAGAAACGAGTTTTCAAGCGCAAAAAGAAATTGTGCGCTACGGACCCACAAGACAGTTTTACCAAGCGATAGCAGGCCACCGAAGCACCTTTACTCCGAAGGTGACCAGTTGTCGCAGCAAAGTTGGAGATCTGGTCAGCAACCAGCCAGAGGTCTTCTCGCGGTGGGCTCAGTACTTCGATGAATTACTAAATGATCAGTTTAACGAGCAGCTGGAGGCTCCACCAGCAGATGAAGTCATGCTCCAGCCACCCAGCGTGGAAGAAACACGAAAGGCTATCCACCGCCTCAAGAACAACAAGTCGCCTGGCACGGACGGAATAACAGCCGAACTGATCAAAAACGGAGGCGCTTATCTAGAGAACGAAATTCATCGACTGATATCTGAGGTATGGGATAGCGAATCGATGCCTTTTGATTGGAATCTTGGCATCATCTACCTCATATACAAAAAGGGAGATGAGTTAGACTGCAGTAACTACAGGGGTATTACGGTGTTGAATACCGCCTACAAAATATTCTCCCTCGTTCTTCAAGAACGACTTGATCCATACGCTGAAGAGATAGTAGGAAACTATCAGAGAGGATTCCGAAGAGGGAGATCAACCACTGACCAGATCTTCACCATGCGGCAAGTCTTGGAGAAGATGGCAGAGTATCAACAAAACACTTTCCATCTCTTCATTGACTTTAAAGCCGCATATGATAGCATAGCCAGGGTAAAACTGTATCAAGCCATGAGCTCATTTGGAATCCCGGCTAAATTAATCAGACTTGTAAGAATGACCATGACCAACGTCACTTGTCGGGTGAAGGTGGATGGAAAACTCTCAAGTTCCTTTGCTACCACCAAGGGACTGCGCCAAGGGGATGGGCTTGCTTGCATACTTTTCAACCTAGCGCTAGAGAGGGCCATCCGAGACTCGGAGGTGGAAACTTCGGGGACCATCTTCTATAAGTCTATCCAGATCCTGGCATACGCTGATGATATTGACATTATTGGTAGAAGACTCTCCTATGTAGCAGAAGCATACCAAAGGATCGAGCAGGCGGCGAATAACCTCGGACTGCAGATTAACGAGGGAAAAACCAAGATGTTGGTGGCACTTTCAGCGGCCCTGCCCACAATTGCCGAAAGCCTACGCGGGGGTGACGTACAAGTAGGTGAACGTACCTTTGAAGTCGTCCAAAATTTCACCTATCTTGGGTCAAAGGTCAGCACCGACAACAACATTGAAGTTGAAATTCGCGCTAGGGCGCTGGCAGGCAACCGGTCATATTACAGTCTGAGAAAACTCTTCCACTCACGATACCTGTCAAGACAGTCGAAGCTGGGACTATACCGGACATACATAGTACCAGTGCTCACATACGCCTCCGAGACATGGACTCTGTCCAAATCTGACGAAACCCTCTTAGCCGTCTTCGAGAAGAAGATGCTCAGGAGGATTTTTGGCCCCGTATGTGAGGAGGGACAATGGAGGAGCCGATATAATGACGAGCTCTACGAGCTGTACGGAGACATCACTGTCTTGCAGCGAATTAGACTCGCCAGGCTCCGGTGGGCTGGCCATGTCATGCGAATGGCACCGGACGACCCAGCCCGTAAAGTCCTTTTAGGCTGTCCCCAAGGACAGAGGAGGCGTGGTAGGCCTGAATTGAGGTGGAAGGATGGCGTAGACGAAGCCGCCAGAAAAGCCGGGATACGGAATTGGACCAATGTGGCGAGCGATCGTGAGCGGTTTCGGATGGAGCTTCGTCAGGCCAAGACCGCCCAGCGGTTGTAGCGCCACTTATGTATGTATGTAATATATAAATCGATAAAATAATCAAAAACGCCAATCTGAGTCTTTTCGGCACGCCGTTCTGCTAGAAAAACCAACAATTTGTACTGCATTTTTAGTGGAAGCTCTCCAGAAATTTTCATCCAAAACTCATAAGCATGCGTTTGAATACATTATTAACTGCTCTTTAAATGTGTTGTTCAAAGAGGATAAATTCGCAAATAAAAAAAATAAAAAATAAAACAATTCGATTCAAATCTTCGAGCTGGGAAAAAGGCAGTGCTGCTGTAAAATCGTCTGCGTTCAGGGAGCGCTACGTTCCAATATTGTTTCGCCTTGTTTAAGCGTGGTCGTATATTTTACAAGCGTGATCATCAACATACCGAATTGATAAAAAACCAGGCTGTCGTCGATGTCGTCGAAATTTTACAACTGCAGGTAAGAAGCTGATTGATTTTTGTTTATTTGTACCTATCGGAATCAGCTGATTTTGTGTACACAAGTACCGGCATCGCAATAGCGAACTGAAGTGATGGCCAATAATACCTTACCCATTGTCTCCATACGCCTAGATGCTTCAAATATTTCTTAAAAGCTGGTGCCTAGCGTAAAACGGTGCATTGAATGTCCGCTTTCACAGTAAAAAGCCGATCCTGCATTGTTTTACTATTTGTAGCATGAGCTGTAGCAAAAACAGACAAATGAATGTTTGTTTGTTAGCTTCTTGACGTTCAAGCTGTCAGTACTGAAAGTCAATCTTAAATATCTGGTACATGCAACGTGTATATGCAGAAGGAAAAACGTAGTGCAGGCGATTCGATCCAGCGTTGTTACTCGCGGTCAGCAATCCTTTCGTAGTGCGGTCGGGTAGTTGGTGTACACGTTGCCAAGATGACTGAAAAGGACACGCTCGCGGAATCCATTAACATTCAAGGGGATGTCGTGCGGAAGCTGAAATCGGCATCGAAACCGGATAAAGCGAAGGTAACTAATGGTACGGTTGTTGGTTTGGATAAGTGGCCAGCCTCCGGGAAACAATCTCCACCGACGAAAGGCTACCTCTTCTCGTCTGGAAGGGGCACATCTCGTCCTCCGCGACTGTAAGAGCGCTGCGTATCGCATGTTTGTATTTAGCATGCTTGTTTTGCCCCGAATGACAATTCGTCGTGCCTATCATCCTTCACGTGGTTGTTCGTGCCGTGGATCTAAGAAGTGTTCAAATTTCATCCTCCCTATCCATCAGGCAGAAGTTTCGTTTCCACAATGCCATTACATTCATGGTAGACATAATTTGTGCATACCACCACAGCTGCCGGCCAATTTCTCTACTGACCGGTCGGTGGAAGTTTTTTTTTCCCATTTTCATGCAATCTTTCGCTTTCTTTTTCGTTTCATTTCAATTCGGCCATTCGCTCATACTCGATGTCCGATCGGAGTGGGAACCAATGTTGTTGCTGACGCAGTGATGAAAGCTAAAGCTACCGTTTCGGTGCCGTTCGATTGTATGGTTCCGGTTGCTATGCGTTAGCGAGGAAATGCGAAAAAACGAATACACACTGATTCACCAAGTGAAAGGAAAATAAAGAGCAAAGGAAGAGAAAAGCAAATTGCAGCAAGCATTAACCGCCACCCGCAGCCGCAAATTGCAAATCACAATTGTAACACAATCGATTACACAATGCTAGCCCGTCGACTGCAAGTGCCGATTACTGCTGCGTCGGCATCTTCCACCGCTACGCTTCGGCGTTGCATAGCAAATCTAACCAATGTACGGCGCGGGCAACGCACGTTTGCTTCCATTTCCACGGCGAGTCCCGGCACGCTGACGCAGAGCGTTCACGGCAAAGCGATGAACAGACAGCAGCAGCAGCAGCAGCAGCAGCAGCAGCTCCCAAAGGTCGGTTTTAATGGACGGTTGTTTGCCTCGTAAACTGGGCTAGGAAAGGCAGCCGGGGCCTCGGAGGGAGAGAAAAAGAAGCAGACCATGAACGATAGGATTTGCATTGGACAGGCCGGTTATGAAAATTCTAAGGAAAGGCCTTTTTTTCTTCTCGTTTTCGCCACTACAGATCAACGAGGAGGTACAGAAGTTGCTCGCGCTTAAAGAGAAGCTGAAGCAGCTGCAGCTTGACGACGCAAATGGCGCGGGCGGTGGTAGTGCAGCACCCGTCGAGCCGGGCAATCGCAATTTGTCGCTGAAAACGGCAAAGGGGACGCGCGACTATGGGCCCGAAGCGATGGCGCTGCGGCAGCGCGTGCTCGAACAGGTGATCCGAGTGTTTCGCAAGCACGGCGCTGAGACGATCGACACACCCGTGTTCGAGCTGAAGGAGGTGCTAACCGGCAAGTACGGTGAAGATTCGAAGCTGATCTACGATCTGAAGGACCAGGGCGGCGAGATACTGGCGCTGCGCTACGATCTGACGGTCCCGTTCGCCCGGTACGTCGGCATGGGCAACGTGTTCAACATCAAGCGCTACCACATCGCGAAGGTCTACCGGCGGGACAATCCGCAGATCACGCGCGGCCGCTACCGGGAGTTCTACCAGTGCGACTTCGACATCGCCGGCACGTACGATCCGATGCTGCCCGATGCCGAGTGCGTGAAGGTCGTCGCCGAGATCCTGACCGAGCTGGGCGTCGGTGACTTCGTGGTGAAGCTGAACCACCGCAAGCTGTTGGATGGCATGTTCGAAGCGTGCGGTGTGTCGGCGGACAAGTTCCGTACCGCCTGCTCCTCGGTGGACAAGCTCGACAAGACGCCGTGGGACGAGGTGCGGCGTGAGATGATCGATGAGAAGGGTCTGGACGAGGCCACGGTCGACCGGATCGGCGAGTACGTCCGGCTGCACGGTGGGGCGGAGCTGGTCGATCGGCTGGCGCAGGACGAGCGGCTGAGCCGCATCAAAGGCGCGATGGAGGGGCTGGAGGATATGCGGCTGCTGTTGCAGTACTGCCAGATCCTGCAGGTCGCCGATCGCGTCTCGTTCGATCTGAGCCTGGCTCGCGGGCTCGACTACTACACCGGCGTGATCTACGAGGCGGTGCTGCAGGGCACGGACGCCGGCGACGAGATTGCGGTCGGCTCGGTGGCTGGCGGCGGCCGGTATGACAACCTGGTTGGCATGTTCAACCCGAAGCGCAAGCAGGTGCCGTGCGTCGGGGTTTCGATAGGTGTCGAACGAATTTTCTCCATCCTCGAAGCGAAGGCTGCCGGCAAGACGCGCACCAACGAGACGGAGGTGTACGTCGCCTCGGCCCACAAGGGTTTGCATCTGAAGCGGCTGGAAATTCTCAACACGCTTTGGTCGGCGGGCATTAAGGTAATTGTGGGCACGGTGTTCACTCAGCCGGTTACGAAACACTTGCTGCGACCCTGCGTCTAACCCGTACACTTCTTTTCGTTAACCCCTCAGGCAGAACACTCGTACAAGCTCAATCCGAAGCTACTAGCCCAGCTGCAGCACTGCGAGGAGTACCAGATCCCGTTCGCCATCGTGCTTGGCGACGGCGAACTGTCGCGCGGCGTGGTCAAGCTAAGGGAAATCGTCACCCGCAAGGAGGAGGAGGTAGCGCTGGATGCATTAGTGGACGAGATACGGAAGCGGCTAGTGGCCTAATGTTTGCTGCAGTCAGCCGATCGTCGCCACTGGTCGCATTTGTCTCTGCGTTTTGGGCGAGCCGAAAACCCCCAGTTTCATGTCCTCATTATGCCTCCTGCTAAAACTTCCGATCAAGCAATCGTGTACGGTGCGACACTAACACACCTACCCCTTCCCAGACGTTTCTTCATTTATGTGCGGATCTCATGCGGAATAATTCATTAGCATATCCCGTACCAAAGGCTGAGTCGCCCGAAAGCGCATCGTATGACTGCATACATTAGAGCGTATTTATTTTTTTCGCATAGCGCATTCTTTGCGGTAGCAAAATTTCCGCAAGAATTATATATCCGAAGTTAGAAAGTTACTTGGCATGGCACCTTTAAACGCGAATATTGGGTTTTTACCTTTCCTGCTTTTATAGTGAATCATGTTTAACGATTTTGTAGAACCTCAGTACACCAGGAACCACGGTTGATTGCTGAAAGTTATAAATTTAATAAAACGCTAATAAAGTTATATATACTTTGCATACGAACGACAAACATTGGATCATTTTTTAAACATTTGTTTGTAGAACCCCAGTGTAGGCCAACTTTTGATTGCTTAAAGTGTTGTTAAGTTCAATACGGAAACCGACTATCCGTTTCCGACATTCATTCAGTAAAGGATTATAATCTATCATCTTTCAACCTCACCCGCCCTTTGGTCGAACGATGTCGTATGTGGTAAGATACAAAAAAGGCGCATGGCTTTTGGAGATAATTTATTTTCGTTGAGGTATAGTGCATGCGTCCGACAGTGTCGTAACGTTCACACCCACTTTTTGGATGTGTTGCCCTCGCTGCGTGCTTCTTGAGTGGCAGCATGTCTCGCATGAGTCTGTCCTCGTTTGCCTTGCATGGTGTAATAATTTAGTTGGACCCGATACGTGCCTTAATGCTAATGGGGGATGGGGGATCGATCGGATCCCCTGTGTGCAGTGGATTGCGCTCGGCGCTGTCCCCCTCAGTATCGCCGGAAGCCGTCGAACGGCAGCGGCGCCGGGCTGGGCTTGTAGATGAGCCGGCGCCTCTGCCCGAACTCGTCCGGCCGGCGATAGTCGGCGTCCCGGCTGAGCACGGATGTGCCGTCGCGCACCTCGCGCACCGCCGGATAGGCCAGGCTAGGCGCTGGGTAGGGCGCGTACGGTGCGTACTCGCGTGGATCCTCGTAGATGGTGATCGGGGCCGTCGCGAACGCCGGCCGCGGCTCGTAGTACGCCGAGCGCCGGTGGTACGGATCGGCGCTGTACGGAGGTGGCGGACGGTAGTAATCGTAGCCGTCGTACGCGCGCGTATCGTAGTGCTGATCGCTGTGGTCGCTGTGCGCGTAGCCGTCACGGTGGCCGTGCGTGTTACCTGGAAGAATTGCGGGAGTGGTTGCTTAGCGATCACCGCGGTACCGCACCAGATCAGCTAGAATGGGTATCGTAGGGGGGGTGGTATCTTACCGCGGTCGAGGGCGCTGGCCCGCTGGTAGTTGTGTGCGCCGAGCAGGTCGGTGCCGCCCGCACGGTCGTCGTAGTGATCACGCAGGAGGTCGCTGCGCCGGTCCTGGCTGTACAGCTTGTCCGCGTAATCGTTCCGCAGGTTGTGCCGGTTGTCGTACACCTGCTTGCCGCCCCGATCGTCCGAGTCCTCGTAGTACGAGCTCTTGCTGCCGCTCTCGTCCTTGTGGTACGAGTTGCTGAAGCCGGATTTGATGTGCTTCCGGTTGTGCGACTTGTCCGCCTCGAAGTTCTCGCCGGCCAGGTGCTTCACCTTGTCCACCGTGCTGCCCTTGTTCGCGTCCACCACCCGGTGCCCGTTCAGTTGATTGTCGAGCTGATGGTAGCGCACGGCGTCGCTGGCCGAGTTGATGCCGCCCGCCTCCTCGAACGCCCGGTCCTTACTGTGGTCCCGCGCATCGTGCAGGCCCTCGCCGCCCCCGCTCGCCCCCTTGGCGGAGGACGAGCCGAGCAGCACCTTCTTGCCGCCCTGCGCCGGATGCAGGTGGTAGGGAAAGTCGTCCGCGTACGGGTACGCCGCGGCACCACCGACGAGCACGACGAGGAGCACCAGCGCGAGCCGCGAAACTAGCAACGTTTCACCCGGATGGTCTCGGTTAGCCATCTTCCGCTTGTTTGGCCGTTCACGCGTTCCCAACTCACTGCACTCACACGCACGTGCACAATTGACGGGCGGACAAAAAGCTTGTCACCGTTCACCAAAACCCGATCTCGAACAGCCGAGCACTTGAGCGGCACTGCCGGGCATGCTGGCGGTAGCCTCGGCTTAAATATGGCGACCACCGATTTGCGCCAGACCAGAAGACGCAGCCGGATCCGGTCAGTGGCTTCCTGGCACAGGCATTCCTTTGCCGAACCGTGACCAAACCACCGAAGAGGCTGGGCAGCTTTCTGTCAGCCACGCAAACCGTTGCCGGCAGCCGAAAATAAAGAACCATTCACCTTTCGTTCCGCGGGTTCCGGCCCGCCGGCTCGGGTGCCGTGCGCTCAACGGGGGCCCCGCGGAACAAAATCCGCAAGAAACTGGCAAAGTTAGAGCATCGCCAGAATATGTTTGGAGACGCTTGTTTTCTTGCCGACTTCAGCTCGCATGATCGGAACAGCACACGCACAGGCGTGACAGGCGGGAGGGGGAGTTGCAAGATGGCCACGGCTGATTGGTCATCCTCACTACACTCCCCCCGCCACCGACCATCTCCCTGAAATCGTCCGTGACGGCGCGAACCGAAACCGGAAGATCGTGATCGAGCATTTATTTTGCTTCCCACATTCCTCATGCTAGCGTCTTCCGCCTGCGAAATGTGCCGGCGTAGCGTTGCAGTGGAGGTTTGCTCGAAGATTTTCCTACCCTTCTTCTAGCGTAATTCGTAGTTAAATTGTTAACTTTGGTTTGGCTTTGCTTTGCCAAGCTGTCTAGTGGAAGAGGTTTGCCACACCATGCCGGCCAACCGCACACAGCTTGTAGAGCTCCGAAACGGCCGGCGCATCCAATCGTTAACGGCTCATTACCGCGTGTGGGGCGTAAAGGCGTGAAAACAAATGGCAAAGCCCGCACGGGTCACCCAAATCTGGTCGATTTCCGAACCGCAAAAAATTCCCCTGTTCAGGTATGCATGCTTTTGGAGCTGCTGTAGCTTCTGTACGTTGCCCATACGGTACGGGTTATTCAGGTGGTGTGATTCGTTACGTATTTTTGTCGATCGACGGTGCACAAGGTAGCGTTAACTTATTTACCTATATCTCATACATTACATATCAGGAAAATTCTAAACTGTCTTCGCTTGAACATCCACAAGCTGCGTATAAACCTGTCCGTTTCAGAATGTTCAAATTTCGTTGGCTCGATTGCCATGGCGGCCAATAGCAAAGCCTAGCAAAAATGTCCGTAACCTTTTCTTCCGACACTGCGACGAGGACAGCTCGCATGTGAAGCGCGTTCGCCACGGTCAGCGTGGGATTTCCCGCTGACGGCGCGACGGAGTGACTCGCCGTTACAGTCGGTATAAAGAGGCCAGGGCAAGAATGGGGCGAAAGGTGAGAAACCGGTAGTATCGTGATGTGTGCACTGTCTTCCGCTATGTCGGCCCGTCATTGTCCAAGCGCAAACAAAGCTGCTACTACTAGCAGCAGGCCCGACACAAAGCAACCGAGAGACCTTGCGGACCTAGGGCGGCGAAGAAAAAAAAAAAAAGCGAAACGATACGTCCTTGCGCTTGCGATTTGCAGTATTTGTTTCGTTCGTTTCTTTTATTAACATGTTGCCGTTGTATTTCAATCTGCTTATTTCTATACAGTAAGTGAACGATTTGGTACAGTACAAATTGAATGTCGCTCGTGGAGGAGTCTTCTTCGTTCGGCTTTATAGTTTTGTGTAACTGCGTGCGTCAGTTTGATGCATCGTCGACGGCGCATCTGGCGGTTTATCCTTCGTAGTAAGTGGACTGCCCGTACTCTCCTCCCTGTTTAGAGTTGTCTTTTTTACCCTCCTTCGTTTGTTCTCCTTTCGCGTGCAACTGTTTCACCGAGCGGATAACACCAACCGGGAGTAGTTCGTTTGTGCCGACAATCGATCCTACCGCTTGGGTGGTAACGGATTCGGCAAACCTGCGCCTGTTACTGGTAGGTTGATTTTGTTTTTAAACTACAACTGCAACGATCCAACCCTCCCTCAACGCGACTTATGCTCGATCGGTCGTGTTTTCAAACAACTGTATTCGCTTCCCGCGTGCCTCGCCTACTCTCGCAAAGCTCTCATAACGTACTTGTTGTTTTTCGTAATGTGAATTCCCTCGTAATTTCAACGATTCTTTCTAATAACAAAAATATATCGTGATACCAACGGACAGACATGATGGGGGGGCTGACAATGATGAAACCAAATGGAAAATTAGCAGTAATGTAATGTTACAAGCCTGTGGTCACAACTGTACCACACCGCACGATAACGCTGTGCCATCTGGCTCAGCCACACACAATGCACACAAACAACAACGACTACTGAAAATGTTGCCAAACAGATGATGAGGTTAAGATTAAGGTGTGGTCCAAACAAACAAAAAATCGTTATCCGGAAAAAAGGTTTGCTTTAACTTGCTAGCACAGTGATTCTGTGTATGTGTGTGAACATGTGCATTGGCGATGGCATATAGTATTGTATAATTCTTTTTTTCTTTTGCTGCCTTGCTGTGTGACATAAAAGCGACATTACTCCTCCTCGTCGAGCGTCTGCGAAACGAGAAACTCGGCCGCGTTGTACTCGTCGCGCTCGCAGGCAATGTACGCCTGGATGACGAGATGTTCCGGGTAGCCGAGCGCCTTCAGCCGATCGATCGCGTCCATGTCGGACGGCGTCAGACTGTTGACCATGGCGGCGGCAATGTCCTCCAGCTCCTGCGACATCTGGCTCTCCGGTTGCGGCTCGTTGATGAGCGCCAGAAACTCCTCCTGGTTGTTGGCGATGATTCGCATCAGGTCCGGGTTGCTCGTCTGGATGCGCTGGATCAGGTGCGGCAGCAGGTTCGGGTCATCCTGCAGCAGCCGCTTCATGTCCTCGAAGACGGGATGGCTGCGGAGAAAGGCGAGCGGATTGCTGTCGCGACCGCCGGCACCACCGCCACCGCCGCCGCCCGTGGTCGCTGCGGCCGTGACCTGGCCGGCACCACCGGCCAGACCGGCACCGAGCGAAATCTCCGTGTCGTTGCCGCTGGCCATCTCCGACAGCAGGTACTCGACGGCACGGTCCGGATAGTTAGCGCAGATCTCCAGCGCCATCCGGGCACTCTGCTCCGAGTATCCCATCTCTGCACCGGTAGAGGGAATTAAATTGGTAAGTATGTTTTCGTTGTTTTAAAATTCAAAATTGTTACAAAACCAGCACACAAACCATACGAATTGCCCGATCTTCCGTGCATCAATCGTTTTCGACCGATGCGTGTTCGTGACCAATTTCATTAGTTTTATGCAATGTGTATGTTAATATAAAGTAGCAAAGAATGATTAATAAGAATGTTGAAAGCGAGAAATCTTGTTTATTGCGTTGTGAAACTTGTCGTGCGGAGTGATTTTATTGAAAACGATTGTGGATAGGACATTAAAAAAATAATAGAGGGAGGCACAGATATATTTCAGGTAGAAAGGGGCAAGTTCGTGCCTCCGTCGGGCGAACCTATAATACGTGCCTGTAATTCTCCGAATGTTCGCCTGCATATCGGCGGAAGCTGCAGTGTCGTCCGCTGGAACCGCTGTGTTGTCCGAGCTTTTCGTGTCTTCCTTGGCTTTCTGCTGCTCGCCGGCAACGCTGGCCGTCGGCGAGGACGTGGAAGGCTTGCTGTGGCTGGCGGCGGCAGAGCTGGAGGCCGCCGGTTTGTCCTCCGGCTTCGCGTCCTTGCCCAGTTTCTGGTCTTTCGACGCTGCGCCACTGGCGGCGGTGCTGCCGGGGGTGCCCTCACCGGCCGCATCGCCCGCGGCGGCCGGGGTCGGCTTTTTGTTCATCACCACGATGAACTTCTTGTCGTCGACATTGTACTGGCTGAGAAGCTGCTCGTCCTCCATGATTTTGCCGAGGTAGATCAGCCGCTGCCGCTCGACCGGGTACGCCTGGCCGCTTTCGGCGCACAGCTTCTCCTTTAGCGACAGCACCGTGTCCTTTTCCATGTCCACCTCGACGACGAAGGTCTGCTGCTTGAGTGTTTTGAGGGTAATCTTCATGTTGATGGGCTGGGCTGGTTTTGTCGTTTGATTGGTGCAAAGGTTCACGTTTCACGCTGCGAGGTGAGGGGGCGGTGAGACCGTTTACGCAAAGACGGTGTTGACTGGGCCACGATGCAAGCAGCAATTCGCGAACCGTTTGACTTGATTGCAGGGGATCCGGATGGTCTTCAAGCGCACTTCGTTGCACACACGCAAACACACGCACAACACCTCGTGAATACGGGACGAGGTGTCACTTTCGCTGGGCTTCTTAATATGCAATGGCCACAAAGGGTCAGGGCAGCGCGAAGAATAATTCTTTCCCCACCCGCTGCCGTTGTTTGAAGAACGATGTTTCTATGCAGCGAGCTGCACGACACGGTGTTTTCTTTGTCTTTTTCTGGCCGTGTGACCGCTGGATGTTTTTACTTTAACACAGCACCGAAACGCTGCGAGCGGATGAACAATGAACACTCGTAAATGATTTTCAGAATTTACGTTTGACACATCGTCCACGTACGACTGCTCGAATCGAGCAGTTTTTGCTCACGCGGCCCAAGCAGAAGCAAGCCCTTGCAGCAACCGCAAAATGTGTGCCAATGTCCCAGACTCTTGCCCATGTGGCCTTTCGCTAAATTATTCAAATAATTTTCACCATGAAAAATGTTCGAAATACCTTACGAAATTCATGAGTTTCGAAAGCAGGCTACTTTTTCAAGGGCCTCATCAGTATTCAAGAACGCAAAAAAAAAAAATGCTTATATGTGCCCAACGGACACAAATCGAGGATTTTTTCGGCGACTGCTGATTGAAAGGACTGTAAGATGGATGCCGGTGCAAGGCATTCTAAAAGCGCGTATACACATTGAAACATTCTGTGAAACATTCGGCTGAAACGTTTTTTTGACATTCGATTTGACGGGACAGTGTAACAGTAGAACAGCCTCGGGCCCGGTTTGAAATGTTTTGGAACAGGATTATGTTTAATATATTTCCACAAAACAAAATCTTAATTCGAAACATTTTCAATTTTTTGTTTATTTCATGCGAAATTATACTTGATTTCGATTTCAATAATTAGGTGTGCAATTAAAACATTTTTTTCTTTAAGGAAACACAACTGATTCGGCTAAAATGATATATTTTGGGCCAAATAGTTTTTGGGTTTTGTTTTCCAGCTCTCCACATTGAAACGAAAATGAGGGGAAACATTGATAAGCCAGGCGCCAAATTAGTTGTCAAAATAATGTTTCAGCAGAATGTTTCCCAGAATTTGTCAATGTGTATACGCGCTTTAATGGTTATGCTCTGATTTGATCGAGGAATACTTTCCCACAAATGTTTGCCAGCAACTGATGACAATCATCACTACCAGACGTGTCAGAATATGGCTCGACGGGTGACTGCACTAACACATCTATGTCTAGATGCTCTTCTCACAGCGTTGTCATACGGTCTGTCAAACAGAAAACTTCAATAGCTGATGGATACTCTCATCGTATTTCCAATTTTGCGGGGATTGGGAACGCTCTCGTACAGGGTTACACCGGCGCCCGTGAATAGCAAGGCAACGGCACAGTTTCAGTCCTTATTCGGCCAGATCGGTTATAGCATGCTAAAAAACATCTCGGATTGTCTAAATTTTGTTTATTTTTCAATTTACAAACAGCAAGACGTTAATCGTCCTAGTTCCGAAGAGCAGAGCGCAGCACACTCGCACACCAAAAAGAGCGGAGCGAGCCAGATAGTTCTTGCGCTCCTTGCGCACTTAGGCTGTGACTCCTGTTTTAATGCAGACGATTTTGACGTTTTTCGTACACGCATAGGAGCTGTCATGCGATGAGAAACGCACAAAACGCATCAAATCAGGCGATGAAAACAGTTTGATATTTTACGCAGATTTTTGCGCTTTTCGTCGCGTTCGCGATGTTTTTATGTCCAGTGTATAATTTCAAAAATTTATCAAAGCAACCAGGGATAAGGCCGGTGTCATTGCTCCGTCGGACACTTTTTAAATCGGACGATATGTAAAATTTTTGTATGGGATTTGACAGATGGCAAAATCGGCCGATAAAAATCGGCCGATTTAATAAAAAAAAATTGATTCAAATCTCATATAAAATTTGACATATCGTCCGATTTAAAAAGTGTCCGACGGAGCAATGACACCGGCCTAAAAGTCGATTGAGGCTGGCACAGTTTGAGCCGTTTGAAAAGATTTGAGGAAAAACGAATTGGACGAAGAGAAATAAATATTATAAGTTGAAAAAAATAAGTATTTATGGTGATTCAGCGACATATTGCACGGAAGAACATACGAAAAGCTTCGTGCGTGGCAAGTCCCGGTCCAAACTAGTATAACTTTGACAGATGCGGCGTTCTGCGTCAAACTGTAGCCGCGAAACGCAGACATTTTGAGTAAAAATGGAGACGTGTGCGTTTGCGTAAAACTGGAGCCATAGCCTTACGCTCTTTGAGCTCCGGTCGCACATGCGCTATTTGCACTCCCTGCGTTCTTTGCGCTCTCGTGTGCACATGGCGCTCTTGTCGGTACCACTACTTGTATTTTTGCTCTCTCTCCATTTTCGCGCCATGATACACTTGTATGGGTTGTTTGAAAAGACGGTTACTCGTCGGCTGGAAAAATGCTCTAGAAACTAGTTTTTGCTTTTCAATTCAATGGGAATTGTGGGCTTTTACTTTTGTAACATTCGGTACAGCTCTCGGGCAAGTAAGCAGGTGGGTTGCTGCAGAAGCAGATATTGATGAACGTGCGACCACCGTTTTTCGTAGCATTTACGCAGACATCATGTACGGCAAATTTAATTCACCGTTTCACACACATATGGTCTGCTAGCCCCACTGTTTCGCTATTTCTCCATAACTGCATTGTTCACTTGCTGCAAGGTTACTTTCCTACGCCGTACGCTCGGTTTTTTGTCTCATATGTTTCATATGTTTCATACTTCATGTTCATATGTTTGTTGATAGCGCAAGTGCGCACTTTAACACGTTGGCTGCTATGGCTCTCATTTTTGAAAACCAACTTACATGATTTTCTAAGTGGTATTTCTTCAAAATGGAAACTCTTATGGAAACCTTTGAAAGTTATAAAGGTTAATCTTTTGTGAAGTTTAAATCGTAGTTGGTTTTCGTAAACTTTTATGATGTGCTTTTTTCGATGAGTGTTTAGCTCTATCATCATGGGTGAGTGGGATGAATGCAAGTGGAGTGTGACTGACGGTATGATAGCCGCTACTTGAAGTTAAATGGAAGAGTGAGATAGCAAAAAAACACTGTTAGCAAGACCCAAACGATCGCCGAAGTGGACATTCCTTAAAGGGGCTAGCTGATTGACTGGAAGTTTGACAGCGCTGCAAGCTAGAAGAGCAGCTAGACATACATACATGCGTTAGTGCAGCTACCCGTTGCATCACATGCTTCCATTTCTCGATCAAATCAGATCAAAACCATCAATAATGGAGTAAGGGTGTGAAGGAATGGTCGTTTTTCGATTGACTGCACCAAAAGTTGCATCGGCATGCAGCTTACAGCGCTGTAAAACGTCCTGTTAATCAGTTGTCGCCGAAATATTTAAATATCATATCATATCATCAAAAGCGGAACATCGTTGTCTGATTCGTTCAGTTTATCGAAAACTAGAAAGCCTACAATTGCGTCCCTTGGGACGGCATACGTCATAGAGCGAGAGGCAAGTATCAAAACCGCTCGAGAAATCTTCCATGGATTAAGATTGGTTTTGTGTATGGTTTGTTCGTATTTAACAATGAATCAGTGATCGCAATCAGAATCGAACAGCCATCGAACATAACATCGAACCGTAAGAAAATCAGATTCGAGCACCTCTTCAAATGCGAGAACATCAACACATTTGAAAAAAAAAGAACGTAACTGCCGATGAGTTGAATATTATTTTTTAAGATAATTTTTTAGTTCTAATGTTTATAGAATTTTAGGTAAATAATTATTTTTATTTCCGACAGTGTATTCAAAATATTTCAAGATGAGCTAACATATTGCAGAATACTATACATAAACTTTTTGCCAAAACTAAACTGCTTGCCAAAGTGATTCGCGTTGTTCACACAGACAGCTTGCAGGAATTTTAAAACAACGCAATACGCACTACATTTGGTTCTAGCTCGTGATTCGGTGCAGTCGCATTTCGTTATCGTCACTAATTTTTCGGGTTTCGTTTTTATCATGGAAGATCAGACAAGAGTAGGTATGCGTAAAATATTTAATGTTCAGTGTGGTAAAGTGCACTCTCGTTTATTTCGTCGACAGGCAGGGCGCAAAAAAACGCTTGAAATAATAGACGATATTAAGAACAGGCCAATGCTGTGGTGCTCTGCACACTCGGACTTCAAAAACTTTAATCGCACGCATGAGACATGGGTCATAATTGCTGCGAAGCACCACGTGCCCGTGGGATCGCTGAAAGATCGCTGGATATCTCTGCGTGAAGAATTCCGGAGGAACTACTATTTAGTGAAAATGTCCAGAAAGTGCGCGTTGTGTAAGTATTTAAAAAAAAGTGATGTAGTACAGAAAGTGGCTTAAGTTTGTTTTACATCATTTTATTATAATTTTATTTTAGCAACACGTGATGTGTTTAAGCCCAACTGGTATGCCTACAGGGCAATGTATTTTTTGGCCTGCTGTATTGATGCGGAAGATAGAATCGATAGGGTATGTATTTTAAATTTCATTCCAAGATGCAATTGAATTCTTTATGCCGGCCGACACTTCGGCATTATGATACTGTATTCTGATAAGTTCTGCAGTTGATCTAACCCTTGCATTTTGCAGAGGAGTTAATATTCGGAGTGTTTGATCTGCGTTTTCTCCATTACCGCCTCCTCCATGATGGCGTCGAGAAATTTGTTTTCATCTTCATCCCTTCGTAAAAGTATGGGACGTATCCAAAATTGGGGAGATCGCTTTCGCTGCGATCGTATTTTTCTTGTGCATCGCAGCATCGCTAGAAAGGCTGCTACCTGTTGCTTTTCTAGCATTATCCTTTCGAGTGTGTGAAACGGTCGAAAGTGGATGAAAAATTTATCAAGATCTCTATCCAATCTCTATCTAATCACGGGCAGCATGGAAAAATCTCGTCCTGCTCGAAAACGTGAAGCAAAGGGTTTCGATACAGAAAAACTAAACGTAGACATTTTTTAATTTTTCTTTTATTAAAGAGACTTTGCGCACGCAGTTGAAACTCGTCTCAACAAGCAGACATCTCCAAGTGCGATCGATATGACTTTAAAAGTCCAAGGCGGAGGTGAAAAAGTTTGTGGGCTTCTGGTGGAAGTCAGAGAGCAAAAGTTCAGCGTTACGTAGGAGGTTGAACGTGACGCTTACCTAACTAGCACAGTGAACGAAGAAGAAAAAGAAGATCGTGTCTGGACTTTATTGTCGAGCTAATTTGTTGTAGCGTGATAGCGTTCTATCGTTTGGATGATGTAAAATTTATTTATTATTTAAAAAAAAATACACTTTGTTCATGGTTTTTTCCTCGTCCGCCCTCATTATCTTTATAATGCGATGTGTCATCTTCTCCATGATTGCATCGCGTATTTTATTGCCATCTTCATCGCTTCAACAAAATATGGAAAGCATCAAATATTGGCGAGATCATTTATGCTACGATCGTATTTTTATTTCTAAGCAAAGGGTGTTTATACTGAAAAATTACAAGCATCTCTATTTTTGCTATTTTTTAATAATTTCTTTTTATTAGCGGGACTTTGCGCACCCGGACCACATTCGTCTCGACAAGCAGACATCTCCAACAGCAGCAGCGATCGATATGACTTTAAGTCCAAGGCGGAGGAGAAAAAGTTGGTGAGAAGCTCATGATGGTCGAAGTCAAAGAACAAAAGTTCAACGTGACGTAGGAGGTTCAACGTGACGCGTTACCTAACTCGCACAGTGAAAGAATACCAAGATCGTGTTTGGATTGTCGAGCTTATTCGCTGTAGCATACTCTAACTTTTGGATGATTCAAACATCTACTTACTATTGGAAAAAAAAATTTTTTTACGTCATTCATGGTGTTTCCTCGTCCATCCTCATCACCTGGGCAAGTGTAGGGCCTGTCGAATTTAATCAGAATGAAAATTGAAATGACACACTTTTGTTCAGCATTCAGAAGGGGAAGAATCCTCCGAATCGACCGCGATTCATAGGGCAGGCAACTCAACAACCCTCACGCCATGTCCTTTCGTTCCCAGCTAGCGTTCCCTTGCACCCCAGAGCTGCTGAGCATCAGTCGAAGCCTTACAACATAAATAATGATGATAAAGTCGAGCGAGTTAAAAAACCACAATAAATCACCGAACTGCTTTATTGTCTTCCTCCTCCTTTTCCGCGTGTTGAATGCCCTTGCGAGACGCATCCTTCCGGAATGCCTATAGGGCAATTCAATTCTACGTTTTATTCGTATGTTCGGAAAGCGAGGACAACCGTTCAATTGCAACGAAAAATCGTTCACAACCTTTTGGCGCCCTTCCTTTCAAATGTTTACTTTCCATTCCCAAAATCGAACGGAGTCTTGAACCACTTGCATGGGTTTTGTGCTGATGATTAAAATGAACTGGCGTACGAGGTTGCCGTTCAAAACATGAATAATCGGCGGCGTATGCTTAGAAAATTTGTCCAACACTTAAAACATATATTGAATTGTACCGGTTCCGACCAAAATTCGCCCGCGCTTTTGGTAGGGATTGAAAAGATACTTCATGACTTCATAATATCTAGCCTAACTATCCTATTCTTACGTACACAAATGTTACCACTATTGTTTACACTAAAACATAAGCATACAATATGTACTAATTTTATTCTATAAGCGTTTCTAACGCTTTTACAAATCATCCAATAAATCTGTCTATACATCCACCCTTTCTATCTATTTTAAGTTAAGGCGCTAATGCTATTGATATCCAATTCTGTTTTATTAAAGACAATTTATTTTGAGAATAAAGGAGACACTCTAACATCGCAAAGATGTTTAGTGCATCTACAAAGTAGGAAGGCACTTGGCGATGCTATTCTTTTCCTCGTAAAAGGAAAGAAGCAACCATGGAGGTAACAGAGAGAGAGAGAGAGAGAGAGAGAGAAAGAGAGAGAGAGAGAGAGAGAGAGAGAGAGAGAGAGAGAGAGTCAGAAAGAAAGAGAAAGAGATAGAGAGGCATCAAGTAAAATCCGAGGCTTAAAACATCATCGCAGTTTTCAGTTATTTCAGCTAATAGACAATTTCGGAGGTGCAATTTAAAAACTTTGTTCCGCATCGTGATGAGTTTATGCCCGCTTTCGTTATCGTTTATCCTTGCGATCTATCTCTGCGCAATTAAGTAAATATCGGTCACCTGTTTATTGCAATCATAATGCAAACGCCATCATGGACACGAAAGGACGCGCTCGAGCTGCCCCTTGCTGAATAAACGGTTTCAAGACACGAACACAAAATTAAACTACAAAGCAGAGACAACGCATCAGCCGAGGAAACCACGCACATGTAAGTAAACTTCATAATCTAAAAGTACAAAACACAAAATTTCTCCTCTTCATAGTTCCAGACCCCCCTCAATCACGATTTCAAATCAATGATGTCTTGACGCTTGACACCAGAGGAAGATGTATACAATCGAACGATAAACGAGATGGAGACAATTCAAAATTTTTCTTTTTAGCTTGCCATAGACAAACGATCTAGCCACATGCGCTCCGGAGTAACGCTTCAGGAGAGCGTTCTAACCCTAGTGTCTATGCCCAGCCTCCTCGGATAAGTTTTGAAACCTTGTTCCGTCATAACTTTGTATTGATCAATCGTATTAACTCGAAATATGTAGAATACCTCAGGCAATGTGTTCATTCATTCTTACCCCATATATCAATCAACGCTTACCCGGGAAGGCCATACATTTTGTATGGGAGTTTGCATTTTGCTGTTCTTTACTTCGTTTATCTTTTTTTTCTAGAAGTCGTTATCTAGCTTAAGTTTTCATTGTACAGTTAACTAACATATTGTGGAAAAACATATCGTGTATTTTAAAAACCCACCAATCTTTTTTAAATTTTTGATTCATTTGATTTTGATCAAAGGCCCATAAGCTACGAATAACTCAAAAACAAAAAACAAAAAATCCCATGTAAAATGTATGACCTACCCGGGTAACATACGTTTCTTTTTGTCATTGATACTATGGTTAACACTTAAACGTCTTTTAGATTAGTCCGACCCAATTTTCATTTTAGTTTTTGAATATCTCCAAAACGAAGTAACATTTTAAGAAATGATGATGATGAGTCGCACCAGTTACCCCAATATAGGTTTGAGAATGGCGGAGTAATCTTAAGATGTTTGTAACGCTTTTCTAAACAAATCACGAAGTGGTGGTATCAAAGTGACCCTTCAAGGAAAAAACCAGTCAACTCTCTTTTCCTTGCTTACAGTAGTTAGCACAATTATTAACGGAAAGAAATCGTGGAACCACTCGCCGGAGTGCACGGCCAAAAACTAAAAATTAAAGAAACCAAACGAGTACTTTTCTTAGAATCCAACGTTTTAGTGTTTTTCGGATTTTTTCGGACCAAAAAAATCCGAGAAAAACCTATACTATACCCAATCCGACCAAAACGAGCCATTTTGACCCAAACTTTTGAAAGCGTTATAACTTTGTCGTGTTTAAACATATTTTCAACGGTGTTTGGAAGGCGCACCTTTGTTACCTTTCTTTTGTTTTTTTTTTAAATATTTACTCTCCTTCTCATTTACCGCCAGCTGTCTCGATAGAATAATAGAATGTCGGGGTTTTGCGAATTTTTTTCGTCTTTAACCTTTTGAACAAAAAACAAATCAAAAATTATGCCAGAAAAAGAATGCTAGTGCACATTCTTTTTTTGGCATAATTTTTGATTAAAAATAAAAAAAAGCAATAAAAAATTCATATTTGAACAAGTTTTCAAAATTTTAGCGCCTTAATTGGATGTACTAGCGCTTGCGAAACGGTTCATTTTATTTTATGATAGATTTAAACATACTTTAATTTTTTGATTCGCAAATAAGTTCTTAACCCACTTATGTTTTTTTTTCTCTTTCAGAATTAAAATGGTGTTATTGTATGTGATTTTAAATAGCAAACAAATTTAAACAGGTTTTCTTCGTAACAATTGCGCAAGAGCCCGACATAAGAGAATTTCTGCCGAGAAAACGGGAGATGAAGGAGGAAGAGAGGAAATCTAAAAGCACTAAACCAAAGACAACAAATGTACCTTCGAAACATCACTTACAGATCGAGCATACGTTTGAAAATGACAAAGTTATTGTGCTTTGAAAAGCTTGGGTCAAAATGACCCGTTTGGTCAGAATAGGTATACTCCTAAACCCCAGATGTTTGAGTGTTTTAAGCTCTGTGTAGTAGCACCCTAAGGCGTGTGAGACATCAGAAATATATTAGAATTGCATAGCTTTAGGAGTCCGTAATGAGAGGGGGCACTGTATTTGGTGTTAGCCAAATCCGCTGAATATTATGCAGGCCACTGGCTTATGACGCACAATAAAATGGCAACGCAATTTCAGATTTCAGTGCAAAATTAAATTAAAACAGGTGTGAATAAAGCTGCAGAAACTTTATCTTTTTGCCTTTCGATTCGTTTATTAACTATTACTGCCATTCTTTCTGCTGCCTTTCTGGTTCCTTCGTTGTCCTTCGTAATTTCTGGGGAGAAAATATGGTTCTTCATCACTCCTGCCGCACACACGCAGCGGCAGATCGGCAGACCGGAAGCGCGAAGGGTGCGCCCGGTGAAGCGCGGGTGTGAAATGTAATGCAATTATTTCACTCACTCACTGCTCGCGGTATGTGATCACGCACGGGAAGCAACGGAAGGACTGCCTGGACGCGAAGGCCATTTAACCTCCGCGCCTCGAAGGGAATGCCGGGGTTTAGGAGTGGAGTACCGTCCGGCGCGTGCCATCGATCTTGATATCCTGCGGCAGCCGGCAGCGACGGTGAGGAAGGGAGGGTGAAAAGAAAAAAAAATCACTACCCCGGGGAAGGGAGCGAGGTTTCGTGCCTGCTGACCTGGGAACATTCTTTCCCATTTGGCTTTGACCGGCAGGCGCTAGGAGGTGGAACGCGAGGGGTGCGTTTTTTTAGAAAGGATTTTAACTGCCACCGGAATAAAGCCGCTAGAAAACTCGTTGAGTTCTTCGCGAGGGGTTGAGAGGAGAGCAAAACCAAACCAGTGGCTCATCGCGGTAGGAACGCGTCAGTCTATCTGGCGGGTTATTGGTACACCGATCGGGAAGAGAGTAGCGGATGGCAAGGGGAACGACGGTCGGGTCTCGCTGCTGGTGTCACTGTCGGGTGGCGCGTGTACGCGCGTGCGTGTGTGTGTGTGTGCTTGTATGTGCGAGCGATCGTTATCGGCCGGCAGACCGATCGGTGCCGGGGAGATTATCCTGGAAATTAACTTTTGTGCGGTCGCCACCACGGGTTGGCTTACTTGCCGAGAAAGAGGGAGGTCCTGGGGCGGAGCGGGGCGCGGTGCAGACATAAACAGCCACACACAGCGAACTCGGAAAACCCGGGGAAGGAAGAAACGAGAAGAAGAAAATAAAAATTAAAAAAGGACAAGGCGAAAGCAGGCGCGGAAAGGCAGCGATGAGCCGCTCCTGTAACGGATCCTCCTCTGATCTGCCACTGTCCTTTTGTGGCACGTTTTCCGTGCCCTTTCCGGATACGGGTGTATGCGTGTGTGTGTTTTTTGTCTTCTTCCTCCTCATACTTTGGCCATTGCCATCGTGGGAAGCTGGTGTCGGAGGCATCGATTCCTTTACGACTTCTCGACTACATGGACGGGGTGGTGTACCACTTGCCGGGCTTACCTGGGGCGGAGAAAGAGGGGAGAGTGGACGCACGGGTGTGTCGAGTCCTCCAAGGATCCCGGGTGTCAATAGTACTGGAAACAACAACAAAAGGGTACAAATTAAGAAAAAAAGGCGAACGTTTGGCTTAGACACGTCGACTGATAAGTCTGTAGGTAGACCGATGTTAAACCATTTTTGAGAAGTACTGTCCTTAAAAACAACATTTGTAAACCTATACTATTAAAAAAGGGTTTATAATATGTGCGACCGTGCATCATTCGAGAGTTTTTGGCTTGTGTTCGTCTTGTTCCAAGGTAGGTTTTTACGGCGGTAAATGTTGGAAAAATCCCTAAATTTCCGTAAATTTGAATATAAAAAAACACGCCCACTAGGGCTTTGTTTGTTTACATCACTTCGCCACTACACCTCGAAGTAAACAATTCTATTACTCGCTACGCCACCAATTTTTAGTGGCAACCATACCTTGGAGAGACAGAATATGTAAAACTCGCTATATTTAGCTTAGTCATTAGCACGTCTATTTACGCAAGGTCATAGAGTTGCTTAAAATCCAATTATGTCAACGATATAACAGGGAGCTCAATGGGAAGCTCAACGAAAAACGTGACAAAAGTCAATTAGTTTGCTTCATAAATGCAGAAATCGCTTTTATACTAAAATCTTTGGATTGTGGCATTGCTGTTTTGAATGGTGACATTCACCAATGATGCCTAGTGGGGCTGTAGATAAGTCAAGTAAAAACCATGAATTGAGGCCACAAAAGATAGTTTAAACCGAGAAGATATCCTAGGCACGTCTATATTTTATTTTTCCTGAATGTACATCCCTGATCAGTCTGTTTTTGAATTGCTGCATTTGCTGTAGATAAAAACCGATACTCGGTGACTCAAGTTGCTGATACATCGTTGCTATCGTAGTGGAAAATATGCGTTAAAAAAAATCATACATTTTGGAAAGGCTTTGCAGCATCCATAAAGCTCTTGAAGAATGACTTTGTTGACAAATATAGCTTCGTTTTGCTTCAGTGGTCTTCCTCCGAACTTATCAGCCGGGGTGTTAAACCCGTTTTGCAGAAATTCGCCACGAACTCCATTGAACATTGGAAAACACTATTCACGGACCAAAGGAGCACTCGTCGCCGGGACCCCCGTGGGAAACTCCGGTGGGTCCTAGTGTCTTTAACGTTGGCGTAAAGAAAACACCAAACGGTCCACCACTGGGCGGCGTCGGAACCCTGCGGGGGAGGGAAGGCAACCATCCCGAGCCTGCGCGGTCGCGTAGTGCCAGCGCCAGAGCGAGAGGCCGGCACACACGTCGGCGGCTGGTGCGAACGGTCGCACACGACGCTGCCAATGCCGGTGCAATATCTATTGCAACGAATTTGAGGGGAAGTTCTGCTGCTACAATTGCGTCCCCAAAGCAGAAGTGCGTCCTGTATCGTGCTGACGTGCGCTTGTCTCGCTTGTGCATCTTTGCGCGGCTGCGGTTTTCCGTGCGAGAGGGAACGTGCACCATCGGCGCTATGCTGCGAGAGCGAGCGCGCACGAGGGCTCCTAAGGGCGGCTGATAAGGGTGGCCTTATACTGGCACGGTGTTTCGAGGCGCCTAGGCTAGGCGAGTCCCGCTCGGTCGCCGGCCAGTTGCCAACACAACGTCACGCGGGTTGGATGTCAGATGTGACTGGTGCACACCGCAGTTTCACTCGCAGTCCACGTCCGGCAACGGGTCCAATCGTTCAGCCAGCGAATATACACTTACGCCAGTGATAGCGGCCAAAGGCTCGGTGGTAAAGCATTGCTTCGTTTGGTTAGGTTAGGTTTTGTTTTGTTTGTCCTATCCCAGTGCATCGTCCCTGGTGGAGTGCATCCGATGTGCGACAGTGTGCTTGCGTACGTTTGTGAGTTCGTGCAGGTTGTGCGTGGGTTAAGGGACTTTTAATCGCGATGCTGCTGCTGCTGCCGGCAAAGTTGAACGATCGCGCCACCATTCCGCCATCATCAGCCACCATCAATCAGATGTTACGAAACAATTTGCCAACCCCGTCGCCGTCTATCAACCGCCAGGACACGCAAATGTCCCGCCACAGCCCACCCCAGAGCCCCCGGTTCCGGCGATCTTTCGCGCGCACGATCGAAATCCCTTCCGGGAGATGGCGATTGGTGTCGCTCGACAACTTCAATCGAAAAACACTTCCAGAAAGCACACACAAGTTAGCTGCCCTTTCCGGGTAGCCTTTCCTTGTGTGTGTGTGTGTGTGTGTATGTGTGTGCATGTGTCTTTCGCCAGCCGCGACCTATCGCCAACTTCCTTTTTCTTTATGCTCTTGTTTTCGCACGTACACCAAATGTTTGGTGGGTTTGCTTCTTTATCATAGAGGGCGACACTAGTGGTATCCGGGCCTCGCTGCGCATTTGGATCAACAGATACCCGCTTTTGGTCCGCGCGTTGCATTGCTGATGCGTTTTGCTTCGGCCGTTTCGACGTGCGATTCTTAGTATTCCTCTTGCAACCGTTGATCTGGAAAGGGCTATCGTTTCCTGTGGGATAGGACCACTTCCTCACAGCTTCCAGGCACTGGATGTGCTGGTTTCGGCTCTGTGCTCCTTGCTATTTTGCCGTGTGTTTTCCCCAGTGCTCTAGCGTTGCCTGGTTTTAATTATTTTACATTTTTATTGCATTCTACAACGATCCTTCCTCTGGCAAACATGTTCAACCCGTTGTTTTGGGCGTCTGTTTTGCGGGTTGCTGGTTTTTCCTGATTATTTTAAGTTTTCATTATTTTTGTGCACGAAGAAGAAAGAGAACCAATAACAAAACAAAAAACGATAAAATGCATCCCAACTTGCAGGGATCTCTTCTGGGTAATTGGGACACATAACAACAACAAAACCCTCTCGATCGTTTTATGAGCTAAAACGGGGAGGACAAAAAATAAGGAGCGGCCAACCGAAGAACACACGGGACGGGAGATAGGGCAACTTTATGCGAACCACATGTGGGTAATCTTTTCTTTTAACGCTTTTCAATTTCAACCTCCCCCTTTGCTTCGCCCTCACTAGCCCATCTTCCAACCGGGTGAAAGAAAGTGAAACCAGTGAAAGTGTAAGCCATCAGCAGAAGCGAGGAGGCGAAAAGAGAAGAAGAAGGAGTTCGTCCTGCAAAAGTGCGTTCCGCGATCGGGTTAGATCAGCGCAGGCCTTCAGTCAATAAATTAGTCGGTGGTTGTGCGTACACATTGCTCGCTGTCCGTCTTCTTTCCTTGGTGCCCCTTGCGGAAAAAAAAATAACCCTGCGGAAGAACAATCCACAGCCCAAGTGCCGCGAGTGTCAGGTTCGAGTGTTGTGTCTTCCTGGTTGCAGCGCGTCCATCAAACCACGTGTTGATCGTCGGGCGGGCGTCGGCTGTGTACGCAAGGAACAGCACTTCAGGACCGTGTCCAGGGACGCTCTCCTGCACCAGCAAACCGTCAGCGAAACCGCAGCGACAACGGTCGGCAGCCGCAAGATTGTCGCCAACAGCCAACAGTTCTACGTAAGTAATGGACTGCTGTTTTGTTTCACATTCCACAGTAACTAATGTGTTAAGAAGGTAACGTAGGAAAACGGATTCCCAGTGTGTGTTGTCCCCGCCGAATTATATAAAAAACAGGAGCAATGAAGCAGATTATTCAGGAGTGGAGTGCTCAAACGAAACTTTGGAAGCAAGTTACCAGAAAATCAAGCTCACTTCAGACCAATTAGCCAGTCTTTCGCGCCTTTTCCTGCTTTCGACTATCCCTCTGTTGCTCTACACAGACCGCTAGAACTAAAGGTTCCTCTTGGAGCCAGAAGTTTTAAATTAAAATTTAAGGCCATTTGTTCGAATCCGTGTTTTTGGTAGTGGAAAACGTTCGTTCGTTTTTCCAGTTTCTCTCCTATAGTGGCTTCCAAATCTTTCTGCAATTTCCGACGATGTCGACGGAGACTTTCCTCAGTGGTCGTTGGACTGGTTGGCTCGGAATTGGGTTTGGATGTACGGATATGTTATCATTTAAACATATTTCTCCCTCCATCGTCAACGGATTTACGTTAATGTCATGTAGAACGATCCTTCGTTGGTGCTGGCAAGCATATCGCATATCGGGGCGGATGGATGGCGGTTGGATGGGAAAAGCGGGAAAAGATGCATCGGGTAGCGTTATTTTTTCCTCCCCCAATTTTTCCACCTAACTTAAGGTTGTGTGTGTGCGTGTTTGGAGCTGGCGGTCAAGCGATCCATCATCTACGGTGTGTTAAAATTCAATTAATGCTCCGTGTCCATTTTCCGACTCTGTGCCTTGCAAGGACGACGATTCCGCGCTGCGTCCAGTCTAATCCAATTTATGTACCCCGAAGTTCCTCTGTACGTTCCTTGCTGTCGTTCCACAACCCCACGCTCCACCAGTTCGCTTTCCGCTGAAATTCTCCTTCTGCGTTTGCGAGGGGATTGTGGAAAAGTCACAGTCGCCGCTCCCCTCCGGAAGGATGTTTGAATTTCGTAACGTTCAATTATTTACGCACTCTACCACAATTAGAAATCAAACCCGCCAGAGTCAGAGAGGCGAGCGAAACATGGTGCGAGAGGGGGACTTTGAATGATGTTTTGCTTCCCTCCGGTTTTTTTCCCACTCGGTGGTGTGCATTTTCATGCAATTTGCCTGACCACTCCATCCCTTTCACTCTCTCTCTCTCTCTCTCGCTCTCTCTATCTCTCCCTCTCTCTCGGCCTGTACTTGAAACCTTTCAGGCGGACTAAAGACCCTTTACCATCATCCCTCCGTTAGTGACACGTGCCAGCCCAAAATCCCTCACCATGGTTCGGGTTTGGCGTGTTGGTTTCTTTTCTGGAGTATAAAAAAAAATTAAACCAGCTACTTCTATAAGTATTGGACCACTTGAAAGCGTACAAAACTATTTTCTAACTTAGTTTTACGCGCACTGCAAAGTTTTATGATCCTTCCTAAAAGAGTTGAACATAAAAATGTTACGCGTTACGCGTTTATTGGAAAGTACAAATTAAAACAGCTAGCAATTACTTTCTGCCATCTCTTTGGATAGCTTGCCAGCTTCCTGATGGTAACGGTGCTCGTACATAAATGCAATCCACCAAAATCATCAAACGGGCTTTCGATTGCATTGCTATCGTGTAAACGCGGCGTAAACAACAAATATTTCACTTATCCAACACCGAGTGGAAAAGTTCATTGCAATTTGACAGTTGGCAGTTCGGAATCTGATCCAGTAAAGTGTCTACCGTGTGTGCAAACATTCGTAAAAGCCGTAATATTCATTGAGAGTTATTTTGTAATTCGTTGATGCTTTCCAAGTTAATGAATGAATGATGTTTTGAAATGGATACTGTACATCATTTACACATTGGAAATACCTGTATGCATTATTTACCGACATGAAACCTTCTTTTTTTTTGATAAACAAACAAGGATTCGCGAACGATCGATAGTTGGCTGGAGAGTAAGCAGGAAAACTGTTTGCTGTTTATCCTATAAAGCGAAAAAAAGAACCTTGCAAAACGTCAAACGTCACATCGTGCAAAAAGACTAAAGTTTATTGAGATACAAAAAAAAAAAGTTACATAAAAGTACTATTTAGTTTCCCTTTTGTCAGTTCATCAATTCAATTAATTATCAATTGATTATATTTTTGGTGAGAGAAGTTTAAACAATAAAAGGGGATCTCATTATAATTGAAATTTTTAGCTGCATTTTAACAGAGGTGAAGAGTAGAAGTTGTATTTTTCTTTCCCGATGTGAAAGTTTCAACTTACAAATCATCTGTAATTCGAAAGTGGCTTCAATAGTGGCGAAAAGGTTTATCTGTTTGGCACCACTTTGAGCTTCACTTTGGAACATTTTCTCATCCTACGAGCGCAAGCAGAGATTAGGAGTGCTATTATTATGCAAGCACCTCATGGTGCACTTGCCGCCTGATCTTTGAACTACATTTTTCTCCAGTGAGGTGAAGATGCCAGTGCCACGCGAGGAAGGTGTATTTATTACTTCCCAGCACTGCGTTCTGTGCTCGCGTCGGCTTCCCTTTTTCATTCTTTTAGTTGCTTCTCTTACCCGCATTCTGCACTGATGCGCCTTTTGCTCTGTGCAGTCCTCCGGGGTGTGCATCTGCAAGAATCACTTTCGTCTGGCAGAGCGTGTCTGATAACGTCGGCTGTGATAGCGTTTCGTTTCGTGCGAAATGGCTAATTTCGCAAATTCACGGCTCCTTTCGTTATGCATGCGCTTGATCACACCGCTCGGATGCTGCAAGAGGAGCTGGCCAGGTGTTTTTACCGATCATAGGCCGCCAGGGTGCGCTGCGACTAGCGATGGATAATTGTTCTCTTCGCCGCCATGCCCATTCCAAACTAATAATAGATGCATTGCTCCCCTTTCGCCTTTAGCCTTTCGGTGCAATGGCAAATTTTGTAGCCTTTTTTCAAATGTACAAAATAACATAAAATTATTAAGTTGTTCCACACAACCGTGAATTGCTTTCGGTGTTGGCAGCTTTGCCTGTTCCCCACAAAAGGGCGCATCCCGTGACGGCAGGCGATGATTGAGACGTAACCCAAGTTCAGGGATCGTAAAGAAAACGTCTCTGTCGCCAGAGTTGACGATCACTTTCAACAACTGTTTGGTTGTGGTTTACGCAACAACAAAGCGAAGTCGAGTTGAGGGATTAAGTCATCCCATCCCTTGGCTTGGCCCGTGGCGGATGTTTATGGTTTTTGAAAGATGCTAAAAAAAAAGGTAGGAAAAAATTTGTTTGTATCGCAGAACGGAATGCAACCCAGAAACGATTCGAAACGTTCGCGAAGAATTGCGTTTTGCTTGTGTTCGATGTGCCGTTCAAACTGGCATCTTACTATTTCGGAGAGCTACAGAAACTACACCTGTTCGGTGATGGGGCCGTGGGTTGTTTAATTTTGTAAAAAAAGGGATATAGAGCTTTCTGGCCGTAAAAAAAAAACGGAGCAACGGAGCAAAGCAATCCTGAGGACGAGTTCATAAACCGATGCCGCGTGTTATCTTCACCCAACCCATTGGCAACGGTCGTGTTTAAGGCTCAGAGATCGACGCACCGTGTCCTGTATCCTATGATGGATGTCGTTTGGATGCCGATCGCAGTACTTTTTTTCTGTTTGGTGTTTGGCTGTAGCTGAGCCGCCGTTTTTCCAGCTAGCCGTCGATATAGAATTTCAAACCGAACACAACCGATGCAACCGATTTGATGATCCAGGGCCGCTGCCCACAGCAGTTCTCAGGAAGTTTTCTAGCCACCATTTGTGCATACACTTCTGTTCGCAAATTTACTCCACACCGAGTGTTATCCTCGGGGAGTTTAAACTTTTCTCAAATTCCTCGGATATCATTTCGTGGTCCTAAAAAAATCAAAACACAATTGCTCCTGATTTTTCAAGGATGATTGGTTTTCATGAAGAGAAAACACAGCAGTGACGTTCAGTTGCCAAACCATTGCTGCTTCGAGTCCCAGACCACAAGTCAAAATAGCATACAACGAAAATTTGGATAACTGGATAAAGTGGTTTTAAGGTTTTCGATTTTCAATATGTGTGGCCAGAATGCCATTGGTCGTTTGGATTTCAACGATTTTACTAACATAAGAATGTTTTAATCTCGCGAGCTCCTTAAGTTATAAAAACTGCTAACTTCAGGTCACCGTTTCTCTATGTGCGTCGCATATCTTTTGCTCGTCCATTTCCTTTTTCATTTTGTGCTACTTTTGCAACGGGTTTGAAGGTATCTGCAGGATGACGATCGCTTACTGGATGTCAAAAATTGGCAAGCTAAGGCTAAATATTGAAATTTAAACCCCAAGTAGAGGTACAGGATCTGAAAAGCAGAGTCTTCTGTTCGTGTTTGATTGGTTTGTTAGTAGTTTATGACGCTTCTAAAAAAAGAGTATTCGTTCCTGTTTGCTCGTCGCGTAAACCAGCCTTGAGGGCCCCATGGAAGATATTTTCATGGAAGAAAACATCTGCTCATTCGTACTAAACCACAAGTGAAAACTTTTTACATTGTTTTGCGCTTCGTGTTTTTTCCATTTCCAACCCAATAAACGATTTTCAGTTTTTAGGGACGAACTGAGGATTGAGTTAAAGTGGGTTTGCATACCATTTAAACGAGTCTAAGAAAAAGGATAATAAAACAAAAGGATAATTCAAGTTTGCAAAAAACGTAGCGATTCCGCGTAACGAAAATGCTTTTTTTCGGCACACCACTGTACGGGCAGATTTCTAGAACCTACTCGGGTTTTCCGTGTGATGATTGCACCTGCATGCACATGCGTCGGTGCAATCCGAAGCGTTTCGATGCCGTTCATCATCACCATCATGCTGAACAGTCGGGAAAACCACGCGTCGCGACGACAGAATGCGGGAAAACTGGGCCCACCGTCTCTGCTCGGTGTCCGGTTGTATATATGTGCGTGTGTGGGTTGTCGCTGGCGGCTTCCTGGCATTCCAGCGTGATGATCTGCCCGGTGCGCGTCTGCTCTGTTCTCCGCTTTGCTATTTTTTGGTACATCTCTTCTAAGCCGAATCGTACGTGGCGCGGTTTTTACCCCCGAAGGCTTACGCTTTTGCGCTCGGGATGAATCACGTCCGTTAAGTGGCCTGTCAGAGTGGACATTGCCCCCCTTTCCTTTCCACGCTTCGTACAAGGGTGCAACCTGAGCCAACCCTTGGTCGGTCAGCAAGGTGGGCCGCCATTACGCACTTGTGCTTGAAACCAAAATTTGGTGCTTTAGGCGAACCTAATGAAACGCCATAAAAATCTTCTACCGACACACATTGGAATCGAGAAAGAGGAGGTGGAGGAGGGAGGCTCTGATTTCCCTTACGCAGAAAAAGGAAAACCTAACAAAATCAATGAATATGACAATACTCTGTAGCTTTGTTCCGATAACTTCTCCGTTTGCTTCAATGGGTCCTTTGTTGGAAACGCACTGAATACGATCTCTTAGATTGCGGAAAATTATTTTCAGCGCAGGTGTGGATTTTAAAGATCCACATCAGCGATCGAACCATTAAATGGACTTAGCCCTTCAATGTAATACAGATTTTATAATGAATTTCCCCTTGAACACACTGCAACTCTAACACAATGTTTGTGCTGGAACAAAACCATGTATTCAGTGAATTTTTCTAATGTATCCCATTCACTTTCGAAAAATCCTGTTTATGTCAAACCTAATCGACCAGGTCTACAGCCTTGTAGCGCGTATGGATTAAGCATCCCCCACCGTAGATCTTTCTTTCTATTTGATCTAGGATTTAACAGCGTGAAGGCTGATCATTTGAAAAAGCCTGAAATGTTGCAATGATTTAATCCACCTTCATTTATTGAGGTATAAACCATTCTGAGATCGTTCTGTAACATAGCTAACGTTGAAACAATTTTCCCCCATCGTAATATGCTGCTGGGAAGCAGCGTAACGCTGTAACGTTACAAAGCGTTTCCATGACATCGATCGCGCGATCGAGACCCCAAATGTGTGTCCTGTGTGGGCTACATCTCAGACAGTTGTTTTCCCATTCGCTCGACTTCGATTTCTATTCCAACTATCCACGACATTCGCGGGTTCCCCCTTCTCCTCCTCCTCCCCCTCCTCCTCCTCCTCCTCCTCCTCCTCCTCCTCCTCCTCCTCCTCCTCCTCCTTCTCCTACTCCAGTCCTCCCCACCAAATGAAAATATCGTTCTACCAGCGTAGGAGGCCCCTTTGCAGCGCGCATCCGGCGGAGTCGTTGCCGTGGGTAATGCCTGTCCCAGTCTCGAGTTTCGCGCATTGGAATGAAACCCAGGCAGATGCTTCTGGTGGTGTGTGTTGGTTATGCGATCGTGCAGCTAGACTAAACTCCCGCCCGATCTGTGTACGCCTTCGACGTGTGGAACGTTGTGGTGCGATAATATTTTTCTAGACCCGGGCGGCACTAGTCGCGATCGTATCAATCCCGCTGCCTAGGCGCAACCGGATCGTCCCTATCCGGGCCGGGCTGTTGGCGGCTGCTGCTTCCGCCCAAGCACGATCACTGTTGGGGAGCAGAACTGAAGCTGGCAGATTTTCGGAAGGGCCCTTCGATTCGGCAGAGGCCCGATAGCACATCAGTTTGTCAGTGATCGCGATCGAAGTCGCAAGCAGCTTGGCAGTAGCTTTTCGCACCTTAAAGTCTCAAAATCATGTCTCAGGCCTCGAACTATGAGCTCCAGCGGGATCGCCGGATGCAGGTAGTGACGGTGCGCCGGAACTTCCCGTTTGCAACAGGTGTTGAGATCGCCAGACTGTTGCGTCTGCCCCGGTCCACCGTGTACAACGTTCTCGAGCGCTACCGCATCCGGCAGAGCGTGGAGCGCATGCATCGCGGCTTCCTTCGTCGTCCGAGGGCTCCAAACAGGGTACGTAGGAGAGCACCGGGTTTTCAGGGCGGAAAAGTGTGCTACCAAATCGGCGATAAGCTCCGTGTGCGTGTGCCAGAAAGTGGTTTGTCGGGAAAACTCGCGCAGGCGAAGATGCGATCGTCGACTCCATTGGACCAAGATTTGGGAAATTTGTGGTATGAACGGTGGTATCTGGGAATCCTTTGTTTCGAACCATACCGTCATCGTGTCGTTAAAACAGGGAAGTTTAAAGTAGTTTTTGGCAGAAAAAAAGGTGTGATTTTTTCCCAATAAGTTTTTCGTAACAACGCAGTCCTTCCAGTGTGGTATTCTTACCAGTGCACATTTTTAAAACAGTTTGTTGCAACTCGTACTGAATGTATGACGATCATGCATCGCCGACGCTTGTGTTCCGCGGAAGTTCCTGGTGAAAAAGTTCACGCAACTAACACTCCAATAAGTGCATCGGTTCTGCCAGCTGCTGTCAACCCTTCAGAGATCGTTTCTACTGGTTCTAATACTTCCTAATGCTCGCCCTCGTCCGTTTGTTGTTGCATGTACTTAGTTTTGCAGAACCGTTGAATAATTTGCACATAATTGTGTTTAGTTGGACTGATTCCTTTCTGAATTTTCTTTTCTTTAGAAAGTTTGGTTCTCGGTCGACGAAGCCGAAGATCTTTAATCATTATCCTGCACTTCGTTGACGTGCTTTAAGGGGTGTCATTTTTTACCATTTTTCTGAAGGTTAGCCCTTTAATAAAACATAATTTAAACTGCTGCTTCAGCTGAATATTTGCCGTTTTTTCGTAGAAATGAGCATACAAGATTAAACCATTTCAAATCGTTTCGTGAACGCACTATTCGTGTCGATTTTACTTTGTTAGTAGTGTTGAAACTTGGCAAATGTAGGGTGTGCTTCATTCTTTAAATTTCACCATCTTTTTGCAGATTGACAAGATGAAATGCGAAGCGCTTTAAACCGAATTAAGATTCCTTAATGAAATATAAATCGAATTATTTACAAACTAACAATTGTCTTCAAAAACGTGAGCGAGTTTTGTGCGGATGTTGGCTGGACCTAACGTAAGGTGTGTGTGTTGAAAAATCGATGCGTGTGTGCCAAACAAGGCTCAAGGGAAAATGAAGCCACGGCGGTAACGCCTTGTGCCTAATGGTCTCCTTTTTTTCTGGCGATCAAGGCATGAGGGAGGATATAATCAGCGTGTCTCGCTTTTTGCAGAATTTTCTCCCTCTTCCCCTGCGCCCCTTCCACCCTTCCCTTGGCAAAACAACCTGGATGAGGCGAAGGTTGCTAATTAATGTTTAATTTGGGGATGTGTGGGCCCGGTCGAGAAACCACGTGGATCGTGGAGGTCTGTGAAACGAATTTGGCGCACGAGAAGACAATTATGCTGCGGGTCGGTGCGGGCCAGGAGCCCTGAAACCCCGGAAAATCCCCCGAAGACACAGGAACAAGATGAACGTGCGTTAGTGTCCTTTTTTCATTTGCTCGCCCCGTGTAGGCTGATGATCAACGAAACGAACGAGTACTGGTCAAGCAAAATGTGTTTTCTGTTTGCGTGGGTGGAAAACATGATCGAGTAAAAGCGCAATCAAAAGTCATCAAGTACATACTTACCCGCGCGAGCCATCCAACGACGGGGGAAGCCATATCCTGCACTCGGTTGGGTGGCCATTTCTGGGCTCTGGTTTCTCCGAATTTTCCGACCAGTCATCCAGTTTCGGCGGGCTCTGTTGGATGGTTGTTCCTTCCTTGAGGTTCATGTTTTTCACCGGCTTTTTTCTTGTTGCTGCGTTTCATACTCCCCTTCCATCCTGGCGTTTGTGCACTATCAGCTGTGCGCAAGAATGTTAGGCCTCCTTAAAATCCGTAACACCTTTCACCCAAACCTCCACACCTTCCCTTTCCACGTTGCCAATCCATCCATCCTGGAAAGGAGGCCTTCTTGGTTGCGGGCAGGCGGGTTGATTTGCGTGCCAGGAAGCAATTACGCTTGCCGTGGCCGTGTCGGACTAGGACCTCTCACTCCCCTCTCCTTCATTCCCTCCATAGTCTTGGCAAATATTTAACCTCCGCTATCTGCTCGATACTTTTCCACCGGACTACACTTTCCCTCCAATGGTATGGCATTGGCTATAGGGTGGGAGTACCAACGGTAGGAGGATGAAGAAGGGAGAGGAAATGAAGTGTGCGTGTTGCCTAACGCGCCACTTCATCAGCGATCTACCGTAAAGGCGAGCGGGAGAAAGAAAAACTACAATTCGGCAAAACCACAATGTTACACCCCTACGACAAACGGCGATAATAATTCCAGTAATGGCGTTGATGGGGACAGGTTGGAGGTGGAAAGGCACACAGACACACACATACATACATACACACACACACACACACACACACACACACATACAGGCACACACAGATGCACGCACACTCCAGTCATACACGTAAACAATCGTAAAACAGTCGTCGTAATCCGCTGGCGCTCCGTTGCCGCCCGGTTTTGCGTTGTTGGTTGACAAAATTTATGCGCCTTCGTGTAATGCTCGTTTGCTTGGCCTTCAACCTCTCCATCCCGCACATCGCCCGTTGTTAACCACTTCACCCGGTGGGAAAAGGGACTAATTAAATAGAAGAAACCGTGTAGCCTTTTCCGGCGACGGAGGACGTTAAAAGTCGTTGAAACCGGATGATCTTTGTATTTGTGAAAGGGAAGGCTTGATGATCAATTGCAATTCGATGGTAAGCACGTATGAATTAATAGGTCCACAAATACAAAATATTTCGGACTAGTTTATTTTTTTAGTCTTGAGGATGTTTTTCCAATTTATTTTGTTCCAAAAAATGTCCTTCCAACTGCTTCCATTTTTGGCAAGCATAAACTTACCCTTGCGTTGTTTCGGAATCTGTGGAAACGGAAGAGGATGGTAATCTGAGTATGCAAAGAAACACTCGCCACCGTACACTTCCTTAACCATCTAGACGACTGCTAGCCTCAGTAGCAGTTTCAGAAGACTCAACAACACTTTTTCTGCGATAAGAACAATTTGTTGACTAGGCAGTTTTGGCAAATCTTGCAACACGACCTTAACAGGCGCTTAAGTTGGGGCTTCCTCTTGCAGTGAGATGCCTTTGGAAATATGTAGAATACTTTTACTAGGGTCTTTGCAGTTTTAACTCTTAAACATCAAGTGTCTTATCTTTAAATAAACCAATTTGGATCAAATTATTGAGGGGAGAAGCGGATGTTAGGAGAGAGCGTTTGGAGAGCCGGTCGACACATGGAGTCGGACCTGTAACTCGAATCCATCCGCAAATCTCAACATTGAGGAAGAAGTCCCAAAAAGAAGACACCTGTATGCATGATGAGCAGCTCAGTCTTATCAATGCCTTCGGTGAGACTCGGTCTAGCGATAAAACCAAGTACCCAGGCTGACCTGGCAGAAGGTTGCGATCGCAGGCTGTAAAAAAGGTGGCGACGGGTAATTAAATCCATCGATTTTTACCGCGGCAATTACAAAGTGTCATTTTTATTGGCCGAGACAGGAGGAAAATAAAATTTGCAATCCAATCGACCTCTGGCTTTTCGGATCGCATGTCTATTGGAAGACAGACGATGCACGCGTCATATTGCGCTTCCGATGCTTCGATGAGTCACGCGACTAAATATAATGCTGGGCGTCTAAATGCAGCCATCAGGGACAGGCAGGAAGGCAGACAGGCAGCGGTTTTGGCAAGCATGCAAGATTACACGCCACGGGAGGTTGGCTGCCTGCGCTACACGGTGGATGATTGTTGTTGACTTTGCCGATGACCACTTGATAAGGTTATCCCGGTTACGCCTCTCAGCTCCTCAAGCTCAGGTTCAGCAGATGCGGCATCTTATCTGCACAGAAATCCCTTAGGGGAGGCTGAACACGTTCCGACAAGCTGATGCTCTCTCGGCTTCCTAACGCCTCCCAGTGTTTATCGCTTATTGTTCTCATATGCTAAACAAACAAATCAACGAAGGACAAAGCTTACGCGGGGAATAATTCACAATACCGTATACCGGTCGCCAAAAGTGTGTCATCAGTGACAAGACGAAGGCTTTTCAGTGCTTTATCAAATTCCAAAGCATGACAGTAGAATTTAGCAGATATAGTTATCTCTGGTTAAAGTATGAGGAGTAGATATTACCCATCATAGTTTTCTTAGAACGAATTGAATTGCTCCTCTGCTAAGCGTTGCGTAATCATCTAGGATTAAAAATAGCTATCCGAGAGACTTCCTGCAATTCTGTAAGTATTTCTCTTTTTCAGTATGATCAGCAAAACCTCCAGCTTAGCGGTTTCAAACTTTGAGTTGATTATCCTCGTAGTTCTCATCAACTGTTTCATTTTATGCTTTTGTTTTATTGCCAAGTAATAAATGAATTTTCTTCTCCTCCCTTGATACCTGTTATTCACGAGAGTAGATCAGAAAAAGTCGCATCGAGATCTGTCTTTCCAATACTCAACTCGACTCACCTTTCAGATGTGGACAATCTTGCTGTTTTATTTGAATTTTAATTCCAATATGAACCAAAGAAAGACATCCCCTAAAGAGAAATTTTATGGTTTGAGCGCAGACTCATCGCAGATTTTCCGTTCGAATTATATTCTCATTAATCGGTCTCGGATGGTCTGGCACGGAGAATGGGATAGGGACAAACAGTACCGCCACAAATCGGTAAATAAATTTAATGCTTAATTTGCGTTTTCCTCCCCTGGCCCCTTCTTCCTTCCATCACTTGCTGCCTTCCATCTCCGGAGATTGTTCGAGGTGCGAAGGGCGGGGTGTAGGAAAAAAAAGTTATATAAGGGACCAATTCTTCTTCCCATCGGTCCACGCGCTCCTTGTTGGTACGAGAGCAAGACCAGCACGCTCTGGCATATCCTTGTCTTATGGTTTTCCTTTCCGCGTTCCTCCCACATCATCCTTTTCGCTTATGTTTACTTTCTTTTTATTTTGTTGTTGTTTTTTTTTCCGATCCGAATGACATTATCTGTTTACAGTTCATCTTCCTGCTTTGCTTAGTTTCCTACACTTTCCTTGGCTTTCCTTTTTGGTTAGCTACGAACGATTGGGGTTTATGACGGTCCTGATTTCCATTCTGCCTGTTTTGTTGTTTTTGTTGTCCAAGCACAAGAAGTAATCACCAAGCAATTCAACACTTCCTCTCTCGCTGGTCGATTGGCATATCCTTCAGAACGTGCCTTTACCTGTATGCCTGAGGTTTTTTTTCCTTTTATTTGCTCCCGCATGAGATTGTGTTGCCTTTTGCTTGCTTACTTGTTTGCTTGCGTTTGTCTGCAAATATCGGCTTCGGATAAACTAATTGAGTGTCTTTTTGCCCATAGTCTGAGCCTACATCTTAGCCTTTGGGAAAATAACGTAGCATTCCGGGATACTCGACTTCACCTCGAGTCTCGGGGTCAGCTAGTGGTTTTCTGTACACTCCACTTCCACTTCGGTCGGCTTCGCGGTGGGAGCACGCCGCCACTTCTCAGCCCTAGCCTTTTTCCCAGTACTGCAAATTTCTTGTTTTCCCATCCCCTACGGGAAGGACCGGACGGAGGAAAGCCGGAAGGAAAATCAAGGAAATTATCATAATCTCTTTATAAATTACTCCCCACTCGCTGCGTTTTCGACGTTTCGTTTTTTGTTGCTCCTTCCCTCCCGTCGCCGGGGGAAGCGGAAGGAGCCGCAGCATCTTTCGAAGCATATTTTCAGCGCAGCATTTTACCTCGGGATAAGCAGGAGGAGGACGCGTGCATCACGGAGAACGTCTTCTGACTCTTCCCCAATGCGAGAAGCTTATGGGAGGCTGTGCGTGTGTGCGATCTTTTGTTTCTTCATCTTCAAGGATTTGTCAGCTGCTTCTCCCTCCCCCTTGTCCTGCAGCTCACGTCCGGTGGTCCGATCCGGGGAGGGTGGAAGAAAAATGAGCGAATTATGAAAAAGTAAATTGCTTGTCAAGTGGTTTCGTTCCGTCACGCGGACTCAGTCGCTTAAGAGAATAAGAGGAGCGACCGGTGGAGAAATTGTCGAAGCCATTTACTTTTCGGTCCAAAGCAAACGATTAAGTGGAGAGGGGGGGGGGGGGGGGGAGCGATTGCTGTGATGGAGGAAGCTAGATTTGCGTATTATTTTTGCAAATTTATCCGATGATTTATAGCATCCTGTCGGACGCCCGCCTTCGTCTTCGTTCCCGTCATGTGGCCGTCTCGGTACTTTTTGGTTTTTGATAAAGGATCTGCGAAATTCGTCATGCAAGGATAATAAGCTATGACAGTAAACGGCAATAGAGGGGAGATGAGAAGAAGGAGAGCAGATGCAAACTAGAGTCAACCATAACCTAATGAGATAACAACAGAGAAAAAAAAAACGAGGACTGAGGAGAAAAACATTGCTACACTTTCATTTCTCAGCTTTGACATCAGTATTTCTTGCACCTTTCTCTGTTGTAGAGTTTTGCAACAATTTTTTTCGTTGAAAATAAAGATAATCTTTGTATTATACAACGGAAAAAAAAGAAAAGTGCTGCACTCCCTTTATACCACACGGGGATGTGATGATTCTTTTCTTAGGCTGCAAGAATTGCTCCCCGCCAGAAACGTCGAACCGGGAGAAAAGTACCGGAAAGGAGTGGATGGATAACTGCCCTTTCCTGTTCCTCAGTCCCATCACTTCATCGTTCACAAAGGGACCGTAGGTCTCCTTAAGCCACCCCTCCCCCCCAAGAGTCGCGCGGAGGAAATAGATCAAAATTAACCACATCTAAGGCTCCGGGCAGCAAACGGATCGGCTTGGAATTAGAGGAAAAGTTCGAGGGGAGAATGAGGATGGGGTTCCAATGACGCTGGGATGATCGGGTTACACCACGGCAAGGACGGGAGGTGCGCGCCTCAGGTAGCAGCCAGGCACACAATGAAGGTATTTAAGCGAAACAGCCAGTCCGCGACGCCACGGTCGGATTAGTAGCGACGGGGGAGTTAGGGATGTTCGGGGAGTTAGGGATGCTCGGGGAGTTTCTCTGGCAGTTTACCCGGAAGCGCATATTTTCTCCAGCGTGAAGTTCAAAGCAGGAATGCTCTGAGTCGACGGAGTGTGGAACTTTTCGGCAGAGCATATCGCCCGGCTCAACCCAGCCCGCCGCTTATGTTTACCTTGCTATATTAAGTGGTTAGTAGGAATACTCCTTCCCTCGATACCGTTCGCCATTCCCTCTACCCTGTATGTGAGTGATAGAGACATTTAAGGAATGTTTCTCCGCTGTTCCGACGGATTGGAGTACTCTTGGTATGGAGGAACGATTATATTTCTTCCACCCCTGGATCCGTTGTTCTATCATCTTTGCAGTTAAATCTCGGTTGAAATTCTGCACACTAAACCCCCCACACACACACAGCCACGGACACATGATTCGACATAGCGATGGTTTCCGATGCCGGAGAGAAAAGCCCAGCAACAAAGGGAAAGGAAATAGTTTCACTTTCTTTCAACTGTGCCGAAGCAAGCCTAGGGCGGATGTTGCGAAAAGTACACTCATCCTCCGCGTGCAGGTTAATTCGACAGCATCTCTACCTCCGAAGGACCACCGATTCTACGACCTTTTGGTGACTAGTTCCACTGACCGGGAAAAGTTGGCGGCGCTTGCCAGAACTGTCTCAAAATGAGATTGAAAGCGGTGAGATATGGAAGGAGTGAGAGAGAGAGGAAGGAGAGGTGTGTCAGAGGAGGGAGACCGCTTCGATGGCTTCATCAAATATTGATAGGTGGTTGGTGAAGCCCAGCTCTAAAATCTCACACTGTCACGTCCTCGGCGTGCCATCGTTCGGAGGAAAATTCATCCATAGTTTAGCGGGACACAAGGAATTCCGCTCACTCGCGCGGATGGAGGGAAGTCATAATTGAAGGGGAACTAAACCTTGCTTTTAGCTTCTGTAGACACTAATTGATACATTGGATTTTTCCTGTCCACTGCGGAGCAGCAGGATAAACGAAGGAACTAGAAAAAGCTAGCTCAGAAAGCTCTCAACTGGCAGATGAGACTTACAATGGAAAAAGAAATTGTGTCTGGTGGAACCAAGCTTAAAACACTTTGATAATTCGTAAACGAAAGTTCTTTGAGAATTCTTTTCCAATGGAAAAGTCGTGATATCGTATTTCATGCATTTTATACTTTCCAGAAGAACTTTTCAGTAATTTTTTCCCTCTTTTCTTCTAAAATTTTCTTCTTTTTTTAAATATACCTTTTTTAAAATAAGCAAAAGCTCACCAAAACTTTTATCAAAAAAACAACAATTGAAATCGTATGAAAATTTGAAACTTTAAATATGTTTGCCGAGTAATCCGGAGTGTCTGGGTTAACCGAGTGTGTACGCTGGCTCGAACACGACCCACACAGCGCAGCATGGGTTCAAATCCAGACCTGACCTCTTCCGGTACAAAAATTGACTATCAACGCACGATAAAGGGTCATTCTTGTAAGCCCTTAATGAGAATAAGTACTGACTGAGTATAAGTGACCATGACGGTCATGACGCCTAGAAGAAGAACTCGAGGAATTATTGATAATCACAGAAGAAAGTTTAATATACCCGAATTTTTCGGCAACTTTAATGCCGTAACCGTTTTAAAGTGTTTTCCGCAACGTCTCTTTAAGGAATTCTGTTCCGATTTAGAATGCGGAGAAAAACTCACAATAGAAAGGGAAATTGTGCGGGTCGTGGGTCGAAAAGCAAGGAACGAGGCGTTTGGAACAACTCATTGCACTGAGAGAAAAACAATGTGAAAGGCCGTGCGTGCTAACGTGAAAGCAGATACAAATTTAATTTGACGTGTCAACTTGCAAGTCCATGCCGTCTTTGCAATGTTAACGCGTGTGTGACAGAAAGTGTGGTGGTGGTGATGGTACATTGTTTGTCATTTGTTTGTTTGTTTGTTTGCGATTGTTTTCCATAGTTATTCCTACCGTTTTCCATACGCGTTCGGTGCGGTCAACAAAAGCCTCAAAAAGGAGCGAACGAGGACGAGGACGAATCCTAAAGCATGCTGACGTCCGTTTCCATCCGCTTTCGCCAATCATCGTTCACATGGCATGGGTCCGGTGGTCAAGACGGTGGTTTGGTTTTTCCCTCTTCATTTCACCCCACCATGCCAACCCTTCCCCCCTGCACACTATACTTTCTTTTGGTCATGGTGCAATCGGTGGGATCGAAAAGGATGGGAAAAGAAAAACGGAGAGAGAAAGCAAACGTCGGAAGCTGAACTGACCGGTGGTGATGTGTGATGCTGGCAATGCTTGGCGAACGACGATAATGATGATGTTGACGGATGCTGACGCGCTTTTCCCCCGGCTGGGGGGAGGACTCAACCGGGAGGCGATTAGTCGGGGAGCTAGCTGGGGGAGACGGATAATTGAATCAAACACTTCCAACTGGCGCATCTCCCGGTAGGATCGTACGGATTTGGAAAAGATGAGAGTAGAGATGACAAGGGGAAGGATATTTGGGAAGTGGCATAATTGGTCTCCCGTTGCTATTTCCCTTGGTTTCCGAAATTTCTTCGGTCAGTTAACCCTTAGTTGGAACGATCAATTTTTGGCAGCGAGGCCCTGGAGCAAATATATGAGTTCGTCATCTGGATCGTTGTTGCGTTTCCGAGAGCGAATGCTTTCGCGATCCTGAATGAAATGGTTTGTTAGTTCCAAGAGATCCCATACCGCTATAGCCGTGTGTCTCTATATTTTACAAAATCTATAGGTCATGCAAAGGTAGGTCTTTGATATGCTGATTTCCTCCAATATGCTACTTGTCTTGCTACCAGTTACTTGTCTTGCTACCAAACTCTTAATTCGGATCTGTTGGTCCAAGGAATCTAAGGCCGAGCAAGTTGGTCTAGTCTTTCCAGTTGTTTGGCCAGCAGAAGAGGAGCTGGGAGCTTCTTAAGCATCCATCGTAAGATTCTAGTCGTCTACGTCGACACGTCGGGAAATGATATCGTGTTGGGAAAGGTACCTCATTTGACTACAACCATTCTGATGTTGTTGAATTATGTCGTCACAGTTGAAATATGCCGCTCAGTTGAACAACGCTCTTGACATTTCAAATTCCTTTGTATCATTCACGGCAATCTTTGTGTGACACATGAAGAAAGGTTCTGGATTTCGAAGTTGACCTGTAAAACCTTGTAAGGCGTTCACGAATTCTTTCGTGGGATTTGCAATGAACCTGTGTTTATTATTCGAAATAGATCCAAACACTTTTGGTGGGTGGTTCAAGGCTTCAAGGTTGCTTAAGATTCTTAATAGGATGTGATCGGGAGGACGTGATCTTGGCAAATTACTTTCATCTCATGTGCTGTATGCGCCGTTTCCTGACGGCTGTCTACGCGTTTTCTGGATGCTGGATTCAACATAAATCGATTGGAGCAATGGAGACAACGTACTACATCTTCCCTCCCATGCAAGGGTTAATTTTCTGCATATTATGGTCGAGGTCGAGTTCTCTCTATCTCGCACTCTCTCTCTCTCGAACCAAACGAAGGGCACGATTGGGCCTTTGGCAGCCAAATTCTTCGCCCTGCTACTGTATGATTGTGTGTGGCGTGGCCGGATGGCCGATCGGATGACTGACCGACGCGCTATAGCATCATTCTTCCCGAAACTGGACTCAGAAATGACACCATCCTGGAAGCCGTGATCCGCATGCGGGGCAGGTAGAAAATAATAGACGGGATGTGACCTAGGGTGATGAATTCAAAAAACGGGTGAATTTGATAGGCTCGGGTAACATGTCTGTAAAAAAAAAGATATGGCAAGTCTGTGGCCGACCGAACTGAACTCGCCGTTATTCCCGTTGTTGTGATTGCAGCTGTACCGTTGCTGACACAACGATTTTCTGCTCTAGTGTGTGTTTGTGTACGGCAGGAAAAACCAACCCGGCTCCGGTTCTCTTTTGCTGATGATGTTTTAATATTCCCGGTACGTCGCTGAATGACGATATTGGATTGGACTGTGAAGGGACTGTGATTTCGTTAACCGTAAATCGGCCTGCAGGGGACGAGGTGTGGCTGACCGGGAGTCAAACGCGTGTACGCAACAGATGTGGGAAAATCGAGCAGCGACAATTTGCAACATTTGCAATTAAAATAATTAATAAAAACAAACGCGCCAGAACGCTGCTCTGGAGGGTGAGTAACGACGAAGCAGAAGGAAGTAGCAAAAAGAACAGTTCTGCACCATTCGACACCGCTTTTCGATGCCCTACAGGAAAGGGAACAGGTGGGCAGACGGGCGGTTTGGTGTAGGGAAAAGAATCACATTCAAATAGGCAACTGTTGCAAGCCGAACGAGTCCGTCATTCCCATTTCCACCAAATTTTTCGGATATCGAACCGTAAGGGGACCGTAGAGTGTTGGTAAGCAAACATACCAGTAGTGAAACTGACTGACGATGATCATTTTCCACCCTTCTCCATGCTCAGCCCCAAAGAGTGAAGGGTATGGGAGGAATCTGATCCCCCGTCATCGTCATGTTTTCGACTGCCCTTTTTCGGGTGTATGTCTTTTATGACCATTTATTTTTTGTTGTATGCTGTTGCGAAAATAAATCACCGGCAAACCTATTAGCCGCGATGGTTGGTCGTTCGGGTTGAGTTTTTCCACCGTTAACGGTAGCCCTTTAATGGTTCATTGTGGTGCAGAATTACACGTTTTGATTTTATGACTTTAAAACCGAATCGAAGCTTCTCTGGCACACAAAGAAAATGTTCCACTTCTGCACCCGGGACGCGGAAAGCGGGTTACAGCTGGCTGTTGCTTCTAGGCGCGTACCAACTGTAAGCACATATTCAAAACTCAATTCAACTGCTACGCTTTAACGGCACATTCCAAAACTGTATTCAAACTTGTCCAACTTCAACTAAGCACGTTAAAAAGACGGTGGTTTGTTTACTAACTGAACCGACAAAATGACTTGAGTTCCATTCTCTTTAATTCAGTTTGACAGAAGATCCAACATCCAAGAGTAACCTCTCTGACGTGATAAACTCGATGTTTAGTTGGAGTTTGGGAAAATTTGGATACAGTTTGGGAATGTTCAATTGAATATTCTTTGAGTGGAGAACGTGTTCCTAAAGTTGGCGGTCTAGAAGCAACAGCCAATTGTTCAGATGGAGTTAAAAACGGTGTAGTTTCTAGAAACGAACTCTGCTTAACATGGAACAATGCCTTTCGTCCTGAAACTGGGCAATGAAGAACCAGTTAGACATTTTGCAGCTGGGTTAGAAAATGTAATGAAACTCGTTCTTCGTTTATTATTTGTTTGTTTGTTTGTTTTTTGTTTCAAGCGGAGGCTTCTAACAGCCTTCATTTTTTGTTCAAGCATAATAAAGTTGAAAGCTATGGCATTTCTGAACGGTGTTCACAGCTTTTGTGAGACCTGTGTAAGGTTACTGAGGAGAAAAAAAGAAAAACAGTCCAACAGTCATGGAAAACGACTGAAGAATTGCTGAGCGATGAATGAACACCACACCGAGGTTGCGGCACCGTAGGGTTTCTGTACTACCGGTGCGAAATAAAACATGCCCCATGCTGGCTGCTACACAGGAAAATAAAACCTAACGGGGGCAAATGGTGAAACAGAGCCCTCGTTGTAATGACAAGATTGCGTTTACCACGAGCATGTAGGTAAATCACTCATAACGGGGCAAATGATTCGTATTTGTGAAACTGAGAACGCACACCTAGCACGTGACGTTGTTTGAATTGAAAATGAAACAGAAACGAGGATTCGAGCTGGTCGAGTGTGGTGTTTCCACCGTCATCCAGTGCTCGTTTTTATTTTAGTTAGTTATTTTTTAGTTTGGCGTGTTGGTAACTTTCAGTTTTATCGTTTTCTCATTTTGCACTGAATCAGGAAAAGAGGAGAAAGCGGGTGGGGTTTTCCTCGGAGCAGAAAAGTGCCGCCTCAAAAACTAGCCAGCCAACTGTAATAAATCTCCCTCCCGTCCGAGAAAAGGGTTACAAGCAATAGCAAAAAGCGAAAAGAAAATACAGCAACAAACCACCTTCAGAAGCGACTTTCCCCGCGCGCGCTGGAGAAATTGTTCCTCCCTTCTTTTTCTTCCCGACCATTGGGAAGAGACAGCGGTGGAAGCGTTGTCCCTGATAATTACCCGGGCTGCGTTGTGTCTTTTTTAGCAAGCAACTGTAGAAAGTCCTTGCGCTTTTCCGTGTTGATTACCGCCCGCGCCGAGAATGTCTTTCCACCGGGTGCGTGGGCAATGGAAATGCAGAAGGGAATGCAAGTGGAAATTAAAAGGCAATAATGTGCCTTGGAACCACCAGCTCAAGCTAAAATAGCGCTCCCGAGCAAAATTGTTGCATTTTCCTAGACCAAGGGTTCCTTACGAGGCATATCTGGATTGTCGTTTGGAGTTGACCTACGCGAAAGGGAATAAAATGGTGACATTTTTAGGGGGAAACTCTCTGACATAATTTAAAAAAAGGTACCGTCCATCGGATTTTGATTTCAATTCTCGAACGTTTAATTTGCTTGCGTTGCGTTTCGTTGCCGGTTGTATTCTTTTTTTTTCCACATTCACGCTCGCGCTCGGAATGAAAATTCCGCACTACTTTGGTGCATCCAAGTCCCCCTTCCATCCACAACCCCCCCAGATGGGAAGATATTTTAAGTCTGGATGAGTTCGTGAGTCGTAGGAGGAGGAAATCGGGACGATCCCAAACCACCGCCATCAAGCCCTTGTGACGTTTGGCATGTTGCCGCTGCCTTTATTTATTTGTCGTGCGTTTTTGCCGAATTGTTTTCGTTGGGAACGGTTGGTGTTGCTTGCTTAATGTGATCGCCCTGCCTGTAGTTGCCAGTAAGCAACGGGCTTCTTTCCAGTGTAAGGTTTTCTTTTCGTGTCGCGTCCATTTTCGCGGAATTGCCGTTTTGTTTGTTTTTCCCACTTCTTTCGTCTAGAGTTGGTTGCTTTTAGCTGGTTGGACTACACAACTTTACAGCCGGAATTTATTTTGCCACCCGCGCGTACGTGAGCTTCAAAATGGTACCGTGGTAAGCCGGGGAAAACAAACTACCGGATGCGCAGAGTGCAGGGATTTTTTCGCGTCCAGATGTGGGGATTCATCTGTGCTAGGCCGACAGGGAAAACCGAGTGCGCAAGGGTAGGGCGATGGTAGAGAAATAGCGAAACAAAAATGGCTTGAATTTTGCAGCCTCCCTTTTCCCCGTTTCGCATCGCGAGGGAGGAAGATTTATCGCTACAAGATTTTTCGCCGGTGAAAACATTTGCCGTTTTGCTGAAGTTAATTAAAAGATTAAGAACCGGGCGGATACTGGGACGCGGGAAATTTCGACCTCGCTGGGAACCACCTCTGCACGTGGACTGCAGTGAAACTTGGAACGGCTTTCGAAAAGAAATTCCTTCATCGCAGAACCACTGCAAAAAAAAAAAAAAAAAACTACCATAAATCGCCACGACGCAACGCGTTGACAGTTCGTCCACAGCTGCTCCAACTTTGCTGCACCGAAAACGTGTGCACAGTTTTGCCCGATCCACACCTTCCATTACGGTGATTGGAAAAGTTGCTCCTCCTGTCCGTAAAGCGTCGCGCGGAACCGGGTGCAACACTTACTTTCGCAAGTGTCAAACTTTTCGCTGCACAAACCGAGTGCCGAGTTTTATTTTAGTTCGAGTGTGCATCAGGTAATAGCCTGCTCCTGTGTCCTGTGCCTCAGGTGCACAAGGTTGCATCGCAGGAGAACACCATTTTGAGCATGAGTGTGTTTATTTTGTTCAATGAAAGGTGATAACGAATTGAAAACGAGGGACGTAGTTTTCTTCCTCGTGGTTACAGTTTATAGCGTTCTTTTTCTCCTGTCTGGTTGTAGAACGAGATTATTTACACTCAAACACACTCTGGGTCAATGTCCAAGGCCGATACAAACGCAGCCAAAAATGTCATAACATAATTCAATTTTTTCAGCGCTTCATGTACACCCTCCACAATCTTGAGCCGGTATAAATGAAATGTAAACATACTTTTGCCGGCGAACGCCTGCTCTTGTCGGTATTCAATAACAAGCAAATGACTTTTCGTTCGTCTTTTTCCGTAGCCTGACCAATACACGCAAAAGACTTTGCGCTAGTGTATTCCTATAGCTAGACCTATAAATGATTTTACAGCTGCTCTGGTTATAAAAGTGTTTGCTTGGGCTTTTTAACTTAAAAAAAGTTTTAAAAAAGGCAATAAAAATACATATTTGTACACGTTTAAATTCACAGACGCATTGTACAGACGCAAAATGTCAATTTTCGACTATCGACAACCGGAGTTTAAACATACTCCTTATCGGCAAAAATCCATTTAAAATATCGAAAAGTGCTTCTTAATGTGAATGTTTTATTAAATTTTTACGCAATAAGGTATGAAACACAAACGTAACAGCTTAAAAAAATGACATTGATTGGTTGCAACCCAATGCAATGCAACAGTTTGAATACTACACATATTTTTCAATTAACTTTCTAGTGCAAATTATTTTTTGGACCACAATGTTTTAACTGTCCAACAAACAAAAACTGTCCCTTCGAAACTCCGCTTACAGTTCGGCAAGTAATTTAAAAAAAAAATGCAAAGTTTCAGTGCTTTCAAAAGTCCTGGTCAAAATAGGTATACTCCTAGATCCGGTGTGTTTCAGTGTTAAATTACCTTGATGCCATCCACTGGCTTGCGAACACGTTGACTAACAAAGACTCTTTCCTTCCTTCCCCCTTGCAGATGATGACGATGGACGTCGCAAATCCTGAACCGCCCTCGGTGACGGCGGGGATGGGCGGGGGCCCGAGTGGCAGCGGCACCTCGACCGCCATGGCCCTCAACGGTCTCGTGCCGACGGTTTCGGCCGGCCAGCAGCAGCAGCAGCAGCAGCAGCAGCAGCAGCCCCAACAGCAGGCTCCACTCGGTCCAGGGCCGGGAGTGGGCAACCAGCAGCCGGGGCCGGGCCAGCTGACCGGCGGGGCGCAGCAGCAGCAACAGCCGCAACAGCCGCAGCAACTCTGTGCCGGCTGCGGCAAGCACATTCTGGACCGATTTTTGCTGCGCGCCCTCGACCTGCTGTGGCACGAGGATTGCCTCAAGTGCGGCTGCTGCGACTGCCGTCTCGGCGAGGTCGGCTCCACGCTGTACACCAAGGGCAACCTGATGCTGTGCAAGCGCGACTATCTACGGTAATGAACCCGCTTCCTGCTTCTCCTTGTTGCTGGTCGCTAAACGCGCGCAAAGATCTCTTCCCTTCTGACCATACGCTTGCAACGTGCGGATTGTGTTTAAGTGGAAGTGGCTTAGGTTAGTGGAGGTTCGAGCACGTGCCCATTTCACCTTAAGCAACGTTTGCAATGCACCTTGCGTTCGCATTCGCATTATCCTCGTTAATCGAACGCGCGTGCACGAATGAATGTTTCCGTTGCTCCTAAGTGTATGCAAACCCGGTGGTGCTTGTCTAGAGCAAGCATCAATGCACTATAGGGAAAAAGGCGGCCAATCGTCCGGTACATTGCCTTACAATAGACAAATTAGCTAGCATCGATCCGAATTTGAAGCCCTCTATGTTGAGCAGATTCCGAGAATTAATAATACAAAGTCGAAAGCGTGATAAAAACGATGAGTGAATACGAGCACTTGTTACGCTGAAACTACTGAAACATAATATTATAGATATTATGTGTTTAATGATTGAGCAATGTTTTACGTTCACCTTGTACCCCCTGTGATCACTAGAGGTTTTTTAAGCATACATCCTACTGTTTGCTTCCCATTAGCGTTCCTGGTCTCTGTATGGAAAATTAAAAAAAAAGGTCTTTATACTTTAAGTTAAACTTTTCGTTAATGAAACAACATTTGTTTTTATGAGGTTGGCCAAGAATGATTCAGGTTAAGAATAAATTTGCCATACAAACCAAGCTCACCTTCGGCACGCATGTATCGGTTGATTCATGCCTAATTGCATTGTCGATGAGCATAAGGGTTGGGTCATGTTTGCGTTTTTATAGTGCGGGATTCTTTTCGTTTTGGTTTTTAAGAAAAATAATTGTTGGAGGCTTCATATATGTTTAAAAAAAGGGAGAGTAACTCACACCCGAAAATTGTCATTACAAATCATTCGAAGAACGCACAGTAGGGATCCTTAAATAAAATCAATTTTGCAAGGATACACGAGGGCTGTCTGAAAGGTTTGCAACCTAGATATGCAAAGGAAGTCATTTGAAGATAATATTAATGAACATTTGAATGTACAAAGGTAGTTTTCAAGCGACACGATTGCGGATTAGCGTCTGTTTCCGTAATCCTTCGTCAGTTGTTTTGTGATGCTTGTAAAACTGAGTATTGTATTATTATTAAGTTTTTGGTATGTACTTACAAATAAACAATGATTTGAATGCGGTTTTGTGCACTCTGCCACCTTAGTCTCGTACGCATCTTTACTAAATGGTCGTTGCGCCAAGAAAAAAAGAAGAACAACAAGTAAACAATGTATAGTACATGGATACTAACACTAGAATTTTTATTTGCAATAGCAAACTGTTCTAAAATTGTTTTCGTCCTATCTTTGGCAATTGTGGGTGATTTTAATTGTTCCTAAAGCAGGGGTCTTACAAATTACAAATTTTCTAACTCAATTAATCAATTATCAATTAATTGAGTGCAGCTAAGGCGGTTTTTTACAGTTAAAATGTTGACTTTGAACAAAACACATGCAACGTATATCAACACATGAAAAAAGTTCAACGCCTCGCACAAACTTATTATGACCGCTTGTTCCATACACGTTCCCCATTGTGCGATGGGCTTCCAACAGTTTCCCGGAGTGCCAGGATTTTTCTCTGCAACTAATTGTGCCACCCAGAATCTAAACAATTAGCTGCCTTTACTGACAACACCCTCCCTTCCCACCTTCCTCTTTATCTCGATGTAAAGGGTCTTTGCGCGATTTTATCACAACTATTTTTGACATTTGTTTTTCTCCACCGACAGACTCTTCGGTAGCACCGGCTTCTGTGCCGCATGCAACAAGGTGATTCCGGCGTTCGAGATGGTGATGCGAGCCCGCAACAACGTCTACCATCTGGAGTGCTTCGCGTGCCAGCAGTGCAACCATCGGTAAGTACTCCGTTCCGTTTCCTGGTTCTCGCTGTTCTTCTCGCAGCGCTCCGTTTCAGTCAAGGTGCAAACGGAAAACCGGGTGTTCGTTTAATTCACCTTCCGTGCTTCTCCTTTTGGAAAAGATTTCTTTTCGATTAAACCTCTTGTTTTGTTTTTTGTTTGTTTTGAATTGAAGAATTCAATGAAGAATGAAGAAGATTTGAAGAAACAGGAGAAACTCCTTCATTCTCTCGGTAGGCGCATGCCTCCGTATGGAAATGGGCACCACATGGGTGGTCGGTTCGAAATATAGGCCGCGAGGGAAATCAGTGACGGTCCGAGGCTTCTCCCTTTTTTTCAATTTTTAGTATTCCTTGTGGTCAAGTGTGTCAAATCGTTTCGGGAGCAAGCGATAGAAAGGGGCAAGAAGGGCCGGGGGGGAGGGTAAAGGATTCGGACTGTGGCTGACACGTGGTAGAAAGGACTCACGTCTTTCCGGACGGGACAGCATCCCAGCACGAACGGAGGGGGTATGATTAATCGTTCCTCTTTCAAGCATCAGTTAAGAATATCGAGACAGACGTGGGGTTGGCCTGGTGGAGTGTGCTGGAAAATTTGAATGATCCAAGCGGGGGAGAGGAAAATAAAAAAAAAAAGTGTACGTGCCGGTTTGCGTCCGAACGCAACGGGACGACCGAGCGCGCTTGTGAATGCTAATGACGGTGATGAAATTTGGCCCAGACCAGAGCCAGCGGGATGGTAGGGACAAGGAGGGAGGGAGAGGGGGGGGGGGGTAGGTGATGCGAGGTGAGGTGGAAAAACTATTTACTAAACATCGGTTGATTTATGATGCCAACTTGATGCGTTTGGTTTGGCTGGCATCTTTTTCCTTCCTGTTGTCCCCAAAGCGATGCTGCATGGAAAATGCTTATCGTTTCGCCCTCTCGCAACAACTCTCGGCATCGAATTCGTCATTAACATTCCATTTTCGGTCGGAAAACAATACCACCCGCTCGCCTCCACGCACCGCCTTCACAAAGGCTAACATTATCCTTTTACCCTTGCCTTTGCCCCGTCTCTCTCTCTCTCTTTCACGTGTCCCGAGCGTCAATGGCGGTGATATCCTGTCGCTAACAGACGACCACCACGGCAAAAGGAAGGAGCAAGGATTGAAGCGGGTAATCAGGTGTGGGTGCGGGGAGGGGGTGGGTTGGGAAATTATTACGATTGTCTTCATAATTACACTTGGGCATTTATTTCCGGTGTGTGCATCTAGTTGGGCGTGGGTGGGACAGGCGAAGGCAGTGAGGCGGGGTGCCAGGAGGAAGTGGGTGGGGTTGGAATAAACGCCAACACATTCCATTTCCGAGGATTTCCCGAACCTCTCGTCGATGTCAACTGCAAAGCTGCTCCACCGTTTGACTCGCTTTTTCGTGGGCGGAAATGCGTGGGGGTTAACGAGGGGGGATTGGTTTGGTTTGGATATCAATGTCACAACAAATGCTTCCCTCACAGACACAGTACCCTAGCCACCCCACCCCCTCCCCACCTTTCCCCCCGCGAAGACGATTTTCCCGAGTGTCGACCATATTTAGCGTACGAGTGCGTCGGTCACGATTTTCCCCGAGTTTTCCCCCCGTTGGGAGGGAGCGAAGAAATCCTGGGGTTGGTTGATGGAAAGCTTCTTTCCCCGCCGCCCCCTCTACAACTCCACCCCACGAAAGCGTGGTGTCACAAAGCTCTCAAAATTATTCTACCATATAATATTATTTTAATTTGATTTATAATCCTCGACAAATAAATTACTGCTGCACCCCTGGCCTCTACTCCACAAACACACACACACACACTTACCAATCAGAGAGGAATGAGGGATGCGGGGCTGTTCAGCAGCTGATAGTTAATGGATGGCGTGTGTGTGTGAGTCCCCCGGTGCCCTTCCGGAAATGGATAAATCCTGCGGTTTTCTGGGTACTGCCTGCCTTCCTGGCCCGTGTTTGAAAAAGGATGAAGTTCACCTCGGGGCGCATCCCTGTGCCGATGGGCTGGAAAACGAGCCGTTACAAAAGTGTGTATCATTTGCCTGCCGGTTGCGCGCACACCGTAATGAGCGTTTTGTGCACACATTTCGGTGACACTGGCACCGATCGCATATTTTACGTTATCTTCGCTCCGTCCAGGCCAGGCCCGGGTTCCGCCACTCGCCGTGGCTGCCGCCGACATCCGGCCGATGTCCTGCCGTCGACGGGAAGAGGACAAATTGGCGCAACATATTGTGCGTTGTGCGTTGACGCCAAACGTGGTCGTCCGCCTGTCGACTGCTTCCGGTTTGACCTCGCTTGCACTCGGGGGAGGGAAGGCCCGCGGAAGGAGGGGGGGGGGGGTGGGTGCGGTTGGTGGTGGTGATTGAATTAATTACATCGTCCTTCGACACCCCCGCGTGCTCATTTGCCTCCCGGCGACGGTGATTCCATTTCCGGGCCACGTACGTCCACATTTTCCAAGTAGCGCACACGCGTTGCAAACACCACTACTATAGCTTGCCTTTTGGTGCGAGAGAGAGAGAGAGAGAGAGAGAGAGCGAGAGCACCCCGGACCGTGTTTACAATTTTCCCTCAGCAAGAAAGAAGAAGGATGGCAAGTAGTTTTCCTTTTATTTTTTTTTGACTGTGATCGAACGATCGAATGTTCCTATTGTTGGCGCGCTGCGCCGGAAAAACCATCCGATAAAATTATCACAAAGTAACTGGAGCTGTGGAAAACACTAGCGGCGTTCCGGGTTTCCCCATCTACGGTATCTAGGGCGCGTGGTTGGGCAGCTAGTTGCTTTTATTGTTCCAGCACAATAGAAGGGAGCGCAGATTGATCGCCGGCCGTCTCGCCATCGATCGGCGTGGTCAATACTGTGTTGTGCCAATAGAGCGCTGAATGGCGGAGTGTGGAAGCTGTAGCGATTCTCTTTTTCCACTTCCCACCACCAGCAGGATTCAATTTAACTTTTGGTTTCTACTCTGGGTGGAAAACGAAACACGGTTAATAAACGTTACGTTGGTCTACACGAAGTGCAAACTGCTGGGAATTAATTGAAAAGAAAAAAAACCTTGCGAAGTTTCAGATGTTCTGCGATAATTTTGGCGAAAAAACAAAAATTATCAAATGAAGTTCAATCCGTTGACAGATAGCAACGGACAAAGCTGTCGCAAACGAGTTTCGTCGCAGCGCTGCTTCGAAGGACTAACGCTAGGACAAAACTCTTTTGTGACAATTCACATCGAGCAATTGCTTATGAATAATGTGTGTGATGTTTTCATGCTTGCTCGATTGGAAAGAACTCATGCGCAGTAAATGAATAAGTTGTGTAGTTAATTTATAACGTAGAATTTTAAATGCTAAAATTTTGCTTTGAGGCGAAACAAATACACAGCAAATGGAGAAACGACACGTGGCAGAGCTCTTTGGAAGGCGAAAACATGAAACAACTGAAACTTTGTAGATTATTTCCATATTCAGCTGTAAAAAAAAGAACGGCAAACACTGTAAACAAAGATTTGTTTGTACTCTCAGCAAAAAAACGTCGTTTGACAGTTGTTGCAAAACATTGTTGCATAAAAGTCATGGTTTAGTTGCACGGTCATGTAGACACTCTTAATTGTTGGGCCAAAATAAATAAAATGCAAACAAACAGTTGAGTTGCAATTAATTGCTTTTAGCTACAAAAGTTATGTTTATGGTTCCCTTCAATGGGTTTTCCCTAGCTCAACCCTAGAACCTTTTTGCGTTGGTTTGACAGCTGAGCGTCATTCGCGTCGTCAACTACCGTGTCTGCAAAAGTCGACTTCCTCTTCGCGTGGACTGGCCTTTAGGTTTTGCCTACCCTGTTAATAAATCTGCTCACAAAAAAAAAAACACAAAAAAAAAAACCGGAACGTTTACCGTGACTTCCAATTGACCATGGCACGATTGTTACGCTAGTTTTCCTCATTTTCCATTCCTTCCCGTCGCTTTGTACAGTGAAATTGTTTGTCTTCGCCCTGGGGCTATTTTCTCTGCGCTTCATTCCACCATTTCGAAAAGACCTTTCGGTCGTTGAAGGAATTGAACTAAAGTTGAACGTTACGAAGAGGCTTCGACCGGCAGAGGAAACTAACAGGAGGGAATTGTCCATCATAAATGAAAAAAAATATATGACCAACTACAATCGAATCAATCAAAGCGTTTGGTTTGATTCGTCTCTTCGTTTACTATAATTTTCCGTTCTCATGCTTCTCTTCTTTCCATCCCGTGTCCGTTTCGTTTCTCCCGTTTTCCCACCTGCAGGTTCTGCGTTGGCGACAAGTTCTATCTGTGCGAGAACAAGATCCTGTGCGAGTACGACTACGAGGAGCGGCTCGTGTTCGCCTCGATGGCCAACCATCCGATGCTGAAGCGCCAGATGAGCCAGGGAGGAGGTGCACCGGGCGGCGGTGGCGCCGGTGCCGGCGGAGCGGCTGGACCACATTCGGCGGCTGGCGGCGGCGGCGGCCATTCGGGAATGCAAAACGGACACGCTGGAGGAGGCGGAGCTGGCGGTGCTGGTGGTGGCGGCGGCGGTGGTGGTGGAGCAGCCGGAGGCGGAGGGGGTGGAGCCGGAGGAAGCGGCGGTGTTGTTGGAGCACAGCAGGCCATGCAGCAGCAGAACGGTACGAACGGAAATCCGCTGATGGGGCTCGTCGGCCAGCGTGGCGGAGCCGGGGCAGGAGGGGACCACAACAACAACAACAACAACAGCTTGTCCGCGGCCCTCGCCGGCGGACCCTCGCCGTTCGGCACCCCGGCCCATCTGAAGGCGACCCTGAGTACGGCTAGTTAAATTTCTCACCTACACGAACCACTTGGGCAATGGAGCGAAAGGAGGGAATGGAAAACCCCGGCAGTGCGATATGTGGGCCGGAAGTGTGCGAGTATGATAGCAAGAACCAGAGTAAGACAGGTGGAAGAAGGGAAGGAGCGGAGCTGGAGACATGTCACGGCACGCTGATGAACACTGGAAAAGGAAGTTTAAATTTAGAGACGGAGTAGCGAACAACCTATCGCTCGATCGAACTTGTCTTCTGAACAGAGAATGTTTCACCTCTCCTAGCAGGTGTCGAAGGTTTTCTAGCAGCTGATCGGCGAGATCTTACAAATGTGCTCCTAAAGGACCGGCATCCTACTCTCCTAGCAGCACCGTACTGATGCAAACCTAATGATTTTGAATGAACTTTTTCTTGCAAGTGGACAGCTGCTAGCCGAGGAGAACTTTGTCAATCTCGCTTGATCAAAAACTGCAAGAAGCTATTAATATTATTCTTTTCAGAATTAAGTTTCTGTTTTACTTTGCGGCAGTGAACTTTCTTATTGTATTCAATCATTGGCGGTATCGGTAAGGAACGTTTGCTTTGATCAATCTTATCCAATTCATTCATATTTCAGTTAGGGTTAGTCTGTTTCTTTCTTAATTTTATTCCACCGGGCCGGGCAAACGGCGTCGATGTTTGTATTTTAGTTTTCACTGTTAGCTATAAGAACTGATTGAATCTCTCGCAAATCGAATTAAGTTGCCTTATTTTATCCATTCATTTCATAATACCCGCATCGTTACGCACCTGAGTTTACAAGTTAACTTTAAGTTTGTGTTTCTCTGCACCGGATTTGGATTTGGAGTCCGAGCGCAAACCGGGTAGCAGTTTGCAAAATTGTGCCAAATGGTGTGTCCCACCGGCCCGTCGACCAGTTGACGTGGTGCGGTGTGTGTGGACCGAGAGTTTTATATGGCAAAGATGGGTTGAGAAAATGGGAAGGAAATCAGGCACACCTGTGACCCCGGAGGGGGCGGGGGGCTGGAGAATCTTTTGGTCACCTTCGCAGGGCCTCACACAGTTCTGGCCGGTTGTAGGTGCGAACGTTTACCACAGCCGCTGTGTGCCGTTTTTTTTTATTGTAATTAAGATAATAATCCTCGCACGAGCAAACAAACCAACAGACGAGCAACAAAGGAAAGATGGCGGCACGCACGAAGCAAGAAGGACGGGAGGATAACACACAGGATGCCGCGTGACGGGGCGCGCGTAGAGGGGGCTTTGGGGCCACGTTTATTTCGTTTATGTTATGTTGCGCCAGCCCGAACAGCGAGCAGTGTAAATATTAAGATGTGTTACGATTAAAGAAATTGTTTGTTATGGAATTGATTTGCAACGAAATGGGGGGAAGAGGCTGGGTATGCGAGAACCGTTTGAGTATAATCAGAAAGCGAGGAATTGAAGGAGGTGTGGAACTAACGTAAAAAAATCACCCACTAGAAGGCATAATTTCGATTCGAAGCGATGCAAAAGCATACGCTTTTATAACGGTGCAGTTGTACCATGGCAGACTACTTCCAAACACCGTGCAAATTAAGCAGAAAAGAGATCGAGTTTGGAAGCAGTGGATCGATCTTGTGACAAGACAAGAGGCCTGTTTGGATCCGAGAAAGCAACAATTGTTGGACTTCCGCAATGGTAGAAAAGGTCAGATTTGAGTGTCATGTTCTTGATGAGGTCAGGAAAGGAGTTCACTTTAAGCCGGGAAATGCTTAGTCCACTAGCACGTGTAAAGATCTTGGCGTCAGGCTTGTTAGCAGAAACATCACGCTGCTCCCAAGTATAGATTTTGTTTTAGGCAAATCAGTTTGAGCGTACTAAAGTAGACCTTTTTTAACTTAACCCAAACGGCAGGACTAGAAAACGTAAAAGCGCAAACAATACAGGACTGCTTTCATGTGGCTGGGAGGACGCGACTTTCTCTTGATCAATCGATCGATGGAGGAGGGCGCTTTTCCAGAAACATGGTAGGAGTCATTTTTGGTAAATGGAGCTATCTTTGCGGAAGAGTTTCGGCCTGTCAATATGCTCCAAACAGTCGAGACAGTTCTGGAAGTTGTAGTCCAAGAACAGTTGGTGCAATTTCTGGACTGGATCGGACTTCTTGCCCAAGAGCTGTCGGAATATCGGGAAGGACAAACTGTACTGAACCTGGTGCTTGGAAAGTGGAAGGAGTTGATGGACAATGGGGAATTTATTGGATTTCAAACGGACTTTTGAAACAATAACGAGGTACTTTATTACTGCAAACATCAAGACGATTTGGTGTTGTAGGAAAAGAAATCAGTTGGTTAAAAGTAATATTTAACTCTCAGTTGGTTAGGAGTAACTGGAAGAACCCAGAGAACAATGTTCAAGGAGGTTTGTTTTTGGTTCAATTTTTAATATCATTTACACAAATGAGTTGAAACAGGTCTTGCGTTCTTGAGAAAAAGTTAGTGTACAAGAGACTGGCATTAGACATTAAAAAATTATTATTTTATATTTAACAATTATCAACAGCGAACCAATCGATAGCGTCTCCTAGTTTAAATTTCTGGGGGTCGCTTTGGATGACAGCCTTAAATTTCTCACTGTCATTGATGGCGTTATCGCCAAGGAAGATACGAAATTTGGCTCTATAAATAAATCACTTTTGATGTTTGTCCCTCTATATTATTCCTCGGCAATCGGAAAAAACTGAAAAGATTAAAAAGATTGCAAAACAGGGTAATGAGGTTAGTGTTGTGTTGTTGTCAGTATACACCGTCGGCTTTTATGCTGGGCGTTCTCCAATGGATGTCGGATAGTGCAGCGGATAGTATACCAGACTATGATATTCGTCTTTACACTCTTTACAGGCCAGTTACCAGGATATCTTGGAGAAAGGGTAGTTAGGGGTTCTGACGTTCATCACTACCATACACTACAGGCAAAGCATTCTGTCTATCCAATAACTCAACCAAGCTGACGTATCGAAAGCCAGCACCCGACCAGGTACAATCAGGTGCAACTCGTGCAAGCAAACATAGAAAACACACAGAACCGGGAAAAATAACGACGCCGGAACCAAAAGGTGTCCGCGATGAATCAAACATTTTTCTATAATCATTCTTATTGAAAACAATTATTGATTATTTACACACAAACATCAAATGAAACCTAGAATAGACCGCGAGCGAAAGAGGGGATAAATAAATTAAATGGATTTGTTACTAATAAAGAACAATATTATCAACAAAACTGTGTCTATCTTGAGTTATTCACTGCGAATCCGTTGGCTAAAGTTTCTAAGGAGCGTCTTTCAAAACGGAGTCACCCTGACCCGACCATAAAACGAATGCATCTGACAACATTTTACTCAGCGATCCACTAGAGACAAAATGGGTGTCGGGGAAAACGGAGACTGAAGTATGTCGAGGAAAACAAAATTGCGCGTGGTACGCCAAACGAATGTCGTCCGGGGAAGGAAAATCTAAAACAAATTTATTGGTCATGTCTAATCATATAGTGGAACGTAAAATAAAACAAAAAATATACAGCAAAATTCTTAACGAACACTTGTCCGAGCACAAAATGCGCCCACGCACGCGAGTGCGTGCGTACGGTGCGTATCGATGAAATGCGATATGTGTGCGGGAAAACCTGCGGCTAGAGAGAAAGAAAGAGAGTGGCAGCCAGCGGGTGATTAGCCAGTGAGGAGAAAGAAAGGTGGAGATCGCCGTTCAGTGGTTAAGGGAGTACGCTTGATGGTTGTTGCTCGCCGTTGGTGAACTGGCTGCTGGAAAGGGGCTGAGTCGAGTGGGAAACGGCGTAATGAGAAGGGAAAAAAGGAAATCCAAGGGCACGCAAAGGCATGAATAAGGAATGCAAGCGTTCAGGTCGTCGCAAAACGGAAACAAGTGGGCGGTCGAACACGAACGAACGAAAATCGAGCATTACCGAAACGAACGCTTAACGCGGAACTGCCGTGTGGACAAATTAGGCAATTTATTATGGAACTATGTATATTGAAAAGATATATATATATATATTATGTATAATAAAATCGTGATACTATTGAAAATCATAAATTGATCATAAATGGTTGTTTCTGTTTCTTACTTTACTCACTAGGTTTTGCGTTCCCACTCTCATCTCATCTTTAATGTTGTCTTCTACAGACTTTAATAAATTCAAACATTTATGTTTACTTCAATTATTTTGTTTTACCAATTAATTTATATACGATCCAACATTTATTACGACATTGCTTTTGTTTACGTCTCGAATGACAACTCAAAGTGAGATACACACAGATCGGCATGAGCAATGGCGTCCAAATCGCACCGGCCATAGTTTCGGACCAAATACACGCATCGCGAAGGCAACACGTTTTTTTATTTGTACAGAGTTTATCGTTACCCTGCGCGATTGCTTTTGCATTTGCGTTGGCATTGGCGAAAATCGCGTTGTGTGTAGACGCTGGGTACAGGTTAACTTGATCCTTGCCAAGGAGCCTCTCGCGTAAGTATTGTTTTCGACTTCGAGCTACGTTCAGTTATCCGAAAGGCTACTGTGACTAAATGTTTTCATTGACAGTTTTCAGCAACAAGAATCAGTGTAGTTGCAATATCTACGTATTCAGAGGTACTTCGACGGACTTGTCCTGGGAACTCGACCCCTCCTGCGATGGAGCACGCGTGGGCCCTAGAGAAGTTCAAACAAATTGGCGAGTTTAGCTCGAGACTACAGGGCTGACGGTGACAAAGTGAGCCACTTGATGAGCGGCATGTTCGAACAAATGGTTTCCTCGCAGAGGGGGAAGGATTAGGGCTCTGCATTAAAACCCGCATCCCACATTGCGTGCGTCGAGTCCGCACTCGGCTTTTCTCATAAGCATTTCTCAACCGTGCGGCGCTTTTCGCGAATAATCCAGCATCGTCCGTGCCGGTGGTAGGCTTTGGAAAGCGAAGGTGAAGTAATAGTGTGAGAGAGACATAGGCAAGTGTACCGAAAAGAAGGGGCACGCTTACATTTAATTGAAGTTTATTGCAATATTAATTGGATTCAATAAACTGGTCGGCGGGAGCCCGCCAATTGCAAGCGCACACGCACGTCCTTCAAATCCCTCTTGGATGGCAGGCGGGAAGAGTTCGAAATGAGGAGTGTGTGTGTGTGAATGGTTTACCCCCTGCGTTTTGTCCCCGAGCCAATTTGTAGCCCATAATTGGTGCGATTAACTGTAATCCATCGGCATCGATGCGGTGCGTTGTCAAGCTCGGGGGAAAATTCGTCCAGGATCAGGCCTAAAGGCCCTTCATCATTCTATCTCGCTCTCTCCATGTCTTTTCCCTCTCTCTCACTTATTCTCTTACTTTGTTGAACAATTTCCCTGCCAACCAATGAAATGTAGCTCAGGGTTTGTGTGTTTTTGTTTGCTTGGGCGATGTTTTTGGTAGAATACGGAAGTTTCCCGTCATCTCTCTGTTTTCGACGCCTACCTCCGTTCCCTTCCCCGTTGGCCTTATATTGGAAGATTTTTCCGCCTACCGATACCTTTCGGCGCGAGAAATAAAGTGTCCCGGATTAGTACAGTCCTCATCAAAACTAATCTCCACGCTGTTCGAACTTTTCCCCGAATTTACCGATTGGCGGCGTGCGACGAGCAGAATACGCTAATCTACGGGCACACGCAGGACGGTTGGATCCTGGAAAAGCGTGGAAAACGTTTTCCTTTCCTCCCTGGCGTTTGGATGAGAGTGATGGATGCATTGGCGACGGGGTTATCCGAACGTGCCCGTTTTGCGACACACACCGGATGTTGCCAAAGTTGCCGAAAGATGGTTTACTTCTTGGTGAAGAGACAGAGAAAAAGAGAGAGAGAGCGAGAAAGAGAGAGAGAGAGCGAGAAAGAGAGAGAGAGAGTGGGGGGGGGGGGAAGAGACATTTGCTGGAGGGAGGTGTAAACTTTTCCCTATTACTTCTGCCAAGCTGAAAGAAGACGCCCGTCGAAAGTGAGACTTATGATCTTAATCCTTTAAGTATTTTTAATATAACTTGTCACTGGAAACGTACCCAGATTTTTCACACCCACCCCTGGAGGTTTTCTTTTTCTTCTTGTCTCCTCCCCACCCTTTGTTCGCTCTAGCTCTAGGTGCACGGGGTTCCCGCGGCGTTTGGTGTGTGATAATCGTTGCCCGACATTTCCATTATTATCCTTGCAATCACGGGGATCGCTTTTCCTTCGACGCGACAAACGAACGGAAAAACTTCGCCCGTCCTATAACTTCGTAAAGCCATTTGAATCGAGAACTCAAGAAGGCGTCTCTCATTCAGATCCTGTGCTCCATCTCCTCCTTCCATTTGGCAAGAAAGTTTGCCAAACTTCGACGGCTCCCTGCTCTTATTCCCCGTGTTCCGAGCGCGCGCAAAGGTAAACGTTTCTTCGGATGAGTTTTCGTTCCCGCCGGGTGAATGGGGGGGAAGCTAATTACTAATCGGATTTATTCTCGCTCACTTTTCCGCCGTTCACTTCCAGGGCAGGACAAGCAGCGGCATCGAGTGGATGGGAGAAGGAGCAGCAGGAGAATGATGGGCGGATTTACACGCCGCCGATAAAGTTCCAATTTCTCCGCAGCCAGAAATGGGTTTGCGCCATAATCCGTGCGTTTTTTGGGAGTAGGACGTTAGGGGCGGGCGAGTTCACAAGGTTGTGTAGGGGGTTGTCCGGGTTGCCTTCCTCGCACCTCATGCGCCACCTGGTAGCGAATCGACGGGTTAATTGAAACATTTAAATATATAATCAGGAAGCTCCGACTCTTCGCAGGAGATTCTCCGGACGTATGGCGAGCACGAAGATGAAGGCAATAAAAAGTTCCGCGCACAAGTTTAACCGTCCCGATTTACCCTTTTGCCCCCGGTCGGAGGTTTGCGGAGGTTAATTTCTCAAACCGTCGTCTTCTCGCGGATGTGCCTTGCCTAGACTGGTTCGATTGACTTAATCATTCCTTCCTTCCTCACCGCATCATGAAGTCCCCTTTCGTTAACCCTTCCCGGTAGCTGGGACCGGTGGGAATTGGACCAGTTGGTTTTCCCCGCATCGGAGCACGCTTTCACTGCGCAAATGAAAATTACAGATGGTGGGTTTTCCGCATTTGTGTGTATTCTTCCCTTTGTCTTACAGTCACACTTCGAGAAAAATCCCGCGAAGAAAGAAGACGGGGAACTAAATCTCGTGCAGCTGCAGCAAAGTTTTCCAGACGTTCGTTTTCGTTTTTCCGCAAGTGAGTCGTAAAAGATCTTCGCACGAAGAATAAACAACTGTGGGGCAGGAAAGACGGGGTATCGGGTGTCGATGGGCTGGGCTCAGGATCGACTTACGCGTCGTTTTAAGTGCAGCGAAATTTATTCCACCCATCAATCCAAAAGAAAGGACCGTGGAGGATTTGCTTCTGATGAGAATCTGCCCTGAAATTGAACCCGTTCGCAGGTTCAAGGATTAAAAAGAAATGATTTTAAGGCTCTATTTGAGCTAGACTTCTCAATAGACTATGAACCAATTGATGGAACAGTGTTGATTTGGCTCATTCGTAAAATTTTCGTTTCAACCCAATCGAAAAATTCCTGGAACAATGAAACCAATTTCATGGCGATGGAGGTTGTCGTTTGGAGCGCGGGTTTTGAAACCCGGAGCACGATTTACACACGCCTAGTCCAGCTTTTGGGCTACGCGATTGACATCGACCTCCTTGGACGGTCGACTGCGACGGTGTGTGACAGAGACTGGGATCCAGTGTGCGAATTAACAACGATGAGCTTGAGGCAAATGATGAGTTTGTTCCTCGAGTCTCTCATACCATCGGACAATTTCAGTTTTGACAACTCATTTTTCAAGGAATTCGTGTCTACTATCGTGGCTCCACAAACTCCTGAGGTCCGGAAGACTTCGCCAACGCACGAATTGCACTCTATATATCGCACGTTAATAGTCTCCTATGGGCATGAGTCCTAGACGCTCCTAGAGCGGGACGGGTGCAGGAGAAGATTGAACCAACAGCTGGCTGAGTTGTTTGGAGACCCGGATATCCTAACGGTAGCGAAAGCCGGAAGGGCCAGCTAGACCAGGTGCAGCACGACCTACGAAACATAGGATGTCACCGTGGATGGAGACTGGGGCGCCACGGACCTCGACAATGTTTGATGACCAGACCATGTTCGCACGACGTGCTCAACTACGAACGGGCCAGAAAAGAAATGAAAAGGAGTTGTGCAAGAACTTCTCAAAAGACTAAATGGAACAGTGTTGATTTAGCTTATTGGAAAATTTTTCCAATTTTTTTTAAATGCTTATTGGAAATTTCGAAGAAATGTTCGTTCCATTCCAATCGATTGTACAGTCAGGCTATCTGCCGGCTTGCATCAAACGCACAGTGGCATTGTTCCATTGATTGCGTCCAGTTTGATCCTCAAAAAAACTCTTACCGCTCGCGAAACTTGGAGGGGAGCTGGTGGTGACAATGAATACGGTGAAGTGTGCAATTTATCATTAACGCTAAATTAGTTCATAATATACCCGTTGAAGTAAGGGCTACCCATCACAAAAAAAAGAAGAAAAACGGGAAACGGTACCAATTCCGCGTTGGGAATTGACAAAAATGCACATTGCATTGTGCCGCAACCCATCTTTTTGTTTGTTTGTTTTGGACTGCCAGGTGAACATTGAAAACAAACGCCCCGTTAATATCATGGCGCGAATGATGGATGGCGGAAATGGACCACAGGCTCCGGTGACGCGTGCTGCGTGCCGGTGGATGGTGTGCAAAACAAAAAAAGGAAAAGCCAATCCATCATGAGACGGCGGGTTGGCGTTCTGGTGAAACGCGTCCTCGTAAATCTGGTGTCGCTTCGGGTCCGCGTGCAGCAAATTGCGTGCGCTGTGGGATTTATCATGTGGCACTGTAGCAATATCGTCCCAGCACCTTTGAAGCACTACTGCAAAAAGGAATAGCAAAAGCAAAAAGCGGAATAACGCGCGTCGTCGATGGCCGCCCGGTGCGTCAGCCTAGCTTTAGGCGTGCTGCACACGCGCAATCGGCACCGTTTCCCTTCCGGCGGTGGTTTCGCATAGCTTCCCGCGCGATGAGGTACATATGGCGTCGAGCGAACGAGCACAGGCCAAGCCAAGGACTCTCACTGGCACACCGGCGGACGGGAGGTAATTAATGTGTAATTAATTTTTTGGTTCGAACATTATCATTTTATCTGTTGCGTATAATCTTGTTTTAATTATAAAATTGAAAATTTATACACCGAAATATGGCAAACCGGATGGACGACGATGGTGGGTTGGTACAAGGGGGTGGTTTTTGGGACGGGAGGGGGGGGGGGGGGGGAAGACCGGCTAGTGAAAAGTTGGTCCCTTTTGGCGAACGGTGGGCGCGCGTTATCGGCGGTTGCCCTGCGGTGCGTGGTTTTATTTGCGAAAAGGCTTACTGCACGGGATGGGATTTGCTGATGCATGTGTTTATGTGTGTGCGTGTGTGCGGATGTGTGGAACAATGTTGCAGAGAACGTTTGCGTCCGGTCTGATGGAAACATTTCGACTCGTGGAAGCGCCCTTTTTATTAGTACTTTTACCATTATTACGCTCGTTACGTACCGCGCGGACTCGCGCACTATCTCGCGATCTCGGCGCGGTGCGTCCACGAAATCATTATGCGATGGGTGGTGGAGCATCGAGGGGGAGAAGACAGAAGACGGGAGGGCGAGGGACGGCGAGGCGTAATGGAGGTGCATTTTGAGTCGCCGGTCCCGCTTGTGGGCAGCCTCGTTCGCGTTTGGTGCTGCCTCGAGTGGACTTAAATTTAATTCCAATCCCGCCTCGCAACATCATTTTATCGTCCCTCCCCCCCCCCCTCCCCCCACTTTGGTTTTCCCGGAGCATTATCGAACCCGCCGTCCTGCCGTGCGCGAAAATCTCGTCAAACGGTTTAATTCATCTTCAGCGATTTTCCGGAGCGTATGGTGCGGCGTCATAATAATGATTGCGTATGTAAATGATACTTCTGGCTCGTATGCTCGTGTATGCTCCAACACCGCATCCCTAACCGCCACTTCCCCATCCGCCCGCTCCCGTGCATGTTTTCGGAAGTGTTTCCCCTAAAACGGAAGGAAAACGCGTACTGCGTAGTTGGTGGAAAACCGCCTGACGCTGGGAATGTGCGGCCGAAGATAAACACCACACCTGTACCGCGCCAGATTTCGGTGTGCCATCCCTTTTCAGGTGCTAAACATCCCCCCCCTCCACTCCCGAACAGACATGAGGGCTCCAACGAACCACTTCATCCCGTCATCGTTGGCCCTCAAGTGGATGAGTCGCGCGTCACCCAGCACCGAAACGACGCCGTTGTTGTGACAGAAAATATTGAATTTCGCGATTAAGAGGTGTACGTGTTTAGTAAGAATAATAGCAGCTAAAAAGCGTCACAATGGCTGGGGGCAAGGGGTACGTGGAAAAACGTTGCCACGACTCCTCTGTGTGTGGTGGATGTATGGCGTTGGTTTCGGAATGCCCAAGAGCTGCTGCTGGTGATGGAAATTCGTGCGTTTTGCATTTTACCCGCGGCTGGTGGAATGTTTTCGTATCTTAAATTTTTTTAATTAATTTTCCGTCGATAGTATAATTTGCTTAGTTCAAAACAGGTATCCGATACCGATTGATAATGTTGACATTAGCGCTAGAGTGCTGGTAGCCAACAGGTTATAATACTACATGGTAGCTGTAAAAGCCAAACACAAAGTAAACAAAAACATTAAGTTGCACAACTTTTATTTCATCAAACGAAGTCACCCGGAAAACATGTCACACGTCCGTAATTTGTTTTGACAGCGTTTGCAATGTGCTTGCTGGAACAAAACTTTCGAGGAGATGAAGAAAGTTACCGATCGAATTAAATAGTAATCGTCTAAATCGGATTTAATGAACTGTTAAACGCGCCTTTCATTGCGTAGACATCGTCATCGTCTTCCGGCAATGTAAACAAGCCATTCTTTCATTGCACTGCAATATTTTCCGTTACCATGTGTCAACAGTAGGCGTTAGCAGTAATAAATGGAACAAATGTTGTTTATCGCCAAAATGACCGCTGGTGCAAGACGATGTAAATTTCATGCAAAGAAATATTGCAATCGTTTACTAACAACAAACAAATAACTGTCACAGCGGTACAAGACAAGTCTAAGTTAAGGAGCACGTAATGCCAATACGCACATAAGCCTCTGTGACATAGGCGTACTAGAACGATGGAACTCTCCTCGCCCTGTATGTTAGGAAGGACCATTGAGCAGCTGTTTTAATAATTATGCAACGTGCCTAAAGCTCAACGTTGCTTGATTTTCGCGAATGCATTTTCATCCTTTTTGGTCCTCCAGTACGAGATTGACTCAGCGGCAGCAAATGTTCACTCGTATGGAATGTGATTCGTGCTCCGGTTGCACCGGCTGGTGGTTTTCCACACCATCCGTTCCAACGCAGGGAAAACGGTCGGGAGTTTATCTGTGCATTGTGCGCCAAGTTTCACCCAAGTGGAAGAAAGATAAGCGGCAAGTGTCCTGCGTGTGTGTGTGTGTGTGTGTGTGTGTGTGTGTGTGTGTGTGTGTGTGTGTGTGTGTGTGTGTGGAAACAGAGAAAGCGAATGTTTGGAGCGTCTGTTTGTTTGTTGGGCAAAGGAAAAACACGCAAGCCAAGGCCGTGAGCGTATCCTGGACAGATCTAAGCGGCTAGAAACTGAAGTGCACCAATAGTCTTCACCCTTAGAAATAGGCCATTTAAAAATAAAAATTGTAATAAATGTGCACCATTTGATGAGATTTGCATATTCTCTACTTGTTTCTAGTGTTCCTTTCCAAGGCTCCAAAACTTCACAAATGCAAAGTGGCTTCGTGTGAGCACCACGAATTTGGCCAACCGTCCCGAAACAGGATACCTTCGGCAGTCACTTGCGTAAAGCGCCCTCGGGCCGGTCGGGTGGATAAGATCCGGCGATTTTCCCTCACCCGGGGGTTAGATATTCTTTTACCACATCCCCCCCCCTGTAGACGAAACTGTTCTAACGGTCGGTTTTATGTTTCGCACCAGCTGCCGGCACGACTCGTCCAAATGCAAAGCCCAGACTTTACAAAACCATTCCGCTGACGGCTTTTCGCGGTTTTCTTTCAACCTCCTTCCCCCCCACCTCACCCCCTCCGATAAGCTGGTGTATTCTTGTGTGCCTGAGCGATACATCTTGCAAGATTTAGCAAAACGTTTTTCTTTCATCCTTTTTTTCGTACTTCCCTGGTGTTTTCAAGTTGTTACCGAGAGCTACACATACACACACACACACACAGATACACACCTGACCGGAAGGTACGTCGGGGGGTTTTTTTTACGCAGCGATACGCAGCGTGGAACGCGGCGAACGATGGAAAAGCGTTTTTCGTGTAGATTACCCTTCCCCGTCGGGGCTCAGCTCACACACCGGCTGGCTAAAAAAAAAAAAAGGGGTTTCGGCCGGGGATCCATGACCAAAGGATCATCATCAGCGTCGTCGTTGAACATTTTCCGACACGCCAGGGAGAAGGAAAAGAATGGGAAAAACGCACGCAAACTGCATGCCGACAGCCGACACACTCGGATCATGATAATAATCATAAAAAAAGCCACTAACAATGGTGTGCGTCGAAAGGCGGCACCGTGTCCTGCCGGTGTGGCCTGCCGCGGTGCGGAGGAAAAGAAAGAAGGACATCTATTTTTCTTCGATGGCAACAGAATGGAAATCCCGGACCGGTTGAACGGGGACGGGGCCGTTTTCCCTGCTTCACCCATCGGCGTTTGGCAGGAAGGGAAAGGCTGCGATGCTGGGACACCCGGGTGCCGTTTAGGGGGACAGTTTAAAGTTTTCTTGCGGTTATCGCGTTTACAACCCCCTTAAAAACCATACACACACACACACACACACACACACACGGCGAGGGACGGAGCGAGGGTCATCACCTGCGGTTGGAAAAGGATGCCGGTTCCTTCCTTGAAGCTCCCGTTCCCCCACTTTCGATCGACCTGTTAGCCCTTCCGGTACATTTGCTTTTACTTGCTCCGCGCGTGTGTGTGTGTGTGTGTGTGTGTGTGCGTGTGTGCAAATCACGGTCCCGACAAGGCACACGTTTTCACATCCCCTCCTAGAGCCCTGCCTATCGAGAGCGAGCGTAATCGAAGTCATAAACACGCTCGTAAATAAAGTGAAAAGTATCTAGCCAACTCCCCACCCTCCCCTCCCCACCCCCCTTCCCCCCGCCTTACCCATCACACGTCGTTTTCAAAAACGCATATCGTTTCGGTCATCATCGTCGCTGATTCCTCGTCGTTCCGTTTCTCGCAAAGCCCGGAAAGATATCGACGACCGACCGGACGATTGCACTCACCGTCGTTTGTATTGTTGATCACCGATAGAGGGAGAGGCAAAGGTGGTGAGGGAAAGAAGGACGAATACGAGGGTATGCAGGACAGCCTGCCATCAGCGATGGAGCGTTTTGTGGCGAGGGAGATGTTGATGGATGTAGATTTAATATATAAAATCATGGCACCACCATGAACTCTGTTTGTCCTGGCGAAGGGTGGGAGGGCTGGTGAGGACAAATGGGGGTGGGGGTGGGTGGGCATAGGGCGGGTTCTTAGGTAAGGCTCTCCAGGACATAACTGCAGCACCGCACGTTGCGGCGATTAGTGCTGCACGTTTAAGCTCCTCTTGCAAGCATATCGGTTTCTCGTGGCGCGTGAAGATCCTAACGCTGGATCGCATCAAGAGTATCCTTTGCGCGCTGCCATTCACATCATCTTTTTCGACGCTTTCCACTCCCACACCTCACCTTACGCCCGGACGGTGCATTGGCTCTTTCGAGGTTTCCAGGTCCTTTTCCCGCAAAACGGTCGCACCAAGAGGTCCTTCGGTGGATGTGGGACTGACGGGTTGCATTGCACGTTGCGAAAAGCTGCCGACATTTTCATTGCACGCACGTTGTTACCCCAAACCCTCCATCGAATCCCTCAGGAAGGGATGCAATCTTGGACTTGCTGTTTGAGGTGCGTTTTGCTTGCGGTTTTACAGCCGTTGCCTCCAACTTTTGTCTCTAATGGTCGCTCTCAACATCTAAGCCATGGACTGTCTAGAACCTGGTCAAGTCATTCCATGTATTATATATGACGATCGGCGATTTTGACGGCGATGTATTCTTTGTTTACTTTTGGATCGACTGTGTGGTTTGCCTGTCCGTTGCGATTCTTTTCTTGCAAGAAGCAAATTAGTAAGTTTTAGAGTAGTTTTACTGTCTAAAACGTTTATAAAATTATACAAACCTCAAGTAAACTCTGTGATTGGTTTATAGAGGGCTATGGAAAGTTATTAATGTGTTGTTTTGGGGTATCGGATTTTGAAGAAACGCAGAAATCGGCTTTTGGTTTGTAAACAGCATTTGACTTCCCGGAACCGCTGCGGCATAATTAACATGGCGGACAGCAAATCACCTGTAACACAACCAGATATACTAGACCAACCATGATCTAAACATACTGGTCCTTAACATAATTTTGACAATCGATCGACCGTTTGACATATCCGAGAACAGAGTTCACAACACAAAACATTCATTCGGCACATTTTAATATATTTTGTTTATTTTTCACAAAATTGTGAACAATTTCGATTAAAATAATTATGTGTGTTATTTAAAAAAAATCTGGGAGGAAACGCAACTAATTTGGCAAAAATGATATTTTTTGAGCAAATTAATTTTTGATTTTTGTTATTGAGCTCTCCATGTACACAAAAAATGAAGGTTCAAAGTGATACAATGACAATGAATCATCCGTCAAATTATGTTATCGGCGAGTATGTTTCTACGTCGAGCTACTTCTGGTTATACTTACTTATACTGTGGTTATACTTAAGAACTAACCTCTGGCAATTATTATTAATTTATGCTATAAACCTGAATATGAATTAAATCAACCCAGCAACATGTAATTTGTAATTTCAAGTTTACTAGGTTTATCTTCACTTTCATACGAAAAATGCTTTCAATGCTGCAATCCATTGAAAATCACTAAATTCTAAGAAACATAAAGTGGTAAGGTAAATTGCGTTACGAAGAGACAACAGTTGATGGCAACGGCTGTAATATCGTTCACGCACGTGGTTGCAACGCGCACATTTGTTGAACCAACAGCAACCCCCTTTTCACCAACCACCAATAGGCATATTGGTCACGCATCACGCAACCTTGCTTCCCCCCCCCCCCCCCTCGCATTTCCCTTATTCCCTGCTTAGGATCGTCGGGTTTCATAAACTAAATTTTAAATTCATCCTGTCCTGCCGAAGTCCGAGGTTCTGGCTCATCGTTCCTATGTGTGTGTGTGTATGTGTTAGTGCATCGTTCGTCACATGCGTCCAGTCAAACATACACCTTTCACCTCCCCCCTCCCTCCCCCCCCTGGCGTTCCTTAGCGCGGCTGCTTGCAATCGAAACCGACCCATCGTCCGCATCATCATCATCATCATCATCTTGCATCGCTGGTGAGAAAATTGGCTTTCCCTCTACCCCACCCAAGTTTTTTGCAAGTGAGTGTGGGCGTCTCGGGGAACAAGGACGCGACGCGCTGCGCAAGGATTCACGAGCACGAGCGCCCAAAAGCCGGGCGGCTGCCGATAAATGTGTGAACCTCCTTTTGTGGCACATGTTTGCGGGACATTATAACCCCTTTTTATTGGTGATGGGAAGGGGGGGGGGGGGGTGGAAGGGTGCGTTGTTGGCCATAGAGAAGGGTGGACTTACTGCTGCACCACGACGACGGCAGTATTGGACGAAGGAGCAGACGAAATCCTTCATCCCCCCCCTTCGGCATTGGCATGATGCGGAAAATGGCTCGTTTGTCGGGTAACTGTGCCTCTGTGCGTGTTTTGTTCCTGTCTGTGGGTGTGTGTGTGTGTGTGAAGTGGGCAGGTTTTTCCCCACCCAAGGGGCATGCATGTCCTGTCCCGGGCTCCGGGACTCCAATAAAAGGCAGAAATTATGCAATTAACGTTTCAACAAACCGTTGTCACTTTCGTTTCGGGCGCCAAATCCGGATGGTGTGTGTGCGTGCCTGCGTGTGTGTATGCGTGTACGTGTGTACGTGTGTAGTTCCCGTGTGCCCTAACGTGGTCTTCTTGGGGTTGCTAGTGACAGTGGAAGGAGGCAAAAATCCCCGCAATAGTCGAGAAAGAAGCCTTTGCACCTAAAACGACGCGGTTGCAGTGTCCTTGCGAATGATCTGTTGGGAACAAGACGAGTGGGGAGGGGGGGGGGGGGGGGTGGGGCATAGGAGAAGTAGCAGAGAGCCCATCCCAGGATGGGCGTACAAATGTTGGTCGAAAATTCATTAATTCAATCGAGTACGTCGTCGTCGTCGCCGGTGGATGATTTCCTATCGGGCGCCTGCATCCACGTCACGTCTTGCGGTCGATGCACATATTCCTGCACGGAAGGGGGTCCTTGCGGCTTACCAAGGGGCAGCTGCAGCTGGGAGTGAGTGCGGGGAGGGGGCAATTAGTTCACCGCAGCAGCCCAGCACCAGCCGGGGGAGCTTGCTCCGTGCCTTCTGCAAGTACGAGGCCGGTTAGAAAAAGAGGTCCTCTCCGTCAGGATAACCATCAGGATATCGCCATCCCATCGTTTTGGGATATAGTTGAGCTCCGGTGAGGTGTGTCTTTAATTAATGTAATATCGCGTTGGACATCCACCGGAAGGACGGGAGCGGTAGGACTTCCTCGCCTGTACTGCCCATCCGCCGATGGGCCATTTTCCCGGCTTGGGTTTCACCTCAAGGACTTCCACTCACGCCCGGAGCCCACCTGGAAATTGCTGAGGTGTGGCAAGTCCTCTTCCGCGACCAAAGGTAAACCACCGGGAACGATTATCGTCCGTCACTCCCGAGTGTCCTTCGACGTCCGGCATTTGCGGCGCAGAATCCTGCCCTTCCTGACACTCCTGCTTGGCTACACGCCGGGAGTGTAACGGGTGTAATCAGTTCATAAAAAGAAATCACCGTCCGTCGTGTAATGATGTGGTTTACTGTTACGGTTATCGCCCGTTTACGGCCGGCCATCCCCGATGCTTCGGGTACGCTTTTCCCCATTCAATTTTCCACCGAGGGCAGGAAAATTACACTACTCGTCAGGGTGTGTGCCGACGAGGGCTTGAAACAATTGTCATTTATTTTCCCGGATCGGATGCGGTGCCGGATTAAGATTACGGGCACGTTTCCCGATGGCAACAACTCTGGCGGTTCGCTTTTCGTCGATCGCTGCCTAGAGATCTGCCGGGGGTGGTGGTTTTTTCTTCTTTGTATGTTTCGCTACCAGAAGAACCCTAGCCCCGTAATGAAGATGTTTTTGGGTGAAGGTGAAGCAGTTTGCGCAGCGCAAATAAATTCGGCCCCAACGACCTGCACTCGTGCCATGAGTGCGCCTTACCTTAGCGAATACACCGTTTACCACCTGTTAAAGATGGCGTTGGCTTCAGAAAGGCGATTAATACAAAATGCAAACATTTTAGCTTAGAATTTAGGAAAGCCCTTGCGGCGGACCAAACACTTTAATCTTCTCTTTTCCGTGTGTTTGTATAAGAAAACCAGGTTGTTTTGCCCTTTCTCGCTTTATTTATACCCGCGTGCATAACCGGTTCGACTCACGTCGAGTAACAAAAATCTAATGACAGTTGGAGGCAGCGTTACGGACGCTACGTTCCGTCACACCGATTTTAAGCGCTTTGTGTACCACTGTCACTTAACCTGTCCTACTTATTACCGAGCGCGTTTGTTTTGATTTTGTTGGTAGAAATTGTACGTTCATTTTGTGGTAGAAATGTTTTGCAATGTGTAGTAGCGAGTGGAAATGTTGCTTGAAAAGAGAAGGAATGCTTCAACAACGTTGAATGTACATGTTGTGATTGGAAATATTGTTATTGATATGTGAGCAGCAAAATCTTCTACCAGGTATACATACACATTTAAAAAACATTTCTACTCACAAGATGTCCATACAATTTCTTGAAATCGCACAAAATGCACACAGAATTTCAACACACAAAACCAAAACAAACGCGCTCGTCAACTGACAGTTGCAAAAACGTGCCACTGTTGCGCTGCCTTTTTTGCCAAATTTAGTTAACAAGCCGTCATAAAGATGAATCGGTTGACGTTTGCAGCAATGAGTTGGACAGATGCAGTCAAAGCAGTGCAGAGCGCGTCCAAAGGTGGTAAACGGTGTAAAATCGACTCGTTGCTGTTTTGCGTCTAATTTTCCCTCAAACCCTCCAAGTTTTTCTTCTTAACGCTCACACTGTTCTTTTCCCTACCTTCTGCCGTGTGATTAGTGCCTGGCGGCGGCACATAACAGCCGTTTAAACAGCGTCTTCATCGCGGAGCCCGGAGCTGTGAAGGCGATTTATTCGCTGTTTTCCTCCCGGTGCTAGCTATCTTTTTTTTCCTCCTCCTTCCTGCTGTTGCTACTGCTTGCAAGGAGCGTGAGGCAAGGGGGTTTTCCCGAGGATTAGGTGAGAAACGGAGGCGCGCCAGGACAAATTCGATTATAATCTTTAACGGCAGGCGCGTGGAAGACTCCAGACTTCGTTGCGCGCCGACCGAAGGAACACCGACCGACGACCAAAAAAGCCCCGAAATGCAAATGTCTTCTCCGCTACTCTCCCTCCCCCGCTTACGACGATCGTTTACGCGGGCGCGAAAATCCCTCTGCCCGCGCGGGAAAAACGATGGAGTGTAATTTTTCAAAGAGATTATGCCGAGATTTGCTCAATTTTTAAACACTTCAAATCCGACACCCTTCGGTCTTCGCCGCCTGAAGGAATGACGCTTGTAGTCGTTATCGCGATTACCGTACGCCACTCAAACGAAGGGCTGGCGGGGGGAGGGCTGGCGAGGGTAGACGGTGGGAGGGTAGTGAATGGGGTGGCGGGGAGTTGCCTTATCTTTTTAAAACTATACTCGATTAGTCAATTCGGGGAGTCTTAACGGCAGCAAGAGCAGCCAAATTTGGTAGCAACATTTCCACACTCCCTCCCCAAAGTGGGAGGGGTTGTTTGCTTTTCCTCCCACTCCAAGTCAGCTCCTCTCCCCCACTTCGGACTCCGCAGGACGAATTTTAACGGAGCTGTTTATCCATTTACATACATAGCGATATGCTCGACTGTCTTCGGGAGCCACGGTGAAGTGTCGTCTGCCCCGATCGCCCGGGGAAAACCTCACGCCAAAAACTGTCACAGCAACGGCAGCGAGGGAAAAGGCGGCGCAGAAGTTTTCCCCGCGTGGAAAGGCAGTCTCTTCCTTTTTCTGTTAGTCTCGCTTTCGTCCTTCGCCCGACGGTAATAAAACGTGGCGTTTCGGTAATACGAAAAGAATTAGACCGCGGCACGGCCACGTCCCGCCAAGCACTTCCCTTCTAACCCTCCCCCACCCCCTGCCACACCCTTCAGCCTCGAAGGATTGCGTTGTTTTGAAGCATTTTTCATGGTTTTAGCGCCTGACAGACGAACGACGAGTTTTACACGACGTGCTGTCCGCCACCTTTTCCCCGTGTTTTTTTTTCCACCAGCAAAGAAAGCGCTCGGTTGGATGAGTGGGAAAAGCGGTGGTGTGGTGGGGGAGGTGGGATTTCCTTAGAGCTAGGAGAAGATGGCACGAATTTGTCGAGCTTCTGCTGTAGCGGTTCGGTTTTGACAATCGCCCCGTCGCTGTCACAATCGATTGCTTAACCTCAAATCTTGAGACGTCTTGTGTCCTGTGTTGGTACAATCTCCCCTCGCGCTCCTGGTCTTTCTATTCGTCCTGTTTGTTCAACCAGAGGAAGGAGTTGCTCATGTTTACATTATGTCTGCGGCCTTGCTGCGCTTCAACAGGCTTGTCTGTGCTGTTTGTTCGTTTAATCACTTTTTTTCGCCGTTCCTTGCAGTCTTCGCGATAGGTTTTGGAGGATTGTTAAGGTGTTGCCTACATTTCTATTGTTCCTCTTTAATTGAAGGAAAATGAAATGTTTTTTTTTTTTCATTCCAGCCAAACCAGCTAAGCTAACCAACCCTTATTGGTTAAAGGTACAGCCATAAAGAAAACGAAAACGAAGGAAAAAGTACTGAAAGTTGTTACCAATTGCAGATCGGAAAGTTGCAATCCTGCGAAAGAAGGTCGGCAAACGAAACTGGCGTCAATCTGATCAATCACGGCTTTTTGCATACGCCTTCGGGTGACGATTATTTCATTGCATCCTCAAGACTTCTCTGTCTTCTTCTCCGAGCAACTTCGAGTGGAGATAGTTTCAGGAGAATATTCAAAAGGTGTTTACATACATGAACTCTATTGTTCCTCTTTAACTGAAGGAAAATGATTTCTTTTTATGTTGAATTCAATTCTATAAATTTTAGGCCACCAACTCTGATTTGTTAAAGGTACACCAATAAAGAACGAAAACGAAGGGGAAAGTTCTGTCAGATGCTACCAATTGCAGAGCGGAAAGTTGCAATCCTGCGAAAGAAGGTCGGCAAACAAAACTGTCGCCAATCTGATCAATCACGGCCTTTTGCATACGTTGAGGGGCCTTCGGGGGAGGATTATTTTCTCGAGACTTCTCCGTCTTCTTCTTCGAGCTACTTCGAGTGGAAACCTCGGAAACGGGTGACACACCGCAACCAATGGCACCCCGCTATCGCTTCCCCCCCCGGCTGCCACGGGTGGAAAGTATGATTAATTGCATTTTCTTTTCCGCAGGGCAGGCAACGAGCTTCCCGGTTTTGAGATTCGCTTCGAGCCGGTTGCGGTTTCGGAAAATTAAATCTTATACCACAGAACGCCGGCCATCCCCGTTTCTCCCCGCGCCTGGGTTGGTTGGCCAAGGGGGCTGTCCGATTAGGATTTCTCATAATAAATCAAAACACATTATTCCGCTCGCCGCTCGGCAGGACGCGTTTTTACTCGTTTGTCGTGTTGGCTTTTTTTTGTCTTCTTCCATTAGGTTGCCTTGGAAGGGAAAAGCACACAGCAAACGCAAGGGTGGAGGGTGAGTAGGTGCAGATAAAGGGTTACATATTAAATTACCGATTTTACGTTTGCCTCCATCGCGTTCTGTTAAACGCTTTTCCAACCCCCCCAATGTCGAACGTTTTTGCTACGTGTGTGTGTGTGTGTGTGTGTGTGTGTGGGCTCATGTTTTCAAGGTGGTTGGGACAGCCGTGTTTGAGCGACTAAAGGATGCCCGGTGTAAAGGACGAGCTTGGGACGCGTTGGTGAGGTTTTAAATAAAAACGCCCGGGAGCCTCTGCTCAGGGTTTTGCCGGCCGATTGGTGACCAGGAAAAATCCAGACCATCCAGCCGGGTATAGTTTCACACCACAGCACACCCCTTCCCCCCCCTTCGTCGGCCCCCGAGGTGGCAATGAACTGTCGCCAGTCCGGCCCACTCTTAGCCAGAAGCCGGAAGATTTTCCCTCCGCCGGCGGTGCTGCATTAAATTATAAAAATGAATTTATAAATATTTTCCACAACCGGTCCTGGGATATCCAGGATACGACAAGGGACGACACACGTGCACACACTCTCACACACACACACACACACGTATGGCGAGAGTTTTCGGAGATGCAGGGGTGGGTGCATTTTTTGGTCATTTAACTTAACGACCGTTTAATAGCCGAAGGATATTATATCTAAATTAAATGGCTCCGGGGCCGGCCTCCTCGACCCGGACCCGGGTCGTTGGTCATCGCGAGCTGGTGTGCGAGTGTGTGTGTTTCTGTGTGTGTTTGTGTTTTGTCACAGCACGCTTCGCAGGTCCGGCGTCCCGAGCGCAGCGAAGCGCTCGAGGATAGGGATTGTGTTTCTTCTCGTCGTTCTTTTTTTATTTTCGCCCCTCGTCATCGTCGTCGTACTGAAGCCGCCGGGTGTTTCCTACCACTGGTTTTCCGTTTCGCTGATCCGACACACACCGATCCTTAGCCGACCATCGTCCAGCCTTTATTCACCCGAAACACATGTGTGTGCGTGTGGGCAGGGATTGGGCCGAGATTATTATCTTCAGGCGGGTTTAGTAGGGGGCTTTTTCCTAGCTGCCCCCCCCTCCCTTTCTCTCTCTCTCTCTCTCTCTCTCTCTCTCTCTCTCTGTTTCTCCAGCAGGGACACTTCATAAGCTGCATGCAGTGGCACCTTAAGTGATATTTATTTATGAAGCCCGCCAGCCATGCACGGAAGCGCATGGAGACATCTTAATTTTCAATTAGGACGAGCAAATCCCAGCCAAACCCATACATGAGTTTTACAGGATTGGCAAAGGTTTTTATTTGCAAAACAAAACGAAATAGTCAAAAAAAAAAATCCTTCCACCTTGCAGATAGGGACGGGGATGACACACGGAAATGCAAATATTAGAACAAAATAAAAACCCCAGCAGGAGCAGAAAGGAGCCTATTATAAACAACTTAGCTGGCGGAAAACCACCACCGGGGGGAAAATGCTGGAGGGGGATGGGGAGGAAAGTTTTAAAAACCTCCTCACAGCCTTCCATCGTGAGTGGCGTTAAGAAAAACGGCCCTCTCCACCTCCGCCAGACCATTGGAAGGTGGAAAACTTCCGCAAAACCCCATAATCCGACACTAAGGAGATTCACGCAGCCGGGACCAGGGAAGGTATTTAAACTATCACGGCACGGTGTCTTTTTTTTTTTTTTTGGGGCCCGACAGACGAGGCAGATAATAATTCTTCGTCTTCGTCGTCGTCTGCACTCCAGCTCACTTTTCTCTGGGCTTCTTGACGATTTTGTCATGTCAAGAAAAAGGGAGTGTTGCGTTGCGGTTTTTGCCGGAGCGTCTAGATATCGCATGTGTGCCAAAAACTTTGACATGGGTCTCCCCGTCCTCTTAGTGTGCAGGGGGGGGGGGGGGGGATGGGGTGCCTTTTTTGCCACCCTCAACTCATGGCTTTTAGTCCGGAGGGGAAACGGGGAACGGTATCGTCTAACGGCGAGCCGCAACGTAGCGCAAAATTATAAAGTCATCCCAACCGAGTCAACCACAGCTAAAGGAAGAAGGGCAAGCACGGGGCAGGGACACGGGAGCAGAAGCACGGGGCACGTAAATCCTTACCAGTCGAAGTGGTTAAAGATCCTCCAGGAGCAGTTCACTTTGTTGCACGCATAGTTGCTCCGGCTCTCGTAAGCTTCTTATTCACTTTATTAAAATAATCACCCACACAAACACGCACACACAGACACACACTTACACATACGTAAGGGGGCAGCAGGAGCAGACCAAGAGGCCACGCACAGGGACATTAGTCAATTCTCGCCCGGCCTTCCGGGGTCCCGCGACGCCGGACGCCTCCCTAATCCTCGAGGCCCATGATCCTTGGCCCGGCCGGAGCGCTGCTCTTTTACTTCATGCCCTTCGGTGGACGGACAGGACAACGGGGGGAGGCTTCTTGCCCGGTGACAGGTGGCGGCGAATCCTTTTCCACCCACAGTTCCATCCCCGCCGTCCTGCCCGAAACGCCACGTTCGGATCTTGCAAAGTGAAGTCTCGTGTAAGATAGTTGTGGCTTTTGTTCAGTCCCAGGGCTGATAAGGATGCGGGAGGGCGGAAGGGGGCATGAAAGAGTGACGAGTAGCTGGAAATGCTACCGGCTACCGGGAATGGGCGGTAGAGGTCGGCGTGACAGATTTTCTTGTCTCGTCACAAATTGGTACTGTGTGCGTCGATTCTAAGGAGCAACCGGCCCCCTTAAGCCCGCACGAGGGGAAGGAAGTAGGGTGTGACGAAAAAGGAGTCACAGGAAACTTTTGTCACTTGTTAGCTCGTGCCCGGCGTTTGGGGAAAAGGGTGGACAATTTTCCCCCGGCAAGATAAGTGGAAAGTTAATCTTTGGCTCCGGCACACATAACTTTTTTGACAACTTCCACAACTTTCCAGGCTCCGTTCCTCTTGCCACGTCGATGTCCTTTCATGTCCGGACACAGCCTTCCTCAAGTTCCTTCTCCTACCATCCCCCCTTCCCCCCCTTCTCCTTCTCCGGTGTGGCACCTTCACCAACTGTTACACGGCTGCTCGAGAGTAGTTTGTCGAATTGTTTTAATTTAATTATACGCGCAAGTAAACACCACGAGATCCTCGAACTGGACACCCCCCCCCCCCCCCCCCCCCCCGCGAAACCTAATCCTATCCTGCTAAGCCCCCCCCCCTCCTCCCCTCCCCTCTCCACCCCTTCACTCCAGCTGGCGACGCGGGCCGAGTTTTGACATTTAAACGATATCCTTGATCAAAGCCGATTAAGTGCCGCAAAAGTTTCCTAATGAAAAATAAATAAATCTCACATCCTTCAAGTGTGTTTTCCTGTTCGCAAGAAAACCCGGCCCAGTGTGGGAGGAAAAGACAAATTGCAACCCCGCCCGTGCCGCTCGGCGCGTGCTCGGAGTTTGGTGAATTTTATTAAGGAGCGAACAGTTTTTCCACTCGTGTGTCCTTGCGTCACACATCGGCAAAAACAAGAACGCTTCGTAGGCGGGTTTTTTTTTCTTCCTCTTTCAGTTCAGCTCCGGCAAAAACAAACGGCCGGCAAACGGTGGCAAATCGTGGTTGGTGCGGGGCCGGGTGGGCCTGAAAAATGTATAAATATAAATTACATGCCGATAACAACTCAAACAGAAAACTTTTCTCCGCGTATGAGCCCCGCGGGCGTCGCCGGGTTTTGGAGACGCTGGCGGGAAAAACAGGGGGCAGTAAGATAAGGAAACGATAACGAAACTAAAAACACGACACGGCCGCCACCAAGGCACAACCGCAAATAATCGTGCCCCGGAGTCGGAATGTGTGTGTCCTGTGGAGGGTTTTCTTTTTTTTTTCCTCTTTTTATTCAACAACCTCGATGATTATCAGCATACACAAGGAAAACCCCCTTGTGGACCAGCCGATGTCATCGTCCGTTTTTTTTTTGTCTTTTCTGGAGGGGGAGACGGCCCCATTTCCAGTCCTGCTTTCCTATATTAGCTTGTCGTTCGGTTTTTGATTCCATCATTTCATCGCCACCAGGAGCGGAGGGGTGGCACCGGAGGGGAAGAAAAATGGACCGACCGATTGTGGAGACGTCTCTTCCTGCTGCTGCTGGCTGTTGGCTGGACGAAGAAAAAGGACATTTCAATTGTGGCCGATGATAAAGAAAAGCGGAGCATCGGCTTGGCGCAAGGAAGAAATAGAATATTTAATTCAATTTCGCTCTCGTGTGTTCTCAAAGGGGAAACCCCCCCCCGTGTCTGGGGAGGGGGAATCGGCTCCAGGATGCTGGACAGTTTGAGCACGGGAGTGGGAAAAGAAGAATGCAAACAAGGTGCGACAGGAAGGGGCAAAGAAAAACTAGCGCACACAGCCGGAAGGGAAACCATTTTCCGCCCCATAGCGATCCGTCCGGCGGTGGAATTAGTTTCGCCGGCAAGGGCCGGGACGGAAGGGGGAAGAGCTGAAAAATCCGGCACCCGTGCACCCTTAAATACCGCATCATAAATCATCTTCAAATGAGATAAAGATAACGGACGGCACGGGGCGTCGGGCAATGGTTGCGGTTGTTATGGTCCTTCCCCTGGGTTGGCCGCTTTTAGTTCGGTTGCCGGAGCCAGCCCGGTCCCTTTCCCCGCCTGCAACCGGGCGTCGGTTTTTCGGGGGTAATCATTTCCTTTCCCGGGCCACGCGCCCCGGAGGGTGAAGTGCGAGGTGGAGGTGAGGCTAACGATACGCGCGCGCGTTTTCGTGTTATCACGAGCGCAAACATCGCCTGCCTGCCGCTGAACAATGGCAGGAGGACACGGCCGGGTGGGTGGCGGGCAGGAGGGGCGGGTGGCGGACGGGCCGAAAGAAATTAAGTTAGTTCCATCCATTCGCGTCCGGACAAAGGCACCGTTTGGAAATGATTGATATTTGGTCATTTTTCTCGCCGGACCCGCGTAGGGTGGAGGGTGCGCTGGCAGGCTGGGCTGGGATGGGGGAGGGTTAGGATCTTGGAAAGGAGGAAACATCAACCCCAAGCTGAGTGAGATGTGTGTTTCGGGCGATGATCGGGAGGACAAAAAGAAAAGAAAAGCTGACTCAAGACCATCAACAGATTTAAGACGGAAACAGAGCTGCAAAAGCGATCCTTTGACTCATTCTCAACCCTTGGAGGAGCATGAACGGAAACTATACAAGCGAAATGAGCATCAAACAAAAGCACGGTTTTGTGTTAAATGAGCACACAATTTCACAATTTCAATTCAAGTGTGATGCCGAATTTGATTCCAAGCCGTCAAAATGCGCCTAAATGTATGCATTTTGATTTGTGAGATAAGATTTAAATTAATTTCCCGGGATTTGAACCCACGACGAGCTGGTTGATGTGCGAAGACCCAACCGGCTGCGTTACGCACGGCCGATAGTTTTGCTACTTTCCAGTGCGACAAAGTGTTGCAAGGCACGTAAACAGTTTGTTTGCCTGCATCATTACAGGAATTTTCCCCCTTCCCGCAGGATTATCTCGAATGCCAGGAAGGGGGGAGGGAGCGAAAGTGAACCACATGTGGAAGCGGTTCGGTTGGTTTCGCATGATTTTCGGCAATGAATTAGCCAGGACGTGCGTGGTGTGCGAGGAGCGAGGGGCAACGCTGTGGATGTGAATTTTCCCGATTAGCCGATCAGGCCGAGGTTGTGTTGTATTATTGCGATCACGAAAGCGGACGGTGAATGATATGTGGATGTATATTACTCTTCCGCATCTACCAATCCATCCATCCATCTACCACCATTGCCCGCCCCTTCGCCTCTTCTGAGGCCACCTCGGGCCGCCGGACGTGGTGGACCATTCCGGGATGCGAAGGTTTGCCGCGAATTGAGTTCGGTGCAAAGTTTTCCAACCTCCAGCTCGGCGCCAACTGCCACCAATCGGGGAAATGGATTCGCCGGGGTTGAAACGCGCTTCCTTGCCGGCACTTCCACCATTCCCCCTTCTTTCCAACCGCAATCAGCATCAAGAAGGTAAAACCGAAAACATGGAGTTTCCTAACCAAAACGTGTGATTGTGCTCCTGCTGGCCCCGTTATCGCCGTCTCAAGTGCCGTTGGTGGCAAGTTTCGAGACGAAAATCGTAAAAATATAAAAGTTATGAATTATGTGATCCGAAAACAATATCCACTCGTGTTCACGGAGCGAGGAACCATCCATTGCAGCCGTTCTGGCGATGCTTCGTTGTCCATTTGGTGTTCTCCGTTTTTTCCCTTCTTTTTTTCACTCTTCCGGCAGTGCTGACGCTAAAACAGTGCTAAACTACTTAAAAAAATACACACACACACAACCTTTTCCTCTCACCCCCTTGCCAGTGCCGACTTTCCCGGCTTGGGGAGAAAACCGATTGCTTCGCCCCGCTCGAATGGAGTATCACTTTCACAGCGGCGAGGAGCGAGCTCATGGATGGAGGCGGACGAAAAACTCCACAAAAAGGAGTCTTGTTCACGACGGAAACACTCCCTCCTCCTTTCCCGCAACCCATCCCGAGTTGACCGTGGCAAGCGTCAACTCCCGGGGCGGGTGTATCATTTTAATATTTTCAGTCAATATTTGATCAAGTCCTGGTTGGCGAAGGAGTTGCTCGCCCTACTGCAGACAAACTTCCTGGACGTCGCCGTTTTGGGGCACGTTTCTCCGGACTGTTAAGTCCATTGTGTGTGTGTGTGTTTTTGTGTTTTTTTTTTGTCGTCCTCTACAATTTTCCCGACACTATGCTCCGTTCCGTTCTTGTGCTGGAAAGCTGCCTGAGACGGGGGTTGCGTTTTTGTGCGTTTTTTTTTCTTTCTCTCGCTTGTTTTAATGTTCGTACAAATACTAATTTTGCGAGAATGGTTTTATTACACCATTTGATTGCTGTACTTGATCCTCCCTCTCCTAGTTCTGCCATTTCCATCTCTCATTTTTTCGGTGTTTCCATCCTGTGGTAAGTCAAGCTGGATGTTGTAGCATGGAATGGTTTGAAAATTCGGGCCCACCCCAGGACCGAAGACTTTCCTCTAGAACGCAAGTAATTCCGTTGCCGGAGCGGAAAACTTTCCCAATTGTTTTAATCTCCGGCAGTAAAGTGCGCCGAACGACCGTTGGAGTGGATTTGAATATAAATTGGCGCGTTTTGGGCAGCACGAGTTGGTCGGTGGGGACGCCCGCACGATTATGATGATTACGAGTGCTGGGGCCTGGATTTTGGGCAGCGGTGTGACGATCGATTCCATCCCATTTTCCCCGTTGCAAACACGTTGGAGGTTTGCACGACCGGGCAAAGGGTTGCCGTTTTTAACGTCGTGCAACCGATACCGAGGGGGTTTCCGCATGGGCATCGTTGAGAAAAGTGTATAATTAGGTAGCAGACAATAGGAATGTCAATGTAGGCCGCTGCTCCTTTCTTATGCCAAAAAAAAAAAAAACGGATAAACGTTTTTCAACAAACCATCTAGTCTATTTGATTTAGATTTCAGTTTTTTTATGTTTGAAGACTAGACGGCTTTCCCGTCTAATGCATTTTTTTGCAATTAAATTTGAGGAGTACATGTTAACCCGCACTTTGTTTCTCTTGAGGCGATTGTTAGGTATCCGTCCACCAGCAGCGTGGACGTGCTCTAAACGAGATTTGTAGGTTTCAGGGGAAAATATGTCTCAAAAAATGGGTCATTCGAACTATAACCTTTTTTCTTACTCTTTCTAATTTATATTTTGGTTCAGTTTTTCTTGCCTTTTTGTTACCTACTGCCAAATCAAAGCCGACAACGACCGCCATTTGACGACAGGAAAACCAGGATCCGGTGGGAAGAGGGGCGAGCAGTTATTTGGTAGTAAAACTGCCACTTGGGGCGCACTTTTTACCAACCGCATGCATGATGTAATTTAGTTCCATTTATGTATTAATATTTTCGTTACTTCTCCTTTTTTCCCCCGCTCTGTCGTGTTTCGCGCGGAAAGAAAACCAGAAATATACCGAAAGCCCTCTCGAAGGAGCCACCGTCATGCCAGTTCGTTAGAGGTTCCGGATTTATGATTGTAACCTCCGATTATGGACGCGTGAGCGTCCGGCCCTTTTTGCGTTAACAAATAGCCCACATAATTAATAAGCATAATTCGATAAAGAAAATTATCCGCAAGCGTAGCGAAGCGCAAAACGGGGCGGCAGAAGGAGCAATAAAAGTACAAAAAACACAGTTTAATAGCAGCCGGGCACCGTTTACACCGGCGTGAAGCTGGCCCAACTCGTAAAACCACCAAGCGGGCAATAAAACTTGAGAAAATTAATTGTTCCGTCGCTACGTCGCTCGACGATGGTTAAAAAACAAAGGAGCAAGTTAAGAAGCAAATAAAAAAAACTGAACATCGTCGATAAAGCAAAGCCAGGGAAGGAAAATAACTGTAATAATAAAATTACCAACCCTCACTGCAAAGAACAGGGGCGGCGAAAATGGAAAAAAAAAGTTAACCTTCGAAAAACCTAACGCAACTCGACACGCAATCGGACTGCTTCCCGGGGAGTCGAGGGGAAAATCCGTCCACTTCCTGGTGCTGCACGCATGTGGAGTTGTTAAGGAGCCACTTATAACTGCCCCGATCAAGGAAAACCACGATGCTAAGAGAGTATTTAAAAAAATAAAACCTTAAAATCAGGGGTTTTTTTTGTGTGTGCGAACCTTTCCACCTCGTGCCTTCCAGAAAATGGAGTCAAGTGTTGCAATTTTTCTCCTGGCACGTGCGCCTGGCATTGTTGGATTTTGTTCGCTTGTTTTTCCGCATTCTCCGCACCCGCACCTGCTGCAGAAAAGCCCCCACTTCCTCGGCAAGTTCATAACATGTTTGTTCGTGTGCAGTGGCGCTTTTCGTGCCGCCATAGTTCAATCGTCCAGGAGCTCGCCCGGGTTTTTGTTGATTTGTTTTGTTCCCCCGCAGCCCTTATTCCAAGTCGCAGCGAGGACTTCATTATCCCGGGTTGGATTTACGAGTCACAACTTCGTCGCCCCCTCCCGGTTTCGGTTAATGACGCGCGACAGGGAAAATTAATATTTGTCCCAGCGTTTTCGGTCAATTCCTGGGCCCCTTCTCTGGTGCACTGAGAGAAAGGACGTAGGGAAGCAGAAAGCAATCCTAATCCGGGACTGCAACGTCCGGCGGCAGGTTTCGAGGGCTTTCCAGGGACTCCCTGGGAAAGATAAACGGTCAAGCATAAGGAGCAGCAAGGAGGCTTCCGCTGCAATAATTACCAATTAACAAATAGCTGGCCGCAATCGTTTTCCAGCCGATTGGTTGTGCTGCGAGAGAAAAATCGGTTCGTCGATGTACATCGATTGCGGTTCGGACTGTAGCTAATTGTTGAATGTTTGTCAAGTTAAACATGTGTAATCCGTACGAGGAGCAGGGAGTTACTCTCGGTGTTTTTTTTTTAATGTTTGGATTACCCAATGAAGGCTTGTTTAGATGAATTGCAAACCCAGTTTTGCACAGACAACAGTTACTGTCAGTCGAAGACGCGAACCCTCGCAAAATCGTTTATCGGTCGGGAAGAACACGAAGTGAAAAACTTGTGCCTCTAATTGAATACGGACGAGGGCAGGTTTGTGGCGCCGAATTTATTCGAGTGTGTTTAATTTTTTTTTGAATTGCGCACAAATCGTTATTTCTTGAAATTATGCGAATTTAAACACTGTTAGTTTTATTTAAACACTATCACTCTGCTATTTGTTTACATTTCATTCATCATCAGCCCAAGTAAATGGAGTGTTTACATGATGAGGACTAATCGATCGGAGTTTGTTAACTTGTCTTTTCGATTTATTCCTTTTTTCGCTTACTAATTTGCACTTCATGTAAACCAGACTGGATAGCAAACCTCTTATGCTTATGATGTGCAGAGGAACGCTGAGTTCTTGGACAAACGCATCAATCGCGTTCGGTAGCGATCACCTGTGATGGCTGCAGCAGTTCGTAATACAACACACCTTGTTACAGATTTGTGCAATCGAAAATTTAGTTTGTTGATGCAATCATGTTGACACACGTTCAAGCTTATAAATACTATTAATACCACTAGATAATCCTATCAAATAAATAAATAAATAAATAAATACATAAATGAATAAATAAAATCTTCGTCTATATAAAGGGTCTATGGTATCTACCAATACAGTTCTGATAGACGAATGCAATGTTTACCGTAGAGAGCTGTCATGCGCGCATTTAATTGCATTGCTAATGTCCATTGGCAATTTAAAGAAGCAATCCTTTCATTGCACTGCAATTGAGTTCTATGAACAGCCACTTAGAAGTTAAACAGTTCGTTCGCATCTTGCATAGTTCCTTGGTTATGGAGTGACAGACGGGCACGCAGACATACAGATAGGATCTTTTATTTTTGTACGTGTTAATTTGTCAAGAAAGCTGTTCTAGGAAAACAAAAACCAGCAGCTACGTGACCTCAATCTGTTGTTTGACTGTTCCATTTGAACTCAGTTAGGTTGCAATAAGTAAGACTCCTTTTCGTAGCCGTCAAACTCCTCCTTAAATCCGTCCCTCCCTTTCCGGTGCCCGGTGGCTTGCACACTAGCTTTTCTTTACTCCTTCTTGTCACTGCTTGTTGCCCCAGGAAAGCCTTTGCTTTTACACAACATCACCTCCGGGGGGTGCTGTAAAGCCGTCGTCCGGGATCGGGCGAATCGAAACGCTGGCGTTGCGAGCGTAAAATATTGCCCCTTCCCTCGGACATCCATTGCAGCATTGTGGATCTTTTGGACGTGTGTCCGGGTCCGGGGAGTGCTGTTTGTTGGCCGGTCCCGGTCGTCAAGGTGAACAGCACCCTCGATGAGAGGACTCCTTCAAGGACACGTTCCGAAGAAAGGCGATTTTCGATTTTCTTTGAAGCGCTTTCTTTGCTACCGCAATGATAAAACGATGGCGCTCGAAGGCTCAATCAATCCCCTCCCCGGGCTTCATGACACGGTGACAAATTCACACCATGGTGATAATAGTCACTTGTCAGGATTTTTTTTTTTTGTAAGTTAGCGTTGCATATCCTTCATCCTTCATTCCTTTAGGCATTTTCTTGGGACCAAATCCTCTTGTCCTACAGGCGTATCACACGTACTCTCGTGTGTGCATTTCCTTGGTCAGTCTTTAGGATTGCCAGGAGGAATGTTGTCTGTCTCACTCGGAAAGAATGTCCTAATTTCTCGATTCTGATGAACGGACAAGCCACTTTTGGGTCTCGTCACTGCTCTTGGCATCCTCTTTCTCCACGGGGAAGCTCCTTGTGCTGTCTATACGGGGGAAGTCCGTCGGATAGGCTCCACAACTCACCAGCAGACCGTTTATTCCCTTTCCACGTGGCGGAAACAAAATGCGCTACCGTTCCCTTCCCCTCCAGCTAGACCGGGAGCTAACCCTCCCCTCCATTCCCCTTTAACATCCCCCTATCCGTCAGCCTGCATTAACAATGTTAATTCCGGTTGATGTTCCGCTGGGGACACATTTATTTTTATCCTGCCATTCCGGGGACCTCGCCCGCCTGTTCGTGGTTTTGTTCGTCTTATCGCGCCTATTTGTTCACTTTCTTTCCCCCGCCCTTTCCCCGCGGATGCGGCAGAGTGCGTAAAGGATGAAAATGAAGGTGCAGCGGCTTGCTAGCTCCTTTCCGTCTTCGGCCCGGTGGTGGAAAGGTGGTGAAAACAAAAGAACGGAGCAGCGATGGGCAAAAGGAAACGAACGAAACCAAACATTCTGAGCAGATGGATCCGAGGGAAAAGCTGCGGGTGGGGGTGGATTCCAGGATTGGTTACAATCGAGGGAATAATGACGGCGGAAAAACTTTCCGAAACCCAGAAGGAGGACAGGAAAACCAAAACAAAAAAAAAATGGCCCGGATGATGATACCGGGAAAACGGTAGGTGCGAAGACAAGGGAAAAAAGGACAAGCGATCCGCGCCAACTGATAGGAAAATAAGTAAACACTGAAATGCCAACACCTCGTGCAAAGATGCTGACGAAGAAGAAAGGTGGGAAGTGAGGGGGGAGGTGGAACTGGGCAAACTGAGCGAAAAAATAAGCTGACTGGCTTTAATGGGTTTTTATTATTAAAAGATGAAGCGGAATGGTGCAGCGGCGAATAAAATGTTAACGGTTATGTCGATGACGGCGTTGACGATGCCCTTTTTCCCGAGCCCCTTTTCTCTCGCCATCCCCTCGCCAAACCTTTGCCGACTGGTTTTTTTTCCCGTGAGAGTCCTTCTTTATTCCCCATTCCCTGCCGAACGGTGTTGAACGGAGTATTTGTTTCTCATTGCGTGTTGCCTACTCCTTTATTCGTTTTCCATTCTTTTTTTTTCTTAAAATGATTTTCTTTGTTCCTTCGTAGGTACGTACTGATACGTTTTCATGTAAAAAAAGAGTTTCCAGCCCTTTTCTATGTTTTCATTGCCTTACCGTTCCATTTTTATAATTGTTCTTCACCGACCGACAACGCAGTAGTGAGAAATCGTTGCCAATGAAAAAAAAGGCATTGATAGGAAACGAAGAGGAAAGCAACCAGAAGAAAAATAAAAACAAACAAAGCTGAATAACAAAGATCGCAACGAAGCCATCAACGAATCCCCATCCCCGACAGCGCCGGTCATCGAAGTGGAAAAATGATGTGTCAAAGTAATTGTAACAGCAGCGTGTCGAATGGTTTGCTTGCCTTTTCCTTCTCCGTTCCGGTGTTTTTTCTGGTTTCTATAAACCGCCAATGATCCCTTGGATGAAACCGAGCGGCTAAAGGAAAAAAACAGCTTCATAAAAAAATGAAGATGAAAATTCAGTTCACGGGGAAAGAAAACAAAGCCGCAGATGAATAACTGTCAGTGAGCGGAAGGAAGGAAAACAAATCAGGAAACCAAAAAGAAAAGAAAAAAGCGGCGGAGGTGTGTTGAGGAAAACATGGAAACGATTTTGGAGCTCTGTTTTAGTCGCTATCTGTCTTAAGATGATTCGTCGTCGTCGTCGTCCTGCCTTTCAAGCGTTCTGCACAACTTGGTTGATGCGTCCGGATTTTCCACCGATTTGCCGCTCAATTTCCTCGCCGTGGAGTTGAGTTACTTTTGGCTTTGCCGGCTTTGTCGACTTTTCCGTTTCCGGTTCCTTTCTTAATCGCCCGGTTTGCCTGGCCTTGGCTCAAGGAGCAGCTTGCTCCGTCCGGTTGAACATCCGCGAGTGGAGCTTTGTTTGTCAAGTAAAATTCATAACTCGATTGCGTCTTCTCCGCAAGTCTTTCGGGAAGAAAATGGCTACAGAATACACTGTTTTTTGGCCATCTAAACAGCAGGCTGTTGCTTCTATTCAGCCGCCAACTGTAAGCACACATTCACCAATCATCTCAACTTCTACTGTCCACGTATAATATTGTACCAACGCCAACTAAACATCGTGTTTATCGTGACGGATCGTTTACTCTCGGATATCAGATCTTCTGTGGAACTGAACTCGTGGGAGAAACTCGAGTAATGCACGATTGTGACTTACAGAGAAAATTTGCAAGCAGTCATTTGACAATTGCGGAGGTGAAGCATCGAACCTCCATGATGTAAACGTGTTTAATTGGAGTTGGTGAAAGTGTAGATGTAGTTTAAGAATGTGGTTGGGAGGAAGAAACAGCCAGCTGTTTAGATATCTCAGAAAACGCTGTAATAATGTCGAAAGTTTTCACCCTCGTTGGCCTGATTACTCGGCCGCCGTTTTTTCCCACAAGCTTCCGTGACTCAAGGATTTCCCGACCCAAGTTTTTTGTTTTGATTCGCGCTCCTGACGCCAGGACAGTGAAACCCCTTTTTCCGCCGCGGGTGTCCGTGTGTTTCACCTTTCTTCGATGTACACTACCCCGCACCTTTTCACAGCCTTATGAAGGCTCCAGGAAACAAGGGAAGAACCAGAAAGAAGTAGAACGGAGTGCCATTAAGTGCGAGTCATGATTACCGCAATCATGAAAACGCTCCTTTCAATGAAAAGAAAAGCATCGAAGCTGCTATGCTCTTCCCCTACTGCTCCGTTTCCATCCTGCCCTCCCATCCAAGGTCTTGCTTGTAAGCGGTTGCGGCGAAGGCAAAGGGGAAAAGCGAAAGAAATAATTTCTCCGCAAACAGTTTGAAGAGCCAATTTATTCCCCTCGCTTACCTCGTTAAATGCTCACCCTGCGCTCCCGTGCCTCTGGACAAACAGTTGCTTGGTGGGTGGAGTGTTTTTCCGGGCTAGTGCCTGACGATGAAGGGGCAGCAGCAGCACGCCGGCCCGGCAGCAAAAAGGACGCCGCGTTTCGCAAAGCCAGAGCCGCGGTGCCGAATCCCGAAACCTAATCAAGATATGATACAATCTTTCGATTTATGGTTTGTAAGTTGGCTTTCTTCACCAGCTTCGGCAAACATCATCACTTCTTTCATGCTCCGGTTTCCGGGTTTGCCGGTTGCATTTCCCGGCCGGCCCCACTCCAAATCTCCTCCGCCCCCCCCATTCTTTTCTCCGGTTGATTCTTGCTGCTTTGCCGCTTTGCAGCCGAATGATGCTGATGGTTGGTTGTGATCAGGATGATGATGATGATGATTTCGGTCGGAAAATCTACCACCTCCACACGGCGAGGACGCAGATGGGGGTTCTGTGTGCGTTGCTGCGAGAAGGGAGGCCGAGGGGGGGGGGGAGATAGGGAGAAAGATCGCTTTACAAAAGCCGGCAAAACTCGCATTGTTCAGTGCGGGCAGAAAATGGAATCATATCGATATTAAATTTATTTGTTTACTCAAGAAAACAGTGCCGATTTTCCCGAACTTTTCCGACGCTAGCCCCAAGGGGGTTGGGTAGAGGGGGGGGGGGGTGGGGGGAAGGATGGTCAGTGAGGGAGAAGTGTTATCCTTTTCGCTTTTCTTGTTCTTGCTACTAAACGAAACCATCTTGAACGGACTTCGTGGCGGTGAGTGAATGATGAACCGGGGCGGGAAAACGTCCGGAAAAAGGGTCCACATATGGTGGTTGTTTTCTGACAGACCACCACCTCTCCTCCCACGTACCCTCAGGCTTTTCACCACGCTTTCGTTTCCACCGGTCAGCTACTATTGTTTGCAAACATGTCTGTAAAACTCTGTGTGTGGGAGTGTGTGTGTGTATTTGCGTGGTTGTTTTTTCCCTCTTCAACTTTCCTCCACCAATCCTCTCTTACCCCTTCGATACCCTGTCGGTTGGCTCCATTCGTCTTAAATCCCACACGTCTCGAGCAGCATAATTCAGAGGCTGGAAAACTTCGGCGATCCTCCGGGTTTCCACGGCCGGAGTGGGTTTGCGAACGGGTTAAAAAACATTCGCAGGGGTGAACCGCCGGAGAAAAGTCGAAAGTCTCGCCAAACCCGCCCTGGCTTCCTTAGCCTCCTATAGGAAAAATGGCTTGTGAGAAAAGTGTGAAGGAAACATGATCGATTTAGTTTTGTTTGGAAATGTTTACTGCCGAGTCGGTGGGATGGGGGGAAATTAGATTTCATCCCCGTCGGCAACGGGGAGAATAGAAAGAAGAAGAAAAAAAAACAACCACTTCCCTGCCTCTTCCGGCGCAGGAAAAACCTCTCTCGGTACAGGTGTGTGGCGTCTCGGGTCGGTTGAGCGGAGCCGGTGAGGCGAATGAAAGGAATTCAATAAAAACTTTATCAAGCAATGATTTATTTCGTCATTTCCGCCTCAGCGTACGGGAAGCGGGATGGCGAGGACAGGAGGAGGAAGAGGTTAACGATGGCTGTTGTTGTTGTTGCTCTTTAACGACGCTTCAAAACCCGACAAACGAGAAACACGAACCGTGGCCCATTTACCGGCTGGAAAGTTGTTGGCATCTTCCAATGCGGAAATTGCGCCATTCACACACACAGGAATATCAAACATCCATCAAAATGAACGTGTAACGGTTGCGGGCCAAAGGTCGTAGGTCAGCTGGGTGGCCTTTCTTTCATTTCATTCCGGTAACTGTCAAGAATGGTGGGAGGGGAGGACAGGTACATTTTTATCTCCTTGCGAACGTCATGGTACGAAAAGAACACTGCAAATTAAGCCGAGAAGCAACTCAACACTAACCTTAAGTTTACGCACATTTTAACACTTAAGAAGAGTTGCCAAGCCAAGAGATGGTATACTTATCAGCTGTCAAATTCCAAAGGTAAATGAAATGTCTCGTGAAGGCGCGACTTGTTTACTTCACACCTGAGATGCCAAGTTGTCACATGTAGTTGCTTTGGATTTACTATTGTACACAACAAAAATTGCACCTGCTAACTGTCGTTGCAAAGTCTATCGACCCTGTTTGGCGTAGTGGTGCCTTCGCGACACGGCCAATCGCATCACACATTCGATCCACGAGTATAAACCACATAACCAGACCGATGAGTGACAGCTTCTTCTTCTCCTTCCTGGCGTAACGTACGTACTGGGGAGAGAGATCCGGTGTGGATTCGAACCCACGCCATCGCCCATCGTGTTCGATCCGGCGTACGCGCCCGGCTATCCTGGAACCCTGTACCAGTAGCAGCTATTACTTGTAATAAACTCTCTTTCTATTCCAACCGCCAAGGCGGTATGAGGCTCTCTCAGCGAGACATCCAAAAGCAATCCGAAACCGACATCCCCTACAAGCAAAATTGACATGTTTACTAGAAAAAACACACGAAGTCTCCAATTATGTTTCTACTTTGGTACACGAGTTGCATGAATGTTATTGCCAAAAGTGTATAATAATTAATTTAATGTTTGATTGGTAGAAGTTTATGCAGAAAAGCAACATACATTTTTATTTAAACCAACAAAACCAATATCAACATCGTACGCGGACATGTCATTAAAACAGGGTACTGATAAAACTATAGAAAACTACAAAAAAATCAGTAAAGTTGAAAAGAAAAATCAAAATGCTGAAAGTAGAGATTTTTAACAGCTGCCTCGAAAAAATAGGAAATTCATATGAATGTGAGGCGATTGCACAAGCACATGTTCACATCGGAACAAACACATCTAACCAGTTGTAGCCATCGGACACCTGTTCACGTCATCGGTGATTGTGTCTCCATCGAAGAAGTAAGCAGGAAAAAGGTGGAAATAAAGAAACATATATACTTACAGCCGTAAGCAACTTAAATACATCATTTCTGATAAACTTTCCAGGCGCGTTGCAGCCATTTATTTGCTCCTCCGCTTTCCTGCCCCTGGGCTCTCCTCCCCAAAGCCTATTTCCATTGAAGCATGGCGCACACATGTATCCACCGTCGGGGCCCCGTTGGGGTTCATTAGAAGATTTATGGAGCGAGTTAAAGCTTTTGTTCTCGCGTTTGCGGCAATGAAGATATACGTTTTACGATTATTGCAATCTCCTACCACACCTCCCCCACCTCTTGGCTCACACTTCAACCATCAAAAGAAAAAAAAACCGGTGACGTGCCGTGCGGGACTCGTGCCGTTTTTCTTCACCCCCTCCGGCACGCTTGGGGCTGGGGTTTTCCTTCCCTCGTCCTTTCTTTCGTCCTTTCCGGCTCGCGGTTGTTCAATCGTTTGGCGATGGCAGTCTCGCACGATTCACATGATCGCCACCACTTTCCTCCGCCTTTCCCGCTTTTCTTTCCTACCACCACCGCCATCTTCTTCCGGTCAGATCGCGTCGAGCCCGGGCTCAGGAACAACTAAGTACATCAATCATTTTTACAGTCTATTTCGCTGACAACCTTAACTAAAAGTGTACGTGTAACGCGTGTGAATATGTGATCATCGGCGCGGAAGGATGTATGTAGGGTAGGTTTTCCTTGTTTATTTTTTTGTATTTTTTATTGCCGTCTGGAAGCCTCCCTTTCCTCCCTAGAAAAAGGGATGGGTAGGCCTTTTTCTTTGGTTTTCACTCGGGCATCTAAAAATTTGACCCACTTTGACGCCCACGTACCTTCACACATACGAGCACGCACACTTGCACACGGCCTGCGGAGATGTTCTTGTGGTTTGCGGCTGCTTCCTTTATTTTAACTGTTTCACTCCTTGTCGTTTTTTTCTCTTCGGTGAAGGCTTTCCCAGCACAACGAGGAAAACGAATTGCCGAAAAAGTCGTTTCAAGTTTCATCCCTCCCTTCAATCTACGCTTCCCCTGCTCCCTCCTCTTTTTCCCGTGCTCCTCCTTATACGCGAACAGGTACTGGGGAGGTGTTTTTTTGTCTCGTTTCGTGTCGTTCCCTGCTGATGCCCCGATTTCACATGGTTTTAAAACGCGCTAACAGCCTTCCAACGGTGGCTTTCCGGACCGACACTCACGTTCTTCCTTTCCGTCGATTTCTCCCCTCGCCCGCACAGTGCAACATTAACAATCCTTTAAAGAGCCAATCTGGCGAGCAAAATGATCTTAAAATAAACAAGATAAACACTCGCAAACCACCCTGGTGGCGTGTGCGGTTCATTGACGATGGTGAAACGGATATGGAGGAAAAGCAACACAAAAAAAGGAACGCAGACGGCAGGTCCGTGTCGCTAGGATGCCGATCTGCGGTCGATCTGGCTTACGATTGGTAAATGGGAGGAAAAACACGGCACATCCGAGGGATAAAAAACAACAACGAGGAAAATCGAAGTGAAGCAAATGCAAGCCGGAGCACGGAAACGGTGCAGTTGGTGCACCTAGGGAAAGGCGAAGGCTAAAGTGAGGCCAACTCCAGCAGATCCTCCAGTGCGTCAGAGAGCTTCCCCGGGGACGGAGAGCTGGGTGGAAAGGGTAGGTTGGCTGCCAGGGGAAGTGATTCCGGAAATTAGAATCGCAATAAAAATTTGCATAAACGTCGTTACTGTCCTGCAAATGGTGGTTAGATGACGCTGGAAGCAGGTTTATACCTATTTGTCTCTCCCTCTCTTTTAATCTATGATTCTATCTCTTTCTCTCTCTGATTTTCATACATCCCCTCTCTAAAACACACTCACACACAATGTTAGAATTTTTTTCCCACCAGCCCAGCGTGTTCGATCGGGCTCGATGTTCAAACCGTTTTGTTATGCAGTCTGCTCGATAAGCTCTGCTAAACGATTCGCTGTCGAATTCAACCCTCGAATGGAAAGGCTGGGAAGGTTTTACTTTGTACTCTTTATTTCCTTCATCCTTTGCAACTTCGAACTCAACATAACAAACACCTTGAAAATATGTGTTTGAAAATGTAAACAGTTTGACAGCTGTCATTTTTGGTTTCTAGCTGAAGCTGTGGATCACAATTGTGCATCACAAGCAACATAAACAAACCAAAGATTCTGTGTGTGAATACGATGAAGGTTGTCACGGTTCGATTTTGTCACGCAAGCCTTTTGGTAAGTTTCCAGCAATAATTATGACTTTGAACACCATTGAAGCATTTTATAGGACATAGGCCCTTGTCGAAAATGTCCAATCATCCGAGTCCTGACCATACATTGTTTACTTTCCCGAGACAAGTTAGTTAAGTAGTTAGTTAGTTGGAAAATAAGATCCACACATGATGTTGGATCGTTTCACACGTTGTAGCAGCACGAGTACGGAAAAGTAAAGAATCGTACCAAGAATTATGTACACGTGTTTCTTTGGATATCGAGAAGGTTCGAGTGGCGAAGTATACATCTACATACTTAGAAGTTTGAAGGATTGAAGAAACAATTGGGCACTTGCGCATTTAAATTTTGGACCAATTTGCTACCAATTTAATTTTATCGGTAGCACCTAAGGGTTAGCAGAGTAGATCATGCTGACCCACACTCTGCATCTCCAGCGACGTGCAACATTCTGGGAGGTCATTCAATCGTTTATCTTGCTTCCCATGGTCCACGGTAGAAACGTTTATCTTCCTTGCCATGGTCCACTGTCCCAAAAAAAGGAGAGAAGAAAAGCACACCCCACCCACACCAGACACAACCGGTTGATGCCAGCCAATGTTCATCCCTGCGGAGTCGTTAACATGGCTCTTCATTCTTTCGGTTATGTTTTTCCTTTCCCGGCGTGCGTGTCATCGTTGTGTTCGCTTTCGCGCCAGGGACAGCGACTTTCACCGTCCGAGGAAAAGCGACAATGTTGCAGTTCTCTCTGCTGGCTCGCACACGATCGCTCGCTCGCTCGGGTGGAAAGCGCGTGGGATGCACCAACACACTTCCACTGCGAGCTGCCGAAAAAGCTCCGCCCTGAAGCCACTTTCGCGCCAGCCCGCCACGAAAAGCGGGCTGGCACGCAAATGAGAAAGCAGTACCAGAGAGGGAGAGAAGGAGAGATAGATAGAGAGAGAGAGAGACGCCGGGCTGCCCGGGAAAACCCCAAACGGGAACGAGCGAGACGGAAAAGCGAAAGCCATAAACCCTACCACGCCCCATCGGAGAGGCCGATCGGTCTTGCTGGTCTCGTTCGTACACACACACGACATCCTTTGCGAGTGTCCTTACACCCCAATCCCTCCCCACCCCACCCCATCACCCGGTTTTTCCAAGAGTCCGCAGTCCAAGAGTGCGGGCGTTCCGTGTCGTCCGTGTGCACGTCCGGCGCGTTATCGTGCTTCACAGAACTTTCACCATTTGCTCCTGCTATTGTCCTGGCTGAGACCGTTCAATTTAAAACCGTCCAACCAAGTGGACAGTCTCGGTTCACTGTCGTCTTCACGCTGCAGGCCAGCGACCCCCAAGTTCCAACGACCGAAAGGGGGGAAAAAGGCGATCCTTCGGAAAATTAGCTGCTCCGGTAGCAAAATTCGCATTAGACAAGAAAGTGGCAATGTGACCAGATTTGTGATGTGTTAGTTAGCTCGACATTGGAGAAAATGAAGGAAGAGGGGGGGGGGGGATGATTAGGGAGGTTGGAGTGCATTCCAGGACTGCCGGGACTCCGGGTTGGACTCCGATAAGAAAATGTCCGGCGTAACGAGAGCCCTTGGCTTGTTTGCTTAGGACGAACTGCTTCACGAACTTCAGGAACTTCTCGAAAGAAAGCACCCTTCCCACTGCGCCCCCCGCTGCATCCGGGGACAAATATGGTACTAGCAGCTAGTAGTCAGCTAGCACACACTACCTCCCCCCCCCCCCCCTCTCTTGCTCCCACCCACTGGTCAGCCCTTTTCTTGGATAGCTACTTCGAAGTGACAGGACCGGAGGAGACTCGATTATCGAAGGACCCGTATTTCGGCGAGGATGGAAAAACTTCCAAGCTCCTCTCGCTCTTCTCCTTCCATCATCTTGAAACGGGGTTCACAAAAAGGGGACCGTTGCTCGTCGTCTTCCGCACCGGTATCGCCCCGGCGAGATCTTGTTTCTTAATTAAACTTTTGTTTGCCCACATCAAGAAGATGCGCCGGCGATAAGTCCGTCGGTTTTGCCGAATCGATCCTTTTTTCTCGGAGCCTCGTGTTGTTCTCCCCGGGCCCTTCGGAGCTATCGCAAGCGATAATGTGATCAAGTTGCCGGTTGGTGTTCTCTCGTGGCGACTGCTCACTTGTGACATCCGGCACTCGACCTGCACACAAAAACAACAACCCCATCCGAACCAAGCGCCACACGATGATGGGTGCACGTGTTTAAATAGTGCAACACGCGAGTCCTCTACCGGCGGTTTGATGCAACATTTTGTGTGTGTGTTTTTTCTCCCACCTTTTTGAACCGTTGTCCCCGTGTCATTTGCTCTCACTGGTCGGATAAGCGATAAACGATTGACCGGATAAAACGTCGGGCTCGAACTTGTAAATAATTCACCAAAAACCATAATTAATTTAATGACATCCGTGTGGATGGATTGCGTGCTGGAAGGAGAAAGTGGGTGAAGAGGATGAGGAGGAGGATGAGGATGAGGAGGCGGAGGCGGGTTAGTGGGTGCTTCATTATCTCCGCACTTTAATCCGCGGCTCACTCGGGATGATTGTCGATGTCATTGTTGCGGCGTTTATCTGTTGTTTTTCGACCGGTTGCTGGGAGCTCCGGTATTCGGTATTTCCGGGCTTGTGTGTGTGTAGGTGATTTTTTTCCTCCCTCGGCTGCACTTTGTGCCTGCTCATTTAGTGTCGAAAACTGCCTGGCGCCCACGAGATTGGTGTGGTGTTGGGTAAATATTTATCCCACACCGGAAAGCCACCGGAATCGCACGTACGCTTCAATCGAACGTGCATTTTCACACTGAGAAATGAAAACAATAATAAAAGTACTGCGAGGACGTGGGATAATCCATTCATCCTTTAGCCAGAATGAACCGACATTGTGGGAAATCGAATTCCTCATCGAACCTGGTTCAATCGTTTTCTAAAGATTTTCTAATAAATACAATGGCCGAGATTCCAATTCTAGTACTTTGTCTTGGTTATCTTTCAAGTTTCACGAGACGATTTAGCATTTATACGTTGAAGGTTTCTAATGTTTTTGGACGACCCTCGTCCAATCTTTCGAACAAGCTGTTTGAAGTTCTTGAACCGATTCGAACTACCTTACCAAATGTTTCACACGTCTCGCCAAGTTCATCATAATTTGTTTTGTGTGGGACATATGGTGGACCCGGGATAGCCAAGCTGGTACGCCGGTTAAAACATGACCCAAAATGGCGTGAGTTCAATTCCAGAAGGATTTATTGTACACGTACGTTACAGGGGGAATTTTCTCGCAAGACTTAAACGGTAGGCATGACCAGATTTGACGTTTTTTACACCAGGAATCACATCCTCATAAAAATTGACAGAAATGGGAAGATGAGATAGGAAAATCAAGTTACTAGCTTTTTTTGTGGGGAAGTGAGGAGAAGTTCAATTCCCGTTTTCATATTTGAGATATTTCTATTCCATCCAAATGCCGTAGATGGTAACTTGTTTGATGAAATTTAGCATATCTAAACCTCTTTCATCGATTCTTCCTACTTTTTTACAATTCTGTCGTCCTTCATTCCTAATTCAGGACTTATTCTGCGTTCCGTTTAATTTGGCAACTGTTTTTCGCCATGTTGATTGTTTTGGTTAGAGCTACTTCGATTTTTTTTTTCGAATTCTCTGCTGAAAGTTTTTGTTTGTTTATTACTTTGTTTTTATGTGAGCTGGTTTAGAATTTCATGGATAAAACGTTCGGCTTTATGGTTTTTTAGCTTTTTTCATTGACATTAAGAGCTAGTAAGATCCATTGTGATGTATCACACCAAGTGTTTGACGTGCTCGAAAACGATGGTCACTTCATCGCTCGACGGGATGAGTGTTCCGTTAATCGTTATTTACGGTCCTTTTTTCCAGGTAGGGAACGTGACCAGCTATCCGCAATGTACCGCCGTTTGATGGAGACAATCGATGGTGACGACAAACGATTGCCGACTCGACTCGACTCACCTCGACGGCTCGCCCATTAATCATGTAACCGGCGACGGAACCGGCGCCGATAAAACGGCTCAGCTGGAAAACCATTTTCACACCAAGCCAAAAAACCCCAGCACCACCCGCCGTCCGGGGCTAATCCGGGAAAACTTCTCGGGTGTTTTCAAACGACAATTGAATCTTCCCCGGGTAAGGGCACAATGCGCGCGAGCCTGATGCCGGATCCGATTGGGCCGATGATTGATGACGGACGTATCCTGTACGTCGTGAATCGACTCTCTCGTCGCGGTGTGAACCTGTTTGCACGGTCCTTTCGGACCTGCTGCCGGGTGGAGGGACACGCAAGGCTAAGAAGTGATAAAAATTGGGTTTCCCACAGCGGGCGCCGGCAGCGGGTTGCAAGCAAAGTCGTGCTGCCGCCATTCGGGCGCTGCCCTGGCGACTCGCCTGCCCCAAAAGTGACAGATCAATTAACGTGACAGCGAAGGCGAAGACGAAGACGAAGGGAGACGTTCACGTATAGTGCGTGTGAGGGACGCTACGCCAGAAGAATAAGTTTGCTCCGGGAAAAACTTCTCCACCACGCGTCGGAGTTCATTTAGTGGAAAACGCTGCTCGCCTGTCACGCGGGCTCGATTTCTGCGGGCGCATTTTCCACGCGCGAATCAAACGAGACATGACACGCCATCGAGCGCTCACTCGCGTGGAAACAAAACGACGGGGTAAGATGTGGGGCAAATGATGAAGGGAAGCACTTGTGGAAGCACAGGACGAAGAGAGCAAGAGAACTGTCGGAAAAATCCACCCCCGTGAAAAGGGGTAGCGACGGCGGCGGCGGCGTCGGTCTTGTTACTCATAAGTGGAAATTTTGTATAGAAAATTATATCTGAAATTAACATCTTTATTGTTATCTTTTTCGGCTCCTCTACGGCTCCTAACTTTGGCTTCGCCGAAATCGAAAATGGGACAGAAAAACGGAGGCGGGCGAAGCACTTGTCGGATGTCGCGCCACACTCACGGCCCGCGGGTCTGGAAAACTTTTCTCCCCGCCGGTCCACCGCATCATGTATGATATTTAATATGCGTCAAAGTTTCCCCCTCCGCCCAGCTCCCGAAAATCCAGCAGCCAGGGAAACAATGCAGAAGGATAGACGGGTTGGGTGCGGGAACGAAGATGAAGTTCTTCCAAGCCGACGCTTGCCACGAGTTTATCGTTTGGATCGTATTATTTGTGGTCTGGTTCGAAAGATGGTTATTATGTCATCTTCGGTTCGGCTCGCTAGTCAACCACTGCGCTACCCAAGGGAGGGGTAAGGGGTAGAAGAACAACGAGAGCGGGGATGTGCGGGGGAAAGATCGCGTTCGGTGTCGGTTGTATCTATTAGCGTCACGGTCGTGTGCTTCTGAATGTCACATTCGTTTGTGCACGGCCGAAGGATGGCGTTTTCCGGCAGGCTTCATCCCTCCAGCTCCTATCAACCCTCCTCTCCCCCTCCCCCCTTCCTCTTTCCAGCCATACCGTCCTTGCAGGGGCTCCTACTCATTTCCCAAGAAAAACCCATTAGCGACGATGGCGCGTGAGCGACATCGGGTAACAGTAAATTCCTAATCGCAAAGTGAGAATTCCTGTCGAGGCAAGAGCTTTCCGCGAAACCGGGGACATTCCTGGTTGTGGGAGATGACGCCCCGAGCAGCTAGACCAAAGGGGAAATTAATAAAATCAAAACCTATTTTCTCGCCGCCAAAAAGGTTGCCATCGGCAAAGGCGTATCGTGTGGGTTGCGTTGTTTCGCTGAAAAGAATGGTTCGAGAGGAGGGACAGAGGACGGTGGGGAAGGACGTTTTCAATGCGTGTTGGGCTGGCAGATATCTGCATATGCTTTTCCAGAGTGAGAAGAGTACCTGGACGAGGAAGCATGCATGCATAACCTCGACCGGAGCGTGTTCATGGGAATCACATAGCAAACCGCGCCCACGATGGGAAATGTAGTGAGAAAAATAATGATACACCGTTTCATACTCCATCCATCCAAATTCCCAAACTGTATCCAACTGTAATCAACCAACTCCAACTAAACATCGAGTTTATCATGTTGAATTGGATACTTTAGGATATCGGATCATCTGTGAAAGAGAATGCAACTTGAGTCATCATGTCGGATCGGTTAGCATTCAAATCACCGATTTTAGTTGGAGTTCGGAGAAAGTTCAGATACAGTTTGAAAATGGTCATTTAAACACTAGAATTTTGGTTGAGTGGTGACTGTGTGCTTCCTGTAGGGGGTTGTCTAGAAGCAAGAGCCAGTTGTTTAGATAGAGTCGGAAACGGTGTAGCACTCCGGGCCGCCAAACGCGTGCCCGAACAATATGGAATAATATGGCAGCGGAAATCATGAAAATTAAACCATTGTGACAACTCTTTGCTGCTCGCTTTATATTCCCGGGAAAATGACTCGCATTTACTCGCGTAGTCGGCTCGGGGTCACATTTATGCAAAGCATAATATACATAAGCGGAATGATAGGGGGGTTTTTCGAAGCGGCAGGGGAACTTTATGCGGAGGTCCAAGGAGTATCTAGATAACACCTGACGGAGTCTGAGTTGCTCGCACAGAATACAAATTATTCGTTTTCATTAGAGGGCACTCCAAGTAGGTGTAGGTCAGGGCTGGCGCACAAGCAAGGAGCCTTTGGGGTTGAAAAGATATTCTGGAGATAGAGGATAGAAGAGTAGGAGTACGAGCCATGCAAGATGTCTTCAAACAGATAAACGTCAAATTGGTGGCAGTGGGCTTCTTCCTTTAGTACAACAACGTAACGTTATGAGTTGTTGTTATCATGTTGTGCATTGAAATAGCTCAAGGTACGTTATAAATATCGAAAGAAAACTTTGCTATTGCAAAGAAGACAAATCACCGCTTTGCGTTCGGTTGTCCAATTTGACACTAAACAAAAGGCTAGGAGCTCGACCTACAAACAGACCAAGTACCAGCTTTTATCATTCTTGTACTTCTCGAGAGACGAATGATCGAGAAAAGTCTCTCTAAATCAATTGAAAAATATCTTGTACCTGTTCATTTGCAACGTTTTCACATTTCGTATTGACACATACAACTGTCAATAATTACTTTTATAATTACATAAATATCATCTTCTCTTCTGTTTAAAGAGTAGCATTTCGTGCGAAAAACTACCCCCTTCTCGGCAGAAGACAATCCTGGTACGTAGTTATTCGTTTCGACACCACTGCGTGACTCAACCCGTTCCAAAAACAGCATCCGAACTCCATTCTAGTTCATCCTACTTTTGGCAGCGAGCTATAGTTTATCCGAGCGCAGGTCAGCCAACCGGGTTTTCCGCCTTTTTGTCGAAATTTTGCATGCACGAACATAGAGTTCAAGCGCACGAACACAAGATCAATCATTTAGCGCCCAATCAAATGTTAATAAATCGATGCAACGTGGAATATTCGATTGCTGGCGGTTGTATTGAGGTTGGGAAAAGCGAGGAAAAACCGAGGTGGTGTAAGCATCACCGGTTTTGAATCCTTGCCGCCGGATCGGACGGAAAAAGACGAAAGAATGGAAAACAGCCAGCGTCAGGTTCTTGCCGGCCTGCTGCAACATCCTGCGCGCCCGGGTCCCGTTTGGTGTTGATTGTCTTCCTCGGCCCCACCCCGTGCCGTCTGCACCCTCGTGCTTGTCGCATTCCTTAGATCCCGGCATCGTTGCTTTCCCTCCCCTTTGGGCAAGCAAATGCTTCCTGCATTACGAAAGGCGCCCACTTTACGATTATTGGCTCAAATCAAATCTTCAAAAATCATCAAATTTTAAAACCATTCCCGCCCTCCATCTCACCTCTGCTCACTGACACCCCTTTCGTTGTTTTCCTTCATTTTTCCCGCCGCGTTTGCCCACCCGCTTGTGCGCTTGTGTTATAGGACATCCGTACGGTGGCAAATCGGCACGATTTGCCGTGCGATGGTTTTACGTGACGGTGAAGATTTGCCAAAGGCTTGAGCAGTCATCAAAGGGGTGCGAAATGTATACCCATTCTCGTCCCTCCTTCCCCCACCGACCGTGCGATATCGGATCCAAGTTGGAAAATCACGAAATGGGAAATCCTTCATCTATTATGTAGCGAAATGGTGCACCCGAGGGCCAGCCTGGCGTTCGAGTGCGGTTTAGGGTATGTGTGTGTGTGTGTGTTTTTCTTTATCGACCCTTCGGACCCGGGCGTCTTCGAATCGACCCCGCTGTCCCTCGCCACTCGTCCACCGGCGGAAAGCAATTTACTCCCGTCTCACGGTAACCTTCTTGCGGCGGTTTACAGCCGGAAGGACTCGCGAAGGCGCACACCAACTGCAAAGCGTCCTGCCGTTTGCACGGCATTTCAACAGCCAGTGGAAGGGGGGTGTATGGCTGGAGCCACGGTTGGTTGTAGCGGCGGTGAGGCTTTACAAAACAAACAGCAAACATAAAAAAAGAAACAAGCTGATTCCACCCACAGGCATTGCTGTACGTGTTGGGAATTTAAAAAATTGCCGCCAATCGGCCTGCTCACACCATCTGCAAGGAAAGCGGGAAATGGAAGGAAAAGGAACAGCAAAATTAACCGTCTTATCATTTATCATCCGCGAGCGAGCAACGCGGACTTTCCTGAAGGGGACGCCAAGTCAGCACCCGACACAACAATTGGGCCTGTCTGTTCAATTTCATGTTAGATTATCGACAGGACTCGTGGCAGCGGTGCAGGACAGGGGGAGGAAATCCCTATCGGCGGAGTGATGTTTAGAATCGGACGTGTCCAAAAGCGAACCATTTTGCAGGCTATTTGTTGACTCTCCGCAGGCTGTTTGTTGACTCCTCTTAAAAATATTATCATTGATCTAAATGTACCAAAATCCGAAAAACGCCATTTTACAAACATGCGTAAAACACTATTTTGAACTTAAAAGGTCCAAATGCCCTGGGTATATAGAGACTTACTGGGCCTATTATTTATAGAAACTTACATCTGCTGGCATTTGCTTTATTGATACATCGTTAACTTTTATGAGCGGATCCTATTCTTCCGGCCAGTTAGCCATGTTAGATCCACCGATTGATCTTTTTCTGTGTTTTTATCTCTTTTTTTCTAAAGTAGAATAGTTTTACAAAATGACTTCAACAAATTTCTTTCCTGCGAATTATCGCACGCACCTGTTGTGCTCACCTGCCTTGAGACAATGCCATCTGACGTCAGCAATTAGTGGCTGCGACAGTGTTGACAGCTTCCACAACACTCCGTAGCGTGAAGAGTAGTAGCGGTAAATATACTCAGAAAATCGTCTAAACATTTTCAAGTAACGTAAGTACCGGTGGGGATTTTTTGGTTTTTTACCTTCTTCTTCTAATGGGAGATATTTTGAAGTCTGGCTATGAACCCTGATATTCAGGCCTAGGCCAGCTATCCTGATCAGACATCAGACATAACCTGGCTGCTAATTGCCATTTGTTCTGTTTTGGTTTGTGTGCTCCTTGTTTTGTTTTAGTTTTTTTGTTCTGCTAAAACTGGCTGCCAGCTAACGTTCTTTGAGGCATTGAACTTTAACGTGTAAACGAGAAAGCGAGCAGCTTAACGCCAAAAAAAAACCTCACAAAACCAAAACAAACCTCCTGAAATCTAGCAGGGGTTTTAAAGGTTGTTATAGCAATTTGGTTTGTTCACTTTTCGGATACGTTTATTCGATTCGGTGATTTTTCTGAAAATGAAAATCTGTGCAAAAACTCAAAAAGAATCCTCTGCTCACAGAAAAAAATTCTCCCAGTAAATTGAAAACATATAAGGCGATCTCGCTAATGTCTCGTTATAATTTGAAGCATTAAGTTTCGCAACGAAAATTAAATCCGAACCCCATATTTTTAACCAACCCTGTTAAGATTTTGTAAAACAAATCCTCCTGGCAGCTGATCGCTACCGGGAAAGTTTGCGAACATTTCCACACCACGCAAACGAGCGCACACACTCGCCATGTCGTGGAAATTCGACTACGGCAAAGCGGCTCGTTTGTTTGCGGACACGAGCAAAACTGGAGCAGCCATTTCGGAGGCAAATTGGGCAAATGTTTCCCATTTACAGCAATTCTCAGCGTGAGTTTGGTTTGGTGTTTTGTTCCCTCCTCCCTCTGGTGGACTGACCCCACTAACAGCTCTGGTTCTTGGATGAAAATCAAACGCCGTCCGCGGCATCCAATTTCCACGCCCATGTGAAGCCTATGTGTGTTTTTTTTTTTGTATTTGCGATAACTTGAGTACTGTTTCCACCATCGGGCAGCGAGCGTGTGGTGAAAAAACGGCCGGGAAAACCACCACCCCACATGGTGCGTCCTTTGGGATCAGGTGAAGCTTCTGGCGGTGGATTTCGGTGGAACGCACACAAATCTCGTCCGGCCGATTGCGATTGTGGATTGCTGTGTTGAGGACGAGGGAGGAGGAGGGGGGCGAGTAACCGGCTGTGACACGAAATCGACGCACGCCCGGGAATGCGACTATCGCGAGATTGGAATGTTTTCCCGGTTCCCGCATTTGAATGGTTTTCTATTCGCGTTTGTGCGTCGTTTTCTTCCACTTTTTGCTCTGTTTGGTTGCTGCCAGCATGGAACCGAGGGAGGGGGAGGGGTGTAGACGAAGATGGGGTACCATCAGAGTGCCGGAAGTTACGCAGCAACCAACTATAGGCGCAACGCAGGCCAGGGAAAACCGACCGGATCGAAGCGAACCATCTAAACCCGTCCTCTTCGGGGAGACGACAATCGGCACCGGAAATGAGACTTTTTTAATATTTATACACAGTGACAGCCTCCATCGGGGAGGCTGGCTGGAGGATGCTCTCGTGGAAACTGATCCCCCAAAAAGCGAACGGCAACCTGGACACGGTCACTTTCCACCGCCGTTAGAAAAACGTCATCCGAGCGGAAGGCAGAAACAAAAAAAAAAAGGACAACAATTGGGCAGGGAAATTAAAAACAAAACACACCAACGCAGCCGGCAGAGGAGGAGGGAGGATGGAGGGTCCTTGTCGATTGTCATATTTTGCGGTATCAATATTAGATGAGCGAAGGTAATTGAAAGTCACGCTCCCTTCGAGAAAATGGCAAGCGATCGCCGCCCGGTTTCGGACCGGCATGGGAGGGCTGGCTGTTTGTTAGAAAATTACACCACCCCCAGTAGCATTCTCTCTCTCTCTCCCTGCCGTTTTCCGTTTCACTCCATACGGGATGCTTTTCGACATTCGATTTTCCGTTTCTATTGTGTTTCTCAATGTTGCTTGTTTTAAAAATCTCAGTTTTACTGCCCTATTTGTTCCCCTTTCTATTGTGCGCACCGTCACCGTTCGGCCAGTGGTGGAAAACAACGAGAAAATGGCATTGCAAAAAAAAAACACACACACACACAAACATACAGAACAAAACCTTCCTATTATGGCCTGCGATGGCGTTGACGCCAAGAACAAGACGATGAAGTGCCAGCATTTCCGGTCCCGTGTCCCTTTCCGATTCCGGCATCTCGTTTTGTCCCCGTGTTGGGGTTTGTATTTGGGGAAATTTTTCCGTTTTCTTTTTAGGTCTTTTTTTAATTTCTGTGCGAGCGCGGCCGGAAATCGCCCGAACGTTTCCCGAAAAGGAAATGAAAGCAACGAACCCGAGGGCCAAGGGAGGAAAAAATGGCGAATGGTAGGGGAAAACGGGAAAACACTCAATTGGCCGCTCTATCCTCCGACGGACTCTTGCCAACAGGTTTAGGTCACGGTCCTGGACGTGATCGCGCAAACGAATGGAAAGCGGGCGGGAAAACTCCTGCAGCAGCCATGACAGCACCTGACTGGCACTTTGGGCTCGGGGGGAGGGGGCGATAGCGGCTGGACCGGAGAGTGGCCCCAACCGGAAGTTGCTCCGAAACTCTGACAATTTCCGTGGCCGCAGTTTTAGCCGATGCTTTCCAGTCGCATTTGCCTCCTGGAGAAACCTGGACCGGGCTATCGGTTACTGGCGAATGTTTCTTTTTTTTCCGATGGAAGTGTATACACGTGCGTGTGTGCGAGTATGTGTCTACAGGTTGGAATGTGTTGCTGAATGGTCCTGTCAAGCCTTGTCGGAATTTGTACAGAAAAAGTATCATCCTGAGGAGAACTTTTGCGATGAGAGAAGTTGAAAAGCCCCGGATGCGCCGATAGAACAAAACGAGCTGGAAAACTCGAAGGAAAACGGTCGACGTAGCGGAATGCAAAAAGAAAGGCTAAAAAAGGCGAGAGGAATCCGAAGGACGGAGAGTAAAAGAGAAGGTAAACTCATCAACACGGTAGCGTAAAAAAGACAACAGCATGGAAAGTGGCGATAGTCTGCTGCCGTACCAGGTGGAAAAGGTAAACCAGGTTTTACTGTGTGTGGGGGTGCGGTTTCCACATGCTAGCATGCTCCTCTTATCGTTCGCTGAACCACTTGGGCGTCGTTTAATGGCTTCTGGAGCAGTTTCAGGCTCATCGGAGTTTGACAGAGGCGAATTTTCCCTCCTCATTTGCTCCCACACACATCACAGTGCGGAACGTCCGAATGAAATTTTTCGGTCAATTGAAAAATGACAGGTATTTCTTCCGTTCGACCGTCCGACGTATTTTCCAACCGCTGACGACGTGGTTGGGCGCGGCAAAACAAAACACACACGATGATGACATGTTCATTGGTTTATTAATTTTTGTTGGTGTCGTCTGTGAAGTGACCGCCACTTGAGCTACCCGTTCACTGGAATTGGACGCAAATCATCCACTTGGCGACGACGCAGCACGGTGCTCCCATTTTCCGATTGTTTTAGCTTATGACCGTTAGCGGCACTCGAGATGAGTGGTTGTGAAAACAGGGGGATACTGTGAGGGTTATTAGTGCTCCTCATTGGATTCATCGAATGATGTGATCGTACGCTGTGCAAATACGACGTATTCGCCCGGACACGGTCAATGGAACATTGGCAAGAAGTAATTCCTCAAATATAAAATAAGATCATCTAAACAGCGTGGAACTTGAAGGAAAACCATACCATATAGTGGAAGGGGAATTTAATGCAATTTCTTGTAGACTAGAACCCATTTGAACACAAAGGCTGCAAGGCTAGCACCAAAATATTCATTCAAAGTATGTTTACTTTTTTTGGTTTATATAATTCTTAATCAAACATAGTTAGATTTTAATTATTACACATTCAATACGAACACTCTTCTTGAAGGCAACATCATACATTCTGACAAACTTATAAATTTGATAAAAACAAATATGTGTTGTGTGTTTTTGTGGAAGAACTGCCCACGCCAGCCTCAAAGTGAAGATGGGGTATGTTTAATCAAACTTGAAATCATGTGTCAAAGATGTCATTTATTTTGTTCATTCTTCTCATTTTGCGCCGGCGTGCAGATGGACATTTTTTCTTCTACATAGCTGTTGTTTGGTTTAGAGGCATTCCATACGGTTTTGCTCCACCGTACACTCGAAGGGATGACCCATTCTCTCTAACCAAACACGCACAGACCGAAAAACACGCATGCATATAACTAGCCGATTGGAGTGTCATCAAATAGACGTCAACTACAGACTGATTCATTTGTTTGCAAACAAACCAATTCACTATCGCGGAATAGGTTTATGAGAGCGGTTTGAAAGTGGTTGGAAATATCGGTTGATTAACTTTCCATCCCGTCCGTTCCCCTCCCGTCTCGCACCACCGTACTGCTGGAGCTTAAACTGTCACAAACTACTTTTGCAACGGTACATATTACTAGCGTCGCGCCTCATTGCCCGCATCGATTCCGTCCAACTTTCAACTCGGCGCACGAAATTGTCTTCTCAAGTGGAAGCCAAATCCATCCAGCCTTCCCCCGGAGCCATTTAAGCCCCTTCATTCTCTACCTTTGTCTCTCTCGCTTCCTCTCTCTCTCTCTCTCTCTCTCTTGCTGTCCTCGAGTGATAAGGGTTACTTGATGAGGCCACATTGGTGCTGGTCGGTGGCGGTGGGAGCTGGGATGCTGTGTGGTGGGCAAATAAAACAAATTCATCGCTTTAAAACTTCATCCTGTGGAAGTGGCCTGCAGTGAAGTGAACGAATGTCTCCGTTCGGTGGGGTTGCTTTCCCGTCGGTTTTCCACCTCTCCCATATTTTCCCCTGCTTCCCCTATGTGACCTAAACACCGGGAATTCGTCCTTGTTTGGACGCGATGGCGTCACCCGAGTGCCCGAAAGTGCGAGTGAGCACCAGCGTAATCCTTTTTCGCGACATGCGATCAAGCGTGCGGTGATGGGAGGGGCACAACCGAGGGAAAAAAGGGGGTAGGTACAGTGGGACGGCGAAAAAAGTGCCAACGACTCCCAGCACTGCTATAAAATATAATTAAAATTACAACTAGATAATTTGAATTCAAAACGAGAACCTGGAAAATTTCACCGTTATCTTGCCCGTGTCTCCCATTCCTGCGAGCCCTTTTTTCCATGGCCCGTCGCCCAAGTGTTTCGATTCCCGCCCGTTTCGGATTCCCATGGCTTCTCGTTCTTTTAAAAAAAAGGAGGAAAAAACAACCCGACAGAGGCAGAGTCGGCAGAGGACAAACAAAGCATTCTACTGCTGTGAACTGTAGACAATGTCAACCGACTTTGTTTTCCCTCCAGTTGAATCCTTTCCCGCCCGGGGACTATGGGATTGGAGCATACAATTGGGTAGAAAACAATGGTCGGCGATCCTTTGGCGACACACAACTGTCAAACGTAAATTCAATCGGGTGGCTATTGTGTAAACGACAAGTAAAATGAAGTGTTGAAACTTTCACTTCAAGGTAACTGTCAAACTGACATTGCAACGCTGTAAAAGTGACAGCTCTCTTGTTCTACGTAGGGAAACTGTGTTAAAAAGAGAGGAAGAAGGTATTCATGAGAGCTGTAGCGAATTGCCTGCGTTATAGTGCAGAGAGCTTCAAGGTTGTGCAAATCAAACGAAATGAAAAGGATCTTTGTTTGTCATTTGCCAGAAAACACACTTCGTTAACTAGAAATTACATTTTTATCATTTTATATCAGGCAAATTATCTTTTGGATAGACCTTTAAAAACAAACTTTTATTTCATCACTCGATTTTATTTATTTAAATAGTCTCCTCATGGATCATGAATCCATGCAATCCAGCCATACCAATTCAATTTGGGCCAAACATTTCTCGGACAAGCTTTTTTTAGGCACTGAGAACAAGTCAATCTTGATGTTAGATAATGCCGTTCATTGCCTTATGTGGAAGCAAATCAAACCCGCTCAATTTAATAACAAAAGCCAGAAATGTGTGAGCGTTCATCTTAACAAGGAATCGAGCTCATAGGCTAATGCAAACTTTCACTCGAAGCCAGTGGAAAATGTCCTATCTTGCCCATGGTACGCTCTCGCTGTGCCTGCCACGCGGTCCACGACGTTCGACAAGACAACGGCACACTTTTTTCACCACCATTAAAACAATCCCCGTCTTCCGCTCATTGGCCGGGTACACCGTTTACAAGATTTAACAGCTCCTCGCCCCTAGGCGGACAGGGAGGGTAGCTCGTAGCTCGGGCCGGGGGAACGGGACGAGGAAATAAAATAAAAATTAAATAGATTAAGATAATATTGTGTGATTGCGTCTTTCCGCGGCTTTCTTTCGGCTCGCAGGTCGTCGTCGTCGTCGGCGTCGTTCCCTGTACGCCACGTTCCTAAGATGCAGTGCATAATTAGGTTGGCATTTGTGCGCCGCTGGTTTGAGGCAGGCATCCTTTCCACCAATTGTGGCCCCGTGCCTTCATTTGTCGCGTGGAAAGTTTCTTCAGAACGTCTTATTTAACTTTTCCTCTCGTGCGCCGACCGAGGGCGTCGGAATTTTCCCCACAGGGAGGGTGAGGACGAAAAAGGAGCGAATGAGAAAAACGGGGTGCATCCCACAGGCAAACACAAGGATAAAAATCCATCGTCTCCGTTGGCTCGTCTCGTCGCTTCGCTTCCTTCTTTCTCGGACTAAAGCGTGAAGTGGCTTTTTTTGGCAAATTAACCAAAATAAAGGTAAACACACTTTCTTCCCCGTCCGCTGTGCTCCGATTGCTGCGAGGAATTCCCGGGGGGATGGAATGGGGGTGTACTTTGGCGTACTTAAAACCGACCGAGCCTCCCACACTGCCGAACCAAGCAATAATGAAGATAACGCCAGCCGAACATCTTTAATTGACTTGTTTCTGTGCCTCCTTAGCATCCGGAAGACATGACTTCTTGGGTACGGGGGTTTTTATTTGAGCCAATTGTGCTGTGATTTGCTGGATTTCGATTGTACGGCCTGGAGCAGAGTCACTGAAACCCCCACGAGAACCTGTACTCTTAAAGACAAGCAAATGCTTCAACAACAACCCGGAACAGAAATGGAAACTGACAACAAGCAACGTCACGCTTGTTCGTCTCATTGCCGAAGTTTGGTTTTGTAAAAGCCATTTTCACGGGATGGATTGTTTAACGTAGGACAGGTTTCAACCGGTGGCATTGCCCTGCCTGAAACTCAACCCCCTGACCGTTCCAAATGCTGGAACGTCAGTAAATCCGTTGCCGAGCGCAGGACGAACGATAATTTTTAATGGCAGGGAAAAACCAGAGGCACACCACACCACCGTGGACACAAACGGAAAACACAGAAAACGCTAAAGTTGTCCACTTCGTCCACCTACCTTTGGTTGGCACGAAAAAACGAAACCGGAAAACTTGGCAAAGAAAAAAAAAAACAGCGATCAGAAGGAGGTAGAGTAAACCAACACGGAAAAAGTAAACGCCACAGCGCAAAGTCAAATATTTGGCGTACCCTGTTTCCGATTTGCATACAGGAGAAGTTGAAGGTACGCTGGTGGCGCGCGCGTGTATGTGCCGAGATTGCTAATCTGGAGATTTTTAATTACAACGTTAATCCTTTTCACGAGCTCCAACCGCTCGAGGGGCGAGCGGCGAGAAGTTAAACGGTTCGTCCTTTTAGCTGCCACGCGGGAAAAACACTGCAACGCGCTTGTGTGTGTGTGTGTGTGTGTGTTTGTGAGGGAGAGAGGGAGCGAGGGGAGAGATGTATGGTCATCCTTTCGAACGCTCCTATCTTTTTCCCGCCATTCGTTTCCCTTCCGTCATGTCACCCACGTTCGTTTCGGGTGATTCTTTGCCTTCCGGCTGGTTTGGTTGGTAGTTTTAATCGTGTTTTCTTTTTCTTTCAACCTCCCCCCCCCCCCCCCCACATACCACGTGTCTAATGTTGTGTGAATGTGTCTGTGTGTGTCCGGCTCCGTTACCGACGCGCAGCAGTCCGGGTCCCAGGCCGGCTAGGGGTGGAACCCAATTTGATTCAATTTTTACCGTAAATTTGTTGTCAATTTCGATTACAACACCCCTTTCCCGGTGCGTCCGGTTATGGCTTGATATGGAGTCATCTATCTTCCGTGGTCGAGAAGGGTGCAGGAGACAGAGAAGGTGGAGGAGTAGGAGAGTGAGGGAGTTCTGGTTTGCCAGGAACCGCCGCGATGGTCATCATCTCCTCCGGCGGCAAAGAGTGCTTAATCCCGGGGCCCGGTAATTTATTTCTGGCCGCCGGTGGCCATTACTTCGGATAAAGTATATTTAAAATTTAAATGATCGTCAGACCGGTAACACACACTTGCACACCAACACACATACACCTGTGCGCGTGTGTCATTCTCTACCGGTGCCGGTTGGTGTAGTTTTTCCGTTTTCTGCCAGAATTGGATTTTCCGACCCTGGTCAGCGCTAATGACTTTACGCCCATCAGCTTCACTTTTGCGCCCTTCGTATTTCCATCAAACCCTTCCGCCCTCGTTCCCACCCCACCACTCCATCAATCCACGCACCTGCCGCCCTGGCTTCATGAGGATTGAACTCACCGTAGGCCCCAGCCTTTTCGATGTTCGCGGAGCAAAGGAACACGACGAACAAAAACAAAACGCATGTTCAGCCGCGTGTTGTTTGTTTTTCTTGGACGGAATAGCAATTGTCTGGAAAGGTAGATATTGGTTTGGCTCGGTTTGCGTGTTCAAATTTTGTCCCTAACGCAATAAGCTTTGTCTCTTCGTTACGCTATTTTCCTTATCGTTTTGTGTATCTCAGTATTTATTAGAATTATTTTTGTTCATATTATAATAATATATGACCTTCTTAAAAATACTGATTGAATAAAATTAAAAATTGTGCTTTATTTTGTATGCAGAGGGTCGTTTGACAAATAAGAAAATAGGTTTATATCCCCAAGTTACCGGATTGATACACGTACGCACAGCAAAATAAACACGGTAAATCGGTAAAAAATACGAAGAACGAGACATAAGTTTCAGTTCAGTTCAGAAAGTTCAGTTTTAAATCATACATTAATTAATGTTTATAATTTATAGAGCTTAAATATTAAGTAAAACCTCAATTACCTTATTTATTTTCTTGTTTTCGGATAGGAGACCAAAGTTGGTGATCACGAGATTAAAAATTGATGCGTTAAAGACAAAAGTTGATGATCACAAGGCAAACGTTGGTGGCAATGACTGTAAGAAACCTCGCAATGGAGCAAAAGAGCGGTATCTGGTTGTGGCTAAATTTAAAAACAATGTTCCTTGTTTTCTACAGAACCGGTTTTACCATGGGCGGTCGGTCGCATGGTTTGCATGAGCGGATGGGTGCCATTGCAACGACATGTGAAGCGTCGTGAGGCTTTCCACGCCCGGTTTGACTCCTGGTTGGCCTTGATCCTTGCTCCTTCTGAACTGGGTTTGCTGCTTATCGCACCTTGGCCAACGCACGCAACTTTCGAAGGCGTAACCGACCTCAACAAGACACTCGCCAAGCGTGACAAGTGTGCATAATTGTGTATTTTTTGTAACCCACTCTCGTACCCCCCCGTTCTTCCTCTCCACGATGCGGAGTGGCGGCAAATTAGCTCGCGTAGCAGGAGCCACTTGAGTGCTCGAGTTTTCCCGCCGCGCAACGGAAAGTGGAGCGCTAGTTACCTGGAAACCTCGAATTATCAGCAGGGCGACATATTTGCAACCGTGTTTTTCCACCGCCCAGAGAGAGGAGGCCTCCCCCGACCGAGTTCCTTGAAGGTTTGTGCCTTGCGTGTTTTTCTTCGGATCCCTTTGGTGACTGACCCAAAAAAAAAAAACAAAGCAGGCCTGCTCCTTTTACGTCGGTTCCCATTTCCACTGCTGCAATGCGTTCTGCCGGCAGCATACCTGCGCTAAAACTACGACGGAGGCGCGTAATTAAATCACGGCCAACCGGAGCGTGGCCCCTCCGCGCAAACAACGGTCCGGAATGTCGCTGCTGGAATGTCACCCGGGAAAGAGCGAAATGCTCGACCGGATTTTGCTGGGAAAAAAAACAAACGTACACACACACAAACAACCATTTACCTTGCATTCCTCGAGCATGCTTCGTTCCTTCGTCCCTGTGCAGCCTCTAATCCGGTTTGTCTAGTTCCGAAGCGGCAAGCAAATTTCAAAGAGGATGAACCCTTTTTTCTCCCCCAGGCCAGCGCTCCCCTGAGTCCGGAAAAACGGTGTCGTGTGATGTCGCTCCGGCATGGCGTCGTGTGGGCGTCGGGCTGTGTTCCACAGGGTCATCGCCTAAATCGTCCCCCGACTCCTCCACGGTGCGCTCCTTCCTAGCTCAGCTACAAAACGGCAACTACTACCGGCCGGAAAATGCCTCCCGCCGTCACCGAATAGTGTGTTGCGAGCAAAAGATAGGCGAGGTTCGCCTGCTTAAGCACACAACATAAATTACACTAATTACGGTGATAAATTTCCACCGCAAACGGAACCGGGGCGGCGGTTAGAACGGTGGATGTGTGCAGGTGATGTTGTATGGTATGGTAATAGTGTGTGTGTTAGTGTGTGTGTGTGTTTATGGGCCAAAGGAGGGGCAAAGGAAGAGACCGGCAAAGAGGGTCTCTAGTTCGAGCAGGCAGCAGACTAGAGAATCCTCGAAATGTCGGAGGATTCATCGTCACTGCTTTTGGGGCCCCAAACCGTTTGCTCGGTGGCAAAACGGAAGGGTCATCAGTTCCCTCCGATTCCCCGTTACCTCCCTCGCCCTCCGCACCAAGTGAGCCGGAATGCAGGCTTGGCGAACCAATAAATTCCACACCATCGAAGCCAATTGTACAGCCTCCCGCTAAGCCACCGGAACGCATCGTTCAACCCTCGATGCATTGCCTAACTTCAGGCGCACGAGTCCGCTTAGCTGCGCCTGCATCGCTGCAGAGGGTGTGAAGATACTGCTCCGATAATTAATGATAATCGATTGCTCGATTTGCTCCTCCTGATCGAGCAGCCCGTGCATTCCCCGGATGTTGGGCTGTGCAAGGAGTATGTTTACATTTTCTAGCCCAATCGGTGGCTGCAATGTTGCGAAGTAACGAATGGCAGGCACAGTGCAGCGTAATGTATCACGCATTCGAATGCGACAACTGCGATGGTTCGGGTGCGTATTTAATGCGTGTGTACGCTCCTTCCGCTCCTGCTCCTGCTCCTGATGCTGGTGGTGTCGCAGCCGGTGTCAGCTTCGCATTCGATTCCAGCTCCGGCTTACGGTTGGAATTATACAGTTTGCTTCCATTGAAACAATTTTCGCTGCCCGGGTTCCATTGGCCTTTGCCGACCAAACGACGCTCGGCACAATTATCCGACTGCAATGTCGCAGTGCAGCGGCGTGACTATCGGACTATCGTCGACGAAATGGGTGATGAGTCAATATTTGACCAACAAACCGGGTGTCAGCAGGCAGCATTTCACTGCATTGCGCTCCTGAACACAGCTCGCCTTCGCCTCGACCAGGGGATTTTCCGACGTTCATCCGGAGGTGGGAATTAAACGGTGCTCCAGTAAATCCCGCATCGAGCGATTTGCATCAAAGTTGTACGGCTTTGCAGAAGAAAAATCCCCCAGCATCAGGTTTGGAAACGGGGATTAAGACTCAGGAGTGTTGTATGTGCAGGACAGCCGATCACCTTCAGACCATTTTCCGTTGCACTTTTCCGATGGTGTTGTAAGTGCAAGTGCAAGAATCGCACGGCATTGGACAGACAATTCAGCTCAATCGTGCTCGTGCTTCGACGCAGGGCTTTCCCAACCGCCAGACAATCGATGCAGACTAAGCGGAAAAGAAAGAAAGTGACGATTGCCCTTTTTGCCTTGGCAACGAACCTGGAAGAACGTTTTATGCACCGTTCAAGCTGGAGCGTTCGTGGCTCTTCTCCTTGATGTCTAGGTCGAATCAATCGATTCAGGCTAAGGTTACGGAACTTTGCCGAGTGGAAAGATTTGCGTTGGTTTTGGGTGGCAATAAAAAACAAACAACCTCCAAGGAAGCCGGAGCAGGTGCAAGAAAACACACGGATCTGAGCCGGTGGGATGGACAAATTTACGATTTTAATTAAAAAACTTTCCATCAGGGCTTCCCAAGTGGAAAACGCCACCCACCCCACCATCCCGCACTTGGCAAACCAACGCTGGAAATTGCATCCAGAACAGGAGGTTCGTGGAATAGCCGGGCAGCACCTTCGCAATGGTTGCCATGGCGTAGTGCGATCCCTTTGAAGCGGCGCACCTTGCCGCACGATTGGACGCAGCCAATGTCCCACTTTTCCGGGGAAGCTTCTTGAGCTCCGAAACCCTTCGCAAACTGCGGGGAAAACGGAAGGTCCAGCCCGGTCTACATCTACATGCTGGAGAATGAGTAAATTCTTAGCATTACTTGCTGCGGGGTTCGTTACTCCTTGCCTTGGTGCAGATTCTTGACCATGGCGACCCGGCCAGGCCGGCATCCTCCTTGGTATCCCGGGGCAATTCGGTTGCACACGCTCGAGCACACGTGCCCGTGCAGGCTTCGGTGAGGAAGCAGGAAGACGTACACCCCCAGAGGAAGAACACGCAAAGGAGCGTAACTAGCTGGACCGGAAGAATTTGTCATTTCAAGCGAATCTGCGGACTCCGGTGGTCCGGCTCGATGGGCGGAAGGAGCAAATCTTACGCAATTCCGATGTGTCTTGGTGATGCAAAAAGAACGGGGCGGGTAGGAGAGAGGGGGTGGTATTGGTAAGCTAGCACCAGTTATGTATGTTTATTGTCCCGGTGACAGCCCGAAATGGACTCAATAAAATTAAATATTAACCATCTTCAATTTGTCGGTCCGTTTCCCCGAATCGCCCTCGAGGGGGCAAACGACTTTGACGGGCGAAGGGACGGGAGGACAGTGGTGGTGGATGCACGGGTGCCGGGTAGATATCCGGTCAGCTTTTCCGCCCGCCGGCCGTCCGTCCGTCCGTCGGCTGGATTTAGATTTTCCTTTCGGTTCCTTTTATTTCGCATCCCTCGCATCCGGAATCAACGCACCCGGGCGACGCTGGCGGGGCTGTTGAGGGAAGGGGGAAGTGCGCATCCGTGGAGTGGATTTTCCTCCTCTACCTCTCTCCATCTCTCCCGGGCTTTTTTTTATTACAATCAAATATTTCCCCGTGTCCCCGGGAGTGCGGCATGAAGAATATTTTATTCATCCGACCAATTCGCAACTTAAGTTATTAGTTTTCCATATTGTGCCGGTAGAAAAAGGACCTTCCGGTTTCGGGCGTTTCGTGTGCGTTGGTGTGCACATGCCAGGTCGGAAGAATATGGTTTTCTTGAAATTTTAGCCCACCTTTCCCCAGGCGTTGGTCTTTTCGACTTCCCCGCAAGAAAAGGTCGGGTTTCTTCCACGCCCGAAAGGTTTCCGGTACACTACGGTTCTAAACAATCGGAAACACACTGACTGGAACGCCTTTGCTGCCTTGGGGGGCTGACGAAGATGCGGAGAAGTGCTGGTATGCAGAGGAGCAAGGTGGTGCCGGAGATAGGTAGTTCAAGTTGGTAGCATTATTATTAGCAATGCAAATTAGTTCACCCCGCGATTAGTCCTTGCGTCTGGCTCTTGTGGAACGATTTTTCCCGGCACCAACGAAACCGACACCTCGCGTCTTCCCTACTTTCCTCCATTCTAATTACTGCGGGCTTGCGGTAGAGGTCTGGAATCTTGGCGGGCTGCGGCAGGGAACGTATTCGTCGGATCAAATCGGTTTTTCATGCAGCGTAAGTTCCCGGAGCATCGCCTTGCACTCCCCAGGAGCAAGCTGATGGGAGGACTTTTCCCCCGTCACCAAGCCATCAGGTTTCGCTAGTGTTAACCCCTTGGCAGCTACTCATCACGTTCTTTGTTTACTAAATTTGCTGTCAACAGTGAGTTTTGATTCTGAAGCTCAATGGTGGACAGATCCGCGTCCACGTGGAAAAAGAATGTGGAGCAGTTAAGATTGCAAGAAAGGTTGCATTTGACTCACTCCACCCTCCATTTGTTACTTAGGTGGAACGGTGTTAAATACAACTGCTTCGAACTACATCAGATTTTGCCAAATGTGTGGTCTTTTCTACAAGGAAACATGTTCAAATTGAGTGATAATTGTTCAAAATCCTTCAAGAACAGTCTATCTTAACATAAACAAAACATTCAGCAATTATTACAAAAGGACTTCTTCTTCTTCGTCTGCGAGGAGTTTCACCAATACGGCTATTGAATCCAGCTTCCTAGGCCTTCGCAAGCTAACCTTAAAGGAAGACCTCTAAGTGGTTGAGGACCGGCTACTTAGGCCATATGTCCCTTGCAAAAGGACGCTGTCAGCTTGAAACGTAAATATTTACGGTACAAACTGTTTAGCTTGAACTGTCAATCCGAGGCATGGAACGCTAGGTTTTTTGAGAGCTGCTTTGAATGGCAGCAGACAAAATATTGAATGAAGAAACTGTTTTAATTCGTTCATTTTACATTCAATTGCTCCACGAGTAATCGTCATGTGCTTGGCATCGAAGGGTTCGTCCGCGCCAACTCAGTTCGCAGCAATCTCGGTAGCTGAAGCAACGTTTCACGGATTCGGGATGAAAACGAAATGCATTATCATAATTTTATAATTGGAAAGTGGTGCTTGTAGGGCAAGAATGAAAGGAAGGCGCAAAAACCACCAAAAGAAAGAACAGCCAACTCCCGAGGCTTTGCGTCTCGTAACCCCTTCGCTATTTCGTCTTGGTGTTTTAAATACCCAATGAATCGGTATCGGGAGAAGAAAACGCGAGCGGGAAAAGGCAAGGGCCAACACAGGTCTGCTTCATTTCATTTAATTTTATTCCATCATATCTCTGTTCGTCGCGATCCCCTTCGGTGTAACCAGCCGGGCAACCAGGGCGCAATAAATCAGGATTATGCGGAAAAAGCAAAACAAAAAAGAGAAACGAGGCAAACCCCTACATTTCGAGTGTGCACAAGAAAGTGTAACGACCGGGAGGAGGAATTGAATAGCGAATAGCCAGAACGAAACGAAAAGCAAAAACAGAGAGAGAAAAATGGTGATTTGATCCCATCTCATCAAACGTCCTGCTGGAGGGAAGAGAAAAAGGGTTCACATTCTTACCCGAACGCCGCTAAGCATATGAATATAAATCGGTCACCGCGTTTTTCCCTGCCCGCCGAGGCGAGTTTTCCCAAATCCGACCGATTAATTTGAGAGTGTGAGAAGTAAAGGTGAACGGGGCAAAGCTCCAGCTTCTTGGTTTGCTATTTCTGACTGGCGTGATGGTAAATTATTACCAATTTTCCTAGTGGGAGCACCCAGAGGACGCATTTTTTTTGACATTTTCTTTATCATTCCCCATTCCCCATTCCCCACTCCTGGCATTCGGCAACGCTTCCATTCAATCGACCAAAACCAACCAGGCAAACCCCCAGCTTTCGATAAAAAACGGTTTGGAAAATGCGTCCTTAAAAAAAATCTCCTCCTGTGGCATCATTAATGTAGAAAAAAAAACCAAGATTCACCACGTCGTGGGACATTTAAGCACCCTTCACGCCCCTGTAGGGCAGGAAATAGGTGATATTACGGCTGGATGCCGAAGGAAATTAGTGTGTTCTTGGGTCTTTTTTATTTTGTTATGAACACTGTGTTTGTCGCGGTTTCCTTTCGGGGGTTGGCAAATGTGGCAACCTTTTCCAACGCCCCGAACACAGAGCACGAAGCAGCAACATGAAAACGGAGGAAAAACGAAGAAGGAAAACAACATAATCATAGCACACGAAGCACACCTTTTGAACCTTAAAAAAGTAAAAAAAAAAGGGAGAGCGAATCGCCGATGATGAAGTGTCGATATGGGAAAAATCGCGAAAGGAAATTATGGCACTCGGATGTGTTTTCTTTCAGGCATTCGGGCGTTCGATGATGGGCTGGCGGTTTTTTTCCATTCTTCTTCTACCGCTTCTTTTTATTTTCACTCCTGGAAAAACGACGTTTAATGTGCTCCAGATAAGACACCCCGGAGCAGACAGCGAGCAGAACGTTTCGCCGGCGCTAATGGCGCGTTTCGGGTGTAATGTTTTTTTTTTTCTTACCGCCGCCCCTCCCTCCACGGTGTATTTTGCCCTTTGAAACTGTTCCTAACCTCCCCCTCCTCTTCTTTCACCTCAATTTTCCCCTTCCTTTTTTTCTTGGGGGCGGATATTTGGTAGCAGGTTTTTTTTTTCAATGCTTCCATTATGTCCTGCTGGTCGTGCTCCTTCCTTCGCCACGATAAATGTTGCAATTTTTACTGCGTATGATCAAAAAAAGGAACGAGAAAGAGAGAAAGAGACAGAGAGAGGGAATCTGACAGCGTCTGGCTAGTGTCGAGTGACGCCGACGAATCCGACGATGACTGCTGCTGGATGCTGGCGTGCGAATGACGAAAGTGTTCCGGTTGATCAGAGCCCCTGCCCGGATTTTCCAGCCACCTCCCCCGCCCCTCCGTCCCACCCTAGAAGAGCGGAAGGGAGAGAGACGATTAGAGCGCGATCGAAAGAGCGGTTAGGTCCGTTTCCATTTGTTCATCTTTTTCGCAGCAACATCCGCGCGAATAAGACACTAACCAACGGTTTTGTAATGCACACACCACAACACTCGATGATGCTCGCGTGTGAAGGGAGTAGGAATGAGATGGGAGCGGTGTTTTCCCCCCGCATGTTATCCTCCCGCAGCCGTTGATTATTTATTGATTATCACATTAGCATATTTTACCATCATCGGCGTCACCGGCGTTCAAAGTCGTTAAGGAAGCGGGGTGAAGGAGAGGGTTGGTGGGGTGTGTTTTTCCTCCTTCTCCTTCTTTGTTTTTTTGTATACATACCTTATCTTGTTTTTCGGTTAAAGTTTACAATCCATTTGCAAGACATTCCTCGCGGCTTTTATGGCATAACAAAAAAAAAAAAAAGGAAACGAGGGAAAAAGAAAAGCCAGTGAAGTGTACCGCACGGGAGGTGGGGAGTGGCGGTGAGTGAAGAAGAAAACAAGGCACACATCCCACCTCTCCTCTCCAAAGTGCCCACCGTAACGGCACCCTCGACACTCTGGCACGAGCAAATCGTGATCATTATTTAGAAATTCAATCGATTAAATCATTATCTAAACGGCATGTTTATTTCCCCCGCACTCGAAGGCACCCTTTCCGGTGTGCGTCCTTTTAATGGCTCCCACAAACACAGCCACCCACACACACTCGCACTTTTGGACGAGCTGGGAAAGCGAGGAAATTGATCCCCATTCCACACCGCGCACAATTCCCATTTCCCTCGAAGCAAGCGATGCTCCAGTTTGTTGATTAAAGGATACGATTGTTTTGGGCACCTACGAGTAAATGTGCGTATCTGTGTGTCTGTGTGTGTCATCCGGTGCCTGCGTAATCAATCTGTGAAATGTGAGGCCATCTCAGCAAAGGCAGATCGCCGGCCGCCTTTCCGTATTAGTTTCCAACCATCCATCCAGCTTTTCCGAAACTCTTTCAGCCAAGGCTTTCCTTTGCATAACATCCCCACCCTCCCATCCCACCACGCCCCTACTCCCTACTTTCATTGTCATTAGGCCACAAGCCTCTCGGTGCTGGTGGCAGCTACGCAAATGGGTGAGTGAAAATTTATCTGCGTGACATCCCCTGCATCCCACGGTGGCCTGACGTTTTCCCCAGCGCTTCGGATGCTTGATTCTTCTTGTGTTGTGTTTTTTTTTTTGTGTGTGTACACAACAAGCAGGGAAGGGAAGGGAAGTGTTTTCACTCCATTAAGCTCCGTTACCCGCTGTGATAGAGGGGGGGAAGGGGGAGGGGGGAAGCAGCATCGTCGTCATCAGCTTTCGTCATCGTCGGAAACGGTTCGGTTGGCGCGAGGGTGCGTTACAACTTCAAACTCATTAAGGGATGAGTGCCACCGAGTGTGTGGAAAACGGGGGCTTGTGTGTGTTTGTGTGTTTGCACATGTGCACCCGTTGCTCGAGAGCCGGATTAAAGGAAAATCGCTAGTGCAGGCAACCGAATCCGTCGTGGATGCTGCTGCTGCTGCTGCTGTTGCTGCTGCTCCTGCATAGGACGAGCCGTTACTGCCCGGCATTTTGGCCTTTGTGGATGATGTGCTTTGATATTATTGAATTACTTACGTGCCGACGATCAGAGGACTAAAGGGGGATCTTTTCTCCCTCTCAACCTCCCTTCCCCACGACCCAACTCGCCTTACCGGATGAAGTCTTCGGTTAGGCTGGAGGCATTTACTCTGCCATCAGGTCTTGAACCTGGCAATCTTTGCAGCGGAAAGCCAGCCAGGGAAAGGCGAAAAGCCTGCCGGGCTGCATATCCTTTGCTAGTGCACAAGCTCACACACAAACACACACACACACCCACACACAAGGGGGCGACAAGTGCATCGGACAGGCAAGCATTCCGCAACGGTCGAGTCCGGACGGTTCGTGCGTTGGAAGAACGGTTCTCCAGCAGCACACGCACATGCACAGGAACACATGGACAGGGGACGCACCGATGCACTCGAGTGCAGCTGAAAGCCTGTGCATCGTTCGACCACCTTCCCGCTTCTTCCACTTGCTCCCACCCTCCCCTAAATCGGCTGAACCGAACCGGCGGCAGGACTTATGTGGAGCGTTTTCGGAAAATGAAAGCTTCACGCTCGATTAGCGCTCAATGGAGTCCTGTTTAACTAACTAGTTGACTTGCCCACCCACCGGTCGCAGCTTTCCATCGACCCTTGGAACCCCCTCTCAAATCTCACAGCAAAACGGCGAAGGTGTATAATTTGATAAACGCTTGATTCAACCCGGATTCATACACACCGCACACCGGGCTGGACCGTCTCGGGCGATAATTTACCTTCTTCCGCGTAAACTGCTTCTGCTCCACCTGTGTCTGGCCTCTGCCGGCGCATTACGCGCATCGCTACCGAACATCAAAGCGAGCCAAGCCTGGCCAGCGCGGAGGCGTAACGGTAGACGCAACGCACGTAACGCATCGTAACGGTTCGGTGGAGCTCGTCAGGAACGTCAAGAGGTCGCTCTGTGTTGGAAGCGGAAAAATACCAGCAGCTGCATGGAAAATTTAAGTGCTTTAAGTAGCACCATTCGTTCAGCGGACAGAGAAAAAGTGCATCTACAAATTATTTCGAGTTACATTGCTGGTTTGCTGAACGTCTCGCAGGCTTGAGGAAGCGGTGTTTCATGTTTCGTTTAGTTTATGTCTTACAGCGTTTCCCAATACCTAAGAAAAAACGCGCCAATAATCTAAAGTAGCCACTAGAGAAAGAGAATCGTAGCAACCTCTTTTAGTAGCTTTCAAGTGCAAAGCAGTTTGTTTTAGGTTTCGTTGACCGATTTTTCGTTTACATGTTACACTTCAATACCTTACGGGACGCAAGTAAGCATCAACTTTTTTGAACAGGTAAACAAAACAAGACGCAGAAAAATTGGAAACAAGGTAAAGGGTCATTAGCAGCCCATTGTTATTGTGGTCAATGTACGTGTACAATGTGTAGATTTTTCGTAGTCTTACATTGACGTTTGCTGTCACAAGTAAACAAACAAAGGATCAATTTAAACCATTTGGTTAAGGTCGGCTTAGAAGAAGACCTACAACTCTTGCATTAGAAGAAAGAAGAGGAAAAACAAAGAGAGGTAAACCACATCTGACGAATCTTCAAGAGTTTTCGAACGATTTTCTTGCCAACCGGCATCGTTCTTCCCTATGTGGGCTACAATTTATCAGTACGAGGTTCTTAAACGAGGTAGCCGCTCTCTCATGGCTATTGCAAAACCCTGTTTAAAAACACCGATGCCGATCCTTAATGCCGTAAAAGCTCGCAAACGATTGTTATCGGTTTGCATCGCCGTTTTGAATTCACCATTGTGGTTTTGTCCCGGTATCATGTGTGCCTCGTCGCGTCCGGGAGGGATACTGTTGCCTTTGTGCTGCCTGATACTGTTCAAATCAACATAATTCATAAGCCAATAGAATAAGCATTCGCCTGTGCAAGGAAACCCAAGCGAGAACCGCGCTCCTTTGCAGCGTGGAAGTAAAACGGGCAATAAGCATCCGCCTCCTCCTTGTTCCCGTGCAGCAGCAAAGAATGCCCGCCTGCAGTTCCATCGGTCGAGCGTTTCGCGTTTTCCGACGGCATTTCCCCGGCTCGTTGGCGCTGCATGCGAGCGTTGTTGTGTTTTACTTTTCTTTGCCCGGTTCCGGTCGGTTCACGCCGTTTTTCCGTCCCATTTCCCGACCGTTTAGAGTCACGTTGGCATTCCTTTTAAGCCGAGCGCCATTGAAATCAAACTCAAGCGGCTGTGAATTGTTTTTCCAAACCAACCCTCGGACTACCGCAATTTTCCCTTTCGCACCACTCGACCCCGGGCGTGGTTGTGGTATTTTTTTGTTTTGTTTCTCCTATGCTTTTCCCTGTCGTCCTTCGTGTGCAACATTTCCTTTCCATTGCTTCTGGGGGGGAAAAAGTTGCACGCCATGTGGTCGCTGTATGGATTCGCTTGGGGCAGGCAACGGGGAACGGGATTTCCCACAGCCACGACGAATCACAAAAAACTACCATCGGTATTGCTACCTCTTTCAAGAACAAAGACACTCACTTCAGGTTTTCTTTTTTTTTTTCCCCAACCCCTGTTTTATTCTTGCTTTCAAACGGCGGGGAAACAACAACGAAAAAATGCACCCTGGAAAACCGTTACCTTATCATCAGCGGGGGGCAGATCGTCATAAGGAAAATGCAAACGAGCGCCCGTCGCCGAGTGCGAGGAAAACCTCCCGGGCTGAGGGCAGGTAGCTAAGGATTCCACCCGCTAAGGGCTACTTGGAAAACTTTCCGGCTTCAAACTTTTTTGAGCTGAACCAGTTGGAAGCCAGCGAAAACGGGGAAGGGAAAAGGATTCATGGGGAGCAGGTTACCCTCCGTTAACCCCATCACCCCCAAGCCCCCCCACCCCAACTCAAGTTTCCCCCAGTTGTGGGAACACAAACGCTGGATAACTTTTTCCTTCCCTGTTTTTTCCCTCAACCCTGTTCGCCGCATGTTTCGCATAACTTCACGTAGCGCTTGCTGCTTACGGTTGATTGAGTGCTTTTTTGGAGTTTCCGCTCCGTTTGTGCGGCATTGTTTGGCTGTGTTTTGCAACCGGGTTTGTTTGTTTTGGTTTGCTGGTTCGCTTGGTGGAGGACCTTCCTTTTCTTGCGCCGAAGAATCCATTGAACGCAGCGCACAATGCGAGACGGTGGGCGAAAAGGCTTGCCGTTCGGTTCGCTGGAATCTTGCAGCACTGCTTGCCATGTTTTGCATTTCCAAGCTTGCCCGTTTTTCCAGGGCCTTCGATGGAACTTCCTTTCGCAAGTGCTGAATGCTGCAGCCATGCATGAGACAATGCTTATGTACTTTCTAGTTGCTAGATTCACGAGTTTGATTAATCATTTTCAAACAGAAATTTTCATTACCTCACCTTTGGGTCAGCCATGTGAAAATACATTACCGTCTTGTGAATTCACCAGAGATAATGATAAATAATATTCGGAAAGCCTTCTCAAAGGTTTCACCGCTGATTAAGGTGCTGTCAATTGAGGTTAATTTCATGCCACCTTCCAAGCTGCTGCCGACGAGCGTGAAATCCTTCGTTGCTCGGCAAGTAAAATTACCCACCGACAGAAGACACTCACGGAGCGAAAGGAACAAAAAAAAAGGTCATTAATATTGCCCACCGAGCGGAGGCAGCAATAAGACTAAGGCTAACTGACTCCGGTAGATTAATTTCCGCGCGAGTAATTCATTTGCATTAAAATTGCTAGTTGTTACTTCATTAGAGACCAAGGACAAGGCAAAACGAGGGCAAAGAAAAGAGAGACAAAAATTAAGAAAAGAAGGAAAGGGAGGGGGCTCACGGAAGAGTTAAGACCCCGAGCTGGCCGAAGAAGACAACTAACCCCTCGAGTATTTTTCACGGCCGGGATTTTCCTGCTGTTGCTGCTCGAAGCTGTGTGTCCTGGGATCGGTTTGGTTGGCCCTATTTTTTTTCTTTTCTTCCCGGAATGATTGGCTCGCTATTGCACCGTTGAGAAATTTAAATTAATGACATTTTTAACCCCTTTCGTACGCCGCGAACCCTTTTGGTAATGAAAATGTACACCATTTAAACCTTCCGTTTTTCTTCTTTTCGGGTGTTTCTAAATGAGAATAAAATGGAAGAGAAAAAAAGGCCTCCCCCGGTGTGCCACAAACCATTTCATGCCCGAGAGACAGCCGGATATGATGAAGAATGATGACTGGGGTCCCGTTTTTTTTTTTGTTTTTAATATTTCGGTGTCTTCCTTTTTTTACCGGGAGCTGCATTTTTTGCATCGGTTCAAATTTTCTGGAATATGTTTCTTGGAGATTCTTACCAACTTTTATCCCCCACCGCTGCATAGTTTGCTACCTGGCTGGAAGGGAAAATAAATTTTCATAAATGACAATTAGACAGTGAGGTGAAGGCGACAAGGTTGGGAAATGGTTTTCTTGCCAAGAGAGGTTCAAATAATCACCGCATGATCTTCTATTTGCTTTAATAAACAGTAGTAATTCAGTCTGAAGTCTTCACAAGACATTTTTCTGGGAGACTTCTAGGTGTAAATAGCAACAATAAAGTTTGACTGAGGTTATTGCATGATATTTACCTCCGAACAACTATTTGAGATCCAAGCAGGCTGCGCATAGTATTCATAGGTTAAATTTTACTTTCAGCAGCTATCGTTGACCAGGCTGTAGCAAATTTGTTTATCTATATCAAAAATAAAAAGAGTTATTACTTCTCCGAATTCGTTGAACTGATCTGACAAACTCAGTTGGACGCCCTGCTGTAGAAAATGTTTAAATTCACTGTAAACTATTTCAGTCTACAATGCATGTGCCGTTAATTTTGCAACTTCATTTCTAAATGGACGAACGTATTTTCGTTCTCCTTCTTCTGAGATCCATTAAAGCAAACGTTTGGTCGCATCTTTTGGCAGTTTAATAACACAGTTTTGTTTTGTTATTGTTTTCATTGATGATGATAAACAATGTGTCAAAAAGTGTCAAAGGTAAGTAACTATGAAAAAATATTGTTCTAGATGTTTTTTTCCCGTGCAGCGAAGTGTGACGTCATCATCATCCGGCTACCGACGTGAAAAGTGAAGTATTCAAAATGATGCAACTGAATTATTGGTTTCATGTGTCTAGTATAATTGTTGCTTAGGTTTACTTAAGGTTTACTCAATTTCAAGTAAACCCTTTACTGAGCTTTGAAGTACATCGCATGGTATAAAGCTAATTTTCTTATCAATATATTATACAGCTTTAACTCTAAAACTTGTTTTTTTACAGTTTAAAGCTCCTGCTTGAACTTGAAAGGAGTACAACAAGATGGATTGTAGCGTTCACTTGGCCATTTTCATGCCCAGAATCGGCTGATCGCAACTGCTAGTCACTTCTCTGATCTAACGTCAATTTTTTCCGTATGATGTCATCCATTTTTATTTCCACAAGCACACACACCGAAGCACGGTACGGCTCGGAAGGCCAGCAAATCAGAGCAGCAGAGCCCAGTCTTCGAGCCCATGCTTGCTCGCGTAAGGCTCCTCCTTTCGGGGCTCGTGCCGACGTCGGCTCCGTCGTCGACGTCTTGGCCGACGTTTTCCCACCGTTCGTGGAGCGAATGCATGCACTTTTTTCCGCCCTTCGTTGGACGCTGGACGGTGACAGTTGCTCGCTCGCACTCACACTAGCTAGTTCAGGCCTGCTGTGAGCTTTCATTCTACCCCCTCAAAAAACCTACCCCCCTCCCCCCCCCCCTTCACCATTTCTCACTCTCACACGTGTACACGCGAAAGAGCAAACAGTATCGCCGCACAACGCCAAATGACCCAATGGAGACGCCTGGTCATTCGTACGATAGGGTTGGCTGTCTTGGGGAACCCTGGGGCTTGCTGGAAACAAAAGGCAAGCCCGATCTTGGTCATTGCTGCCCTCTCACTCCCACTTCAAGCGCTCCCTCGTGTCCCCGGTTCACGATCGGTTGGAGCGAAAAGAATGGCAAACAAATTTCCCCTCCGTGTGTTTGTTTGATTTTTCTTTCTTTGGGGCTGCTCGGGAGGGGGAAAACCGGGCGCTTGCGCAGCGTTCACGAACGAGCTGCACGTCTGCTGCACAATTCCACCTAGAAGGCCCACCGAGGGATCGTTTTTAGCGCGTTTGGCATTTAGCTTGCTTCTGGGGGCGCTGTTTTCCTCGCCCTCGCCATTGAAAGGACCCGTGGGATACGGATGACATTTGAAAAGCAATTTCCTATCGTCCTAAACGTTCAACGACGTGTCGGCAGCAATCGACCGGTTAAAGCTGAGCTGGTTTAGGCAATGGTTAGCCCGGTGCCCGGTAGACGTCTCATTGCAGGAGAAGCCTTGAACTTCCGATGGTATCTTAGCCTTTAACTTGCTTGCTTAAAGTGGAGCTCTAAAATGGAACTTGCGTCAAACACTGCTTTGACTTGTGGAGTTTTCTGTTTTTTGTGTTTTAAACCGAGATGGAGATGTCCATTAAACTCGACATGACGTCTGTTGAGGGATATTTAAGAAAATCATAAAGTCAAAAATGCAGCGATTTCTTTGCCCTTTACCACCTGCTACTTTGTAACACCACCTTGACTAGGTTAGATTTTAATGTTTTATATGCAATAAGGTTAACCTTTCGGCACTCGTCCGTCAGGTTTTGCTCACCGGTGTCAAGTCGTCCACTACGGCTTCACAACGATTGCATTGCAAAGGTGAAATGCTACCAGCTCCAGTCAGCTCCAGTCTCGACAAGCTATGGCAAAAATGTCAAAACTAATGACACCACCCCGCTGCAAGGCGGGGGCGATGAACTTTTCCCGTTTCCCGTTCAGCTTGCCATTTCAAGGTGTTACCGGATACGTTTTACCTTCTGGAAGGCAGGCCCCGTTGCGTGACGCATGCAGTCGGCAGCGAAAAGTCACCGCAAGAACCGCACGAGACATGCCGATGTCACCACCACCAACACCTTGCGGGCAGAACGTTGCTCTTTCTCGTCAGCCAACTTGCCATTTGTCATCGAGCTGAGTGGCTGGCGGTCAGAGGAAGTTGTGCGTGTTGTCAATTATCGAGCCTGCTTCATTGCTGCAAAACACTCCGGCAGCCGTTGGCGCAAGACGACATCCTAGACATCGTTTAGTTGAGCAATTACTACAACCTTAAGCTACGGGAAGCTCGAGTGAGGAGCCCGGTCGACCAAGGGGCTCAGGATGTTTAGCACGGAACGCCAGGAACGTAGCAGGTTCGTTCATCTTCCCGATCGGCCGCCTACGCTAGAGACGCACGGATGTCTTACTTACCGGCCGGCCCTGGAATGCCTTCGGTCAAATTCCTGCACGCAGGCAAGACGTTTACACCCGCCGTAGATGCCGTGCGGGCAAATGGACGATCGCCTTGTGTGGTAATCGACATCATTAACCCAAGAATGCAAACACCACACGAGCTGCATCTCGAGTAACTTCTTCGAGTTGGCAGTCCTTCAGGCGGCAGCCACGTAAGGCCTGCTCAAGGTTTAGCATGTTGCTGTTGTGTGCAGCAAGTGGAAGAAACAAGATTTATCTGCCAGTTTGCTTAAGATTTTAGCCGTTCCTTCGCATAGCTGTCCGACAAATTGCACTCTTTGCACTCGAAGGGCGGGTTGGTTGTATATCAGCTCAGGCGCAGTTCAGACATTTTGACAATTTTCCATGGTTGGCTGAATTTTAAAACATAAACAACTTGCCTTCCTATCACTTGAAACGGTTTCTTTCCGTCAATTGGTTTGTGTTTTTGCTTCGGATCAATCAAGCATTTTTGACACCTTTGACAATACAAATACCATACGAGTTGCTTTCGCTTTCAAAGCATTCTATTTACCAAACAAACCAACGTACTTCGGCATGCTTGGCAAAACATCATTTTATTTCCAATTGCTCAATAGCATTTGAATGCATTCGACTGATCAAGGCCGGTGTAACGATGCTGATTAATAAACAAAACTCTCAATAGTTAAGCCCCGTTTAGATAAGAGCAGCTTAATTTGGTTCGATAACTGTCAAAGTTTGTTTCAGTAATCTGGAACGAAAATTATCTCGTCTGCTAAACTAACACCTACAGTTGCACAACTTCAATTTCACTTAACGATCACCTGGATAATCATGTCACACGTCCGTAACTTGTTTTGGCAGATAGTTAAATCTATCTTTTTCGATCTTGCACCATCAAGACCTCGATTTTGTAGAGACTTATGTTTCACCGTGTCAATAACAGCCGGTGAATGTATGAAGTAGAATGAAATAATGATGTTATATAATAAACAATCTTCATAATTTATAAATTAGAATAGATTGTTTTCCAAATGCAACTTTTGTTTTGTTTTGCAAGCCAGCCACGGTGATTCATATTTTTATTGACAGTAGTCTCGAGAGTAAGCGACAAACTTTCTGCTGTGCATTCGTGCAAAGCGAAAAGAAACGTTGCAATCTGATAAATAACACATCATGCAAGAAGACAGCGCATTGCTTTTTCAAGTAGCATTCCTCGGAAGCGTCAAAGTTTATATTGACATATTGCATAAGTGACGTCTCTTCACTGTCCAAACCAATTTCCCTTTAGAAGTTTTGCCGTTAGGGAGCAGCATGAAGTAAGTATCAAATTAAAACTTGTGAGACAAAACAAACCATGCTCATGGGACATTTATTGATTAAACTTTTATTCTGTAACTTTGTTTTTAATGATAAGTTAACTCGTGACTCAACGCACACCATTAGAATCTACAAATATTAAGGGTTTCCTTCACATTCTCCCTTCTAAAGGACACAACAGTGGGAAGAGTACAATTTTGGCGACTCTATTTATGCCAGGGTTCGCGGGAGGCATTCTTGGATATGGATACACGGCGTGGTGCTGCGGAAATGCGAGAACGACACTTACGACATTCGGACTATAGAGGCTCAAAACTTGATTCATATCCATATGAGCCGACTAAGGCGACGACACCCCAACAGTGCACCACCATGGTTTTTCCCCGCATTCCCAGGTGAACCGTTGCCTCCAGTGCAGCGAATGGCTCAGTCTACGTCATCCATCCCATCTGTTCCGCAGCCACCGTCTTTATCGTTGCGTAGTCAACCGACACTTCCTGCACAGCCACTACGCCGCTCTTCTAGAGCTAGAAGAGCACCGCGTTGGCTTGAGTCGTACGTCATGCGTTAAGAGGGGGAAGATGTTGCGATCCTCGTGAATGTCGAGAATCCGACGAGGGAATGACTGACGATCAAGTGGCATGAAATAGCGAGTACGATGTCAGCTCGTACCATGGTATTTTGTAGTAATAAAGTTTATCATTTTGTATTGTATCCAATCTCGCTTTATACATTTACCTTTACCTTCTTTCTTTTAAAGAACTATTCACGGTATTTTTTTTTTCATTTCATTAAACACGCTTAAAACAAATTCTGTTGTTGTGAAACAATGTTTTTAACCTAGGCTTCTGCTTATGGATAACTTTATTCAACTTAATTTTGCTGTTAGTCCCTTACAAACATAAATTAAATTTAATTGTAGTGTATTTCTTCTTCGAGAAAACTTTGAAACGCAAACAAACGAAAAAAGGAAAGCGAACAAAATACGGCAGAATGAAAATTCACTCGCACCGAAATAAACGGTGCAAATTGAGCAGAGATACCACTCCATACCGGGAGGGTTTCACTTGAAAATGGAAAAACACGTTTTCCCGGCAGGCGGAAGGCTTCATTTGCATCATTATCGTATGTCAACGGTACAGCGAAATGGTAGCAACCGAAACGGTTGGCTTTTTTTTGCACTTCGGCGTATCGCATCTTCCTTTCATTGGTTTTTTTTTGTTTTGTTTTTTTCGATCGATGCATCGATCCCCGAGCGGACTTTACTTTCGTATCGGTTCGACTTGACGGTTCTCCATTCCGCCGTGGACCGATTTGCCCGTTTCAGTAGAGTCAGGCGCGCTGAAGTCCGTTTGATTTACGATTACGACGGCGAAGCAAACAACCGCCTTCCCGTTCCAGCTTGCCAATTGCTGGGAGGATAGATTCCCGTGTCACCGTGTCCGGACGAACATCGTCACAGGAGTTCGATCGCTGTGGTACGCTGCTCCTGTGGTAGCACGGTGAAAAGTCACCGGCTCGACACGGAGCAACAACTTAAAATGAACACACACACACACAAAAACAAGTCCACGAGCAGCGGAAGTGCATTGTTTACTTTGGAATTAGCTGCCGTTGTCTTTTTTTCTTCTTCTGTTTTTTATACTTCCTACAATGCAGGATTTTGCCCTCCCTCCTGTTTTCCGGGGATTCCATCCATTTCCTCTTTCTCCTATCCTGGTTGCCTTCTCGTCTGCATGACGCGAATCGAGCCGTGCGTTCATTGATCGTTTTCCCACTGTTGCATGCGACATCAATCCGCAGAGTCAAGTGGATCCGTTCAACAGGGGATATAAATCCCTTGCCGTTAAGAGCAATTGAGCTGCGTCGGTTTTTCTGTACTTTTTTTTTCTGTCGGTTGCTAAATGATTGTTAAGTTAAGAGACACGACGAGGAAGAACCTCTTCTTGGATGTGTCTGCTCGGTACGTTCCTCCTCAGCGGCTTTCTTCTGCTTCCTTCACTGTGCTAGGATTCTTCAAAATTTGGCTCGCTCAATTTTGAGATCAGCGTAAGGAAAAAGTGTACACGTTGGCACTGCATACGTTCAGGCAACGAGCATTGCATACCTGTAGGCGCAACTGTCAAACCAGTTTGATTTGAGGCGGAAATTCGTCCTTTTGCCGATGGTTTGAGTCATCTCTCGACGCCTGCAGCAACCAACACCGAACACCGGACAGTAGATGCGCAAGCAAACAACGATGGATGCTGTGATGGTTCGGTCTCGGGTAAAGGGCAAACAACAAATCAACGACTCGCAGCGAAAGAATGACCGGTCCCCGGGTGTACGGTTTTCCACCGGTACGCCGGTGGACGTTATTGGCATCCGCAGCCGTTCGTTGGTCGAGATCTCCCGCTCGGCAAACATTCCGCCCTTCCGAGCCGGTCATCGCTTAATCCGAACTACAAACCCACTTTCGCCAGCTCGTCCTCACGCTCGCTTTACTCCGAGCGGCTCTTTTCCAAGCCCTAGTGTTTCCAGTGCTGTGTACGTAGGTGTGCGTTGGAAACGAGTGGCCACAAAAACGGTACCTCCGGTCGCATCGTTTGGAAAACTGAACCCAAGCGTCGTCCGTCGTCCGGTGGATCCTCTGGTAATGATGAAATGAACAAATTTGGCACGTTACGCCACGCCATGTCCCGCATGTAAACGCATCTAGCTAGCCAAGGGGCTGCCCGGTCGGCTGCTCGGAAAATCCGGACGCAAACTATCTACAGACAACAACACCCTAACCCTCCCCCCCCCTCTCCTTTGCGCCCCTGCACAGGCAGAAGAGAAAAAAAATGGAGAAACAGAAGGCTCACAAACTGACCAAGCCTGTCTGAGGGCTCCTCGTCCTTTTAACCCTTTTCGCGGGGATCAGGATTTTGATGGAGAGGGGGGTGAATGGGATGATGGTTAGGGTTGTGCGTGTGGGATGGGAGATAATTTCCCTCCGCCCGGCAGAGAGATCGAAACGAATGGCGTAGGACGAAAAGGACGTGAGCGTGTCACCATATGGTGTAACAGAGTTTTAAGTATTAAGTGATGATTTATTTCAATTTCGGCCCGGCACCCGGTTGGAAAACTTCCGGAGGAGGGATTGGGGGGTGGCGGTGGGTTGTCCAGTCCAGGGAAGTCGCAAACTGGCCCGTTTCTTTGCCAGCCTCTACCGTGCCCCCGAGTTGGTGGAACGGAATCCTTCCTTGACCGATGTCCGCTGGTTTTACTTCCGTTTGTCGGGCTGGGCGTCCGGATGATTGAGCCTAATGCTCACACCGGGTTTCCGGGAGCTCGATAAACAACCACGTCAAGAGGGGAGAGGATGGATTGGGGGGAGGGGGGGGTTGATGCCGGCAGGGAAGCATGTCGTGGTGCTCCTTGTGCTCCGGCGAGATTGATAATTGGTTTCCAGGGAATGGTTGGGTTGCGGCTTCTGCACGCAAACACTTTGTGACAACCCGGTCGGCGACGCACACAAGCGCACACAGTGCCTGACACCCTGCGTCACACCCCGTTTCCATCGCATACAAACACATGCACAAACACACGTACATGTGTTGCCGTTTTGGTTTGAGCCGCACGACGGCAAGGAGCAAGCATGCATTCGACACCAATTTATTGTCAACATGTTGCTCATTAATCATATTAAAATTAGTGTACTCACCCACTTGCCCCACCCTGCCCTCCGTCCGCTTCCTTTAACCCTTTACCACCCTTCGCCACCTCCTCCTCGCTCTCCGTAATGTTTTACTGGCGAACATGAGCATGATGAGGAAGCGAAGCGGAAAATGCCACTACTAGCTCGTAACTCTCCCGTATCGGCTTCGGTTTCCGGTGGCCGTCAGTTGGAATTTACGTTCTACCAAGCATACCATCATCCCTTTGCTTCCAACCGCCCCCCCCCCCCTCCCCTCTTTTTCTTCCCCCACGCACTCCTGCAAGCAATTGTGCGAAAAGCGGAGCGCGAAAACGCGACTCATATCGCGCCCGAGCCGCAGCGAGTTTTCCGGCCGCCCCGCCAGTGCACAATATTATCCGCCGGAAAAGCTCCCCTCCAGCCCCACCCCTCCCACGGTTGCATCCCACCAAGCACGCACACACACGCACATTCGCGGCAGGCCGGCAGGCAGGAACGTGAAGCGCAATTAAAACCATAAGCGACACCGATTTATTATCATTCCCACAGCATCCACCGTGCCGAGGGAAAGCCACCACCTTACCGATCACCCTCTCCCCCCCCCCCCTCGGTTTCCCTCCTATCTACCTCCACGAATCCCATGCAATATTTTTTTTTTGGCTTTTGCTAGTACTTTGGTGCTTCGCTCCCAGCGCCGGCCATGCTCGACACGTCCCGAACAAGCCGAAAATGCGCCGTTTTCCGAGGTGAAACATAAAACGAAAAACGTCTGTTTGTGTGTGTGTGTGTCTGTGAGTGTGTACTGTCGGGGCAACAATGCAGTCCGGAACGAAATGGAGTGCAAAGCCGCGGGTTCGCGAATAATGATGCTGGTGCACACAAACACACACACACACACACACACAACAAAACGCCAGCCCATCCGTCCCAACCACGGTGGAAAACAGGGGGAAGAAGAAAAGCCAAACGCAGCGAACACCGTGGACAGGCACGAAAAAAAAAATTGGAATTGACATGAGATTGTTGAATTTCCCGCTCTGACTCAGGCCGAAAAGGCTTCATCATCATCATCATCGCCATCGTCATTTGCGCCGCTGTCGTCATCATCATTATCATCCATCAGGGGGTTTTTCACGTGCGGCTTCACCGTTTCGAATCGCAAGGTATCGCATAACTCCACTCCATGCTCAACTGAATGCAGCGGTGCATTCGTATGTATTTTTTTTTTTTCGGTTTCTTATTTTTTAAAGCCTGCGAAGAACAGGAAGGGATTTTGCATACATTTTTGTGTTCAACCCTTTTTCGTCAATTTGCACCCGAGTGTCAATAGCCGCTAGGCTGGGACAAGTGGGAGACACGGTGGTGGTCGTATACTTAAGCCGCAGTCAATTTGTCATGCTTTTATTTCTTACATGCTTGCCTTCAGTTGGTCACCAGAATAAAAGAAAATGAAATAAACTTGAAATGAAATAAAAATAAAAAAATCAGCCAAGTGAAAATGGAAAAATAGCGATTAAATTTTGACTAAATCACAAACAAAACTTACGGGTTTTAATTAAGTTGACGAATTGATAGAGGCATTGAAGGCATGAGAGTGGCATCATTTACAGATCCATCCATGTAAAGCTTTACAGATAAAATTGAGCGGAATCTTTGTGCAAGTATAAGGTAAACCCCGCTGTAATATGTTCCAGTTCAATTTCCAAATACATTTCCTCCAAGCGTAAACACAAATAAAGAGAAGAGGAGAGAGCTTAAGTAAAGCCATGTTGAAAACTAGATCGCCTAATGAAAAGAACGTAACATTTAAATGTATTGATTTTTTACCAGCTCCTGAACTATTAGGAGTAAAACTAAGATCTTAGCCGTCGCCATCAGGTATAGTCACTGGCAGGTTCTGGTTTTTTTTTTGGAATGTATTTTCTTGCAACAATTGCAACACTTTTGACCTGCCGAGAAATTGCTAGCTCTGAACGATTGTGAACCTTTTGCAAGGCATCTTTTCCGTGCTTTTTACTAAAAACTGATGCGCAGAAATAGAAGCTGAATGTTTTGGTGTTGCAAACTGACAGCAATCGATGAGCTAGAAAAAAAAAATCGCATGTTTTTTTCGCACCCTTTTTTTTATATAGGAAGTTTTTTTTTGCGTAACGCCAACCTCTTTCCTCAACCGAAAATTATGCCCTCCACTGTAAACTTTTAAAGTGGCGGAAAACGCAAAATGTTTCCATCGTATGATATTTACATTTTTAAATATATGTTTTTGTTCGCTGTGTTCGTCCTCCTTTTCAGCGCTTCACCCTTTACGTCTACCCCCCCCCCCCCCGGGGGCCCATCAAGTACGGCTGGATCTTCATTAGGATGGAGCTTCATTTTTCAATCAGCGCCAGACACGCGCAAGTGTATTCGTTTATTATGCCACGCTCAAGATGCACGAGCGTATTGTTGAGTAGGCGGAAGGTTTTTCCACCTCGGAACGAAACGGAATGGTTGTTTTTCTTTTCTGTTTTTCGGTTTCCTCTCTGCCAACGGAAAACAACTGAACGGAGTGCTTCAGCCACCATCCAAGTCGCATCGCCTCCAGCCTTGTTGAAGTGTACTCAAATCAAGCACAACACCTTCGTCATCCATTACAATTAATTAAACGATTATTAGAGGCAACAGTAGAGTGCGAACCGGGTGTGGAGGAAGGGGGGGGTGGATGCCCATCCGGTGGATTCCCGGAGCGTGAAAAATGAACCACTTTCCTGGCATTGTGTTTCCAAAGCCAGCCCCTCTAGCTCCCCTCCCTGCGGTGAACCAAGACTCGAGGGATGATGATGAATCGGCTGATGGGTTGACATGGAATTGAGCGTAATATGATAATTTTCCGCATTTTTCTGCTGTTGTTGTTGCTGCTGTTTTCTGTAATCACGGTATAGGAGTTTACGGTCGGTTAATTAAAAAAGGAAACCCTGGAAAGACACGCGTAGGCGGCAGACGTTTTTATTTGAAATTAAACCCACACAAAAACGATTGCTGCCAGTGGCACTATGTCAGCAGCGTCGGCCTGTAATTATATAAATGTTATGTTTTTATCACTCGCCGAAAAAGTACAAACTAACGAAAGTCTTTAATTCTTTTGAGAAAGCCCCTAGCAGTGGTTGAATGTAGTTCACATTCTGCCAAAGACGCACCGCGGATTGTTCAATAAAAACAAGGCAAAACAACCGTTCAATGATCAAAATATAATGAGGGGCCCGTAAAGTTAAACTCTATACAAAACAGAACCAAATTGTACTCGCGATGTTTGTATTTGATGCGAAACTTTGGCAGGTGCGATTTGGACGCCTTTGAGCTGTCACTTAAAGCGTAAACAAAAACAAAGTCGTAATAAATGTTGGATCGTGCAAAAACTACTTTGTTTAAAAATTAAATTAGAGTAGATAAAAGTGCTTGCAATTATTTTAGTATGTTGTTTCATAGTTTTATGATTAGGTTAGCATTTTTAACTCCTTCGGTGAATTCTAGATTCTATCGACTCAAATCGGCGGCCGTGAGGTAGCAATTCAAGTATTGGGAAAAGAAAAAAATATATATAAGGGGTTAAATTCCGATGAATATGGTGGTTGTTTTCTACAGTTTATGGTTATAACTAACCTCTTATTCAATACTAACTTCTGATCCAACTAACTAACTAACTAACTGCCAAATATAAGGCTGATGACTGATGACTGATTTGATGGAATGCCAAAAACTAACCGATTGATAGATGACACTTATACTTTGCCTCATTTTGGAGGACAGGAATTTTGACATTTGTGAGACACGCGAATGAAATGAGCCTTTTTTTTGTTGTTGACAAAGTGCAAATAAGTGAGACACTTCATGAGTCAAAACAACAACAACAAAAAACTCATCGTTCTCCTCGCATCTTTCCGTTTACCGGCGGTAAACCTTACGCACTTCCAAAACTTTCCTCGAAGAGCCCGGTGGATGTTCTGCCTCATCCTGTTCGCGAACAGAACCCGTTTTTCCGCCAATTTAAATGCAACATTTTACTCCGTGATTGAGAGACGCCGTAACCGAGAATGGATGCGCTCGCAATCAAACTGCAACGTGAACATATTTTATCAACTTCACACTGCGCCTCCCTTCCCCGGGGGGATGGGAATGTGAAGAATTGCGCAAAGTGTTGGGGGGGGGAGGAAGTGTAGAGAGGGAAAATCCATCCAGTTGGCACGGTAAAGTGGAAAACGATCGTGGTCAGCGCTCGGCCCGCCACAAATCATCCCGATAGTCCCGCCGCCGGTAGAATGTGCAGGATTTTGCAGGTGGAGAAGGGGGTGGGGGGGAAGCAGAGTGGTGGAAGAGGAAAGGACGCGGGAAAAACCACCGGCGGCGGCCACCCAAAACACCAAAGCAACAATCTAGCCGGGTCGGAAAAACCCCGAACGAAGCAGCGGCGGCGGCTAAACGGCCAAAGGTAAATTGAGTTATCGTATGGGCAATTAATTTTCCTTCCCACACCGCACCGGTCAGCGAACCCTCGCCTCCCTGCCTCTCCCTTTCCCTCTCCCGTAACCAACCCACTCTTTCCATCCCCCTCACCGGAAGCCGTTCCCACCGAAAGCCTGGGCATCGGAAAGCGCATCGAATCGAATTCCGGGCGATGAGTCGAGAATCGACCCGACATTCCCGGCATTCCCTGTTTTCACTCCATCTCAGCGCACCTTTCATTTTCTCCCTCTCCTCCCTCTCTCTCTCTCACTCTCCCTCTCTCTCTCTCTCTCTCTTTTCCTCTGTGTGCTTCTTTCTCGCTCGCCCAACGCTTAATCCACGACTTGATGGTGGTCAAACGATCGTAATTAATGGTAATCGATTTACATGTTTATTTATCCTGAAAATAGATATACTCGAAAACATCCTCATCCCGCAGCACGGAAACGGGACGGATAGGATGAGAGGGGGCGGGAGAGGAGGGGGTTGCGTTTCCGCTTCAAGGAGCCGGCGCCCGGGAAAATCTCCGGAAAAATGCGAACTCCGGTGATTAATTGCTAATTGCAATTCGGATTCGGGCGTTTGGCCCGGCGCATTTTCCACCGCCGGAGATCCGTCCGGCTACGGTGTCCCTTTCTCAAGCCCACCACCAACACACCCCCCCCCCCCTCCCCACAAACAACCCATCCTCCTCCCCGGACCGGTGGGGTGAAGAAGGGGAAGCAAAAACAAACACCCGGGAGAAAAAATGGCAACGAAGAGGGGGAGGGAAAAATAGGCAACGGAAAAGCCGGGCTAATTTCTTTCTAATCCATCCTTTCCTAAACTAATCTGCACCATGCTGTGGCCTTCTCCGCTCGCTCTCTCTCACAATCTTTCTCTCTCTCTCTCTCTTTCTCCCCTTCTAGTTAAGTCTGTCATTTGGGAAACATTTTTCTTACCCGGGTTTTCCGTTCGTTAATTTCGAAAGAATCGAAGGAAGCGGGAAACGCAAACGTGCGAACAGACGGCAATCCAAGGAATCCAGCGTTTTCCCCGGAGGTATTTTTCCTTCCATCGAGAGAACAGGGAAACAAACCGGGAAACGCAATCAGGACACTAGACAAGGCTAGGAGGCACTCCAAGTGATGGGAAAACTATTTCCACACATTCCTCCCCGTGTCTCCCATTTGCTCCCAGCAGTTTTTTGTTGTTGTTGTTGTCTTTGCTCCTTTATCTTTCTTTTCCGATCCATCCACCCCCTCTCCTATCGCCCACCAATCCCGTTCTAACCGCGTGTCCTTTCTGAGGTAATGGATTAAACGATTGTTTCTCGTGCTTTGCTTTGCGATCATGATGCTTATTTTGGTCGGTTTGTGTTTGTACCTTTTTTCAACGGCTATTTGTTGCCTTTCCTATCCACGTTCAACCCCTATCCCCCCGCCCCTTCCCTCATGCTACCCCTGGCTTCGTTCGTTGGTGATTCTCAATTTTCATCAAATCCCATCGTTTTGGTGGTGTTTTCTTTCGTTCGCTGGTCCAGTTCATTCGGTTTTGCTATTTTCTTTTTCATTCCTTTCAGATATTACTAGATGGCCCAAGATGAAAATGGCGGATTGAAAGGAAGGGAGGGAAGCTAGCTAGCAGGACACCGGTAAGCCTTATTTGTAACACATTTTCCAGCGGCGTTTCCATTTTCCGGTGGGAGTGGTGGGGTGGGGGTGGAAGGGCGGCGAAACATGGGAAACAAATCATTGATGATCATGTTTCCGTCGCCCAAAATCCGGAACTAGCACCCTTCCACGCATTCCTGCCTTCTCCCCTCGGCGGGACGGACCTCGTCGCAAATCACCTAATGAAAATGATGACAAAACATTATTTTCTTCGCCACCCCGCAGCTGGTGGAAATTAAGATCGATTTCCTGCCTCGCCAGTGGCACCAAACACACTCTCCTCTCCTCCCTCCCCTTCCCGCCGTCTTCTGGCTTGGGAAAGTCCGGTGGCTAATGTGCTCGTGCCTCGAGGGTTTCGTGTCTGGGAGGTGATAAAAAATGACGATAATCTTGCAGCGACGCGACAATTTTTCTTTCATTTATTTGCTCCGTGGTCGGAACGGCGGATGGGGTTGATTTAGTTCCCATCTTTACTTACTTAGCGACATCATTCCACCATCCGAGTCGACGTTGGGGCAAAAGTGGAGTGAGCCGAACGGGAAGGACATAAATTCCTCGGCCAAAATGTGTCTGTGTGTGGGTTTTTTTTGTTTTGCTTTCCTCGACTTCCGGTCCAGAAGCATTGTCCTGCCTGGGGATATGCTTATGATTGAGTCGTGGCCGCAAGCTGCGAAAGATTAATGTCCGTCCGAAGGCAACAAATCGTGTATTAAATGACAACGGGAAAAACAGATTCAACATAGTGGGATGGATTGAGCGTTCGGTGTTGTCTTTACGATGCCCGTTGCAATGAGCCAGATAACCCCAAAGAAACAGGCACACATTAGATAGGATACAGCAAATAACTGCGAAACTAGGCCTTTTGAATGTTCGACTCCGTCTGCGATGACAGCGTTTGCACACCAAACGATTCGAAAAAGATTCGAATTCAGGAATGACGGGCTAAAGAATCGTAAAATTGCAAGATTATTCAATAAGAGAAGTTCAATTATACTAAATTTCATCAAGAAAGTTGAGACCTACGGCAGACGGATGGAATAGAAACATCCCAAATATGTAAACGGAAACTGAACTGCTGCATCTGGCTTGGACCGGGGTCCCTTCTCTTCTCCACAACTTGCCGTGTCTGCCAAATTTTGTGAGGATCGGGGTAAGATATCCCAATTTATCCAGGATCTTGAATAAACCTGAGAATTAAGCATATTATTCGCACGATTTTCGAACGTTGCCGAAGCTCAGACAATTTTATCCTGGCAGTCTCATGGCGTAGGCCATATTTTCATGGTTATAGACAGTTCAGTTACATCAATTACTTCTCAGATTAACTCCGAATGTTTTGTTGAACTACTAGAGAGTGCCATAATACCATTTACGGAAATTTAAGTAAGGGAAAACAGATGAAGTTGTTTGAAGCAGCAAAGTTGCTTTTTGCTGGTTAAAATACTTCTTCAAAATGTAAGCTTGCAATTAATAGATGGTGCGGTTTTATGAAAATTCGGCTCGGTTGTAAGAATTTTGGTCACTGTATACAAAAACCCAACGTGAAGCTATCAAGCTTGCGTTCGTACCCACACGAATAGATCCTTCTACTTTTTTAATTAGTTCAAATCATGCCATACGCATGATACGACTTCACAGCGGTGGACTTCTTCTTCTTCTTCATTCCTGGCGTAACGACCAATTTGGTCATATGCCTACCCATTTTGAGGCTTACGAGACTTTTTCCCGGATAGTCAATCCTTCGTACCGGGGGAGGTCCGGTCTGGATTCGAATCCACGCCATCGTGGGTCATATGTTCAAACCGGCGTACGCGCTCGGCTATCGGGGACAGCGGTGGTGGTCAAACGTTAATCCGTAATTGATTGCTGGTAAGTCGAAAAGTTCCATCAACTCCTGGTCAAAACGAGATGCATCAACATTCTTATACGTACTTCTTTGAAAGGCTTTGTTTACAAAGGCATCACTGTCACGATGTCATTCGACGAAGAAGGCGTTGGTATTGAAATAGTACTAGTATAAGGGACTCGGATAATCTTTCGCTTGCCTGGCATGTTTCTTACTCTTGGCAAAACGATTACCCTGCGCCAGCCCCGACACAAACGGGCTACGACTAAAGCCCCGTCCATTCCCGGCAGAGACTCCGCACAGATGCACCACCGGCTCCAACTTGTCTGTGTCTGCTTGAAATCTTTCCCACACATCCCCAAGCTTCTGCTGCTGAACTGAAACTGGCTGTACGGTTCAACGGTCATTCGAAACCGCGACCGCGGACGATGGATGGGGCCTTGTTTCTCCTTTTTCAAGCAATTTTCCCTGCTGAGTTATGCTGGGCGCGAACGTGCCGGTAGGAGCGTGCCGGGGCAAACCGGACGGATGGAAAACAATGTTAAACAATACGGAAAAAAACATAACGCCGGGTAAATAGCTCCCGCTGGAAAACAGAGTTATCAACAAGCTAGCAATTTCCATCGGAAACGCTCGGGGTCACCATTGGGGAGGGGGGCGAAAAAAGGCTCTAAAAACTGTGACGACGCCCTCCGACGAGTGTGGAGCAAAACAAACGAAAAAGCTGGCGAAGCTGGAAAAAAATCAACCCCGACTGACCATGCTGGCGATGGCTGAGCTGGCGAGGGATACGGACAAAAAAAGAAGGATTCTTTTTACCCCCATGCTTTACAACACCGACGGATGGGTGAGATGTGCGCTTGTGTGTGTGTGTATCTGTGTATGTGTGTAAGACTGTTCATGTGTTTGAGTTACATGCATGCCAACAAAAACGATAATCTGCGCTTATCTGCTTTACGCTTCAATCACTGCGCGTTCGGGTGCAAAATAAACGGGCCAGCCAAAAGCCTTGTGGAAACTGGCGGAAAATCGAGGAAAAACCGGATGAGCGACGACCTAGAACAGGAACAGGAGACCGCAACATCAACAGCGTCATCGTCCTCGTCGTCGTGCGGATTCGCCGTCGTTTGCCCGGGGAAAAGCCGCCATGAAACGGCGATCTCGCTCCGCTGCATCAATCTCGCCTCACGCGGGTGGAAAGATCTTATTTCCTTGATTAGTCGACGAAATCGTGTGTGGCTGACTGTGCGAGTTTCATTCGCACCGCTTGTTGGCGGGAAACCCGCCGCGTACTAGTTTTCCCGCGATTGGTTTGTTTTTGTACTTTAAATTGAAGTTATCCTGCAACGAAACATTGGAACACTTGCAGAAATAATTGAAACGAAAAATAACACCGTTGTACAAACTAGCAGATATTATTGGATTGACTATCGGAATTTATATTGACTCGTGCGCTAGTAATGGTGGGTAGGCATGGCCAAATTGGTCACTACATCAGTTCTGTTGTTACGAATCACTTCTGGTAACCTTTGGCTTAATTTCTTCTAATCTCTAGGCCGGACCACTGGGATATCCTTGTAGGTTCGCTGTATCGATGCTGCACCTTTCGTCTTTATTTCGGCAAATCGAATATCTTGTGGCATACGTTGCTCTCTGTGCGCGTCCTGGAGCTGGATGATCGTTAGACCAAGATCCCCTTTTACGCCGGTATCTGAAACTGGTCTTGTTGAACCACCACAGCCCTCTTGTCTGATCATTCGGATATTAAAAATAATTCAGTTTTATTCGGTGTTGCGGTATTACTCGCACTCCCTTATTTTCTTTCCTAAAAAATATCACTCAACTTTCTTGAAAAACTTCTTCTTTTTCAGATTTCTCGATATTTTAATAATCTGGGTTGTTTTTCTTTCACTTTCCTCTTCTATTCAACGAATAGCTCATACTGAAGTTCTACCAATATGGCGTAGGCCTGCTTGGCCTTCACGTAGCCGTCGTGAAATTTGGCGCTGGTCTTACGGACTACGACTTCCTCTTCCATTGAGCAATACCCATAGCCGGGCAGCAGTCGCCTCGCTTCACGTCTTTCACGGTCTTCATGTGGTGCTGGTGTTTGGATGTGAGAAAGACGACAAAAAGAACTTTTATTGGCAGCACCGAGTTCACACGAGCGTGATGCCTGCTCTTGGCCGTCTAAATCGACTGTGTCCTAGCGGTACAAGGTGAGTTCTGATTCTATGACGTGTGATTTGATAAAGGTTGTGCGTAGCGCTTGCTAAAGGATGAAACAGAACAGTCCACTCTCCATTTCGTCGTGTTGTCACTTTGACAGGGTTTAAGTGTCAGTTTGACATTTACTATTTAGTGAGCGGCATGACCATGCGACAGGAAAGAAAACAAACAGCAGAGATATGTTAGTGAACGATTCCTAAAGATTGTGCAGACCTCCTCACAAGATATTACGTTTTAGATTTTACTGGCATCGAAAGTAGAAGAAACAAAGATGTCGGATCTACTAACAGTGTGCTTTGTGTAGTTTTGTTTTGTTTTGTTTTTTTTTTTCATATTAACTGTACTCGTCCGTGCACCTCGCCCAAGTGGCCAACAAAATCCAAAAGTATACCAGACGGTGCACAAAACTTTTCCTTTTCACCCGTAAATCGACCGAGGGCCGACTTTTCTCCCCCCGAGGAGAGGGAAGGCAGGAAAATGCGCACCGTTTGGTTGCCGGTTAGAAACATGGCCACTCCGAGAATGGAATAATATAATTCTGATAACAGCTTAATAATTAGTTTGTTAAAGTAATTTATCTTAATCTTTATGGGCTGGGCCGCGCCTCCCCCCTTTGGTACGTAACCCTCGATGATGAAGATGAAGCGGCTCAGGAAGAAGTCCGGCCCGCTCGGGGGATCTTTTCGGACACTTTCACACACGGACACGCGTTCGCAACCCTTTCGTCTTGCGGACAGATGCGGTGGGCAGTGGAGGGAGAGATGAAACAAATGTCCGACGGTGGCGTGTGTTGGCCGCCCCGGTCCTTGTTCGGGGAACCCCCGTCGGCTTACCGAAGAGTAATTTGTGTTTAAACAAACTACCCGTTCCTTGGCCCATATATTATCATTAGGCCGGGGCCGAGACGGAGCGGTGGAGCGGGGCCGCTTCCGTTTCGTGCCGATACCTCAAGCTTCACCCCGCCAAGAAAAGACGTACAGTTGAGTACAGTTTTGGCCACTTTTCGGGGACCGAAAGCTGAATTGCCACCGCCCGGAAAATCCAGCCAAACGCGTGAAGAAAACGCTGGGGACGGTTGGGGGGTGGGCCGAAAGAGGTAAAGCGTGGTGCAAAAGGGTGAAAGTTGTTTTTAAGTATGTGTTTTATAAGGATTCAAAACCAGAAACGTCCACCGAGTGCCGTTGTTATCAGCAACCGAATGCCCTGGGTGGACGATGAGGGCTGGGGACCCGGGAGTATAACTTAATTAAAGGGAAAATCTGAAGGACCATTTCCTTTTCCGGTGTCCGCACCCACACACACGCACACATTCGATTGAATAGAAATGGTCGACGTCGGCGAGCGGAGAAGTTAACTTTTATGCTGTTTGATAATCCTTCCGCTTGGCGAAACCCTGGCATGGGTTTGGTGTGGAGATTGCAATCCTTTTCTTGGTCGGAGGGTAGGGGGGGGGGGGGGGGGTTCCCCTGCCCCCTGCCAAACCTGACCGCAGTCGTGATGTATGTAATAATTTCGATCACAGGCTCACCATCATCTCCAGGCGCCCGGAAAACTCCCGGAAAAGCTTTTGCCGCAAGCCTCAGCTGCCGTGCGTCGGGGTTGTTTTTCCTTCGGCACGGCACGGGAAATGGGGAAACCTTGTGGCGGAAGATCGGTTAATGTTTGCCTTTGTAGCACCGTTAACACTCGCTGCGAGACGAGGCAGTTACATGATATCTGCCTCGTCCGATAAGCTAGGATGGAGCAAGAGAAAGAGAAAGAAGGAGAGAGAGAGGAACTCAAACTCGCTCCACCAGCGCTGCCCATTAGGAACCCTGCTCACTCACAAAAATTTCCACCTGCCTCTCATTTGCGAGGAAAGACCGATCGCCTTAGATTGGCCGGAAAATGCCACTTGTTTCGTTCATTTACTCGTGCCGCCTTCAACTCCACTGGATCCCTGGGATGGTAATTTTGTTTTTTTTTTTTGCTTGTTTGTTGTCGTTCCCATTTGTGCTCTGTGTTGCCCCGAAAGGGTTTGCCACGTTGGGTGGGGTTACAAAAGGAAATTACAAACAAATGTTACGTGCACGCTAAATCATTCCACCCCGCGTCCTTGTGGGGATGGGAGAAGCGGGACTGATTTATGGTAGATTTTGTTTCTTTCCCTTCTTTTTGCACTGTACGTTGGTTTGTTTATGTGTTTGTTTGTTTGCATGCTTTTGCCGCGATTCCGTTTGGATGGAATTTTTCGCGGGAGGTTTTTCCGGGCGGTTGGAGTTTTGATTTGAAATGCAGCGCTAGTTTCAGCCGTTACTTTTTTTATTTTATTTTCCTCGTTTTTTTGGTTCCATTCGTGATAAGTTTATGCTCACGGTGGTATTAATGGATTTCATTTAAGGATTTCAACCGGCTTGACCTTTCGACAAAGCCGCCATTTTCGCCGGTTCCACCGGTTGAGAACCAAAAACGGGTTCTTCCAAGGACAAGAGTAAGGGATGGAAAATGTCTCCACTGAAGGGAAGACATCCATGGTGAAGAAGATGTCACGTCCGGAAGCCCGTCACCGGAAATTGTCAGAACCGCTCACCCATCCCCCCGGTAGGCTGAGACCGGAACAACCAAACGAACGTTTGCGAATGTAATTAATATTGCACTAGAAAAGCCCGCTCCCACGGCATTTCCCTTTCTGGTCTCTCTCTCTCTCTCTCTCTCTCTCTCTCTCTCTCACTCTCTCTCTCTCTCTCTCTCTCTCTCTCTCTCACACACACACACACTCTCTTTCTCTCTTGCTCTAGGAAAGTTCTGGTGGGTAAATTTTTTGCTCCATGTTTGCTTTACGCCTCCTGAGGAGGATGCATCCGTATATTCGATTTGGCATTCGAGCGACTGGGGAAAAAGGTGACAACCCTCCAGAACGAGTCAAGATGGAAACACCGTACATACACTTACACGGTTTGTAACAACCGCGCGTCCCTTTTACCTGTTCCGATCGGATGGCAGGTTTCCCAAAGGAAGGAGGAGAGAGATCTGTTAGAAACTCTGGACCTTACTGGTCCTTGAAAGGTGTCTAAGCATTTGAGTTCATTTTTACCGAGCACTCCACCAACTCCAGTAAATATTCTTGCTGTAATGGCTATTGATAAGCCATTGGCAATCGAAATTTTAATAACCTGGTGCCGTATGATGCCTTTTTGGAGATTTTAGCGAGTAAAATCAGGCAGCCGAATGCCTCAAGCTGTCGCACAAGGAAAACAACCGCAAGAAACAAAGGCATCATCTTGCCCTGCTGGAGGAAGAAAGGTTCTTCTAGACTCACCGGGGACCGACTACTCCATCACTCAACAACGTGTACCCTGGCGCGTCTCAATCCAATCGGATCCCTCACCACTAAGTTCCGAACAGTTTTAGCACCCGATTAATAATGCATCGTAGTTTGCCCGCAAGTTTGCTGCCAACTGCGTCGACTGGGACGACTTTTGTACGGAACGATTGTAAGATTTCCGCAGTTTCTTTCAAGGCCTTGCAGCGGGTCCCGCTCTACCTTCCGGAGATCCCGGAGATCGGGAAGTCGGCACTGCCCGAGACGGTTGGAACGTCGATTTTAATTGAATATTTATGTTCCCTCACCCTCTCCGGGGGAAGAAAGGTGCTTGGAGGAACGTTGCGACCTTCACGACACTTGCCGGCTGATTTTCGCCTTCGGTTGCGCCTCGGTTGCGTCTTCAGGAAGTTGTCACATCAGCCTAGGTCCTAGGAGCTCGAACTGGCGAGTGAAATGTTGATGGGGTGTAAAACTGCGCCGGTCCATTTATCTAAACATTAGGTTCCAAAACAATCGACGACTGTGTATCAACCAAAGGATACGTAGCTGTTCATAGGGTGGAGGAGATTGAAGTAGACTAAGACTCGAGCAAGATTTCCTCAAGTCTCGTTAGTGTTATTGAAACTGCTTTCTAGCTGGCTTCCTAAGGCTTAGAATACCGAATGGAAATGGTACAGATAGTGGCAATAATTTTGCGCGTATCTGCACAAAAACACACATACACAGGGACCCATAAAATCACACGGTAGTTATTAGGTACTTCATGCGAATGCAATCGGGATTCGGGCAGGATTTCAACTCTAAGTTTTCGTTCGCCAGTCGAGAGTAAGCCAAACCCCTGGAGCCAAAAACTTCACCCGGATAATCAGCACCGGGCTTTGCAATGCTTCTGTTTTGCTTTCTCCTTTTCCCGCTCCTTTGCCACCTCCTCCTCCTCCTCTTCTTCCTACTCCTCCTCCTGCTTAGAACCGTGTGAGAAATTCCGTGAGGAAAAACAGAACGCCACATGGCCAACACAAAGGCTGCCTTTGCTCCCGCCCGCTCCTCGGCACGACCATAAAACACTTTTAGTGTCATTATAAATCTTCCCAAGATTTACTCCCTTCCTTTACACCTGCCGCCGCCTCACAGGACCCGGGAAGGACATGTTCGATCCTTTCGATTCCGGGCTGGGCGCAAAGGGAGGCATTTCCAAATCTTCGCTGGTGGGTTTTGTACGGGCGTGTGGATAAAGATGAAGAAGCAGGAGGCAGAAGATACTCATCTCCCAGCTACTCAGCCTAGGGTGAGGGTTATTACACCGTTTCAAAGGGTTCAAATTAGCGTGCGCGTATATTCGGGAGGCACGTCTTTCAGATTTTGCGGCCCATGGGCAACTAACATTTCACTTGCCTCGTGACTTTTTGAAGGTCTCGGATGTCTGAGAGACGCGTGCCTTGGAGTATTCGCTACGTCATGGACAATCATCCTATTCTCACAGCACTACCACACATCGAGCTAGTCCAAGCAGGAAAACACGATTATAGGAAAAACTCCCGAGACATCGAACTCCCGAGCTTTTCCACTTCCTCCAAGTTGTTATTCGATCGTCTTACAGCCGCAAGATCCTTTGCGGAAATGTTTGAGCAAGCCGTAATTAAACCGTTCGGCATTCTATTGGGTGGCCAGATAATGGTTCCTTTACTTGCGCTTTCCCCTTGCGTGATTGGGCGGTCGCTTGCTTGGGTGTCAAAGTCTGTCCTCCTGGCCCTTCCTTCCTCCCCTACCCATGGCTACCCGAAGAGGAAAAGTTCCACACGTGAACTCAACCGTTTGCCCTTGCCTCACTCCCCGCAGCAGTTGGGAAAAGTTCGGGCTCGAGCTCGCACGCCTCGGGGGACCAATTTATTATTTGACCAACGTCGGCCATGGTTCCAGGGACGGCTGGACGCAGGCAAAAGGGGTTTTCCTCTCCCGCTCGTGCGTCGGGTTTTCCAACCACGCACCGTCGCCTGCGTGCACCTTTCTCGGAATTTATTTAAAATGGTTCTCTAATCGAAATAGTGAAATAATTTAATTCAAACTCCACACGAAGCGGAAGGAAGGGCAGTTTTTACGCGCGCAAGGTTCACACGGTCGGTCGGACATCCCCAGGGGAGCCGGGCCTGTGGGGAGGAAAAAGGGTTTTTCGAGCCGCTTCCAACCAATCAAGATAAATGGCACGATACCGTAACCGACTGGGTGGGGTGCGGGCTGGTTCGAAAGTTTTTTCCGAATCGAACAGGCCCGGCGTCCTGCCTAATGTCAGAACTTCGAGGCCGGGGTGAGCAAAAGCGTGAGCGGAACATCCAGCCAACCGGCACGAACGATGCGTAGGAAGGAGCGAGGCGAATGCGGAGTGATCCTGTGCAGAGTAGGAAAACTTGTCGGGGTCGTCTATCTTATCACTTCACAAAAAGCACGTGTTTTGTTCTTTTTCGGTTCTTTTTATTTGCTCTCGAACAAATCCGAACAGTTTAAAAGATATGTCTTGTTTTGGTTTGTCATATTGTATAAAATTCTTTCCCAATACCCCTGTCGAAACTTCGTTTGTTTGAGTTATTCGTTTATACTAAAAAAATGTTTTAGCTAATAAACTTTTCCTCATAAGGTTTCATGAAAACAAAAAACTGTCCCACCTTTTTTATGCAACGTTGATTTTAGTTCAAAACATTTTCAGGTTTTCCAAAAATTCCTCACAAATCATTTGCCCACAGCAAGCTCAGTACAGCCAGAGAGAGCTTTGCCATGCAAGTTTTACATAAATGGTGGGATTGAATAAACGGTGGTTGTCTTGGCTTACAGAGCTCAACGCTGTCACACTCTCACCGAGCGATGATGAGCAATACAAGGCGTTTGATTTCGAATACGATTGAATCTGTGTATAAAAAAAAAAGATTGGGCCCAAATTTATGCACGGGAGAACTATGAACCGATTTGGCCATGATTGTAAGCGTTTTATGCGTAAGCATCTGAAGAAGGTTCGTATGAAACAAAGACTTAAAACAACTAAAATATTCAACACACTCAAGTAGGCTAGAGCATGGCCATCTTGATGCTCTTCGCCTCAGATGGCAAGGCATGGTAAGAGATTGAACAATAAACTGCAAGATAACATGGCCGAATGGCGCCAGGTTTTGCGGAAGATTGCGGTTTCGAATGACAACTGCAGCAAGCCAAGATCATTAAGGGGATGAAACAACATCCAAGCAGAAGTAATAATGTATGTTATTTCTCATCTCTGCAAAGGACGATTTTTAAAACAAAAGCAGATTTTGATTCATGGGGCTTCCGCAATACTTGTCAATACTTCCCTCGAAGTAAGCGAATTAACATCATGGCAACGTTGACATCAGGCGGGAAATAGGAACGATTATTTAAAAAAAAACAACAACAACGTAGGTGTGAGTAACTAATCAGGGAAAAATACCACGGTAGTTTACCATTTTATGAAAACTAAACAAAATTATCATGCTTATTAAAGCTTGCTTAAATAGCTTCGTCTCTTCGTGAGAAAGATAAAAAAGGTTTTATCGGTGCGGCGCTCTGTCAACAAAGTTCCACGATGCTTGCGTACAACTTGCATGAAACGAGCTTTACTTGGCGCTGTCGTCCCAACGCGGTGTAATGTCTTCGCTTTGAATTCCCTTTGAATTCGCGTTGAAATGATCGTCACGAGCGGTCGACTTATGACGGGTCTTCGCCCGATTGCGCTCCAATGGACGGCTTGAGGTACCACGATTTGGTACCGGTTTGGCAACATCAACCGCGGTAGACCGATATATCTCACGCTGTAGGCAATGTACCTATATGTAACCCCGTGCGAGGAGCCAGCGATAATTGTTGTGCCGCCCGTTGTACAAGGGTGATGTTGTCATGATCGAGACGCGCGACGGCAGCGCCCCCGGCTGGCAGATATGCGAACTGCCTAATAACGCCGCGATAAGTATGCCACGCACGCACAGGAACACGCCTGGCCCGGGAGAGGGTGGCCCCGGAGAAGCAAACAATTACCCGATGCCCCGAGATCAATGGCGAGGCGAAGATGCGCAGTTTCATGATGGCGACGGCAGCGACGCGATGCCTCTTCTGTTTCGTACCTGTCGGTGTCGGACCTCTGCTAAGCTTGGGAGCATTGGTTGTTTATTTATTCCACGTCGGTGGCTTGCTGCGCTCCTTCGAGAAGTTGGTTATGATTGCGCTATCTCGCTCGCTCCACCGCTGATTGAGTTGCGCGATCGCAACCCGGCTGTGGATGAAAGTGCGAGCCTGCGGCGTCACTGGCAGCGGTATGCGATGCTTTACCATGGTGCTGGTATTTCTTGGCCCGATCCGCACGATCCCCCTTGCACGCATACACACCTGCACGCGCATAAGTGTGTGCGCAATCGCCGTAAAGTTCCAGCTGTGTGCACGGATATGAAAAGCGCATCGCACGTTCGTATACGTATGTGCACCAACATAGCAGCATATAGCGCCAGCTGTGCGTACCGCGAGTACATGAGGTGTATGTGTGTGTTTTTCACATTCCACACCACGCTGGAGGGAGCGGGAAGGGCCACCGCACCGCATATATACCATCGCATTCTTATATAGCCCTCACGGAAAAACCGCGGCCACTCACCGGTGACGGCGTCGTCGTTGTGGGCACTCGCGGAACGCGAGCAAACAAACTGCGAGTGTGTCGCAGTCTGGTGTATAGCGTATAGCACGAGGGGCCAGGCCTCAGAATACCAGCGCGGACGCCGGATCGTCAGTTAGTTCGGGCGTGCTGCTCGGAAAGAATGTGTCATTTGTCAGTGCTTGTGCGTTCGTTCGTTCGCTCGCCGCTGCGCGCAGTGGTCGTGTCGCCGTCGTCGTCGGAACACTCCAATTAAGGCCGCCCTGCTGTAGCCGCGTGTGTGCGCACAGCTTTCCCACCATCTCCCGCCCCCCCTGAGAACCTCTTCCCCCCACGCACACATACACAACCAGGGGTGGGTGCGGGGGGCTCCAGCAGATTCGCCCGAGCCCGCGTTCCACCGTTTTGGGGGAACAACAAACCAGTTCTTGTTGTTGTCTTGCTTTGAACCTGCCAGCCACACGAGAAGTCGAAGGTATACATCACCGTGCAGCAGTGCATGCACACACCACCAACAGCCCTGGCACGGAACAGTGCGGCGCGTATCGCTGAGTTATTTAGAGATAGACAGAACGATGAACGCCTTACAGAGAGCGGGCGAGAGAGCGAGAAATAGCGCACCGCTAATGGCGGGCGGGCAATGATGATTATTCCGCCGTTCCTTGTTTCTCCTTTCTTTTTCGATGAGACGCCTTTGTTGTCTTTTTTTCTATGTTTGCCTTTAACTGAGTTTTCAATCTCCCACTCCCGCATGCCAGCGCACACGTCGGCCCAGGGTGGTCATTCTTAATGTTTTCCCCACCATCCTCCCCAGCCAGCGACTAGTCGGAGAAACCTCTGTGAGCTGTTTTCCGCGCAATTCGGGGAGACATAAACTCTACTGTTCCGTGCGTGAGGTAAATTATTTGTGTTCTGTTTGTCCATTAACGCCGTGTATTGCTTTGCAACCATCCGCATCACTTCCGTGCCGTTGCCTGGCTAGAATGCTCGATGGCATTTCGATAACGGTTTACGGTTCGAGATCCCCGACCCGATGCCGTATTAGGACAAATGTGTATGTGTGTGTGTAGATCTGTTAGAAAGTGACAGTACGCTCGTCTGCATGCAGTGCCGCATAGACGGATGCCGTGACAATTGGTATCGCCATCACAGCAGTCGGTGAAGTCAGTCTATCTACTCGCCACAAAGATCAACATTCAACGCAACAGCGCAAGCACACAACAGCACATTCAAACGATCTGCGTGGACTAACAATCCAACAAATGTCACAAGTGTCTTCCACAGGAAGAGGAAGAGGTTTTTCGTTGACTATTTGATCGCCGACGATCTCTGAGAAATTCGTCAACTGGAGTAAGTGGTGCAGTGAGTTAAGGCAGCATACATACACACACACACACACACTTCTAATGAGGTTCGAATCCTGACCTGAAGGGCACCAGCAAAGGAATCAACTCTTATGATTTTTCTAGACATTCTAAACTCCGATTGACATTTCAACTACGCCCTACTACGAGAGATTTCCAAACCTATAACACGTAGCAACCTTTGACTGGCCAGACCTACAAGCTTTGTCTGCAAGTTGAATATCGTTAATCAAATGCTTTCAGGTTTTCTAGGTCAGTCCGGAATACGTTAGTCCTTTGAATAAAATTTAGGTATGGAAGTTGAAGTAAATTTACTTAAGTAACTTGCTTGACTTGCTGCTGAACCCTGAAGTAAGAAACGTTCGTTTTTTTCTTCTTCGCAAAGCCATTGTATGCAACAAATACAAATACCAGGATCTCACTGTAGTCTATTCTATCCAAAACATTCCAACAAGCTGCAGATTGTTGTTGTGTTGTAACGCTGGTCAGCCCGCCTCGCTGATTCCTGTCAGTAAGGGTTTCCTTTCGAGCTCGTATCGATCGAGGATGCAAATGCTACGTCTGTCGGAGCGTCTCAAGCCGCAGGACTGCGGACCTTTTTGTTGCCTTCCTTTTTCGCTGCGATTGTCGAAAAGACCCTGCCTGCGATGTAGCTGCACGCGTGTGCCGTAGCCTTGCCCTTGAGGGTTGCTTCGGTTCCTGCCTTACCTTTGCCTTTACGACCACGTTTCGCTGTCAGGCTGCCGCGGGTAGAATCAGGGTACGTCCTGGCCCGAAAGGTGCACCTGTCGCAGAGTAAAACCGCTATAGAGCGATGTTTGTGTGTACGTAACAAAACAGGCAGATGGAAAAGGATAGCAACCTAGAGCGGGAAAGTCGAAATTAGTAGTAACGCTCGAAGCAGCGAAAGGCTAAATGTGAGGCCGGAAAATATATAAATACATACAGTTGGGCAAATTCGGTTAAACGCAGCCAATGTTTTGGATGATACTCCAAGCTGATGGATTGTGTGAATTTCATTTAACTGCTATGTTATCGCTTCTTGGAAAAACATATGTATTGCTGCATTGGGTTTGATTTCAAAAATATTTTTTGTCAACGCATGGGGAGAGTACAAAGGCTTAAAGTAGTTAGGAACAGTTTGCTTGTTCGAAGCTACAGTTAGAGAATTTTAGGCTGTCTCTTCCTTGGAAAACCTAACCGATTTAATTTCGAACAGGGTCAATCAATTCGAATGCTTGGGAAGCCATCTAAATGTTGCCCTCTGCTAATGGTTGAAATCCTCACCAAACGTTTGACTCACAGCGATTCGTCCATAAAAACTTCGCTGGCTTGTTAATAGGCTAAAGTAGAAAATAAAACTGAAATAATATTACACTGAACAGAGAATCAGTGCATGCTGGGATCCACCCAGTGTTTGATTTGCACATTGATGTTTTGGAACATTAAACAATTTAACCTGCGCATAAACGAATTTGCCTCGCTGTACATATGGCGGCAACAAGTGCATAGGCTATGCGGGGCGCACGAACCTCGGGTAAAGTAAAACCTAGCAGAAAAAAAAAAACAAAACAGAAAGACATGGAAGAGGACATACGAGCGGGGGAAAAGAGTGTTTACGCGAAGGCCAAAGAAAAGCGGTTTTCCACACGGGACGCTCGCAACAGCTTAGTCCAGCAAGACTTTTGTGTATGTGTGTGTGTATGCCTCTCGCTCTCTTCCTCTTGCTTTTTTTTCTCTTACAGCTACCACGAAGTTGCGAAGGGAAAATCAACACAACGTCAGCGAGCCGTTTGTCGCGAGCGAAGAAGAAGCAGCAGGAGGGTGGGCTAGCTGCGAGGTGACTGGTCTGCAGGAGTGGGTTCATGGGTGGACGAGCGAGACGGAGGATAATATGCACGGCCTCTCTCTGTAAGCATGGCCCGCGTTTGTATGCGTTGTGCCGCGGGTCCACTCGCGGTTATCGCTGCGTTCCATCGTTGCTTCACCTTTGTGCGGTGTGCAAGCACCACCACTCCTCCATCCCTTTTGTCACCCAAGCATCCCACCCACCTCCGGCCATGGTGTGTGTCAGCTGTGTATGGCCCTTTGCGCAGCCACTACATAGTAACCTGGATCAATATGTCCAAGGTGTTGTTGGTCACAGTCGCACACATACACTCGCATTCTCTGACCCGTGTACGTACGCGAGCCTCAGCTGCCTCACCAACCGCGGACCCCAGCAATGGAAGACCTGCGTAGAGAGGTTGCTGCTGTGGTCCTCTATACTACGTGTTCATGGAAGGAAGGGTTGGCTAAACTATCTGATCGCTCCTGCAGCGCAAGACATCGCTCAGGTTACTTAACGAGCGCCACGCATATAATATGTCGCTGTCGACAGCAACAATCACGACAGCCGCACAGTCGGCTATGCAAGCCCCTTTTTGGCAGAACACGAGGCAAACACTTCCCAAACCCTGCTGCCTTGTGGTGACATTCGTGGAATCATGTCGTTCCCGCGAACGAAATCGTGAGGAAGATCCTTTTTCACACAGCTACAACAGCAAAGATGGCCCACTTTACGAGCGAGTCCACATCCACTTATGCTTGAACACACGCTGCTCGAGGTGTTGGGTTCGAGGTTTTCCACTTGCAGCAGGGGTTTTTTTTTTTACTCCAAGGAGACTCCGTTATCCGTTATTCTAGCAGATTTGGAGACGACCCGTTAAGAGACATGGCTGGAAGCTGGGCCTATGCGTTCCTGTTTCCTGGAGTGTTCATTTTTTTTTTTTTTTGAAAAATTATTTTTTAGTAGAAAATCTACTATTCGTCGAAACATCGATTTGGCCAGTATTTCTGAGCGATCCTGGATAAGCGTGAGAAGTTCTGCATTCTTTTTAACCCGCGTTCGCCCCAGGTTGCTCGCGAACTTGTTCGGTGCTTGTTGAAAACCGAGACGATCAAAATTGGCCGAGGAATGCGAAGCTTGTGTCAACGAGGTGGAACAAATGCCCGGCAGAAAAAAAACACACATAAATACAAGGACCAATACGGACAAACAAAAATGTTCGATCATTTCTTCATTGGACGCAATTATTCTGCCATCTATAGTCCACTGATATTGCCAATCAAATGCCCCCTATCTAACTCGTCCCACAAGACCTGTCCACAGTTTTGTCCTCCATACAGCCCTCCCATACCTTCACCTTTCCTCTCCAATCTGTCCGCTTTAACAGCGGACTTTGGGGTGGCGACTCTTCTTCGCTGGGGTCTCAGGTTAATAATATAAATCGAATCGGGCTGGAATGTGACTTGTCCACATTTTCACTAACGTGCGGATACGGTTGACATATATACAAATCAGCACACAGCCGCACACACACACACACACACAGCCCAGCATGCTGCTGCTGACAGATGTGTTAATACTTGAGTTCGATTTTGCGTGTGGTGGACATGTTGGTGTGGTCGGCTCTTCTTTCTTGCCGCTAATGTCGACCGCGGAAAGGTGTGCCTCGATGGGGCTGGTACGGAGGGAATGTGTGGCGGCCAGCGCCACCAGCGTGTATCTATCTGCGCTGCTCGGTGGTTCATTAATATTCGAAGAGGAAAGCATGGCAACAGCGCGCCAAACATACGTAGTCCACGCGTTCGCGGCGCGTATACCGCAGCATCGCGCCTTCGCGATCGGTCGCTCACTGTATGGCGAGCGAAGAAGTAAAGCGGCACGAAATGGAGCAGATGGGTCCATCCTGTAACCCTCTTCCTGAGTGTGTTGATTGTTGGTCGGCACACGATCGGGATTGAGGTATTTGCTGCTGTAATCCACAATCCTCTAGGGCGGTCCTGGCAACAGGAGCGGATTCGGAAGCATCAAGCATTCGGATGCAACAGCGTACAGCGTCATAGGATCCTTAAACATTTTCGTCATTACCTGTGTTCTGCAGATGTTAATTCCTAGATTGTGGAACTCTGATTACCTTACAATCACTAAGTACCACTGGGTTTGGAAAAAAAATCTAATCTTTGATAATTCTGGATAACGCGCAATGATGATCATTTGCATTGGTCCAATTGATCATTTGGAGTCGTTCCTCTTGTGGACGTTTTTTGGAACTACAATTCTGCGTGGCACGTACAGCAGGTGCAGTGATCCTCCAAAGCCGTTAAAAAAAAGAGGTCCAGGATCCCTACAGCTCGCTCTTCTCTTATAGCGCTGGCAATTTGGAAGCGTTTACCCATTGACAAGGTCCACAAGGGAAACATGTTGTTGTGTGGGATAGAGCGTGGAATGTGAAAGCGATACTTTGAAGGCGCTCGCATAAATGATACAGGTTTTTTTCAATGGATAGGATAAGCGTAAACGCGTTTAGCCAATGTGCAAAAATAGGCTATCAAAGTTGAAACCTGAACAAGCCATGTGTGAACCCATCAAGCCAAATGTCGTATTCATCAGCATAAACACACAATCGAACACCAGATATTTAAACCTCATTAACATACAGGTTTTTTCAATGGATAGGATAAGCGTAAACGCGTTTAGCCATTGTGCAAAAATGGGCTATCAAAGTTGAAACCTGAATAAGCCATGCATAAACATCATCAGTATATACACACAATCGAACACCAGACATTTAAACCTCATTAACATACAGGTTTTTCCAATGGATAGGATAAGCGTAAGCGTTTCAATTTTGATTAATGAAGTTTCAAATTTGATTAATGAGGTTTCAAATTTGATAAATGAGGTTTCAAATTTGATTAATGAGGTTTCAAATTTGATTAATGAAGTTTCAAATTTGATTAATGAGGTTTCAATTTAGATTAATGAAGTTTCAATTTTGATTAATGAAGTTTCAAATTTGATTAATGAGGTTTCAATTTTGATTAATGAAGTTTCAAATTTGATAAATGAGGTTTCAAATTTGATTAATGAGGGTTCAAATTTGATTAATGAAGTTTCAAATTTGATAAATGAGGTTTAAATTTTGATTAATGAAGTTTCAAATTTGATTAACGAGGTTTCCAATTTGATTAATGAAGTTTCAAATTTGATTAATGAGGTTTCAAATTTGATTAATGAAGTTTCAAATTTGATTAATGAGATTTCAATTTTGATTAATGAAGTTTCAAATTTGATTAATGAGGGTTCAAATTTGATTAATCAGGTTTCAAATTTGATTAATGAAGTTTCAAATTTGATTAATGAAGTTTCAAATTTGATTAATGAGGTTTCAAATTTGATAAATGAAGTTTCAAATTTGATAAATGAGGTTTCAAATTTGATTAATGAGGTTTCAATTTTGATTAATGAGGTTTCAAATTTAATTAATGAGGTTTCAAATTTGTTTAATGAGGTTTCAATTTTGATTAATGAGGTTTCAATTTTGATTAATGAAGTTTCAAATTTGATAAATGAGGTTTCAACTTTGATTAATGAGGTTTCAACTTTGATAAATGAGGTTTCATAATATGGCTTGTTCAGGTTTCAACTTTGATGGCCCATTTTTGCACATTGGCAAAACGCGTTTACGCTTATCCTATCCATTGAAAAAACCTGTAAGGCTCTCGAGTAGAGACAATCGTCAGAAACCACCTAACTCTTAGAAATAACAGACAGATCGGTCGATGGACTTTGCGCATTTCTTTCCAACGGATATGGACAAAGATTAGTTTGTCTCTATAGTTTTAAGATCTCAGAGCTAAGATCCTAAGACGGTGCCAGTGTTGTAATCGATTTGCTACCTTGCAGTCCGGTTCAGTTTGATGGGGCAATGTTTGCGGAAACATCACGCATCAGTAGAAGTGGCAACATGGGTGAAGCAATGCGTGAGTCCAGCGAGAACTTGTGCTGGCGTTGATAGTAGTATACCCGTGGAAGCAAATTTTAAAAGCATTCAGCTTGTCGTAAGGTGATCGTTGCAAGATGGTTTTTCTCTTTTCTTATTTTTGACTGATTAACGCGAATGCCAATACTGCAGATTGTAGCAGGATCCTGCTCCTTTGGACCGCGCACACCATCGAAGTACTGATTGACGGTGGTGAGAAGCATACCATCGGCAGAACATACGCTCCCATCCGAGCCCCGGATGCCGTAGGTGCCCTTTTCTTCCACAATTGATGACTCCAGTGTGGCCGTTGGCACACCATGCTCACCACCACAGACTAAGCGAACCGTTAGGAGGATGGCTGACGAGATGCTGAAAGCCGATTTGTGCGGGCTTTTCGAGTTGGCTGCGCTTGGTGAGGGACCGCAGAGCAGAACGAAGAAAAAGACGAGAAGGCAAGACCCGTTAGTTCTGCGTCGCGACGCGCTATGGAGCGCCTGGAGAATGCAGCCCTTTATCGCACATGGTTACTGGTGGTGTATATATATATATATATGTGCTGTGTATATATATGTGCTATATATAAATATATATATATATATATATGTATATGCATATAGGATAGAGGATAATTATTGAGTGCTCTCGGTGCAACGCGGTTATTGCATCGCAACGCGATCGCGCTCTCCCAGATGCAGAAATCATCATCCTCTCCCACGTCTCCCTTCCTTCTACTTCTCCTTTGCATCTCAAAAGTGGGATAGAGATAGCACTAACGAGCGCGAGGAAAAGGGAACGATCCCGAGAACGAGACCGAGGGAAACGGTTCCTTGAAATGCACCCGAACCATCCTCGATCCTCCCCCAGTGCGGGCCGGTTTTTGGCACCGGGCAACATGGCCCTCGGCAAACATCCCGATTTTCCGGAAATCCATTTCATCTACGCCTCACCACCGCCCAGCGCAGGAAAATTCTCCAACCGGTGCGGTCCACACCAGCGAGAGAATGGACGTTTTTCTTGCGAGATTGTCTGCACCGTTTTCGTTCCTCCGCGGAACGTGTAAACAGTTTATATTACGTTTACGAACTCTCGGTTCCTAAAATCTGTCTGTGTGTAAAGTAGAACTAAACTGTCGACCACGTCGCTTCAGGGAGTGTCAGGTTTTATGACCGCTTGTTTCATAACGGGATATAAAATACTTCATTGCGGTTCGATACGACTGTAACCTTGATCTCTCACCATCGGAGAAATGGATTTCGGGAGTGAGCTGGATTGGCTACAAGCGGGTCGAAGGTTATGTTAGAGCGGAAAGTGGATGAGTTCAGCTCGTACGCACTTTGAGGTTCTGAAACAGTTTCCAACCAGTGCCATAATAATCCATAAAAATGTGCAAGAGACCTCGAGACAGTTTATTCCCCGCCATGCATTAACACTTGGCCCTTAACCGACTTTAAATAGGACCCAAACAGAACGGTATGGTTGAAAACGAAGAAGACACGAAAGACACAACACACATTCTGGAATTGGATTCAGGTTTCCTGAAGTCGCAGGCCTGTCCTGTGATTAGCCGCACCTGACCGATGTCCTTAATGTCAACATAATCAAAGCTCAGATTTATGCTTCACCCAGCGTCTTCACACATGTGCTTAAATGTCGCACCAAATACACACATCGCGAAGACAGCACGGTTTGCTTTGTATAGATTTTATCGTTCCCCTGTGCGATTGCTTTCGCATTCGCGTTGGCATTTGCGAAAATCGCGCTGTGGGGCAGACGCTGGGACAGAAACATTGGAAAGTGCACCGCTCGGATCGGATGTTTGTTAACCGCTTGCCGCTACATCGTGCTGCTCGGAAAAGAGTGCTTGATAGAGATTCGTATTAAGAGCCGTCTGCAGATTTGCGGGAAGTGAAGTAGCACCCTCCTCTTTCCAGAGCGTTGATATTCGCAGCTAATTGTCCCCATTGTGTCCCCTCGCCCCGGCATCAAAAGGGCGCATTCGTTTGAATCGCCCACTACCGTTTGTTTAAAGGGGGGGGGGCGATCTTCGGGGATTACGGAAGGGGATTAGAGGGGGGAGCGGGGAGTTGCGATGGCAACAGGCAAAGAACAAGCATAGACAAGCACGGCGACCATATAAGATTTGCAACATTGTGCTGGGAAAATTAAAAAAAAAACTCAACCCGACTGCCGAACACCGTTTTATGCAACGTGTGCAATTGCAACTGGAAGTCATGTACCCGCAAGTCATCCGATACCCTTGCCCTCCATTGGGGAGGGGCGATGAGCCGGGGGGGAGGGGGGTTGGCTGGTGTCATTCTCACACCCCGGGCGCGGGGGACATCTCAATCTAAGCTGTTGCGGAGAAGCGCACCGCTGTGGAGACCGTTATACTTTTACAAAACGGGACATGTAACATAGGTTTGGAGTTTGTTGAGGAAGGGGTAGTTGCTTGGTAGTCCATCAGGTATCTCAGGACTTACAAGCATCGCCTTCCCTTTCTTTGCTTCCTCCTTACAAAGGCGAGTGACACTTTCCTTGTCCCAGAAAGGGCGAACAAGTGCGCCTATCGGGCCTCGGATTCGCCTCTTCTCACTCCTGCCCGCTCTACCTCTCAATGCCTCCTGCCCATCGATTCTTATGTATTTTCTATCTATCTGTCTCGTGCTCTTTCTAACATTTTGCTCCGACTCCCGTGTGTTGTCGTTCCAGCAGCCCAGATTCCAGCGCGTCGCCCAGCCTACGCCACGGTCCGGTGAAGCCCGCAGGGAACCCTTTGCAGCGCCCTCTGTGCGTCGTTTCGGCTGCATCCAGGAACACTCGAACACGGAAAAGGGGAAGAAGAAAAGTATAAATATTGATACAAAACATAGGTGAAACTGCACGGGGCTGCTGCAAGTGACGGGAGGGAGAAGCAGATAATGCAAAGGAGGAGAAGGAGCGAGTGCTGCTAAGGCGCGAGAAGGGATCTCATCTCGCGCGATCGCGAACCGCGCGGCGTTACAAAACTCGCATCTGTTCGCCGTCACTACCACGGGCACCACCACCACCACCCCTAGGCTGGTGAGGGTGAGCGCACGCGCGCGCGCACACGGTTCCATACAAACACACACACAGAGGCGTGCAGCGCGACCAGTTCACCCATACACCCATACGGACGCGCCGAGGCTGCGCGGTTGCTGGGCGCATCATCTCCGGGGCCTGACGCACGGCACACCAGCATCTAGTAGAGTCGCGTCCACCCTGGCCTCTAGAGTTAGTCGTCGCGTCTAGGCGAACCGTGCGAACCCTCGACCCGACGCCTCGTTCGTTCTTTTCGACCGTCCGTTCGTCCGTGCGATCCTCGCGTGAGATGAGATCGGCGATCGAGTGAGCAAACAACGCGGTTGTGACGCGTGAGCGAGAAGTGAAGCGTAAAAGCAAAAAAGGTAACGCGAAAAAGGGCAGTGCAATGAAATCCGCTACTCTGTTGTGTACACAGTAGTATACAGTGAACGTGTGTGCGAGCAGGTGGTGTGCTAGGGTTGGCTATCGCCATTCGTCTGCTATCGGATTCCAACATACACCCCCCCCCCTCCCCAAAACCCCCCCCACCCAAGGTCCAGGCTTTCGCAAAAATCAAGCACAAATATTCCAAAATCGAAGCACGCGCGCGCTTATAAAAATCCGTCACAAGCGCAGCATTTTCGAGCTGCAGAGAGAGAGAGAGACACACACGTATACACATCTATACATGCATACATACACACAAATACACAGGACCGGACAGGCGAACCAAGTACAGCCCCGCACGTCGTGATCAACTTTCTGACGGGGTAGAAAAATTCAAATTAGCAAAAAAAATTTAAAACAGCTGAAGCAACACAACCCCTCGATCAACCTGCAGCAGCAGCGGCCGAAAATCCGAAGAATTTGTGGTGACGTACATCACGGAGGGAGGAGAAGAAACGCACGCGCGTGAGTGTGAGTGTGCGCGAGACGCGGCAACAAACTGACAACAAATCAAAAAGGCATTCCGTGCGCGAGCCATTGGCATCCCACGCGCCATTCGCGCAGCCTCGCGCACGATCGCCAGTGAGAAAGGTTTTGCAGTGGCAGTGAGAAGGCTCGCTGCACGGCAGTGAGCCGTGAGTGTGAGCCAAAGAAAAGTGAAATCGCGCTCACACCGCGGCCGAGCGGGCGCGAGCGCAGCCCGTGGGGGTTTGGTGCAGCAGCGATCGAGGCGGTGGCAGGCCACGATCACCCCCCTTCCCCCAAACACCAATACCACCAACACCACCACCACCACCAGCAGCAGCAGCAGCATTTGTCCCGTGTAAGCACACTCTATCATGGCACAAACGTCATCGCCGCTGTCGCCGACGTCGCCGTTGTTGCCCGCACTCGCTCTCGCCCGAACAGCGACTTCCCTCTCCGGTCCGGCGGAACAGGTTGGATTTCACAACCAGCAGCAGCAGCAGCAGCTCGAGCTTGTGTGTGTGCGCGCGTGTCCCGCGCAGTTCGGTGCGTGCGCGCGTGTGTGAGCTCGGTCGAGTCGCGCGGTTTCGCGGCGCAAAGTGTGTTGCTCGCTCGCTCGCCCAGCGCTCTGCGCCGGCATTCTGGCCCCGGGACGCGACAGATGCACCGACGCGGTTGCCCGACGACGATGCTGCTGGCAATCTGAGTGAGGACTCGGCCGGAAGTGCATTCGCGAACTCACTTCCAACGCTGGCGTGCCTACTGGCGTGTGTGCCTGCGTGCGCGAATTCGTTTGTTCGTTTTTAATTGTTGCTGCTGTGCTTCGGCGAGTGTTCGACCGCGCTCAAAGTCGGCGACGACTTCCAGCGCTCCGCGAAACGGACCGTACCGTTCCTTTGGTGCAACTTCAAACGTCAGAAATAAAAACAATACAAGTGAGGAGCAGTCACCTATCAATTGTGCAAACAAGGGAGACGGGGGAAAAATCTCGTTAAATAATACGAAAGTGTACTGGTGCGAAACAAGTGCGCGAACAGGAGCCCACCGGTGGATCGCTAAAGTACGCCGGCAAGAAAAGGTTGACGCAGGAATCGGAATCAAAACGTACCCCACAGCATCAACAGTCAACCGGCCCGTCCTCGATCAGCCTCGGCTGAGCACAGCCACAGCCACCTCCAACCCACACCTCAAAACACACAAAAGAAAACCAGAACCTCACCTCCCACCCAGCAGGACGTGTGCGCGCACCCACGTGTGCACGTACGAACGAAAGTGCGAACTATGCCAAAAAGCTCCAACAATGCAGATCTACCGCTTGGCTGGGAAATTAACACCGATTACGATGGCAAGGTTTACTTCATCGACCATATCAACAAGAAGACGACCTGGATCGATCCGCGCGACAAGTAAGTACCGAAACACCTTACAGAGTGCGTAGACCGTTCGGCCTCTCAAGAGATACTTGAGGTACTTGGCCGTGGGAAAACTGTCAATTCACTGGGGGTCAAGAACGGGCTGGAGGGTTTGGCCCACAAGGGTGCGGAGCGTTTCGAGCGTTGCCGTGGATCCTGATTGGAGGTTTGGAAGTAGAAGCAGTGTCAAAACTGATACTTAAAAAAAAGATCCTCCGAGGACTTCCCGATACTCAAGGTTTACTAGTACAAGTTTAAGATCTGCTGCGTGGGACATTTGGCAGTCTCGTTAAACCTGCACTAGGTGGACCTACTCTGAAAGCGAACGTGTCATCAAAAAGTATTAGATTGATTGATTGTTGTTTTTTTTTGCCAGCTATTTTTGGAGGGTTTGTGCCCGATTTGGGATCTCTGTTTGGAGAAAGTTGGCTGGACCAATCATCTGCGTTGGTCCAATGTGTCCGAGGATTGGAACCTGACAAGGATCTTCGTATTCTAGAGACTCAAAGTCAAAGTTTGCTGAGCGGTTTTGCCAACGATGGCCGACATACTGCCTGCTTTAAAAGACTTACTATTATGCAGTTGTGCTGAGCCGAAAAATGTAAAACAAAATATGGCGGTAATGGCTCCTTGCGCTTAGCGCTGCCTAGCCACGATCCCAGGCCACATCGACAAGCGACTAGAACGTCGGTGATGGACCATGAATCACTGCCAACGAATCGCTTCGCTTGTGTATTTTTAATCCGCGCCGCGTTGCTTTTTTTCTGTCAGCTATGCAACCAAAAATCGAAGAAGAAAAAAACAACCCGGATCGAAGCCATACGCCAAAAAGGCGACTTTTCATTTCCTCAACGGGCGCGACCGGTTTCGCGAGAGGTCAACCGCAAGCGCAAACACGCGCGCCAGTGCGAGCGATAGTGCGGGCCGTTCCAGAATTTGGCCGGCTCATGTTCTCATTCTTTGTTCTTTTCTTTCGACCGTATCGGGCTCTTGTCTTTTTGCTGTTGTTATTCCTCATCTTCACTGCCTGATAGCTTCAGCAGTTTTGTCGATGACATTAGCAACGGCCCCCGCTAGAACGTCCGGCAGGCTGTATACCCCATAGCTCCCTTATAGCCTCAAGCACCAGCGAGTCACCGTCGAGAGCGTTTCAGAGATTGCCCCGGCTAGCTGCCTATCTTTTGCGAGAATTAAAAAGACAAAAAAAAGCGCAGGAAGGAGAAGAAAAACCGTCGCCTGTTCGCCATTCCCAGAGTTTGGTTTGCGTCCGGGTGTTTGCGACGAGCGCCAAGAATTTATGCGTTTATTATCTCGCGTCGCCGCTGCGCCGCAGATCGTCCGTTCGGTGGACGGTTTGTTTTGTCTTCCAGGGCAGCTCCTTGTCGCTAAAGGGGAGTTTCTTCGGCTTCTTTCTTCCGCCATTTTTTTGTTTCTTCGGACCATTCTGGTGATAGCGTGCTGTGCGCGGTGGCAGGGCAGCTATCAAGTTGCAAAAGAAAGGCAATTAAGCAGGAGTCGTATAACAAAAAATAAAATTTAAAAAAACACCCAAAAGCGCTTGCTCATTACAGCGCAAGCATGCAAGTGTGCAGATTTTTTCTTAATTTGTTTGTTTTTTTTTTTCATTTGGCAATATATCATCGTCTTACGCCTAGAAGATTGTCCTCCGGGAGAAAAAAAAGTAAAGGCACCATTAGGCTCAACCAGAAAGTGCTTATTTTACTACTTACATACTACAACTAAGTCAGGTATTGTTGGTGAACTCCACTTAAAACAATGGGAGGGGCGAGTGGGTTCCGAATCGTTCCAATTGGTAACCCTACCGTCGGCTTCCTCCCGGGAGTTTCCCGCAAGCCAAAGATGCTGCAAAAGATCTGAAAAGCTTCTGATCGAATGGTGCCGGGTCGACAAGAAGTTGCAATGATTTTAATCCAACCTTGTATTGTATGCCATTTTTAAGGTTTCACTGTCAGCTCTAGGACAGAGATGACTGAGGATGTAAGCTTTTGGATGTTCAATTTTCGTCCAAAATGTGCTGATCAGATTTAAATCAAAGCAAATCCCATCTCATGCGCATGTAAAGAAAAGTCCTTGTCCAGGATGGTCCGAAAACAGCAGCACGAGTAATCATTGTCTCAGCTCCTCGGAGTCCCGCAGTCAGGCCGGAGGCACCAACGGCAACGCAAAATCAATAGAGACACAGCCTGGAGTAAAACGATAAAGACCGAGGAGTGTGGACTCTTGCCCTTATTTTCTTCTTCCGCCTGACGAGCTGCTGATACTGTTCCGCGATTTCCAGCAGCTGGTGTGTGTGTTTGTGTGTGGTTGAACACCAACTTGACTGTCCGCCCGGCTTGCACCGAAAGCAAGACAGGTCGGCGAATGTCGTATGCCTTGTTGGAAAACGCGTTGTACCTTGATGGGGAGGCAACGGCGGATGGAAGGCTTAGGCTGGCGAGAGGGCCGTGAGGGGATTGACGTTGATTCAGATGGTTCCGTTGCCGTTAGTCCTCCTAGGGACCATAGGCTTGTTTCGGGCGTCAGCAGAAACACATACACCCACACTCGCGTTCTCTTTCTCTCAGGTGATCTTCTGCTAATGCAGACACCGTCGACGCGTATGAGCGAAAGAGATAAGAGCCTTGAGAAAACGTGGGAGATGGTGGTGGAACAAAGGCAGGGGGGGGGGGGGTCTGGGGTCGTTAGGGCGTGTTAGTGGTCTGACAACGCATATCGCGCATCGCGCGCACCGGAGAGCATGTGCGGTGTGGCAGGATAGGAAAAATAGAAGAAAAGAATAGAGCCCTGAGTAAACAATCAACACATTCCATTCTTATCAGCACACCTTCACCTTCTGCGCAACTTTCCATCATTGCTCTGCCGCCCCCAAACCAACCCTTTCCCTTGTATGCGTGAGCAACCACCGCCGTATACATCCCAGGGCTCTCAGCTCCTATCAGTCCATATCGTTATCAGCCTCTAGCTAACAGATATCACGAGCTCTCGAACGCCGCTTGGCCACACACCACTCCACCGCATAGGCTTCTTCCAGGTCCAAGTCGGCCACTTACCCTACTTTCGTTCTCCATCACCGCGCTGCAGAAAGATATTATTCATCGCTCCTTGACCGAAAGCTTCCCTGTGGTTCGCAAACGGAACCACACGGAGCCAAAGGTGGTGCACGGTGGTTCTTAACCTCGTTCGGGACTAGACCACACTCGCGTGTGTGCATCCCTTGACGACTTGGCAATTCCCATCCTCTCCTGACTCTTCCGGAACAGGGGAACAGGTCTCAATAACGATTCTCCAGCAGCGTTTATCCCAGAACGTGCCCCAGAGTGGGAGTGAAGAAAGAGATTTTGGCCTGAGTCAATAGCGTCAACGTCAATTTGGTTTTTGTTCAAATACAAGTATTTTAGTGGTGTAAATTTATTCTCGATACGTAAAAAATTACCCAAAATGAAGTCTGGAAAAGAAAATTTAAGCTACACACCTTCGTCGACGAGTTCCCCGTACGTGGGCAATTCCAAAAAGCACTAATCAATTAAAGTTTTCCGTTTTCTGCCGTAGAAGATATTTTTGAGTGGTTTCGTGATCGCAATAGCATGATTAAATGCAATGATCATGCAGTAAATAAATCGTCTAAAATTACAGTTAAACGGTTCTGTTTGTGCGTAGTTTGGCATTCCGTGTCTCCAAGCATTATGCATTATGAAGGTAGATTTTAAAGCCAGAACACGCGATTTATATTTGTACTTCGGGGCCCTGACGAGGTACAAAGGATGCTTTCTCATGGACGACTAAAATTATGGCAATACGGATTACAGGTAGCTTCCTGGAAAAAAGTGTTGTCCTCCTGGAAAAAAAATGACTAATGATCCGTAAGGAATAAGCAGCTATGGCCTCAAAACCAAGCAATTCATCACGAATTAAGCAATGGACTTGGTAGAGGTCCGGGATAGCCAAGCGTGTACACCGACCAGAACATGACCCACGATGGCGTGGGTTCGAATCCAGACCGGACTTCCCCCGGTACGAAGATTGACTATTCACGTACTATAAAAGGGAAAAAGTCTTGTAAGCCCTTAAAAAATGGGTAGGCATGACCATATTGGTCGTTACGCCAAGAAAGAAGAAATCAATGGACTTGAAGCTACATATGCAGAAGTACCTGGAGGAAGGTATAACTCTTTTTATTTAGTTTCTCAAAGGTCCTGAGATGTTCGAAAACATTTGAAGAGCAACCACTACAGCCGGAAGGTGTGTCAACTTGCTGGATGCTACATTTCGAAGACCAAGCGAAAGGTATTAGACCATCGTCAAGATGAAGATAAATCAAATAGGAAAAACTAATTAGGACGATGCACAGATGACCCAATAGTAGAACAAAATGATCGCTGAGGTTGACCAGTCCAGGATGTGAGAGTTAATGGAGGGGTGTTTGAAAGAAAGTCCAAAGTTTCAAAGAAAAGCAAGTTCACTCGCTAGTCTTCAAAGTGGTTTAATAATACGATTTCAAGTTTTGAAAACAATAAAATGCCGTTCTTTTTGACCAAATTTCATGTCTCTTGCGTCGAGCCGATCCTGAGTAACACATCGGTTTGATGCGTCCGGATTCGAAGCGAATTTCTAGAAGCTGTTGCCAAACGCCAAACTGCTCGTGTGCTGGGCCGGAGCTGCATCATTTTTGGGGGCACACAGTTTTCCACATGCTCCCGCTGTTTCCGTTCGCCGATCGTTCTGAACTACTCATCTTTATCACCAAATGAGCGAAACCAAGTGCCGGAATGCGGCGAGGCAGGTCCAAGCTAATCAGCTAGCGGCAGCGGGACAGAGGAGTAGAGAGAAGGGAAAGGAGCAAGCAACGAGGGGTTGAAGACCAACAACAACAACAAAACACGCACACACACGCTAGGGTAAAAATGGTCAGATAAGGGCAAGAAATTCAAAAGAAAAAATAATGAAATCGCAGATGGTGATAACAGCAGCCGCAAAAAAAAGGGAAGACGAAGAAAAAGCAAATGCAAATGCAACAAACCGGCGGAGGAAATAGGAAAATGACAGTTATCAGATTCTGCCTTGTCCGTCGGTTTGGTTGCATTCCTTCCCGTACGCTTCATAGCTGGTTGCATCAGTTTTCAGGTCATTAATATATATGTATAATTATTTTTTGTTGCAAACCCTTCGAACCCAATCCCGTTCGGGTGCGAGAAACTCAACATTGCCATCACTTTCCCTCGAACACCTAACCGACCACCCCACAAGTACTCTTCCCCCCATCACACCCAAACCCGTAGGTGGCGAACATTTCAAAGCTCCGAAGCGTAGGGAGAAGCGAATTAGAAGCGAAGCCATTTTCAGGAATAAAAGGCATTGAAAATGGAGGAAAGGGTAGGGTGTTGGTAAGGAAGGGGAGGGAAGGGCGGTACCAGGCGGGCGGCCGTGATTCAGTTTGGCAGAATGAAGAAGCACCATGCGGTCAGCCTGCGCCGACAAACGCCGTGCCCTGACCTACGGCAAGCGGGCGGGAGAGAAAAAGCATTAAACAAGCGAAGAAGGGAAAGAAAGAGAAGGAGAGAGAGAGAGTGTGGCGGTAAAGAGAGAGGGAGGATGAGGGGGAGGGGGCTGCGTTAGAAAAGCAGGAGGACGAGTCAGGCAAACGTCTTCATATCCGCTTCGGCTGGCCGGAATCCGCGAGTCGCGCACCTGTTTGCAAGCGATTTCCCCTCAGCTCCTCCCACCCATTGCCCCTCTCCTTGCGCTGTGTTTGCGCCACCTGATAATGAATGAATCGTTTGCAACATACCTTACCCTCCACAACAAATCTCCGCGCGTTTTGTTCCTTCCTGCTGAGGTTTCCTCCTGCTGAGGCCAAAGAACAATCCGCAAGCAAGGGAACAATAAAGACGGCGGTGGTGCATTTGCTGGCCGGGAGGGGAGGGGAGGCGAGGACTAGTACAGGGCAACAGGTTTCGGTTAAACAGTTGCATCGTTGTTTCGTTTGGTTCAAAGGAAGTGCAGCAAGACGACCCCAGGGATTTTTTTTATGTTTTGCCTCTCAAGATATATCTTTCTTCGAAGCAGAGACTTACACGTCTGGCTGTGTGTGTGGGTGTGAGTGTGTTTTACGTTTGTGTGTGTGTGTGTGATGGGAGAAGTGTCCCTTCCTTCGTCAACCCGCCGCACAGCTTCTGGCTGGAAGGTTTTCTCTCTGGCTCTTCCACCAGTTTCTTCCCGACCGGAGAGTTCATTGGCAGAACAGGAACTTCTTTTTTATCTTCCTTTTTCTTTTCATTTTTGTTTGTGCCTACCCTCCATGGCTTCCTCCCTTTCCTTCTTTGTCTTGCTCCATTAGCACATGCAGTTTGAAAGATGCTTTTAGAAAAATCGCACACCTTCATTATTGGCCTAGGTTGGGCTGGGCGTACAAATAGTTCATTATCGCCTAGCGCTAAGTGCAGCGGTCCAAGTTGCGCACCCCCGGGAGGGCTTCTGCGGAATGCACTGTTTGCTTGGCCGTTTAGGAGTCAGGGAGAAAACGCGTGCGCTTTCGTCCGAGCGGCCAGAAAACGAAAAGCAAAACCCTGCGGTGTAACGCACAGCTTCTTCCGCAAAGTGAACCCTGCGACTGCACCACCAATTTGCACCTCACACATCAGACCATCGCGAATGCCGAGGAACCGGCGTGTAGATGGGGAAAACGATTTCAAAAAGACAACATAAGCACAAAGAGACCGGGAAGGAAGGTGGTAGAGTTGGATCGGGAAAATCGGGAACGTTGTGCCTTTTCCGGTGGCTTGCGTTCCCGAGATGTTTGCACGCCGTGCTAACCGGTCTGCCTGGTCCTTTGTGCGTGCCTGTTATACCAGTTTGTTCTTTCCATTGAAATCCCCCGCGGTGCGCAATTCTCACCTGTTGGGGGGCGCTTTTACGTTGCTCCCGGTACCCCTTTGCTTTCCATTATGAGGTTTCTCTGGCGAGAAAAGAGTTTGTTGGAATTTCAATTCGGTCCAACCGACCGACGCCATCGATCAGCCGTGGGAATCCACCTAAAGGCTGGGACGAGAGAGTACCTTCGTAGGTCCCAGGACCGCAGAGGTCCTAACAGGGGAGGAAACCCTAAGACTTACGCTATTCAGCCGCCGAATGTATCGCTACGGTTAAGGAGCAGGAAATCAGGACTGCTTTCCGGCTACGGTTGGTTGTAAACAGGCCGGCCCCTGCCGGAAATGGTTTCCGTTGTTTCTATTTCCAGCAGCGTGAAGTTGAGCGGCAGTAAGTTGTCAAAAAGCTACTGCCCGAACAGTTTCCAGAACACGGAATGATTTGGGAGATTGCAATACGTGTATGATGGCACTATAGCATGGGAGATGCCTAAAACCAGCGCTCCATTCTCGATTCAGGCAACCACCGTGGGTCTTCTGTTCTTCGGGAAAGCTCTAACAAGACATCGAGCATTGGGTGTCAGCCGGTGTCATTCGCAAGACATATTTCATAAATATCTCTTGAAAGGGAGCCACATCTCAGAGGCGTATGTGAGTACTGGCACTTTGCAGGCAATTTGGATTCATTCCTTAAGCATGCCTGAGCTATGAGTAGGAGCATCCTACCGTTGAGATCAATGTCATCAGCTAATGCCGGGATCTAGACTATCTAGATTAGATTCAACAGGCGTAGGTAGCGATCGACGGCAGCGGTGAAGAATCTAATTTACCGCTTCAGGTCAAGTAACAACTTCTCTAACATTATTTAGCCTTGTAGACTGTTCATATATTTCCTTAATAAACTGGCCACCCTTAAGCTATCCGTCCTAAGTATTGAGATGTGAAGTAGACCATTCATGCTTCCAAGCCTCTTCTGATGTGGCGCTTGCTGGTGAGTTTGGATTTTGATAGTCAGGCCATTGCCAAGCTTTGGTTTCCGTCGTGGTTTGCAGGTATCCTGCGCTTCCGTTCGCACATGATTTCCATTTTGAAACGATCGAGCATGTTGCTTGGCTGGAACAACAGGCATGGTCCAGATCCGGTGCCCGCAGAAAGGGGGAATACCAGAATTTATTATCCAGCGCTGCCAGCCAGCTTTTTGCGGCTCGCTGTGGCCCCCCTGTTCCCATGCCAGAAGGGAGTAGGAGCGGAATTCGAATGACGGCCAGGGCATAATACATTCTTGCCGTGTTATTGACCCGTTTGTTTGGAATAGTTTTCTTGGCCAGAAGACGCCGCCAACGACGACGACGACGACGACGGCGATTTGTTCCCCCCGTTCTCCCTGCTTGCCCAACTCGTTTCTCCCACCCAAACCGCCTTCCCCCGGGGTGTATAGAGGCGGGTTTTGTTGTTACTGCCGTTGTCTAGTCCACCTTCTCCGTGGAAGGTTCATTGGCCGGCGTCGTTCTTTTCGCCGGCCGTGCACGTCCTAGCGGTTGGGCGTCCGCGGCGTCTGCCGTTCGCCTTGTGCATCGTATTTTATCATTCACCTTTTGGTGTCTCCCTCTTCTACTGCTATTCCTCGCTTGCCCGGCTGTTTGCTCTCTCTCTCTCCTCCCTCGAGGCGGACGTGTGCACGTGTACCTTTTTGCTCCGCTTCACCTTCCTTCCTTCGGCTTGGTCACTATTCTCACGTTCGCCTCCCCGCTCCCTCAGCCACTTGTTGGATATGTTTTATCGCTTATTCCAAACCCCCGCTGCTGTGCGCTCCACACTGATTTGAGCTGACGGTAGGAATTTGTTCCCATCGTATGTTCATTCACCGATCAAGAACCGATCGTTTTGGTCTCTCTCTCTCTCTCTCTCTCTCTCTCTCTCTCTCTCTCTCTCTCTTTCTCTCTCTCTCTATCTCTCTCTCTTTCTCTCTCAGTTTATCTCCCCATCCCTTATCCGACCCAGCTTACCTTTTTGCAATGCATTTAATAAAGGGTGCATGTACTGTCACGCTCCACGGTGGCATCATCTGGTTCCTCCGCCCGTCATTACAGTCCGCAAATCGCGAACGATGAAGTTCCACACTTTTTCCCTTCCGTGCGGCGCACTGTTCCTAGCCGAGGGGAAAACTCGCCAGCGAATGTTTAACCAATGACATAATGGCTCACGGGGTACGACTTGGCAGCAGGCCCGGGAAAAAGACGAACCAAGGTCCGGACCACTGTGTGTGCCGAGAGTTTTCTAAACTCAACCATGGACAGACTATTTTAAGGGCATTTTATAGGGAACACTTTCAGGGACATTTCGTGGCACAAAACTAGAGTAGCCTTTGCTGTTTCACGTTTCAGTCCCGCAGTCCGCATTTGCAATTGTCACGCAAATAGTAAATGTCCATCTCCGCCCTTGCAAAGCGGTCAAAATGCGGAGAAATGCGCTGCTGAAGTGCATGGTTCCCGGTATAGGAAATGTTTGGTGCGTTCTCCTCCCCAGATCGCAAATTGCACTTACAAGCGCGTTGAAATTGAAAGAAAATCTATAAACACGATCTATGACTCAGAAACTATTTTAAAGAAAATCAAAACAACCGCGCAGGTCGCGTACAACACTACTTGACGTTCAAGCTGGCTGCGCCTTGAATCATTCCAGTCTGCGCTTCTGCAAGTGTACTTTTGGCTGCGGTAGTCGATGGGTGCGTTCGGAAATATTTCAACACTTTTCCTCCAAGTGGAGTTCGAGGGTATATAAATGAAACGCAAAATCTCAGAGCAGGACTCTTCTTCTTCTTCGTCGAGGATTTACCCCAGTACGGCTACCGAAACCAGCTTCCTTGGCCTTCACTAGCTACCCCGGGGATGTAGACCTCTAAATGGATTAAGGACCAGCTGCTACGGCTATATGTCCCAGGGCAGCGCTCCGTGGGGCATACATGTAAACAAAACAAGGACGACGCAACAAAAGTCGTTCAAACTTTAACAAACTTCGAACACTTGTTTTAACAAAACAAACCTCGAATCAGTGGGCGCAGTTCTCCATCAGTAAGTTTATTGACGAATTTGCCTTAATTACAAATGAATCCATTGGTGTGATATTTCCAAAAACAAGGCGTTAAAATGTTTGTTAAGTGTTACATCGGTATTCTAGTTTTGTTTTTGTCTACTTTGCTACTTTGTACTTGAATTTCAATATTTGTTTTCACTCACAATACGCAATAAAAAACAGCCTAATGCGTTGGCCGCATAACAACATCCCATTACACCGATTTTGCATCCGGCGTGTTTGTGCTTGCGTAGCAAAATAAATATATCCGTACCCTCTTGATGCATTGGTGATCGGATCACTCGGCAGGTATATAAACTGGAATCTTCCGTATCCTCTGAACTTACGCGTAAGCATGTCTACCGTGACTTCTTCGGACAGGCCCAACATCAGCAAGCAATTGCGCAGAGGTGTTCCTTTTACAATACCGCTATCGCCTCGCTGAAAAGGACGTCCGAAGGCGTATGAACGCCCATTGGGTGCATCTTGGCGTGGAAGCTATGGAATCCGAAAATTCTTACCGTTAGCAAGGTGCTTACTGGTTAAGATATTGAATTGTTAAAATTTTTGATACTTACCATGGCTAAATAATGCTGTCTTCAAGAATGCTCTTCACCGAAGGAAGCTAATGACAAGATGACCAAATCGCCATAGCAAGGGCGGCGGCTTAAGTTATGTTGTACTAAATTTCGCACAACCCGATTCTTTTTGACAGTTTGTACTAACTGTCAACAGCCTGTATTATGAACGTACACAGTAAATCGACGACAGTTTTCGATGCATAGATATTGAAAGTTTCCTGAAAATGTTCAAACTATAATTTAATCATCGCGAACAAATCATCTACTGGTTACTTTGACACCAGAAGCAACAAAACGGGTAAGAAACGGTGCATCCCCTGCATTCGAGTGCCTCTGGCAGTGGGAACGTTTTGACAGATTCGATTAGCAAAGAGCAGTTTTCAAGGCAGTCTGTAGTAAAGAATCTTAGTTTAAATAGAAAAAAAGAATGTCGCAACAATGCCAAATGTGAAGTGGAAAATGTGATGTATGAAACGATTATGTGAGGATGGAAAGATCGAAGCATAAAACAGACGTCCCATGCACAAAGTGGAAGAAGCATTTCTTCGCTATGGGTAACGGGTGGAATACGCATAACATTTTAATGGGGCGATTTTCCTTTTTTTGTTTTGTCCTCCGTCCAAGAAATCATTGCGATGGCTTCGGGTGCAAACTCGGCATTTGTGAACCAGCTGTGTATATGGGTTCCAACGAGTGCCGTGTGCCTTTTGCGGATCAGGATCTATTGGCAGGAAGCGGCGATGGGCTGCTGGTGGTAAGGCCGAGACGCGGTGGAAGGTTCCGGACCTCAATCGTTTTACGATTCAACGATCAATCTGCGCTCGCAGCTCGCAATGGCGCACAACTTTATCGACCCTCCGACGACGACGACAACGACGAATTCTTCGTTTATTTTAATTTCGCTGCATTTGTTAATCGTTTTAAACACCCTCTGCACTCACCGCCGGTCCTGCTCCTGCCTGGCGGCACGCCAGAACGATGTTTAATGTTTCAGCTGGCCGTGTTTCTGTTTTTTGTTTTTAGGTTGCACTCTTCTCGGTTGCCGCATGCCTAGGTTTCTTGCTGTCAATGAAGATGATGCCGATGATGATGACGATGATGATGATGATGATGGCTCCCGACTTGCGCCAGTGTTACGTGGCCCGGAGTACCCAGCCAGCACCTCCCCTATTCGCCAACGTTCGACCTCGGTTCGAAACGGTTCACGGGTCGTAAAAAGGCGTTTTATGATTTGCGCAAGGCATCGTTGCACCGAAGTGCAGCCCGGGGGCCCCGCCACGCCACCGTCCGGGGCCGATGGCAGATGATCGCGGCCGGCACAAACCGCTTAGCGCTTTGCCGCTGCCGTCGCCGTTGCGGTGCGCAAAAGTCTCGCGAAAACGGCCGGCCCGAGGACGGCCGGCTGGATAAAACTAATAATGAATGAATGAGGGAAACGAACATGCCACCCCGACACGAGGAGGAAGGAGCACGGGTACATGCTGACATGAAAACAGCTTTCTGTTATTTGTTCGCTAAAGCGTTAATTAAAGCAAATGCTGCCGTATGCTGCTGTTGCTGCTGCTACTGATGCTTCTGCAGCATCTGCTTTCCTCTCCCCATACTTTGCCACATGTCCTTCCGTTTTTTCCCCCTCCTTCCTTTATTTGCAACCTTCTCCATCCACACGTCCGCGCAGCATCTTCATCTCCACGCGCATCTAACGTTTATTTTACGTTCGGTGTTGCCTTATTTCTCCTCTTCGGCTTTTTTTATGTTGTCGTTGTTTTAATGGTTTTTTTTTTTAAATATTTCCCTTTTTTGCATTCTTTAATTTCAAACTGAAGACCACTGCCCCATTTCCCTTTACTTCCGTTGCAACCGGCAGAAAACTCAACGGTACATTGGGATTGGGATTATGGTAATAAAAATTTAAAAAAAAAAACCAAACGCTATACAAGATACAGAATGCAGCAGGCAGAGTCCTGACCACCGGTCGCTCGAGCTTATATATATGTATGTATATACACATATATATATATATATATATATATGCCATCATCTCAAGACTTGTTTTTCCTTCTTAATCGCTACTGCTTTTAATCTCGCCTCGCCTCGCCGTGAACGTGAACTCGGGTTTTATTTTATTTGTTTTACACGCAAACCCCTCCCCTCCTAGTGGCGCTCCGTAAGGCTCCACCACCATCGCGTTTTCTTTATGTCACATCTTCATTAAAGTTAATTTCCGGTCCCCCCCTCCTTGGTGGATCAAATCCTGAACGCGCCACACAAATCGAATCCAGTTGCGCTTGCGTGTTTCTTGTGCTACATTTTTTTTTGTCACATTGGAACTTGTTTTTTTTTCTTCTGTCTTCATAAATATTATATGTCTTCTCCGCCTTGCCTCGCCCAAACATGTCCCAAGGGTGCGATGTTTTGGGGCCACTCGAAGGTTCACGCAGGACATTTCTGTCCTGGTCCGGTTTCGGGTGTTTCGGGTTCGGACACACTGGAACATCCGGCCACGGACTGGACCAGGGGGATTGGGTGATGGGGGTTTGGGTGGCAGGTTTGATAAGCAGAACATAGCAGAAATTCCGGAACGCGCGCGGCTCGGGGCCGGTTTTGTATAATCATCTCTTCTTCATCTTTCGCATCGCCTTTTCGCGGTCGCGCAGTCGTCGGGCCTGGTTTTTATTTGCGTTTTTCCACGCGCCTGCGTTTCCGTGGCACTGTCAGCACGCCGAAATGCTTGGCTGGTGCTAATTTCTTGTCGCTGGTGTCGTTGGGTTTTTTTTATTTATTTAATGTTTTTCCAAATAGTTTTTGTACTCCCAGCCCTCTTTTAATTAACGATCGGCCGTTTCCGGTGCGCGAGCGCGTTCGAGTACCGGTACGAGTCCAGCACAGCGTTGCAATTACCCCGGGTCTCCTGTCCCTGTCGGGGACAGGGAAATGATGAAACAGGTTTGGTCGCGGTTCAAGGCGATCGAAATAGAACAGCTTTTGCTCGCAACGATCGCCGCGAACTCTTCCTCGGGCGTCAGCAACATCGATGTGCCCTGGTTTTTTTTAAAGATAAGTCCGTAAGATGACGGACATGCGGCTGAAGCACGCGACAAATTTCAAAACCATTTTCGCGAAGTTAGTTTCCTTCAAACGGCATCCGACAAACTTTCATGACAATTCGAACATTCTGAAGCAAACAAAGATTAGTGGTTTTATTAGCGCAACTTTTGTGATTTTGAACTCATGAATTCGAAGCATTCTCGTGCGTTGATGACATTGAACAGCTGTGGCTATGTCAACATATGGATTGATAAATTTTATTTTGACTCTTTCCCATCGAACACACACAACACAGAAATGGTTGCTTGCTGTTTTCAAACATGGCGGTTCATGCACCGATGATGTCCGAAAGAGGTGGTGTCGTAAACTAGAAATCGCAAAAAAAGTTCACAGAACCGTTTTGGAACACCACAAAATTAGGGCGCTCATCGCAAAGCAGTACTTAATAAAATAGCTTAGATAAGGATTTCTTGAGACCAAGCTTTTTATTATTGTATCCAAGTTAATTGTGTCATTTATAGTAGTCACACATGAAGTGAAGATGATGGCAGTGAATCCATTGGTTGGGTGTTTCCTAACATGGCCAAAGAAAATAAAGCGTTAAAATGTTTGTTAAGCGTTATATGGGTATTCTAGTTTTGTTTTTGTCTACTTTGCTACTTTCTACTTGAATTTCAATATTTGGTTCTACTTACAAAACTCAACAAAATACAGCTCCATGCGTCGGCCGCAATACATCATCCCATTACACTGCCGATGGACCCGGCGTACTTGTGTTTCCGTATCAAAATAAATATATGCGTACCCTCTTGACGTATTGGTGTTCCGATCTACCTCCAGGAGTACAAACTGGACGCATCCGTATCTTCTGATCTTACGCGCAAGCATTTCTGCCGTGACTAATTCGGACAAGCCAACCACTATCAAGAAATTGCGCAGATAAAGTGGTACGTTTAAATAATCACGAATGTGTCGACGTAAAGGCATTCCGATGTCGTATGAACACCCATTGCGTGCATCTTGGCGTGGAAGCTATGGAATCCGAACATTCCTACCGTTAGCGAGGCGCTTATTGGTTAAGATATTGAATTGTGAAACTTTTGATACTTACCATGGCTAAATAATGCGGTTTTAAAGAACGCACTTCACCGAACGAAGCTCACGGCAAGAATGAACCAATGTCAAAGTGCTCCAGTAAGATGACCAGATCGGCATGGCAACGGAGGCAGTGAAAACTAGATCTTGATTCGATAGTGTTGTACTAAATGTTTATACCAACTGTCAACCTGTTGCTTCGTACACAATGTTTGCTTCCGATTGTTATAATATGAACAAATGCTTGTCATCAAACGAAATGGTCCCATGCAGAGTGGCGATTTCCGAAACATAGGTTTATTATGGAATAGTTTGGAGGTGGAAGTTTTTCTTTTTTTTTTTTTCTTAAATGGAGTATTGAAGAAGCGTTTACAGGGCTCGAGGAACAATTTGTTGGTAGTAATAATGTTAGCATGGCAAACAATGATATTTTGTTTCAATTAAACCAGGGGATTATTTACACATGTATGTTTATAAATTTTGCAAATGTATCCCTCGTTAGAATAACTTTCCTCTTGTTATCAGATTTAGATGGAACAAAACCATTTTTTTTTATTTACATTCCCCAAGTGCTAGTAAACTTTGCCCGGTTCTGGTCGGGGAATGTGAGGGTTTTTTTAAATCAAATTTTTACACGTCTTCCCTTTCGACGTAAGTTCCCAGGAACAACTTTACTTTTTGGGATTTGTTTTGCGACCCCACGTCCTTATGTGTATATTCCCTTGTAAGCCATAAGCAGCGTTCTCTGCGTCCGAAGACTCCCGATGCCCACAGTAGTAATTTCATAGCAAAACTAAGTAATTTTTTTTTTAATTTAATACTTTATCGGGTTGCACTTCTAATTGATAACAGAGTGATGGCAGACAGTCAGTGCCACTTTCGATGTTGAGTTCCACCTCTTACCCCTACATAGGTTTGAGAAGGACGTAATTTTCCATTGATTTATATATTTTAATTATGAAATAATGAAAATAATATCTTTGATTAGCTTGTGCATGAATGAGGAATGATCAACTCCATGGATTAGCTCTAAACCGCCATCGGTAGAAATTAATTGCAAACGACTTCCAGCATATCCAAAGCTATCTTACGACCCCAACAACTAGACAGCGATTCCATGAAACCCACAGTATCATTTGCAAACGAAGCTCACGCCACAGAACATAAGTATAGAAAAGGGTCAATTAATTCTTCTTTGATAGACAGTCAGCTTTATTTCTACTAATGTAACTACATATACCAGTTTGCTTTCTCCATGTCCTGCTCCTTGGCTCCTGCTTGAGCGTTCCTAAAATCAATTAGGCACCGATTGGTTGCAGTAGCTGCATCTGGATGCAGATAATTGCATCCCCGTTTTCTTCTTTTGCTCTCTCAGTCTCATGTGTTTGTGATGTTTTGCCAGCACGGGTTGCGCAACGAATTTGGCAATTTGTTTTCAATTTTTTCCCTTCAATTGCACATTTGTCGCTGGAGTGCACCGGGAGGTGTTCCGATTCGCCAGGGTTTCTCCACCTGGTAGCGTTTCTGTAGTTGATTCCGTGACCAATCGTGGCGAATTGTTCCCCACTGGGGGAATTGTTTTGCAACAAGTTTAGCCACCCTTCGTGTTCACTAAGTAATCGCCATTCGTAACGGGAGGGAAAGAAAATAAAAAATGCGCCATTTGCCTGGCCTGGGTTCACCGTGAAAATTCCCGATTAAGGGCCGCAACGCTGGACGTTTAGGTGTGCCGTTTGGTTTACGCGCAGCAGTGCAGCGTAACGCATCGATTCGCGAAGGAGTTGTTGTCGATTCGTGCATTTTTTGTGTTTGTTTTCAATCACAGGACATCCAGAGGTCGATCCAGAGGTGTCAAGATTTTAGTTGTGGCACCGAAAGCAAGGAAAGCCTTGATAGGTACTGCTCTTTTTCTGTCTTTTCTATTTCTTGGACGACTGGAAAAAATGAAAATCCATTCCGGGTGTTGAACTTGCAGGCAACTCAACTGCAGCGGATACGTCACATTATTAAACAATATTGGGAATCGGATATGCAAAATCTCTTTCCAGCCTATGGTTACCCCAAACATTCACATTTGATCATGGGTACTATCGTGATTTGATTCGTCACATTTGGTAACAGATATCTCATCCCTTCATCATATGTTTATGGGACGGCCTCTGCCAAAATAGTTCTTAACAAAAACCAGAAGAAATGGATGGCTGAAAAGACATTTGGATCGATAGAAATGATCATTTCCGAAATGACCATTTATTTGGCAAGTCTTGTTATTGAGACCACAATACAAAAACTCCCGAGCGATATGCATGGACCTTAAAAGAAAAGATTATGAAGAATCAACAAGTTTTATCGGGGGTTTCGTTGAGTGATATTTTCTTTCGACTTTTTCTAAGGTCGTATAAGGTATAAGAATCAAATATTGCGTTGAAAAACGAACTGTATGTTTAATGCCACTCACCTAACCTTGCCTAGAATTGCATTTATATTGGCACGGCAGTTGTGTTTGATCTAATTCAACGGCAATGGAAAGTGATGCTGGCTCGCAACGGCCCTGCACACTCCCTTGATGAATGAAAGTAAAACCCATTTCACCCGCTTTGGTACGGAGAAAAGACCAACGCGAGGGATGAGTAACGTCGGCTAGTTGGAATTGGAATCAGCAACTGCTGGGTGTGTTGGGGGCGGCTGTGGCGGTGTCAATTACTATTTGAACTGGTGCGTCATGCCCGGGAATGCTCCGGCCGTACTATACGTTTGGCGTGAGCCCGACTCGAAGCGTCATCGCTATATTTCGACAGCCAGGGCAAGGAACCGTTTGGGCTGCACGGCCGCGCCGGAAGAGATTAAAAAAAAAACCTTGCACTGGATGTCGAGTGCACGCGTCTGGTTTCGCAGGGAGCAGGGAGGACGCGGCTTTATGCTCCGAATCACAACGCCACTTCACATCCTGTTGGCGGGGCACCACTGTATTGCTCTCTGTGTTGCCTTTACGGCTCGCTTCTTCGAGGGCGACTCCAATCCGCGTTCCGTTCGCGCGCAGGAATGTTCTTGTTTGTTTGCTGGCACGAGATGCGGGTCAATAGAACTGCCGAGTTTTGAGCAGGGTTCCAAAAATAGCACGAAATAGGAACTGTTGTGCAGTGGGGGGAAGCGAAACAAAGGTTCGAAGTTTGCTGAATCTTGCTGAGCAATTTGGTGTTGTCGTTGGTCGGGGGAACGTAAACAAGAAATAAATGCTTTGAATTACAAAAGGACCACTCCTTAGCAGATTTTTTTTTTTAACTTACGCTGAGAAATATGATCGAATGATATGATCATGGTTGGTCTAGTATATCTGGTTGTGTTATAGGGGATTTGCTGTCCGCCATGTTAATTATGCCGTTGCGGTACCTGAGTGTCAAATACTGTTTACAAACCAAAAGCCCATTTCTTCGTTTCGTCAAAATTCGGTACCCCAAAACAACACATTAATTACTTTCCATAGTCCTTGATAAATCAATTCGGAGTTTGTTATGATTCAACGCTGGTACTTGGGGTGTGTATACTTTTAAAAACGTTTTTGAGTGTAAAAGTACTCTAAAATTTACTAATTTGCTTCTTGCAAAAAATGCGCAATCGCTACGAACAGACAATCCACATCGTCGATCCAAAAGTTAACAGAGAATACATAGCCGTCAAAATTTTCAAATTTTTTTTTTTTTTTTTGCCCAAAAGTGACTTGTCAAAATGTTCGTGCAAACAAGTTCGTCACGTTTGCGCCTTGCTTAAACCAAAAAGGATTAGTGGCTTCATTTGCGCAACTTTTGTGATTTTGAAAGCATGAATTCGAAGCATTTTCGTGCGTTGATACCACTCATCAACTGTTGTTTTGTCAACATATGGATTGATACATTTTATTTGGACTCTTTCCAATCGAAACACACAGCACACAATTGGTTTGCTGTTTTCAAATATGATGTCCTAAAGGTGGTGTCGTAAACTCGAAATCGGAAAACAAATCACTCAACCATTTTGGAAAACCACAAAATACAAGATCAAGCTTTTTTTTATTGTATCCAAATTAGTGAGTTAATTGTGTTATTTACATTAGTTACACATGAAGTAAGATTTTGGCAGTGAATCCATTGGTTGGGTGTTTCCTAACATGGCCAAAGAAAATAAAGCGTTAAAATGTTGGTTAAGTGTTATTCTAGTTAAGTAGTATTCTAGTTTTGTTTTTGTCTACTTTGCTACTTTCTACTTGAATTTCAATTTTTGGTTCCACTTACGCGTTACGTAGAAAAATACAGCTGAATGCTCCGGCCGCATAACAACATCCCATTACACCGCTGTTGGACACGGTATGCTTGTGCTTCCGATTGAAAATAAATATATCCGTACCCTCTTGATTCACCGGTATTCGAATCCGTCACCAGCAATGCTTCAATGACTCTTCCGTACACGCTGAACCTGCGCCTAAGCATTCTCGGCGTGACTCTTTTGCGCAGGCCAACAACTGCCAAGCATGAGCTTAGACGCGTGCGATGGTGTTCACGAAATTCAGGTGCTTCTTTCACATTACCGCGATTGCCGCGAGGTCGAAAAAGTCGTAAGGCAGCTAAACGGCGTCTGCGTGCAGTTCGGAAGCGCCGAGGCTATGGAATTCGAAAATTCTTGCCGTTAGCAAGGCGCTTATTGGTTAAGATATTGAATTGTGAAACTTTTGATACTTACCATGGCTAAATAATGCTATTTTAAAAAAATGCTCTTCACCGAACGAAGCTCACGGCAAGAATGAACCAATGTCAAAGTGCTCCAGTAAGATGACCAGATCGCCAAACGCAATGGAGGCAGTGAAAACTAGATCTTGATTCGATAGTGTTGTACTAAATATTTGTACCAACTGTCAACCTGTTGCTTCGTACACAATGTTTGCTTCCGATTGTTATAATATGAACAAATGCTTGTCGTCAAATAAAATTGTCCCACGCAAAGTGGCGATTTTCGATTTCTGTAACATAGGTTTATTATGAAGAAGGTTTTCGTTTTGTTTGAGTATTAAACAAGTGTTATAGCAATTTTTCAGGACTTGAAGAATATTTTGTTGATAGAAATAATTTGATTATGGCAAAACTCGATTTTGTTTCAATTAAACCTGAGGATTTGTACGCGCAGGGGGGGGGGGGGGGGGGGGGAGTAAAAGAAAGTCAAAAATTATGCGGTCTAAGCTTGACCATAGGATGCCACCGGCATAGTCCTAACAATTTCGCAAGCACACAGGCACACACCGGAAAATCTTGCAAAGTTTCAGCCCCGTTGCGCGTCGAGTTGCGCGAGATTTCCAGCATCGTCATCGTCTACGCCGCACGCAGCCTGTACAGAGTTGGGTGGATAAAAATAATGTTCCCTCGCATAAACGCACATTTCCATTTGCTGTTCCCTGCTCGCACCACCCACCTCAGGCCAGGCTTGGGTAAATATGTGTGCGCCTAGTCTGCGGCTGGTAAAATATTTGGCATTCCAGGACGTTCCTTCTTCTTTGTCCTCCTTGTTTCCCTTTTTTTCCAATCTCAACTAAAAACTCAAGTTTATTATTTTTGGTCCCAATCTTTTCTTCAACTCCCCCCATTCACCAATTCTGTTGCTTTGGTTGACGCAACAATCACAACAACAACAACAACAACAACTATGTTTGCCTAAATGTGTATATGATAATATTAGTTGAGGAGTAGAAGGTGATTGGTGGAGTCACTAAACCTGTTCGAGCGTTAGAACGTACATTTGGCAGTGGGTTGTGGTGTGGCTACCCACAGGAAGAATGCGTACATGTAGCCCACGAATACCAATGAATGTGGGGTTGTGCTGCAATAGAATAAATTGCAAAAGCTTACCTCGAAGTGCATTGGGATGCTAAAGAATGAACGGCAATAGCAAACATGATCACTTGAGAGTCTAAAGGGCACGGGAAACGAAGAGTAATCGCAAGTATAATCTTGAAATATGTCAATTTACCGTGTATCGTCGATTTTTGGCCAAGCATTATCTGTATGTTATTTTCTCATGTCGAATCATGGAAAAATTGGTGGCTGTAGGCTTTGCTTATGCTACGTTACCCGTTCTGACCGGCTCTTTCCAACCTGTCAAAAAAAAATTACGCTACCACATCCCAGATTACGCTGGTAGAGAGGTGATAATCTTTTTGGCAGGTTGAGTGAAATGTTTCAAGATTTCATTTGCGATTACTCTTCGTTTCCCATACCCTTTAAGCCGCGTTCCCATTCAAGCAACCAAACCTCCGCAACTCAAGTTGCAAGCGTGTGAACGAGGATTGCACGGCTTTAGCTGCGCAGAAACGAAAATAGGATCGTTACTATTTTGCATACAGCCAACATGGCCGCCACTGTCAAATCTGGATGTGTGAGTATGGCAATGAAAGAAAAGTTGTTTGTTGTCAACAAGATTTTTGTGAACAAGACTTGTTTGGAAACGTATTTTGGTAGGCTTATGCACCTTTTTAATTGGTTCATGCACCTTTTCTTTGGTTTGAGTTTTGGCAACTTCATCGATAAGCTTGGATCACCAACAGCGAGATTTTGCTTGGGGGAGGCCTTTTCAGCTGTTAGATCGGAGCAGGTGCCGGCGCTGTTAGTTCGGAGCTTCAGAGATGTTTGTTCGGAGCCGGTTCCGCAGTACAGTAACGATTATGCGCTACATCCTTTCTGGTATGTCTTTCTTTCACCCGCAGGCACACGAAGCCGGAAACGTTCGCCGACTGCATCGGCAACGAACTGCCATTCGGCTGGGAGGAGAGCTACGACTCGCAGATCGGCACCTACTACATCAACCACAACACGCAGACGACCCAGCTCGAGGACCCGCGGCTGCAATGGAAGAGCAAGCAGGACGAGATGCTGCGCGAGTACCTGTGCTCCGCACAGGACACACTGGAGGCTAAGAAGGAGATCCTGAACGTCAAGACGCAGCGGCTGCACCTGGCGCAGGAGGAGTACAACCACCTGAATGCGCTCGCCGCGAGCCGCACGAGCCGTAAGTTGGCGTTGCACCTGCACCCCGCAAAAACAGTTCGATTCGGCACTTAATAAACTTCTTTGCTTGCCTCTGAACCCCTTGCAGTATGCTCCTCCACGAGCTCGTGCAGCACCAAGTTCGACCCGGAGCTGCTGCGGGCCGATCTGGCCATCGCGAAGGAGCGCGTCTTCCGACTGAAGAAGGAACTGTCCCGGATACAGAAGGAGATGCGCAGCACGCAGAAGGGCGTCGACACGCTGGCGAGGTACGTACAGCCAGCCCCTTGCTATTGGGAAAGCGTGTACGTGTACCTCACACCTGTGCTTTTTTTCTTTCTTTCTTTCTCTCCGATCTTACAGTGTGGAGCAGAAGCTGAACTCGCACGTGAACGGGTGCTACAACATCAGCGAAGCGCAGGCCATCATGGAGGAGGTGAAGAAGATCCAGAAGTCGCTGATCACCGGCGAGCGGGAGAAGAAGGAGCTGATGAAGAGCCTGGCGCAAGTGAAGGACGATCTGACGCGACTACAGCTGCGCCAGGAGAGCCCGGACGCGTCGACATTCAACCTGGCGCAGGACCGCATCTGCGCGGCGTCCCAGACCGACCTGTCGTCGGAGAACTTCCCGATGGGGGCGCGCGAGATGGCCAAGATGCGCCAGCGGTACGACGAGTGGCGCAAGCGCGTCAAGGAGATCCAGGAGCAGCTGGCCGCGCTCGAGGAGAAGATCCGGCCGGGCGAGCTCGAGTCGGACCAGGACCGGCTGCTGCTATTCCAGGAGAAGAAGCAGCTGCTGCTGGAGTACCGCAGCATCACGCCCAAGTCGCGCTCGCAGTCGGAGATGCGCCGCATCCAGAACGTGTGCAAGCAGCTCGAGGCGGACCTCAATATGGCGTACGAGGAATCGAACCAGTGCATCGCCAACCGGCTCAAGCTGCACGAGGAGAAGCAGGCGCTGCTGCAGCAGCTGCTCGAGGCGCTCAAGGAGTTCACGCACCTGGAGAACCAGCTCAAGTCGCTGTCGGCCAGCACGCTCTCGATCAGCAGCAGCTCCAGCCTCGGCTCGCTCTCGACCGCCTCGAGCAAGGGCTCGCTGAGCGGGCTCAGCTTCACCGACATCTACGGCGATCCGCTGTCCGCCGAGCCGCAGATCGACATGGTCGACATGAACCGGCGCGTGCAGCGCCTGTTCCATCCCAGCTCGGAGGTATCGCTATCGCCGCGCAGCAGCCTCTCGGCCGAGACACCGCCCGCCTCCCCGCTCAAGCTCGACTGGGCGATGGCGGCGGCGGCGGCAGCAGCGGCCGCCACCGCTGCTACCGCGACGGCGGCCAACAACGGTGGTGCGGGTGGTGGTGGAGGTGCGGCAGCGGCGGCTGCTGCCGTGGCGGCCGCGATCGCCAAGAGTGGCGCGATGGCGCTCACTGCCGCCTCCGCCGGGCCGAGCTACGCGTCCGTCGTCAACGCTGTGCCCAGCTACGCCGTCGCCACCTCCTCCTCCTCGCACTCGTCGGCCGCCGCCGTTGCCGCCGCCGAGTACAACCTCGACCGGCAGCGGCTCGAGGAGCAGCTGCAGGAGCTGAAGATCCGCCAGCTCGGCATCGCCGGGCCGCTCTCGCCGATCTACGAGAAGCCCTCGTACCTGGACATCGCGCCCGCCGTCCTGCTCAGCCGCTCGTCCTCCACCTCCAACACGCGCTCCGTCTCGACGACCGTGAGCGACGAGTCGGTGGCGGGCGACTCGGGCGTGTTCGAGGCGTCCCGGGCGCCGTTGCTCGCGACCAAGGAGTGCGCCCAGGTGCAGATCGGTATCCGCTACTCGGCCGGCGACTCCACGCTGTGTATCGCGATCGAGCGGGGCAGCAATCTGGCCGCGCTCTGCCTACCCGACGGCTGCCAGCTGTACCTGCGCGCCATGCTGCTGCCACCCGGGTCCGCCACGGTCAGTGCGGGCGCCGGCGTGGTGCGCACCAACACGGTGACGGACTTCGCGCGCCCACTCTTCAAGACGCTGCTGCTCGTGCAGCTGCCGCTCGACAAGGTGTACACGAAGTCGCTGCACGTGAAGGTGATGGTGCTGGTGGGGCAGCGCGAGGACTGGGTCGGCAGTGCGCAAATCAGCCTGGCCGAGTTCAACCCGGCCGACGCGACCAGCCGCTGGTACAACATCATCAGCCGCAAGTCGATGAACGAGTCGGAGCTGCTGGACGGCGGGGGGAGCGCGGCGAGCGGCAGCTACGCGAGCCACGGCAGCGGCATCAAGGAGGAGTCGTCCGACGAGTCGACCATCATTTCGTCGCAAACCTCGACGCTGACGCGCAACCAGGGCCAGGAGGAGCTGCAGGCCGTGCTGGAGCTGGTCTACGACGAACTGTCGACCGAAGACTACGAGGAGGAAGAGGATGAGGAGGAGGATGATGAGGTGGAGGAGGAGCAGGAGGACGACGATGAAGAGGAGGAAGACGACGCGGAGGACGATGGGGAGGAAAAAGGCGGCGAGAAGCAGCACCGTGAGAAGTCGCTGCGGACGGACGACGAGTTGCAGGAAGACGGTTGTGCTTCAGCGGGTAAGTAACGGCAGGTAGCGTTTCCATCGGCTCTAGTGACATCGCATTTACACCACTTCCATCCACAGAAGCCACCGAGCTAATGATTCAAGAGTACATGAACAGCGTGAAGGAGCAAAGCGGTGCGGCGCCGGTAGCGCCTGCGGTCGTCGACAGCCTGCCCGAGCCGGTCGAGCGCGTGGACAAGGAGACGAACACCGAGTGCGCCTTCCTGCCCGAGCGCAGCCGACGCCGGTTCCCCGATCCGAACGCCATCAACCATCACCATCATCACCTGCCGCACCACAGCAGCCATCATCACCGGTCGTCCACCATCGAGGAGGGCACGGTCGTCGACGATCGGCTGGTGAAACGATCGCAAACCTTTTCGCCTAGGTAGCGTTACTTCCGTGTTGCCTAGCCGTGGGAGGTGCTTGAAGCGGACACTTACGCCCCTGTTGTTGTTTTTTTTCTTCTCCTTCTTCTTTTCTTTCACGTTCTCCTTTGCCCTACAGTGCCGTAGCGAGCAAGACGCGGTACATCTGCCGACTCAACCGAAGCGACTCGGACTCGGCCATGCACTTCAACAACCAGGTGACGCCGCACCCGTTCAAGCGCGGCTCGGTGGAGCGCCGCTCGCTGCGCTACAACAATCGCGTGTCGAAGATCTATCACAGTACGTTGCGGCGCCTCGATGCCGGTGCCAGTGTGCTCCTTCATACCGTCACCTATATTCGTTTCATTCGTTTCACTCGTAGAAATGCACCCGGCAGTGCCGCGCACCAGCCTCGACCTCGAGCTCGACCTTAAGGCGCAGCAAACGAAGCTCGAGACGCTGACGGACGAGATCGGGCGGCTGCGCGAGCTGAAGCACCGGCTGGAGCAGGCGCGCGACAACAACGACGTGAAGGTGGCGGCCTGGGCGCTCGAGAACGAGGACTTCCTGCGCCTGGTGAAGACGGTGAACGCCGCCACGCCGGAGGAGCGCCACCTGGCCAAGCTGCTCATGAAGACGTCCAAGGAGATCTACAAGCTGCGCAAGACGAAGGTCGGCAAGGGCAAGCTGGACTCGATATCGTTCAAGTGAGTGGCTTCTCAGCGTGATTGCGTTGGAGGTTGGAGTTTCCTAACCGGTATCTGTGCGGTGGTGATCTCGCTTGCAGGGAAAAGATGGCTTTCTTCACGCGCCGTGGGGTTTCCGTACCGGAGCTGCCGTCGGAGATATTCCAGCCTCAGTCGCAGGCACAGGCCCAGTCAGTGCCACAGCAGCACCAGCCGCATCTCGATGGCGACCTGCTCATGCCCGAGCTGGAACCAAAGGCTACCGGCTCGGGCGGATCGTCGTTCCGCTCGATACCGGGCGGCAAGCGAAGCTCCTCCGAACGGAGCGAGGACTACGGTGGCAGCACCACGCCGACCAACAGCAGCGAGCTGCTGCTTGCCTCTGCCTGCACGCAGACGACCGGCACCGGCGCCGACGGGGACGGCACGGAGGACCGCAGCGTCGGCACTGTCACGCCCGCGTCGGACGAACCGGCGTCATCCTTCTCGTACAACGACGTCGACCGCACGTACGGCGTGGAGGTGTGATCGGTCTGCCACAGAATCTGCCAGCGTTACAGTTAGGTTTTAAGCTTCTCAACTGCCTTACGAGGCACGTGCTCGGGTATGCATCATCCCCATTACGCCGCCAGATCGGCACAACAATACGGCACGGGTGGCAGAAGCAGACAGGCAAGACGAGAGGACAAACATGCTTTGGTGAACCTGCGCCCCACCTTCGGATCCTCTTCGGACTTTCGCAACCGCTCACTGTGCTGACACACTCAGCCACACAAACATACATACACAGGGATGAACATAACGAGATCGAGAGCGAAAAAGACTTGTTGGATGGGATTCGATGTGCGCGAACAGCAGACAAACGCAGACATGCGGGACAAAACAACATAGGAAACCTTTGTGTGGGAGAATAAATTTGGAAACCACAAATCCAGGTAAAACTAAACCACACCCTCTCACATCCGCAACACACACACACACACACACACATAAACACACACATGTCCGCGCGTAGATACAACCACAACAAAGTAACAACAAAAAAAGAATGACCAAAGGTCTTGCATGCATTTAATCGTTAAGTGTAGGTGTTTTCGTTTGGTTTATTTTTTTCTCCTTTTTTTTAAGTAATGATTATCTTAATGTTACGTACAGTTAGTTTCGCCCTCGAACTCGATAGGGCACTTTATAAGCAACGACCCCATTTTATGCGTCATCCCGCTCAATTCTCCTTCATCCCTCCAGTTGCACGCAAGACGCACCAAACGGACTCCAATGGCTGGTGCACGCGACAAGGAATCCATCGTCGAGGTCGAACCCCCACAACCCCCTCCCCTCCCCCCACCCCTTTTGCACCACAATTGTCTCTCAGAGACGCCCCATCCTGTTTTTGTAGCGTTTAACTGGGGAAGGATGTGTTTTGCTGCTATTATTTTGTTTGTTAAACGCTAAGGATTAGGAGAGAAACAAAAGCACTTAGCCTTTCACTTGCGTGGCCCCTTTCGTAGGGGTAAAGTTGAATATGGCACACGAAAAAAAAAAAAACAATAGGTTGTAAATGGTTAGTTGACTACGCTTTTCATCCGTTGTCCTGCTGCGCTGTGCTTGCGTGAAAATTCCCAAAGAAACATGGCCACGCCAGGAGCTTACGGAAGCCGCGGGAAACACAACAGATAACCAATCAAACGCGTAAGAAACAACATAGAGCATCAGTTAATAAACAATCAAATAAAAACGCCCAGGATATGGACAATTTAGGAACGATGGAAAGATGGAACAGGAACAGGGGCAATGAAAAAGATAGAGAGGAAGATTGAGCGGAAGCAGCAGTATCTAGGATGTGCGTGCGAGCCTGTGTCGGATTGTGCGGACCTTTACGGATCGTACCGTGCGTGTGAGCGAGTGAGTGAGTGAGGGAGCTGCTGGTTTGCTTTTCTTTTCTTTACGAGTCAAATCCATACGTGCAATAGCGAGAATATCTTCAAGTTTGTTACATCTGATTATTATTATTATATTATTACACGATTATTATAATATTACGTTTTATTAATATTATTGCGTCTAGCGACTAGCAGTAACGTTTCGATTATCGCACGGCTGAGCCTCTCTTCCTCCAACCGAAGCCCACGCACGTTCTTCCCTCCTTTACCCCGGGGTAAAGCGACTCCTTCTAGCCGTGTGTGGCTTCGATGTGGGCCGGGGTGGGAACGTTGGGTGTAGCGGTACAAAACAAACAGCAAAACGAAAGAGAGAAATCAAGGATTAAAATATCAAGCAGATAGAGAAAATACAAACACAAATACACACGCACGCCTGCACGGAAGACAGTATAGTTAAACATAATTGCTAGTAGGCTGTAGGATGAGCTAGGGATTTAATGAACTGAAGTTCGTTCGAAGCGAGCGACGATAGCAGGGGAAATCTATGCCAAGAAAAAGGGATTAAATACGCGGCGAAAGGCTGAGAGAGTTTAGCTTTTATCTTATGCCTCCCTCGGCACGCCATGGCAAGTGTGCCGATGGAGGCAGACGTAGCAATAGGGATGAAGGTAAAATAGAAAGTGGGACAAGCACGAGAAGGGAAGCCAACGTGCGACGCTTCCCTGCAAGGATCCTTTGCTGGCGGGCGGCCGGCGAAAAGACGCAGTTTAAAGAATCTTAAACAAAAACAAAATCGACTCGATCACCTTTGGGCGCACATCGCGCGGGGACGTTTTAACGGATAACTTCCCCCGTGGGTTTGAGGGACAATTTGATTTGACGATGAAGATGCGAGAGAGAGAAATAGAGATAGAGAGAGAAATTACTTAGGTGAAAGTAAAATCGAATGGGCGAATGTTAGATGGTGGTACGTACGCACGCATGTCATTAGTTATCTTGCGCCGATGTAGGTTAGATATAAGGACGTTTAGTAGGAAATTGCTTTGTTTTAATTCTTCTGCCGCTTGAACATCCGCAGTCGGGTTGTTTAGTCGAGACCGTCATTATCATCAATATGTGCCTTAGTAGTAGCAATGCAAGCAGGATGCGGCGGAAATGCATAGAGAAAAACTGGTGAAATTAAGAAAGTAGAAAAATGACGTGAGAAGAGGCCGGGGACAAGCGAGTGTTGTATTGATTTTATTCTGATTTTAACGTTACACTTTAGGGAAATAAAAAACAAACAAATAGTAAAGCAAAACATGAAGCAGCGATTGGGACATGATAGCGACAAAGAGAAAGGATAGCATTAAAGGGCGTTAGCAAAGAGGAACGACGGCGGAGAACAAGGCTCAGTCATAGTTGTGTTGAAATTGTTTTTAGAAGATACGATTGCATTCTTGCAAACTAGCAAACAAACAAACGAAAAACAGCGCGAGCGTAATTACTCATTTAAAGCAGGAACATTTTGTTGCATAGAAGAGAGCAAACCAGAAACTTTAAATTTATATACTAATATACATGTATATAGATACATAAACAAATACATATACAGCATATATAAACATACGCTTTGGATGATGTTTTTCTCTTTTAAAAGCTGGAACTTTTACTTCCTATTTGAAAACTGCTTCTGTTCGGTTTTATTTCTACAGTGACGGAAATTTCCAAAGGCGCACCCCATTTTTCGAAATATTTCACTATCCATAAATTGTAAGCTCAAAATGTGGATGACAGAAGATAACTTCATGGGAATATAAGTGGCTCGGTGATATTAGGTCAAACCACATTTTTGGATTCGTATTTCGCATGGATTGCATTGTTATAATACTGCAAAATGTATTCGTTACTCATAACATTCTCTATAAATGGCATTAAACCACTGCATCATATTACAACGTGGCGTCCATAGTTTATTCGCAGGTAGTTGCAGGTGGCGTGTTTTTTTTCCGGGGGAATGCATTTTACCCCACGACTCTACCTCTTCCAAACAGTCTCCTCAATGTTTACCTCTTTTGTCGTTCGAATATCGTGCCAATAATATGAAAAGCAACCAGATCCGTGCAGAAAACACAAAATATAAACTATTGCATTGCTGCTTCCATGACGTACGATTTCTGACAAACTACAATCTCACCTGTACATATCTTCCCTTTGATAACACTGACTTTTAAATTCCTCACAAAACTTGGCAGGCGTCGCCAAGTGTGAGAAGCAAATAAAGGTGTCATTTTTAATCGTGAAGATTAAGCTAGATTCCCGTTAACAGATATTGGAATTGGCTTTGTTTTTATTTCGGATGCCATTCTCCTAATTTAAAAAAATACTGTTCCCCTTTATACTCAACGATTACTTAGATTGTCATTCTTAAATTCGGGAATTAACTTTTTCTCTCTCCTTCTTCATTGAACGGTGCATTCGCCGTGTTTGTTGCTCTCAAAAAAATCTCTCCTGATTATTATTTTTTGCGTTGCCTTCCTTCCGGCTTCATAACGGTTACAAAAAACAACCGACTCATCAGGCGTGGGAGAGTCAAACGTGACTTTTAAAAGCAATTTTCTTAAGGCTGCTGGTATCGAACTATATTTAGTACCTTCGCTGTTGGTCAGCTGCATCGCAGCAAAATAAAAACGATTCTCACGTTGTAGTTTCCGGATGTTCCCTCGGAGTGCAGTATGAAGCAGGTATCGAAAATAGCAACACCTGATCAAGCAGAAAAAGGGAACCTACACTGCTGCTCTTCCACAGCAGGCATCTGGAGTCTGCGACGAGCTCGAGTCATTTAGAACGAAGAAACGTGGTTGCTGATGAGAAACCCTGCTTGGTCCTACGACTTTTGTGCATTGCAGCGAACCGGCTGCAAAAAAATGCCAAATTTCCACCGGTTTTGAGGCGTCCATTGCGGTGCATTCGTTCGCTCTGGTGTTTTTTTATTCTCTTCTTTTTGCCGTCGCGATTGCATTAGCGTGCTCTTTGTCGCCGCAGCCATGCAGGTGTATTTATAGATTCGGATGGCACGCGGCGTTTATTGCCGTGCCGCCGTTTTGGACGCACCATGTTTCACCTTTCGCCAACGTGAGTCACCCGTTTTTTATTTTTTATTATTCTCCGTAATAATATGGCCGATTCAAAATGTCTCTCCACCCGAGGTGGACGGGAAACGCATTGCAGATAGAGAATCGACACATCTGAATCAGATCTGCGAGATGTCGAATGCGTTGCTGCAGATTAAAACGTTTCCCAAAGTTCGTAACGAAACTCGTGCGTTAGATTACTTGCCCGGACGCTAAGGCGTTTGTGCAATGTGGAAAAGAGTTGTCTCTTGTCTGTCACAATCAAGACACACGATCATTACAAGGAACACCATTTCGTTTGAGGATATCAATAACATATCTTGCGATGGAAATTGGTGCGTTGCATTATTTATCAAAAATCAGGAATCTACTAGGAGTTGTGGCGTCGACCAAAGCGGGATGTAAGATAACTGTCCATAAGACTATTTTATTAAACCCTCAGTCCTTCAACAAACAAGTCAATTACTGGTCTCAGAAGGTAAGCGGGCAGGTTTATCAAAGTCCTGGAGGATAGTATGAATGTTTTGTTAATGGAAAAGAGGGCGCCGACCAGAAGCTTCAGCAAATGGGATAGGGGAGTTCTAGGTAGAATTAAAAAAAATAAATGAGACAAAATGTATGTACTTTATCATAAATTCTCTGCGTGTAATAAAAATTATAAAGAGTGGTGGAAAATGTTGAAAGGATTGCTTATGCCAAATACTGATAACAGTTCGAATCACACAAGGTTCAACTATTTGAACGGAGGACACAAATAACTAAATTTGGTAGTAACCTCAACTCAATAAATAGTAAAACTTAAAAAGAAGTAGCATAATATGAAAAAAACTAAGATGCCTGTGGTTTCTCGAAATATTGTACAGCCAGGTTTAGTGGGGAGGAAAGGAGCTTCAGAAATATACTACTTCTGTGTGATGATTGACGATAGGCTTAGCTTTGCATCCCACGTGTGACGTGACGATTAAGAAGAAGATTGCCAAAAACTGTGGTGTGAAAGCTAGGTGAAGAAATGAATAAACTACAACGGGCAAAACTCCTGTTAGTCGACATAGGTTGAATACTCGTTGTGCTACGATACTCTTTTTGTCAACGGAGTCTCTAATGACAAGGCTACAGAGACTCCAAAACAGGGTAATGCGAATTGTGTTGGGCTGCGGAAGATACACTCCTACGACGTCTATGCGAAATATCCTATAGTGGATTTTTGTAACGTGTCCTTACTTTGGTCTTCCTGTACAGATTGTTAAATGTGCACCTGCCTGCGTACCTGGGTGGAGGAGTTGTGCGAAGTTCAGATGTGTATAGCCACGGTACCAGAAGAACAAATGAATCGTCAAGTTTTAAATGTTAGAACGCTAGTTGACCTTGTGTGGCCTACATTAAAAGTTGCTTCGTGTAGAAGGCTAGGATTAGTAATACTTGAGGCAGTAGTTTGCGTTAGCCAACATTTGCATGATGCTAGTTTTGCTGCATAACTTTGAGCATCGCGCGCGTCCGTAGGCTAGGAGAATTTCTCCAACATCCGTTAGAAAAGTGATACCGGGAGAAATGAATACGAAGGAAAGAAAAACATATCGTTTAGATAAATTCCGCCATCTCACACCTATGCAGGGGTACACAGTGGGATCATCATCATCTTCATCACGAAGATGACGCTTCCGCGTGGGCGTTAGATTTCATTTTCTTTTTTAACGATACGCCAGCCAGGTTGGAAACTTCGGAAATCAGAAAAAAGGGAAGCTGTGAAAAACATCCACGGTACCCGTGGAATGCAATAACAATTTCACATACACCCACAACCCACGCACCCCTCACCCCATGTCCCCAATTTTTCCGGTGAGGATCTGATCGTGGATAGTTTTCTTCTGGGTAGATGATTTTTTTCCCTTTCGCCCAACAACTCGACACATCACGTGTCGTCCGCCGCTACCGCCGTTGTGTGTGTGTTCGAATTTTCCACCTTTCCCTTCTATCGTCGGCGGGACAGAAGAATTCCGGCGTTCCGAAGTTTTGGTCGCGAAGAAAACCACACAGAAAACCGAAACAAAAAGGACGCAGGCGCAAGTCTACCGCCTTTGCTTGTGTTTGGGGGGGTTGCGTGCGCAGAAGCAAACGGGCTATCTCCACCCGTTTCGTGTCTGTGTGTGTGCGTTTGTCCGTGTAATGCGGCACAGTGAACGAGCGGCGTGGACAAAAAAAAACTCGGGAGAATTCACCAAAAACCAACCGGTCCAACCAACGGAAAGCATCCGTTGAGAATTTTTAGGAAAAGATTGTTGAATGAAAGGTGTTTACTACCCTGTAGAACGTGGCTGTATTCTAAGATAACCTACCAAAAGAATTATTTTCTAATGTTTCACGTGTTCCCACCTTAATAACAGAACTGTTTTTTTTAACATCTAACCGCCAAAGAAAACATCGGTCTAAATTTCAAAATAAAATTTAAATTTTTAAATGGTGATATCTTTATTTTTTGGACTGTTGGATAATCTTTTTCATGTAATGTCCTCGCCATCACGATAAACTGTTAGTTCATTTTAACCGTCGTCCATTCGCTTCCCTTTTCCAAACAAAAAATCCCACGCCGGTGTATGCTTTACGAGATGTGAGCATTTTCCGGCGGAAAAGCTGGGCAAACGAGCGTCGTGTCAACCTGATGCACCCCCACCGGGCGAATTTAATCGGGCGCATTCCTCCCGGCTCCTGTAGACACAACCCCCCCCCCCCCCCCTCCCCCTTGCGCACCCGATCGGGCATAGGTAGCATAGAGACAAACCGGCAAATAGCAAAGAACGTCTACGCTCGCACCTTAGGTTTGACTCAGTAGCAGAGCACTAGCGGCGCAGGTTGGATCGGCCCGGTTTTCGCAGCACACCTTACGGTACAGGCAGGTTTTCCAACCAACCCTTCACACACACACACATAGGTATATGTACGTCTACGGGAGGGAAGGGTCCTCAGTTCACCAGGAAACAAGCGTAAGTGGAGGAACGCGTCGAGACTGGTGGTGAGTAAAGCCTCGAGCTGGAGCAGCGGACCCTGCCAGAACTGAAGAACAGGAGCAGAACACAGGGGGAGGGGGGGGGGGGGCTTGTTCAGATGGTTCCGAAAAGGGCTGGATAAGAGGAAACTATCTTCGAAGCCTTAGTTGCATTGCACTTCTCCCTTGCGACGAGGGAAAAGATGTCCGGGGTGAACCAACCAGGAGCATCTGAAAGAAAGAAACAAGGAGCAGGAGCTGCAAGTGAACTATGTCCACGCCTCCAGAAGGAAGGCCTCCTTCTACAATACACTCCCTCCCCCCAGGCCCCGGGGAGGCTAGGGAAATCGTACTGCAAACGGGGAGGAAAAACGCAATCAACCTCAGCCAAAGATCCAAAGATCCCGAAGGAGCGCTCAACCATTTGCCGCCATTGTTACCGAATTCGATTTTTTCAAGGACCCTGTGTTTTTTTTTTTTACGTGTATGTTGCCCGACTTCCGATGGAAGTCCCCAAAAATGGAATCAAAACCAGTTGAGAAACTTAAGTCCTATGGCACTTGTGAGAAGAAAGTTCGCCTAATGGTGTATGTGAGTGTATGTGTGTGTTGTGTCTGTGCGTGTCTAGCCACACCGGTCACCGGTGTCGTGCGTGCGTGCGTGCCTGCCCGTCTGAATCGGGAGCGCGGAAAATTCAGGGACCCTAAAAATAGCGACTTTGGTCCACGGAAAGTTGGTACTCGGGCTGAAATTGGGTGGCATTTCGGGCGTTACGTGCGGCAAAGAGTGATACCCCTACACGGTAGGGTACTCAGGTGCACCGGAGGCTGGCTATGTCGTTCTGGCCCATTTACCAACCGACTCAAAGCCGCAGTTGGTGCTCATAAAAAAAAAAAAAAAACAAAACCATCCCCTGACTCATTTTTGTGTGGGGATGCAATGCAGGTGGTTGCGGGGAGGGGTGAGTGTTTTACGGTGCAACGATTGAAGAAAAGAAAATGAGCCGGTCAAATTGCCAAGGAACTGCGGAAACCCGCTGCACCGGTAACCTACGCACGCGGAAAATGAATTCCTTTTCTTTTCCTTCCCTTCCTTCTTCTTTTTTTTTTTTCTTTTTCGCTCAACTTCCCACTGGGAAGAGTGGGGTTAGTGCGGGACAAGACGACCGTCCGGGATTGGCCGTCCCTTTTTGGGGCAAATTTCGTCCCATAGGCAGATCATGTCGTTTGGCCTATGCTTTTATACATAAGAATATCGTTTCCCGTTTTCTTGTTCTCGAACCATCCAATCGAGATGACAGACAAGGTGGGTGGAAAAGAGGGATGAGTGGTGAGTTAGAAGCGGGGGAAAAGCATTCCGAGCCACAACGCAGCACACTAAAAATAGACCCGGGACATCGAAAACTAGGAAAACAGAAGAGACGGTAGAAAAAAACCCCCAAACTCAACCCGAACCGGCACAGATCTCACCGCTGTGTATGTGTGTGTGTATGTGCGAGAGGGAGAGAAAGTGTGTGTGATTTTAAAGGTGACAAACATTCCCGGCTCGTGGAACGTGGAGATGCACCGTCCGCGTGGGAGTACTACGGGGCGATAATAGCTGTCCAATCTTATTGCGAATAGTCGAATCTAGGCAAATATTTACTATGCCATTAAGCAATTGTTTATTTGGTTGTATGTGTTGGTGTGTGTGTGTGTACGTGTGAATAAATAAGTAGTGCGAAATTTGATGAACACAACTCAATTGGCAGTACTAACTCCAAGGAAGCCTAGATGGCGACTCTACTAACTCCCAGGAAAGTCGGTGCCACGTCAATTGAGATGTTCATCTGTCACTTTGCTCTTGCATCTCTTCCATCACTAGTATTCACCAGCATTGGCAGACTACAACTACTAGCTAGTGTCTACTCGTGCCAAAACTAGCGTACGGAGGTAACTAAATAGACAAGAGCTTCACCATGTCGGATACCGAGGCGGAGTTGGCGCACGCCAGCACCAACGGTGGCTCGACGGCGAACGGTTCATCCCCGCCCCACCTCCTTCCTTCACAGAAGGTCCTCGAGGAGGAGGAAGCGGAGCGGTTGGCCGAGGAGGAGCGCAAGCGCAACCGCGAGCCGCCCATCATCTTCACCGATGTTGACGTGAGTAGCCGCAAGGGGGTTACTGGAACGTGCTCTGCAAGCGAGCTGACAACTCCTTTGCTATCATGTTTCCCACTTCCAGTCCAAGCTGGAGCTGGAACGACTGGTGGACTTCGTCGATGGGAAGCTGTCGGAGGAGGAGCAGGAAGCGGTCGACCAGCTGCACCAGTATCTGCTGCTTGGCGAGGGAGCGTGGACGTTCGGTGACTGCTTCCTGGTGTTCGTGGGCCGCATCTTCCGCGACCAGACATGCTTCTCAACGGACGTGCGCGTGCACCTGCTGCGGGCACTGGCGAACGCCGCCCTCAAGGAAGACATCATCCTGCTGCTGCACCAGGACCGCAAGGAGCACGTGCTGATGAACTTCGCCCAGGACATCGACCGGCACCCGCCGGAGGAGCAGCAGTCGATCGCGCTCTTCGTAAGTACCCATATGGTGACGTCCGCTGCGTGGTGACTGCCAAGAAGGTAACTCCACCTCCTGCTCCACACCCTGCAGATGTGCAACCTGTTCGAGAATAACAACGCGTCGGAGTGGCTGCTATACATCTCCGAGTGGAACTACAACGGCCAGACGACGTCCAACATCCGCGCGACTACGAAGGTGGCGGTGCACTGCCTACTCGCCACCTGCCCCCGCCTGCTGGACATCGGGACCGCGCTCGTGCACAACATCGCCTGCAAGGAGGTCAAAACGGTCGTGTTTGACGACGTCGCAGTCGAGATCTCGATGGCGCTGCTCCAGTTCTTCAACAGCTCGCCGACCGAAGAGCACCTGTTCCGCACGATGAAGGCGCTGGCAAAGTTCGTGCAGGTGAGTAGGAATCCCGGCCGGGAACGGCACGTTTGCGTTATAACCCTCAACTTCCCGTTTCACGCCAGGTCTCACCGGATGTGCCACAGTTCGTGCAGATGATCGGCCCGCACCCGAAGAACTTCAAGGGCAAAAGCGAACGGGTGGACGTCCTGATCGACCAGATCAGCAAGAAGATACGCTGAGAAGCCCGGCGGAGTACTGCTACTTCCAGGTGCACCGTCCGTCGCCTCTCTTGCTCTCTCTCTATCTCTATCGCTCTCTCTCTCTCTTTGTCCCTCTCCTTTTCACGAGGGTTGTAGAGGTGCTTGTTCCCGCTGCTGTACATCCTTCAAACAACGCCAACCACCATGCGGATCACCGCTATGCGTTTGCGTCCGGGTTTCCTTTTTTCCTTTGGAGGAGCTCTACAGCGCATCGAACGAGAAGTGTTTCGCGCACGGTGCACCGAAGGCAAGCATTTCGTTTTATAGTTTACTTTTTTTAATTATTCCTTCGCCTTTCTGCCCAATCTTGTGGCGGCAGTGAGCTAGATTTAGAACCCAAAAGGAAAAGGAAACCCGAACGTGCGAACAAATGGAGAGGGTGAGAGAGCGCGCGCAAAGGGGTGGAAAATACAAGGTACAAACAAGCAATTAAACCCTCCAGCGGGACGGGGCGCGGGGCGAGTGAATGGATTGCATTGGAACAATGCGGTGCTACGGCATTTTGTTTTTCGCAACTATTATTTTCTTCGTATAGCTCTTCTTTTTGGAACTAGAGGTAGAGGTGTTTACTTTGTTTTTCCCTTTAATCTCCCTCGGTTTTGGTGGCGACCGTTTTACCGTCCATCCCGTTCTGAGATGGGCTGACAGCACGGCCAACTTCACATTCTAAAATAACTGAGAAAGCGTAGATAGGCACATTGGTTTCATTGTGTAAGGTATTTTCCTAAGTTCTTTGGCAGCCAGCTTTTCGGCGCTTAAGTAGCGAGTAGTGCAAACAAATCGAACTTAAACGAAAGCGGGCGACTAGGAAACAAAGGAAGCACTATCAGAAAATTTAAAAAAGAGTCAAAGGAAGGTATGAAACATGCACTAAAAACAAGCTGGTGGAGCTGGCTAGAAACAAAAGAATAAGACGAAGACCAAAATCGAAGATGTGAAAATAAGCTGAAGAAATAAACTTACAGTAACATTTAATTACGTACAATAAAAGGACGACATGCACTGTCCATGACTATTGTTTTGCTTTGTGACTGACGGGCTTAGACGTTGTGGAAGATCCGTGCAGAACGCAGCAAGCAGAAAGCAATAATTCGTCAAATCGATAAAATAAATTACATATAGAAATATCCGAAATGAAGAATGTTTCTAGAGCACAGATGTGCTCTAAAATGGTTCAGGGTCGACTGTGCTATCAGCAACGCACCTGCTCAAACAGAGAGACAGGCCTCGATCGAGGGATACGCTCGTTGGAGCGTTTTGTTCTACGTAATAGTAGCGCTGTTGTCACGAAAATGGAAACAGGGCAAAAAAGTACTACCAAGCGGAAAAAATGAAGGAGGAAGGCAAAATCGGTAGTATCAATCACTAAATCCCCCCACTGGATGCAGTTCCGGGAACGTTGGTACGCAGCCAAAAGAAAGGTAAACTGATAGTAAGACTTCGTAGCGGCCCTCTATTGAGGGAGCCAGTTTAGCACGGGCGGGGGTTGCACGGGGACCAATGTGCATATGATAAACAGTGATAAAATATAGGCGTAAGATATCTGGGGCAGTCAGGCTGCACACGATAACCGCTCGCTAGCACGACGCCGCCAGATCGACGTCCCACGCACCGTAGAAGGTTGCCTTTGGAAGATGTGCGGCAGGCAGCTTTCATCCGAAGGAGATGCTCCACAGCAGAGCAAATAGACGCTGGTATCTGTTTGTTTCACTCGGCCTTAGCGTGGGGGCAAACGAGGGTTGGCAGTGGAGCCAGTTGGAGTGAGGCTTTATCTAAGTTTGGTCGGAACTGGATCACATCTCATTGGGAGTACAGAGTAGTGGGAGCAGCAGATGCGATAAGAGCCGAATTAATCAACAATGAACATTTCAATTGGCTGTCACTTCCCTTGAATTCAAGTGCGTGTTTGATGCCGTTCCAGGAGTTGACAGTAGTCACTGTGATACACATGCTGTGCCCGGAATCAAGCAGTCAGTATCTTCCAGTTTCTGTGTTAACACGCTAATAACTTGTGTAAGCGAATACCTGCGATATGACCAGGCAGATTGCTGCACATTTGGTGACCATATACTATATGACACCTGAAATATGTTAGCTTAAGGTGTATCCACCTAACAGGCAAAGTTTACATGCTTCCGAAAAGCTACGATAGCAGGTCAAATTGTTCTAGAACCGCGCGTCCATCGCGTGTAAAAGTTTGTTCAAGTGTGAAAATTACGTTAATGGATACTGTGAGTTACTCTTTACTGTAACCTTGTCTGAAACAAGTATGGCCCAAGATGAAGAAGAACTTCGCGCCTTACGAGGCCATAATCCCCCGCATGCCGCCACGATCATCCACACCGATCAACAGGCGATATCCGCAAAAGGTGATTCTATGTCCGGATCCGGGACTTCCGTTCCCTGGACGCGGCGAGTGCTACACTTCTGCTCGCCTACTAGACGTCTGCCGATTTTGTCGTGGATCCGGCGGTACGATGGCGAGGACTCCACGTCCGATCTGATAGCTGGCATCACCCTGGGACTGACGATGATCCCCCAGAGTATCGCTTACGCAACCATCGCAGGACTTCCAACACAGTACGGTCTGTACGCGGCCCTTATGGGTGAGTCACTGGCTACCTGCTTTTGTTTAGAAAATTGTGAGCTTCTTAAGTTTTATCTTATACCTACGAACGGTCACGTTAAATTTGGGAAGCTCTTCGACGCTCCGCGTGGCTCTAATTCTTCGTTACCTTACCTCCCACCTATGTAGGATCGCTGGTCTACGTGTTCGTCGGCACGGTGAAGGAGGTTTCGATCGGTCCGACCAGCCTGATGTCGCTTCTGACCCTCCAGTATACCGCCGGACGCCCGCCCGGATACGTTGTTGTGCTCGCGTTTGCCTCCGGGCTGGTCGAGCTGGCGATGGGCGCCTTCCGGCTCGGGTTTCTCGTGTGCTTCATCTCGGCACCCGTCACGTCCGCGTTCACCTCCGCCACGGCGCTCATCATCATCGGCGTGCAGCTGCGCAACCTGCTCGGCATCCCCCGGCCAGGCAGCGGCACGGCTGGTGGTGGTGGCTTCTTCGGGACGGTGCTGAATGTGCTAAGCCGACTGAATGAGGCCACGCTGGGCGACACGGCCCTTGGAGTCAGCTGCATTGCGCTGCTGGTCGCCCTTCAGCAACTGCCTCGGTTCACTTCCGCCAGGAGAACCTCTCGACTGCATCGGACGCTCTGGTACGTTTCGCTCGCCCGCAATGCGCTGGTAGTGCTTGGTTCAGCGTTCCTTGCTTATCGCCTCGCGGCATCTTCCGGGGACGGGTCGGTACCCTTTCACCTGTCGGGAAATGTCGAGCCCGGCTTGCCCTCGTTCCAGTGGCCGATGCGTGGAGTCACCGTAGGCAACACGACCGTTCCCTTCTTGGAAGTAACGGCGCAGCTTGGAAGCGGCCTGCTGCTCGTACCTCTCGTGGCCGTCCTGGCAAACGTGGCAATCGCAAAAGCATTTGGTAAGCACACTGTACCGATGTAGACACCTCAAGTCTGGTGCTAGATCCAGGAGTCGGCAGTAGCTCGCCTCACCACCTCTCTTTCTTTGCAACAGCTTCAGAGATAGCTGTCGATGCCACACAGGAACTGCTGGCGCTCGGACTCTGCAACGTGGTAGGCTCGTGCTTCCGTGCCATGCCCACCACCGGTGCCTTTACGCGCTCCGCCGTCAGCCATGCAAGTGGCGTCCGCACACCCCTGTCCGGACTCTACTCCGCCCTCCTGACCCTGCTTGCTCTTGGAGTCCTCACGCCCTACTTCTATTACATTCCGCGGGCTACCCTGGCCGCCGTACTGATCGCCGCCGTCACCTCCATGGTCGACCTCGGCATCGTGCGGCGGCTGCCGCGTCCCCCAAGACACTCCGCCGTTGACGTTGCCTCCTGGGCGCTCTGCTTTACCGTTTGCCTACTCCTGGGCGTCGAGCTGGGACTCCTGTGCGGCATGACCGTCAGCCTGATCGAACCTCTGCGGCACTCGCTCTGGCCACGGGCTGACTGTACCACCGTGCGCGACCCCTCCACCGGAGTCCGCTACCGCCGCATTCGCCCACGCAACGTTCCCGCCCTGCTCTACCCCGGCGTCGACCGGCTCCGGAAGATCGTTCTGGCCGAGGCGCACCTTCAGACGGCCGAGGTGGTTGGAACTTCCGGCGAACCGGCGCTTCCGCTCGTGCTCGACTGCAAGCGACTCGTGGCGCTCGACTTCAGCTCCGTCCGGGCCCTTCGGGAGCTCACCCAGCAGGTCCACCGGCTCGGAGGCACCCTGTACCTGCGAGACGTTCCTTCGGCCTGGCGAAGCTCGCTGCAACTCGCCGAAACGCCCTACGGTCTGGCGCTGCCGTAGCCTCCACCTGAGCGGTACCAACAGCAACTGGTACGTCAAGAAGGTTCACTGATATAGCCACAATAGCAATACAATAGCAAAACAATAGCTGATCGTTGAGAGAATTTTATGTAACGGTACCTTAGGTTTACGAAGTGAAAAACACATTCTAATAAGCAACACGAAAGGAATACCAAGTTTAGATAGCGTTATAGAAATAGCTCGTGGTTCGTGAACCAGGCATCAATCTTCGCAAGGCACCTGCACCGAGAAGTGTCTACATCAGGTTATATTTGTCTATACTATAGGTTATACAAGTCGAATGACTCCTAAATACCTATACTCACGCCACAGTGCATCGGTTGCTAGTGCATCAATTCTAGACCATTCCTGACCCAGTGTCGTCACACAGCGCCATTTTCGCCAATGCCAACGCGAGTGCGAAACCAATAGCACAAGGTAACGATAAACTCTATGCAAAAAATAACCCATGTTATCTTCATGCCTGTCTGTATGTAGCTCGTTTTGTCCAGTCATTCGAGATGTTAACTAACATAATATTATAATAAATATTTTACATTTTAATTGGAGTAAATATAAGTGCTCGAATTTATGAAAAATATGTTGTGAACATTTTTGTGTTATTAGACAGAATTTATAACTGAGGTTGCTCGGGCGTACTCGATCGCGTTTGCTGTTCCGTTCAAACTGAGCTGCATTACTGAGCTACTGAGCTGGGTAATCTTATACTAAATGTGATAGACTTAACTTTGTAAGAAAAAAATTAAAACTAAAATTGAAGTAAAATTTTCAATTTCCAGTTATTTTTACTCCACGCTTCAAACGGGACAAACGCCTAGCATCCGCTAAGCGCAGCAGCCAACTCTAGGGCGCTCCAGAGACTGCAAACGAATACACCGCGTACCATATGCTTGCCTTCTCTGCCAGCTTGCTTCGCGGTCAACATAAAACGCGAAAGAAAGCGGCAAAGATCGAAGGAGAGAAAGAAAGAAATCGGGAGAAAGGTATACCGACCGACGTTTGCATCGATGAGCTCCCACTCCACCAGGCGGCTATGCGCCAGTGGTAATGCAATTGCATTACCCGGTCACCTTCCGATCCACTCCGCAACGCAGCCAGCACATTCTGCATGGTGCAAATGCAAGCTTTGTGCAATCATCTTCCACCACCCTTCTCTACCAAGTTCGGCGCTGGAGGGAAAACGAATTAAATAAAGCAAGAAAGAAAAACTGATCATACAAAAAGGAGCTGAAGTACTCCACACACCTTTTGGCAATATTAAGGAAAGGACAAACCGATTTGATTTCTTTTTCAACAAAATGCATTTGTTTCTAACCAAATATCATAATTTGATCTTCCTACCACACGAAAAAATGTCGGGGGCGTAGTAGGTACACCTTAAAGACCAATGTTTTTTTATGAAAACTCAAAAGACCACTTAAATGTAGTAAAAGTTGCAACAAACCCTCTAACCCATGCTTGGCTCCGTCGGTGCACTGGTAGTAATGCTCGCGAGGCCTGTTTTGCATTGCACCTTGATGCATTTTTTGTTGTTGTCAGAGGCAGTTTTGTACTAGGTTATAGGCTTTTTTGTTATTGCTATTTCTTCTTCAATCGATCGTCACTACTGGCACAGACCACGCTGGTAACCACTTGCTTTATGTCTTAGTTGTTTTTATTTTTTATTTCTTCTTCTTTTCTGTCAGCTAGCGTTTAATGAATGTGTGTTTGTGGGATGTGCGATGGATGGCAAGGGTTGCAAATCATTCGTAACCGTGCAGTTCTGCGTAATCGAGCCTTACCTAGAGCATAGGGACTGAAGTACGGCTTTTGGAGTTGAAGGAAAAAGGGGGGAATTGATGCCTAATAGAAGTAATAAGTGGCTCTGGAAAGAATTTCAACTGCTCCCTGCCACCTCACGTCCCTTCCACCGATATTACTTACAGGGTTTCCCAGTTAATAGCATGCATCGTACAATTCTTCAGTGGTTTCCTCCCACCACTAGGTTATGATCTTGCCCATTTAATAACAGACCAGTCAAATGCTCAGCGTTTTGTTTTGGTTTGGAGCATGGCATGGGCATGTCAATTTGTTGTTTGTTGGAAGTAATTTTAAGGCCACCGAAGATTCAAAAGACTTATTTGATCGTAACCGTTGATCGTTAGTATTATTTATAAATTGAAAAAAAGGGAATGTTATGCTGGTAATATTGGTTGTTATTAAAATCGAACTCAAAGACATCATCACAATCTGTAGGCCCAAACCAGAACAAACCGGAAAGCATTCGACGGGCCTGTTTTCAAAAGTGCAGGATCGCTCATCGAAAACACTATCGAATTATACGACTCGCTTATCAAACGGGATGAACCTGTTATATGGTGGGTAATGTAGGATTTAATTGGGAATCCTGTATCGCTAACCTAACGGAACCGCTCGTTCCAACCATCAAACCACCGTCACCGTGCAAATGAGGGGATTGGAGAATGTTGCTATGATTTTCTTATATGGAAGATGCACCGCCAAATCCTTCCCTTCCCCCGGCCAGGTCCAAAGCTGTGTCTATTTCACCATAACCACCACCCCAAGGTCATCCCTTCAGGGCATCTCCGTTGGCAAGCATTTTCCGTCGACAGCTGTCGAAGTGGTTTGTTTTTTTTTCTGTCATACGATGGCACTGGTGTAGAGGGAAAGGGAAGATTAAAGGACGTAAGACGCAGAATCAGACACGGCTTGGTCAACGAACTGCGCCAAGAACGAATCGTTGCCAAACGTGACGCCGAGCGCTGCCGCGGGGAGAAACATGATTACGCACGTGAGAAGGACCGGGGTAGCAGCAGAAGAAGGGGATAGGAGTGGAAAGGAGGGGAGTTTGCACCGAGACCAGATGCATATATGCACCTGACGTGCAAATGGTACCGTTGTGAATCACGCTCCAGCGACGAAACAGAGCGAGCAATGAAAAACTCCGCAGGAAAGTGTGGCGTGAATGAAAAGCGAGCGTTGTTTTCCTCGGCACTAGGGAACGGTGAGGAACGAGATGCACGTGGTGGAGGGTGGAACGGAGGGGGGGGGGGGGTTCAAAAGAAAGCTTCACCTATTCGTGGCTACTAAGCGCACAGGCTGAGATGTGGCAAAAGGGTGGAATCTGATAGTTGCAAACACCTTCTAATGCACCGAGGCCCACTTCGGTATAGCCTGAGGATTTGTGTGTGTGTGTATGTGTGTACATATGCGTGTTTGCATAGTTTTGCAGCAATCGTAAATGTAAGATTATGTAGCTAGTGGACGGATGCCAACGCACGCAAACCGAACGAATGGTTCCATGCATATGTGCCTTGCCAAACCCTCTAGGTGTCATACATGCTCGCTGGGGCGAGATTATTGGCGAAGGAAACTCTTCTCTGTGATCTTCTGTGAACCTTCTGTGAACCCCGAAAGAATTCGGACCAACTCAAATGTTTTCCCGTTTGGTTAGAGTACCGCGAAGAAAAAGCATCAGGCTCAAGACAACAGGTTGCCAAGTATGACCAGACGAACCAATCAGACCGTTGCTTAGAACTTTAATCGATCCAGTATTACAACTTCATTAAATCATGTTGATCTACTACAGTCACATGCTAATGTTTATTGTCAATGTTTTGTTAATGATGAAATGGGTTTTGATAATTTCTCCTTTATTACCGTCAAACTTGGGCCTTATCTTGTTCGTTAAACCTAGCTTACTAGCGTAGTTCGTACATGTTGATGGCGTTGAGATTAGGCATTTGGACACACGCGGTGAAGAAACACGACTGCCGCACAAGTACCTTGCCCGATGCGAAAACCAAACTGGTTATTTATTTATTTTTTCTCTGGCCTTCTGGCTTTCCTTCTATTTTGCACTGCTCGCAAAAGGCTTTCTTTCGAGGGCGAAGCACCAACCCCGGCACTCTCCCCGCCATCAGCAGCACTCGATGCATGGTGCATAATGGCTGGTGGTGTCCGGGAGTCGATCGTACGCGGCGGTGGTGATGGCGGTGGGTCTCGCGATGGCTTCGGGTGCCATTTTCGGCCCCCCTATGGGCCGGGCGATGGGCTTGCTGCAACGGTGCACCCGGACGGTGCGGTCAGTTGACTTTCGGAGCGCGCCACAAACGGATCGCCATCACCAGAGGCGTCCTCAGCCAGCGAGGAGGAGGATAGTCGAGTCGAGGCCCAGGGAGAAGCGATTCCCGCACACAACACCGTGAGTGAGCGAGTGAGAGTGCGAGCGGGCGAGCGGGCGAGCGAACGGGGTTGTGATAACAAGGGACAATGATTAGAAGAGGAAAGGGAAGAGGGCAGTGAAGGAAAAAGAGAAGAGAAAAGCGAGAAAGCTAGAGGGCAGGCGCGGGACAACGTACAGTGAGTGCAGGCGGTGCCAGCCTGAACAGCCTGACGGGCCCGTGGCGAGTGCGTGAGTGAGCTTGTGAGCCGAAGGGGGTGTTGGGTTTGAAGGAGCTAAGGGACCATCCCTAGGGCGCGTCAGTGTCTTCGCAAGGGTGCTTCAGGCCGTGCAGGGACCAGTCCAACTTGCGGCCCCATCAACCTTCAATCGGTATCTAGACCTGGAGGGATCCTCGGCACCCGGACTCTCGCTCTAGCCTATCAACCGAAGCCTGTAACCAACACAGGGTGTCCTCTCGTACTCCTCCGGCCAATGAGCTCTGCAGACGAGCTCAAGATCGTCCTGCTTCCTCCGTATGGAGTATCCAAATGTAGCATAAAGGATAGGGCAAATTAAAAGCATTTTTGAAACGCTACTTGTGGGTTTTCTACTATTGGAGTGACACTTACTATTTGAGTGACACTTAGTACTTATGTCTACACAAGTCTAGGATCTCCTAGACAATTGGGTACAGGTAGCAGGTTACAGCTAAGGCTGGATCTGCTCAGATATCTCTAGTTACGAATGCTAACCAACCAGGAAGAACTTTTTTCCAAGGCACCCACGGGACCAACTGTCGCTCCCCAAAGCCATCGCCATTTCCAGTCTAGCTCCACCGAACTCCCTGGGATTACGTAACCTGCAGACATCCCTGCAGCCTGTTCCCCTGCAAAGCCTAAGCAGATTCTCGACCGTACGGTTACCGGTTACGGCGAGCTTTCGCGCCCAGGGCCTGGGTGTAGGCTTTACCAGATACTCGGCAACCCGGTTACGCAACATTCCACCCGCTGTGCAGAGGCGATCGGCGTAACAGCGTTGCAATCCGTTGCAAACTGGTGGCCACTTCTGGTCGGGCGCCGAACGACATGAGACGAGTTTGCACCGCTCGAACCAGTCCGCCAGACTGCATCTCGTTTTGCTCATACCGCTGCATTTGCCATTTCTTTGCTCGCCTGCAACCTGGCATCCTGCGTTTGCTTTCTTCTGCCGCTGCGTCTTCTGCCCGTACCGCGCGAACCGGTCTGGTTCCAGTGTCCGAACACAAACCGGAGAGATGGGGGAAAACATCACGGGATATTTCTCGCCTGACAAATGTAGGACAAACATAGCAATAATACACTACCTTGATCACGAATGGGGCGGGAAGCGTTTGAGGACAGACGGCTGGTGGCCAAAGCCTAGCGTCCAGCGTCGACCAACGATGGAAGAAAGATACTTTCAATTCGTCCGCAATTTGTGACGCAGCCTATGTGGAGCCAAGCTTCCGTGAGCGCCGTCTCTAGTCGTTCCGCACAACTGCCCTCCGCAGAGCGCGACGGTAATGGTGGACCCACAATTATGTGTGTGTGGGCCAAACTCGCGATGATGATCGCGATTCTAGCATTGCATCCCTTATCGCTCCGTGTGCATCTTACCACCGCGGTTCGTTAAGCAGGGCCGTGAAAAGCGGCCACAACTCAAACTCATCAATCTCTGCGGCACGCATGGCCTGTCATGAGCCATCCCAAATCTAGTTGTTCATCCCTCTTCTGCGACGAACTAATTGTGGTTGATCTGGCATTTTTCAAAGCATCCATCTCTTCCTACTTTCAGCCTATCTTTCACAACCCGCATGTAGCGCGTTTGTACCGGCATCCCGAAGGCTGATCCCGGTGCTGTAGGAGTTGTAAAGTAAAGTGCCGAGACAGGTTTCCCAATCCTACAGTACAATCCCAAAAAAACAGGCACGGTAGCTGGCTGTGGAACCGATTCGACAAGACGAAGTCCAAACCAACGTCAGCTCGAAGTTAGCGAAACCTTCGAACAGAAGGTGGGAGAATCAAAGGCGAATACCACCCTGCAGAGAACCCGTACCAGTTCTCCAAAAAATGACCGCGGACAGCTTGGAAGGTGCCGTACAACCGACTGCCGGCCATGTCCTGAGCCTGAAGCACCCGGCTCTGTTCACTGAAGATGGTGGGCAGATGCCGTGTCCTCGGAAAGACGCCCGGCCACTGCTGGCGATCGACGAAAACAACAACGAGTGGACCGAGCCGCTGGAGCAGACCGAGCAGGAATCGGCCACCGACTCGCTGCGGCCGTTCTACGACGGCAAGTGCGTGTTCGTGACCGGCGGCACCGGTTTTCTCGGCAAGGTGCTGATCGAGAAGCTGCTGCGCGCCTGCGAGGGCCTGCGCACGATCTACATCCTGCTGCGTCCGAAGCGGGGCCTCACGAGTGAGCAGCGCTACCGGGAGTTCGTCCGGCATCCGGTGTTCGACCGCCTGCGCAGCAAGACGCCGCAGCTGCTCGAGAAGCTCGTGTGCGTCGGTGGTGACATCTCGCTGCCGCTGCTCGGGCTGACCGAGCGCGACCACCGCACGCTGCTCGAGCAGGTGCACATCGTGTTCCACGTCGCAGCGACCGTGCGCTTCAACGAGGGTCTGATCGAGGCCGCACTGCTCAACACGATCGGCACCAAGCGTCTGCTAGACCTGTGCGACAGCATGCGGCAGCTCCAGGTAAGTACCCGGGCGGTCCCCAATTGATAACAGCTCCACCAAGTAGCCAGAAAACAGTTAAAAAACAGCTTGCAAATGACTTAAATGCAGCAGGAGTGCTTTAGTTTCTTCGGAACTTCGGCGAGGAAGAACGAAGTGATAACTCTTTGATGTTCCAAAATCGTCTATCGTTTTATAAATCACTTCCGCCATGTGTTAAAATTGAGCCGAATCTATCAAAGGTGGAACAATTCGTACCAGGTTCAACAAATTAGACCGAGTATGACAGTGACACGTTTCTCCTTTTGTTTCTTGTTTTCCGTAGAGTTTAGTCCACGTCTCGACCGCCTACAGCAACCCGTGCAGGACGAAGGTCGACGAGGTGGTCTACCCGCCGCCGATGGATCCGGATCAGTTCATGCAGTGCATCCAGCTGCTGCCGGGCGACGTGATCAACGCCATCGCCGGCAAGCTCCAGGGCACCCATCCGAACACCTACACGCTAACGAAGTCCATCACCGAGCAGCTGGTGGCGCAGTACGCCGACCGACTGCCGCTCTGCATCGTACGTCCGTCGATCGTGACGGGCGCGGTGGCCGAGCCGTACCCCGGCTGGATCGACAACGTTTACGGTATCACCGGTCAGTTTCGCTTGTACCGTCCTCGATCAATCGAGTAGATTTTTGAATGGTTGTTTTGTCTCTCCGCGCAGGTATCATGATGGAAATCGGACGCGGTACCATCAGCAGCATCATGTGCGACGAGCGGTGCACGATGGACGTCATCCCGGTCGACATCGTCTGCAACACGCTGATCGCGGCGGCCTGGGAAAACGCGCAAAAGATGTAAGTTGCCCTCGCCGCTTCGAGTCGATTCGAGTCCTTCCCTTCTTGACGCTGTTTTCGAATCCGCAGCACCACGCCCGTGCGCGTGTACAACTGCACCTCGGGCCAGGTGAACGGCATCAAGTGGCACGAGTACGGCCGGATAACGCAGCAGTGCGCCGTCCGCAACCCGACCAAGTACGTGATGCTCTACCCGGGCTTCCGGTTCCGCACCAACCGGCTGATGCACAAGCTGGTCGAGCTGCTGCTGCACTTCCTGCCGGCGTACCTGTTCGACGTGCTGATGCGCGCCCAGGGCGCCAAACCGATCATGGCCAAGATTGCCAAGCGCTTCCAAAAGGCGGCCGACACCGGCGAGTACTTCGCGATGCACGAGTGGACGTTCCGCAACGACAACCTGCTCGGGCTGGGGAACCGCGTCCGCCGGGACCGGGCCGGGTCCGACTTTCGCTGCGACGTCGGCGGGCTCGACTGGGCGGCGTACATCGAGAACTACATGCTCGGCATCCGGCGCTTCGTGCTCAAGGACGAGCTGGACAGCATGGGGCAGGCGCGCGTCAAGATCCAGCGGTTGCTCTGGCTCAAGCGCTTGCTGCAGCTCGGCGCACTGCTGCTGCTGTACTACGTCTGCGGGCTACTGTTTCGGATGCAGCGCGTCTAGCGCGGATGCGTTCGAGCACCGGAAGCAACCGTGAACCATTTGGGAGGGGATGGGAGGGTGGGATAACGCTGCGAAAGGAGCACAGGTCATGACATAATTTTGTTTCAGTAAGGTTAGACTAGTGGGGCACTATCATGCGGGGCGGGATCATAAGGAAAAAGCTGAACTGTAAATCCATACCAGAGTGTACGCTCGGTCCGTGCTTCACAACACTTGAAGCCAGTAACAAGAGAACACGTTTATATTTTCCCCATCACCTCGAAGAGTTTTTCATTCCATTGCCATTCCCCAGAGCTAAACGGTTTTATTGCTTAAGCTGAACTTCATGAACCTTTATTGTATACAAAGAAAGCGAACCCGCTCGAAACAACGGGAAAAACAGGGAACAGGTGGGGGGAGGGGAGAGGGAGAGGGAAATGTTTGTTTTCACTTACAGTATGTTGCTACTACCACTGCTATCTTACGCTTCCGGTTATTATCATACTCATATTAATTATAGCACTTTGCCTTCGGCCTTCGGTCGAACAATTTGTCTACTTGTGGTAGCCCAACCCTATCCTACCATGCGTCTTAGTCTTTATATGAGCAAGCGTATTGATGTCCTATACGGTCCTCATTAGCTGCAATACCTTTGCGTAGATTTTGCTTTACCTACCGGCAAAAGATTAGACAAGCTTTTGCTTCCATCGTTTCTTGCTGTGAAATCTAACAAATCGACAAACATTTTAATTAAAAGTCTAACAGCCCCAAAAAGAAGCACCGATTTCGATCTTAATAAAAACGGTTGCAGACTCCGACGACAAGACAGCTTCGGACAACACGGTTTCCTATCAGTTTCGCTCGATTCGCGAAATTGTTCGATTACGTACCGCCTGACTGGCGTACGGGATGGCGTGAACCAAAAAGAACAATAAATACACTCGTACCACATTTGGTGTGGAGCTCGACTGCGGAGAACGGCATCCATAGGTCTTTTAAAAAAACGCACACACAGTGTTATGCACCCATCGTACCGGAGACCCACGACATTAGGCAGGTGTGGCACGGACACCGGCCCGAACGGGGTGGTTTCATGGAACAACACCACCCACAAGATTGCCCGCGGCCGCACGCGAAGAATCCCGCACGAATCCATTATATCACCATGGCCAATCGATTCGTTTTGCGGGCTGATGCAGAAGTTTGCCATCAATCGCGGGGTGTAGCAATCGTCGATAATTTTGCAGTCACTCAAATCCGTCAAACCGCCAGTACCTAATGTAGGTCCCGCAAAAAGGTTGTGCCAGTCGCAGAGCGAAACGTCGTTCCGATGACGATGGTGCATCAATCTTATTGCATGCAACACTAAAATAAAAAAAAATATATTTATGCGGCACAGCGCATCTCAGTGCGGGCCAGTACGTCATACTGATCCCACTTCCAGCAACCGGACCCACCTCCTACTCGGTCTTCCACACGAACGGCTCCAGGCGATCGTCGACGCTGAGCAGATTGTTCAGATACTCCATGCTCTCGATGTTCTGGTTGAGGATGTCGTTGCAGCGCGTCAGCTGTTGCGAAATCTGCCGCACCTTGGAGAACGTTTCCGCGTACGACGTGTACAGCTTCTGCTTCTGCACCAGCTGCGCCAGCGCGCTCGAGATTTCCTGGTCCACCTGAGCAGTACGAAAACAGACAAATGGCCTGGTTAGTACACGATCGGAAGATATCTGCTGCAGTGTCAGGTTGCACAATTGCACCGCCGACGGATGCTGCCGTTACCTCCTTGATCTTGTTGGTGATCTGCTGCTGCTCGGACGAGACGTGCATTGCGCACGTGTTGAAGTGCGACTGCAATCGGCTGCACATGTTGATGAGGTGCGTGGGCTGCAGTCGCTCCAGCACGTCCGGGTCGCGGTTGGCCGGCAGCGTCAGGGTACCGCGCATCACCGGGAGAAACATGGGCACACTCTGCCGAGAGGGAGGAAGCGAATTAAAAAAAAAAGTTTAATCAGACACAATGGAATTAGGTCCCAGCAATGTTCCTGCACTGAAATGTGACCATATATACAATACTTCTTTTTTTTAATTCTTGAAATTGAAAATCCAAGTTTTCAGAGATGACATTGAGCAGAAATGGGAGGTATTCCCGTGTTGTGGGCTGCATTTTCAATAAGAAAATAAATGCAAATTAAAAAAAAACTGAACTTCTGCCACTGATGTTAGCTAGGAATCGACAAAGTGGGTTAACTGGCCAGCATGAAGTTGAATCTTAAATCTTACTGAAAACTTATGGCCAGACGTTTGAATCGCTTCGGGAGCTTCAAACAGCTGTGTCATATGAGTGGAAGAATAGTCCACCAAAAACAAAATTAGATGACGTCGTATATTAAATGCAAAATCGAATCTACGACACAATTTTGTGCTAGGGAAAACAGACCAAGTAACAGAATTGCTAAAAACATTTCATAATTCGTTGCTTAAAATACGTCAGTAAAATAAAAACGAGACAGAACTTTAGGAATTTCCGGTACACATTATAACCTTTTTCAGGATAATTTTTGTAAGAAGCTACAGCTACTAAACTATGCTGAGTAAAGATAAATTTTGTTGAAATATCAACAAATTGTAAAATACTTCGAAAAAAAGGGTCACAGTGTTCATGCGACTTTGTTCTCTTTTTCCACAGCCGACAATTAGCCTGCGTCTAGACACAATCGCGATTTTCGCGATTGCCAAAGCGAAAAGGTATCTCAGTTTGTACAAAACATTCCGCGCCGACGAGGGCGAAACAGGGTCATAGACCAGTTTGTTTGAATCACCAGTTGCATATCGTGCAACCTTAATTATGCATGCTGCCTGATAACACAAATCTGTTCACAACATCTTTACTAAATTAATTTTTACATAATTCATTTATAATTATTACTCCTATTTATGTTTTTAACAAAGTAATTTGGGCACGATTCAACATTTCTTACGACATTGGTTTTGCTTACGTCTGGAATGACAGCTCAGAGAGCTCTATAAGGCCAGGCATGGGCAATATGGCGTCCATTTGGCAAATGTTAAATATGGCATCACAGCGGCCAAATTTCGCGTTGGCATTCGCCAAATCGCGCTGTGTCTAGATGCAGGCTTGGTGTTCTATTGCACCACAAATGCAACTATTTCCCTGCGGCTCATGTAGATTACTCAACGCGAAGAAGGGAGTGTGACAATCATATTCTCAGTTAAACGCTATTACGACACATATCGAAATGCGTGAATCACGGGGGTGAAAAAAGGGACCCAGCTCTCTCTCTCTCCCCGCAACCTAATGATCGTACGTACAGTTGGCCGTGTTATTCGAGCCGCTACAGGCGGTGTCGTCATTGCCAATTCGAGCGTTAAAGTCCATCCAGCAGAGTAATGGAGGTTCATCAAACCGCTTGATAGTTTTCAATCTATCCTCGAATGGATAGGAAAGATTCAAATGTTTATACTGAAGCCTGCTCATTTCGGTCCCTTGAGATAATCCTTGTACGCTACCCGGCGCTGTTCGTGCAATTTGTAGAAGCAATACGCACTGAAGCGCTTGCCGCTAGACAAAGGCCAACCGGTTCCGCGAGCCGGGAAATGAAACGAGAATGGTAAACCCGACCGAGTGGCGATTTTGGCACCCCATACTTGCTGTAAATGGCTCTCTTAGTGGTAACGAAGCGCGACTCTTCTTGTATAGGCTGCGTGCAAGCGCGCCTGGCCAAACAGAGTCAAGCGTTGGCGTGGGCGCGACGGATCGCGGGCGGACGGACCGCCGCAGAGTGTCAAGGTTAGAGCACTCCGCCTGGCAGACGGAGGCAAAGCGCGGCGAACTTTCCGGAGGCGACAAATATGGTCGCTGGGATCGCATCGGGCGTGATTTTTCGCCTCACTCCCGCCAAACATCCTCATTCCAGCGAACCCAGGCTTCGGCAACCGAAAAATCGCCAAAAAGTAAATCTTGGAAGCTTACATTGTGTACCGGCCGTGGTACCCCACATTGCTCGGGCTCTCTGATGCTCGGGTTGTGACCCCCCTTTTCCGCCCCCACAAGAGTCAACACCCGAGGCCTCCGAGACCGGATTTCATTGGCCAAAAATGGGCGTTTCTTGTTCGTCGGCCGATATTTGCCCTCAAAATGGATCTGGATGGTTTTTGAGGAGGGGAGTATGCTCCGTTGCCACACATGGGCAAACACTTCCAGCCTGCGGCCTTTGGATTACAGACCAAAAAAACCAAACCTGGGGTTACCCATCCTCAAAAGGCGTGAAGTATAATACTTACTTCATACTTTAAAGCAAGAATAACAACTGGCCCGCAAATAAGAAGTTAGTCTATAGAAGCAACATATTCCAGCCATAATGGCCAGATGTTTCCGAGGTACTTCCGGGCGAATCGGGTTGTACCCACGTTAACTCCATCCCGGAAAGCACAGAAGCAATCAGAAATAGACCTGATCAAATACTGGTCGTTCGTTCCTGGCCTTTTCCAGCACCGACTTTAGACTATAGAGAAATTGTATCGCCCAATAAACAAATGTTTCCCGGTAATCGATAGACTTCCGTCCAGGACCAGCAAAGATTGTGTAATTTGAATACTCCAGAAGTGCGAGTAGACAATATTTCTAACACTAATCCACGCTATAGCCACACTCACGGTGTCTTTTGCCATCAACTTTTGCTGACTCAACGCGGCGGTCGATTTTTGGAGCTCCTAGTCGCGTTGTTTAGTGCGCTAGTTTACAGCTCACTGCTGGCGTTACAAAAAGGTTCTTTTGCTTCTTGGCTGTATACGTGTGTATGTGTGTATGTGTGTGTGTGTGTGTATGTGTGAGTGTGTGTGTGTAAGAGATATGTGTGGGATTGCAATCGAACGGTGACTGGTTCCTGTTCTTCACGTAGGCGCCGCTGCCATCGCCGCGTTACTGTCGTCGTCGTTGCCGCTGGTGTTGTAGTTCGTGAAAGCCTTTGCCGTAGCGAGGGCTTGTTTGGTCCCGCTTCGCTTCCTGGCTTCCTCCTAACGCCTCCCTCACCATATGGAAAGATGCACGGAAAGCGGTCACCGGTTACGGTGTTTGCGCGGCTATGCAAATTACGAATGACGCCGCAGCAGCTAGTCCAACCAGAAGCTGGAGGTGTCGTTCGTGCCCCAACTGTGGGGAGAGAGGGAATTGTGGTTGGGGATCCACGCCATCTTTTCCCTAGGCCTTCCCTGGTGTCATTCAGTGTGCTGAGACGGGCGATAGAAATTTGGTCATATTATGAATTTTGTGCACGGATGAACTGCAAAGGCTAAGCGCTGCACTGTACCCTAAACATGATTACCAGATAGGTAATGCAAATCATCCAACGCTCCAAGCTCCACATCGTACACGCTATATATTGCGCCATTGCAACACTCGATGCATAACCAAAAAAAAAAACAAAAAAAACTCCCCCTTCGCCGACCGTCGTTCGCCCGTTGGCGTGGAATGCCGCTTTTCGGCCACGAAAGGATGGAAATGGTGAGCAGGGGAACGAGGCATTTCATCAAAATGCGTACGCGTGGGAGTAGTCATGGAGGACGGGACTGAGATTGGCTGCTGGCAATGGAGAACGTGACACACGGGTGACACTACCGAAGGCGAGGACCGAGCTGTGGAAGAAAGTGAGAGTGAGACGGTCTGCAGATACGGTGCAGCAAAAAATTGAGGAATGTGGTCTAGGGTCCTCCGGAAGGGACACTAGGGAATGTTTTAAACGGAGGCACCACCAACAAGCAGACAAAACACAAATCTCCCCATGGATCCGGTTGACAAGCGTAAGCGAAGAAAGAGCGATGATAAAAATAGGACATAAATAGGGCAAATGCCTCCCGGCGAGAGCGGTACTGCGGTGTAGTCAAGTTTGCATCCAAATCCAGAGTTGACTTGCTGTGCAGCTAGCACCAGCCCCTTCTACAGGCCACTTCTCGATGGATGCTAGGTGTAACGTTACCAAACACACCATCTGATAAGTCCATTCGATGAATAACAGAAGAAAAAAATCCATTCGATGATGGTACAGAAACGATTTTCTGTTTAGTAGAAAAGACAGTTGAAATCCCATCATGTTTTGTGAATTTTGAAATGGAATCGCTCACCGTCGAACAAAAAGGAACAACGTCGAGAGCTGTTTGCATCTGTAAGCCTGTAGCAACCCTGAGCTCATCACCATACTCGCAAGCTCATCACTATGGATTATTTGTTCAAATGCGTCGACTACCTTCAAACTGAACGCTAGTGAATCCAATTTAAGCGCGTAAAAAATTAAAAAAAAAATATCCAAAAATGTATTTTGCTATTGCCTTTCAAGTGCACACTCTTTTTCTAGCCTAAATTGTTTTGTTCAAAAGTAAATTATCAATTTCTTCATGAAAAAATATGCAAAAACGCGACCTACTATTATTTCTACCGAGACAGTGGGCGAGGCATAACGTACTGTGACAATAAAAAACGACGAAGTTATAACACTTGGAAAAGTTTGGGTCAAAATAACCCGTTTTGGTCGAAATAGTTTAGGTATAAATAGTATAAATTTTTCTCGGAATTGGTTGGTCCAAAAATACTGAATTCTCAGAAAAAAGAATTAAAAGAGAAAATGACAAAGTAGTCAGATTTACCAAAAAAAAATAAAATACTTTTGAGTGTTTAGGAAGACTGTTGTGATAATCGAGTTAAACACTCACTAAAATGTTGTTGTTTTATTGGTCCACCAACGGACTTATCAGCCGGTGTGTTATAACAAAGCATTCCCCCAGTAAGGGGGGTGGGGGGGGGGGGGGGGGATGCAAGAAGCGTATGAGGGAGATATATAGAGGGTGAAGAAAATAATAATACCTTTGCAAGATCAACTTGCTCGACGATCACTGCGAACGCAGATCTTGCATGGACAAATCGACTGCGAGCGAACGAGGGAAAGAAAGCGAGAACGCGGCACCGGCGATCACCTCTCCATCCCAGTTGCCTCATCCCCCCTCTCGGCTCACGGTGCCCACCACCTCGTGTCCACCCCCGCAGTTTGCGCGGCCCACAGCAGTCGATCCGGCGATCCGCGGCGCAGTCGGGCGTTCACTCGGCCCAACGCAGTGGAACGGTACGGATCTCTCCCAGCAGCCCGGTGGTTTTTTTCCCCCGGACAGGCCGCGCTCGGAACGGAACGTTTCGGCGCCTAAGAAAGCAGCAGAAGCCGTGTTTCTCGCTCCCCCCCCCCCCCCCTCAGTTTTTAATTTCATTTTCCGTCTTTGTACCTTTCATGCTGCGTTCGTGCGTTCTTCCTTTCCATCTGTTGCTGCGTGTACCGTAATTTACACACGGCCAGCTCGCCTCACCAATCGAAAAAAAAACCCTCCCGTGCATTCTGCATTCGCCCTTCGCACGCTTCACGGAGCTTCCCCGACGGAGGGCCGACGATAGGCATTATAAAAGCGACATCATTCGATCGGAATAAAGAGGAAGCAACAACAGCAGAAAAACCAATCCGTGCGCGTGTGTGTGTGCGTGTGGGCTCGGGGTGAAGGAGGCAGGAGCCACATCGGAGGAGCCGCCCGGAGCCATCATCAACCCCTGGTCAACAAGCGCGCGGGGCGCATCCCCATAGCAACCGGAACGAACCGTGACAACATACCGCGCAGGAAACAGAGTGGAATGAAAGTGAAATGACGGTGCAGGGCGCACCGAAGCGGCGAGGTGTGCGCGAACAGTAAAGCGGTCGAACACTGTTACGACGACGGACTGGTGCGGAGGAGGTTCTGTTGGTGTGTGTGCGATTCGATTTAGTTCGAGCCAATCGAGAGAGCGATAGTCCAACGGAGGAGCCACCGAGCAGGATGGTGGAGTAGTGCGCCTAACGTGGTTTCGTCCGGTTCGTTCGTTTGTTCCCGCGGGCTTCCGCCGCATTCCGTGGCACGCGAGCGCCCTCTAGTGGCGCCACCAAGGTCGCAGCAGCGTAGGTGCTTGTGTGTGTGTGTGTGTGTGTGAGAAGAGGAGAGAGAAAGAGCGAGAGAGAGAGGGACAGGGAGAGACGGGCAGGGTGTGATGGCGCAGCAAAAGTTCTTCTCCGGCCTGACCGAGGGCATGATCAATCGGTCCGCCGGCGAGCGCCCGGACCGCCAGAAGACGCACTTCTTCTGGCCGGACGAGTACGCGCCGGACGTGGAGGCGCCGAAGGGCCACACGCAAACGGTGGGTGCACGGAGCGGCCCGCCACCGCCACAGACAGCCACCAATGGGCGGGCGGACGACCGTGGGGGCCACCGTGGCCCAGGCACAACAAGGCCACCATCGTCAACCATCAACGGGCGGCTGTTCGGCAGCCAGGAGACGGGCGTGGACGAGGTGGACGAGCGGAGGGCGGTGCGAGGGCAGCGCCCGGAGCGAGGGGAAGAGGGCGAACAGCTGATGGCGGCGGGCCGCGCCCGGCCAGCGAACAACACGGCCTCGCACATCCAGTTCTACGACGCGGTCGAGTCGTCGTTCGGCGAGCTGGAGCGCTCGAGGGCGCACGAGCGGCGCCGCATCGAGCAGTTCCTGCGCCAGCAGTCGGAGGAGGACACGGGCGAGGCGGCCCGTGCCAAGCGACACAGCACGCTCCAGTCGAAGATCGAATTCTACGACTATCCGGAGCCGTCGCCAGCGGAACCGCGCGTCATCATCCACCGGGGTTTCGGCGGGTCGGCCCGCTCGGTGCAGGACTCGCCGCCGCGGAGCAGGACGACCAGCCGCCAGGGGGGCCATCCCGGGGAGCTGGACGCGGACACCGGGCCCTACCAGGACGACGAGTTCGAGTTCGACGATCGCAGCAGCGTCCGCTCGAGCGTTTGCTCGTCGTCGTACGCGCCCAGCCTGGGCTACCACCGGACCGCGCACACCGACCTGCCCGAGCACAAGCGCAACTCCCAGCGCCACCTGCGGTCGAGCATTAACTTCCACAACGGTTGCACCGTCGCCGACGACAGCGAGGCGCCGCGGAAGACGGTGAGCGTGCGCGAATCGGCCACGTCGCGTGTCGGGGTCGGCCTGCCGAACCTCTAGCCGCCTGCCGCTACTGTTTACTATCATTTATATTCATCCTCAAACTACTCCGCGCCGATCAAACTTCCGTCTACCAACCGACGACCACCACCACCGTTCGCCGAACTGGCCCTGCGTCGCAAACCCGTCGGTCACGGGGGGGGGGAGCCCTTAAGGGGAAATCTTTTTGCTGCACACCCACACACGCACACACATCAGCCCAGCCGGTGCTAGGCGTTGGCCTCGGCCAGTGAAACCATTTCGCCAAATACGGCCCAGCGTACCAGCCCACCCGATCTCGCGATGCATAATTGACAACCGATGCATATGTCAAACGAAAATGGTTGGTGGAATGCTTCATCTACCCCCACCCGTTTGCCCTGGGGTTTGCGATTGTCTGGCGTCGCGTTCATTCTTCGCCGCATGCCGACAACTCGGCTGGCTCATATGTAGGAGCAAAGGGGAAAGGAGCTTAAAGATACGCCCAAACCACACCACCCTCGCGCGGGAGAGCCAGAAAAGGATATCATTTAAATATTTCTCAACAACAGCACACAAAAAACACCGGCATTGCATGCAAGCATACCCCCCCCCCCCCCCCCCCCCTATCCGTATTGAAATGTGAGCCATCGAGCCTCGTGCTTGAGCGCTTCGTCCGGCGTATCTACCTGCAACCGCACGATATCGTCGTCCTTCTCAATGCCGACGTCCTTGGCGACGGCCGATTTCACCACCACGATGCTGTGCGCCCCCGTCGCCGTGATCGGTCGGGCCCGTCCGCCGGCCACTGTTCCAACCCGGCCACCATCGTACTGCTGGGAATGTTGCTGGTGCTGGTAGTGGTGCTGCTGCTGCTGCGATGTTCGACTCATGATGATGGCACTGTTGGGGCGCGATTTCACCTGCTTCGGCTGCTGCTTGTTGCGCAGCTTGGGCGAGTCTGGCGTGCGAGAAAGCGGAAAGGGGCGTCGGTGTGAATGGCTGAGGGGAGGGCAAAAGAAAGCAGCAAGAGAATGTGGGGACCCTACCGCCGATCGGCTTGTCGGTGTATGATATGTATGGCAGGTCGGAGTCGGAGCAGACGCTCATCGGCGGCGAGACGGGGCGCGAGTCGCAGATGTACGCCGACGAGGGCGTAGCGGACGAGGTGGAGTAGCCATCGTCCGGAATAGCCGCACTGCCGGCGCCACCACCCGCGCTCGCCGATCCGATCCCGCCCGTCACAGCGATCGTGTTGCCGCGCTGCAGCTTGGCACCGGATGCATTGGCGCCGATGGGGGCGCGCGCGGACGCCGGCGGTGTCGTTGTCGAATGCCGATGGAGGCTGCCGGTGCGAAGGGCACCGCCGGCACCATCCGCTCCGCCCGCCTGCTGCGCCTGCTGCAGCTGCGCCGAATGTTCCGATCCCATCGGGCTGATAAGGGTACGAGATGCCGTCAGGGGGGAGGGCCGCGGCCGGTTGGCGGTTGTGTAGGCTGTGGTTGCGACAGGAGAGAAACGGGAAAGTTATCGTTTATTACTTCCAATGTTTTAAGAATCGCAAGATAACTCTGTTGCGCCGTAATTGCGTGCCAGCTTGGCGATTAATAAAGATAGATACGTTGCGGATAATATTTATAATCTTAACCCTAGCTAACAACAGTCTAACTTCTTAACGTGTTAATAAAACCGGCGTACTGTTCACGATGTTATTTCGTTGTTTCATTCGATGGTTCGTAAGTGGTTCCTCGACGATGTAATTCGTTGTTCTTAAACTGCAGCATCATGTGTAAACATGTATCACAGCTATTTAAGGCATTCTTTTTTTCGGAAGGCAAGGAATATCAAATTGTGTACGCCTTTCAAATCGGTTTCCGTCAAATCATTTGCTTTTCTGAAATAATGGAGAAAAAACTATCAAAGGACGCTGCAAACCTGGCCGGTCATGAATGCGCCTGGTATTTACTGTACGTTTTAACCAACGGTGTAATCAGCTCAGTGATTTATTGCTAATTATCACTTACGGCTGCGGTAATTATTGTGAGATCACCCTCGGTCCTACCATGCTCGTACTCGGAGATCGCAGCAGAAGATGTATATCAGTCGTCACGATCTACTTCTTAGTTTAAATATTGGCGGCAACACGCCTTTTCTCGCCATTTTCGATTAACTGGTGTCTTTTTGCATGCGTGAAGCCAATTTTACGCTTATTTTCCGTTCCTTCGTTTAACTTTTTACCGCCGGCAGACGCGGGCTTTCAGCAGACTGACGCCATAGTAGCGAAAGCACTTTTTGTTAGTGTTCAGTAGTAGGAAGTGTAACGTTTCGGCGAGACTACGCGTTGGACAAATTTTCATAGAATGCCATCCTTATGGATCGTATGGATCATCTTCCAGGAGTACGGACACGCGTCTTCGGCCTCGAGCCGTACGCAGGGATCTTTTCCGGTAGAGCCGGAGATGTCCAGTCTCTGTACGCCACCGACAATCGATCAGCGTGGCACGGTGAACCGAAGCCTTCTAGGCAACGTCCAGCAGAATGGTGCATTGGATGATCTGCATCTGGAACCACCGGCTGGATTTACGGACTATCAACCTGCCGCCACTATCAAACGCCAGCACCAGCTGCAGTACATAGACTACAAGCTGCACTACGGCCTACGGTACAACCCACGGTACGAAGGTAGCAAGGTGAATGTGCAAAAGCATCCCCCGTCGATGGGTACGGCAAGGAACGCCACCAGAGCGCCGCCATCGACCGCCGACAGCCCTGTGCGGGAGCGGAAGAAGCTGATCCCGCAGAAGCAATACGAGCCACCGGCGGTACCACTGTTGAGCGTGATCAACATCATTACGTTTGTTAACGGGCCGTGCGTCCCGAGGAAGAACTCGCCAGGGAACCCATCCTTGCCGCCCGTCACCAGCTGGACGGGCATTTGCTATCATGAAAAGGAGTGCAATCAGCTGAAGGGGATACCGATCGACACGTGCGCCGGGGGATTCGGCGTGTGCTGCGTTTGTAAGACATCGTCGAGCAGGTATCAGGGGGAGCTGGGAGGTACCTCATTACACCGATCGTATTATTTGCGCTTGCAGTTCAGTACGGGTGCGACAGCAGAACCGAGCAGAATATCAGCTACTTTCGCAGCCCACACTTCCCGGCGCCGGCCTTGGAGGCGCTTCCGTGTAGCTTCACTCTCGACCTGCACCGGAGCGTGCGCCAGGTACTGCTGGAGTTCCTCTTCTTCGAGCTGCAGCCACCGCAGCTAGGCAACTGCATCGAGGATCAGTTCGTCGTGTCGATACAAAACGACCATCGCATCTATCCGGTGCTCTGTGGAGTCAACAGTGGCCAACACAGTACGTTTTGAATGCTGTAGGTCGTCGACGCCCCGTTTAACCATGTTTTCTTCCTTCGTTTCGGTCTCGTCGCAGTGTACCTCGATATCGATCGAGCGTACTCGCATCTGCTGTTCTTAAATGCAGTTTTCAGCGCCCGACAGCCGCGTGCGTTTCTCGTCAAGATCACGCAGGTAGTGGGCAAGACGGGCCCGAAAATATATGCCATTTTCAGCGCATCGCTTCGCTTTCAATTTCCAGCTTTCCACGCCCAGGGCACCGATGAATTGCCTTCAGTTCCACGACGGCCTCAGCGGGGTCGTCAAGTCGTTTAACTATGACAATTTCTCCACGGTCGTGAAGAATCGCAAGGCCAGCTACCTTGTAAGTATAAAATGTATCTTTTGATTAAACGGACGGAACGGATGCACACTCCATTCGGCCGTTTGGCGACATCCGTTCTCGCATACGAGAGATAACAGAGCAGCTTATCAAAGTTAGTGGAGCGCTCTGTGCCTCTGGGGAACGATTTGCGGCGCAACAGAAAATATTCAAACACTTACTCTTCACTGAACTGTCACGAGCACCTTATGTTACAGTCGATTGTTCCATTCTACACCATCTAAAATAATTTGGACAAAATTTTACAATTTACAAAATTAACATACAGAAATGCTCAACCACAGTGTAGTGGTTCAATTCGATTCCATCGAAATTCTTCCCTATGTTTGGCTGTCACAGCATGTAAACATTATTTTTGGCTGCATCCTGTGCGGTGGTGTTATGGCTGCGTAGCTACGGGGAAAAATTTGGCGAAATATTTCATGATGTTACATATTTCAATTTTAGAACAACTTAAATTATGCGATCTGTATCAGAAGGCACGTCATGTTCTGCAACGTCGTCTTTACCAACGAAAATGCGCTGGGGAAGGAAAATATCTTTCAAATGGTAAATATCGCTGAAGGTAAATAAATGGTCCCCGTTTCGATCAGTTGCGTTGCACTATGGTAAAAATGTTAATCCTACTTTCAACCATTTGCCGTTGCGTTTGTCGCCCCAGATGGAGCCAGCCTGGTGCCACCTAATCAAGCAGGGATAGAGATATTCAGCTGCCCAGACGATTACATTGCCATCAATTACATTCGACTGTGCGGGGAACGATTGAACGATGCAAGCGTTGTGGCTGATTTCACGGTAAACTCACCGGTGACCTACACCAGCGCTGGCCCAATTTTGGTGGCAGTTCGAACAGACGAATCCACCGTTGGCCGAGGCTTCAAGCTTACCTACAAACAGCACGTCTGCATAGATAAGATAGTGTAGTGTGCATTCAAATAAATATACGATTGCTCCGTTGTATTAAAGCTTCTAGGTTGTTTTTTTTTTTCACGAATTATCATCGCTCAAACCAGCGCTCATTATTTTTCACTACAGAAAGGGTATATACACGAACAAGAAGGATTCGCGGTGCGAACATTAGCTAAATGTTGCTGTACGATTATGGAAACCCCTTTGACGTTTTGCTGCATAGGCTTATTTTGATCCGAGTTTGACGTCCGTAATCGTTTACAACATGTTGTTGAAGTCCAAAACGATCTACCAAACCCAAATGAAAACATTGATTCTGCAAGTGCATCAGTTTACATCATTATTATTAACTATAGATTGTTAAATTCCAAATGTATTTACACCTTCATACGCAGCCAGGAGAATAAAATCTGAATCTTTGTGAAAGGTGGCAGGCAAGTTGAGGGCGCGAAGGAAATCGCATTTTCGCACTGACTGCGTTACGTTGTGAAATTCATCTCGAAACATTAATCATATAGTTTGCAAGTGAGTGTTAATTGTACTTACTAATCGAGGGATAAATTTAAAATATTGCTATGCAATCTGTCTAGTCGATAAAGCAGGTAAATCAAGCCGCTTCATTTAAATACGTTCCTTGTTATGTAAACATTTTTGTTCAAAATTTCGGCTGGCTAAGCACCGGGTAAGCACAAATAACGAGAACAGCTTCCCTGTTTGTATACAACAAGTAAACTATTTACAATGTCTTTCTACTTGCCCAGGTATCATCTGTAAACGAGGCACCATGTATCGATTAGGAAGGTGTAAGCAAATGATCAATCGCAGCACACTGGTGCATATAGTTCGCAGGCTACAACCCGTAGTATCTGTTGCGCACAGCACCGGCACGGGTAGGGTCGACTATGGTGTGCTATGGCGTGAGTTCAAGAAGAGTTTCGACGCGCAGGTTGGGCGGAAGTTCACCAACCAAAGCGTAGGTCAGCAGATTCCCACGCAGCAACATTGGAAGCAGCTGCAGGCCGAGCAGCGCGCCCTCGTGAAGATGCTGTGCAGCTCCAACTCGATACCGTCGTACGTGTTCGCACGTCACCTGCACACCACCGCGTCGCGCCTGATGGCAAACAACAAACAGCAGCCCGATCGAGAGTCGGGCGACCCGAACCGCGGCAACAAGAAGAATGACGAGGACGACAAGGAGAAAATGATGTCGGTAGTGACGAAAACGCTGATCTGGATGATCACCATCTACCTGCTGGTGGGTTTCCTTACCATGGTGATACCATCGAAGAACCGGCCGGAGTCGGCCACGCGCTACGTGAGCTGGCACGAGTTCGTGCACCACATGCTCGCGGTCGGCGAGGTCAAGGAGGTGGTGGTGCACCCGGACATGGAGATGGTGACGATCATTCTGCACGACGGCGCCATCGTCAAGGGCCGGCGGGTACAGTCTAACATATTTCACATGGCCGTCGCGGACGTCAACAAGTTCGAGGAAAAGCTGCGCGCCGTCGAGCAGCGGCTGGGCGTAACCGACGGAGTCTCGGTGCAGTTCGAGCGAAGCGGGGACATCAGCGGACGCATCCTCTTCACGCTGTTTGCCACCGGTGTGATAATCGCCCTGCTTAGTCGCATCCGGGGCGGGCGCGGCCCAATCTCGATGGACAGCTTCACGCAGATGGGCCGCGCCAAGTTCACCCTGGTCGACCCGATCGAGGGCGGTAGGGGTGTGTTCTTCAAGGATGTCGCCGGGCTGCAGGAGGCGAAACAGGAGGTTATGGAGTTCGTCGACTACCTCAAGTCACCCGAGCGGTACCAGCGGCTGGGTGCCAAGGTGCCGAAGGGAGCACTGCTGCTCGGGCCGCCCGGCTGTGGCAAGACGCTGCTGGCCAAGGCAGTGGCGACCGAGGCGCAGGTTCCCTTCCTCAGCATGAACGGATCCGAGTTCATTGAGATGATCGGTGGGCTGGGGGCGGCCCGGGTGCGTGATCTGTTCAAGGAGGCCAAGAAGCGCTCGCCCTGCATTATCTACGTCGACGAGATCGACGCCATCGGGCGGCAGCGGGAGGGCTCGGGCGGTGGGATGGGCGGTGGCATGAACACGGGCGAGTCAGAGCAAACGCTCAACCAGCTGCTGGTGGAGATGGATGGCATGGCGAGCAAGGAGGGCGTCCTGATGCTAGCCAGCACCAACCGGGCGGACATTCTGGACAAGGCGCTGCTACGCCCGGGTCGCTTCGATCGCCACATCCTCATCGATCTGCCCAACCTGGCGGAGCGGAAAGAAATCTTCGAGAAGCACCTGTCGGTGATTGCGCTCGAGCGCCCGCCGGCAATCTACTCGTCCCGCCTAGCCACACTGACGCCGGGCTTCTCCGGCGCCGACATCGCCAACGTGTGCAACGAGGCAGCACTGCATGCGGCCCGCACCAGCCAGACCTCGGTGACGACACGCAACCTCGAGTACGCAGTGGAAAGGTTGGTCGGCGGCACGGAGAAACGCTCGCACGCCCTCTCGCCGACGGAGAGGCGCGTGATCGCGTTCCACGAGTCGGGCCACGCGCTCGTCGGCTGGATGCTACCCAACTCGGACGTCCTGCTGAAGGTGACCATCGTGCCTCGAACGAGCCTGGCGCTCGGTTTTGCCCAGTACACGCCGAAGGAGCAGAAGCTGTACTCGCGCGAGCAGCTGTTCGACAAGATGTGCATGGCGCTCGGTGGTCGGGCAGCGGAAAACCTCACCTTCAACCGCATCACAACGGGCGCCCAGAACGACCTGGAGAAGGTTACCAAGATGGCGTACGCTCAGGTAGGCTAGGCTTCGAAGCTCACACGGAACGTGCCGTCGGTTCATGGCTAAATTTTCTCCAACAGATCAAATACTTCGGCATGAACCGGGCGGTGGGGCCGGTGTCGTTTGCGGACGAAAGCGAATCCAGCCCGTACGCCGACAAGCCGTACTCGAAGAGCCTGGGCAACCTCATCGACTTCGAGGCGCGCAAGATGATCACCGAAGCGTACGAGCGCACCGAGGAGATCCTCCGCAACCACTCCGACCAGCTGAACAAGCTGGCGGAGGCCCTGCTGGAGAAGGAAACGCTGAACTACGACCAGGTGATGGAACTGATCGGCCCGCCGAAGTACGAGGACGCCAAGCGAAAGATAGAGCCGGTGGAGTTCGAGGACAGCCTGAAGCAGCTCGCCAACAATGGAACGGAAGAGAAATAGCATGTTGAACCGGCCCTCGTGGTAGATTGTGGCAAAGGCGAGACTGTTCATTCAAGAGGAAAACTGTCCATTGTACATAGCTGGCTTGAAGCGCAGTGTTTGTGCTTTCGCTTGTTGCTTGAAGTAAATCCGTTTGTAAATTTGTTCGTTGATCGCAATAGTAAATTAAAACAAGTTGAATAAAAACATCTACAATTTGACACACGTACCCGTGATGGCTGTTCATTAAAGATCTGTGTAGGGAAGGGAATTCCGTTGCATCAGAAAACCTGTATCTGCACGCTTCAGAGAGAAATTGGAGAACTGTTTAATATCATTTCATAATCAAATCAAAATATATATTTTGAAAAATAATATTTCATGATATTCGTAATTTGCATAACGGGCCTGTCAAAAATTTGATGATGTTACATTGTGGATGCCGGTTACAAGTTTTGCTGCTTCGGCTTCAGGTTGTGTAGCATTTGCATTCAGTTTCAACTATGTTATTATTTGTCAAGAAGACCCCCAGAAAATTTCCTTTCCGTTTAAAAATGTGAATGCAGATTTCAGGCCACTGGTTTAGTTCGTGAAATAATGTTTGAACTATTATCTCAATATATACACACGGCACATGCGACCGGTGCCGATGCAGCAAAAGGTTTCGAGCTGTCAAGCGCTGTCTTTTCCACATCACGACGAAGGAACACCCACACACCTTCAGCAGAGTGAATCTATAAATTTTAGTACTCATCTACGAACATTTTCAGTCTTCGCAAGACAGTTGGTAGGTGTTGACCTGGCACCGTTCGAGCCGGTGCTGCAAAAACTTTTGTGAACAATTCGTTTTGTTTGGTGAAACAGATACGAAAAAAAAAAATCTTACGTGAAAGAACAATCCGCACGCACAGAGTCGAACAGCGCAACGTGAAAGACGTGAACAAGAAGCGTTAGCCAGGAGCCAGGGATGGGTTGTCATTTTGAAGTTCGCGACTGCGGTTGTTTTCTCGGAATGGCACCGGCGCCGATTGTAGTGGCCACCGCTACGTGAACTGTTCTCTGTTCCAATTTTTGTACCCAATTCGCCGTTGGCTCGCGATTCGATTGCTCCGGTCCGATCGTAATTTCTATCGTGTTTGCGTTACCGTTTCGAGCAAAAAAAAAAAAAGAAGCGAAAAGCAGCAACGGTGTGCGGCACTGCGGCGGTGTGCGTGTGTGTGTGCGTGTATTCGTTCGGCCGCGAGCGCGCCCGCGCACGTGTGTGCGTGTGTTTTCGTTAAGCAAATGTGCTGTACTAATTTTCATCGAAAAATAATTTCCGATCGATTTTCCAGCAACTCCGCGAAACTCCGCGCCTCCCGGCCGACAGCGGCTCCGATTTCTCCCGCTTCTTTCCCGCTGTCCGCGGTGCGAATCGAATGGAGCTGTACGTTTGGTTGCTTTTCCATTTTCTCCGTTCTCTCAATTCTTCCAATCCCCTTGTACTGCAGCACGATGCTGGGCTGATGAGCAGTTTCCTATGCGCGCTCTCTATTTCCCCCCCCCCATTCCGCCGCATTTCCCTGCCGTGTGCTGAGCGATGTAGATTTTCGCCGTAATATCGGTTGGTGAAACGACGGTGGACGGTTTCCATTGCAGGGTCTTCTTCATTGTTTCACGGTCAAATAAACGCCTTCTGGATGAGGATATTGTCATTTTGTTCCACTGGCAAAAAAAACCCTTGCCCAAACTGCCAACCTTTTCCTATTGAATCATATGTTTTCTTCTTTCTTTCTTGAAGGAAGCAGAGACGCCGGGCAATTTACCATTTCTTCGCTGGCCAACCCCCCCTGCTCTCTGTTTGCTTCTTCTGCAAATGGATTCCCTGAGCCATGGACCGAAACCAACAAAAATCCCCCCTTGCTGCACGATGACGATGAAGACGAGACGGTACCAATGGCGGGTCCCCGTTAAAACGGTTTTGTGACTTCGCGAACAGCACCGAAAAATAATTGATTCGCTCGGAACGCAAGCGATCGGCATTGGTTTTTCTTTATCGTACCCTCGTGTGCGCATCGAAAGAAAAGGCAGACCACCATCTCACCATCAGCTTTTTGATCCAACGTGACCCAACTAGGCAGGCGTACGGCTACTCCGGAGATGCGAGAGAGCTTGCCCGTTCCGGTCGGATGGGAAGCGAAATGTCGTGAGGAAAACTACAAAACAACGAAAAACGAGGAAAAGGCTAACCAACGAAAAGTGCACCCAACCACAACCGGCCTTAATGTACTGCCGCCTGGCCGCGCTAGTTGGATGCCAGCCCTCTCCGCGGAGATGTTGAGATATGTGTATGGGTCCAAAAGAAAGAAGGCCCGTTTAAAACCTCTGGCACAAGCAGAGGCAACACCTCGACCGAGTGGCAGAAGAATATATAATAGGAAAACTCCTTTCTGCGTTTTTGCTTGCGACAGAGAGGCGATATTGAAGGGTTTTTCTTTCCATTTCCCGCTGCATCGATTGATCGATCTGACGGGAGGGCTTGGCACATTCCAGTACAATTTTTCTTTCATTTAAACTAAAGCCCAAGCAGACGAGCAGGCAAGCTATTTTCACCCCCGCAGAGCGCCTGGTTCGGTGACCTGGCGAGCAGGCGAAACATTTTCCAACGAGCCCCCCCCTCCCAATTGCGGTACTTTCCCCCCGATGGGGGGCGCGTTGTTGTTTTCTTTTAGCTTTTTTTTGTTTTTAGGCGAGAGAAACTTCTCACATCGTCCACCGTAAATGGCACCACAGCAGCAGTGGGTCAGTCGATAGGGAGGCTACGTTGGCGACCCGCTGGCGGCTGGCGCTTTCCGCTGCAAACCCGCATTTTCCAGCTGAATTGGTACTTTCCCGTTTCATTCGTTTTCTCTCACACTCCCTCTTTCTCTCTCTCTCGCACGTACCATTTTCCGCATGCAAACGTACACACACGCAGTCTGCACACCTGCATTGGCAAGTGGTGTGGTAGCAGATACAGTCACACACTCCTGCGCGAGGAAACGACGTGTGCGCGCGTCCGCAGCAATCGTGTTCCTTCCGAGGGGCAAAATAAGATTATCGATTTTCTCCCCCCCCCACCCCGTGCTCGGCCGTCGATCCGTGTCCTTCCGTTCGTTCACGTTCTCTTACGTACAACAAACCCAACCGTCGGGTGCAGAAGTTCCGCTTTCCTTGCGGGAGGCAGTGTCATCTTTACTGCGTGATTTCCCCCATTATTTATCTCTCTCTCTCTCTCTCTCTTTTTCTAAGGGGGGAAAGAAGAAAAGAGGATAAGGATAACCGGATAGAAGAGAAAAAAAAGGACCAACGAAGGCTATGCGAAGCGGTGTGATCATCGGTGGTGAAGCACACTCGGAATCGGAAAGTGCGAGAGCAAGAATCAAAGCGAACCAAATAAACAATTGTTAAAGAAAAGGGATACAACCAAGAGAGAAAAACTCCACTCCATTCATCCACAAATCCCCTCCCCTCAAAATCACACCCTTCCCCCTCTCCCCTCCCCCAAGGACACTCTATGCTGCGCCAGTTGTGTAGTGGGTTGTGGAGCCGTCGCCACCGAAGTGTACGGGAAAGATAAATCGAGCTAAGCTAAGGTTCCAAAACAAGGGGGGCAAGTGCGCGCCCGTGTGTGTGTGTGTGTGCGCGGGTGTGGGCTCGATAGCCAGCAGCAGCAGCAGCAACAACAACAACAACATCAACGAAGACGGTAAGGAGGAGTGCGCAGTGCTAAGAACAAGTAGTGGAGCGCAGGGCAGCAGACATGTCGGGCGTACGGGAAATACCGGCGGAGGACAGCATCAAGGTGGTGTGCCGCTTCCGGCCACTGAACGACAGTGAGGAGCTCGCGGGGTCCAAGTTCGTCGTGAAGTTCCCGTCCGGACCGGAGGAGAACTGTCTCTCGATTGGGGTAAGCGCGCGAAATGCACCTACAATTTTAAGACCTTACACGTTTTGTCATCAGTCTTCCAGCTGCGCGTTCGAAAGCGAGTTTTTATGAGGGCCAAGATGCAAAAAAAAAAAAAAAAAAGGAACCGGAGAAGTATCGAACGCTGGAGCAAAAAGGTTCTTTCTTTCCCGTTCGGAGTCATCGCCTTCTTTGCACTAAATTATGTAACAGGGCAGCATAACGAACACACGAGCTTTCCTACCAGCCACTCCCTGTTGGCCTTTGGGGTTTTTGCTCCCTTGCGTAATAGAAAGGAACTTGGATTGATGAAAAAACAAAAAACAAAATCCTGGCTAGATTTGCTAAACTGATCCTGGCCACGTCTTGTCCACTCCCGGAATCCCGCACTTGCTTTCCGATACTGTAGACTCTGTAGGCCATGCCGAAAGCCATTTGCCGAGCACGGTTCCAGAAAAGATGCCGTCGACATTCACAAACTTAGCTGGCTGACCTGGGCAAAGTTTCTCGCTCGCCTTTCATCGTGTGGCGACGTGGAGTTTTTTTTACCACCTGCAAAGGCAAAGTACTGAGTTGCTTTCATCTTTCACAGAAAAGGTCAGGCAAAGCTGTTGGTTGCTGCTTGGTTCAGAAACGGAAAAGGTTACCGTTCTTGAAAGGATACAGTCGGCTCCACTTTCTTCGGACACGAAGGAACCTTTTCCCAACTTCGCTGGAGTTGACGAAGAAGCCCCTGGTGTGTGGTGGTACGTTCCCCCTGCAGGATGCCAGTTGAATAGAAGGGCGAACGTGAACGTGGTTCCCGGAATGAAACCCTGCGTAACTTGCCCGCCTCGCTTTTCGGTCTACAAATGCAAATGCTTCCAAGTAAAAAGAGGAAGTCACGTTTTGTTGTAGAAGCAGGCAAAAATTTGACTCGTGAGGCGGAAAAACGTGCCCATTTTGATGATAAGAAATATGGATAGACGCTTGGAAACAAATAATTTTCGCTGGAACGCTGGATACACATTTTTCGAGCAATGTTTTTTTTTTTGGTTCTGCACATATCTCTGTTCTTTTCTTCGTTGCCACTGCGCACATCCGGCGCACACAATAACAATAACAAAGACACCAAACCCAGCGGAACCGGAATGGGGCGGCCATTTTTGTTTTGTTTCTGGTTGTTGAGCTCCTCTGTCCTGGTGCAATGATGCAAAGAGCCTGGATATGGAGTTGCAGACCGCACGCGGGATGTGGGAGACGGCGACCTTGAAGTTTCGATAGCATTTTCACTGCTTTTACACATGCGAGACACACACCAACACAGAAAGGATATGAATGTTGTGCATGCGCGTGACACGGTACTCCTGCGATTCGATTGCCTTTTTTTTTCTTTGCTTCACCGTTGCTCCTTTTCCCACTCCTTTATGGCGAATGTTGGAAAATGCCCGATTTTCCGACCGATCGATGAGGCGCGCTCTGTTTTCCCTAGCCAGCCTCGATCGATTAGGGAGCGGGAGAAGAAACGAATGGGGAATAAAAGAGGCACCATGCGCAACAAACATGTGACTGCAACCGTTCGTCTAAACTTTCGTTCACTTGAACCTTTCTTGGAGAAGCGAGCACCAAATTTCCAACCAACCACCATCGGTACGTTCGGCGACAACGACAGGCAGGGAGTGAGAGAAGGAGAGCCCGGCAACAACGATCAACCAACGATGCTGCAACGTGATCAACCGAGTTTCGCTTCCATCAAACTTTCCATCAACCCGTGTCCGGCTCTTTGGATCTCTCCGCTGCAAAGTCTCCCGCATCGCGTTGGATTTCTTAGCTTCCATCTTTCCCAAATTTCCCGTTTCCATCCTTTCTTCCTTCCTGTTCATTTAACATATTTTTACAAAGCTTTTAGCATTTCTGTGTTCTGCATCTACCGCACATGCTATCGAAGCTTCGAACCAGGACTGAGATTGGGCTTGAAATACAGGAGTTTTTGGGGATGCAGTCTTAACCCAAATGTCAAGAAAAACATTGACTGGAAACATTGAACATGTCCCGGGAAGCGCGATATTCCAACGTTTACAAGAAATGGAAAAGATTTAAACCGGTATTGGCAAGTTTCATTAGGAACGAATCCATAATTTGCCTGAAAGCGGGGCAAATTATGAAGAATTATACGTAATGTTTCGCATTACAATATTTGGAGGTTCTCCTGAAAATTGTGTTTCTTCTTCATCTAAAAAATTGGAAAATATGAACTACCTGTGACTAATTAGAATTATCTTCTAAAGAACACACCTAAGGTTTCTAATGTACCGTGTTTGCGCTCGGTATTGCCCCATGTTAACTTTGTTATTTTAAATTATTAGCAAAGCTGTATCTTTCCTTAGTTTAATGTAAAATACTCCATACACGCACATCAACAGGATACAAAAATACGATAAAATGTATGACAAGTCCCGCTTTTCAAACAGTGAACTGAAAGTCGTACAGATACTTCTGTTGGTGTAATTTGTTCTTATTTTAATCGTAAACATATTGTACTGTTGTTTAGGACCTCAATAACAGCTTTTATGCTGTTTAGGTTGCCTCTTGTAACTGTGTTCTTTTTGCGTTATGCCCGAAGCGGAAATAGTGGTCACCTTTTCATCAGTTCAGCTTTAAACTGGTGAATTCCAACGAAGAGTAGTGATTCTTTCTCATCACTCTCTGAAACCTACTAGGCTCTTCCTAAAATGTGGTAATCAGTTAAACGTTCCAATGTATATTTCGCCCAATCAGCTAAACCAACTGTTGTAACAACTTGATTTTCCTCTACGGACTCCTCTGAAGTACTTTCCACAATTGGATTTTAACTATAATACTGTACATTGTTTAACAAACTCCCAAGCCGTGTTTACATCATAAATTGAGTCACGAATTGTATGGTCCGCAACTACGCTCTAACCCTTTTGACACTAAATTGCGCTAGCAGGACTTGATGCTCGCTTTGTATGTATCCAAAACATTATAATTTTAGCTGCGGCATATGGTACCAAGTATTGACACAATCGTGATTTGGTTATACATGGTTACACACTTTTGCCCACACAAATATGGTCGACTTCGTGCCAAATAATCATTCTTCTGCGGGAACAGCTGAAGTTAGGAAAGGGTTCCTGATTTTCGCTTATCCTCATTGGTCCTGATAGAAAAATAATCCCGATTCTTTTTAGACCGAACGAATATTCTTACCTTGGAGGTTATGCTGTGTATTCTGGTAGGACCAGACCTGTATCATCTACTATAAGTTTGTTGCCACCGAGTTTCATAACTTCGTAACTCCTTCACTACCTCGCAAAAAAAACCACTTCCCTTCAGCCATATGGATTAAGTCTAATGAGGCTAAATGTTAAGCTCAAATCTTAGGAGCAATATATGTGCACCTTTAAAACACCAAACATTCCTCCAATCGAAAATCCAGTCTGTCCAACAAGACGTTCTTAAAAACGTGGCGTGGTTCTGAATGTAGAACACAACTAGTTTAAAATTACCTTTTTTATGATGACGTCTGGTTTGTTTGAGAATATTATTACAGTCATTGGGGTGCTATTAGAGTTATTGGGTAAGGCGCAGGAGCAGTCACCGGTAACCGGGGTAGTCAAGAGTGAGCAACAACTCTAACAACGGTCCCGATAAGCGTGAGCCTATACTCGGGATTGACGACGTCAGCCCGTTTGCCACAGAAAGAGCTGGCAATCTGTCACGGGCTGCTAGCCTCATTAAGGCCCTTCTCTTTGCGCCCCAGTTTTTCGTCCGTGCGAGAAGCTAAGCGGTCGCTTGCAAACTGTGTTTGCGAACCGAATCAAGCGCTTGCGGATCGCGCTTCATCCAGTTCTTCCGGGGAAAACGCTAGCGGTGATGAGATGACTCACTTCAGTAAACAATTCAAGTCAACAAATCGCTGCGCGCACGCAGGAGGAGAAGTAGAAGCAGGGCCGAGACGTTTGGCGTTGGCGTGCCAATGCCGTTGCAATGGTGTTGGTGGCGGTGTCGTGTCGGTGGAACACACATTCTCAGCAAAATCGTCGCCCGAAACCAGGAGAGCCAGCCAGCCGATAAAAGATGAGATAAACCTTCTTTTTTTTACCAATCAAAATGTATCATTAACGTGAAGATCAACAAATAAATGCTGGGATCAGGTTGAGAAAAAAACCAACCCCGAAGAGAGAAAGGCACACACGCACACAAAGACGTTGCGACGGGCAGCTGCTGAGCCAAACGCTCCACATAAGTAAAAAAAGCTCCCTTTCTCGCATCATATCGCCTCGAGGAGGCCGACGTTCCCCGTTTTTCGGGCCATCATTCCGGTGGAGTGGATGAGGTCATGAGTCATACACCGGCGACGACCCTCTGCAAAACGATGCTGGCTGGAATGTTAGACTCACCGCTCAGCTACCACCAAGTGGAAGAGATTTGAGTTGGAGTAAAACATATTTCCAGTGCAAGTTCTTTCATGGAGCAAAGAAAAAATGGGTTGGACTTGACGCCTGTGGGTTGCCCTGGCGTACGTCACCATCGAGGTCGCCAGGTCTAGGCTAGATCGCCCCCTCCTCAGAGCAGCCATTTACTAGTGCGAATGCTTAGGCGCATGAGGATGATCGTCGAAGTGAGGCAGGAAAAGTGATTGCACAATGTGTGCGATAGTCTACAAAGTCGGCTGATAAGTTCTTAGGAAGATCATTAAAATGAAAAAATTTGACTTGAACAGTCGTCAAAATATTTATTAAAAATGAACTTTGGTTTTCGTTATAGACATATACATTTTTTTACATGAGTTTCTTTATAGAGCTGCTTGAAAATTACATCAAATCTAAAGAGTTCGAACGTTTTCGATGTACCAATTCAACGTGCATTCCAGGACTCGACATTTGCAACATCAAATCACTTCTCTATCGTTTGTCTCCACTGAAAAGAGTCCACTTGTCTACGCAAATTTTGCCATAGAGACGGTAATTTTCCGCCTCAAAAAGAAACAATAGATCAGCAAATAATAGTGTGGAATTCATGACATCAAAATGACCAACGTTGCAGCATCAAAACCCGCTATAACTTTTGTGTACATTAATGATCCAAACGATATGAATCTTTGTCCGCTTGAAGAAAGCAGTACTTTTTACAATAGCTGTATATATTTGTTATGTTATTTATCCTACGAACCTATCAGCCGTGATGTTTGAGGCTCGTTTTGCTATCCCTCTCGTTCCCATGCGCGTCATCATTGTAAGAATTTAGGCCTCTCGCGAAGAATCTGAACCGCGGCTTCGAAGGCATTTTTGTTTGCTGTCGTTGTTTCCCCTTTTCCGTGGGTTCGTTCTCCATCGCGCTGACGGGACAGAAATGCTGCGTGAGCGAAAAGGGATAAACCAAAACCTAAGGCCGAGAAAGAATGGTTCTGGCTGTCTGGGAATGCACTGCTGCTGCCCCCTCCTAGAAAACAGCACCGGAAGCAGGAGCTCTGTGCAACTACCACCGAGGGAAGCAAAAAACCCCTACGTTGTGTGCGTGTGCGTATCCTCGCACAGCATCGCGCAGCTTGCTGCTTTTCGATTGTTATGATCATTAGTGGCGCTTTTGTGTTTCTTATGCGTTGTGCGCTTCTCTTTTTGCCCCAAGACACCCCCCGCACGCACACGAACAAAGCACGCTCCGGTGGGTCTACTGTAGCACCACAATCCCCCTCCACTACCCCGTCGCGGTGAAGATGATCGACCACCAGATGCCGAAGAAATAACGTATGGAAGCACCAAAATACCACCGAAATAAGGGTGAAAGCGGCAAAAAGGCAAAACTAGCAAAGGAGAAAGGGGCCAGCCGCAATACCAGATGCAGTTTCACTCTAATCGACCCACGTTTGATAAGGCTCCGTGGCCCAGCGGAAGATGTCTCACACAAAGGTGTGACCCGTGAGGTCGTGGGTTCAAGTCAGCTCATTTCCCCTTTAACCGACGATCTAAATGCAATGCCTTTTCTAAAGGTACAGAACTACGACAAACATCATAAAATCCCTAAATTCATTATCCTAAGTCTACATTTAAAAAACTGTAACTCCTCGAAATTTAATTGGAGTCATCTGTTGTTTGACCACATTTGTGATTAATATCGGTGAGAATTTGTTCCGTAAGTTGGTTTTGGTTAATGTACTGCTATCAATTTCCTGCGGCGTTTGAAAAGCGCCCGTAGCGTAACATTTTTCGACTTTCCACGTCACGATTGGTCCGCCTTTCACTCGGGTGAACTTCTTGGGCGTGGAAAACTTCTGCAGCTTCTTCCACCTAGAGCCGGCTGCTGTCTGCTAACAATGGCACGAAACTGGACCTCTATGTGCGATGTACACTATACCTACACACACAAACACACACACACACACACACCACCTCTTCTTCCGCGGGGTCGTGATATGGTCGAGCACTTTTCTTTTTTCCCGTTCCTCGCCCGTTCGGTCCAGCGTTCCCCTCTTTATTTTTCTTTCTTTCTTTCCTTACGCAACGCATGAGATCATCTTAGCATGGCGGGATCGGTTCGGAGGCCGGCTGTGTTGCTTCTTGCTGCCACGCGTTGTTGGAGCTCTCGAGGGGCACAAATTAACGAGTACCGCGCACGAACCTCATTGCCGGGCGCGAGCGATGCTTCATCAAGGAAGCGCCCCCCTAGGCAAGACGCAGGCATGTGCGAATGTTGTGTCTTCGGCGTGAATTTTATTTTCTCTCTTCCGCTTCACTTAGACAGAAGCATTATTCGCGTGCCGTCTCCAGTGGTAGAAGGTTTGCAACGTTTTAGATGTCATCACCGTGCGATTATGTGTGCCCTTCGAGAGAGAGAGAGAGAGAGAGAAGGGGGCAGCCTACGTCAGCGAAGTATCGGAAGGCCTCTGTCTCATCGTTTTCGTACGATCTACCAGGGAAAAGTTCCGAACTGGCTATCTTACATCTCGCAGCTCTCAACTCAACTGGGACAGAATGTAGGGAATGCTTCTACTGCAAAAATTGTGGCTCGATCGGAAAAGCCACACCGTGTGTGTGTGTGTGTGCATGGGATTTTCCTTGAACCCCTCTCTGGCACATGACAGTTTGCGTGCTTTTCCGGAGTATGAATCTGGGTTTTTTGTTTTTTTTTCTTCAAACGGCATGATTAACATCCAAAGGCGCGCGCCTCGCCATTTCCGGTGCGCAGTCAGGTGGACGATTTTCCCCCAACAGTTCCGAGCTGAACAAGGTCCATAAAATCCACGCATACGCAAACGGTCAAGCCATTCGACTGACGGGGGTAGGTTTATCTTTACTGCACCGGGCAGAGTTAATGTACGCTTGTCTGAAATGATTCCCGCGCTTCCACCGGTTCCACGGTTTTGCTGATGAATAATACATTAAAAATAAAACTGCCTTACACACACGGTTGCTGCGGTTCAACATCGACGGACCTGGCGAAGAGTTTGCCGCCGGATGTGCTCCTTTTAACGATGTGTAGGATGTGTTAATCAGATGACATGTTTGCATTAAGGCGATAAAGCTCAGATCAGTCGGAAATGAAGGAAATTACGGATTGGTGTATTATTTTTTTCTTCGAAATGCTTTCTATGTTATGGAATGTTGCATACAGTTATGCAATTCGTCGCTGGAGCTGGATCCAAACAGATGCGGAGTTTTATCTAGGGTTCTGTTGAACCCTACAAATGTAGGATGCCGTGAAGTAAAATATAATCTTTGAACATTTAACCATGTTATTCGAAGGAAAAGGCGGTGCAAGTGAATTTTTATGTTATTTCCGCTTTTGATCATAACTTTTTTGATCATTGGAAGAAAAAAATAGCGGTGACATTTCGCAACATGATAGTTTGCCACATTTGTAGGGTTCAAACAGAACCCCAGATTAAACTTCACATCTGTATGCATTGCTCCAGAGACGAATTGCATACCCTCAGGAACTGTAACACGTTCCATTATATGATCGCAAACATCCATACCGAGCTTGTAATTATTCCCGTATCGATTTGAAACATTCCAACAACTGATTCAAGTTCGATTCGAAACCTTTTATTAACTTTATACAGAGCGACCGAAAATCTCACAATTTTTTCTATCCAGCTCTCAGATGAAACTATCCTTAAAATATGTAACTACCAACAAAAGTTGTTGCATTATACAGTGATTGTAATTCCTAAAAGCGTACCCCATTTTTTGCATGCAAAAATCACCTTAAAAAACGGTAGAAGCGATGGAAGCGATACAGTTTTACTAAATTTCATCAAACAAGTTGAGATTTACGACAAACGGAGGGAAGACTAAGCAATTTCCGAAAGTTGTAAACGGGACGTGAAGTGTATCATCCAGCAAGGAGGAAGCGGAAATCCTTATCCTCCACAGATAAGGTAGCGACTTGATTTACCTATCGCACCTTGCCATTTCTGCCAAATTTTGCGAGAAGCGAGCTATTTCAAAATCCTTGAATCTCAAATTACACCATGTTTTACGCAGGCTAAAGTTTACCAGAAATCGCATGTCGTGGAAGCTGGAATACAGTGGGTTTTTTTTATGAGTATAAAGTGTTATCTGGATGGTCCTGATTGTTCAGTATATTTTTGGCACTATTTAAGAACGATACCGCAGGTCAGATAATTTGAACCTGCCAGGATCATTGCGTAGGATATACATGCTCGGTACAATCAGAAATTAACTCTAAAAGCTTTGTTGGACGACTAGACATGCAATAAGACCATTTACGGAACACATAATGGGCAAAGAATTCAGTTTCAGCTAAATATTGTTTCATTCCATATTAGCCAAGTATTTAAAATGCGGGGAACGATTGTGAACGATAGTTTGGATTGATTCCGGAAATTCAAACAGCTATTAGAACAGCTATTTGCTATATTAGATGCTGTTGTCGATTAAAACCACAACCAACGCCACGACACCATTCTTGGGTTAGGGAAAATAGACTAAGAACTAGAATTGTTTATTTAATTTGCTGCATACTTACTTCTACTAGAAACCCTGACAAATGCTTGTATCAATTGCCAAATTGGTCTATGGTTGTTGGAGAGCACGCCTGTGTTAAAAATGAGGAATTTTGGAGGCCACTTCGATTGATTTTTTTTTTTCTACCTCTGCATGATGAATCTCCGTGGTTCCCAGGTACCACGTGTGCTATAAACATCGAATAAAACCTGTCCGAGTAGTACTAGCATCAAATTTAAGCAAATTGGTCAAACAACCTTAATTGTGACATCATTGGATTCCTACAGGCAATATCCCAATGGCTAATGGATCGTGTCGTCTTCTCTCTCTCTCTCTCTCTCTCTTCCACCAGGGCAAGGTGTATCTGTTCGACAAAGTATTCAAACCTAACGCGACACAGGAGAAGGTGTACAATGAGGCGGCCAAGTCGATCGTGTCGGACGTGCTGGCCGGCTACAACGGGACGATCTTCGCGTACGGCCAGACGTCGTCCGGTAAGACGCACACGATGGAGGGGGTGATCGGCGACCCGGCGAAGCAGGGCATCATCCCGCGCATCGTGAATGACATCTTCAACCACATCTACACGATGGAGATGAACATCGAGTTCCACATCAAGGTGTCGTACTACGAGATCTACATGGACAAGATCCGGGACCTGCTGGACGTGTCGAAGGTGAACCTGAGCGTGCACGAGGACAAGAACCGGGTGCCGTACGTGAAGGGGGCGTCCGAGCGCTTCGTCTCGAGCCCGGAGGAGGTGTTCGAGGTGATCGAGGAGGGCAAGTCGAACCGGCACATCGCGGTGACGAACATGAACGAGCACTCGTCCCGCTCGCACTCGGTCTTCCTGATCAACGTCAAGCAGGAGAACATGGAGAACGAGAAGAAGCTGTCCGGCAAGCTGTACCTGGTCGATCTGGCCGGCTCGGAGAAGGTGTCGAAGACGGGCGCCGAGGGCACGGTGCTGGACGAGGCGAAGAACATCAACAAGTCGCTGTCGGCGCTGGGCAACGTGATCTCCGCCCTGGCCGACGGCAACAAGACGCACATCCCGTACCGCGACTCGAAGCTGACGCGCATCCTGCAGGAGTCGCTCGGCGGTAACGCGCGCACCACCATCGTCATCTGCTGCTCGCCCGCCAGCTTCAACGAGTCGGAGACGAAGTCGACGCTCGACTTTGGCCGCAGGTAGGTCTCCTCTGCTATCGGCGAGCCCTAGCGCTAACCGTGTTGGTTTGGTGCTAATTGTGTGTTTTCCCCCCTCCCCAGAGCGAAGACCGTCAAGAACGTGGTGTGCGTGAACGAGGAGCTGACGGCCGAGGAGTGGAAGCGGCGGTACGAGCGAGAGAAGGAGAAGAACAACAAGCTGAAGGGCAAGATCGAGAAGCTGGAGGCCGAGCTGGCCCGGTGGCGCGCGGGCGAAACGGTCAACCTGGAGGAGCAGCTCGACCTGCAGCAGGACGCGATGGAGGCGAGCACGCCGAACGTCGAGGTGCTGCTGGCGCAGCCGGTCGATCTGCCCGTGCCGGCGACGCCGGGCGGCGGTGGGCTGCCGCTGTCGGCCGAGCGCGACACGCTCGAGGTGGAGCGCGAGCGGCTCTACCAGCAGCTGGACGAGAAGGACGAGGAGATCAACCAGCAGTCGCAGTACGTGGAGAAGCTGAAGGAGCAGATCATCGAGCAGGAGGAGCTGATCGCCAACACGCGCCGCGACTACGAGAACCTGCAGTCGGAGATGACGCGCATCCAGCAGGAGAACGAGAACGCGAAGGAGGAGGTGAAGGAGGTGCTGCAGGCGCTCGAGGAGCTGGCGGTCAACTACGACCAGAAGTCGCAGGAGATCGAGCTGAAGAACAAGGAGATCGACACGGTGAACGACGAGCTGCTGCAGAAGCAGACCACGCTCAACAGCGTCCAGTCGGAGCTGCAGCAGCTGAAGGACATGTCGTCGCACCAGAAGAAGCGCATCAACGAGATGCTGACCAACCTGCTGCGCGACCTGTCCGAGGTCGGGCAGGCGCTCGCCGCCGACCAGAACGAGATGAAGATGAACGTGGAGGCGTCGGCGGGCAAGGTCGAGGAGGAGTTCACCGTCGCCCGGCTGTACATCAGCAAGATGAAGTCGGAGGCGAAAAATCTGTCCGCGCGCTGCGCCAACCTCGAGTCGCTGCAGGCGGACACGTGCCGGAAGGTGGGCGACTACGAGAAGGACCTCAGCGAGTGCCGGCTGCTGATCTCGCAGCACGAGGCGCGCATCAAGTCGCTGCACGAGTCGATGCGCGAGGCGGAGAACAAGAAGCGCACGCTCGAGGAGAACATCGACGCGCTGCGGGAGGAGTGCGCGAAGCTGAAGGCGGCCGAGCAGGTGTCGGCGGTGAACGCCGAGGAGAAGCAGCGCGCCGACCAGCTGAAGGTCGCGTTCGAGAGCCAGATGGACCAGCTGCGCGACGTGCACACCAAGCAGGTGTCGGCGCTGCGCGACGAGATTTCCGAGAAGCAGGAGATAATCAACGAGATCAAGGAGTAAGTTTGCTAACCCTCCCCGCCCTGCCCTGTGTACTGACTATTGAATCATTTTCTCTCTCGCTCTCTCTATCTCTCTATTCTCTCGCTCCGCAGCACGAACCAGAAGCTAACGCTGGCTCACCAGCAGATGACCGCCGACTACGAGAAGCTGAAGCAGGAGGAGCAGGAGAAGTCCGCCAAGCTCCAGACGCTAATGTCAGTATCCACAACCCCACAACCGCTTCTACTAACGCAGTCACAGCACATCAATACACCCGGTCATGACCATATCACCCACCCCTCTAACACACTCGATTCCAACAAGCTCCTCGAACAGCAAGAGCAGCAGCAGCAGCAGCAGCTGCAGCAGCGGAAGCGCACCGCCTCGGTTGCCCTCGAGGCGCCCGCCGGCGAGAAGCTGGCGCGTTCGCCGTCGTTTTCCTCGTTGCTGGCCGCCATACCGCTGCCGCCGGCGAGTCTTGAGTACTTGCGGGAGCTGGCGCGCAGTACCGGCGGTGCCAGCGCGCTCGAGGTGCTCCGTGTGCTGGAGGCGTTTCTTGCCGAAAGCGGCATTGGCCAGCAGCCACAGCCACAGCCACAGCAGCAGCAGCAGCAGCAGCAGCAGCAGCAGCAGGTGGAGCAGCTGGAAAAGGCACACAAGCAGACTGAGCAGCAAAAGGGACTTACGAAGCAGGATAAAAACAGAGCGAACAAAGAGAAATCGACAACACCGCAAAAGGTGCCACAGCAGCAGCAGCAGCAGCAGCAAAAGCGCTCGATGCGCACCAAGCGTCACATCAACTTCACCACGGCGATTGACGATGAGCAGGAGGCGACGGGCTTGGCGGCAGCAGTGTTCGGTCCGCCGTCGTGTGGCGTTCGCCGTGCGCGGAACAGCCGCTCGGCCGACTCGTCCCCCTCGCGGAGCTCGAAGTCGAATGCGTCGATTGCTTCCGACGGGCAGTCGGACGAGGAGGAGCTGCTGTCCGACGATGACGATGAGGCACTAGAGCATGACGACTGCAGCTGGCCGAGCCGGCTGATTAGCTCGCTGCTGCCCACAACGCCAATACCTACGCTGCAGTTTCACCTGCTCATCTCACTCACGCTGGTGCTGCTGACCCACCGCTGCCCGCAGTTCATGTTGGTGCTGTAAAAAGGGTCTGGTTTCTCATTACTGAGAGACCGGGAGGGGTTTTTTTTAAATTTTTTTGGCGTTCCACACCCAAAGCATTCCTTGTGCGAATGCTGCTTCGGGTATCCGCCCAGATGAATGTGGAAGTTTCACTTACTGCATTGGGGCAGCTACACAACAGCGCACTGCATTTCCACAGTGAAGGCAAACATTTGCTGCTGTGTTCCTGGCGATATGCATGCTACTAACTCGTATTTGTAACATAAGCTTACGTACATTACCCTACAATTTAACTTCTAACATTGCCTAGCTTAAGATGCTTCCAACTGTTCCTTATTTCGCCGATCTCGATAGTTCATAGGTTAACCTAGCTAACTTTATGTTCCTTGGCTAAGCTTAGCGAGAGTAGGATACGGTAGGGGACGTTTTGGATTTTGTAGTTTTCTTTAAAGTACCACTTGTGTTGGTATCGGAGAAAGAGTAGCATTTCTAGAAATCATTCTGAAATTTTGTTACATCGTTATTTTTGGTTTGCGTTGTGTTTGTTTTTTTCCTTTTCTTACTAAAAATTACATTGCTCATGTCGTACGTAATGTTTATTTGTGCATTGGTTATGTTGCATTGTGGAATGGGATATGGAAGAGTGTGGTTGACTCTTTCCTTTTATGTACTATAATTTAAAAACAAAAAAAAATCTTCATATCAGCAGTTGATCGCTCATGGGAACCATCCATTTTCCAGGCACACTGGTGCGCGTGTTGATTTTGCATTTTCCATTTATAGGTTTTTTTAAATTGAAAACGACATACTATAGTGTTAGCGAGTAGCGTAAACGAATAGAATAACGATGCTCCTCTGAGCCTCGGATGGGGAGACTGTTGCTAGTATTATCGAACGAGTGGAGCCACGAAATAACGTTAACTAAACGTGAACATTTATGTTTGTCTTATTTGTATCGCTCCTGCGCTCGTTTGCCCGCCATCAAAGGGAACCACGATCGGAGAGGTGCGCCATTGGAAGGAGATGCGCGATTAATTAGACTGAGTGGGAATTTGATGAACACATACCATTTGTACAAAGTTTAGTGTGAATTGTTGAGCATTTTGTAGGCAATAGTTAAATCAAACCAGTGGAAAACGCAAGACGCATATGTAGGTTAAATGTTTCCAGCGAGTTTCTGCTTCAATTTCCACACGTCGCCCGCGCCCAGCCTGGGTGTGGGTTGTGCCTCCAATATGTGTACCAACAAGCTAGCCGAACACATTTTCCTTATTAACGCCTTTTGTTTCTGTGATAGCAAAAACGATAACCAAAAAAAGAACGTATATTCAACCTGTAGGAAAACTAACATTAACAAAACATTTCCTCCGCTACCGTGCAAGTTGGTGTAGCTAAGCTACTAAATTGCGTGTGGTTAGACGTGCTTCTGTACGGTGGCAGGATACTTGTTAAGGGTTTTATTTTCAGTCTTTGGTTTTATGTTAACTTTTATTCTTACAGGCTTAAGCATTTCGTAATGTTTGCTAGCACGCACTAAGTTAGCCTCAATGACACTGCCTCTTTTTGTCTCGAAAAGATCAAACAGTATCTCCTTTTGCTACTACCGCTTCCTACTACTGCTCCAAGTATTTATGAATTGGAAAAACATATACGAAGAAAACAAGTCACATGCAGGTTTGGGCTCGAGCAGGTTCGATCACGTGTCCGTCAGATGGTACGTTAAGAAAGGTGAACCCAGAGCCGAGCTTCCCAGGGGAAATGTGTGACGAGAAAAGGCTTATCGAAAAATCTCGCAGTTACCGAGGCGATGTACCACGTACCGCAAAGTGTAGAGTAACGCGCGCGAAATACCAAAGCATGCGAAGGAAACGTTACGGACGGCTACAGCTAGAGCTACAAACGGTGGCGACATGGACATTTTAGAGCTGTGATAAAATAGCACCACACTTACTCGTTCGCTTGGAAAAGATGGCACGTGCCCGTAGAGAGTACACAGGCGACACAGTGAAGGCTTGCTCATTATGAGTCCTAAATTGACTATAGCTGCTGGGTTTGCGTGAACGGGTCGCGATATCGCTCGCCGTTTCCCTGTTCAAACCCTGTCAACCACTCAAACTCGCATTTAAAAGTACCCGCTAATTTCGTTTTGATTTCGTTGCTCGTTGCGCAACAACGAAAGCATTTACCGAATGGACAAGCAAGTAATGATGCTGTGGAGTAGCTCGTTCTGAGTGTGTGCAACCAGCCAGGCTGAAGGTGATGATAACATGTTAGAGGTTTAGAAGGCTACGATCCAGGTCCATTCCTGTGCCGTTGGGCCGAACTGCATCGCGAATTAGCCTTATGTCCAACGGCTACCAGATTAAGTTTGTCACCGTTCCCCGCTATGATCGTGCGCCGCAAACACCCACACACTACCGACAGCTAACAATTCAATCCAACATTCACCAAATCACACACTCGAGTACACGGCCTACCTTAGTTATCATCCGCGTGAAGGTAGCGCTCTGTACACATTACATGCGAGAACCACACCACTATGCTTTTTTTTATCAAATCAAATCATGTTTTGTTCAACGAATCATCCGTTCGACTTTCTCTTACTATCTCTATATAAGTGTTTTTTTTTTAATTTTCTTCTTCCTGCCAAATGTTCTCCCCTCGCCTCAGTCGCTCCAATGGAATCTTCAGTTGCTTTTTGTTGCAGTTCGTTGTCTTTCTTCAGCCCTTCTTCGCTCTATCGTACTTGCAATCGCATGCAACATCCATGTACAGTAAGCTTTTTGGTCCATTTTTACGTTCTAGCTGTAGTAGCTTGCATTTCAGTTTACTCACCCTGCTAAGTGAATGCGCAGGAGAAAGCGTGCACCCTGAGAACGCGAAGGATTTCATGGAAGAAGTTAGAACCTGCTAGGTGCGAGCGATTATTCAACGCCATAGAGAACGAAAGCAAATAGCAAAAGAAGTAGACGGAAAAATTGAACCAAGTTTGTAAGGGACTGCCGCAAAGCGATAACCTAGATTTCTATCTCAGTTTTAGTCAACCAACCAACGAAAAATGACAAACCCCGTTTGTCAGCGTGCTCAATTTTTATTTTCTTTCTTTCTAAACAACATTTTCCTTTCCCTTTCCCGTTTGGAAAATGTATTGACCCCATTTGGCCACCTTGCCATCCGGCCCCCGCTTTTCCTCCGGTGAGGATGAACATTTGTTCCGTATCGGAGCGCAGTGGCAAGCATGAGCATACATGCCATCGGCAATATTCTTGATTGATTGATTTTTCCAGATACTTTTTTCCCTAGGAACGAAGCTCTAGAGCCCACAAAGTGCCCAAAAGAAAAGCCCAATGTGCAGCCGCGGCTGCGGGTGTACGTTGCATGGGGAAGAAAAGGTCACAGCCAAACGACTGCCCTCGTACCGCAGAGCAAACCCCATTCCAGGACGATGCTGCATGCCGACCCGAGGATGCTCCAATCAGAAAGGCCGAACGATGCTTCTCCGGCAGTAGCGTCGGAAGGTTTGCCTCCGAGACCAACAACGAAACGGGTGGCTCGAAGAGAGAAAGCGAAACGGGCTGTGCTGTGGAACCACAGGGTGCTTGCAAACCGATGCACACCGCACGTGCCTACACACTCGAGGCTGCGCCGGACTGTGTGGCTATTACCACGCAGCTGCTGCTGTTGTGAAAATGGGCCCCGCGGCGGAAAGTTGCGCTGATGCTGAAGAGGACGCGAAACCAAATCCCCAAATCCCCAAAATCCTTCTCCATGTTGTTGCAACGCTTCTCTAACCTGTCTGCTTCCCGGTCCACCGTGTAGCGATGAGAAGAAACCAATCGATGAGAACAAGTATGTGTGTATATAATGTACGTTTTAGGTATGATGTTTCGCTGCTACGATCGTGCTACGGACACTTAATGTTTAAAACATTCTCATGCTCATTCCCACGAGCGAGTGAAACATAAGAGAGAGCACTGCATCGGCCGGCATGTGGAACAAAAACAAAAAGGTGCTATGGTAGGAGCAGGATAAAAGTTAAGCTAGGCGATGTTACAGAAAGATACTAGTCAGGATTTTTTTTTTTTTGTTTCTTTAACGTGAGCTCGAAATCGAAATCGCTGATAAAATAAGAAGAGAATTTTTAATAGCAAAACCTTACCGTGACGATAGCTACAAAACAAAACTCAACCCTAGTTGCAGCAAATGCAACCATAGAATAGAAAGTAGGACTTGTAAACCTTTCTTCTTCTTCTTCTTCGAGAGAGAGAGAGAGAGGGAAACGTGGGCGAAAAGATGTAATGCCCGTAGAAAACAACAACCAAACCTCACTCTAGTCCGTCACTTTCCGGCGATGTTAACCACTAACGGAGAAATATTAGCACTATCAAAGCCTGCAGGCAACCCGATCTTGATATCAGGTGGTTGGAAAAGCAATCTTGATTAAGAAGGCAGGGATGCTGAAAAAGACATCTATAAAGTTTTCATAGAGTAAGACGATCTGTTTCGAAACCTGGCCTCGCCGCTCCGACACACAGCTTGAACAGTAACTACTAACGTGATTTCTACTACCCATTTGCATTGCTGCATTTGCTAATACTGCTGCCCACATTCTTCTTAGACTTGATCTTTGTCAAGAGTTACCGAGCGCTTACCCAGTCGTAGTCATAGGTTTCCGTTTTCCGGTCCTTATCGTTTTTATGTTGTATGCTGATCAGTTCTGTATATTATCCCTTGCGTTTGATGTTGATTTTTTTTTCTTTCTAACTTTTGTTCGCGTGTAGCTTCCATTTGATCTACATTTGCAACCGGGTTCTCATCACCCAGCAACATCACTAATCATCCCGCTCCCAACCACACGTACCTTACCCTGTTCTTGCTTTCCGTATCCATGGCCTGTAACATATTTCGTTTGAACCATGGAGACAGAGGAAAGAGGAAAAACTCGCACACATTTCAAAAGACACCAACACATCTTCGAACCGTTTAACGGTGCAAACGCAAGGGGTGGCATACCATTACCGATCATAGTCCCATATCAAACACTTGTTTCTCCTGCCTCTACTCCGAGCCAGGCAACATAAAACCTGGCATCGCGAGGAGGCTCCGACAGGGAGTAAAAAACACAAAGCGATATGTTAAATAGCTGCGGCAAAAGGGGCAGGATGGGTCCTGACTCACAGACAATAATAGCTGGTGATAACAAACGCAACATGAATGCGATGGGTGTAATGAAGAGGAAGTTCGGAGCCACTTTGGGTGGCATCTGATTGATTGCTTTGTTTGTTTCTTTCTAATGCTTCGATTTCGATTACGCTTAGAAAGAGGACGGTTCTGCTACAGCATGTATCAGTGCTTCGTTTCTGATTTAAACTAAGTTATTGAACCAAGAAAAAGGTTCAAAGTGTTAGCTTTAATTTTGTCAGAATCTTAAGAGGAAATTTGCAGACAAAACGGACGATCGTACAACTCTATACGCCATTTGGAAAAACTCACCGGTAGCATGTCGTCTAATGCAATGCTATCATATTCCCGGGCAACAGACTGCAAGTAGGACGCGAGGAAGGGATGAAACCAGGAAGGGGTGATTGTGATAAAGCTAAGCCAGATAGTAGGCAGTCCAAAGACACGACAACGCACTGATGGCTCGCTGTGTAGGATATAGCTAACGTTAGGAACAAAGCTGTGGAAAGAGAAGATGCAATGTACATTGTGCTATCCATGCGCTAACAGATTCATAGAAAAAGATACCAAGAGAAAACAGGAAATGGAGCAAAAGCGACGAAAAAAAAACAAGAGATGATAGTTGAATACGGCATGTAAAGTAAAACAGATGACTATATATCTATATACATGTATACATATACAAAAGGAGAAGATAAGTCGAAAACGACATCACATGTAAATGTATTTTGTGAGAAATCAAAACGTGTAATTTGATTCAAATCAAGAAAAACAAAGAATATTATGGCACAAACAAGATAGAAAGAGAGAGAGAGAGAGAAAGAGAGCGAGAAAGATGTGAGATAGCGAAGGTGATGATCAATATATATATATATACATAAAATGGAATTAAAAAAAATGCTTTCGACAAACAAACAAAAGATGGAAAAAGATAAAGCATTAAAAAATCGTAAAACGTACGTACATACCTGTTCTCATTTGGTTTTAAGTTTGCTAATTATGTTCATGGAGTCCGCTTGCCCAGCACTTGTGGCGCTTCCTTTAACTTCCATCCCACGGTGGACAAGCTCCATTCCATTGCGTACCTGACCTGGTGTTTCACATTCGATGCTGTTGAACTAACCACTTAATCCAGTCGATCTTCACAACCGAACTCCATCGTCGTTCGGGTGGATGGGGGATGTTGGAGTAGGCACATGGAAAACAGCTGAATCGATCTGACCAGTTTCCGTTGTATCTTTTTCCTGGGCAATGTAGGCTTACGGACGAACGCCGCGAGCAGGCACGCAAGGATCTCAAGGGCCTGGAGGATACGGTGGCGAAGGAGCTGCAATCGCTGCACGCACTGCGCAAGCTGTTCGTTCTGGACTTGCAGGTATTTACCGGGAGCGGGTGGGCTTTTCCCTTTCCTTTTTCTTCAACCCAATTGATCCTTCTTCTCTTGCTGCTTCTCTCATCGTTTTAAGGCACGCATCAAAAAGTCGCTGAACTCGGAGGACACCGAGGACGACGGTGGTTCGCTGGCGCAGAAGCAGAAGATTTCCTTCCTCGAGAACAACCTCGAGCAGCTGACCAAGGTGCACAAGCAGCTGGTGCGGGATAATGCCGACCTACGGTGCGAGCTGCCGAAGCTCGAGAAGCGTCTGCGGACGACGGTCGAGCGGGTGAAGGCGCTCGAGACGGCGCTGAAGGAGGCGAAGGAGGGCGCGATGCGCGACCGAAAGCGTTACCAGTACGAGGTGGACCGCATCAAGGAGGCGGTCCGGCAGAAGAACCTGGCACGCCGTGGCCCGCAAGCACAAATCGGTAGGCGAAGCAGTTAGCTGACCCGCAAGCATGCTGGGCGGAGGAACGGGCTCGTTTACAATCACTCTAACGCACCATCTTTGTCTGTTTTGTTTCTCGTTGTTTTCTCTTTCACCCGAATAGCCAAACCTATCCGGGCCGGTCAGGGACAGTATCTGTTCAAGAGTGGTGGCACTGGCGGCGCTACGACAGCGCCGGGCAGCACCGCCATCACGCCGAAATCGCTGGCAGATGAGAAGCGAAAGTCCCAGATCAAGGGTAGGTGCAAAACATTGGTGGCCGGCTTGTCGCGAGGAATGATTTTTTTTTGTAATTTATGGTTTTAATTTATTATATTGCAGACATGGACAGTTGAATTCCTCGAACATCCGATAGCAACTCTACTACTACTTTACATCTGCAAAACAACCAACAAACAAAAAGAAGCGAAAAGCGATTGTTAGCTGAATAATAAGATACATGGTTCGGGGCATAAAACACACACAAAAAAAGAAGGAATGTCGTTTGGCGGGAAGAAAATAGACCCTCACACACACGCACACACACGCACACACACATGATCCCACATGCGCATGCTTTGAGCAGGAATTCTGTGGCAGTGCTTGATTTTCACTGAGACGATTGGCCGGTATGATCAGATGGTAGGAAAAGAACTGAACTGAATAATTTTCATGCTGAGTAGCGGTTGCAATTGAAAAAATTAACTGAGCGAAATGTGAAAGGATTAACTATTGTAGGTAAGAATAATACGATTGTGCTATCTATTATAATTTTCATTCGTCTTTCGTCATGCTTAATGCAGCAAATGATAAGGTGTAGTTGGCAGAACATTGAGACGTTAGGCAAAAAGGAGAGCAAATAGCAATCGCAATGTAAGAAGCTAAATAGCACGGTAGTAATCAAACACATCCAGCACTTCTTCCTTGGTTATTGGACGATATAGATCTACGGATGGAAGGAAGAACCGATAGCTTGGATTCTTAATCACCTTCCATCTTTTCAGGCGGTTCTTCTGCTCTGCGATTAGCTAGACGCCTTGTGCGGGTGCAGCCTGCAAACATGCGAAAACTAATGCTGTGCTAATGTGAAACGAAGAATGTCCAACGTATGTTATATTTTCATTTTTTTTCATTGTTTTTATACTAGAACTATTGTGCACCAGCTTCGAGAAATATTATGAGTACCATTAAGTGCGTATGTTTGATTTCTTCCGATCCGACTACAGTTTAACAAACTACAATCGCTCGATAGCACGACACGCTAAATGGATACGCTTTAAAATAGTTGCACTAACCAGGTCCAAAACCCACGAAATCTAAGCCAAGGCAAAAGTGAACGAATCATCAGGCGGCACATTCGTGATCGCAGGGGAGGCAAGCAATGACAAAACCAGCAAGATTATGTAGAGTGATAGAAAAAGGTCCCTTCCCTCGCCAGCGGACACGTCCATGTTTTGTGTGAAATTCTTAACCATCAGATTGTGTCGGGTGCGACGGTGTTCACTGGCTTGCTTTCCCGCGAGGGCGTTACTTGGGCGAGAAGAGAATTTTCCAAATTTTCCCACCCGCCTCTGGCCTCCCCTGATTTCTTGTAGTGTTTGGTTGTTTCATACAACAACTTCACCGGCCCCAGCCCCTGGCCCAGCAAATAGCCAAAGCTCTGTTCTCTGCTCAGTTCGCAGGGTTTGATTGATTTCACAATCGCCACAGAACAGCGGAAAACTGAAGGAAAACATAATCAAAGTATCTATTTTTTGCGGCTTTTTTTTGCGAGGAGAGAACTTTTTGAAATAGGAAGCACTGGTCGGTCGTGTGTGCTTGATTTTCTTCTCTCTGTAGGAAGATGTAGGTGTATTAAAATATATTTATATGTGTGTGTCTGTGGGTGTGTGTGTGTGTGTGTACGTTTCTATGCTCCGTTGAAGTAGAAAAAAAGAGGAAACATGCCGAAGGTACGGAACGGAATGCTCTGGGAGGAAACAAAAATCATCATAGCCACAACCCAAACCGCTTGGCGTCAATGCCGTCGCCGCCGCCTCCGCAGTCGCCGTTGTCGCCGCATTGCTACCACCCTTCAGCAAGTGCGTCGGAAAAATCCACCAGTTGCGGGGATGAACCATGAAAGGAAAAGAAAATAATTGCCTCTAATAAATCATTGCGCGCTAATAAATCTATTCTAACTGCAAAATCAGTGACAACAAGAAAACCAAGAGACATGTATGTAGGGCAGAACTGCATCCTATCCGTGGGCATAATTGCTGCTTATTTTAGTGATCAAAAAAATATACAATTGACGTCACAGATGTTCTCATTCGTCGGCGTAATTGGATGCTTTGTTGTTCCCTTTCCGAGAAACGCTTGGGGATCGTAAAAGGGAGGGGAAATTCGTATGTACAAGGAAGCATAATCTTCGGGACGTTTCCCTTCCGCCAGAACTGCTCGTGCACAACATTTTAGGGTACTGCTAAAAACAGTCGTAAGTTTTACTGTTTGTACTATAGAGGCTTTTGTGTCTACATTTTTCATTCCCCTCCGAAGCGCAGTGGATGGCTCCTAACGGTCATTTGCCTACAAAAGCAAGGGAAATTCAAATCTTTGTTTGTACTAGAGAGGCTTTTGTGCCTACATTTTTCATTCCCCTCCGAAGCGCAGTGGATGGTTCCTAACGGTCATTTGCCTACAAAAGCAAGGAAAATTCAAATCGAATGCAACCGTCAACAACGTCAACAGCGCTGTTCACTATCGGTTGCCTGCATTTTGGAGCAAGCCATCGGTGAAAATCCATGCTCTATGCAAGCGATTACACAGCAACTCCCTCATTTTATGGTAAGAGGTATCGTAATTCGATCGAATTTATGTTTTTCATGAATGTATTTGATCGGTGCAATATTGTGACGTTTTGTAAGTACTGGACCCGATGCGACGCGATATCACAGATGATGACACTGCGCCAACGCGCATATTGGAGGAAAAGATATCCTACCATTTCCAGTACTGGAAGCGTTCGTTCCTGTGCGCCGTCATCTGGTTTAACAGTGCCGGTTCTTTTCTTCACCGTCGTGGAGGTGTATCCTTGCTGTTCTGTTATTAATTTTTACATTTTCACTTAAATCGCCAGCGCCTAAATAAATTTAAGATTCTTGTTCAAAGGTTTATTGTTATTTTAAAAGTACACAAATTAAAAAAAAAACACACATTAATGGGAGATGCCATTGCTGACTTTCCATTCGGTGCGGTGCTGAAATACACACACACATACACGCGTGCACAACCGCTTGCGGGTGCAATGTACGCACGCACACGCGCCTTCCCTTTGGAATCGCGACGATGAGCTGGAAGCAAGCCGATCTGGGAGCGTAAACGCGGCTCTCTCACCGTCGCGTCTGTCAGTGCGAGCGTGAGGCATATATACTCGCGCGATTTATACGCCGCAAACGGCAGCCAGCAAGTGAGCCCGTCTCGGCAGAGTGTGTGAGGTGTCACTTGGTTACGGATGTGGATTTCGATTTCCCGAAAGCACGGCACAACGATCGTACGAATTATTATAGTTTTGATTTGTTTTACATGTTAGTTCTGCTCGCTCGCTAGCTCGCCGCAGTATTGTTTGTTGTGTTCGGTTGTTTTTACGTTCGTTCGTTTGTTTGTTTGATTTGGTTTCTTCACGGCGTTTCAGTTTTTCGAGTGGTTCCGTGGCGGACGAACGGTACGGTTTTCCCATTCCAGCAGGGCCAGCCGAGGATCGTTGGTTTTTATTTATTTTTTTGGTTTAATTTAATATCGGGTTTCTTGCTTGCCTCTTTCAACTTCCTTCATCATCTTCCGTTAACGTTAGTTCTGCAAATCCATCCCCCCCCCCCTACGTCCCACGTTCCACAACGTTTTTTTTTTTATTCTTCTCTTGGCCGTTTTTGGCCGAGACATAATCATTTAGCGTTTGCTCGCGAAAAACACCAGCTTTTGTGGCAGCTTTCCAGGCCAGCTCCGCACTCCCCTCCAGTTGGTCGGAAGAAGGAAGAAGAAAAAAGGTACGAATCAGGGTGGTGTGCGATCACGGTGTGCGTGCATAATGGTGCAAGATGGTGAGAGCAAGCGGAAAGGCCGCAGAGAGTGTGTGTGATTAGTTGCGCTCAAGCTCACAATAAGCCCCAGGGTGAAGAGTCGGGAGGCTGCTCCGGAATTCCGACACTCCCGGTTCCCCCTGGCTTCCTGTCTGGCGTGTGTCTGGAGTGGTTTTTTTTTATGTTTGCGTTAAAATATGTTTTCCGAATGCGAACCGACGGGTACGTGGTCAATCTGGAGAAGCGCAAACCTAAAACCAGCACCACCAGCACCACCACCACCAACCAACCAAGCAACCATCCATCCAACCATGCAACCGAAAAAGCCACGACATTCCCACCAACCTGCAAATTTACATCCACGTTCTTCTTTGCCTGCCTTCCACGGCCCGTTGCTGTCAAAGAGAGTGGTGTGCACATTATCACGCACGCACGCAAGGGGGAAAGTTTTGCCGTCTCTGTGTGCGAAGGAATTTTCCATCACTCCATCGCATCGCATCGTGTATTATGACGGGGCCCAATCGTTGGGTGGACATGCTGCCATTTTTTTCCCCCTTCTTCTTGCTTGCCCCTGCTGAAGGGTGGTAGTGGTGCGGTGCGGGAGAAATGGAAGCGGTGGTATTCGTGCCGCCCCTGCCTCCGGTCCGATCGGGTGGTTGGAATTTGGATTCCAAAAAGTAAAAGCAACCACACAGACACAGGATAGTGCATGGGACTATTTTGCCCACTCCACCACCTTCTCGTACCTCTCTTTGCCTTAATGGGCGCTCTCCACATGATCTTCAGTTTTGAAAAACTACACACACACACACTTGTATGTGTGAAAGAGATGAGGTGACAGTCCACGTCAAATCAGGGAAAAGAAGCAACAAACATTGCTGGAGGAAACAAATGTTCCTTTATCTGTCCGCTACCTGCGTACAGGCGGTGCATGTGTGTATGCGGTGCACATGGGATCAGTCGGTCGAAGACATTACCGCACAGATTTCAACGCACACATCGGGCTGGAAGCGACAGATAGGTGAACACACTCGCACACACACACACACACATGCACGCACGCACGCACGCAGGTGAGCTGTGCGCTGGATGGCTGGATGGTAGGATAGTGCCAGCACACAACACACGGACGGGCTGTGCGAAGAAAAGAGAAAGGATGAGCAAGTGAGACAACGATGCGCGCTGCTTCTTCTCACTGTGATGCTACTCACTTTGCGCCGCTGCTTCGTTCGGCGATTCAGCCGTCGTCAGTCCGCAGCCAGTCCATGTGCTTTGCTTTTGTGCTGTGCTCGGAGTACGCAGCCAACGACGCGACTCGTGGAATGCTGTGGAATGCCTACGTGCGTTTCCCCTCCTTGCTGCCGTCGTCACCGTCACCGCCGTCCATCGATCGATCGATCGATCGCTTAGCAGAGAGGGATGACTTTTTTGCGTTTCTCTCGCTGCTGCTTCGCTATTGTTTTTTTTTTGTTTTGTTTAAAGACTTCTTCATGTCATGGATCGCACATGCAAAGCGAAGAGGATGATCACCGATTTGGACGATCGGTTTTAATCGCTCCGTGCAACCATCGCAACAAACTATCGATAAGTACAGTCAACAGCAGGCTAGAGGGGACAGTGCAAATTTGGGATGTTCCTTCCACCCGAATAAAGTGGTTCCTCTGTTCATGCAATCTAACATGCTTCTTTTATTACATTTTTTTGAGGTCAGTTTTCTTTGCTTTATTTTAGAGATTAAAATCAGCTCACAAGTCTGTATGAGACGGGCGACATTGTCTAGCCCACAAAACACAGTTTGTAGGTATATCGCAATTAACTCTTGTACGACTTAAAGTAACATCTTATACGATTTCGTTTAAACGTACGTACATGCTTCGATACACGACTTGGTCCACAGGGATGTACGACTTCGCTCATACACGACGCAACTTATCTACACCTTTATAAGTACGTGTAGTTTTGATCGTAGTAGCATCGCCTTATACGATTTGGTTCATACTTTGCCCACACATTGTATACACTTATATACGATTCCGATGAAAACTTACATCTAAGACGATGTAATTTATGCTTCCATATACAACTTAGTGTAATTAGGGAGTTCACCATTACAATGCACAAGTAGACAAATTCGGGGCCCAGACCCATTACACACTTGTTTCCCACTATTTCCAAAATTCCATCAGATCGAACTCAAATCGTTTACATGACGGAAGTTTGATGGTTCACTTGTCACTGGCACTGGTCAACTGAGAGCAACCAGGGTCTTGAACACACTGTCTCGAGGATAGCTTGCGAAGGCCCGGGATAAATCCTCGTCGATGAAGAATAACTGAGTGTAACCGATTCGACATGATAAACTCGATGTTTAGTTGGAGCTAATGGCATTTTAGATAGATTTCGTTGATTGTTGAATGTGTGCTCACAGTTGGTTGTTGTCTAGAAGCAACAGCCTGTTCTTTAGATGGCGAAACGGTGTAAGCCAGCTTAATCGGTTTCCTTGACGTAAATGCCATTTCCCGTTCTTCGCGGGGCAAACATGGCGAATACCTCCCAAATTTAACCATACTTTGATGACCAGTAACTATGTCCGTGGAGGATCGAGGGACGCGAAAATTCACAAGAACGGGCCCCGTTTTTGCAGTGTCCCATTTACCTTGCTGTTTACTGTAAGTAGATAAAAAAGCAACAAGAAAAAAAGAAACCCACACGAGCAGCTAGCGGTACATGCATCGAACATCGAACAAACAACTGAAAGCAACAATAACAAAAAAGAAGAAAAAAAAAACCAAAAACCAACACTGTAAAGCAATCGACCAGGCAGAGCAGTGCAAACAATACGTAAACAATAGAGAGCGCAGCGCTTCTGGCTGAACGATTTTTAGCTATTATTATTATTTTATTATTATTGTTGTCTAATCTGTTTCTTTCTCCCTCCACAACCTCTGCGTCCCCTTGATAAAAATCGGAACTGATCGCGAACGAGCAGACCAAATCATAATAGTTAAAAAAAAAAAACAAGAGGAGCAACGCAGTGACGCGATCGCCATTCCCGGTGTGTACACACAGAGAGACAGCCTCAGTGGGTGTGTGTGTGTGTGTGTGCTGTGTGCGCGTATCCCTGTGCGTGCGTCCGTCCGTGCGTGTGTGTATTGGCCGCGCGAAACAACCGCAAAAATCGTGTACCGCCCCAACCCCCCCGCTCCGCGCCCATCTGCGGTGTTATTGTGGGCCGTGTGTCTGTTGTGTGTGTGTGTTACACGCGAGTGTGTGGGCGTGCGCGTAAAAACAACCGGAAGCGACGGCGTGCACCGAACGAAACGCAGTTGTTGTTCGATTCGATTTCCCCCTCGCTTCAGCTTCTTCCTGCCTCTCAAAAGTCGCAGTCAGCTCGCAAGGGGAGAGCAGAATTGTATTGTGTGTGTGAGTGTGTGTTTGTTTTTTTTTTCTCTACTATTCCGGTGGGGAAAATACAGAAAGGAAACACTGTTCCACGGGGCAGAGCGCGCGCCAGCTTCTCCGACTTCCTTTCGCGAAACCACGCGAAGCGACAGCATCAACTCCCAAGCGTCCAATCAACGGCGAACCTGAACTGTTGCCAAGTTCGTGTGCATTCCAGCACTGCACGAGGTGAGTACAGCTCAGAAGTAGAACTGCAAAGGTGAGGATCATTCCTGATCCAGAGCCCTTCAATACCTGCAGGGAAATAAATGAAATTTCGCAATGGACAGTAGTCTAGTGCCTGCTTGTTCTCTCGGAGTCAAATGCAATATGGCTATCATAAGACGAGGCTACCATCTCCCCTCCGCCTACAAATACAAAACGGTTTTATCCAGCGAAAAAAAAAATGAGTAGCAGGTAAAGGATAAGGAGTAAGGAGATCCTTTCTTCCACGATCCAGGAGGATCAGGCAAAGGATCATCTCAAATGCGGTGGGTGAGCTTGACTCGCGCAAAACTTTACGTCTTTTGCTTCTGCCAAATCTGTCAAATGTGATCTGTCAAAAAAGGGGGGAATAACACGCCAGGGAAAAGGCAACAACCTTCGCACATTTTGATAACGACAATCAACCGACAGCGTCTCGCTCCGGCTCTCGCCATCCATCAGCCCTGATTGACAACGCCGGCCTGCTCCGGTCGGGGTCCCTCCAAGCCCTTTGGTGTAGCCAGGAAGCAGGTGGAGGCGTAGGAGTGCGAGTACACGTGCAATCAACCAATCAAACATCATCGTCGAACATTCTACGGTCGTATACGGCAATGGGAGCCTACGAAACATGCTCGGTTCGGCTGCGATGCGCCGTGACACGTACGCAAGTCACCTGCGTTGTGCGGCGAGATAACAGTTGCGGCATTTATCGTTACTTCGTCGGCTGAGAATAACTTCCTAAAGTGTCAACTCGGGGTTCGTCTCTTGGTGTACAATTAAATCATTTGCCTCAAATCGTAGCAGACTGCGATACTATTCCTATGCTAACCTTATGCAAGAAGTCGATTACGCACGAGGTCCCTATCCTCTCCTCATGCAAAATGGTTATCGATGAGACCACCTTATTCATTGGAAGGTTACCTATTTGTGAGAGTCCTGAGTCGATTTTACAGTATTGGAATTGAGCTAAGCAACGACGCTGAATTTATCTACCCATGCTGCATACTGCGGATAGTCAGTTTTTCCTGGACAAGACACCGCTTCGTTAGGTTGGAGGATCCTTATACCACATAATTTCGGCAATAAAAAGGTCGGTACTCTATTGGGTCGTTTTTAATCTGTAGCGTTCTATAGCATACAAAACCCGTTGGCATAAGTGGTTTAGCTTTCAGCAGAAAGGACTAAAAATTTAGAATAATGTTTCTGACAAAATGTTATTCGAGGTAGCAACAATGGGTCCAGTCAAACCTGCATTTCACCTGCAGCCCGATCGAACTATGACGATTCCGAGTTTCTGCCTTACTGTTGGCTGTACCTTCAAAGAAACCACCAAATCGAAATGAATCGATGCATAATGGAGGGCGAGTAATGAGATGCATCCGTCACAGAAACGTACACGCGCGAGCGATCGCTATATCGCTGCCAATTGACAGCCGACATCTTTCGACACCTTCCCTCGTACCAAACCAACCCCCGACCGGATTATAATGGCGTTTCCATCGCGCCATCTTCATGCAGCAGGTTCTAAATTGGAGCTGCTGGTCCAACCTGTCGATGGCCGATCGGTTCGGTTGGTCAACAAAGGGTTTGAGCCGCGGTTTTGTATACCTGCACGCTCACACACGCGCACACACATTTGTGTTCGTTCGTTGGGTGCCATCGCGTTGTCATCGGTGCACACATCTCTGCCGGTGCAACAGGTTCACATGGAGGCAAGATGGAGGCAAGAGATACAAGCAGAAAAAAGAAAGAAAACAATTAGCGGCCGTTACTACCTGCGCACAGGCCGAGGCTCGAACACATGCACACCAACACACACCCAGCCTGCCTCGTTTGGTTCGGTCCGGTCCGCACCCTTTCCGGTGTTGTGTGTTTCCTGGCAGGTAGGAAGCGAAAAATGATGCTCAACTGCCGCGGGTGTTTGCTGTGCGATGAAATGACGTTTGACACTTGACGCTTGACACTTGAACATACAAAATGACGATCGCGAACGATTGGATGGCATCGCGAAAGACTTAGAATTTAATAAGAATTTAACGACCGTATGCAGTCGTCAACATTTCCTCTCGGATGATCAAAAATGCATTCGATAATTACATTCCGTAAAAAAAAAAAAACGATAGGCAAGCCAGAAGTCAGCGCAAACCTACATTTTCTACGAGTAAAATGTTTCGAGCAGAAGATTCAACGATTGTAGTGGGCATCGTCTACGCTTAACTAAAACTTTTGGCAATTGTTTAATTATGCCTTACTTTATTTCGTGGGATTAGTCACCAAAAGGTCTGTGCAACTACTATGTGTTACTACAGCAAAGTTATTACAGAGCGTTAATCGAGCAACTAAGATACAAATACTCCAAAATTGTTGGAAATTACGGAGCAACATACGGATTCTGCAAAGAGTTTTTTAAATAATGCTGCCTCACATTTAAATGCGGAAGGAACTGTGTCATCGCGTATGCCCTATTTATTTTGTAGACTTGGATCGAGAAGAAGTACAACACAACAAGGAAATTTACGGCCAACTTCCGGGCAATTGGATGAATTTGACGAAAGGGTGTTGTCAAGCTCAAACCCCTATAACAATAACCGCAATTGTTGGAGTACTTTCAAAGCTCTCAATTGAAACAGAAATTCAGGAAATTGTACCAGAGCCGTCTCAGCTGTCGGAACAAGTGCAAGAGTTCTTCGAGGTGGCTCCCCAGGACGAATCGCTTGATCGAATTGAAATTTGAGACGTGCAAAAGAAGAATTCAACCCTGCGTTCATGAAGGAAACGTTCCCAGACGAACAGCACGTGGGGGTTTAAATCTCAATCTCATCACTAGCCCGAGGATTTCTGACTTTTCATGAAAATAGATGCTGGTTACAGTTTTTTTCTTCTTCTGTCATTTCCGTCAAGTAATGTACCGAACTAGTTCCTTCTCTAAAAGCCTTCAACGTTTCATCAAACATTACAGATAATGATGATTGCCCGATTCGTACCGTAAAGTCATTACCAACGCCCTGTTGATAAGACCCTTGTGCCAAAAACCTTCAACGTGGCCGCTAGTTTCTCTTATACCGTTAGTCCCTTATTCATTTCTCGTTGATGTAGCCTAATACGTTACTTTGAACTCCTATTCAGAGGCTCACTTATTCGATGGTGTAGCCTCCAACTTCTAAGTCACATCGGCTGGTTAAATTATTCACTGCCTTATTCGGCACTTGGCGAATAAGCAATCCCGAATAAGAGAATTACCAAAGTTACTCTTCTCATGTTTGCGAAAGTAAGCAAATATCCATTGCTAGTTCAAAAACTGCTCGACCTCGCAGATCGTCAGCCCGAAACCGTTCGCGATCCCGCCTCGAGCACTTGACCTTTTAAGCCCGTTCAGTTTTGTCGATCGTTCAATTTTGACTTTGATTTCTTTCGCAATTGAGAATTGATTGTTCGCGCTGTGCGGTCTCACTGCAAACTTGCTCACGCAGGCTCATCTCGCAGCTTCTCACTGCAACTTGCTCACGCTCACGGTTGATCTCATCGTATCTATTTCGTGAGCGTGATTTAGATTGCTTGGTGTGTAATGTAATGTGTAATGATGATATCGAGGTACAACATACCCCCCTCCCCCCACCTCCACCTCTACGCACCTGCTGCCTCGCCGTTGGTTCGCTTGCCATCGGTATGTTTCCTTTTCCCTTTTTTTTTTGCGTGCGTCTTCAAATTTTGCCATTCGCGATTTCCCCGTTGTGCTGTGCTGTGCGCTGTTGTCGCGCTGTTGCCCTGCACTTCCTCTACACCGCCACGTCTTCGTTTCGTGCGCTCATCCACGAATCGTTTGGTGGAAAAACGGGAGGCATGTCTGGCGGGTTTTGGGCTCGAGTGTGTATTTTCCGTGCGTTTGTTATCTAACATCGCCTTTGCGGAGTGCGGAAAATACATGACTTTTTGTTGTTGTTACTGTTGCTGTTTTGTTGTTGCTGAGTGAGGGGGGGGGGGGGGGTCACTCCGCTCACGTTCCCATTATCGACCGCTTTCTCGGCCTCCCCGTCGCCCGACCCTAGGAGCTGCCAAACCTGATGACCAACTGTTTCTTCTTCTCTTTCCCGCCCTAACCTCACAACAACTCGGCTTCTTACTACAACCCCCCTGAACATACACCCTTCCTAACCCTCGGGCGACTATGCGACAGCACGATTACACGTCGTTTTCCCGCTCTGTTGCTGGTTTATGTGTTTGCTGTCCAATTCCCCTTGTGTCGGAATGTCGTTTTCCAGCAAAACAGCGGACCACCAACCACCTGCCACGGAGAAACCGAAATGCCCTGCCATGTGTGTCTGGGTATGTTCCACCTATCAGCGACGGAAACGGATGAGCGGACGCGCGGATTGTTACGAGGAAATCGATGAAAACCCTAGCGCTGCCGGACCGGACTCGCCAAGGGAAAAGGCGGCACAAATCGGTTATCCAACGGGTCACCGCAGCCGTCTCCGCTACTCGAATGACTCATTCAAACCTCACAAGGGTGGAAATCGTTCAATCAGCACCATTAAATTGTTACCCACATTTTAAAAGTTTACCTTCGTTAGATAAGAGGTCAGGAAGTGGATGTACGTGCGGTCAAAAGGCGTAGAGATCAACAGTTTCCTATGAGTATCATACATCCACTTGCCAAGATTCATGATGCCTTCTTTTTTTTTTTAATGCAACTCGTTCTAAAAGGTTTTCCCTTTTTTTTACTCCTGTTCTTCCAGATTGCAGCACTAACGACGGGACTTCCAACAATACGACGGCACTTTCGTATCAGTTCGCTTCCCTTCGCTTCTTCGTGCCTTCTTCAATCGATCACTCACCGTCACAATCAACCCAATCAAAATGCCGAAATCAGTAAGTACCCGTTGGACATTTTTATTTGAAACAGCGTGCCAGTATGCTTGTACTCTTTCGTAATGGGGTTTCCTTGGGGGCGCTCAATGAATCAGATTGCTATGTACGTTTCGATTGCGTTCTGACTTGCGTTTGCCAGCTCCCGGTGATATATTCCCGGCTCCTGCAGCGTTTCCTAGTGCGAAGCGTGTTAAGGACGGACAGAGTTGCCGTAAGCTGCTGGCTAATACCAATCTGGTAAGGCAATCTGAACGAATGAGGTGATGCCACTGCGTTTAAAACCTACCCATTACTCTAGTACATTGCAAGCTTCAATTTGTTTGTAGGTGGTGAAGTTCTACTCTATCATATTGTACCAATCTGGGTTAAGACTTCGTTGACGCTTTTGGAAACATCAAAAAGGCTAATGCCATCCATTGGATCCATTTGGGGAGTTTTTGGAGAATTAAAGGATCATTGAGGAGCATCCGTTTTTTCAATGATCCTAGACGCTTAGAGTCCACAGATCGGGGAGATCAGAGACTCTACCTCTAGCGGATGCTAAGCAGCTCCAGGTGGTCCAAGCTTCAGATGATTCGTGAACTCCCACAAGCCGAACTGGTGTCCCGCAGGTCCACACCGGTTGCCTTGACAATCCCGAGTCTTCAGTGTTTGTCCTACCTTGTTCCCCTTCTTCTGCTCTTTCCTTTTGCACGCACCCTGTTATTGTCATCTTTTCCAGGGCTGCCTGGTTGGTGAGGTTTGCATTTGTCGCTAAAATGTCACTCGCACTCGCAAGTACACACTTCCCCACACTGAATTGCCCACCTGAACGTTACGTAACGTGCACCGAGCCCGAGCTGTACGGAAACAACGCACAGAACGGGGCAGGCTGGCAGACTGGAATTGCCGATGGCAGAGATTTGCTGCGGTTTGTGTGTCTGTGGCTGGCAACATCCACAATCCAACCGTGCGCATCTCACCCTGTGCGGGGGGAAATAACAACTTCACCTTCAGTGTGAGGCGACGGCGGCGGCATTGTCCTACTTTTGGTCGGCAACGGCCATGGCACCGTGCAGTAGCAATGCCCATCCCACCTGCAATCGCGTGGGGGGAAGAGGCTAGAGGGAAACTGGGGAGAGCTGGAGGGGCTGAGCCGGAGGTTAATGCTGGTGTGTGCTTATTGTGTTGTTGCAGCGAGCAAAAGCCGACCCGATCGCCGCTCAAGGGCTGCTCTCGTACTTGGCAGTGCGGCAAGCAGCATAAACTCTCAATCCCAAATCGATTGGAATGGATGATGATGATGATGATGATTTACAATGTTGCAACGTATGCCGGATTACGTGGCGTATTTTTTTTGTTTTTTTGTTATGCGCTACCTTGCAACTTCTTTATTGTCATTCGTTTGATTGAATAAATGTCGAAAGTTGTAGGGTTTGTAAATACGGTTAAGGTGATTCCCAGAACCTAGGCCTATGAGATGCACATAAATAAATGTTATCGTTCCATCCACACTATGAGATGTTATATTGTATGCACAAATGCTATGTATCTTCATTCTCTCACATGATGTCGTTATGGCGTGTGGGGCTGGAGTTCCACCGACTCCAGAGAGCAAAGTTACTTCGTCAGGTTGGCCAGATGTTCCACGGGAGTGTGTGGTTCCTTCCAGTCCAATCGGTCCCGTCGATTCGAACGCCGGATGTGTCGTGCTTTCCCTGTGTCTGGAAACTGTGCTGCCGTTTCCTCCGTTGTAGCACACATCATCCGTAAGGTTTCCCTACTCCTTTCCTGCGCTGTGTACCTCATAACGCCTGTAGACGCAATCCAAAGCCGTCCCCACCCGTTCCGTAAGCTAATTAGTGGTTGGCGGCAGCAACGGCAACGGCGCGAGGTTTGTGCACACACAGTATCGGCGCAGATGACACCGCGCCGTATTCGTGTGGAGGTCACTCGTTTCCTTCCGCGAATTTGGCGAAGGGTTTGGATGGGGACAAAACATCTCGGAGGGAGAGCTTGTGTGGCTTTTCCCTTTTGCTTCGGCACACACGTCACTTGCCTTTCCCTTGGTGCGCTCACCCCACCCCGGCTGGGAAAACAAACCGCATCAATTTTCGTGCGCCAACAGCACAAGTCGCCCGTCAAGTGCCACGTTGTGCGCGGTTGGTTGTTTTTTTTTCTCTTTCTCTATCTCTTCGCCAGCCTCACAGTTCGTCACGTGTTGACACGGGTGTGTTGGCGTTGGAGTTGGTTTGTTTGGACGTTGGTAGGTCCAGCCTCGAAGTGCGTATTATCTCATGTGGCCGGTTTTCCCAGGGGGGCGTGGGTTGGGATGGATAAGCTAACGCTGTTTGTTGGCGGCGCTCGTATATAGAAATATGGTGTGCCAGGGTGGAGGCGCACGAGCCGACCGATGCTGGTCCATTTGCACATCCGTTTTGTGTATGTTTTGTGTATGATTCCATTCACGGATGACGCGCGTACTAGACCTCCAACTAGGTCCGGTTTAATTACCTCAAGAGAAAGAGAAGATGCACACACACACACACACACACACACAAAAGGGCCACCATCGCTAGCCGCGGTATCATCTGGTTTTCGCCGCAGCTATTTATAGGCTGGCCCGTTTTCCGGGAATATCCGTTCCGTATTTTCTTTCTTTTACTTTTCGCGCAATAAAATCGACAGAATAACAAACCATTTGCATGACGGAACACGGCGCAAACCCCCGACTGAGTCTGTCGGTTTGGTTTTGGCAGCATGCCCAGGCTCTGGAAGTGTCAAACATCGCCGTCCGCAGATGGCACAGATCGACTACGAATAAAAACACAACAACGGAGTTTAGCGAATCAGAGTTGTTTCGTGTAAGTCCCTCTGAGTTGGTTCCCTTATCGCACCGATTCGACCGGCGCTTCGCTCCGGAATCGACAAGCAAATCGAGCGTCCCTGGAATATTGTACTGCAACGCTCCTTTGCAGTGGTGAATGTCGAATCGATCCCAGACGAGGGCATCGTGTTTTTTTTCCCTGTTGCCAAGAGAGTGTACTATTCGAGGAACTGATGCTGATAAAAGCTGTAGCCTAGAGAAAGATGAAAAACATTCTTCCGTGACATCATCATCATCATCATCATCATCACCGTCATCTTGCGGTTGCTTTCCGTTTCACTCTTCGGTGAATCCATACGTCTTCAACTTTCTCTTATGCTCATCAAGCATCCTGCTCCCCTGCCTTCACGTCAGCGATCGCATTCATCAGCCATCGTGTGGTAGGTATAACGTAAGCGAGTCTTACGCACACAGCGAACAATAAATGCGTAGCACAGGAAAGTTGACAGACAGCTCAGCGTTTTTTTTAACGGCAATCTGGCAATAATTTGCTCTCTTGTCGTCAGTCACCGTGGCGTAGAGGGATGCGTCTCTGGCTATTAGGCGGCGCGTCGCGAGTTCAAATCCTAGTGCATACAGTTGGTGGGGGAAACTTAACGATTGATCAAACCCCAACGCGCTTGACTCGTCATTCTCTCCCATGTGCAAAATGTTGCGTTAAAGCAAAACAACTATGGGCTTGCTGATGCTGCATTAGTTTAGAATGAAAAGACGACACAAGACGAACGGATGTAGTGTATTATTTTTCCCCAACACAGTTGGATGGATGGTTCTATTCCTGTTCGTTTCATCCGCCTTTCGCGTATCGCTGCTGAATCATATCGCCGACGCAGGTTGCACGGGCACAAACTCTTTCACTTGTTGCTTTGCTGCAAACACGCTTATTAGGGGGAGATCATTCTCATCTCTGTTCAGTTTGTTAAGTCTAAGGGGGGGGACAGTACTTTTGCCTTCCAGCGTCTTCTGTTTCATGCAGCCTTGGCTCTCCCAGTCTAGCTATAGCCTAATTAGGAAGTGAACGCTCTAATGAGGGAGAGGACGTCAACTTTGTCTAACTTCTTCACCACAAGGTTGTCGTTTTTTGTTGTCAACCGACAGCTGGAGACTGTTTGTTCACTGCATTTTTTCGGGATCTTTCGCAAGGTTGGAAGGCTTCCCTTAGTAAGCTCAGAATGTTTGATGTTATAGTTACCACGAAAAATGTAGTGAATGACTTTAATGCAGTTGCAGATCATTTTGAAAATTTTCGTGGTGGCTGAAGGTGGTGCATCGAAACGCGTTGAGGACTCATCCGCAAGCTTGTAGACCGTTGGCTGTGACTTGGGGTTAGAACATTTATTGGAACTTGCTTTCCCCTATTAATGAAAATATTTCGTCGAAACGAGGGTCTGCCTCAAAAAAAGTGTCATTAGCTATTAGTGCATTCTGGCATCCAATATTGCCTCGTTCTTTTCTTATCGCAAGACAAAAGGGAAGCAATGAATTTTAGGAAAAGCAAACACAAAATCACACACCAACCGATCGATGTAGCACATGCTGGCGGACAGCGATAACATCTTCGCCTCTCTGCCGTCGACAAGAGACGGCGACCGCAGTCGAGCCGCGGCTGTGTGTTGCGTACCGACATTCTTTTCCGGCCTCCCCAACTGGCCTGTACCTGCTTCTCGACGGGTCCGACGAGGAGATACCGTTTAGACCTAGAGTTCCGCTTTCTCCCTTCGCGCAGGCCTCACTGACGGGGGCTCCAACACATCATTCGCGCTATGCGTGGCAAGTCCACGAGGTAGTCTTACACAGGTACAGGTGGAGCAAGGTGTAGGAGAAAGGCGACGGGCGGTAGGGCTTTATGTCACAATGAACCGAGCAACCACTGCGCCAAGAGTGATTTGTTTTCTTTCCGGTGAAGTATGGGCGCGTACTTTTTTATAACCCGCTCGATTCACTCATCGGCGGCGGCGGCGGCGATATGGCGTCGCCGTTATCGGCAGAGATAGCGCTCCACTCCGCAACATGCCGCCTGCCACCTGATTGGCGTACATTTTATGATTAGTGCGTGTCGCGTGTGTATGCGTACATGTTATCTTATCGCGCCCACTTGGATGTGGCCTGCATGTTTCAGCACTCTGCTTTATTTACAGTAGTTTTGTCTTTCCCAAATGTCAGTTGTGGCCCACTTTTTACCACCAACATCTTCTCTCTAGTATCTTTTGCGGTGGTGGTGGTGGGTTTTCAGGAGACAATCGTCGATGTGCCACGACACGATGATCCAATCCGAAGAACCCAGAGGACTGACGTGGAAAGGAAGATACCTGCGTCATCGAGTCCTAAACAATCAATACACTATCGAATGGAATGTCTGTGGAGTTGCCAACAGGTAACCGCCCGCCTTGCTTATCTGGGTGAACATCAGTTGTCGGCAATCCCCAAGCCCATTCATTGTTGGTTAACTACTAACTACCATTACTAGCCAAGAGAGAGGGAAAGAAGAAGAGGGCTTTTAGAGATATGTGGCACATACCGTTGCTGTACTAAACCCTGTACTAAAAACTCTTCCAATCATCCATAATGGCCTGGATAGGATGGCGGGGGGGATTTGTTGGTGGCAGCGATTACGTACGATGGATGTTCTTACCGATTCCCTGTGATGAAGTCCCTGCTGCCTCCGCCGATAGCGTGTGCTGCGGGTGTAACGTGTGCAAAGGTCAGCGTGGCTCAATCGCGGCCGCTTCGGGCAGTGTGGAGAGTTGTGGAGGTGCAGCAATACCGGCAGATGAGCTCAGATGCCAGCCTCTGGCTAGATCATAAATATTTATGTGTGTACTTACAACCCAGCCCTCTTGTCCCAACTTCATTCCTCCGACCGTGTGTGGTGAGGCGCGAGGCGGAGGCATTCTATCTCGTACCCTCATCTTCCTCCGCCGGACTGATTAGTCCGTGAAGGTAACCTCTGGCCCCGGAGCAAAGGCTTTTGGCTGGCAGTTAAGATACGCTGGCGTAATGCCCAGCATCGCACTTAACGAGCTACTTAGCTACTATCTTGATAGACAGTGGGACTTACTAGGTGCCTGGTACTTAGAACTTAGGTACTCCCATACTCCCGTTCATCTCCATCACTTTAGACCATCCGTTTCAGCCAGCGTATAGTTTTTTTTTTGTCAACTTCCTGGCCAAATGCAATACGTTTCGTTTAGACACAATTGTGCGGTCTAATTGATTGGTCCAACGGCGGAGGGAGTAAAAAAGCGGGACCAACACACAAGGTTGTTCCCGCGATTACTATACTGGCTCTAGCCTGACCGTGGCTGCGAAGGGAAACTCGTGCCAGCAAACTCATAGCCTCAAACCTGAATGGCTTCTGTTCGTGTGCATGAGTGTCCATGTGTTTTTTTTTCGGGTGTCGCTAAGTAATGGCGCAACTTTTTGCACACCGCACAGGTCCATCCACACGCATACAGTATCGCGATAATAATGATGATTATTAGGCTACAAAAAAGATGCAATTCTTGGAAGTTGTCTTCTCGCCTCGAGACGATCGTGAATAAATTAACGTTCTTTGACGGTGCCCACTTGCGCCACCCTCTTCCATTCGCGTTGGCGATAAGGTGGATGAGTTGTTGTGCATGTCGCCATGCCCCGAACGCCAGCATTACTTCTCCTTTGCCGTCCGCTAGACACGTTTCGCAGATTAGCATTATTCAGCCCTCGGGACGAAGCGAGGTTTTTCGAATGCATTTGAGCGGATGTGGCCGTGCCGGATGGCCGGTTTTCTTCAGCAGCAGCAGCAGCAGCAGCAGTGCATCCGATCGTGTGATACATGTCGTTTTCGCCGATTCGGTATGATGTCATGTCCTTTAAGGCTTGAGATTAAACTGGCGGTGCCTCGGCGACGTACGGCGACGTGAGTGTGTTTACACAGCGGCCATGTAGTGTAGATAAAACCATTCCTCTGTATTTCTTCGCTCGTGTTTTGTTTTTAATGTGTTTCTTTTTCCTTCTCCCTCCGAACGTTTTGCTCTAGCCGCGCACGGTGAGCAAACAATCGCGCTGACTAATTAGCCTCAGCTGCCGGGGCCGAGGTCTCTGCGCGTCCCAGCGATGACGTTCCCTCATCCCGCATCATTTTTTTATAATTATCCGCGTGACTCAGGCCCCGGCTTCTCGGTACTGCCGTTTTAGTTGTGAATAGCGCTAAACGTTTGTTTTACTTCCGAGCTCGCCGCGCTCGTCTTGCGATTCAATGCTCTCCCTTCCTCACCTTTATAGACAACCGCGCCAGATGCTTGTTGCTAGTTTAATATTTGGATATCTGCAAATCCCGCGCCTCATTCCGCTGCTACGGCACGAACGTGCAACGGAGAGGTTCTTGTAGGTCCAGCTGTATCATTGCAACTGCATGGCCTGGCATTTGCACACGTAGCTCGGTGCTCAAAGAACCAAACCCGAGGAGAGCGACTGGAACTGGAGGGAATGGTCTTGCTAGCTTCGATCTACAGGGTTTTTTTTTCATTTTTTTATTCTGAAATAGAATAAAATAAGCTGTGTAGGATATTTGGAATACAAATGAGTTCGTGATATTTTGACACCAGCTGTCCGAAGGAAGGTTACCATTTAAAAAATGTCAGCATTAGGCTTTCTTTTCGACTCAGTTGCGACTTATCAGTGTGGGACCCGCGACTTCAGGATACTCCGCAAAGAAAATGCCAGTGGATGCAAAGCAAACGACCTTGGTGATCGAAGTCTTCGTGTGCTTCTCATATCTCCCAACCGTTCATGCAGAGGAAGTCCATTGTGGCGTCTGTTGTGTGATCACTAGCGTCATCCTTCTGGAACCACATGTCGTCTATATCCAAACTATTCAGTTTGGTCCTCGACACAAAAGTCGTCCGCGAATTAGTTATGATTTGGCATCAGGTACTAAATAACAAAAATAGATTGGACAGATGTTACTAAAACAACGGGGTCGTCACAGATACTGTTAGCATGGTTCCGTACTTTTTAATAAACGCTTCAGTAGCACAAAGATGTGTGTTTTATTCCGATGGTCTGCTGTGGAACTGGGGAAATACCTGTCAAGCTTTTGGTTGCAACAGGGACCTAACATAACATACACAATATGACATACACCACTGAGATATGGACAGCGCGATATGCTTCAACAATTACGAACCCCGTTTTAGCCGTGATCGAAGACGAAGAGATTTTCCGACTTATGATAGTAAGTCAATATCTTTGGCAACGCTTGGCGCCGGTTGTGTTGCTTTTGCCTCAGAACCTTCCCCTCCTCCTCTTTCTCCTAGGAGTTTGAACATCAACATCATCATCGTACGGGCTTGGGAAATTGCGCTTGCAATGTGATTTGCCCGTAACAACGGCTCTCTCGCGGCCGTGGTTAAAATGAGCCCATGGAAAGCGCAGCTGGGGGTTGCTGCTGTTGGCACGAATTCAGCCCGTTCCCGTGTTCCACACAATCCCCCGTACGTTGTGTGTGCGTGTGTCGTAGGTCAGATTTTGTGCGTGCTGCTGATACTAACCTTTTGGGTTGTACCGTTTTTTTTTGTTCCTCCCTCTAGCCGCGTGTTGGATACTTAAAAAGCACTTACACAACATGAACGATACAAAAGTGAGCACATTGTTGCCCCTTCCCATCCTTGTCGCTTTTTCTCTATCCTCTTTGTCTATCCACAGTAAAAGATTATTACATCGTTTTTTTGTTGTAGTTAGTTGGTCATCCCTGGAAAAGCAACCCTATCCCCCCCCCTTTTGCCACCGATTCCATCATCGGGCACTAGGTGTGCTTTCCGATTCGGTTTCGTTCGTGCCTGTTTGCTGTCAAATCCGCTTTCGTGCATGACCCTGGCCGTGACTAATCCATTAGCAAATAATGCTCCCCTGGTGGTGCTCCAAGGAAGTGAGGAGGTTTAGAGGGGGGGGGGGGTGAAGAAGGAGCATTTGACGAGGGAGATGATCACACACCGGTCATCGGATGTGGTGGAAGCGTTCATGCAAGGCAATTGCCGCAAATGTAACGTACGTCGTTTCAGGCAATGATAAAATTCGTGCACCATCTGCACATTCGGACGTACTATCTGACTGTTTCTGTGTGATTTTTTTTTTTGTGATATCTTTTTTCCTGTTCTGCACGAACATGTGTTGGCGCATGTGTGCTCATGCGGGTTGTTGTTTTTTTTGTTCAACGAGCTAATGACGTAATTGTAAATAGTTTGCGAACGGAGTATGGTCTAGTCTAGACGGCACGAGAAAACGAAAAAAAAAACAAACAGGCACGAAATAAAACATTCATAAAAACACACATGCGGGCATCATCCGAGCGATCCAGCACCAACGAAAATCATGTGACCGCCGAGTTTTGGAAGCTGACGTTTTCGTTCGAGATCCTTCTCGGCGTTTGCCGTTGGCACAACCGTTTCTACCGTCTTCTGCGTCCATGGTGACATTCCAGATTCACTTTCAAACGGACGAGAAAATGTTTGAACTTTTCCCCTTTGAGGAAAAGTGTATTTGAAATCGAAAAATAAAATCAACAGCTCATCATTTCCGCCTGAAAAATCCGGTGCGTTCGTAAGTGAACACTACTTACTCCATTTTTATGCGGAGTTGCGAGGGTCGTCATTAAAAACGGAAAAGATCGTACCGAGAAGCACTGGGAAAAGGGTACCCCCATGTTACTTCCGTCTCAATCTTTGCGCTAAACTTGTCGAGTTTTCTTTTCGAGCAAAGTGCACGTAGCGGTGCGGAATCACGCCAAAAAAAAAACACAAACTACGAAGGAACTTGGAAGGAGAAACGATGTTTGCCTAAAAACCAAAAAGGTGAAACATCAACGTGACGATGGCGTAAATTCCGGCCGTAGGCACCCGAAACTGGTGACGTAAACGGGGCCAGCTTGTCATGATCATCTTGTGTGTGCGTGTGTGTAATTATTTCCCTTATCTAACGACGCACCCGTCGCTTGTTTCGGGAATTGTTACGCGCCGATGTCGCCACGAGATCACCACTAAAAGCTCCTCGTTTGCGTTGTTCGCTGTTTTCACATTTCCAGCCGAATAAGAATATAGAAAGCCAGTGCTGCCAGTCAGTTTCTCTCCCCTCGAACGAAAGAGAAGCATCGGAGGTAAACGGGGAAATCGAAGAGTCTGCGCGAAGATCAACAGAAGCAGCAGCAGCAGCAGCAGCTTCAAAATGGATCCTACTGCGTCGGAATGTTTGCGGAATTTCCGAAGAGAGGTGTCCCGTCGGGGGGAGAAACACCAGAACGAGCCTTTCCACGAACTCTGCAAGAAGCTGCAAGATGAAACTACCACTTCAGTCTAAGGAAGACCTTTCACAGGGTTTCCCAATGTCAAGAAGGAATCGTCCACCTCGTACTGCTGATTGGAGGAAATCGAGGGATTAGAAAGTGAATCCTACCAACCAACCTCTAAAAGAACGGTCAAATGCGCTGCGGTTGGTTTCAGCTTTTGTTGATCGCCATTTCGTCTACACGTTACAGCTCAGTGCGTTAGTAAGCATTCATTTTTTACAACAAAGAAGAAAACTAGCTACAGCAAACCCAATGATTTCAATTTTGTATTTTCTATATGTTATGTGTCCGAGTGGAAACACAGCTCGGTATTATTCTTCAACATATCGGAACGATTTGTTTTTCGGGAGGTAACCAATTTCTTCTATACGTTGCGAAACACTGTCCATGGAGGACAAAAGGAACTTGCCCTTGACAAGAGTTTCCTGCCTTTCCCCATTTTCTTTCCTTCACCCCAACCACAGGCCGGCTCGTTGCTTGTCGTGCCGTAGCAGTTTTTCGATTGCCCGCACACACGCGAAACCAATCTGCGTGAAGGGAAGAAAGGGGGCGGGAAGGGTAGCTGGTTGCATCGTCTTTCGGGTTCCGGTGGTGCTGGAAGAGGTTGCCCGACACAACGACCACAACGACGGGGTCTGCTTCCCTTTCTCGTTTGCGCGCACCCCGGGCGCAACTCTGGCGATGAGATCATACGCGAAGAAAACTGAACCTTTTTAGCCGCCAAACACATACACCCAATGGCCGGAGGAAATCGGTAGGGACGAAGAAAAGAAAAGTAAAACGAAGGGATTCCGCTCGATGTGACAAAGCGCAAACCCAGGGGTGGGTATGGTTTTGCAGCCGGCGATCAGTGCTCGGAGCGCGTAACGCTTCTAACGCACGGTAACGCTTCTACTGGATGGCCCCCGGCGCAGGGCACACCACCACATAGACTTGGGCGAATCGAGGGAGATTCTAGAGTGAGAGTGGCGGGACGTGTCTGGCCTAAACGAGAGCACGCGCGGCCTAAGAACGGGCCGTCTCCGAGAGCGCGGAGTTGTTTTAAATTATTTTACCTTTTTTTTTTTTTTCTTTCGCCTGCTCGTAACGGCGGCTCATCCCGCGTGCAAAATGAATGGCGTGTGTTGAGGCTTCGACCGGTTTGCGCACCGGCATCCGACGCGTTAGTTCTTCTGTAGCCGTCGGAGCGTGCGGACATCGTTCGAACTTCGTTCGTGGTGCGTAAGCTCTTCCGCCGGTTGAGCGAACGAGCCAGACAGTGTTTTCCCCTAGCGTGTGTGTGTTTGTGTGTGTGCACGTGTGACCCGCGAGGAAAGCCGTTGCAGTGCCAATTTCGTGCAAGAACATGAACTCTAAGACTCTTTGTTTTTCCACACTGCCGCCCTAAAATTTGCACGTGCTGCTTCCTCCGTTTTCGTTGTTTCAGCAACGTTTTCCGTTAATCCCTGTGTGTGGTGTTTCGGAGGACGCAGAGCTTGCTGCTAGCGGCTTCTTGCCTCGCGATATGTGCTGCAGCTGCGAAAAAAGAGAGTGGAAGCTAATGGAACGTTGTAGCATTGTACCACGGCGATGAACTCACGCACCGGCCCACGGCAGCTGTCAACGGTCCTTTTCGATGGGTTTATTTTTTCCAGCAATCAATTCCTGATAGCAGCAGCAAGAACGCTTCGTCGATTTAGCTGCTTGGCAGGTGGTGCGGTCATATGATGGCAGCCGGAATTGTTCTGCAGCCGCGGCGCTTTGCTGCACGCGTTTTGCACACCAGCAAGGCGCGAGGCGTGTGAGTGCGACCGGATCCACCGACACATACGGCGTCGCCCGATCATCTGACCCGATCTGTCGACGGCGCGGCCCTCACTGTGTTGATCAGATCATCATCTCGCGGAGCGCGACTGTACGTGTGTCTGTGTGTGTGTGTGTTGGGTGACGTTCTGCCCATGTGACGGAGGCTTTTCGATGGCCGGCGATCGACGGCTGCAGAATGTTCACATTGCAATGGCCGACCTGTAGCTAGTCGAGGTTTGAATCGATACTGGGCTCCCCCCCCGTATGTATGTGTGCTCCTTGCTTGCCTGCGTTATTTTAAACAGGATTTTGCGGCGACTAACGACTTTTATTCGCTCTTGTCACGCGCTGCACACGCGAATGCACACACAACTGGTGGTCCCCTGCATCGACGAAGAACCCCCGGTTGTCGTGTGGCGTTTTTTTTTTTTTAATTCGAACGAATTTGCAAACTGCTTTGGTGACTGTCGAAAGTGCACACACCCACGTTAAAAACAAGCGTAGGGTTAAGGGAACCGAAAGTCCTTCCTACCGACCGTTTGTGTGTGTGTGTGTCGAGTGGATCAGCAGCGTGTGTGCATGTTCATCTGCCATCTCCAATCACCCGATCAAGAAACGCGTCCTCTCAACCGGAGCCGCAACACACCCACAGCATCATCGATCAGCTTATAGTTGTATTATTTTTCTCCCTTCACTGTCCTGCACATAAAAGCCTTCCTGTGTGCGGGTCTCCCCCTCTCTAGCAGTGAGTGTTCAGTGTGGTCAGAATTTTACCCGAAAGCCGCAGCCTCCACCGAGCAGGAGCCAGCAGTTTGTGGATAGCGTGTGTTCCCGCGTGACGACGTGAAGCGCCGAGCCAGAGCGAGTTTAGCCGGGAATTTTTTTTTTTTTCGTACTTTACTTTCCTTTTTCGTCCTCCAAAATGGTGGCCAGCAGCAAAATGGTAAGCCCCAAAACCAAACTCCCTTAACCCATCCAGAGCAATCGTGCAAACGACGTTAACGCATGTGTTTGTGTTCGTGGGGGAAATTGGTGAAAAATTCGCAAAAGGAGGAGGCACGAGGTTTTTCCTCTTTCAAGGGGTTTTGGCCAAAGAACACACTTTCGAGGGACAATCTGCAATCCACCAGCCATGCTGCTCCGTTTTCTCCACAAAGCGGCTCCACAGCTGCACAAAAGTGAGAAAGTAGAAGCTTTCCCCCCGGCGGTAAAGGTGTAGTATACAGAGACGTAGGAGGAAAGGGGAAAGATGGCAGCTGTACGTGCTTCCTGTTTTTCTGCACGCACCCAAAGGTGTTTAAACGTGCGCAAAATGTGCTCGGGTCACTCGGCGAAAAACGCCGACACACCGATGGATGCATGTTTTCCCCGCAAAACCCTGTTGCTCCTGTCGCGCCTCTGTACCCCACAATTCTGCCGTTCAATCGCGCCATATGTCCTGGAATGCATTCCTCTCGGACTGCATGAGTTATATCCTCTGCGTATGTGTGTGTTTTTGCCCTTCCGTACACCACCACCACGTTCCGTTCGTATGGTAGAATCGAACGGAAGCCGAAAGAAGAATCCCAATGGCGGACCTGCGGCAGCTTAAAACGGAGCAGCTACTAGCATCGGCTAAAAATCCCCATGTCACGGACATTTTCGTGCGATCCTCTCCGCGAAAGAGCGAGTAGGAGACATCGTGGAGGCTGCGAAAAGAATAATGGCGCGTTACACCCTCATGATGGCGACGCTGGCTTGGGAAACCGAATGCAGCAGATGGGGCTCAAGACACGACGGGACTACAATATCATGTTGGATGTAGAAATAGAATGGAGCAAGGTGAATCATCGGGAGGAAAAGTGCTGCGATCAGCAGAAGATAAAAATAAATTAAAGTAGCTGAAATGGACACAAATATGCACATCTGCACCAAATATGTGTTTGCATGCAGGAGAAAACTTGAAAGCCGTTACAAACCGTTTGATGTGGAACGGTGAAACATCATGCTATGCAAATAAGGGAGACCCATGTGATTGTTTTAGGTTCTTTTTTGAAGATCAAACGCAATTACATGCAAACACATCTGTTCGAAGACTTCATTCAAATAACTGGTGTAATGTATTGATCACATCAGACAGGGAAAAACAGCTTATGTTGCTTATGCTTTGCCTTCACCAGAAAGAAAGAGCACACACCTTTGCCTTTAAGAATTAAATTATTTAAGACACGTTCAAGATTCTGCTGCTCATTTTGTTCAAATTTAGAGTTTCAACGAGGAGAGCAAGTAATTGGTACTCTAAGCGAACATTTTCCACCACGAATTGTTGGTTCAAGAAAGAATATGCTTCTATTACATCCATCAAGGAAGAAAACTCGTTGCTGCTTTACATATAGCTGACCCATGTTTTTTTAGCCTCTTTGAAGACGGGAAAGCAATTTCTTTTTCCACATCAATGGGCACCCTGAGCAGAGAACAGAGAGACGATGATGGCGTAATCCACCCGGCAGCAGCATTCAGCAATTGTACTGCGGGAAGGGATGAAAGGAATTGTGAAATTTGTTTAAAAGGAGGACTAAAAAAACGCGACCTTCTCCCAGTGGCGGCTTTGACTATAAAAACGTGACACTTGGCAGCATTTAGTACCCTTGGAAAATAAAATGATAAAAAGAAACACGACGACTCTCTTCCCGCCTCAATCACGTGTCAGCAATGGCGCCGAAGAGTGGGGGAGGCGGAGGGAGAGGTGTAGCTGCACTAGGCCATGGTAGGGTGCCTCGCCAAGGCTTTGCTGATGGGCCGAGAAATGCGCCCGGAATCGGTAATCATTCGTGCCGCTCCTTCCGATCGATCGAACGGAGCGGAGGGGCATGCGAATTGGTGGATTATATTTCTTCATCACGCGCCGCCCAATGGACGCAGGATCGTGCGTGACAAGTTGTGCTGCTTATTCATTAGCACCAGGACAGGGACCATTCGCTTCGACCCTGAACGGCGCCAAGAAGCAGGATCGATTCAATTACGCAAACTGCCGCAATCGACTACGATGAGATTCCAGCACGGGATCTGCATTCGAATGTTCACCAATCCTAGAATTTGACACGTGCATTGTCGCCAGTCCATCTTAGCTCTGTAAGGCTATGGGGAGCCTTTTTTGCAACGCGACACTACAATCTTGTATTGACTATTGTTCAGTCTAACTCCGCTTCTCCGCCCTGTGGTTCACAAATGAAGAAGCAATCGTACATGAGCCTTGTGCAATCACGAGAAAAAGAGAGGAGGGTGAAAAACACCCAGCCTATGATATCATCGGGTGATTCGCACGACAATCAGCCACTTAGAAAAAGAAAAAAAACAGCAAAAGGATGACGTCGCCGACGCCGACCTCGCCTCGCTCACCCTCCATCGTTATCGATGATCCGTCCTTGTCGGTCGGTGACTAGGACACAAGACATATTTGTGGTCTGAGCTCACCGCAGCCTCGGAATGCGCCTTCTGCTTGATGAGTTGGGGGGGGGGAGGGAGAGAATTACTCCTCTCACCTAGCGTTGAAGGCGACGACGCGGGGTATCGCTCGAAAGTACACGCTAGGAAGGGGTTCGTTAAAATTGTAATAAAATTGAAACCCGTAGAACAATTAAACTCAGAAGTTAGGTGACATGTACCATTCTCTTGCTTTACTCGAGGAAGCAACCAACTCAAAGTTTTCAACCGGCAGCGACCGAACTCGTTATCTTTCGCTCGGGAGTTGCGCTCTGGCCGCTACAGGGAGGGTTGGCTGCACGAACATGGGGGTCCCCCCATTTATCGGTATTTCGTGTCTTTGCTCAACCGTGTCTCATTTTTATAACTCTTCCCCGCGCATCGCTCACGGCGACGGCGGCCGTAACTTTATGAGCGCGAGTTAAATTCCTGGAAACAACACAAGTACACGTACGCTTTGCGACCTTCGATTCCGGGGCCTTTTTTATTGGCCTATAACTTATCTTTGGCCCAGGGTGAACCGAATGACCTTCGACTTGTTTTCCTGCTAATTGGAAAATGCTCGGATGGTCGTAAAGGCAAATGGTCACCATAGGAACCGTAGAAAACATCGATCGTGGGTTATGTCTGCTTTTCGATCGTTTGGTATTAGCAAACTTCTCCGGGTTAGATCTAGAAACGAGAGGAACATTTCAACCACGACACTTGGATGCAGTTGTTGTCCAAGGGGTTTCGCTACACGAAGACGTATCTGCCTCACCGGTACCTCAAAACGTTTACTCATCGTTTGCTTTCTTCTCCTTCCAGATGAACGTGCGCGTCACGACGATGGACGCCGAGCTGGAGTTCGCGATCCAGCAGGGCACCACAGGAAAGCAGCTGTTCGACCAGGTCGTGAAGACGATCGGCCTGCGGGAGGTCTGGTTCTTCGGGCTACAGTACACAGACTCGAAGGGCGACAACACGTGGATCAAGCTGTACAAAAAGGTAGGCTGCCACATCCGTGCAAACATTCCCACAGTCCAGCACGCGATTTCTTCTCTTGGTTGATTCTGCTTCTCCCAGCTCGTTGGTCCACTGTTGAATTAATATGTATTGCTAGGCTACTTATGGCAGTTGTAGTACAATCTCTATAGCAATCCTGTGTGAGTAGCCAAGGTTACGTGTCTACCTTTGACCAAAGCTTAAAAGAAACCAGTAGAACACGATCAATATGTGACGCTAAACTTTCTCGAAACACCGTACGTTAATCATTCACCTTCCGGTTCCCGTCAAAGTCAGCGCAATCATCAGGTCCATCAATTCTCCTGACCTCTCTCGTCGACGGTAGACGGAGTTGATTAGCACACACTCCGCACCGGTTCTCCGGCGTTTCCCGACGGTACGGCGATTAGCTTCCCTTTCGGATGGCAGTCATCAGTGATGATTAATTGCGATTGTGAGCACAGGTGCCGGTGTCCATGCGATGCTGCTTCCCCGTCTCCTCCTCTAGAGCTCCTCAAACAAGTCGGAATGGACTTGCTCACGGGGTGAGATCATCTGAGCTGCAGACTGGGTTCTCCTGTCCAGAACGTCCATTGGAACGGCTGTGCGATGGCGTGCTACTGCGACAGCCTCAAGTTACTGCAGAAGATCAATGAAAAAGACCGTCAACAAGATAACCCCTAGAGTGTCCCACCACGGGATGTATCATTATCTTTCGCAAGAAATTAGCTTCGCCTGCTCGGTAAAGTATCCGCCAGGGGATTTAAAAAACAGTAGCTTCTACTGAACACTACACGACACCTCGGTTACATCATCCACGAGTAAGCACGACACCTTATCGCCGTGCACCATTGTTTGCAAACCGGAAATTACCCGCTGCGGAGTACGAGCCTATGGACCTGGGTCGTAATACTTGTCGCAAATGGAATGGTGGTCGTATCGGTATCGCCGGTAGCAGCAGCCACGTCTTCCTGCCGTTCGACCCACCCGGTGCTGTCTGGTCCAGACGGGGTGTACTCACTTTATTTATTGACTAAGTTAATTACCATACGGAGCGCGGGGGACCTCGCGACACGACAACCATTTGCGGGACACGATGAGAGAAGGGGATTTAGATTTATGATTGCAGCATACGGTGGCATTGCGAGTCGCAACCTAATTGGGGCTCGAGGAGAAATAAACTCGGTACGTCGGAAAGAAAAACGAGATGCAGATGCAATTTTTTTTTTTTAAATTTTGACCAGTTTCCTCCGGGGTTGGTTTGGAACGAATCGACAGAGTACTGCCGTCCTTAAAAACCGAAATTTGAGATGACTTTGTCTAGGCCAAATTCCAAACAACGCACCTTAAGCCGGCGATAAACTTTCCCGCCAGATTTTTCGGTATGGACCCGGTGTAGGATCCAATTAGAGGCCTTACAGGGGGGGGCCGGAGCTTTTGCGGGCGAAAGTGTATCCAATTTCGCTCGAAATGCAAGACGAGAGCCCTGAATGCAGAATCCAATTTGTCATCAAACTCTTCATCATAAGCATTCCCCAATTTAAACCATCAATGTATCTGGTGTCTATAACGGCAGCAAAAGAAGAAAATAAAACCATGCCACCACTAACTTTGGTTGGCACTTGCATGGGTTTTTCCTTACCATAAGCCGATGTTCATTTTCCGGAGGGCAATTTTTTCATTCGTTTCGCGACGTTCGCTCGCGTTCAGAAATCGGTCCAAGGTTGGTTGTGTTATGTGGTTTTTTTCTTCTTTTCACCCAGCCAAAGTGATAATCCCCGTAGGCTGGGTCAATCTGCCGACTCGTTGGAAAGGTATCTGATGACATGCCGGGCTTTAATCCATAGTACAGATATTCTAGTAGCCACCGAAATGCGACCTTGGGAGTGTCCATTTACAGTATTTGTAGCGTTCTTGTGTGTGTGTGTGTTTTTCTTTTTTGTAGAAGTTGATCCATCGTGAAAATCTTAGTAAGCTTGCACCAGCACCCTGGTTTCGCAAAGGAGAAGCTACTCCTTGAGACGAAGTGCCCCCGCGCCGGTAGCAAAGTATTGCCAGGCTTTCTGTGAGATCTCTCGAGCTGTTTTACGAACCAATTTGTCTCCCCACTCATTTCCCTGCTACTGCTGCTGCTGCATATGGCTGTGGACGAAAACCACCACCGAACATTCATGCAGCCGGATAACATCATCTGTAAGCATATGAAAAAGCTAAGTAAAATTATCAAGCGCAATATCGAGCATCACCACCATCGGCTGCTGAGCACCAGCCTGCACAGTAGCGGGAGCGCCGGTAGCAGCAGCACCACGATGAACGGAGGCGGTCACAGAACGTCCACGCCCGGCAACAATGCCCCGGACGACACCGACTCCGACGAGGACGATCTGGTAAGGTGAACCGGTGGTGTTCCATGAATCGCTTAGCAAAGGTAGACCTCTGTGCAGCAGCAGTCGGTTTACTCGCCACCGTTTATTGTGTTTTTTTGTTTGTTTGGAAGAAGTCGTTCGCAAATCCACCAATCCAGAAAGATCCAGTGAGCCATTGGGCGGCGCGGGCTGGAGGAGCAATTGTTTTGCTAACCGAATTAAACCGGACAAACAGAGCAAAACCACCACCCTCCTCATGCACGTCCACGGCATGTGGAAATGGAGCGAAAAAGGCAGCACCAAAAAGGCGCCAAACAAATCGCAAAGCAGCTGCAGCCGGATGTTTACAGTAACGGTTAGTACATGGATCCGCGCCGCATCTCACCGACGTTCGGGCAATCTCTGGAACATCCGCGAATACGCCTGCCCACGCCGGCTCCTGCCGCTGGACCAATGTTTGCGTTGAGCTGTCGCAGATCGCATTTGGGTCCGCTTGCGTCATACGCTTCTTCCCAATCCGAAGCATCTGGTGACGACGGAGAAACCATGAACCGTAAAGCGTGTATCGGACTCCTGACGTCAGGTTGCCTCCTAGCAGTAGGGAAAGGGGGATGGACAGGAAGCGCCCAAGAGAAAGAGATCAAAGGCTAGAATGATATGGTCCTGGCGCTTGGAAAGCTGATTCACAAATTCCCGACTATGAAGAACCAGGAAGCTAATGTGAGATAGGCTCAGGACGGAAATATACGTAACCTGTGGTTCAAAGGGGGCCAGTGAATGGAAGTGTGTATTTTATACCATACACCTTCGCATGGAGTAAATTGATACCGAAGTCATCAGAGCAAGCCGCAATCGATGCGCCACGATCGAACTTCAGCACACACTGACGACTCGGCGCCGCCGCAGACGCACGCACGCAACGGAACGTCGACGAAACCTGTTCGGATCGGAAACGGGCTAGCTGGGCGGCAAATTAAAAAAGCGTTAGAAGAAATCCATATCTCCCACCTCCATCCAGCGCGTATCGTGGCCTGCTTCTACGCAAACAAAAAGGGGTGGAATTGAATGAACCTTCTCCTCGTGTCGTGTGCCCGCCGCCAGAGCGCGTTTTATCTGAAGTCTTGAGTCGGTTGACTGTTTCCCTTTTCTTTTTTATTTGTTATTTAACTTTCCTCCTACAGATATGACGCAAAACCAAACCCGCCCGAAGGGGGTTGTCCGGACAGCGTCCGAGCCCCGGAGTACAGCTTTTATTGCATGGAAGAGGAAGAAGAAAAAAAAGTCAAGCGTCACGCAGACACACGTTCGGATAGTATAGAGCATGCAGGGTTGCGATATGGGAGTAATTAAACAGGTACTTTGTTCCGTGCGCCGGTGGGATGACCGTGGTCTAGAGATACATCTCATTTAGCCTACGTGTTGCGCCCATGGACTAGGATGGTGTCTGTCTCTAAGACCAGAGTCAGACCAGACCTACCTGGAAGCTGTAGTTTTTCTGTAGAATAAGCGTTCGCTAGCGTTTTTGTCGTTGGTTGCTCTAACCTCCACTCCAACTTAACTATTGAGTGCGCACTCACCCTGGATCTAGTCAGTACAGCAATAACGTAGACTAGGACATCCTGGGACAAAAAAAGGAATCAAAGTGCGACAAAAAGAAGGTGCCTATGTAAGGCGCATGATGGTAATGGACGAGAGTTGTGCTCGTTTGCTAGAGAGAGAAAAAAAAAACTACACCCCATACTTTGCGCAGGTCTTTGGAGGTTCCCCAACCATAAGCGACCGAGAAGGTCCAACGGTCAGTCAGACTATCTCATCGCAGGAGTACACGCTAGGAGAAGCCGGTGCCGACCCAGCAGCGTGACCCGGTTGTGCACGTGTCTTCAACGTTGCCTTCCGGGTATCTCCACGAAATATGTCGACTCACACAGTTGGGGCTTTTTCTTGTCATTGCGCTCCAGACGACCTCCAAACGCCCGCGGAGGGGAGAACCGCAATCCTGCGCAGCGTTCGGCAGCTGAACGCTAATTTTACGGACGAAAATTAGCATCAACCCCGAGGGGCAAGTTGTCGAGCAAGCTTCCCGATTCACTCCTGGAACCTATGGATTGGCTATGGAAACGAACCATTTACAAGTCGATAAACGTCTCCGGTTGGGGGAGATGTTTTCTTTCGCCTTCCGGGGCATCATGATCCATGAACTCTTTCTCCAGGGACTAATTTGATTTTATGTTTACTCACTCTTACTTTACGCATGCTGCATGTTTCTTCTCTACTGTGTACGTTTGTGCGCGCTTGTACATGTGCGCAGACAGGATCGACACCGTTCTCCAAATGGGTAAAGCATAGAGTATCTGTCCCGTGGTGTGAGGGTTCGTCCTTTCGGTTTTGCTGATCCTCGAAACCCGTGTATTTCGGCTATCTCAATCTTCCGCCCCCCCCCCCCTAAGGAACCGTACTACCGTGAGCGCAGCAATCCATGACTAACCGATGTTCCCAATTTTCCCCCGCCGTCTCCCGCCGCAGGTCATGAGCCAGGATGTGCAGAAGGGCGATCCGCTGCTGTTTAAGTTTCGTGCCAAATTCTACCCGGAGGACGTGGCCGAGGAGCTGATCCAGGACATCACGCTGCGCCTGTTCTACCTGCAGGTGAAGAACGCCATCCTCTCAGACGAGATCTACTGCCCGCCGGAGACGTCGGTGCTGCTCGCATCGTACGCCGTCCAGGCGCGCCACGGTGACTACAACAAGGGCACCCATATTCCCGGCTTCCTGGCCAAGGATCGGCTGCTGCCGCAACGGTAAGGCTGCCCCTCGCGTGTACACAATCTCCATTTGAAACGCGTTTCTCTAACGTGTGCGCTTCCCACCCCTTGCAGCGTCATCGATCAGCACAAAATGTCCAAGGATGAGTGGGAGAACTCGATCACGACCTGGTGGCAGGAGCATCGCGGGCTGCTGCGCGAGGACGCCATGATGGAGTACCTGAAGATCGCGCAGGACCTGGAGATGTACGGCGTGAACTACTTCGAGATCCGCAACAAGAAGGGCACGGAGCTGTGGCTCGGCGTCGACGCGCTCGGGCTGAACATCTACGAGAAGGAGGACCGGCTGACGCCGAAGATCGGCTTCCCGTGGTCGGAGATCCGCAACATCTCGTTCAACGATCGCAAGTTCATCATCAAGGTTCATGTTTAAAACAACAACAAAAAGAAAAGAGGAAGTTCTGCTGCTAACCATTTTTGATTTCTTTGATATGCCTGCCACAGCCCATCGACAAGAAGGCGCCGGACTTTGTGTTCTTCGCGCCACGCGTCCGCATCAACAAGCGCATCCTGGCGCTGTGCATGGGCAACCACGAGCTGTACATGCGCCGCCGCAAGCCGGACACGATCGACGTGCAGCAGATGAAGGCGCAAGCGCGCGACGAGAAGAACGCCAAGCAGCAGGAGCGCGAGAAGCTGCAGCTGGCGTTGGCGGCGCGCGAGCGGGCCGAGAAGAAGCAGCAGGAGTACGAGGACCGGCTGCGCTCGATGCAGGAGGAGATGGAGCGCAAGCAGGCGAACCTGAGCGAGGCGCAGGACACCATCCGCCGGCTGCAGGAGCAGCTGAACCAGGTGCAGGCGGCCAAGGAGGAGCTCGAGCAGCGCCAGAACGAGCTGCACGAGATGATGCAGCGCCTGGAGGAGACGAAGAACATGGAGGCGACCGAGCGGGCCAAGCTCGAGGAGGAGATCCGCGTCAAGCAGCTGGAGATGCAGAAGATCCAGGAGGAGGTGTCGCTCAAGGACTCGGAAACGAAACGCCTGCACGAGGAGGTGGAGGAGGCGATACGGAAACAGGTAGTAGGGCGCAGTGTATGTATCGCTTCCCCCTCCGCCGTTCCTTTGCTCCTGTGCGCTACACGCCCTTACCGCCACCCCCACTCACTTTCGTGTGTGTGTGCGTGTGTGCGTGTGTGTGTTTTTTCCTTCCCCCCCATCACGCACCGGGACATTCCTTTCAAACATTTCTCTAACGGTTGGTGCATAGTTTGAGTGTGCTGCTGCAGCGCTAAACGTTTCCTGTACCACAAAAATCCCCCACCCCTTCTGCAGCCTCACCTTCCGAGGCTCGATTCATCTGCACAGCTTACATATCCACTAAACACAACAAACAAACATAATAATAACACCCACCATGAACACACCGTTATAGCCGAGAAGAACGCCTGTACAGTCCCGGTGAAACGATGCATTGAAGCAATTGCACCAGCACACTCATAACGAACGCACGAAACGCGGATGGTCCGCGCGGAAGAAGAAACAGTTCAGGAAACCCCCCCGGGTCGATCGTAATGGGCGGGGATGGAGGAGAATGGGAGGAGGCGAGTGTAGGCGGGCTCGCAGCAATGCAGGAGCACTGGATGGATTGGGGGGATGCGCTTTGCGGGAGTGGGGGGAAACCGGGCACCACTTTGTGTTGTATATTGTTTACCTTGTTTTCTTCAATTGCAGAACGTGTCAGCAATGGCTGGCATGGAACGAATCAATCCGAAAGATTAGTCACCCCAAGATATATGTATAGATGTAGAATATCATCCGCACGCTTAGAGCACAGCATATACAGCATAATGAATGCGATTGAACAGCGAGCTATAGTTCGAACTGTCAAATTGAAAACATTCTCCTCAACTCAAGCCTACTGCGCTTCGTTTGCAACTTTTGGCAACAACAAAAAACACAACCAATTAGAAGCAAGGAGTGAAGAAAAGGGGGTTTTGATGTTCGCATCTCGCATAGGCACAGCTGTGGTTTTTCGGCTGATATCTTCAGTTTCGAATGGTCGGAATGGGGCTTTTTCTTGGCTTGATCGAAGTCGCAAGTATGCTCTATCGCTCTGTGTTTGGAAATGAACCTTGTACATGTTACGTGTGCAAACACTGACGGTTAAACCTTTGCCAGAACAAACCAAAAAACAAACAAACAAAGAAATCTAGTCAAGTGCATTAAGGGATATCGTACCTCCTCCAAATCCATTACCGGCATTTAGCTGTATCTAAACATCACCATCAAAAATGCACAGTCATGGGCGTTTTTCTCCATTTTCTCTCTCTCTCTCTCTCTGTCTCTTTCGATTGGCAAATTTTGCTTTGGCACTTTTCGACCGAGGTTGTTTCCCTAGAATGCAAAAACAAAACAAAAAAACGCACACTGTGGCAAACGATTAAACGATTGTAGATGTTGCAACACCTGTACACGCTTTTCAATTAATTGTTTAACGATTGATTTCGTTCAACTGGATGCTCCGTTTACGTGCGTCACACACTCATCCGTTCCCTTTCCTTTGTGTCTGCTTCTTGCTGCTGCTCGCCGTGCCGCGCCACAGAACGAAGCGGCCGCCGCGCTCCAGGCCGCCACCACCACCCCGAAACACCATCACGTGGAGGAGGAAGAGGAGGAGAACGAGGAGGAGCTGATCAACGGCGAGAACGGTACGCAGGATTTCTCCAAAGATTTCGACACGGACGAGCACATCAAGGATCCGGTCGAGGAGAGACGCACGCTCGCCGAGCGTAACGAGCGTCTCCAGGATCAGCTGAAGGTAGCGTCTACTCGAGCTAGGGGCTGTTTCTTGTCGTCTCACTCACTCTCTCCCTCTCTCTCTCTCTATCTCTCACACTCTCTGTTGTTTGTATGTAGGCCCTCAAGCAAGATCTCGCCCTGTCGCGCGACGACACGATGGAGACGCCGAACGACAAGATCCACCGTGAGAACGTACGCCAGGGGCGGGACAAGTACAAGACGCTGCGCGAGATCCGCAAGGGCAACACCAAGCGCCGCGTAGACCAGTTCGAGAACATGTAAGGCCGGTCTGGTCCCGCACCTAAGCCAGCCAGCCAGCCGATTCACCCGCCCGCCCTGGATCCAGCCGCAGCGGCAAACCATCATCAGCGCAACACCGTATTTCGCTCACCCATCACCGCCCGTCCATTTCATCCGGTTGGATTGTGGCAAGTCAGGCGCGCGCCGGTGCGCCGTCTCACGGCAACATCTCACAACGCCCCAATTGGCGAATGGCGGTACACGGTGGTGGAAACGAAATCAAACGACTGCAAGGAACGGCGGGCTTAACAAGGAAAACGTTCGGGTTAGGGCAGGACGGGCAGAGGGCGGCAGTGTTGCTGTTGGGCGCCGAGAACAATGTTTGCGATGTAAACTACTAAATACACACAGTTCAGTATATAGTTTAGCAGAACACGGGCACACGACGCGGAGAGGGTCGTGTTCTAGCTTTGTTTTTTTTTTTTTCACCTAGGTTAGTATTGTACGACGTAAATGAAACAAAAAGAGACAGACAGCAAACGTTGACCCACGAGATACGGATTACTCATGTTGCAAGAGATATAGAAATCGGGAAAATCACACACCTTACTACAAACTCACAGGACTCACGCGTACAACATACATACAGAAATACAGATATCTACAGTTAGTTCGTGAAGTAGCGATGGCAACGGTAACGGCCTTTGCCGAAAAGGAAAGCGGTAGAAATATATAATGAATTGGGGTTAGGTGGGCTTTATGTTAGGCGTGGCGTTAGACAGTTAGACTACAGCTCGACAGAGCTCGAGTCCAGGGTTGTATTATTCGGTTAGGAATTTTGGTTTTCTATTTTGATTTCTACCTGCCTGCTACCTTTTCTTTGTCCTCTCGTACCGATCCTTGGGTTACAGTTCGTAATATTAGTTTTATGCGTATATATATATATATAAATATATATATAAATATATATATATATAAATATATATATATATATATATATATATATATATATATATATATATATATATATATATATATATATATATATTATACAGAAGTACGTATTCTTTGACTATGCAGAAAAAAAAACTTAATCGTCGAAGAACTACCGTGGAAGGAGTAGAATTTATTATTTTCCTTTTATTCCCATTTTTTTTAAATAATTTGCTTTTGGTTTTTGCCTATGAAAGGCTTTCCACTCCGGTCTGTCCCATTGATCAAACAATGCCAACGCGGATTGCTAACGTCCAAGTAATTAGTTTTTCCCAAGCGCCACATACAGTATACTTTTTTTTTGCTTCCCTTAGACTTGCATTAATAAATCGAATTCAATCGACGAATACACCATTAGAACTAAAGCTGCTACAAATGTATACATACAGTTATACAATCCAGAATAAGAGAACACAAACTCAAACTACTCACGGGCCAGGACGGTGATGCAGTTTTTGTCACAACGTCCCCGTCCGCCATTCATGAAAATCAGCTCCAAACAACCAAACGCAAAAAACTCACATACAAACAAAGAGAAAACAATCCAGCTCCAAACAGGAAGAAACAAGAAATTATAAATTGAAATTGTTACTATATATACAGGAAAGGTAGAACTATATTTGATTGTACATGTAAGCGGTGCACTTTTGCAGCGGAAGCATACGGCAGGGGATGATGGATTGGATAGTTTCTAAGCTAGTAGTGTGAAGCCGAATGGGATGAAGATGGTGTGACGATGAGAACACGCAGCCTAACGAGAATGCCTAATGGAAAGGGTCCTCCTGCGAAGCGCGAAGAAAATCTGTTCTTCTTTAAACTTCTTTAAACAAAAAACAATCAAAAGCGAACGGGAAAGGCGACTCCGAGGGGATTGATGAGCGAAAACACACACTACTGCGCGTTGCGTCTAAATTAGCCGTTAAGTTAGGTAAGCAACAATACGGAAAAGGAGTACGGAAGAGGAAATAAAATTAACAAAAAAATAAATAAATAAAAGCAACACACGGGGACGCGAAAAGAAAAGCAATAGGTTTAAAGGAAGGAAGATGGCGATGCTGGCAATATCAAGACACGCATTCCGCGGGATGGAATTCAGCAGCAAACGGCGTTGTTTGCCAATATATATATATATATGTTTGAGATGTCCTCTTTCTTGTGGCCAAAAGTCCGCGTGGAATTCACGTGGTATGTCGCTGTTTTTTTCTTTTCTTCTTCGAACGCGAACATATTCGCTTTGTTTGGGAGGCAGACGTAGGCCTAAAGGCTTTATATTCCAGACTTGACGCTTGTAAAGGACGAACAGAACCAATTGGTAGACGTCAGACCATGCTCCAGTTCATTTGTGTTTCGTTTTTCTTTCATTTTGCCTTTGTTTGCGCCCCCTGGGGGAAGGGGGGAAGCGTGTTTCGGGTCGATTTGATCATTATTCCGAAACCAACAATCGTTTTAACTAGAATCTTCCAATTGGCTTCGCAAAATTATTCCACCTAGGTTGTTAAACAGTGTTAAAAAGACTCTTTTCTTATCGCCGGGTTTTTACAAGAGGAAAATCTTTAGAGGAGCATTCCAAGCCGCATTTTCTGGGCTACCGGTTGCACCGCCGCATTCTTCAGCGGCAATCGGTAGCTAAAATCAAATTGATAGAGAAAGAACAAACACGAAAGACATCCCCACAACTATATTGAATCAAACTCAGAAGATCAGTGCTAGTTTCGCAATAAAAGGGACGAAATGAGGAGAGAGCGAGAGAAAGCCTTGCTTTACGAAGGAAAGCGAGACGATGAAATATATACATATACCATGGAGCAAGGAAAATTGATTCGGGAAATTCATAGAGAACGAACAAATCGAGCAAGAGGAGAAAAACACGAATCATTTTAACAGACACACGAAACAATTTGCCTTCGGTTTCTCTAGGCTGCTGCAACCGACATAATGGAAATAAAGGATAAAAATCTACTAGACAAAACAACAAGAACAGAAAAAAAACGGAACATGTTGGATGATATGATATGGCAGAGCGAGACAAGTCAAGAGATAGCGAAACGATTCGGTTCGGGAGAGAGAGAGAGAGAGAGAGAGAGAGAGAGAGAGAGAAAGCGGAAACGGAAGAAACAGAAATCAATGAACCATCAGCGAACAACAACATAATTACTATTCTGCCATTTTGTGTTGGTTAAATTATTATTTTAGATACAACAATATTTGATTTGCATTACACGAGACACTAACACACGGAACACACATACATAGAACACAACACGTCCATGCAAGCACATCTATATTATTCTTTAATATATTTACCTATATTGAAAAAACAAAAGGAGTAGCATATATATATATATATTACTGGAAATCACTCATTACGGGCAACTCCCCGTGTTCATTTGTTTCTCCGAGATCGAACGAACGAAAGTCGAGAAGAGCCGCTTTTTGTTGGAAGTAAAACGATTGTGGATTCAGATTCAGAAAGGAAAGGAAGTCCGACAACCGACCGGGCAATGTTTGCAAGGCACAGCCAAGAAAAACAAGTAATTCCAAATCCCCCCGGGGGCAGCTTTCTTATCCGCCTATATTTTTCCAGCTCGCTTTCACGAAAGCGTCGGGGAAACGCGTTGGAAAATCTCCCAAGGGAGAGGGTGGCAAAAGGTGGCGGTAGAGCTATGGCGCAGCGGAAGAAGGCTGATCTAAACTGAATAGAAATAAGTGTTACTCGTCGTCGCGGTTTTGGATGGATTTGGCATTAAAACAGAGCCGGGGTTTTTGTGTTTTGATTTCGCGATCCCCTTTTCACATTGCCGTTGATTGAGTTTTCTCGCTTCGTTTCGTTGTTTCCTCGGGTTTTTTTGGTTGTTGTTATTTTATTTTCTTTAATTTATTCAAACCTGGCTTCTCGTTTCCGTTCGATGCGTGGGATGTGGATGCGAAACATCATTTCTGTTTGGTTCGGCAAATTTTTCGCTCGTTGGGTTTTTTTGTTTTGTTTTTCTTTCGCCCTCATTCGTTCGTGTTTCGTTTTTCGGTTCTATATTTTCCCCTCCATTGCATGTTCTGTTTGGGGAAGCTTTTCGATCAGTCGGATCGGAAAGAAAAGCCTTCACAGGTTGTTCTTAACAGAGAGAAAAGACCGAAGCAATGCAGGAAGCAGGAAGAAGCAACACACACACTCACGGAAGACTAATTCTCAGCCTAAGCGAACGAGCGCGCGCACGTTTTTTATACGCGAAAGCGCTGTTTTCCTGCCCGCGTAGCGCGGCACGGTTTTTCCTTGTTTGTTTGTAATAAGAAGTAGTTGCACCGATCCGTAGGATTAGCTTATAGCAAGACCCGCGCAGGACCGAGATGAGAGACGAGGCGATCATGGCGAGAGGCATATATTTTGATAAACGTGCTCATACTTTGCGGAAGCCGGAGTCGATTGGGTGAACTTGTGCGGTGCGATCAATTGATAGGAGCGATACCATTTACATAAGAACAACGAAGGCGGAAGATGGATCTTCTTCCCGCCCCCTGATCGATGGTTCCGAACACGGTGATATAAAATAACTGAAAGAAATGAATAAAATCCAATTTAGCAATCAGCTTGTGCGGTTCATTCCATTTCTTTCCTTATCGGGTTCCGCCAATGACGATCCAGCCGACGTGAGCGGGGGGAGGTTAACGTGCCCTTATCATCTCAGTCGTACTTATCATCTCAGTCGTAGACCCCGAAACCCTTCCCCGTTTCTTTATCGCTGCCTTACGGAGAAAGACGCGTGTGACTCAGCGAAAGGATTTCCCGCCCAGAGCAAGGGTCTGCTAAACTCTCCCCCTGCGAGTGAATATAGTTCCCCCTTTACCTACCTTTGCTTTATTTTATCCAAAACTTCAGAAGTTGTTTTCAAACTCAAACAATTCTGTTACTGTTACTGACAACTGTTAGTCCGCCGTTTCACAGAGCGCAACAAAGCTGCAACAGCCTTTCTGCAACATCAAATTCGCTTATCAAATGGTTAGTTTTTCGCGCTTTTATTGCGCTGTTGCTGTTGCAGTTGTTGCAGCTAACCGGCATTTTGATCTGTCAGTTTAAAATTGGTCTTCATTCGGTGAAAACGAATGCAAATGATCTTAGTGTTGTTTCTAACAACTTTAACGATCGTGCAATGGCTATGAGCTTGTTTTTCAGTTATTTCTTCTTACCTACATTTTGCGGTGGACGTTAAAAATTATTTTCATTCCGTGCAAAAAGAAAGCAAACAACAGATTGAAGCATAGTGCATTGATTTTTGCGAAAAACGTTTAAAAAATCTTCTCATAGAAAGCATACAACTCCAAATAAAGTTCCCGGCTTGTTGGGTTTTCACATTTGTTGCAGCTTGTGTTCCGAATGAAATTGGTATCAACTGCAGCAGCTATCAAATGTTGAAGTTGCTGAAAGCTGTTGTAGATTTGTTGCGGTCTTGAGAGAGAGAGAGAGTGTAATGGCGGACTTGGAGAACCTTTTGTTTTTCCCCGCTGAACTGGTAAACTGATCTAGAAGGCTGTTGTTGAAGGGTGTTGTTGTTTTTTGTAAACATTCGGAATGCTGATCAGATTAAGATTCAGATTAAGAGGAAAATGATTCCTGCGCAATTTTTGTTAGCGTTAGTGATAGTTATTGCGATGAAGTTGCTCATTTAGTTTGCTCCTCGAAGAACGCTTCGAACGTTCGTCCGATCCGGTGATGCTTTCAGCTGCTTTCTGGACAGTTTGGCACTTTCCGTAACACTAGACTTATGGATGAAAATTGGTCGTGTTTGAGTTTCAGGTTGGTAACAATAATGAATTTTTTTTCTTTCTCACACATTGCTTTCATTGACGCAATAGTTTTCAAACCAGAGCCAACCGCAAAGCTCCAAGAGGAGGAATACTGCGAATGCGACATTTGAATTTGTCAATTCGCTAACATTCGAGTTTCATACTGAGGGCTTTTGCTTCAGTTAAATAACATCTTTATTCGTGCGTTTCCGCGCTCTAACTCTTCAACTTCGTTACGGGTAAATACATTATCCAACTTCTTCCTCCTTCGCTTCCCTTTAAACAAAACAACAAGTGTTTGTGTGTGTTTTTTTTCCTCCATTTTGTTTTTTTTTTGGCGCATAAAATTGGTAGTGGTTTAGGATGGTGCATTAAACATACTATAATAGTTCCTCCAGTGCTTTGATTGATTGGTGATGCGTGTCCATGACGAACATAATATATTTGTAATATTTCTATAGTTATAGATCGTAATGCGGCGGACGCCCCTTTTTTTTTTAGCTTTTAAACTCCGGGACATCGTGCAGAGATTTCGATTCCATGTTGTTTTTTTTTGTTTTTCTGGCGGAGAATACGCAGCGTAGTTCTAAAGCAAATGTGTCTCGTTGAACGCGAAATGATGAGCGCGTCGGAATGTACGGTACGGTTGGAACCTTTTCTTCTGCGGGAAAGCCGGTGCAAGGTTTTTACTTGAATCAGAACGAGACAAACGCTGGTGAAATGTATGAAAAGGTCCGCTCCCTTTTCAGACACAATTCGCGCCTGGGAGGTGGTAATTTGAAGCGTGTTAACTGCTAGCAATAGACCACCCCCCTCCCCCTCCCGCACCGAAAGTTGGCAGCTACGGCGTCTGCTCGTTCGCGCCTTCGGCCGGCGGTGCATCGAGATCGGTGACGGGGCCGGGATCGGGAGCCGCGCCGGAAGAGCCATTGTCGTCGTGCGCTTGCTGCTGGCGCTGTTGCTGCTGCTGCTGCTGCTGCTGCTGCTGCTGCTGCTGCTGCAGATGGCGATTGCGCTGCAGCCGCTGGGGCTGATTGCTCGCCAGATGGGAGAACTCGTTCATGACGGCGACGTAGGTGGAGTCGCCGCCGGTGTAGCTGTCGCCGTCCTCGCCCGAGCCGATCTCGTCGTTGAGCAGGGTCAGCCGCAGCAGCGTCACGATGTCGGCGTCCTCCTTCTCGACCGCGACGTCGATCGGGCGGCGCCCGTCCACGTCCGCGATGTCGTAGCGCGCCTTGTGCTTGAGCAGCAGGTAGGCCTGGGCCGCCGAGCCCTGCTCCGCCGCCAGGTGGAGCGCGGTGCGCCCGTACCGATCGGTCGCGTTGATGGCGGCCCCGTTCAGCAGCAGAAACTCGCACGACATGACCGAGCCGGAGAGGACGGCGGCGTGCAGCGGCGTCCGGTCGGCGTCGTCCGCGTTCGGCCAGCTCTTGTCGGCGCCGAGCGCCAGCGCCTGGCTCATCACCGGCAGGTTGTGGCCGCTGGCCGCCTTGTACAGCAGGTAGTTGGGCGACAGCCGGTCCAGGTCCTCGCACGGCATGATCGCGTTGCTGTCCTCCTCGCCGCTGGTCGACTCCTGGTCCGAGTTGAGCAGCAGCAGGTCCTCGTCCGGCAGCTGGTGATCGTTGGTCAGTATGCTGTCGCCGATCAGCAGGATGTCGGCGAACTGCTTCGGCACCGCCTCGCCCCGCACGTCCTTCTCGTCCGCGTCCTCGTCCACCGCCATCCGCTCGCCGCCGTCCTCGCCGTCCTCGCCGTCGCCGTCGTCCGAGTCGTCCAGATTGGTCACCGGCAGCATGGGGGGGCGCTGGGTGGGGTGCCGCCGCAGCAGCTGCCGGTAGCTGCGCCGGCGCAGCTTCTTGATGCTCCACTTCTCCGGGAACTTGGAGCTGTCCGCGCCGATGCTCTTGAACGACAGCGTCGACGACGAGGTGCTGCTGTCGTCCGGCCCGACCGGCAGCCCGCCGAGCCCCTCGAGCGGCACCACGAACCGCCGCTCGATGTACTTCGCCCGGATCCACGCCTCGCGCACCGCGATCTCGCAGTTGTCGGTCGCGCGATCGAACCGCGCCAGGCGCGCCCCGTTCCCCTCGTACACCCGGTTGATGACGTCGTTGCCGAGCTCGATCATCACGCGCAGTATCTCCGGCTCCCACACGTCTAGCGTCAGCGAGCGCACCTTGCTGTAGTGCACGCCGAGGCTGCGGTGCACGCCCGAGCACGCGATGCACAGCGTGATGCCGAGGTTGATCGAGGCCCAGCGCGGATCGTCGTTGCCGCAGTCCGCGCACCGCGAGTTGCCCGGAATCTTCAGCATCTGCGTCCAGTTGCTAGGCATGCGGGGAAAAGGGAGGGGAAAGACGACATGTTACCCACTCCACTCTCTCAACCTCCGAACCCCCACCCGTTGCCCGCTTTGCGGCGCTCGTCGTACGTACATCTTCTTGTAGCCCTTCCGTGCGCCACCGTCCGATCCACGACCCGCTCGGTCGCGTCCCGCCTGCCCACTGCCGCCCGCCACATCCGCCGACCCTCGCGCATACTCCCCGCCGACGCCGCCCGCTCCTCCTCCACCGCCACCACCACCACCACCACCTCCACCGCCGCCTCCGCCTCCACCACCAGCGGCGCCGGAGGCACCGGCGCGGCCCCGCATGTCGCTGCTGTACTGGCTGTTGTGCTGGATGGCGGAATCGATGCCTTTCTGCAGCGCCTTGATCCACGTGCTCATCATCGTCTCCGAGTCGGCCTGCAGGATGTGCGATCTGAAAGGCGAACGAAGAAAGAGAGAGAGAAGGAGAGAGAGAGAGAGAGATTCTTTGTAGCAAACACTGACCAACCGAACAACGCACGTCACAAACGAACTTTCGAGAAGCTTCCCAAATAACACGAAGTCGTATATCGAAGCATGAATTACAATAACATCGTAGAAGATGTTAGTTTTCATCGGAATCGTATATAAGTGTGTACAATGTGTGGGCAAAGTATGAACCAAATCTTATAAGACGATGCTACTACGATGAAAACTATACGTACTTATAAAGGTGTAGATAAGTTGCTTCGTGTACGAGCGAAGTCCAGAGGCGGGTCATCCTATGAGCGGACTAAGCGGCCGCTTGGGGCCCCGAGCTCAAGCCGAGGACCAAAGACTTAAAACTATTGATCGCTTTTGTTTCCCATTGAATTATTTCAACTTTATGTTCTTTCGACAGGACAGCGTCAGCAAGTACGATTGATATTTTACTTTCAGACAGACTTAATGACAGATGTTTGACAAGCTTGCTATTGCTTTATCATTTTCATTATCAAAGTTCTAACAAAGAGGAGAAACAAAACCTGAAGCTGAAGTGCCTGAAGCGTTTGGCTAAAATTCCTACACACCACTGGGTAACTGAAAATCACGAAACGTCCAGCGCTGAGCTTATTGTGTTAATGGATTTTGACATCATGGAACAATATCCTTCTACTCATACTTTGGCTTGGAATGACAAACCTTAATAAAACACATTAAATGGTTTTTAAGAGCTGTCGTGGAGTTTGCAAAGTTTGTAGCGAAGTCTTTCGGATTGATGGGATATCGAAGTTGTTCCTCAGTCAGTTTCTTTTAAGTCGTCGTCTGTAGCACATATTTGTGAACTTTGGCTAATGGGACGATCTAGAGGGGCCAGAATATCCTACCGCTTGGGGTCCCGGAAAGAATTAAACCCAGTCTGGCGAAGTCGTATATTCGTGTGGACCAAGTCGTATATCGAAGCATATACCTACGAATATACTTCCTTGGCCGAGTGAGTTCCCTTCCGCGCTATTCGTCACGCTGTCATCCTCTAAACGTGACGTCGCTGGAGGATCGGCGGAGGATGGCGCAAGCCGCCTTTGTTGCTGGTCTGATTCTTCGTGATATTGATGTGCCAGACCTGCTTTCCCACGTTCCTTTTTATATACCTTCCCGAATTCTTCGTCCCAGACCCCTCCTTTGTATCCCTCCACATCAAGCCCGCTCTGGTTCTAGGGATCCTTTTCTTTGCTGTATTCCTCCCTGTAACCTCTTCCACGAAATGTTTGATTTCCACCTCTCGCTACCTGCCTTCCGCCAACATATTTCGTTATCATTTCACTCCACTCCTTCCTTTTCCTAATCCTCCTTCGTTGTTTGATTGAGGTGGGATTTTCCCTAACCGATTGTACGCCTCCTCGTCCATTGGTCTTGTGCGCGTATCTGGCTAGGATTAGTTTAGTATATAAGAAAATTTTAATAGCCGTGTGGGCGAACTTTTTTAAATACAATGGGTTGGGAATGAAGTTATCAAATCTGTGTAAAACAAAGCGAAACTGCGTTTTTGCCTTCTGCCCACTCTGCTTTAAATGTTTGGTGAAATCCCAGAAAATGAAAAAAAAAATGTCGAAAAAGTCGGTTTTTATTTTGCTTAGAAATTCCTGCTGTGCTAATAGGGAGTCCCCGATAGCAGAGACCACTCATGTAAAGGAAGGGTATTTTATTGCAAGGTCCTAGGGTAGCTGAACAGTCCACACATCAAGAATCAATGAAGATAACGTTATTTCGTTGGGAACAAATAGAGGGAGGTTTAAAAATATCCCTTAAAAAGCATTTTATCGCAAAAAAATGCACATTACCCGAGCAAAGCCGGGCAAAAAGCTAGTAAACTATAAACATAAACTGGAATCCAGCAGAAATCCCTGAAACGGGCAACACAATATGTGCGTGAGCAAAGGCAAAGGGAAGCAGTGCTCAAAACAGAAGGCAACCAATTAATCAATCTGCTTTTTTATTGAAGGTTTGTTAAACTATCCAGATGTAAAGCAGTTTTGTGGAAAAACAGGTCTTTTTTACAATTTATTTGCAACAAATGAAGATAGATGAATATAGAATTTGATTCTGTACAGAGAAGAAATTAAATTCAAAACGATTCCAGTATAAAAGCAAACACACATTAACGTTGGGCGCGGAATCTACAATCTCTAGTAAATTGAGTGAAACAAATTTAACAAATAACATAACAAATCAGATTGTAGCCAACGTTTCGAGTAGCTTGAAATGTTTACATCAATCAGGAAAATGTTGTTTGTCCGCAGATTGATTAGTTTGGATCAACGCGTAAACAGCAATCCTGCCCTCGCGTCGAGAGCCCAGACGTCGGGGGAATGTTTTGAAAGGCAGTTAGCTCCGGTGGTAAGGGCAAACAACAGACCGAACCTGCCCGATTCGTTCCACCGGATATCGGACGATAACGACCGATGCAAATTATAGACAAATATTATACTTTGCGGTCCGTAAATCGGATTCGTCATGGCAAACTTACTTGGTCGGTGAAATCACCTCGAAGCAGAAGCGCCGGTCGGAGTCGGCGAGCGGGCGCACGGTGCAGAGCCGCAGGTCCTCCTCCATCACGGTCGGCTGCTCCTCGCCGGTGCGCTTCCGGTAGAGGAGCTGATTGTCGCGCATGCAGAACCACCGCCGGTTCCACGTCTTGAACGCGTTCGAGGTGCGCTTGAACAGGTAGCCCTCCATGTAGCTCGGGCTGCGCTGCCCACCACCACCACCGTCGCCGCTCTCCGCGGCGTCCGCGTGGCTGCCGGGGGCGTGCGTGTGATCGCCACCGTCCGGCGCCGGGTCGCCAGCGTCGGCCGTCGCGCGGGCCGCATCGTTGACGCACATGTGCCGGTTCTGCATCTGCTTGTCGAGCACGCCGTACTCGCCGCGCATCGTGCCAATCTCGTCGTCGAGCGTCTTGAAGAACGCACCGTAGTCCTCGCACAGATCCGAGCCCTGGTGAAAGTAGGTGCTGCACGCCTGCAGGTAGCTGAGCAGCGTCGCCAGTATCTCGTGCCGCTTGCGGTTCTGCAGCAGCGTGATGTAGTTGACGTAGTCGAGCGCCGTGTGGTTGAAGCAGCTCTTCGACGCGGACAGCAGGTTCTCCGCCTCGACGATGTCCGCCGGCCGGCCGCGGCTGACCTGCGAGTTCTTGTACACCGCCGCGTCCAGGTTCTCCGACACCTTGGCGAAGATTTGCCGGTACTCCTTCACCTCGCGGATGTCGCGCTTGAGGAAGCCGGTGAGGTTCTTCAGCACCGTCCGGTTCGCCTGGTCCAGCAGCGTCGTGTGGAACTTGTTCATCTCCTGCAGCAGCTGGATCAGCTGCGCCAGCGCGTTCGTCGAGTTCTTGCTGTCCTGAAAGTGCCGCTGCAGGTCCCACAGCGAGGTGGCGAACGTGCTCTGGTGCCGGATGTACTCCTTCCCGCTGTCCACCGCCGCGCTGCACGCCTTGATGATCTTCTCCAGCCGCACCTCCAGGTGCTCGATCTCGGACTCCTCCTGCTCGAGCCGCAGCCTGCGAAAACGAACGGGGATGGTAAAGCGAACGGGCGCGCAAGAACACGCGCGTGACTCATCGTTGCGGTGGCGTTTTGCTACTTTCACTTTCTTGCGTGGTTTTCCGCACCCTTGCGCTTACCTGAACTTGGGCGAATCTTTAAGGCATTCCCCAAAATCGATCTTGCACTGCGCCATCGCTCCGTGCCGCGACAAACGATCCGGTTTGTTCCTTGGGCCAAAGCGGACGGATTCTCAGTTGCTCAGCTAAGCAAACAGGTTGATTGTAGCGAGCGTCAGCGCCGGGGGGGCGGACGGCGCGTGTCGGTTGGTTGATTTGTCGACACGACCGTGCGTGTGTGTACGTGTGTGTGTGTGTATGTGTTCACGATCGGGGTTACAGAAAGTTGATGGAGTGGTTCGCTGTGCAGCACATTATTATAACCATCGCGTTGGGCCCGAGTTGTTGCAGCGCCGCTGTTGCTGGAAGGGGACAGAAGAAAAGCAAACGATAAAAAAAGGGAAGCCAACTCGCTTGCGGACCGGAAGTGCGTGCAAAACGAGATATCGCTCGACACAGGCAGCAGATGGTTTGGCTTCCCGAGAAACCTTTCATTCGACAGGGGGCAGTCTGCCAATTACTCGTCACCGAAGAAGACACTTTCCTTCACTTTCCAGTGTTGGCTTTCCCCTGGCCGGTACACGCATATTGTTGTTTGTCATTACGACGTTTGTCGGGGCACACGCACACACTCCGACTGTCCGCTACGGGCTGCGGCGTATAATTTCGTTCCGATCGAGCTGCACCAGATCGCCAGAACCAACTCGATGCAGGGGCCCTTTGCTTTTTATTTTTTTATTTTTTCCATGGTCGGTTTGATGAACCTCTGACAGCAAAATGACACGAACAATCTTTCGCGACAGATCGATAGCTTAACGCAATTTCAAATCGCCACCACAGAAAGCTGTCGGCAGCTGTGCCAGCCTTCTCCCGACCGATCATACTTCCGGTTTCGCAGAAAATGGATGCTGCACACTTTCCGTGTGCCAACTGTTTTCCACACTTCCCGGTAGGAAAAAAAAAAACAACGGTTGGCACGGGTCTAAGTGTGCGTGTACATTTTGCACGCTTTCCCACCGCAAAACGCTCCTCTTATTAATGTTTGGCAAATACCCATAGCCCATTTGAAATCGACCATATACTGGCCAGAGTGTGCTGAAATTGAGGAACCATTTGGTCATTGGAAAAGAAAACTGCCACATCTGTCCGTTGATTTTCTTTTTTTCCCCAAATCCAGTCCGCTCTTCTTCTGCTTTCTGCACACACTTACCTGACTGGCGCTCCCGCTTGCAGCGCACGGTAATTGTTGGCGAGTTTGAAGGAATGGCCCCTGCGTCATTCAGCAACGCAAGGAACACAACACACCGACGAACGAACGGGAAACGATCGAAATGTTGCGAGCGACGGGGCTGAAGTTTAGCACAATGTATTCAAAAAAACGCACTCCAGCACGTTCCTTCTGATCTCACCGCTGATTCATGCAAAGGCACGCGGAGCTGTTCTGCAAAGGCAAAGTGCGGGCACAAAATTCACAACGAAACACGACGGGGGACAGTTTCCACGTCCATAGCACACGCTGACCCAACTGCAACTGAAAGGGCGATGCAACAATTGACAGGAGGCGTAACGCTAACGCCTGAAGCTGCCCGTCTGCCGTAACGGGTTGTATAACGTATAACATGGGGTAGCGGCTCGGCGTTACACTGTTTGATACACCTTGCGCTGGCGGAACGTTTAAAAATGTAATTTATTTATAAACAATCACAGCATTTTTCTAAATAAAGGAGCATACGTACTAGTGGGCCTTCTTTGCTCGCTCGAGTCGCCTGATTACATTCAGGCCTTTAATATGCCAACAGAGAAGTTTCAACATGTGAAAGGGCAGCCTCTTGGGATTATAAAGCTTATGGGGACAAAGGCACCGGCTCGATTAAACGAATTAATTAACAAGGCTGTAATTTTCCCACCCATTACATTTTTAACCTCTAAAATGGTATTACTGTAGCCTTGAGCATTCTTGATTGCTTTGTAGTTTTTATCCTTTTTTTTCTCGAAAAAAAACGTTCGAAATATAAGCTCGTGAGTTTTCATACCTATATATTGCTAGAAATCCAGAGGCAACTTTATCAATATATAAGGAAAGCATCGCCGGGAAAGGGAGACATTTTATCTACAATATGGTATTTGAATTTCATCTCTACAATCAGATTTGGCCGAGGAAATGAAGGTGAAAAGCAAAACATATTTTTGTACGAAGGCTTTATTGAGTTTCAGTAAATCAATAGATTTTATGAGCTGTCCAACATTATATTACAAATATTTTTAAATACAGAAAATACACAGCTGTCCAAAATTATTTAAGAAATATTTGTAAATACAGAAAATGGCAAAGAAAGTATGGAAAGGAAACAAATTAAAAACATTGAATCACAACTTTGTCAGCACAACTAAACCTGGTAGACAAATAATGTTAAGTATTTCACGTGAGGAAAAAATATTGTTTTTTTTATTAATTAGAACTGCATCACATCACTAGCAACACCCAGACACTGACGGTCGCAGTTCGAAATGCCTTGTTCGATCGAAGCTCCCCGGCGGCGTCCTACCACGGCAAGGTTTTCCCGTCGTACTGCAGAAAACCCCCGTTGTGAGACTCGTTTAGGGCCAGCAGCGTTTTCACCATTCCGTTGCAGCTCTGCTCAACCGTCAAAGGTGCCTTCGAGCCGCCCATATCCGTCTTCACCCAGCCGGGGTGCATCGCCACGGCCATTATTTTGTTCGCCTTCAGATCGATGCTCATGGACTTGGTGGCCGCGTTCAGGGCCGCCTTGGACGTTCGATACCCGTACAGGGCACCGTCCGAATTCGCCCCGATGGAGCCGAGGATCGAGCTCATGTTGACGATGCAGGCGCGGTGCGGACCGACCGGTGCGTCCGCATTGCTGTCCGCCGCTTTGCGCAGCAGCGGCACGAACGCTTTGGTCATCATGATCGGCGCGACCGTGTTGGTGACGAACGTTTCCACCAGGTCGTCCTGCCTGGTGAAGTTCAGGCGCGTTGACTTGGGCGAAATGCCGGCACTGTTGAAGAGCACGTTCAACCCGGCGCCCTGCACCACCGCTTCGACGTCTTTGGCAAACGCTTCATAGCGGTCAAAATTTTTCAGATCTTCAAAAGAAAGAAATAGAAGCGAATGTAATCAATGAATGCACTATTCAACAACACCGGTTCATTGTCTACACCGTACCGAATTGCAAAGGGATAATATTCGAATGTTGTTTCGCTAGCTCCAACAGCTCCTGGAAAAAAAAGATTATTATAGAAAAGATTAAAAAATGAGCGTTTTATAAAGAAACCAAACCCTACAACAGTTGGCTCTTGCGAACCGGTACGAGAACCGGTTCCAACGAACCGTTACCATCGAAGCAAGCTTCGAGAGAGAAAAAAAAGGGGGAAGATAGTTTTCGCACACCACCACTCGAGCAATCTTAGTCGCCATACTGTGAGGGTTCCGCACGTACACTAGTGCAAACTTGCGTGTGACACATCCGTTCGCAGCGTATGGACTTGCACGGGTGCCGGCACGATATAATAAATACATACATCGACGAAACCAGCGCCACCAAACGCGGCTCGAGTCAGTGCGATAGAAGACGTCACAGGGCGGCCTCAGTGAACCACGGTCCAGTGCGCGGAAAACGTAAAAATCTCCAACACTGGGATAAACGATAAGCGACCGAGAGGAAGCAATAAAAAGGAAAATAGAAATCCAGCAGCTTGCAAACAGCTAGTGCAATCCCACCCCCTCCCGGCAGCAATCAGCCAGCTTCAACTTCAACATCACATTCCAACTGTTTCTTCTTTTTGTTGGTGAAGAGTTGGGCCGTGTGTGTCGTCAGTCGGTTTGTGCAGTGAACAGTGGCAGCCGTCGTTTAAAAAGCAGCCGCCTCGTGGAAACCTCAGAAACGCGAAACAAAATATGGCGCCCATAAATCGTAAGTTTCTTCTTTTTTTTTTTCGCCCAAAGTAGAATGGTTCCTTTAGAAAACCAATGCAAAAGTTGCTCATTGCAAGCAAACGGTCAAGTGTCGACCATTGACCAATCGGCAATTCAAAGCTACTCCACACTACGGCACTGGCCACTTACCTGCGCCTTCTGCGGATCGCGGTACGTTGCGATGATGTGCGTGGGGCGCGCGGTCGGCAGCCCCAACAGCACCTTCACAAGGCCCAATCCGAGGCCCCGGTTGCAGCCGGTAATGAGAATGCTCTTCATTCTATCGTCGTCGTCTTGTGCTGAACGGACGCCGGCGACGCGGATCGCGATGTATGTCGGTGGCAACGGTTATCTCGCGTGTGCGTGACGTAACGTTGTGCAATGCCGCTCGGCCTCGGGGAAATTGCTGTCCGCTGCTTTCCTGCTGGGGGCTGCTGGATACCTCCAGCGAGTACCAGCAGTTCAATATGCGCTTGAAGCGGAAGGAAAAAACTGTCTGCCAAACACAAGCAGCAAGAGGCTGAAACTTCTTTTCCACCCTCCGTACGTACTACACCGTGGGAAGACTGCTGAAACCGAAACGGACAGAGCAGCAAGCGGCGACTAAGTGAAAACCGGCCCGGTGCCATCGCGGGGCAGTTTTCTCTCCCGTCTCGCTCTCCCTCGCGCTCTTCTCCTTTTTTCGCCCCATGCGCCTAGATCATTCTCGAGCTTCCCTTTCGCGTTGGGCCTCACAGGAGTTCCTCACGAAAGTGCTGCTGTAGGAAATCAACCAACACAAAGGCAAATGTGGTCCAGCAATCTGGGGTTTTTTTTTTGACAATTCACATGTCAATTGGTAGCCATATTCATCAGTATTTTAATTGGTGCTTCCGTTTAGCCACATGATGCATTTTTGGTGGGTTTTAAAAAGGAATCCCTAAGCGCAGTACACGTTTGGTTTTGTTAACATCAATGTTACACATCTCCCACATATCTCCATCATACTTCCCCATATGAAATTAGCCATTTTTGACATAGTGTGGTATCATTGCTGAGCTCAATAAAACTTTGAGTCGTTTGCTTATTGGGGTCATGACTGCCATGGATAGAGGAGAGCAAAGGGTGGCATTTAATAGAGGTGTGCGGATTGAAAGAAATATTATTCGTTTCCTCCAGACTTGGCTTCGATACACTGGCGTAGATTGTGACATCGAACGACGAGAGGACGAGTCTAGCTACTTGGAGTATTTCCAACGATACCCTCCCTATCTTTTGGTGACATTGCACTTATCTTCCCCGATTAAACAATACGATTCAAATGTGATCCACTTGATGGGCTTCCCTGCGGGACGGGACCAAAAAGACTGGACCGTTGGTGGTTGTGTGGCGGAGAGCAAACCACAATGTCCATTATCTTCGTAAGCTTTCGTTCGCCCCCTCTTAGATGGCTTCCAGTAGCGAAGACGGCAAAGGGGTTTGCTTTTTGGTTTAATTATTCAAGACTTTCCGCTTGTAATTCCATCGATCTATCGATTGCAAGCTGATTCACGTGCGAAGCCTCTCGTCTGTTTAGAATGCCATCGGTTACTAAGCAACGCACGGCTGTGTGTCGCCCTTCCGCAACACACAACAGAAACACACACACAAATCGTCAAGCAATACGCTGGAGCTCTTGCTTTGAACGATACGATATTTTCTGCAAGTCATACCAATCACTCGTCGTTGGTGACGCCTCAAGAGTCGGGAAACTTCTCGACCGATGGGGAATAATAGATGACGAGACATCCGCCGCAACGTGCATGGCCAGATTTCCTCAGATGATTGGATTGGTGGATGGTTAGTTTAAAAGATGGACGTCATGGTTGCTCGAAAATCTATGAGGTCATCGGTGTGGTCGCCCTACAAGCGACAGGCACATCGAACGGCATAGAATGGCTCGCATACACCAGCAAAATTCCCCACCTGCGTTGTAACGGTTAATCATCGCACACCACGATAAAACGCGGACCCTCTTACCCTCATTAGTAAGATTCTGAATCAATCGAACCTTCGTCCATGCGCGAAGGGCAAAATAAGATCCATGGTGCCGGATAATTAGTTGCCCGGTTTTTTTTTTCTTGCGAACCGAACAGCTGCCCCCTGACTGTTTCGTGGTATATTCTATGCGCAGCATTCGTTTTGCCAGCGTGTGCGTGTGAACCACTATGCCGGTGTGTTGGTATTGTGTGTAGGCGATATGGCTACCGGTTAACCGGTTGGGAAACCGACTGTCATTTGCCAGAGCATCGTCCTGCGCGAAGATTCATCGGCGAAGCGCGGCGCACCACTACCGTTGTTTGTTTTTGTAGAGCCGTTGCTGTAGGGCAGCAATATCTCGAAAGTAGCGAAAGTTTAGTGGTATTGCTGAGCAACCTTGCCCTCCGTGTGTGTCATATTGTGGAAAAAAATCTGATGCAACACCGTACACCCGACACTACTGCTTGTAGAAGTGTGGTTTGCACATGCAGACAGTAGCAAGAAGGAAACTGCGTGTTACGTTACATTCTGTTTCGGGACTGTTACGAAATTCGTATTCGTAGCTGGTCGGAAGTTCTCACCACGACACGGCGATTGACAGCTGGAGTGGACTGCGGTTTTTTTTCTCTTCATTTCATAACAACAAGAAAAACCACCAGCAGCAAAGGCAGCACCAATACCAGTAACTAAAGTCTCTTGACCTACGAGACGCCAACCATGACGGCGGCCCTCCTGTCCAGGCGTGTGCTGACGCTGATAAATGTGCACCACATCCGACATTTGCGCACACAGTCCACGGCGATGCTTGCGAGTGAGTTGAGCAGCGTTTTCCCAGATTTTCTTCCATTTCCCTCCACCGTTTTGCATCTAGTAGCTACGCCAATATGGTGTTGCTTGAACGTTCTGCCCGTGTGTGCATGCGAGAGTGTGCACCATCGTCACGAGTAGAACCGTTTCGAGCGTTTGACGTTTGACGTCTGGCTGTCATACGCCGGCCATGTTCGTTTCGTGTGCGCTGCCTGCATCCACTGCATTTAAAATAAAAAGAAAAGATCTTTCCTGCCTTGGATGCGCATCATCCATTCTTCAAGCAACGAAACGAAACGAAATCCCATCGGCTGGATACTATGCCCGCGATCGATACGACGTCCATTTGCCGGGCCCTGTCCCAGCGCTTGCTGTTACTGCACATGCTGCAATCCGTGCCACCGCCAGCGGTCTGCCCTGCGAGTGTGGCCAGCGGTCAGTCGGGCAACCGCGCAAGAGCATTTTCTTTTGGAAGCGAATAATGATGCAGGGCTCGATTGTCTCTTCGGGAGTTTGCAATATACAAACGGTTCAAAGGACCCTATGGATGGCTCTGCGTTTTCGACAGCATCTTTAATGAAATTGTAATGGTTAGCAAATTGGATTAATGTTTGGTTGTTTTTTTTTTCATTCTCTTCCACCCAACCCTCCCATCACCTTGCCGTACGCGCACAGAGGAAAACTTCGACTACGATCTGGTGGTGATCGGCGGTGGCTCCGGAGGGCTGGCGTGCGCCAAGCAGGCCGTCCAGCTCGGGGCAAAGGTGGCGGTGCTGGACTACGTGCAGCCGTCGCCCCGCGGTACCAAGTGGGGCCTCGGCGGCACCTGCGTCAACGTGGGCTGCATCCCGAAGAAGCTGATGCACCAGGCGTCGCTGCTCGGCGAGGCGATACACGATGCGCAGCCGTACGGCTGGCAGTTCGCCGATCCGGCCTCGGTGCGCCACGACTGGGCGAAGCTGACCGAGTCGGTGCAGAACCACATCAAGTCGGTCAACTGGGTGACGCGGGTGGACCTGCGCGACCAGAAGGTGGAGTACGTGAACGGGCTCGGCCACTTCAAGGACGCGCACACGGTGGTGGCGGTGCTGAAGAACAAGACGGAGCGCGAGCTGAGCGCGAAGCACGTGGTGATCGCGGTCGGGGGGCGCCCGCGCTACCCGGACATTCCCGGCGCGGCCGAGTACGGCATCACCAGTGACGACATCTTCAGCCTGCCGCACCAGCCCGGCAAGACGCTGTGCGTCGGTGCCGGCTACATCGGGCTCGAGTGCGCCGGCTTCCTCAAGGGGCTCGGCTACGACGTGACGGTGATGGTGCGCTCGATACTGCTGCGCGGCTTCGACCAGCAGATGGCCACGATGATCGGCGACTCGATGGTCGAGCGCGGCATCCGCTTCCATCACCGCACGCGCCCGCTCGCGGTGGAGAAGCAGGCGGACGGGCGGCTGCTGGTGCGCTACGAGACGGCCGGCGAGGACGGGCAGACGAGCACGGCGGAGGAGGTGTACGACACGGTGCTGTTCGCGATCGGGCGCCAGGCGGAGACGGGCACGCTGCAGCTGGCGAACGCCGGCGTCGTCACGGCCGAGGGCGGCAAGTCGGACAAGCTGGACGTGAGCATGCCGGACCACCAGACGAACGTGCCGCACGTGCGCGCCGTCGGCGACGTGCTGTACCGCAAGCCGGAGCTGACGCCGGTCGCCATCCACGCGGGCCGCATCATTGCGCGCCGCCTGTTCGGCGAGTCGGACGAAACGATGGACTACCGCGATGTCGCCACCACCGTCTTCACGCCGCTCGAGTACGGGTGCGTCGGCTCGAGCGAGGAGGACGCGGAGGCGGCCCACGGCAAGGACGGTATCGAGGTGTACCACGCCTACTACAAGCCGACCGAGTTCTTCGTGCCGCAGCGCTCCGTGCGCTACTGCTACCTGAAGGCGGTGGCGCTGCGCGAGGGCGACCAGCGCGTGCTCGGGCTGCACTTCCTCGGGCCGGCCGCCGGCGAGGTGATCCAGGGTTTCGCGGCCGCCCTCAAGTGCGGCCTCACGATGAAGGTGCTGCGCAACACGGTCGGCATCCATCCGACGGTGGCGGAAGAGTTCACGCGGCTCGCGATCACCAAGAGCTCCGGGGCCGATCCGACTCCGGCCACCTGCTGCAGCTAAATGCTCTCAACCGAAAAAAAAAAAAAAACAGAACGGAGGACGAACCGGAACCCAGGAGCAGGCAGATCACACGGCTTCGGTCTAGCAGTACAGGGCGGCGAACGGGAGAGCAGCGCGGAAACATTACAAGAATGAAACTGTTTAAATTTAAATATCGGCTATAGGATAGCCGCGCAGGGGGGAAACACACGTGCGGGATAGAAGGGGGTGCGACTGACGTGGGGACGTGTCAGGTTAATTGGTAGGAAACGTTGAACGTGCGCCGTAGGTTGAGCGGAAACCGGTTGAGGCTGGGCTGTTGGTAGTTTTGGTTTTATATTTCCCCGCGTGTCAGCTCGTCATCCCGGAAAACAGGCTGTCATTTTCATCCCATTATTCGCTAGGCTCAATCAAATTGAGCGCGTGTTAACTGAAGAACAGACACACACACACACACAAAAGGACGTTAAACAATAACACAGAAGAAGGACGGGCCGATAGGGGAAGACAGGAAAAGGACACGCACACACTACACACACTTTCACGTGTCGCGATCGGCGGTACTGTGTTACCTCTCAGCCCGATGGCCGATTTTCGGCTGCGTTTCGTATTTCATCAGTATAATTTCCAGCATCTTGTAATTCAGTAACGATTAAATAAATAAAAAGGGAAATCCACTAATAAAGGAAACATTGAGGAATTTTTATTGCATCGTTCTTTCCATCCCTTTCCTCTTCAGCGGGAAGTTACTTCGCGGGACGCCATCGAGTTGTGTTCTGGATCTTCTTGATCCGAAAGCACGACAACTTCCGCACCAAACACCAACTCTGTTTGTTTCGCAGCAGTCAAAATGAAGGAGATGGTGCGATGAGCGTAAGGAAAAAGACTTTGCTTGAGTGTTTTTGTTCATATAATTTTAATGCTTTTAGTTTTCCATTGAATACGATAATTAATGTACCTGATGTTCGTTTTTGTTTTTCATCTTGCTTTGTTTATCTTCGCCAGCGTGTGCTCCGCAAAATGTGTCCCCTCTAAGTTTTCCGGGTTGTTCACCCAAATCCTCTGGGTTTTCATTCTAGAATTTCCTAGTAGGTGCCATAGAAACAAGCGCAACTGTCCGCGGCCGTGTACGGGTAATGCCTCAGATGCTGGTAAAGATTCGCCAGAAGCAATGAGAAATTCACTCAATAATGAGACGAGAACAACCAACTTTAAAAAAATAAACCGGCTCAAATCGGTCCATCTGCGCGGGCGCAAACATTCCAAACGCTCCTTTATACATATCGCGATGCGGTGTAATGAAAGGCAGATGCAGCAAGCTACATGCGGTAGCGCGAAGAAAAGGATTAACGTAAATTAAAGAAAAAAGCCTTGATGGCGTGTTGCCGGAATCCTATAGCATTCGCAGCTGCAGGAGATTGCTGTAGCTTTTCACAAATAAAAAAAAAAACAAAAATGCTACAAAACTTCTGGGAGCTAGTGCAAGTGTTGGCTTTGGCTAGTGCAAGAATCCTTCCTTGATCGATAGATGTACATTTTACTTAAAAAAAACCCTTTTTCTCTATCCGTCAATGGACGATTAAGGAGCGTATTGAGTTGGTTTCCACAATGCTGCAGAGCGTCCGTGCAATCGTGGACTAAAAGTAGGTGAAAGTTGCGTCGTATTCAGTTTCCTTTTTCGTATCGTAATGCACTATCGCTAGTGTGTGTGTCTCTCTCTCTCTCTCTCTCTCTCTCCTGCTTGCTATATCGTTAATGCGATTAACACTACATCTGCTAGTCCCTTGGCAGCGGACTCCACGGGGAGCGTAAATGGGGGAGTCGGCTGGGGGGCAAGACCCTCCCTCATTTGGGGGGGGTGTTCATAATTTAACATCTTACAATTAAAATCCGCATTCGCACTACTCTTCGTCGTAATTCGCCCACTCTAGGGGCTTGACTGTTCCCTTCGCCGTCCTACGTCTTGCTGCGCGCAAAGAGCAACATGCTAATCTGCCTCTTGCCCTCTTCCCCGGCCAGTCGTTGGGTGCGTTTTCGAGTGTTCCGACTGCGAATCGACTGCCTCCTGCCTCCGGAGCAGCCGGCTACTTACGCGGGTATGAAAAATAAAATAAAAAATAAACCTTTACACGTTACGCTACCTTCTAAAAGCAAGCCAATTTTGCGTGGGACTATAGAGAAAGTTATTAAAACTACACGACATAACCTAGAGCTCTAACCGAGTGAAGACATAAAGGACAAGCTTATCCTTACGGCTGCTGAGTGCAGCCCATCTGTTGCCTGTGCGATGCGGGATAACCTTCCACCCAACCGGAACCACCTCTAGGCGGCAATTGGTTGTAAAAACCTACCCCCTGTGGGATTTGTGGCTATGAGTGTGTGTGTGTGTGTGTGGTTTTGTACAAATCATTTCTTCGCGGAAACGGTCGCCTTTCTTTGCTCCATCTTCTCCCAGTGCTTCCGATGCTCGGTATCCGGACAAAGCGAGCACGCGCATACACGCGCACAGCTTTACAGCGGCTTTTGCTTACAAGCTCCAATTCCCCCCTTCTTGTTTGCCTTGCTGCGCAACGGGGGACGGGTGTGATTATCTCCGTCGTTCGCTGATCTCGAAGCAGCAGCTGCTGTCTGTACGGGAAACTAACGCTGTCCGGTGTTTCCGGTATGGTGGTGGAAATTTCGCTGACGCCGGTTTGGGTGCATGCATCCGGTTTGGGTCGAATGAAGAACAAAACAAAAAAAACAGGAAGCTGTATAGCAGCAGAAGACGTCGAAGATCGGGAAATCGGGGAAAACAGCTGGCCGATCGAGCTCCGGTGGCCCCGTTTACTCCGTTTTCAGCCGCTTCGGCTGCGCGCTGTCGCTGCCCTGCGAGTTCGAGTCCTCCGAGAACATGTTGGACACGAAGTCGGTGGCGCCTTGCGAGTCGCTCACGATGGAGAAACCTGTGGGCGGAAAAGGGAAAGGCAAAGCGTTGGTAACGACGAGTTACGAGTGCGGGGTTTTTTTTCGGCAGCGGTCACCGTGGGCCCTTACAGGTGTTGGAGTCCTCTGCCAGCCCAAAGTTGGAGTTCGAGTTCGAGTCGGTGCCAGCGTTCGGTGGCGGCTGCTTTCGGGTGCTGTTGTTTTCCTTGTTTTCGCTGCTGTTGCTATTACTACTGTTGCCGTTGTTGTTGCTGGTGGCGGCGGTGGCAGCGGCGGCGGCGGCGCTGGCGGAGGCGGAGGAGGAGTTGGCGGTGGTTCCGTTCGGCGCGCTGCCGGTAGTTCCATTCGCGCCTCCTCCTCCTCCTCCTCCTGCTCCCGGCAGGGTGGCACCAGCGACGCCGTCGCCCTTGCCGGCACCGGGTGCGCCGGAAGACGCGTTGGTCGCACCGGCCGCCCCGTTCGGGCCAGCGCCGGCCGCCACCTTAGGCTTCTTGTCGTTGGTCGAGATCGGCACCCACTTGTAGATCTTCATGGACGTCTCGCCGATCGTGACCCACTTCTTCTCCCAGTGCCGGACGCGGTCCATCGACAGCATCAGCTTCTTCACGTCGTCCTTCTTGCTGGCGCGCGTTTCCGCGCGTACGCTCCGCGACATCGTCGAGCCGGTACTGCTGCCGCTGCTGCCCTTCTCCTTGACCACCACCCCCACCATCCGCCTCGTTGCGCCTGCCGTCGCCGTCGTTGCTGCCGTCGCTGCCGCACGCTCCCTCGGGCGTGCGAACGTTCGGTCCGTAGCTGCACGTGCGTCGCCCGGGCGTCCGGGACGGTCTGCGGGAACGCGATACGTCGGGTGCGGAACCGACGATTGTCCTACGCCACGCGCCGGGCTGGCGACACCGGTGTGTCGTTGTGCGAAGCGAGCTCCCAGCAGGCGTTGCCCGAGTTGATAGTTTGCAGATCGATCGAACCGGGATCGTTTGATGGACGGTTGAGGGTTGCGTTGGGAAAGCGCAGTGCAAAAACTTCAGTGTCTCCAGGGAGGGGTGCTTCTGCAGGCTCCCCTTGCACTACGCACTGCGATCACTCGCCGGACAGGGGTTGGTCGTCCAATGCTTTACCGTTCGCTCGTCGGCAGGCAGATCATCGTCGTAACGCTTCCTTTTTTCTTTTTTCTTTTTTGCTCTTCCTAAAAACACTCGCCGCCGATGACAGTCCGACGCAGCCCGTGGGTGGCCATTAGCACGCGAAACGCCACGCTTACGTGCGCCATCGAACGGACATCCGACAACCGATGGGATGCTGCTGGCGCTGCGGAAATGAACGCTGCTCGCTTCCTGCTCGCAGATGTTTCGATGCGGGTGTGTGTTGATAGGGAGGCCACGGTGGGCTCGATGGCGGCGCGCACCCGCGTCTGCAAACGCTACCACTTCTTACGCCCGGTTCGCCACACTGTTTCCACTTTTCTTTTCTCCGGTATTTTTTTTTTTTTGCTCTGCCGCTTTCGCTAGTTGCCTTTTTTTTTTTTTAAATACAGTATTTTCCAAATTCAGTACCCCGAGTGTGCAAGTTCCTTCCGCACCTGGTCTGCGATGGCTGTGTGCTGTGCGTGCGCCCTGCTACCCCGAAAGTCAAAGATGGAGTTTTTGCAACGGGATAATCAACATCAGCTAACGCTCTCCGAATCGCTCCGACGACGACGACGACGGCTCCGGTCCACGGGACGCCAGCCCTTTCGCTCTCGCTCCCGGGCCTGTCACTTTCTTCTGCCGTCTCGCTTGCGCGCGCTCTGTGCGCGTTCGAATGCATTCACCGCCTGCATACAGTGCCAGTCGCGCGCACGCATCACACATACACACACAACACACGAAACAACTGTGCGCGAGGCTCACGGCGGTGCGCCCGTGTGCGGATGTGTACGTGTGTGGGGTCAGCTCGGCGAATCGCTTCGGATGTTACCAAAACAGGGTGCCGTCGCCATCGCCAGTTGCGCGCTCGGTATGTCTTTGCTTAGCCTTTTTCGTGCTCCAGGCTGGTTTGCTGGATAGAATCGGAACGATCATAATTCTTTGGTTTTACGAGCAGACAATGCCCACGACAAAGAGGAAGAAAATTCGCTATGTTTGTATTAAACGCCTCTATTGCAATTTGTATTACTTGTCAGTAATCGGACAGACGCCCATCACGGGACCGTTCGAAAGCGTTTCCATCGTTGATGAAAATGTATCGAATTTCGTAATGTTCATCTATACTACAACGTAAGCCGCGTTCCCATTCAAGCAACCAAAACCTCCGCAACTCGAGCTGCGCGTTGGTTGCAAGCGTGTGAACGAGGGTTGCGTCCTGTCAAGCAAAAAAGCCCTCGATAAAAGTGGAAATACGATGAGAGTATCGATGTGCTATCGAAGATTTTGCCGTCCTCGATTTGTGTCCCTTGGGTATACTCTCATCGTATTTCCTATTTTGTGGGGATTTGGTTTCATGCGGAACTTGGTGCGTCATCGCTCTCTCTTTTCTAGCAGCGGATCGGTCCAGGCAGGTGCTTCACGAAACTTACAACACTAGTTTGGTTGCCTTTGTTGTTCTGGCAGAGCGATTGTGAGTAATCGTTTGTTTCGCGTCACGAGTGTCTGAGATTAGAAGGACAAAATCTTAAGTGGGTTTGCGTGATGATTAACTTACATAGAGACAGAATCAACTATAGCTTGGATAAATTAATCCATGGCACCAACTATACAATTTTGCGCAATGAGTGCGTACAACGTAATATGATCTCACGCGACATGGTCGCAAGGATCGAGGTGAGTTCAGCCATCGATATGATAGCGTCACATCTGTTTTATTGCAATACTGTTTCATCCTTCTTGAATGTGCATTTTACCAGAACACCGCAATGGATGTGACGACTAGGCATAGAAAACTGTTTGAGAAGATTACCAAACGAGGCCCGAAGGCTTTCAATACTCTGCTAGACATATGCCAACGTCAGTTCCCCAAAGCATACGCTGAATTGAATCCTGCATCAAACGATCAGCAAATGCATTCCACTCTTAACCCTCAGCGTGTTCGCTCGGTGAGTTGCAATGTTGCCCCTAAAGCATTCGCAATCCGTGGTCCGAGTTCGCAACTCGAGTTAGTGGATGGAAAGAACAATAACGTCGCTGCAGAATCTCTTACCGAAGAAAGCAAATGTACACTACTGGTGTATGAAGACATTTTACCTTCGTTTACTGTAACGCTTTCAAATGGCCCTGCTGCAACACATCCAAAGGTGCTAGCATATCCAATGAAAAGTCGTCGCAGGGGCGTTGCATTCATTGTGAATGTAGTGACTTTCGTAAAAGATGTTCATCCCAAAAGGAATGGAGCGGATATCGACGGACAAAATGTTATCTCACTCTTCCAGCAGCTGGGTTTCATAGTGTTTTACTATGAAGATATCACGATGGCGGTAAAAACATTGCAAACAATCAGTTCCGAACACTTACTAAATTCATTGTTTGATATTTTACAGGATTATAAAGAATTGATTGCAAAGCTGAAGGAATCTGAATACTTATCATGCGACTGTTTTGCGTTCTACATACTTTCTCATGGTGATCATAAGAAAGGCAGTGATTTTATTTTTCTGCACGATAACTCCATTCTGCGAGTCGAAGACGTATTGACTGAATTTAATACAGTGAACTGCACTAAACTGATCGGTAAGCCGAAACTTTTCTTCATCTCTATATGTCGGTGAGTAAGATGTATACTATGATACAATATACAATTTTGCATGGCTATGAATTGTTGTAAAACGTAATGCCTTCTTTTTTTTTTACCTACAGTGGCGAGCAATCAGATCTTGGTTCCTACCGTTTGTCAACGAATACTGAACGAGATGGTATGATTGATCCCCGGAAGCCGATGCCATCAAATATTGCCACGTACTGCGATATGCTTGTCTGCTACGCTACAGTCCCAGGATTTGCTGCCCATCGTGACCCAAGCCATGGTTCTTGGTTTGTTGAGAGTATGTGCAGAGTTTGGGCTGAACATGCACACGATACCGATGTTGAGATACTTATGAAGTTGGTGGGAGAATTTGCATCCACGTATCGCACAGAGACTGCGGCATTGCAGACTATCTGCACTGAACAAAGAGGGTTTTTCAAACAGCTTTTTCTAAACCCTGGATACTACGAACGACCAGAAGATAAACTTGCCTGATGTTCGTTGAAAGATTCTAAATAAGGTTTCCATGATGTATTTTTTATGGTGTAAGTTTTACAACTTTCTTCATTTTGTGCCTTATACGCTTAACGGCAAAAATCACGCATAAGAAGATGCGGGCATATAACCTTTTTTGTTATTCTTTAATCACAGTAACACTTGATATGAGGACGCAGCATCTTCCAATTGGTTTTCGCTTGGAAGGGGGTTAGGTTAGCACAGACATCTTTTCTCACGAAGCTATGATACTCAAAAACATATTTTATAAACACTTTTCGAGAAATATACAAAATTTCAGGGTTAGCAAATGCCTTCCGGGAGAGGCAGCATCAACTAATGTTAAATGTGAACAGTGTCGACATTAAAGTTTTCTTTGATCCTTTTAATTTGTAACCAATATTTGCATTCAATAAACGCTATTCCTACATGAATCACATTTGTTGTAAGAAGGGTACTTAACCATTTTAGTAAGTGTTTCCCATTCAGGTCGCGTTCCCATTCAGGCAACCAAGCCTACGCAACTCAGGTTGCCCGCTGGTTGCACGCGTATGAACGGTTGCTTATAGGTTGCTTGAGGACGGCAAAATCTTCGATAGCACACCGATACTCTCATCGTATTTCCGCTTTTATCGAGGTCTTTTTTGCTTGCCAGGAGGTTTGACAGCACAGAAAGCTGGGTGCCGGTGCAAGGCATATATGTGTTGGTGCCCCCACCGCCATCTTTGATTTTTGTCATCAGTTGTTGTTAACATTTGTGGAAGACACAAACAGTATTTGTCAGTCAACAAATTGAAACAAATCTGTCAGGTGTGTTCTCATTGACGCGTGTAGACGCCCAGGTTTGTTAAATGGTCGTACTCACACATCTACACATTCACTGTTTGACAAACGGTTTATGTCTTTATGATGACCGTTGCCACGGGCCATTTTTAATCTTTCTAAAATGCCGGGAGAAATACAATCGTCAGATTGAAACAAGTCATGTTGACAAAAACTTGTTGACAACAAACAACTTCCTTCATTGCGATTGACTCACACATCCAGGTTTGACAGTGGCGGCCATGTTGGTTGCACGCAAAATAGGATCGATCCTATTTACGTTCCTGCGCAGCTAAAGCCGTGCAACCCTTGCTCACACACTTGCAACCAACGCGCAATTTGAATAGCGGAGGTTTAGTTGCTTGAATGGGCACGCGGCCTTATTTAATCTGGCAACCGCGCTGCAAACAATTGTCAAATGTCATTTGCCATATCCACTCGACACCGCAACATGGCAGTGTAAACCGCTCGGGCTAGACCTTGAGAGCGAGAGAGCGCAGAGAGCCATGAAGTTCGCTGGCCTTTAGACCACACACACATACACACGCACGTGCGCGCGCGCGCGTTTACACGAGTGGAGCTAGAGTATGTGTACAAATCGTGGCCGCGAAGGGCGACCCATCGCATCCGTCAGTCCGTCAGTCAGCCATTGGAAAATATTCCTCGCTTGTGCGGTGGTTCGCTGAGAGAGCAACAAAAAAGAAAAAAGAAAAAAAAGAAAAGCCCTCCTGCTGCTGTGCGCTGAATGTTTCACGGCAAACGCGGCGGGCGAAGAAATTTGTATCCCGTTTTCCGAACGCGCTGGCGAGTGCGAACGAATCGTGCGTGTTGCTTTTCCCGGTGCGCGCGTGTGTGCATTTTGCCACGAACCGTCGTGACGACAATCGTGACGTGATATGTAAAACCCTCCGCCAGCAGCAGCAGCAGCAGCCACAGCTCGAACCCCGCAGTCAACTCGCACCCTCCACCGGGCCGTGGCCGTCCACCGTCACAACATGGGTCGTGCGTGTGCCTCGAGCGTTTGAATCTTGTGCAGAAACAAAAAAAAACACACAGCAACCAATCGTCCAAGAAAGCAGTTCCCAAAAACGCACGGTGAGGATTGATTGGCATGGAAGGAGAGAGGGCCTTGCGTTACCCGGATAATCACCGCGTGACGAAAGCCGTCTTCACGATAAAAAAGGGAACGAGCGGTGGAATGGGGGGGAGCTCCTGTGTGCCTGTATGTGTGTGTAGAGTGGGAAGGGGGGGGGGGGGGTGCAGGAAGTGAGTCGGACCGTCCGATAAGTGCCCTGCCGAAAAAGGAAGCATTCCAAGTTGGTCGACTACGCGCACAGGCGTGCGTGCGGGTGTGTGCGCTTTTGCTAGTGCAAAAAAAAAAAAATCGCCCCGTGCAGCAACCACAACAACAACCACGCTCCTTAAGAAGAAACAGAAGGAAAGCAGTCTATCCTAATCAACCGAAAATGTTGCTACCATTCGCAAGAAAATAGAGAAGAAAAAAAAACGAAGACGAAGCTCGTCAACGACACATCGTCGGATGGGTGTGTAACTTTCAAGGAACGCATTGAACAAAAAATAAAAAAAACCGTTCCGCCACCATCATATCCACTCTCACACGTGTGTGTGTGTGTGCCTCTATCGACCGATTGGAAAACTCGTCTAAACAATCATCATGGTCACCTTGCTTTCTTAGCCACGGAGAGCACATTTTCCATCCGCAGGGGCGATAAGGAGGGTGGGGGGGGGGGTGTTGAAGTATTAAGTACAAGTGGAAGAGGAGGTGCGAAAGGGCCCGTTTCGGGAAGAGCAGGGAAAGCCTTGCCCGGAGTTAGCGAAAGATCGCACGCGCCGTGTACAGACACGAAAACTGTTAAGATGCATAGTGTGTGAGCTTTGGCTTGAGTGTGTTGTTTTTCCTGTATATTTTTTCTTTGGGTTCCTTCCTTGCTTCTGACACGTGTGTAAGTGCGTGCGTGCGTGCGTGCGTGCGTGCATGTGTTTGCGGAACGGTGCGGACGGATGGACGATGTTTTTCTTGGTTTCTCCATGCGTCTGCTCTTCCTGCACACACACACACAGACACACACATACATCCACCTACACATCTTTCTCTCTCTCGCTTTCTTTATCGGAATTGAATTAAAGTGGTGCTCGTCGTAAGAAAACGGGAACAAGAAAAAACAGTTGCAGCGCAGCCAGATGTCAAAAATCAAGGTGTGCTATGAAACGGGAAAGCAGTACATTTTAAAAACCACTCGCGTAATCAAACTGCCTAGACTAATCGCGTACGTGCGTGCGTGTGTGTGTGTGTGTGTGGATAGGTGGGAAAACTTTCCCAAAACCCAATCGGGACCGGCGTCGCGGACCCCTGGAAGTCTCGGGAATGATTTGCGCGAAGGAAGCACAAGGTAGAACGATTCCCGGGCTGTCAAACGGTGCTGTTCTAGCGGGAGGACACAGGTGTTGCCTTCCAGCTATCGTTGGGTCGCTTGGTTTCGGTAGGAGTAGAGAAGGGAGAACAGTGGAGCGAAACTAGCTAAACTAGGACTTCCTGCACTATATACGTATATCCAAGCCAGTGCCACCAAACCACTGATATCCCCTTTTTTTTTTCCTTTCACTTTTCCTTCCTCTGCCACAGATTTCATTCCAAGTCAGTCGTCCTGCCTGCGCCCGCTCGCCACCGTCAACGATCAAATGTGAAGAGGATCCCGTGCCTGCACCCGGAATCTCTGCGCCACCAACGATCAACCGAATCGCGGCGGCGGCGGCGCCACTGGTCTCTTCAATCAACGCACGCAAGCAGCAAGCCCAAGACTCCCGGACCCGGCAGAAGCGGTCCGCACCGAGGTCTCGGGCGCTCATGTAGCGGAAGGCAGCCCACGTCTCTGCGCCTCGCCTGCCTGTTTGTAGCAACCTGTTGGCTACTGGCACTATCGCCCACAAGCAACCAGCGACGAGTCAATAGCACGCGGGAAACACAGCAAGAACCGTGCGGAGAAGGGTGGGAGGGGGGTTGGGTGGGTTTGGTTGTTGGAGGAAACGAAAATGCCGAAATGTGACGTCAAAACTCGATACATCCCAGCCACGTTCGCCTGGACGCTGCTGCTCAGCACCACATTCCTGTTCTTCTGGTACCCGTGAGTAGCCCATTCGGTTTGGAGGGAGGAGTGGCACGGAGAGGAGGGGGGTGGGGGGGGGGATAGGATGAAAATGGTCAAGGGCAAAGGGCTTGACTTGTTGATTGTCATCGCAAATGCAAAGGTTTCACTGGAAATTGTACTCGCTTTAAATCGAAATGGTATATCGTTGGAACTCGAGGGATTTCTCGGAATGAAACTTTCGCCCCCCCCCCCCCCCCTCCCTTACAAGTCCCTTTCCAAATTCTTCCCACTATCACATTGTTCGAAAGATGCCCGCCGTGTTCCATTGCACAATTTCGGGGCATGAAGATTTCGAAGCATAATTATAACAGATCCAACTTTGAGTCGCAAATGATTCACCGATCCAAAGAGTTTAGAAATTGCACTGGATAATTCACGGCGTCGAGTTCCTGTTAAACACGCTCGATCGATGTGTATGATCGCAAATATTGCGTTATTTGGTTTTGAATTGGCCAGTTTAAGTCATTAACATCGGTCCCTTTTTTTCGCACCTAAAATTGCACGTGCACTCAACAAATCTTAATAAAGATAAATTTTGGACAGCCGTTTTAGCTATAGAAACAAACTACGCAGCCATAGAAACAACGATTGCTCTCATAGGCTCCTGCGTTTCCGGAATCGGTTTTTGTTTAAAAACTGGAAAAACTCGATAGTTAAATTTTCCAGCTGTTGCTTCCGAATTTTCGGAATTTACTTTTCTGTTTTCCCAAAACCTTCGTTGGGTTTAAAACCGAACAAATCATCCAAGGACATCATCAACATTGGTCCAGCCGTGTTGGAGGTTTTAAGCGTTACTAACAAACGTACATCCATTTGCTCAAAGCTATTTATCAAAAGAAATACAAATGCTGCTGGAAACGACCAGCTAACCCATCGTCTTGCGCGTTCCAGATGTCGCCAGTTCTACATCCACCGGCATCCGTGGGTGCCGGCGTGCCAGGCCGTCATCACGTTCTTCGTCATCGCAAACTTCACGCTGGCAACGTTCATGGATCCCGGCGTGATACCGAAAGGTAGGGTGCGCGCGCGGCGCATGGCCAGGTTGGGCGGTGCTTGCAATTTCTAGAGCTTTTCCCCATCTTTTCATCCTTCCGCAGCTCCACCGGACGAAGATCGGGAGGATGAGTTTCGGGCGCCGCTCTACAAGAACGCCGAAATCAACGGCATCACGGTACGCATGAAGTGGTGCGTCACGTGCAAGTTCTACCGGCCGCCCCGCTGCTCGCACTGTTCCGTCTGCAATCACTGCATCGAGGTAAAAAGGGGAGGGAAGGGGGCTCTGCCAACCGAAGCGCTGTAGAATCCATTGCTGATCGCTCGCTCTCTCTCTCTCTCTCTCTATTCATCCAGACGTTCGACCATCACTGCCCTTGGGTGAACAACTGCATCGGGCGGAGGAACTATCGGTTTTTCTTCTTCTTTCTCATCTCGCTGTCGGTGCACATGCTGAGCATATTCTCCCTGTCGCTCGTCTACGTGCTGCAGAAGGAGAAGGACAAGCTGACCGAGGTGGAACCGATCGTGGCGTAGGTATCCCGTTTGCTCCGTCGCGTCCCATTTCCCTTGTGAACGGTGTGCGTCCGTTTTTTTTTGTTTTCTTTCCCCTCCCCCCCGCAGCATGATTCTGATGGCCATCGTGACGCTGCTCGCCATACCGATCTTCGGCCTGACCGGGTTTCACATGGTGCTGGTGTCGCGCGGCCGCACCACGAACGAACAGGTGACCGGCAAGTTCAAGGGCGGCTACAATCCGTTCTCGCGCCGCTGCTGGAGCAACTGCTGCTACACGCAGTGCGGTCCACAGTTTCCGAGGTAGGTGGAGGTGCGCCCAGTTGTTTCGATTGCTTGTGCTCAACAAAAATCCGGTGTTTTCTTTCTACCTTCTCCTTTTTAGCCTCCTTAAACCGCAAAAGTACGTGGCGCGCCGCTCGAACAAGGACAACCAGGCGATCAGCACCATCACCAACGACGGTGGGCCCGGTGGTGGCGGTGCTGACGCGGGTGGTTCGGGCAGGCGCCACCTGCCGCCCGGGGGCTCGCAACAGCAGCAGCAGCAGCAGCACCAGCAGCAGCAGCAGCACCCGCAGCAGCAGCAGCAGCAGCAACAGGCACTGAGCCAGGGCGGTGGCATCTACGATAATAACCGGCACACGCAGGTAAAAACCTATATGGATCATGGCAATGGTCACGGTATACGTACAGTTGGATCCAGTCATTACAGTAAGGTGCGTAGCAAGTTTGGTTCTGTTTATCTATCTATATATATATACATATTTATATCCCTGTTTGTAATATGCCCTACTTGTTGTACTATGTTGTTGTTGTTTTGATTCACCCTTCCTCCTGCTCAACGAGACCATGTAACGTTCTTCTTTCGCTATCCCTATTTCTTTTCTACCCCGTACTGTTCGTACTATTTTCCACTCTTTGCTCTGTTCCTCCCACTTTTCTTCTCCCACCGTAAAACGTCTCCTCTGCCTGGGGTGGTGTGCCGCGGGTGACATGGAGGAAAAAAGCGCAACAGGAAACTGCACTAATTGTGCCCCCACACTCGCGCTCTCTGTACAGATAGTAAATGCGCAAGCAAGCAGATCGCCGTTTGCAATAGAAGTCACACTGGGCCACGCGAAGAATTATTTCTCAAACAAAAGAAAGGCTTTCCTTCAAGGAAACGTTTTGGTTTTGGAGCCACCATAAAAGTACAAATAGAAACAAACTGTACAACACGCACAAGAGCAACACTAGATCCTACACACCCAACCCCACTCCAGCCCCCCACCCCGGCGTATAACACTATTCCATTTTTCTGATGTTACGCGGACGGATGCTTTTGCAAACTACCCACCCCTGTCCTTTTCCAATTGTCTTCTACTGTACATGGTTTTTTTCCTTCTTGTTTCCCTTCATTTCGTCCTTCGTTAAATCTTTTATTTTCCGTATACTTTTTCGTTTGTGATCCGTTTCTTAAATCATTTTGTTTGTTTTTTTTTTCTTCCTTTTGCTCCCTCCGGTTTTCGTCCCTTTCTTGTTTTATTTTATTTTTTTGCACTCGCCCCCTGTGCACACACCCAACGGCTTTTTCGTCCCACCACTTCCAATCGATTCATCCACGAAATAAACATAAAATACAAAATCTTTACCGCACATTACAATTGCCCTGTAGATGACGGAGCGTTAGAGAGCGAGAGGCAGAGAAAAGAGCAGCTGCAAAAAAAAGGCCCGTTTTCAAAACGATTGTTTTTTCTTTTTACATTTGTTGCTGGAAAAATATTCCAGTGCTTCCTGTGGAGCCGGCTGACCGGCAGGGATGCTAGGCCGATGCTAGAACGCCCGGGCAAGATCTTCGCCCGTCGAGGGGCGCAAGTCTGTGAACAGGTTTATTTTATTTTCCAAGGTTTCATATCTAAAACCGACCATCCGCTCGTTTATCGAGGCGTCCGGGGTGCGTCGGGGGTTTCACGTAATCACGGTTTTAATATCGATTCCCGCATTGCACATCACGCTAGGCAACGGAAGCAACGCTCATCACGATGTGTGTACGACACGCGCAAGCAAAGTTCGGCCAAGAGAAGTAGGCTAAAGAAGGCGCACGGTTAGGCGATAGTTGAGCGAGTATGGTTAGGCGCTCGTAGACACGGGTAGAATGTTAGAGTAATGCGCCTATCGCCGTTGTATTGATTAAGTACGTTCGATTAGTAACGTTCGATAGAAACTGTCTCATGGTGCACGTTCAGGCTGTTGGGGATATGAGGCCCAAACTGTGCATCAACGTGGACTAAGCACACATGGTTTCCACGTCTGCGTCTCTGGAGACTCTATCGTCGCAGGTAGCAAGTCACGTAACGAATATTAAGCAGGATAGTGTACAGTCTTTCGAACGATCGTAGCAATTAAGGTTCTCTGAAAAGAAAAGAAACAACACACAGCTCAAATCATTAGCAACAAAAGGCAACGGAGCTGTGGTTCTGCTGCATTCCAGTTAGTATTAAAGTGTTGGTTTGTTGAGGTTTTTAATGCTGTCCGTCCGGCAAGAACAAAGTGCTAAAATATATAAACCACCTCATTTACCCATGGACTCGCTTTCCACTGCTGGATCGCGTTTGCAAACGGAAGTTATGTTTTTTTGTTGTTGCTTCATTTCCTATTTCCTTTCCCGTACACCCCTCACATATTCCTGCGCCTTAATTTTTTCCCTTGCGTTGCTTCTACTGCAACCGTCTATATTTTCTCTTAGTTCTTGTTGCATTCTTGGTGTTCGGTGTTGGCGGGCTGTTATGGTTTGAGTTAGTTTTTGTAATTGATTCGTTATCTATCGTATACGGTAGCGTAGAAGTATCGATCCGACCATCCGTTTTCCCAGCCAACCTTACCTTTTTTTGTTCGCAACTAATCCGTTTCGCGTAACGTCGCTTCCTACTCGTGCCTAGGAAACAAAAAAGAGGTGATTTGAAAGGCTAACTGCTTGATTCATTATTCTTCGGGATCCAAGTCGAAGAAGCCTGACCATAGTCGTTTCGCTGCACATTTTCATCTTCTACTAATCTACTAACACACCTTTTATCATGCATACATCTCTCTCTCTCTCTCTCTCTTTCTATCGTTCTCACTATCGCACCGATAATCTTCTGCCACCTCTTCCGCGACGCATACCGCGCACCCAATTGGCACAAATGCCCCCATAAACGTTACGTCACGGCCTCCCCCATAAGGCACTGCAGGGCATCACGGACGAGGTAACTCCTTGCTCATGCTCCCCTCGCCTGATGCACTTTGCTCCCGGCTCGGCTTCAGCTTCTCGTGTTGATTATGCAGTAGTGCGGGCGTTTGCACGTTTCCGTCGGCGTTTTTCCCACGGATGCAGTAGCAGTCTTTTTTTCTCCGCATGACCGCTTGCTTGCAGGAATTTATCTAACATTGCATCGTCTTACCAAGAGTTTGCTTTTAATCTCAGTGCTTCAGCCATCGGGTTTTTTTTAAATTTTGGTTTTGATTTTTGCTTCATTTGCTTTGCCCTAAGCGAATGCTTCCCCACACTTTGTTGTGCCATTGTTTTCTGAAGGTTTGTCGCTCACTTCTCTATCGCTCTCTTGCTTGACGCGCTGAAGCTGGTACGCCCGGATGGTTCCGCAACGTTTGGTGTAAACCGATCCACTCCACTTCCCTCCAAAGTCTCTTGATCTTGCACCATCATCCAGCTATTCGCGAATGGCTTCCGGCTTCTCTTATCGGTCGTGCTTGATCGGCCGTGTTGTCCGGGGAAATAACCTAACGCCTCCAGAGTCCCCACGAAAATGGCTTTCAAGGAGCCGTTTTTTTGTTTGCGTGTTTGTTTTGTTTCTGAAAGCAAAGCTCGTTTGTCAGCATGGACGGAAAGGTTGCTTGGTTTGAGAAAGTTCACCGGGGGTACATTGAAGTTAGACTGTTCTAAAGGTGCCGAACATTAGCTTGACGTTACTCAAACACACACACACACAGGAACCAACCTGCGGAAGGTAAGTGGGCCGTACGTGTGTTCCGTTCTCTGTGTGTGTGTTTCGCTACCGGTCCTTTCCATTCCAACCCGTTCCAATTCATTTGGCACGTCGCATGATACGTCTGTAGGCAGATTCAACTAAAACAGCAACTTTTTGGGTCAAGAGTTCATCTCCTATGAGATGCAATATGATTAAAAAGTAGAACTTTTTCCACACAATAGACCTCGTTTGAGGCACTAATTGTTCCTTGACGCATTTATTTTAAAGTTTGTGATTGAATAAAAGCTCACTGAGGGTCACATTTGGCCATTGCAACGCAGAGCATCGTCTTGCTCAAAGTTCCTTGTTTTTTCTTTCTCAAATAAAGTCGTTTTTGCGTGATTATAACGGTGTGGCCGGTTTGAAGGTTCGCTTGGCTCCTAAATCTGACTCGGGAGTGTAGAAAGATGATTTTTCTCGTCCTTACATACGGATGCGAAACATCCTTTCCATTTCCCCGGGAAAGCCTCAAGCGGCTCTCAGCATCATATATATACCCACGTAACACAGTTTGCAGGTATATCGCAATTGCAACTACGAATTATCTACCAATATACCGCATTGGACTTTTCCAATGCTTACTAAGACGATTTTTAATTAGCAAACTCTTGTACGACTTAGAGTAAAATCTTCTACGATTTCGTCTACACGTAGGTATATTCGTAGGTACATGCTTCGATGTAGGACTTGGTCCACACGGATATACGACTGCGCTCGTACACAAAGCAACTTATCTACCCCTTTATAAGTACGTGTAGCTTTGATCGTAGTAGCATCGTCTTATTCAATTTGGTTCATACTTTGCCCACACATTGTTTAAACTTATATACGATTCCGATGAAAAATAACATCTTCTACGATGTAATTTATACTTCGATTTACGACTTCGTGTTATGTGGGTATATATAGTGGATAGCAGCTAGCTTGCGTACTGCTTCAAATTGGGATATACGCAGACTAAGCGCGTCATGTGGATAATCCAGATGTTTGGGTCGGTTAAAATAAAATGTAAACAAACATCAGAGAGGGAGCGTTTAAACAAAGCTAATAGTATGTTTAGAATTAATTTTAATCTAGACTCAAGAAATTACGATGCAATCTTAGTTAAGATCATATTAAGAAACATTTAAAACATACTATTGTCGCTTAAGGTTCAGTGAATCTTATTTATTCCCTAGTCCGATCAATAAAAGATTTAACACATCCCTTAAAATCGCTAGGACTTTGCATAAACCACATAGTCAGTGTCAGTGGTCACGCCGCATGTCCTACGGACTTATCAGCCAAATGTGCTAGCCGACGTCAAGTCTCCCGTTACACTCTACCCCCGTTCGAGCATATGTTAATGGAGCGGTAATGTGTATGTGTATGGACGCACCTCGAGCAGTGGTATGTCGGAAGCGACGCCGTTCCTACACCGCTTTAGGTTGTTTAGGTTAGCACGCACTTACCCGTTAGTGTAAGTACGCTCCAGGGTAGACCTGTACTTGTCCGCAATCCTTTTCCCCTACTGGATTTGACAGACGCTTGTCGCTTCTCAAATCCCATGGCGGTGTGTCTGTGGTGCGTCCAGAAGAAGTCAAGTGACGTCAAGTCATCACCCGAAGGCTCTTGGCCCGGGATTCTCTGGTTGTAAATTTCCCATGCTGGTCGTCGTGGCCTATGCTTTGTGAGGTCTGTATGCGAACGCGTCTCATATCCTTGCATTTTCCTTCCATCCTTTGTGGAAACCTTAGTTCACTGTGCGTCGCGTTGTGCTATAGATGGTGATGGTGCTTAGGCATGATTGGGTGGAGTAGTTGGTTTTTGCCCCCATTTGCTAGTTGCTTCGTGTGAGTTGCTTTCCCCTGTTCTCGGCCCGGAGGTTTTCCACTCCGCTCTCCACTCCCGGATCTTCCACCACCCCTATGTGTGTTGTGAGTGTTGGTTTAGTTTTCTTTTATTTGCCCCAGCGATCAGAACGCTCCTTAGTAGTTGATGGAATAAAGGAATGTAATTTAGCGAAGCAAAACAAACAAAAATTAACACACTAAACACACCCACACACACACACACGCCTGTAACTAATTATACCGCACCGAAAATGGTGCAAACTCGAGACCTTGTCAGAAAGAAAAGGATTTCGAAGCACATGCCCTGTGGAAGAATGGTAAAAATGATTGTGCGTATTTTCGCGTTTTTTCTTTCTCTTTCCCTCCTTCTCTCCCTCTCTATTTCTATATATCTATATCTCTTTCTCTCTCTCTCTCTTTCTCTATCTATCTCATTCTCCCTCGTCCTGCTCGTTTCTCTCCCTCGCTATTCGATCTTCGAAAATATTTCCATATCGCAAACAAAACAAAAAACAAACAAATCAATCAAACATCCTTGTACCCCACCGCCCGCCCTCCCTCACCCGTCTCACCCGTCTCTTGCCGACTCCAAATGTAGCTCTCGCCGGGCCGCGAGTGTTCCGATATTGACATGGAACCGCAGGCCTCGCAGAGTCGCGACTGCGAGCCGACGCCGCCGCTGCAGCGCCACGGCTCCAAGAGCAACTTCTTCCTGCCGCCGCTAGATGGCGGCGGTGGACCGGGGCAGGTATCGAGCGGCAGCGGCGGCGACTCGCCGCGCCAGCAGCAGCAGCAACACATCCGCCTGTACCACCCCCGGCACAGTCCGCATCCGCGCCAGCGAGGGCTCGATCCGTCGCGCAGCTTCACCCCGGAGGGCCTGTCGCCCGATCAGCCCGGCGGCCCCCCACCCATGATCACGATACAGTCCCAGCAGCAGCAGCAGCAGCAGCAGCCGCCGCAGCAACAGCAGCAACAGCCGCGGGGGCCGGTGCCGCCGTCGTCCGCAACGCCTACCATGCAGCAACGCATCAAGGCCCTGGGGGTCGCGACGCCGCTCGCCATGTCCAGTCCGGTGCGAAGGTAAGTTCATCCGCTTGCCGGTGCCCCACTGTCTCGGCTTCACTTTTCATTCCAGCCAGCCTTCACCTCGTGCCCATTTTGCGTGCCCCAGACAGTCGGACTCCTTGCCAGCGTTTGCCAGGCACAACCGGTGTTGCAGGAACTTCAGCTTCAGCCTACTTTACTATGTACAACGTTTGTGAATGTGCGCAACTAAGTAACCGAGCTTGTTTGGAGCAATCCACGCATCAACCTGCAAGGCATGCATTTTCGGCCAAGGGCATGGTCGGGGGTTCCTATGATTTTTCTTGATCCTATGATTCTATGAAGGCAATCCTTCTGTGTTCCCCCCGCCGGAGCAGTACTTCCCACGAATTGGATCTATCACAATCGAGTACTTAGTTGTGTGCGACTGGTGGGGTGAACAAACGTGAAAGTCATCAAAGGTATAATGCGGTCTCCATCCGGTGGTGCCTGCAACGCCGCAACCCATCAAGGAGTTTGGCTGTCTGGGAAACATTCATCAGCCATCCGAACGCCATCGATGAACGTGACATCGTGTTACCTAGGTGTTAATGCTTTGCACAATGTTTCCCTAAAGCCGATTGAATGATCTGCAATGCAAAAGAAAACTCAAACTTGGACAGGTTTCCTAGTCATGGCTAGGCCAGCCATGCCAAGGCAAACAAGCGCCACGTCGCTGACGTCACGCACTCTAGATAGCATAGCAGTTCGGCTCTATTCATTAAAGCAAAGCAAAACGAGAACGCCTTGTCCATGTTCACCGCTGCCGATGCGTTCACTTCCAGCCTCTTATCTAGGATGTAAGCTTACCACCGAGTCCGATTCAGCCGCCGCCGCCGCCGCATTTCGTTTACCGCCCTTCATTAACCTTCTGAATCGCCCGTTTTGTTTCTCTCTTCCCATTCTTCGCATTTTCGTCCCGTTTTTTTTTTCTTTCTTCTTTTCTGCTTCCGGTTGCCGCGCCGCGCCTCGCAAAACGAACGTCCGTGGACGGGGCGGGACAACCCTTGCCGTCGTTGTCGTTCTGTTGCGCTGTTGTTGCTCGTTCCGTTTGCTGCGTCTACTTTTGTCCGAACTCAAACGTAAAGATGGACGTAGGGCGGGGCACTTTCCGACAGACAAACGCGCCAGCAACCCCGATCGCTGCGCCGGACTGCGGCCTTCATTCAGCGAACGATGCAACGGCACGGTTTTGGAGGGTAGTTTCGCGATTGTCCATCGACTGCCTTCATCTTGCCGTTTACTACAGCCATACCCTCTCACGTACCTACACACAGGCCGATAGTTAGTGTCAAAGCTGCAGTGCAGCGTTTCGATGCTGTACCGGTGGTAGCAGATAGAACGAACGGTGCGAAGACATTGCGCGTACTATAGTGTAGAACCTCGACTGCGATGACACGTCCGGTACCGCAGGCTGCGTACCATCACTCAGGAAACGTTAGATACCTTTTGTTTGTTGTGTTGTACCTCGGCGATCTTATGAAAAGCAAAACACACAGCTCCAACCTGACTGGCACTGGCAGCGTTGGGTTTCATCCGCCAGGTGCAGGATTCAGCATTGGAGTTGAACCCGTGGTGCGCGGGAAGAGTTCCGTCCGCGAGCCGCTGGTGCTCCCCTCCACTAGCTTTGCCACGCAGTTACTTGACGAAGAGACCACCGACCCGGCGAGCCGTGTCTCTTACCCGAATGCCAAACAGGGAAGAACAGAACCTATCCTACATGCGTTTGGCTACGAGTTGCCTCCACAATTCCGTACGGATTGCAAGGATCCATCGCCGCCGCCGTCGCCGCCTGCGTCCGGAACAGCCACTCCAACATGCGCATCGCCGCAGCCACACCCACACACACACACACACACCGAAGAGCAGCACGTGGGTACCCGTTCACTTTAGCCGTTTCCGTTACGCATTACACACGTTACTTTGCGTTACACTTCACGCGTGCTCCTGGACTCTCGTTGGCTCGCTGTTGGCGCCGGTGTTTAGTTTGTTTAGTTGAACCGCCGTTCGTTCCCGTTTTATTTTTATCCCTCCCTTTGCTCTCCCTTACAGTGGTTCAGTGGTTTTGCGTTTCGGCTAGCTTTTGAGGAACGCTTTTAGCTGCGTTTCGGAGTAACTAGATTTTCGTACGGCTGCAGATAGGCGCACGTCCATAGACTCTTCGTTATGCTTGTTGTTCGTGGACTCGAATGTTTCACTCATCGTTACCGCTCGGTGAATTCGATTTGTTCCGTTTAAAGCTAAAGTTCTGTTCCCATTTTTACTCCTACTGCATTTATTAGTAGTTATGTATTGAATTATCGTTCGTTTAGTTTGGTTTGTTTGTTTTGAGTGGACATTTCGCTCACGGTATGTGACGATGCAACAAAAGTACGAGAGATATTCAAACGACATCGTTTTATCTTCGTTGCTGCAGTGTACCTGATTTTTAAGGAACTATCTTGATTTTTGTATGAACAACGAAGCTTGCTCAAAACGGTGCAGTTGAGCTAAAAAGGACCAGAAAGACGAAGGCAACTGACAAATGTTTCCATATGTAAGGACGTCCTTGTAAGATAAACATTTTCGAGGATCTGCACACATGGTTTTAACTAAAAAGAGAGAAAAAAAACCACCAACTCCAACCTTCCGCCAAGGCGAAATTGGAGATTGCCAAAAGTTATGTAGCGTGGAAGCAAGGATGGAAGAATGTAATATTTCTTGGTGAAAGTGATCTGTATCTGGTTTGATGAAAACATTTAAAACTGGTAGCCTCATAAAGTAGGCAAGTAAAAGACGACACGATTTCTGCTTGACTCTGAATTGCTAGACATTGCCGAAAATATTTTAATATAAAAAAAAAATATTGGAAAACTTTACAGCTTAAATGTCAAACGAATCTAGGCAGTATTTTAGGGAAAACATACAAAGAAATAGAATAGATTTCTTGCTGCTCCAGTCCGTACGCCAGTAAAGTAAAAATGAAGCTGCGCTTGTAGAAATTGTCGGCACAAATTATTAGTTTTTTTTTTTAAATAACCGCTAGTAGCGATTTTCGTGCTGTTCTAAGATAAGTTACCATCACTTTTCGGTCACTGTTTATTCCTGTCCCGTTCATCTTCTATATTGAGTTCTGCTTAGTTTTAGGTTTAAGTTAATGGTTCCGTTTTCTTCAACCCCTGCGCCTTCGCCCGAGCCAGGAAGCCAGGCGCTGCTCTGGTGTAGCCGTGGCAGCATCCATCGTCCATGCAGCTTCCATCTGCACCGTATCCGGTCCATGGTCACCCGTCGCGCTCCTATGCGTCCCTTTCCCGAAGCAGCCAGCCGATTACTCGTCCCAGTATCGATACATAGTTCGCTCGTTAGTCGGTAGGGGAAGTTGGTAGCTCGCCGAGTCCACATAAAGGCACTACAGCGTGTGCCTGTTGCTGACCCAAGGAGGCAAACTGAACGTGCCTAGTTTAAACGCTCCCCCCACCCTCCGTCCTGGTAGGCTTGTGTTGTAGCTACTTAACTTTAAAATTTCCTTAGCGATTCGTTGCTCCGTTTTTTCGTTCCATTCTTTACTGTCTACTCTGTTGATGTTGAGCACACGGCGCAAGTTGTATGTTACGCTTCATGTTGACGCTCGCATTCGCCGCAACCGTTTGCCGCTAGGATGTTCAATGTTTTTCTTTTTGTCTTCTTGTTTGTCTGTTTTTTTCCGTTTCTGCTATATGTTCTTGGGCCACCAACCATCTCGCGTTCCTTCTCGTTGCATTTCTAGCCGTTGACCGTTCCGTTTTTTTGTTGCGGCAGTGTTGCCCTCGACCGTAGTGTGCTCGCGCGCAGTAGCACTTGTTGGCTGTGGTAGTGTAAGCTTTCCTCCGGGTCCGGGCCTGTCTGGAGGTGTGGGGCAGGGCTCCGCGGGGACCAAGGCTATTATTGCCCGATGGAGGCCTTCTTCGCTGTCCACGTTTCTGCCTCGAGAAAGGTCTAGCCGGCGTGAGTGAAGTGAGCGTAAACTAAGAGACGGTTTGTTCTTCCCCCACCCCCAATTTCAGATCGAACCCAGGCACACCGACGCAACCGAGGAGGCCCGATTTCATCAGTGTCGGCCAGCAGCAGCAGCAGCAGCAGCAGCTCGTTGGAAGCGGTGGCATCGCTGGCAACTATTACGATTTCCCTCTGCAGCCGCAACAGCAGCAACAGCATCAGCTTGCACCGCAACAGATGGCACTCCATCAGGCAACGGGGCTTCCCCCGCAACATCCGTACCATCAGCAGCAGCAACAGCAGCAGCAGCAGCAGCAGTACCCGATGGTGCACCATAATGGAGGTTTGGTCGGACCGGTTGCTCAGCAATCGCAGCAGCAACAGCAACAGCAGCAACAGCAGCAGCAGCAGCAACTCCGCGCCGGCAACAACGGACCATCGGTTGTTTACCATCACGGCAGCCCGCAGCGGCGTTACCTCTCCGAGGGGGAGCTGGTACGCCAGGGGGCGGAGCTGTCGTACGCCCGCAACAACCAGACGTCGGATAATATCCGCGAGCTGGCCGGCAGTCCGCAGCGTGGCGTCTACCACTGGAAGGACACGTCGCCCGGCTTCAGCAGCCAGCCGAACGGGGGCGTCAGTCAGCCGCCTCCGCCACCCGGTGTCTCGGTCTACCAGAACACTCCCAGTCCAACCGCCCCGCAGCAGCAGCAGCAGCAGCAGCAGCAACTCCACCACCAACAGCAACAGCAACAGATGCCCCAATCCATGGCACCCTTCGGGACGGTCAGTGCAGCCCGCTACCAGCTCCAGCAGCAGCAGCAGCAGAACAGTCTTTCCGGCGGTGCCGCCGGTGGCCTCGGAGCCTACCATCCGGCCCTGCGCGGCGGTGTGCCCGTCTTTCCGCCCCAGCCACCGCCGTCGGCACTCGCGCAGCAGCAGCAGGCCGCTTCCGGCCCGTCCGGACCGCAGGCACCGTCACCGTCGATCAAGCGCAAGGCCACCCCCACCAGGCCCATGTCCTTCGTGCGAGCGCTCGAGATGACCGACTCGATGGAGATGTCGGCGGCGGCGGCGGCGGCGGCAGCGGCTGGCGGAGAAACTGGCGGTCCAAGCACGGGTGGAGGCGCCCCGGTGGCGCAAGCGGGTGGCCCCGTTGGCCCCGGCGGTGGCGGAGGGTTACGCGGTGGCAACACCACCAGCCCACCGGACCAGCGCGCCAGCGTGTACGATATGAACTACGAGATTTCAGTGTAGGGACGCAGCCGCCGCTTGCCGATGGGCCAGTGAACCATTTAACTACCGCTCGGCCGGGGCTTGCTCGATGGCAGAGGACGGGGTGGAGGGTCCCGACCCTGTTATCGACCTGCCGAGCATCCTTTGATGTCCAACCAACCAACAAAAACCAACAGCAAGAACGCAAGCAGTAGAATGCCGCGCCCAGATTTCCCCAAACCGACTCCAATGGTTTAATTGTGTGCTTATTGCTAGCGCCTAGCGTCCCGGTGGCCTGTGTGTGTGTAGCCATTGCTGCGCGATCGGGCTTGCGATCGGAGCGATGGACGCTAGAAAACACCAGACTCTAGCTCTCCCTCTCTTCCTACCGACCCACCCATCCATCCAAAGATGCGCAGGAGAGTGTTGGCGAGCCACGATGCGATTCCAGTACAAAATGCAACGGGTTTTCGTTTGTTCTGCTCAAATAAGCATACGCGCGCCACATACACACCCTCACGCATCACAAACACACACACTCGCCCGCGCGCTTTTACGATGGAAAATCCGAAACTGCCGGTTCCAGGCTTTCGCCATCCAAACTGCTCGATGATCGAAGCGAATCCGTCGGTTCTTAAATTGTGTACAGCTCATTTTTTTCCCCTCCGTGTAATCCGTTCACTTTGTATCGTCCAACATCAAAGCATTGTCGGTGCTGTAACTGTTGCTTGGCAAAGTCATTTACAGCTTTGCGAATTTACCTAACGCCGACCCTTTTTGGTTTGCTTTGCGCGTTGGGGTTTTTTGAGAGATTGTTCGCGTCTAGAACGCCGGCGTGAACTCCGGCGTCGTCGAACAAAGCCGCCACAAGTTGCAGACGGCTGCAATGATTGTCGCATTACTTTTTTTTTTAATTAATACATAAGAAAGCTAGCAAGTGCTTTGCAACATCACACGCTAGAATACCGGAATGGTTAGGAGACTGAAGCAGGGTCCCAGTCGTTTACAATTATTTATGTTTACTATATAAATATATATATTTTTATATGTATAAATATGTAAATATATATATACATATATAAATATATATGTACACTTACACACATTGCTGTGCATCTTATATTTACGGCCGTAGATAATCGTTGTTATCTAGTGGTTAGGAACTAGCGCCATCTCGAGACGGTGAGGCAACGAACAAGGATTAGCAACAACTACAGTAGGCCACCCCAAGCTTGGTGTATCCGCGTGTGGGGTGCCCTTCTCCCCCACTCCGCTTTTCCCTTTTGCTTTCTAAACCTTTTATCAGTCGCGTGTCGAATGTCTTTTAAATCCGCGTTCACTTGCGCAGCGCACTCTGAAACTATTTGAGAAATAGCTGATTACACTCTCTCTTCGTTCCAACGTTAAAGAAGGCCGATTCTTCGCAACGTGTTCCTGAACCTGATCCTTGTCTACGAAACCACCTTTCAACACAATCCACGGGTTCGCCTACAGATCCCCGTTCCCGTTGTCTAGCGTTGGTTCCTTTATATGTTTGTCTTTTCGACTTGTTTCGGAAATAAAGATTGTACGATGGTAGGCAAGGGTCGCGAAGGAGGTCGCATGTGCAGTGAGTTTCTCTTTTCGTTAGAAACTCCCGATGGCAGGAAAGAAGCATCTGCAGGCCGTCCTACTTGGAGGTCGGCCTCAACTCAGCTCGATCACCCCGTCCTAGTTCACCCAACCCTTCATCGTTCTTCACACCACACAAACAAACACACGTACGTGCGAGTTAGGGCATATTTTCGAACAATGTATATGTGTAATCAGTTGCTTTGCGGCAATCGAATTAAGCGAATGCTAAAATGCGTTAAAGAGGAAACGTTGACGAAACAATCGAGAGGACAGCTCTCCACCGGTGCGGCAGGGGCATATACTTCGATCAAGAATCGAAGTGGCGAGGCCAAGGGCATATTTGCGACATCGAAGTACGAAGGATGGCAGGATGAATGTATGAAAGTGTACGAAGTGAATGAATAGCGATAATGATTTGTTAATGTAAATAGATGAAAATGTATAATTACAAAATAATACACACACACAAACAGACACACACGAACATCTACAACCACAGCGTGTGCGATGTAATCTAGAAGAAGTTGTAAATGTAAGCAAACAGATTCCTTGCTTTGGTACGGGCGCTTCCGGGCTTTCCATCGGTTTCCTGTTCCTCTATCGCACCGTTCCTGACCTGCTGCAAGCTGTTATGTGCATTTTTGTCCTTGTTGTCCTTGTACTTTTTTGCTTTTGCTTTGGTTTTACAATCTATACAGCTCGGGTATAGTGTGGTTTTACTTCAGGACTGAAAATAAAATATGTAGAGTTCGCAAAGAAACAAAGCAAAACCACATACACACACCCACGTATTAGGGAAAAAACAAAAAAGAACAAATGGATCGATTAGCTTTGCATTTGCTCATCCTCCATCTGATGGCAGAGGCTGCGAAGAGGACGAACATATTTAATGGCCGCTTTCCGGAGCAGCAAAAACACACGCGGATTGGGGAGAGTGGGGCTCAGGGAAGTCTACTTATATCTAACATTATTGCCGACCGCCGACCACCGCCATTGCATTGCATCGTGTTCGCGGGCGGAACAGGAACAGCTTGCACGCTAACGTCAGACGTTAGTAGAAATAGATAGGGCAACAGGGGGACTGGCAAGCGTGCTGGAATGGTATGTTAGCAAAGTGGGGGGGTAGGGGAAAAGGGTAAACACACTTACAAAAAACCAAAACCAATCTTACAACAAACATTTACTAACAAACCGGATGTCAAGCGGAGAGATAAGTTCTATGTGGGTTTTCCTTTTGTAATGTAAAAACAAACAAACAAAACTATATAAGGTATCAAATCAATGTCACCTAGAGAAAGGTAAACACATACATACACTCACATACACACCCACACATATATATACTCACACCGACACGCAGATAGAACAAGGATAGGGTAAGTGCGCTGGTACGTTGCGGTACCAGCTCGTGGGGCGCAATTGCGCCAAAGAGGCGGCCAAATTAGGGGTTGGCGCTTCGCTGGTACACGTGTGCTTACCTTGGTGGGCAGAATGGCAGGAGAAAGAAGCGGGGAGAAGGGAGCAGGCAGGGGCGGCCAACCCCGGCGTACGCGATGCGAGGGTCTGGAAGGAACCAGCCGATGATGTTTTACTCAAACTGAGTTATTATTTGTGTCAAATAAAGAAAAGAATTCAAATGAAGCAAAAGAATGGGAAAAAATCGAATAAAAGCATGCGAAATTGAATCAAGCCGCTTTGTGGGTGTGGTGCGTTTTTCTGTTTAATCTTCGCGTGAACGAAAACAAGCATCATCTTTACTCTGGTACTTCCGTAGGACTAAATTAACCGTTTTCAATCTGTTTTTAACTTTCGTTAACTAAGTAGACTTTGGAACATCCAGCGGCTTCTCCATTTCAAAACTTGTTCGTCAGTGTAACGTGCGAAGCATGATCCCATATGACATCAAAATTAATCCACTCGACAAAGGTTTGAACTCATCACAGCAAAAACTTCTTCATGTTCCTCTGGAGACTCGTCTAAAATTGTTTTTTCCACATTTGGTCATTTTAATCTCGAGGACTTTACCGCTTTTGTAACTTACCTACTTAACGCCGGAAATGAGAATGGAAGAGTATAGTGTTTTGCTGGATTTGATTTGTAACGCACAACATCGTGCGAGCAATGGCGAACAACGAGTCCTTCGAGTCCTTTTTCAAACTTTCGCGATCTTACGAACGTCAAATACTCGCGATGATGGCAGCGTGGAGCTGTTGTTCCGTGTAAAAATTGTTTGACGTATCCTTGAAACATTTCACCACCGATATATTTCACGATGGATGGCAGACGAATCAAAAGGAAATAAAAGTTGCAGCAAAATGGCCTGGTACGGAGCACGCGTGCGCGAAGGTGCGAGCGAGAGGGAGCAGCGCAAGAGCGGGACAGTCGGCAGCGCACGACCGTCGGCGTTCGACTGCACTTTTCGATGCACACGGACCGCAGATACGCTCCGTCTGCCTGCCCGATTGCATACTTCACGGCGTGCATTCAACCGGTGCTGGTGGTGAAGCTGCGCTGGCGTGCAGCAGTTGTGGCGGATGGTGGCTGCTGCTGTGGTCCGTGTTTGCGGTTGGGTCCGCAAAGGCTCCGGAAGTCGAGTTCGGGGGGTAGCCGGCTAGTGCAAGGGGTTATCGGCTTGCAGACGGAATCTTCCCAACCGGGGAGGCTTGGAAGGAGGCGCTCCAGTGAATCGGAGCGTGCAGTGTGTCTGTGTGGGCGTGCAAAGCCCAGCCCTTTGTTGTGTGATCAAGTTTTGATGGTGGAAAACCTGAACCCCTTTCCGTATTCCGCAGGTGGCTTGAAACTGTGCACAGGCATCGGCGCTGGCCGTCACATTTTGCCACATTTTGCTTCGCACTTCGGTGCATTTTGAACTCCCAGTCAGCTGCGGTTTTGCAGCCTCCATCGAAGTGGCACCGCGCATCCTTCGTTCATCGCACCCCTTGCACCTACCAATTGCATTGTATTATGCCTGCAGTCCTTGGCAAAAAAAGGCCGCAAGACTTTGTTATGGTGTTGTTTTGTTTTGTTTTACATCATGTCCGCAGAATTAACTTCCGCTGGAAATGGAACGGGTAAATGAGGGTTTGCCAGGACCGTCTGGTCAGCGCGGGGGGGATTTTTTTTTCCCCCAGACGACCCGAAACCAATCTGCTGTTCAATGGTTCAGGGCGCAGACGTGTGCACTAGATGCACCCATCCTTCTGCTGGATGTGTTCCCCATCGATATGTGTGTTTGTGTGTGTGCGTGTTGCGTTTTGCTTGAGAAGAAATGTCTCTAAGACGCGTTCCTTCCTAGTGGTCCGACGTGGTGGGATTCTAGGAACCAAATCCACTCAACCTCTTAGCGGTCTAGCCTGGATGCAGCATTTAGTTGAGAGGCATTGCGGCTGTTCATGGCATAGGCTACTCCTCGTCAGTTAGGCCGGAGCATATAGTCACGCGCAGGGAGTAGACCAAACCCATTTGACTGACACAGCACCTGTATCACATTCACAGCAGTTTCCTTTTTTCCCCAGCGTGCCCAGCAGCCCCAACTACCATCGGTGGGGAGCTCCGAACAACTACCGGACTATCTCAGATCCCGCTGGAGCAACCTTTTTCCTGCAAGGACGTTTCGGCTGAACGGAGAAACCCCCCGGCGATGACCCACAGTTACGATTGCTGGAAAAAAGAATTCGTTGTCGGCCGTTGGCAGTCAACTTTCTTCCTTGTTTAATACACCTTTTGTGCTCTGTGCTATCATTCGGCTGTTGGCTGCATGAGCTGTAGGATAACTGGCAGCAGGCCGTTATCCCTAGCGCCACCGTTATTGCGTGAATCCAGCCCTTCCCGCCGTTATTAACGTCCTGGGCATTTTTGTGTGTTTCTCTCTTTTCGATTCCCCCTTTCGTGTGACAGACGAGCTCGGCAACGGTTCGTCGTCGTCGCGAGCCGCCTCCACCGCGATTCATCCGCTGTTCGGTGGAGGCGCCTGTCGCTGGCCGGGCTGCGAGCGGGTGTTCGACGAGTTCGACGACTTCTACAGCCACCTGCACTCGGACCACATCAACGGTGACTACTCGGCGGCGCAGGCCCGCATCCAGATGGAGGTGGTGTGCCAGCTGCACCTGCAGCTGCAGAAGGAGCGTGACCGGCTGCAGGCGATGATCCTGCACCTGAACAAGAAGAACGAGATGATGCGCGCTCCGGCCGCCCTGTTTGCCGGGCCCGCCGGCTTCCTGTCGCATCTTCCGGCGGTCCCGTCGCTACCCCAGCCGCCATCGGTCACGCAGTCCACCGTTCCGCCCGCGGGACCGACCTCCGGTGGGCGACTGGACGGCCCGACCCAGCCGGGACCTCTGCCGGGCCCGTTCGATCTGATAGCTGGGCTGCGCTTTCCCGCCGATCTGGTCGCGGACATGGCGGCCAGTGCGTCACTAGTGGCTGGCTCCTTCGGGAGCCGTCTGCACCAGCATCAGCAAAACCAGCAGCAACAGCAGCAGCAGCAGCAGCAGCAGCAGCAACAGCACAGCCGCCAGCAGTCACCCTCGGCGTCATCGGCATCATCCCAGCACCATCTGCACCACCAGCAGCACGGTTCGCATTCACCGCCAACGTCGGCAGGTTCGCAGCCTTCGCTAGGGAATGCCCAGGGTCCGGGTGCGTCCTCGAAGTCCTCCAAGGGAGCCGGAAGCGTGCGCCCGAAGTATTTCTCACCGCAGGACAGTGAAGGTAGGGCTCTTGAGACGTCATATCGCCATCTATTCTCTAACCTCCCTGCTTTTCTATTCGGGTTTTCCACACGAAGAGCTGAACTATCCGGACGTCCAAGATGGTAAGTTAACCCGGGGGTTTCTCTAACCCTAGTGTGCTTGGGGAACTGCAGAGTATCGGACTCCAGGTATTCTAGTAGATATACTCTACTGGTACAATAGGTGGTTCTCCCAAACTTTCCCCACTCTCATCTTCTTCCCACCAGATGTCCATAAGAACCGCGAGTTCTACCGTAGTCACGACGTGCGCCCACCGTTCACCTACGCGTCTCTGATCCGACAGGTAGGAAGTAGGCCCCTGACCCTCACCAGCTCTATGTTCACCACCGACTTCTCCTTTCCTTTCCGTCAGTCTATCATTGAGTCGCCCGAGAAGCAGCTGACGCTGAATGAAATCTACAACTGGTTCCAGAACACGTTCTGCTACTTCCGACGGAATGCAGCCACCTGGAAGGTAAGTCTTTGATGCCTTATGCGTATAGTAAGCGTATGATGTGCCGTCTCGCTGGCACCGAGAAGGTGAAGGTGAACATTGGTCTCTAGGTCTAGCTGCGAATGGGTTTCTAAAGCAATCAAAACACATGTTCGTAAACATCCCTTCTCTTCCGCGGGAAACCCCATGGCAGAACGCTGTCCGGCACAACCTGTCGCTGCACAAGTGCTTCATGCGGGTGGAGAACATTAAGGGTGCCGTGTGGACGGTGAACGAGGCCGAGTTCTGCAAACGCCGCCCGCAGAAGCTCGGCATCATGCAGTTCAAGTTCCAGCAGCAGCAACATCACCCGCATCCGTCGCAGGGTGGCACTGTAGGTCCCGGGCACCAGTCGGGCAAGAAGAAGCAACCGTCCTCACAGGCTACCGCGACGGCTGCGGCGGCGGCCTCTCCTCAGCACCAGGCTAGCCAGCGTTCGGTTTCGGGATCGCCGGCCGGCTCCCTCGGTGCATCCTCGGTCGGAGCGGCCATAGTGGCCAGTGTTGCCAGCACACTCAAGCCACCGCCACCGCCATTCTTCTACAAACGGTTCGTTCATAACATAAACGCTCGTGTACTGCCTGTCCTTTAACCTTGCGCACCTGATGACACATCCTGTCCTTTCCATTCCTAGCCTTTTTTGGACATATTTTCCGACATTTGTTTGCTGTTCGAGGTCTAGGCAACAATGACATGCAATCGGTATAACCACCACCGGCTTACTAACCGCCATCGCATCCGTAACTGATGTGCCATTGCGGTTCGTGACTCTGGTGCGGTTCGGCTTCCCCGCCAATATCTCGATGTTCTGTGTACGTAGTCCAGTGTATGCAGTGTAGTACACCGTGTGTCATGGAGATTAAATATCTGCGAGTTAGTTGCGCCACAGCTGCAATCGCTGTGTTCGAGTAGAACGACGACTTGAAGGAAAGAAGCCCCCGAGGACCAAAAGCGTGGCTTAAGCATCTTCGTACCACAAAAAAAAACAAACCCCTCCCACTCAACAGAACGCAATACGGACCAACCTGTCGCTGCACAAGTGCTTCGTGCGATACGAGGACGATTTTGGCTCGTTCTGGATGGTGGACGACCACGAGTTCCTCAAGCGACGTCATCTGTCGCGCGGGCGCCCACGAAAGTACGATATCTCGATGCCGCCGCTCACCGACGGACCGGGGGCGGGCCCTGGCTCGGGCTCGATCCGGTCGTCCACCGGCACCATCGACCGCTCCAACGCGCACCATCCGGGAGCGCCCGGCGATGGCACACACGCCGACAGTCCCGGTCCCGACGGCCTCGAACCGTCGTCACAGTCGGCCGGATCGGGCTGCACCCGGGCGGTGTACTATGGGGAGGAGTACGGTGAACAGGGTGCGCCGGGGAAGCCCGACAAGGAAGCACTCCTCACCGCCACCGGGCGACGCCAGACGGCCAAGAAAGCCGACTACAGCAGACGGTAACGTTACAGGCATGCCGAAGGCTCCGGAGGGGCTCAAGCCTGCTTCCCTACAAGCTCCTTCTCATTCTCTCGTCCCAACCGTTTTCCTTTGCGTTCTGTCCATCGGCGACTAATCTTTGCTTGGGGAAATTTTGGTTTCCGTTTCGCACATTTCCAACACGGCTGGTTGGCATATTTTCCGGAGATCCTAAAACAACCTGTTATCCAGTCACTAATGTACGTACCATTTTGCCTTCCCGTAGCTAGACGCGTGTCCGGCGGACGCTCCAGTCTCTCGAAAACTCCGCTATATCAAATGCTCAATGGTTAGACATCGTTCGACACGGTCCTACACTCATAGTTCCTTTATCGGTTGAGGCAGCACACCAAACCTCACTCGGACCATATACTTATTCTCTTGTTTATACCTAATTAGGACTGTATTCATGCTTTCTAGCTGGTTTCGAGTGACATTTTTCAGCTCGTATTTCATCCCTGAGGGCATGCGGACGATGGCAGCATTGGTATGGAACGTCTAGGACAATCCCCTCGACGAGAGACGACCACAACTTATCATCTAAACGATAATAAACAATAGTATCGCTCTACAGTGGAGAAATGTGTATATGGGTCAAAATTCTTTCCATGTATCACAGTCCGGAGGTTAGCGAAGCCATTACCGCACTGCTATACCAGACAAGCGGTACAGCTCTTACTCACCGTCATCGCGTCATCAGTGGGTTTGGATCAAGCGTCGCACAATTGAGAAACGCTGTGGGGACAAAAAGTCCCCGGGCAGCTATATCTTGTCCGTGTAATCAGCTCGAGCCAAAGGCGATAGACAAACAAGCACCCTCATAGGAGGTGAAGTGCAGCGCATGGATTATTTCGTTTACTTCCGGCGCGAAATGTTTGACTGGGCAGGAGATTGGTGAGCTGCGACCGATAGCGGTCCGGTGAATCGATTCAATAAGCAATCAGATCGATCATATGGTGTCTCCTTTCGAGTACCCGTTTCGTGGGGCGGAGGTTTGCCAAAGGACCCGCGCCGGCTCGCTATCTCTCGAGTGGTGTATCCGTTCTCGCGGGTACAACACCGTAACCTAACCTAGTTTCTGCCTAGAAGTCGTCGTATCGTATATAAAGCCTATAGGAGACCCGAACGGTTCGAGCTACCTCAGCATTCTTCCGCAAGCGTTCAACTAGTCAACCTCATCCTCTTCGACACAATGCGTCCGTCTTCGGTAGCGATTTGTTTGGGTGCCGTGTTGGTGCTGCTGCTCGGTGGCGTCAGCTGCTCGCCATTAGCTGGAGACGGGGATGTGCACATCTCGATCGAGGCCGTGCCTGACATCGATGCATTCCGCAGGGCCAATCCGGAACATATTGTCGCACCGCTTCAGTCGCATCTGGCCAAGGGTGCCACGGGCCGACAGCAGATCGTCTACACGCTGGGTTCACGTGCCGCTGGTGACCGATTGGTTGGGCTTGCGTCGGACAACATGGCCTGGGCGACGCCGCAGAATGTGAAGCTCGAGCTGCAGTACCCGACCGCGGGCGTCGGTGCCTACTTGTCGTACGTCGAGGTGGTGGTCAGTCAAAGCTCGGCCAACGGTCGCGGCTACGTCGTGTCCGGTGGCGTCGGCCAGCGCGCGGTTCACCTCGTGATCGAGGCCTATGACACAGTCTACTTCAACTACGCAGCTGGCATCTACGGGTTTTAGTTGTCCTCTACCATAGGTAGAAGAAAGAACACGCAGAAATAGAAGAAAATGGGGACATCCCCCCAATATTTTCTGTTTACATGGAGTGTATCGTTCCTTGTTTTGATTCTTTGCCGACTGCTTGACTGCCTTTATGGCGTCGAAACCTCGCTCCGGCTAAAGAGATTGCTGATTAGTCAATTTGTAAAACGATTTTCGATTCTTTGTTTACACATTAAAATTCAGAGCATGAACAATTTGTCCGTGGCGTTTGTTTTTATTTCTCCCACCTTATTCATCCACACACGATGGGTTGTGGATTTTCCTGGCGCACCGTGTCAATGTTAAAGTTTAGTCGTGTTACAGTTGTTCCCCTAGTAGCAGTCGCTTGCAGGTGCACTCTTCTCTTAGCATTGTTGCAAAATTTTAACAAAATGGGTCACCCTAACATTCCAGGTGTGCATGGTTGGTTGGTCACGTGCATGGTACTTCTAGTCTGCGTTGTCACATTGTTTGAAACGTGCGATGGAACCGAGCACAATTGTAAGTAGCGTAGAGCCGCGGTTGGTTTGGTTGTGTCCACTGATCGGTTGTCGTTGTTTTTTTTTTCTTTCTTTGCGATTGGGTTTGTTAAACCGTACAGACATTCCCGATCCGGTCGAGCTCGAGTGCTCCGGGAACGTCACACACCGGGCGGTTACACTAACGGCGTACCATCCGCTGTTCGACTCCGACCGTAAGCGAGACTATTTGGATGCTAACCACCGGAAGCTGTACACGCTGCAGGAGTACCTGGACAACCGAGCACCGTACGTGACCGTCGGAATGGACCCGGCGCTCCGGCTACCGTACGGCAAGGAGGCCTGCATTCCCGAGCTGAACCGCCACTTCCGGCGTGCCATAAGGCTGCAGGTGCGCGACACGCACGAGGATCTCGCCGGCGGAGGTTACCGCCGGGTGGAAGTGTGCGTTCGAACGCAGGAAGATAGCTACGACGACATTGTGAACATGTTGCAAGTGACGCTCGTTCTCTGATGATGATATAGTTACGGAGGTCAGCTGGTGGTTAAAGTTTCGGTCGAGAGCTCAGTCATCGCTGAACACACCCACACTCACGTTGTGGACACAAAAATACCGGAAAAATAAATGCTAACACCACCTTACGGTGGGAATTGATCGGTCGAATCACCACGACCAAAACGCGCCAGAACACGTTTGGACAGTTGGATTTCTTCAGCGTCGTTGATTTGCTTGGGTTTCCCCATCGCGACTCCGTTCCAGTTTGTGGTGGTGCAGATATTTGCGCTTGATCGCTTCGTGCGACGGCATAACCTTGGGCCGGGATGTTATCACTCCGGTGAACCTTTCGCGGCAAGTTCATCCCGGATGGCTCGACTGCCTGTGGGTATTATTGCGTGTGATGTAGATCGTAGACCGGTTTCCCATCTGGAACCGGACTCACAAGAGTGCGGGGGGAGGGGGGGAGGAGGTTATGGTGTGATGCCTTCAGAAGATGACCCCACCCTAGAGCATAGGCACTACGCAAGATGTGCATTCGAAGAACGAAGAAGAACAGACGACAGGTTCGTGTAGCATGGGCGGGTTTGTCGGATGTTTTTGAAACATTGACGTAATTTTTTCCTCGAGTGGTTTTTTCGGCCCGTTCTTGACGAATTCTGTCTGAGAGTGGGAGAGAATGTGTGCATGTTCAGTGGAATTCAAAAGAAGGATCGAGAGAAAGAGAGAGAGAGAGATAGAGAGGCGAGGGTGAGAAAAGGAGGCATTAAAGAGAGATGGAATAAAAGATGGGATGAAAGAGCGGGTGCAAATTAAGTGTGGCGCAGGCAACAGCCAAACAAAGCGCAGGCGGCGATCGGACGACGTTGCAGGTTCTACCATATAGCAATAGCTTGCCGGCGCGCAAACAGGACACCACACTCGAGCAGTTTTTGGAGCGCCGGCGCGTGTATAGCCAGATCGTGGCATCTTCATCCTAGCGCGGGCTGTCGACATTGCTCCTCGCACCGGACGACATCGAGTCGCGCTGGCAGTAGCTGCTCGGTGTTGAAGCTGTGCGGAACAGGGTGTGTGTGTGTGTTGTTTGTTGTATGAGCGTGCTGGTAGGCGGTGGAGCAGCTTCCGCCACCCGGGTGCGTAGTAGCCACCGTTTCGCGTGCAGGCCGAGGGCTTACTCGTCCTTTTCGGTACGGCAGGGATGGCCAAAGGCCAGCTCGGAGGCACTGGGATTGCGGAGACCTGCACGGCGATTTCGGCCCTGCTGCTCCTAGCGCTGGCAGTCTTCGGCGGCGGCAGCGAAGGATACATCGACGAACTGTTCGGTACGTAGTGCTGTGTGGTAAACTTCCGTGCGCGTCCCGCCACGCCCTCCTCGACGCGTGATGTCTTGTCTTGTTCTTGTTTGGTCCACATGGTCCGCACTCCACAGAGGGCGACCCGTGCCAGCCCAAGCCGGGCACGGCCGGTGTGTGCCGCCGGGCGCACACGTGCGGCTGGCTGCGGGAGGCACTGCGCAGCAAGGATGAGAAGATCGTCAACTGTGGCTTTGAGCATAATGTGGCTATCGTATGCTGTCCCAGCGAGGAAGCCTCGGTGAAGTAAGTATGCCTCGTAAGTATTGAACGTAAGCCCACGGAAGCTAAATCCCGCATTCCCGTGCTCGGCCTTGCTTGCTCATCCGCCGCTTTCTGCAGGAATTCGAGTTTGGAAGTGGCTGTGAAAGTGTGCGAGCGCTATGTAGAAGCGCTAGACTTCCACATTCTAAGCGGCGTCAAGGCGGACAGGGGTGATGTGCCGTTTATTGCGGCCCTCGGGTACAAACTGGAAAGCTTGGAACCAGAGGAGGGCCCGTACAAATGGGCCTGTGGTAGCAGTCTCATAGCGCCCAGCTTTCTGCTGACGGCGGCACATTGTGTGGTTAGCAAAAGCTATGGTAGTCCACAGATGGTCAGGATGGGCACGCTCAACCTTCTTACGGTTGCAAACGACGAGGTGCAGGATCGCACGGTGAAGGTTAGGCTCGCTGCTCGAATTATTCACACTAGGGTCCACGGTAATTTGCAATTCTTACTTTCGTCCTCCGCCAGCACATCATCACGCATCCGAATTACAAACCGTCCAGACGGTACGACGACATTGCTCTCATCGAGGTGGTCAGTCCTTTCCTGTTCGATCAGGTAGTGAAGCCGGTATGCCTCAGCACCAGCCTCGAGGACGTTGACTCGACCCAGCTTCTGTTGGCAGCGGGCTGGGGCCAGACGGAGACCCGCTCCTCCTCGCCGGACGCGCTCTTCATTGCAAATCTCACCACCGTGCCCATCGACGAGTGCGGGACACAGTTTGGAAAAGTGACGTTCGGCAAGAAAAAGGCTCTGACGCATGGCATACGCCACTCGCAATACTGTGCCATCGGAGAAGCAATTGACGAGCTACACCGCTCCGACACCTGCGAGGGTGACTCCGGTGGGCCGCTGTACTACACCGCGGACAGCGACGTCGCGGAGAAGTACTACCAGGTTGGGATCACATCGTTCGGCATGAACTGTGGATCATCCGTGCCGTCCGTGTACACCCGAGTGACGTTTTATCTGGACTGGATAGTGTCCCATGTATGGCCTGAAATGGAAGCTAGCACCCGATAGGAGTGAAGGTAGCAACGCATCGGTGTACGTGGAATCATTGTACCGTACCTCTGACAAACTGCACCAACTGTTACTCCCTTAGTTACTCAATAGTGCCAAGGACGAATGAGGCAGAAGAGCAGACCGAACGAAGACTATTTTAGAGAGATCCTCATGCATTTTTGTGTTGCACTGCTTGCCCTTTGTTACAATCACGGAAAGAGGCAGAGAGGTAGTAGAATGATTACTCGATTTCCTGCTCAGTTTTTTTACGGAATGCCGGATTACAAATAAAACAGATTTTGTTTCCAAATTCAAAGTGTGCCAAATGAATATTGTTTTTGGTTAATGTCTTTCATTATACGATCGTATAGTGCAGATCCGATCATCGAGCAGCAACGCGAGCAACAATAACATATGGACGCAAGCAAGAGAATCCAACGGCTCCCCACGCATTCAAATGCTTGCCCCTCTCTTGTCTATGGGTATTTCCTCCTATCCACCTTCCATCGCGGAGGACTGCTTTGGAAGGATTGCTTCCCAAGTGGGTTTCCTCCTCATTTGCGGGAAAACTAGTCAATTTGGCGACGGGCACCGATTTGTCGACTCCTCATCTGGCAGAGGGGATTTCTTCATTCCTTCGGTTCCTCAGTGTCGTTACTACGGTGGCGTGCCCAAAAATACCTCCTAAATCACACTACCGATCGTTTATAGCCAGTAGCCTAAACTAAATTTGACAAGTCTAAACTATAATTTGGTAACGTAAAATTTGACGTCAGTTAATTTTAGGCTAAATTATAGTATAAATAAATAAGTAAATTATTAGTAGTAAAAAAATGCAGCAGCAAATGGAAGGCACACAAAATGGGTTAAATGCGGCATTTCATTTGCCACTCAACCTTTTTGTATCCTCATGGAGAAGAAATAATAGAAGAGATAATAGAAAACATGCATTGTGGTACTAAACTCGAACGGAAACAAAATAAACCAAACGAAGGAGGAGCGTTAATAAGGCTTGCCGTTTCACTGCTTAGCCACACCGTCCTTTCCGTTCGAATTAATGGCATGGTGGCAGTTTTTACAGGTTCATCTATTCCGTACGCTTATTTAACACTTGAGGCAGCTGCAAATGGCTTAGCCAGGATGTGTATTGGCAACTCCGGCGCGGCCTCCGGTGCTGTGCACTGAAGGGTTCTCTCAAGCGATTACATTCATCTCCGTGTTAGCTCCGAGGCAGCAGTGTGGTTATCAAACAAACGTGAGTCTTCGAACCCAGCGAATTTCGATCCGAAAACCGGTAGAGATCAACAGGTTGCGTGTGTGCGTGTGTGTGAGCAGGTGTGATTTGGCAAACGAGAGAAGGAGATAGGTGGTATGGGCAGAGCGCAGGGCGCCGGAGTGAGCGAGCGAGCGAGCGAAGAAGAAGCTGAGCCGCAGCAGCGACGTGTTTTGCTCGAGCAGGGTCAGCCCACAAGAACCCGTTAGTCGCATTTGTGAGCTTAGTCCGCACGGCTCGTCCAGCGCCAACGAGGACGACACGAGCAACGGACGGATGAGAGTGTGACCGTTTGAAACTGCGAAAGAAAAGAAAAAAAAAACTAGGCTTTAGCGAACTTGTGCTCGGTGGTAACGGTGCCCGCGATCTACCCGAGGCGTTGACGGGCGAGGTGGAGCCATTCATCGCTTCAAACAGGGATAAGGGAGGACACCTTAATAGTTACGATTTTCGGTCGAAGTGCGCGCACGGGAAGGGTTGGTTGGTTGGTCCAGAGGGGCGGACGACAATCAGTGTGTGTGTTTGTGGGGCGAAATACGTTCCCAAGGGGAGCTTCGACTTCCGAGCTGCTATCGCTCCCATCGCGCATGCACACAGCTGAGCGCCGAATCAGTGACCGTGGTAGTGCTCCTTTGGCTGAAGAACGAAAAAGAGAAAGCGCACCAGGGAGGCGAGAGAGAGCAAGCAGGAGCGGTTGGCTGATACGGGCAGCATCCACCGATCGCCAGCCCCAACCGAGTCCGATCGCCAGCCCCGATCGATCTGTCAAACAGTCCAGCTTCGCACACTTGCAACGTCGCATCTTCAACGTTTTCAACCATCGGCAGTCGTTCGCCGAATTCAAAACAAACGATCAACACAAGCCACCATCAAACGGTGCGACCGGATACGAGGATCGGATTGGTGTTGGTGCACTGGTCGAGCCGACTCGAACCGGACAGGATGGAGCACTTCAAGGCGCTCGTCTTATGTCTATCGCTTGCGCTGGCCAGTGAGCTTTCCCTCGGGCAGACGCTTTACAGTGAGTATACCCGTCTGCCATGTGTTTTTTTTTTCCCAGCACGGAGCTCATTATCATTCCCGCCCCCTTTTCATGTGCCCCAAACCATCGAGGAACGAAATGGCAACTGCCTCCAGCTCAATCCGCTAACTGCTCCATTTCGGTAGCGACGTAACAAACGCCATGCGTGCGCCGAACAACGTTTCACCGCGGGGTTTTGGTGGAAAATCCCATTCGGTCATGCGAGTCATATGGGCATTGCTCCGTCTCTTGCTGCCCACTTGCCGCTTGTTCGCTCAATGCCGCAGGCCCTCAACGGAGCCAGCGGAAGCTTTGTACGAGCCGCACCGCTCGAAGATAACCTGCCGCATGACCTTAAGTTAACCAAAACAACAAAACCTGACCCGGGCTGCTCGACGGTCAGCGGAGAGATTTGCCCAACCTGCGGCGGGCTAATCGGTACCGAGAGCTGACCGGTGGAATGCGAAGACAACAGATCCGACGCATCACTTCATCGCCTCTTTTCGCTTACTTTTTTCTTCTTTCATTCTGGCACACCCGTTTCCTCAGAGGGCGACGGTTGCGAGCTGCGCGATGGCAAACCCGGCATCTGCACCATCGCCTCCGAGTGCCCCTGGTTTCTCGCGCAGATCGTGAAGAACAAACGCTTCGAGGACCGTGTGTCATGCGGCTTCGAAGGGGCGGAGGAGGTGATCTGCTGCAAGACGAACGCCACGGCCCGCCCGACCGGCGTTCGGTCGCGGCTCGCCTGCGAGCAGGTGCCGAAGTACAACGAGCGCATCACCTTCCACATCATCGACGGCGAGGAGGCGGGCGAGGGCGAGTTCCCGTTCATGGCGGCGCTCGGCTACCCGTCGGAGGACGGAACTATTAGCTACCGGTGCGGAGCCAGCCTGATCTCGGGCAACTTCCTGCTGACCGCGGCCCACTGCATCCCGTTGAACGATCGGCCGACGGTGGCCATCCTTGGCACCAACAATCTTGCCCCCGGGAATCCCGGTGTGGTGATCAATTTGAAGGTGAGCAGCAGCAGCAGCAGCACGGGGAACTTTTTTCTAAACCCATCCTACCGCTCTCGTGTTACCTCTTAACGATGGCTGTATGTCTGCTACGTGCGTTTGCAGGCCTTCATTCCCCATCCGGAGTACAAGTCGAGCCGCAGCTACCACGACATCGCCCTGGTGGAGCTCGAGCGGCACATCGAGAACGAACCGGACGTGAATCCGATCTGCTTGAATGACAACCTGGATGATCTACCCGAGTCCACCGTGCTCTCGGCCGAGGGCTACGGCATCATTGACCTCGATCGTACGTCCACCCGATCGTGCGTCCCGCTCCACCGAACGCACAAACTAATGAACTCCCTCGGTCGTTCGCTCCTCCCGTAGGTAACCTCCGGTCGAATCAGCTCATGAAGGTCAACCTGTCGACGGTGGCGTGGACCAAGTGCAACCAAAGCTATGCAGACGCCAACCTGCTCAAGAACAACCGCAAGCTGGCGCAGGGCATCATCGCCACGCAGTACTGCTCGACCGGGCGCGAAAATGACCTCACGAAGGTGGTGGGCGACACGTGCCAGGGCGACTCCGGCGGGCCGCTGCAGATACTGGACGACGGCAAGTACAAGCTGATCGGCGTCACCTCGTTCGGTAACGGCTGCGGTAGCACCACGCCCAACGTTTCGACGCGCGTTGCGGCCTACATCGACTGGATCGAGAGTGTCGTCTGGGCATCATAGCATGCCATGTGTTATAGCATTTCTTCTTGTTCCATTCCCAATTCTTGCTGCCCTAAGGTTAATTCTTTACATAGACAAAAATAAAAGGCTGAGCTGAGTGAGTCCGCGAAGCAACGTTTGCTAACGACTGTGCAAAGATTGGATTCTCAGCTGTCGATTCCATTCCTTTTAGACATATAGACGGAAAAACACAACAGAAGAATATAAGTTTGTGGCAAGCCCATGCCAATGATCAGCAATACAAGCGCCATAAGGAACCTCGTTTTCTTCACTGCTCATCATCGAGTTGCTGCAAAAGAACGAACGAAAAAATGTAGCACACCGAAATTCCCGTCGGGTAGTTGCAAACTGCTCTGGTCCGATAGCTGCAAAACCAAAATAAAAAGAAAATTAACATCATGCAACTGAGGATGTGGCCTTTATGCTGCAGATTCTTTCCATGATGATCATTTCCGCCTGCTTTAAGGTCAATTAGTAGCTTGCCGTGCAATAAAGTAAGGAAGTATACCAGCCAACACAACCTGGCCCGTTCAACGGTTCATATTCTTTCTTTCGGTGTGTGAAACAATTATCAGGCGTTAAATAGTGAGGAAGAAAAAACCCGGATGGTGACTTTGAAATCCGGCAAAGGCCGGAAACGTATCTGGAGAAACCCATCGTTTCTGCAGACAGGCCAGGTTGATGTCCCACGTCGAACCAGTCTCGGCGAAACACAGGCACGGCAAGGCCGGTGCATGGTGGGGATACGTCTGGTTCCGAATTCCACCCGTAGCTCCCAATCGCCATGACTCACGTGCGGCACATACCGGGCCGGGACTTTCCGAGCTCGCATTCTCGCATACGGTACTGTCCGCCCTCTGCAGAATGCTGCCCTTTCTTATGCCTTGCGGGTTGCATGCAACGAGGCGCAGTTGAAAACGTATGGTGTTTTAATCAATACGAATATGTTTTAATCAATACAAGGAATTGCAGCACAGTACAGACACGACATGGATCGCGATGCTGTGCATTCCCCGCAGCTTTGCACAATCACAACGGATGGCATCGCATTAAAGACGATCCCGCGAGAGCACGAATTGCGTTGCTTTAACACAAAGCTGCAATGCTGCTCGTCAAAGGGCGAGAGAGGAATAGAGTCACATTTCTCGCAAAGGAATTATTAACCCATCGGCTGATAAGTCCGTAAGAAGCAAAGGGGAAACAACAAACTTTTGGCCAAATTTGACTTTATTTATCAACATAGTAACTTCCTCAAGACCTTTACATTCACTACAACGCTTCTGCAGCATTTTGATACTGTAAAAAAATAGGTGATTGAATTTTGGTGAGAGGTTAGACGTTTTTCCTGTTCAAAATGGGCCTTTTCTTTGCGGATCCTTTCTTTAGCCGATGGTAAGTCTGGTCATTTTGAAAATATCGACGCCTAACGTGTAACCTGGTCAACCAACTGTTGTATTTTTTGTTGCTTTCATCGAAGATATCCAGCAAATGAAAGCCGATTTTATTGGGACCCGTAGTGGTGGTGCCAATCATTTCGGCTATCGTTAAAAATGGATTCAAATATTAATTTTTACCCCCGCCAACAAAAAGAAGCTCTTGGAATCATCGACACGTTACTGCTGTTGGTTGACATCTACATGCTGCATCAATGTTGGAAAAAAAAAATGTTCGAAAATTCTCGAAACACAACACAAGGACGTGCGGTATCATCTGGCAGTTAACTTATCTAAAGTTAACCTGGCATCTACGTGATCCCGTTCAGTACCCAGCAAACCATTTTGCTACCATTTCTGTATTTGAAATTATCCTTTCTGATATTACTCAGTCAGTGAATTGAAGCTGTTTGAGGTAACTTCAAACCTTTCAACCGTAAGGGTCAGCAGACTGCCATTTGTAAAGAAGGAAACGTGTCGTGGAATAGAAATTTCGGCTTCAATAATGATTTTTTCCATCTATAAGTAAACTCACGCAAATGCGCAGAGTTCAAGATTTTTTAAAACCAGCTTGCTGTGTACTTTGTTGTGGATAGAAAGAAAGGACGATCCCTTTTGAAGCATATACAATTTTTCAGCAACCACCGACCGCACGTCAGCCACCCAACGGACTTATCAGCCGGTGTGCTAGTAACAGCGACAGCGATACTACCAACACAACCACCTCATCCCCTCCCGCTTGGCCTGTTATTTATCTGTGGTATGCGACCGTTACAGGTCCCGTCCACTTCCGCTCGGCCCGCCGTTTATCTTTGGTGTGCAAGCGTTACAGCAATTCTGCAGCCGCACACAATCATCGTCCAGCGTGTACCCACGAGTAACCTTGATCTTTGTTTGTTGAACTAACACCACCCCCCCTCCCCCCCCACCCAAACAAAAAAACCAAACAATAATGTGATCGTGTCATATAGTGGATCCTCTCCGCAGTGTTGGTGTGCCCTTTGCGGATTGTTTCCCTGCCACTTTTTCATTCATCTCGCGCATGAATCGGTCTCTCGCTCATTCTGCGCTTTCAAAAATCGTGCACTCTCTCTCTCTCTCTCTTTCTCTTACTCTCTCTCTCTCTCCCCTTCTCGTGACACACGGGGAGAGAACGAGCGTACGCATTTGTCAGCGATTGCTACGGCGTACGACGGCGCGAGTCGACGAAATATGGCCTTCACACAAAGTTGTGCGAGCCGCCGCGAGTGTCATCGCGAGGCTGGGGCAACGAACTGTCAATCGATCGATCGATCTCGGCCTGGTGAGCAGCAGCTGCTGCACTTGCTCGCGATCGCGCTGTGTTGACACCGACTGACAGCTAGCTGGCACTCGCCCTTTCCCCGGAAACCCAGCGGAAATGTTTCTTCTCGACGGTGCGCCCTGGCTGCTGCTGTTCGTGTTCGCCAGCGCCGCCAACATCCTGTACGAGCCGGGCGGGCTGGAGCTGTACGGTAAGTGGTGGGGCCGCGCAGCACCATTTTTGCTCCTTCGCTCATCCGCTTCGCCCTTCTACCACGTTGAACAGATGGCGATGCGTGCGTGCTGCGGAACGGCTCGGCCGGTACCTGCCGGCCAGCGAACCAGTGCGACTGGGTGATGTCGAATCCCGCCTCGACCAAGCAGCTCGTCACCTGCGCCTTCAACATGTCCGTTCCGATCGTGTGCTGCATGAACGGTATCAGCAACATGCGTACCATGTAAGTGTGCTTACGACTGTGTCGGTGAGCGAGAGAGAGAGAGAGAGAGAAAGAGAAGGAGGAGGAGGAGGGACGGTAGCAACCGACTGACACTGCAAAATGCTCGTTTCAATGTACTCGTAGCAACCCGGCGCAGCGCATCAGTGAGGCACAGTGCGAGCAGTTCCCGAAGCCCTCCAACCTGTCCGATCACATCTTCAACGGAGTCGCGGCGCAGTTCGGCGAGTATCCGCACATGGCCGCCCTCGCGTACCGGGCGCAGAACGTGACGCGGTTCCGGTGCGGCGCGTCGCTCATCTCACCGCGGTTCCTGCTCACCGCGGCGCACTGCGTCAGCGAATGGCCCGACTTCGCCCGGCTCGGCGTCCTCGAGCTGGAGCCGGCGCACGTCGTCGACGAGCCGCTCGACATCGCGATCCGCAACGTGACGCTTCACCCGAACTACACCCTGCCCTCGTACGCCAACGACATCGCGCTGCTCGAGCTGGACGAGGAGGTGACCGCCGCCTGGTCGTTCGTGCAACCGGCCTGCCTGTACATGAACGGCTCGGGCGGCCAGCTCCGACCGGACGTGCCGCTGTCGGTGCAGGGCTGGGGCGTGCGGCTGCCGGGCGACACCGTGCAGGAGCAGCGGCTGCAGAAGGCCAACGTGAGCCTGATCGGGCGGGACGCGTGCCAGCGCGACCTGCCGCCGACGCGCCGCCACCGGAACGGGCTGCACCCGGGCCAGCTGTGCGCGCTGGGACGCAACGCGCGCAACGAAACGATCGCCGACACGTGCCCGGGAGACTCCGGCGGCCCGCTCGAGTTGGTCGTCGACGGGCGCCACTACCTGGTCGGGGTCACGTCGCTCGGCTACATGTGCGGCTCGCCGATCCCCGGCATCTACACCGACATCTCGTTCTACCTGGACTGGATCGAGTCCATCGTCTGGCCGGAGCAGTGACCGGCACTACCGTTATTCATCACCGTTGGCAACGCCATTCATTTGATACGTATTTATTAAGAGCAGTTGCTTGCGTGCCACCATTTTAGCTTTCTTCAAGGCTTCACTGCAAGGCCAAACTAAACATACAAACAAACGAAAGGAAAGAAGAATGGATTAGAAGATGAATCGCAACTAAGCGAACGAAACCTCAATCCGGTGAGATTGCCACAGAAGGATCGCATTTTGTGTGTGTATGTGTGTATCAGAGATTACTTTTCGCTTCGATCTGGTGTGTTCGCTTCTGAACATCGATCTCCTGTGATAGGGTCGCTCGCTGTTACGAGTCGAAATGGAGGAAAACTTCTTGTTGACGCAATTGTGCTAACCTTTCGCCACATCGGCGCGCGCGTGTTGCCCCTTTGACGGTCCACGGCAAACTAATCTCCCCACGCGAACTCTTTGACGTAAAGTTTTTCCCTGCATGCCGCATGCCAACTGTGAGGATGTTCTAGGTCCGGCTCGTGGCATGACGGAGCCAGCTGAATCACATATATTTTTCCTCAAACTTATCCCTCTGTCGAAACAATTGCTGCATCCGCAAATTGCGAAGCGCATGGAGCCTAACGCTTTTGATGCGACCATTGAACGGCATCGCTATCCTAGTAGCTTAAGGTGTTTTCATATGTAAACAAATAGTTCACGTTAAGAATCCATTGAGAAGCCAAGATTCACACAAGATCAAATCTTGTTAGGGAGCTTTTGCTTTGGTGTATTGCTAAAATATTGCGTAAAATGTATGTAATATAAATAACGTCATTTATGAATGCGATGTTGAATTGTTTTTTTTTTTAATTTTCGATACCAAGATACAGAAATACGATTGCGGTTGCAGAGCTGAGCATCGAGACGAGAGAGAACGCGCCGAACGCCAACAGAAATAGCAAACGCGCTGCCCTGGTATATCACACGTCCCTCCAACCCTGCATGCACTCAACAGGAGGTTCCAACAGCAACAGGTAGTTGGCAGTGTTCCGTCCGAGAGGCGCGACGGCTCTCTCTTCGCTGCTTTCTGGCCCGAAAGAAATGACGCGTATTAGGAGTGCAACTAAGTTCGTTTGCTGAAAAAACGTCTCTACCTTTGGATCCACGGCATGTTCTTGTACTCCAGGTAACTTTCGTAGTCTTGGCTTATAAAGGACAGATTCTTCCACCTGATGGACCCGGGAGAAAAGTATAAGACAAATTCCTCTCAAAAACTATTTTTGGGGAAAAAACCGACCATCCTTATTATTTAAATTCGATTAACTAAAACTAGCTCCGAACTCAGCTGTAGACTTAACATTTCACGAAGCGGGTCGTGTGCAGCCTTTCACACCTGCGGGTCAGCTCCCTTTCACGTTCGCAAAAACCGTTTCATTCGCTCTCTGTCTCAAAGCGATCCACTATTGCCCTCCTTCTTTCTCTCTCACACACTCTGCTGCTCGTCCTTTGATTTTCTTTTTACTCCTCCGCTTCCAGCCGGCGGTGGCATTCGCGCGCGAAAGTTCACGTGCCGCACACGCTCGTTGCGGGCCGGAAGAGAACGCCAAATATAATACGAATCCTTTGCAATGCGCGGAAGAGAGCTGGCATTGTGGCGTACGGAAGGACACACTCTGGTTGCAGGACAGTTCTCGCCGGTATCCGGCTACGGTAAGCGAGAGTCCCGCAGAGCATACGGCGAGTTGCGGCCGGCACGTGCCAATGCGGCAGATGGAGTGGAACCGCTTCCGGTAAATGGCGTTCGCTGGTGGTTCGATCTGGCCGAGAAGCACTGCGGGTCGGCGAGCCGATAGCGTTGCTCGGATGGAGGTGCCTTTGCATACTGTTAGGCGCACGTTTCGGTACCACGAATTGTAGGCTTGCATTGTAGGTTAACGGCGCCGAATGCGGGCACGTGCATCGCGCGGAGTAAGTAAATGGAAAGGTGAAAAGTACACGGTATGCTGCCAGCCGAGCGTGCGATACCCGAAAAATCAGCTGACGTTGTTGGTGTGCCCGCAACGGAGTTTTTCGCAATCGATTGCAACCTTGACTCCAATTCTCGGCAGTAAAGCTCGAGCTCCCTGGTGCGGTCGCAAGCGTGCTCCGGCGTGGGCGATGAGGTCGGCACAGGACGAGGGAAAATAAATAACCAACCCGCTGGATGATGTGAAGTGACTTTAACAGTAAAAGGACAAACGGAGCGTGCGATAAGCGGAACGGTGGAAAACAATAAAGTGACGTGAGGAGTAGAGAGTCGCTTCCGTTTATGATCCTTTAAGACCTAGTTCACCTAGTTATGGTGGTTTTATGCTCCATCGCATTCTGGAAGAAGAGGCAAACGGAAATTTGCGTTCTCTCGCCTCGTTAACTCCGGTGAAGACAGCGGAAGATACGACTCGGTGCTAGATTCGGGGAACGTGTGCGTCGTTTTAAACCTATCAAACGTGTTTGTGTTGTAAACCGCACAACGCGTCTAGGTCTTTGAAATTTTGAACAGGAAAATAAAACTCGAGTGCGTTCGATTTGTCTAGGTGTATCAACATCGGTTTATTTGGTATTGGTTCGGTGCCGGTTGAGCTCCCAGCAGTGTGCCGGAGTGTCGAAAGTCTGGAACACCATGGCGGACAAGAAAACAAAAAAAAATTGCGTCGTTGAAAAGGTGAAGCGCCCTTCCCCGCTCAGCTCAGGCTATTGATATATCTTTCCAAAACGAGCCCATGTTTTGCAATATCAGTCCTGTGCCGGAGCAAAAAGTCTGCCAGTTAATTCCGCTGTTGTACGCTCGAAACGCAACCTGCTATGAGACACCGCATGGCGGAAGGGCGTTTGACAGCTGGCAGAGCGTGCGTGACAGCTGATCGTCATGGGGGAAGGGGATTGAGGTCTCTACCTCCCGAAGTTACTGCAACATGCCAGATCCATGCCAGGTCCCGGTTCGCCCGTACGAGAATGTTTACTTATCGACCAGTGACCTGGGAATGTTTACAATTCAACAAATCTCTGGCAAATCCACCACCGCCCTTCCCTTAACAGTTGATTTCTTTATGTTTTCGTGTATTCGAGAAATATTTTTTCATACTGCCGGGCTACCGGCGGCGCAGTAGCCCCTGATCGAACAGGGAAAGCCGGGTAGGAGGATTAAGGAATTGTGAAACACGCCATAACTCTGCCACCCCCCCCCCCCCCTCTTTTTTTGTCGCATCGCTTCCGTCGTGGATGTCGTATCTTGCCAGGGCTTTGGGCACCCTCTTTCCCAATCTTGCCGCACACTCCCAAATACACCCAGTCTCTGTGGAGTCGCTGCCGCAGACGGGCGGTTCGGTTCAAGTTTCGGGTGTATGAGTGTAAGAATGTTTCTTTTTCGGGTGGAAAGATAGCGCGTTTTACCCTATTCGATGCCGGCGCGCGAAAACCAGCAGTCAATCACAGGCAGCGCGAGGCGCCACGTGGTAACGTAACTTAGCGCACGGTGTCGTCCCAATCTGTGCTTCGGTGTATACTAGAATAACCAAAACAATATGGCACTGCTGACCGGTTAATGGGCACCACGCGTACTCCTCGTGCCGTCGAGTGCTCGATAGGGAAGGGTTCCCCCCGGGGGGAATAGGTGCTGTGGAAGTAGGGGTGGGAAAATGCGCAGGCGCTTGCGCAGCACGTGGGCAGAAAAGCTAAAATAAGCATCCACTTGCCAATTTGGCAGTGCCGCGCTTCACTCGGACGGCGACGCGCGTGTCGAAGGTACCTCTGGCCGGCCCAAGGACTCTGCGCTGGCGAGCCGTGTGTTGCTCGAGCTTATGGCGCCATTGGCTCAACGCCACCTACCAAACCCAGGACCGGTCGTACCGCAACGAAACCCGCGTGAACGTGTTCGCAAGTGATGAGCGGCGATAAGATAACATTTCGAGCAAAGCCCAACATGCATGCTGTTCACCGATCTATAATCGTGCGAGATAAGTGACTGGCCGACATCTGTCAAGCCGCTTTATAGCCGTTTGTACAGGGTTCGCTCGTTCCGTCTATCAAACATTTGCTGGGGATCCGCGATCAAAAACTCCGAACGAAGGTGCATGAAATGGATATCCACTCCGGTCAATCGGGAAACCACAGCGACGCCTGTTCGAAATATCCGCACAAGTGATGAAAGCTGATCTTCGATTCCATGTTCCACCAGACATTATCACAGGTATACATTTCTTGCTTGTCAACGATCCTCCGAGGAGCGTCTAGACATTGCAGGCGATCATGTTGTTTGTCTTCCGATGGTGGCAAGATAGCGTGCATAGCCGTGGCAACACGTCCCAGTGGTGGTCCTAAGAAAATAACGACAATCTGTTGTCAGGGCAGCCTTCCTGCATGTATCTTTCCACAATGGGCTACAGCCCTACATGTTACCTCTGCACTCTCGCAGCTTATCGCAAGCCGTAATAATCTACGATTGCTGGCATGGGGTGATAGGCTCGCTGGCATTTCAGCGGCTCTGATCTTTCATTCGCACTTATCTCCGAGGGTACTGCAAACGAAGAGAGCGAGAGAAACTCATGCTTAACTCGAGATAGTCTATACGGCACGATAGGAATGATGCCCGGCGTAATATTTCGGTGTGAACCAGGTTGATTCTCATCATCCACTCTCCGATGGATCATCACCACCTGATATGGTGGATTATGGCTCACGGGACCCGCGTGCCGTACGAGACTGTATGGCAACCGCAACAAGGAACTGAACCCATAGTAAAGTCCACTGCCTCGCTGTCGCTGTCGGTGTTTCTTAAGCTCTTCGCCATAATCAGCGGTTTACCTTAGATGAGAACCTGCTGTTGCCTAGAACCTCTGAGAGCAGCTCACATATTGGGCTGTTTCTATTTTGATCAGTTGTCACGTGCTTCGCTTATTAGCACACAGCACACGATTGACGAGAGAGGGATAGATTGTCCCGTGGTTTTCTCAGCAGTCATTTAGAGGCACGGTCCATAACATCTCCAATGATTCGCAACTGTGTGTGAGATTGATTGGGCTGAAGGCATTCCAACTAACGATTCTAATACTCCATTTAATAGTATAGATTAGAAATTCATGGAAAGCTAGTACAATTATTCGGACAATAGTTCAGCAAAGTGTGCAAGTTGAGTTGACGTATTTCAATACGGAAAAGGATCATGTGGCCGGTTTTACCAGCGGACAGTTGAGTTTAAGAAAGAGACACACAATGAAAACAAAAGCACGCTGACAATCGTCAACCTGATCGGAGTCGCGAAAAATCCAGGTTTTCTTTGCTTGTTTTTGGCTCCTACACAATGTCTCTAGTTCGATTGATTGCAATGCTACAGATTGTTCATTTCTCCGCCGAGCCGACTGCATGTAAGTGTGTTTTTATTACCTCTTCGACAACTGCATGGGGGGAGGGAATGGGGATGGGAAGGGGAGTGACCGTCGTGTTTACAGAGCGTGCTGCCGCGAAGAACCGACGACAAGGGAATCTCCCGACTAACAAGCCTCGCGGAACGCATGGGTGCACGCCTGCAGCGTCTATTTTTGTCTGCACCGGCACAAAGGCCGGCCGACTGTTGGCCACAAAAATCCAAGTGTGTGTACGTGTGACAGCGGTTCGGCTACGGTGCGCTATTTTTACCGTCCCGGTTTCTGAGATGACAGCAGCGAGTCAGTAGCAGTGGAAAGGGGTGTACTGCACCCTGGCGACCCCTGGTAGCAAACAAACCAGGCCAACACCCGCGCACCAGCCGGTGGTTTTCCCCAGATCAGCCAGAGCACGTCTGCAAACGCATAGGCACGAGCAACAGCGACGCTGCTGCAAGGCGGCAACATTCTTCGGCGTCGTTCTTCTTGCGGTCCCCACAGATCTTCCTTCCGTCTCCTGGATAGCGCGACCGGCAATCGTCAAGGCTTTTCCGCGTCCCAACGCACACACCAGGGATGACGTGTCACGCTCTGGCACAAGACTCTCTCCTCGACTACCAGACCTCCATTTAACGACTCTTTTAAAACAGTGCAGCGCAGGAGTCACGCGCGCGGCCTCTAACACGAGGGGTTTCACGACACAACGAAAACGCAAAACGCGAAACAAAACCCACCCGGTTTACCTAACGTGCAGGGCCATCGAACAAAAGCTGAACGCTCATTTCCATAGAGCACCGCGAACAAGCTGCTCGAGGACAGAATTAAACTGCCTATAAACGTGACATTGAGGTTCAGGTTGTAGCTGCTTGGTGCACACCTCCGAAACGGCGCGATTCTAAATCTCCCCGCATGGGAACTATTCACCAGCACAGTTCGATCTAGGTTCTAGGGTGATGGTAGCTTGCGTCGCGCTTGCTCTGTACTGCGACGATCACCGGATAACCAACACCCTGATCGATCAGGCCCAACACGGCCTTCCCGGCTGAGTGAAAGTGGTTAGACCGTGTGCTCCGCGATCGATAGTGCACAAATCTCGCTTCCGTGTGCTTCCACCCCGCTGCCCGGGCCCTGGTTGGGTCTGGTGTGCAAACAACGCGCTCGCACGCACGCTACCTATCCGCTACAGTGATAAGAGTCGGAATAGACACTGCTCGACAGTCCGCTTGGTGGAAACCTCTTAGTCGCTGCCCGGTTCTACGCTCGTTCGGTTGTTCGCGGATAACGTCAGTGATCAGGCAAGTGTGCTGGTTTGCGAAGTGCGGAGAACAATCCGGCCAAGATAGGTTCGGCCTTAGGAGTCGTGCCTGACATCGGGATAGTTTTCAACGAGCGACAGCTTAAACAGCTAGGTACAAGCGTGTTTGCTCGTTTCTATGGATCTCTGACGTCCCTAACATTCCTTCACTTTCCCGCCCTGCACTTCTTATCAACCCTTGAGTATTTCCACACGCGTGTACAATCAACATCGAACCTGAAGGGATCATTTACCAAAAGTGAACCCGCCACCACGGGCCTATCATTGTTGTTGGGAATGTTTCATTGGCACTGTCGTCAATGTGACTCATGATTCATGCGCGTGTTTTGCAGAAGTGTAAGTGGACACCAGCCGCTGTCCATTCGATTCAGTCGTTCACCTTATCTGGCTCTCGGTGGCGACGCTTGATCCCCGCACATTTTTGGTCAATCATAGTTCAAATAGTTGGATTAGCAGTCGCGTCCGCAGTATGAACACAGCGTCTAATTCCTAAGCTGAAGAGAATCGCTGTAGCGGTAGTCCTCAGCTTCCGCAACTCAGTCAAGTGGCTGTAGTGGGGTCAGCCGAGAGGCAGTGTTGCATTGTGCCAGCGAGTGATACCGCCACCACGTGGGCGAACTGCGAGGAATGCGAACGGCTGCGATTATCAGCCTCAGCGCTCTCACTCTCGGTGGTTGCAACTAAAGATAAGGCGCACATCGTCCACTGGCCCTGTAGAAAGTGAGAAAACTGTTTGTGCATAAAATAAGCCCTGGGAAGCCATTTCGTTCGATAGACGCTGTCGATTGCGCGGAACTCTATGGATGACACATATCAGCTGTGAAACCTCTCAATGTTGCAACGTTCCACTGCCCTTCAGACCCCCTAATTGCACACAGGCGAGCACGTTGGCAGTTGCAAATGAGTCTCGACAGTTCATTCAACTAGTACTAGCACCAGACCTCCGAGAACCATTCCAGCGCTTGAATAAGAAGCTCTTTCCTCGCCAGACGATGTAGAAATTGTAGTACTGTTGGACCAACGGTGCCTAATTCTTAACTTCATCTTCCAACAGATGCGTGCCATCGACGAAACCGTTCATATCGTAGTCTACTAGGTCACTGTGTTTGTGGCTGAGTGTGTAGGTGCTACCGATACCATAAGCAGAGAGTTCGCTGGGAGAAACAAAGAGCACAAGGGAGAGGAACGATAGACTGATCGCACCGGACAGCAGCTTGCCGATCGAACCTAAGATGACACATGGACCACCGGCGAGCCGCAAGCGGCAACAGCAGCAGATCAACACCGACATCGAGCAGAGTGTCGTGGAGGCAGACAGCGCCCTTCCGACGCCCCCGGACGGCGGATGGGGCTGGATGGTAGTGTTGGCCTCCTTCAGTATTCATATCATCAGTAAGTACTTGCAATCACCCCCTAAGTCGCCACGTCCACCCAACCGAACCTAGGTACGACAGACCCTTGACGCTAATCACCGGCCATTGCCATAGCCGGCAATCCACGTGGTAAACAATGCGCTGTCAATAACAGATCAATCAAACTGCTCTACTCTCCGGTGAAGTAGCTCGCCCACGAGCTAGATAAAGCGCTGCGTTGCGTTCGTAGCCGTCGGGCTGGACGATGATCGATTAACGTAAGCTACGCAATCGATCCTCCAATACACCGACCATCTCATTGTTTTCCAATGCTTCCCAGATCTAGCCGCTATCGGCAGCCTAGTCTCCAGGTGATGATAAAAACGATTTACAAATTGCCCGAACTGTATTGCATAACTAGTGCGATTGGTGTTCGTGGACGCCCAGGCGGTTACGTCATAAATCTTTATCTGTCGGGTGAAAGGAAGGATGTGTTCAATAGGGGTATAAAATAAGCCTCGTCGTATTTCAAAGACAGTTAAAACAAGCATGTCAGATAAAAGAAACTGCGGTACAGAAGAAATCTCCATACACGACGGCATCCCTCCGGTAGCGTAAGACGATGATAAAGGGATAAGCTCATGGTATTGAGTCGTCGTCGTCGTCGTCATGTTTATAATGCTTTAGCTATGAATGGATGTGACACGCCTCGGACTCCATAGTTCAGGTTCATAGTTAGAGCCTTAGACTCTCACACATTGATGGATTCAGCCATAATTATAAATATCTACTGCCGTATCGTCAAACGCTTCAATAAGTGCGTTTCACACCGCAATCCACATTGACTCACGCGCTTCCTCATCGGAACAGGCCATTTCTTCGGTTGCTTTGTCACTATGGAAATCCACATTAATAGCCGATCTTTGTTCGAGCTTCTCGAACGGAGGCATTGTCCCGATAGGCGGGCAGCAGCACGACAAAAGGCCTAGTAAACAACGGACTTTGCCCCCGCCAAGGACGCCAACGCTCTCAATGTTTCCTACAACGAGGTTTCTTGCGCTTCAACGAGGTTTCTTGCGAGATGCGGAGAATTTGATTAGCGCAGTGATTTTGATTACTCACTCGGAGTGGGCAATTAGGTAAAGCAGGAACGAGACATTAATCGATGCACGATATTCCACCCGGCAGTTGAGTTCCCACACTGTTAGGGAGGATTGTTAGGTCAGGTGCGCTGTTCAATTACACGATAAGCAAATGGGTTCTAGCAATTTCACTTTCTCCCCGGATCCCCATGAGGTGCTAGCCTTTTAAAAACATTATTTGTTACACGTCGTGTCGACGAATCAATTGCTGATGTTGTTCCTTGCTTAACACCTAGCCTATACGGATGCGGCATTGCAACATCGCGGGCAGCACAGGACAATAACAAAACAGATAAGAGGTTTTTAAACAACGCTGATAATCGTCCGGATGGGGCCCCGCTCTAGGTGCAGAAAAAAAATCCGACTGCACGGAGTTCAGTGTCGATCAGTGCCAATGAAACGTTTTTAATATGGACCTGATAGAGGACGCCGTTTTTGGGTCTGCTCCCTTGCGTGGAGGTCCGGGTACGCGTCGTATGACAACGGGTAAACACGTGATGCGTTATCAATACGTAATCGGCAGGGAAGAATTTACTTCTTCGTCTCGGCACGTGGACGCGGAGATTAGTTTTGTGACTTTGCGTAGCCGGTGAACTAACAGCAACATTTCGTAAACCGCTAGCCTTCGAAACTATTGACATACGCAATGGGAGAGATTTGAATCCATCCTTACCGTGTCTTTTTGGTCTGTTTCAGCTGACGGCCTTACGTACTCGTTCGGTATTTTCTACTCGGAGTTTCTAACCTACTTCAACGAAGGCAAAGGCTACACGGCGTGGATCGCATCGATCCTGGTAGGCGTGACGCTATGCTCCGGTAAGTGGCGGTTCCCGATGCCTCTGCAGAAGCAATTCGAACGTTCCTTTGTCTCCACCAGGGCCCATCTCATCCTCGCTGGTCAACCGGTATGGCTGCAGGACGGTTACGATAATAGGCGCGATCGTGGCGGCCGCCTCGCTGATGATCAGCAGCCTCGCCACCAGCGTCTTCATGCTGTTCATCACGATCGGGCTCGGCACCGGGATGGGCCTGGGGCTCATCTACCTGCCCGCCATCGTCAGCGTGACGATGTACTTCGAAAGACTGAGATCCCTGGCGACAGGCATCGCGGTGTGCGGCTCCGGGCTCGGCACGTCCATCTTCGCTCCGCTCACCGAGGCGTTGATCAAGCGGTTCGGTTGGCAGGGCGCTCTGATCTGGATCGGCGCCATCGTGCTGATCTGCGTGTTTCTCGGGATGATGTTTCGTCCGCTGACGCACGAGACCGCTCCCAACGCTGCCGCTGCCGCCGCCGTCACAGTCGGCAGCAAGGAGGATGAGGCGGCCGTGCCTGCATTGCAACATTCCAGCGCTGGCAGGGCGACACCGCCAGTGAAGCCGACGATACTGGCCGGTGAGAGTGGCCTGAAGCGATCGAACAGCCACAGCGCCATGGACGTGCCGAAGATCGACCTGAACGCGGTAGGTGTTGGTGGCTTCGCCACACCGACTATAGTATTGCACACTCGGCAACTCACATACCGTTGTCTTCCCATTCCTCCACAGAATGGACACTCGATCAGCGGCCATAACCTGGACGTGGAACGGAGGGTCCTCGCCGTGGACGAAGCGAAACGCCTCGGGGACAGCCATCCCCTGCTCAACGAACAGCAGCTGCTAGCGGCGACGCAGCAGGGCGCGATCAAGCGCGCCGAAAGCGGCACCATGTACCGCAAGGACGCACTGTACACCGGCTCGGTGCACAACATGGCGTCGCGCCAGGCGTCCCAGGCGAACCTGTCGGTGTACGAACGGGGCAGCTACGGCTCGGTGCCGGGCAACAGCAACGGTAACGGAACCGGTGCCCAGCTCGCCGGCGCAAACGAGACCGAGCAGTGCCTCGGCTGCATTCCCTGCTCGAAGGAGACGTGCGACACGTTCCGCGAGATGATGAACTTCTCCATCATGAAGGACCCGATCTTCATCCTCTTCACCATGTCCAACTTCCTGACGAGCGTCGGCTTCAACGTGCCGTACGTGTATCTGGCGGCGCAGGCGCAGGTGCTCGGCATCGACTCGCAGCGGGCGTCCTACCTGCTCGGCATCATCGGCATCGCCAACACCGTCGGCCGCATCGTGCTCGGCTATCTGTCCGACAAGACCTGGGTCAACCGGCTCTGGGTGTACAACTCGTCGCTCGCGCTCTGCGGCATCGCGACCGCCCTGTCCATCTTCTGCCTCGACTTCTACTGGCTCGCCGTCTACTCGGCCGTGTACGGTTTCACCATCGGTGCCTACGTCGGCCTCACCTCCGTCATCCTGGTCGACCTGCTCGGGCTGGAGAAGCTGACGAACGCGTTCGGGCTGCTGCTGCTGTTCCAAGGCATCGCCTCGTTCGTTGGACCACCGATCGCAGGTAAGACCTCCGCCGTACGTCTGGCCTGGCACTCGCCGTACTAGCTAACCCCCCTTCCCTTCTGCTTCCGAACAGGCTGGCTGTACGACTACACGCTCTCGTACGGGCCCGGGTTCATCATGGCCGGCACGACGATCGCTCTCAGCGGTGCGATGCTGTTCGCCATCCCGACGATCCAGCGATACCTGGCACGGCGTCGCAGCTCCCCAAATCCCACGTCCGGCGGCATTCCGCTGGAGTAGCTGCAGCATGCTCGCGTACCCAAAGTTTAGTTTTTTTTTTGTTCAACGTGTCATCTTTGTTGTTTATTTGCTCCGATTTCCGTTCCGCTAACGACGGCATCGCCCTTTTCCCACCCAGCGTAGGATTGGACTTTATATATTTACCTCATTTACAGAATAGCACCGCTAGCGATAAGTCCTACGTATAAGCTCATAGGGTTAAAGTGCGTAAGGTAGATTTTTTTTTATATAAGATACGAGACCGATACCGATTACGGTTTTTGTTGATTTCTTTTTAAACCATGCTCAAAATAAAATGCACACGAGGCTGATTGTAGCAGTTATACTTTTTATCAGGCAAAGGGTTGTTTAAAAAGGTTTTTGTTTTTTGTTTCATTGTACTACATGGACTACAACAACCATCAAATGAGTAATTGTTTTGCGCCACGTGGTTTCTCGAAAACACCGACATTACATTCGGCTTTGAACACGGGTTTAAAATACTGGTTCGTGTCCTCGCTAAGTAGCGCCATCTTATCGAATATTTGTGAAAGCTTCATCAACATTCAAATGCAGGGATCAGCAACCGTTATTTTGCAAACGCCTGCGTGAGCTGTTTACCGGGTGGGTGTTGTACGTAAAATCTCAGTTCAACTCGTTCGTTTTCTTTCTTGCGAATCAACGAGCCTGCTGCTTAATTTATAATTCACTTTATTGAATGCTGTCGGAAAACCCAAAACGATTGCACCACGCCTCGAACGACAAATGCGTGGAGTCAAACGTATTTGTGTGTGAAGTGTCTGAAACTCCCTATTGTGTGTTTGTGTTGGTGTGTGTGTGTTGGTGTGTGTATGTGTGGGAGGTCATCAGCAAGCAATAGAAGAGATATACGAAGATGCTGACGTTAAAACGCGTTTGGCGCCGCGATTGCGGACACTTGAAGCTAACGATTTATAAGATATATCGAATGTTGGATCAAAAACGACGACGTGTGGTTGGATACAACCGGGTGTGTTTATCTGTGATTATCAATACTCGAAAGTTCGTCAACGATCGGCCGCCACCTGCACCTGCCACCTTGGCGCCATGCTAGGAACATGAACAGGGATTTTGTTTTTATTATTTATTACTTGGTTATGTTTCAAATATCAGCTCCATGCAGAGGAGTCGATGGAGGAAGGAAAGAGAAATGTTCTTACTATCCACATGATAGAACATCACGGTTATCGCTCTAGTGCTGTCCGATACTGGCCTCGTACACGGTAGGCTGTACGGTCCAGAATCATAAGCAAATTTTCTCCGACTGCTTTACCGGCTCGGCACCCAAAGGACCGACCCGGACCGGGGCAACACAAGGATGGAGGGTGGTCACACACACAGTTGGGTCCGGAATTGGGTAAAACGCCCCAAGTAAAACAATGGTACACAGGGCAACAACTTCACGCGGTGCCGCAAGTGGGGTAGGTGTCTCAAACGTGCTCTTCAAACCAACGCCAAAGCATGCGGTTTACGCATTTTCCTCTGTGTGTGCGTGTGTATGTGTATGTGTGTGTGAGTGCGTTTGTGTATTAGTGTGTATGTGAACAATTGTTTCCATTGTTCACCGTTCAAACAACCTGATCGCATCGCAACATGTTGTGTCCTTCGAGCCCGCGTTGCCGATTACAATCCTTTGAATGAACGAACAACCATTTTAAAACTCTCGTCTCTTCATCAACTGCCACCCCCTGCTTCGCCGTGCTTTCATCGATGTCTTCAGCTCAGATTTGAATATCGTTTAGCCTATGCTAGTGTAACGCGAAATCTATAGTTCCCGTAGCTCCCCCTCCCGTGTATATGCTGGTGTATAGTCGTATATGTTGAAACCCACACAATCAAACTTGCCAGCGCTGCGACAACTTGTTCGCCACTTTGTAAAACCTAAAATGCCCTTGCTGTTGATTTATTTTTGAGCGCTTCCTAGCTAATCGGGTTTTCCCCTATCATCTTCCTTCAACATTCTCTAATCTTGATCCCTAGCAAAAACCTTGAGCCCTCCGAAACTCGCCTGAGTTTCTATAACCCTTTCGATGCGACCAAAAACCGGAACCTCCCCGGTGAGGTCGATTGCTTGAGTGCCAAGTGAAAAACAGGTAAAAAACAACAGACGTGTCTTTTCTGCGAGGTGTCGATATGTGAGTATGTTTTTTTGTTGTTGCGGTTTTGCTTTTGTACAAGATACTTTTGCCTTCGTCTAAAAAGGCCGCTAGGGGCCTAACCTCATTCTCGGGCCCTCCACAACCTGACCGTGCGGTCGAGGGTGTGCCCATGGGGGCACACACCGCAAGCAAAGCAGCCGGGTGGAGATGTGGTGATGGCTTTCCGCGTCACCCCGGGGGCCGAGAAGGAGTTTACTCCAGCGGCTCACAACCGACGCCGTGCTTAACAACCATTTGTCGCAGGTCCTTGGGACGGTTGCCACTGGGGCCGAGAATCTGCCAGGCCGTGCGCAGATGCTCCAGGTTCGACTCCTCCGTGGGGATCTGGTGAGAAAGGCAAAAGGATGGAGAGCGTTAGCAGTGGACTGGACGGGATTGGTTGGCAACCGGGTACTCCGGGATAGAGACTAACATCACCTGGATATTCTGGGATATAGACTAACTACATTCGCCCGGAGCAACTCCACGGAAACTATACTCTATACTTACACCGCTCTCGTTCAGCACCTGGCCCAGTGTGGCGCGGGTGACGAACAGCTCGTAGCAGAGCACACCCTTCACGAAGCACTTGCCGTACTGCAGGCGCTCCAGGACGTCCAGGATCTCGACGCAGTACTTTTCCTTCTCGCGCAGCTCCACCACCGGATGGTCAGCCTGGATCTTCTTGATCGCCTGCAGTTTCAGCTCGACCGTAAACTGGTTCGTCGGCAGCAGGAACTTCACCAGATGGTCGTTCAGGTAGTCGATGATGTAGCTGGATTCGCGCTTGATAGCGTTGTTCAGTATCATGCGTCCGGCGATTTCCTGAATCTTAGACGCCTTGATGTTGTCCATCTTGAGGTCGCACCGGTCGCAGCGCCACAACGACGAGATCTTCAGCGGATTGATCGGCAGCAGGCGCCCCTCAGGGCAGCTCTCCCGCACGCACTTCAGCGCGCCCAGGTATGTGCCGAACTCCTGCAGAAAAAAAAGAACACATTCAATGTTTATCAGCTATGCGGCTACTGACCGAAGTCAACGACTCCTAAAAACTCATTCTTCGGTCCTTATAACCTACATTCACCTGCAAACTCCCTTCAGCACGCGTAGCACACACCCTGCCGAAGGCCAAAAAAGGTTCTAATGAATTTAAATGGCGAATTTAAAGTGCTTCGCACGCCAGAACAGGGCACATTTCGTGCCGAGCTGCAGTTTCGTGTCTGGACTTGGCCATGGGAGTTCCTCTTTCTTTTTCCACGCCACACACGCAAAACCAACACCCGTACAGTGACCCACGGATTTTGTCGTTCTTGCTGAATTTCTACAAAATGCTTTCGTAATATGAGGTTTAGCAGCAAAAGTGGCGCTCCTGCATTTTCAACACTTTCGCGAATTTCCTCAATATCTCACATTTAAGAATAGACTAACAATGTATAATGTATGAATTCTGAGATTTACTGTGCGTGAAATTCGCAAAAGAAAACCAAATGCAAATACTTCGGAAGCTAACGCGCGTCCAACACGAAACCAATTTGCATCGATTGGGTCGTCAGGACACGGCGGAATAATTGCTACCATAAATACTGGCGCACAGAAGCAAAAAAAACAAACGTCAGAAGTGAAGAGGGAGAGAAACCGGATAAGCTCGTCCGCAACAAAGGTTGACTTTTTCCGTGAGCGTACTCCACAGCAATGGACACCAAAGAAAAAAACAAAATAGGTCGAAAACATGTGAAGTTATAGTAAAATTATGCTGGCAGTGAAACCACGCAGACCTTTAAAAAAAAGCAACCGATTCCGGTCCCATTCTGGTTGGAAAAACGAAAAGAAAACTCATGGAACCTCGCACCAACATGCGATCCTTACGAACCCACTTCGGTGGAGGCTAGCACTTTATTGTGTGTACAACCAAGTTGTGCTGATGGCAAAACAAATTTAAAGTATATAATCAGACCTCATTTCTTTTAAAAGTACAGCAGTGGAGGCGATATAGATTTAATATATGGTATGCTGCGACGTCCGAAACTTATGAAACTTGGTGTTATCTACTATGGCACTGAAATAATCTTTCTTGAGCGGAAAAAGGCAATGAATGTCAACACAAAGTGGGCTGAAACTTCTTCGTACACCTATGTTGCTTTGTGCACGGCTCTATCCAGTAAGCAGTCAGGCAGAGAAAAGTTTGAGGCTTTCGAGGCGACTCTAAAACAAACTTTATTATGCTGGTTGATGATGGAATGAGTTTACATCGGGCGGTAAACCGTGAAACTAAACTATGTCTTCCGACTGCCAGCGACCTCGTCGTCGTGGTCCGCCGGAAAGTGGTTTTGGGCCCTGTAAATTGAATCGAGGGATCGATCCCTGTGGTTTCCCGGGCAGCACCGCACCCACGGCCGGGACGAATGAAAAGCGTTTGCCAAAGAAACCTTGATTCGGTGTCTAGCAATTAAAATAACAAGGCAAATCAATCAATCCATTCGCTAGATTCCACCTGCGATCGTTGTACTGCAAAACAGGAACGCACGTTCTCAAACAGACAGCCAGACCCTCTCGCCTCGACGATCCCCCAAAGCGGAGGTTTGCCAGCAGCTTATGGCCATAAATAGCCCCAAAAGCAGAGGACGGCCCGAAAGGTTGACTACTAGACGAACGATTTGAAAGGTGATTGATTCGGCGGGTGAAGTGTTTTTAAATTCGTGCTTGAAATGTTGTACGATTTGGAAGACAGCCAGGCTGACGGCCAGCAACCGGCGAGTCGCAGGGAGAAGGAGTGGGGAGGAGTGTGGCCCCGACCTACACGCAACGACAGCTGAGCCGACAGTGAAGCCGGGAGCTGGGAGTTGCGAAATGGGCTTGCATTTGCAGGGATACGCTTGAGTTTGTCTCGACCGTCTCATATCCGACGGGATGCGCGGTGTGCAAAAGACACGATCGGGGAACCGGGCAGAGTAATGTAACAACCTCTGCAAACACAACCCCTCCCGAGATGCATCCGGCATACGTCACTTGGACACGGCCTGTTGACACCGCTTCGATTGGCGATCCGATCATCCGAATGCACTCTCGTGACCGTCCTTTTCCCAGGGGTTGCCTCTCCCCCAGAACCTCGCTACAGCGGGGACAGTGTGACGGTAATTAAAACCATCATTTGTCGTCCGGGCCGAGTTGGCGATGGTGCCAACCCCCTCCCGATCCCGGCATGTCAAGGTGTCAAACGCTGTCGAAGTGGCCGATTTATTTTGGCCGATTTCGTAGCCGCAAGTGAAGCGCGGCTAACGCGAGCATTGATAGGAGGGGGTGTGGGGATGGTGGAAACCGGCAAGCGCGTCGAGTCGTATAGAATGTCGAAAATGTAATCTTGCGCGCAGCTCGAACCCCAAGGCAAGCCCCCCCCCCACCACTCCCCCTCCCCCCAGGTCCTTCCACACCGACCGCCAGGTTAGCTTCGCATTTCCCGGGGAACTTCGTCGCAACTGCCGAGGATGTTAAAAAGGTTGCTGTTCGTTTTTTCTTCGATATCTCATGTCTCCACCATTTCCGAGACGGAAACAGGCGGGTGTGGACTGTTGAGAAAGTGGCGGGCAGGGGGGAGGGGTGAGGTGGAGGGTTTAACTTCTTAGGCTAGCCCGCGAGTCGAGTAAACATATGCTACATGTGGAGACGCAAACGGTCTCGGGTAAAGGGACAACACACACACACACGCACACGCACACTAAAACACCTAATCCACGCCGACGTCTTACACGGCGTCCAAAAATATCGATCCCGGTCTCATAAAAAACTTCTCAAAATAACCGACCCCCATGCTTAGCCGTGGGTTTGCTGGGTGTTTTGTTTTTGGGATTTTTTGTTTTTGTGTTTTTTTTTTGGTTTCGTTTCTAGATCACTTTTTCCGCTCGGGTAACCATCGTTATCAGATGGACAACGTAAGTCTCTCTATTTCTCTCTCTCTCTCTCTCTCTCTCTCTCTCTCTCTCTCTCTCTCTCTCTCTCTTTCTCTGCGGGAAGCTGATGGAGAGCGGAATCTATGCCACAACATGCACTAGCTCCTCGACATGTGCATTCCAATGCAGATAGTGTATACCTGAGTCCGGATAGATGCTAACAGCTGCATCCCTCCACTACAGGGCGTACCGTGCTCCAACTCCTGAGGGTTGTCAGGGAGCAATGAAGGGGGGTGGGAGGGGGGGGTCAAGTATGAGCCGAGAAAATATAAATACCGTACCCGCTAAACCAAAAAGGGAGCAGAGGGCATAACGGACCAGACCAGTGGCTTCAGCACAAACTACCGCAACGAGACATCGGTTATCGCATTTGGAATGTTTTCGTGCCGTTGGATCTGCAAGTTGATGCGTAGCAAGGGAGAATTAAATAAATGGCAATCTCAAGCGAACTGGAACCACCTGTCTGGAGGCTGAGGAATAAGTTACACACGATCTCGGACCTTACAGTCACCTGGTGCGGTAACTGCAGCAGGGCCGCACGTTATAACCCAGACTTGTTCATTCCTGGACCAAGAGTTGACCATGACCGGTTGCTTGAAAACGTAATCTCTCCCCACTGAAGCTCCAAGGTAAACGATATGAAACGTTGCAAACCTTGTATAGACTGCCGCACTTGTCATATCAGGTTTACCGAAGCCCGATACAACCAATCTGGATCCAGCGAAATGCGGAACACGGAAGTATCTGGATCTAATAAAATGCCTAACTCATCGCTGAATGGTTCATTATACCCTCGTTACCCTTCCCAAATACTAGTTCATTGCAATGCTGAAGGAGTATGTTTGAATGATTGATTTGGTTGATAAGTTTGATGGGAGGCTGCTTTCGACGTCCTGTGGAAGTTTATGTTGACAAGGGAGCTACTACGGTGGCTCGGTGACTCACCGTGGGGTCCTTGCAGCGCTCGCACGAGCAGAGGAAGTTCTTCGAGAAGCACAGGTGAATGATGCGATGCTGGGTGCCCCAGAGGATCTTGGAGTAGTTGTTGAGCAGCTGCTCGCCACGTCGGATCGGCCGGGAGGCATACACGCGCATCCGCAGCTCGCTGTCGAACACGTAGCGTACGTTCGGCCGGCAGCAGTGGTTCATAAGCGCCCCGAGGATGTACAGACCGCGCAGGATGATCTCGTGGTCGTTGTTCTCCTCGTCCGCCACGATCCGGCTCGTCTCGAACGCGTTCGTGTTGAGCACGTTGACCACCTGGCGCAGATACTGGACGTCCGGTCCGTCGCCGTCCAGCTTCTGAAAGTAGCCGTCCTTCAGCAGCCGCTCGATCTCCGTCGTCATTTCCTTGCGCGGCGGATGGCCCTCCATCTGCATCACGAGCGAGCGGTCGCGGTCGGACAGCAGGAAGCCCCGGATCGAGGTCAGCGCGTACAGGATGTTCTTCGAGTAGCGCGCGGCGTCCTTCGGCTGCCAGCTCTGTATCAGCCGGCACTCAGCCGCGTGCGGCGACTCGTCGCCGACGCTAAAGTCGCACCGGGCGCACATCGGCAGTCGGCAGCCGCCACTGCAAAGCTGCAGTCGGCGCAGGATGCGGCAGCAGCTGGCGCAGAAGATCACGTCGTAGTTGTTCACCCGCGGCCCCACCAGGATCGGCCGGTCCAGGAAGATCAGCTCGTCAACGGCGATGTCCCGCGTCGCCACCAGGCCACGCCCGAGGCCCTCGAATACCCCGATGTCCCAGAGAGCCTCGCCCGGGGACGGTGCCAGCTCCCCGAGGAACGCCAGTAGCTCATCCTTGAACGTCGCCACCCGCTCCGGTGTGTACTGGGTGGCGTGTGCTGCTGGCGTCTCCTTCAACGCCTCCGAGCCCGGCTCGCGGGGACTTCCGGAGGCAGCATCTGCAGCACGGTCCGAATCGTCGAGCTTCACAGCCTCGGAGCCCGACGGTTGACCATTACCATTGTCACTGCCCACACTGGCCATGGTTGCCTACGTTGGTGCTTCCGGTCCTTACGCCCGACACACAAGCGCCGGATAGGCGTTCGCTACCTATCTAGAATGTATATAGCCCTAGCCTAGCCACTGCCGTACACGGCACAACTTCTGTAAAATTGCTGTATATCACGATGCGGGGAACGTTTCTCCGTTCACCCCTCGTTTGTTGTGTAATCTAGGCTACTGGGAACAGACCAAAAATACTGCCAGTCTGCACAACCAGTACAGCCAGTCTGAGCCAGCAGGCCGGTAGCTTCCCCGTGGATCCTGACGCGCGATCCAGTCGACTCGACCGTTCGGCGTGAACTGCGGCTGCAAACTGGCACGCCGGTCCGTTCGCCGTTCGCGGCAAAGGCCACCGCGACCCCTGTGTGTGCTTCACTTGCCGCAGCCGTCTACCTCTATCGGGCGATCTCTCTTGACTCGCCTCGGCAGCGCGCGCGCACCGTACCTCTTATCCCTAGCGGACGCCCTGGCCCGGGGAACACTGCTGTCGCCCACCACCATGGGCACCGTTCACCGTCACCCACCGGCCACTCTGGCCCTGCGCTCCTCCGCTCCCGGTCGCCATGGTGCGCCCTTTGCCCTGGCCTAGCGGCAGCAACACGTGCTGCTGGCGATGATGCTGATGCTGTGCGATACGCTGCACTGCACCCTACGCGAGGGCGTTCCGGAGAGCACGACTTGGTCCCATCTCTACTCACCTTCCCGGTTCCCTGCGGCGACGCGCGCGTTTGTTTTTATTTTGTTTTTGTTTGTCGGGCAGTGGAACTGAACACACTCAACTAGCTGGCTCCTCCCCAATGCCAAATACCCAAACTTCCTGGCAACGGCTCAACTAAGCGGCCGAGGGAGAACCAGTCACAACCTGGGCAGGGGGCAGGGGCCGATTCAGACCGATCGGTAATCACCCCGGATAATCGCCGGAACGGAACGGAGGAACTCCGCAGTGGAACACTTGCATCACAATACCATGGCAGTCCTCCCAGCACTTGCCTTGCGAATCACATCAACGTCAACAGCCAAATCAGCTGTACAGATCCGCCTCTCGCTCTGTGTGTATCGGTGTACCTGCTGCTGTGTCTGTCTGTCTCTCACTCTTCACACCGCCGCTCCTCGGCGACGTGGATCTTCCGCGTTTTAATGACGTCGGCAGGGTTGACACTTTCGACGTGACGTGCAGTCCCTGGCTGTTAATAGCAGCCGATTTCGTTCGAGCACCACTCTCGGGTATTCGTGGATGGGGTCCACAGTGTGGGTGGCTTGTCGCTTCGCTCGTAGCGTTATTTTCGTGCGCTTACCTTTGCGGCAGCAGTTCCGCGACGAGCGCAACTGACCACCGATGGCTGGCTAGGACCCGGATAGTGTTTCTTTGGCCTCGGATGCGGATGCCTCCTTTCCCCGCCAGCTCAGGACGCGGTCGGTCAGACTCTTCGACGCAACACCTGCTGTCACCACTGCGGCATTAGCCTTGACCAAAACAACGACGCATTGCCGACGCACCGGACACTCCACTGCAGTGGCCCTGCATCCTCCCTTTTTTTATGAAGGTTGATGGTGCGCACTCACTGGTACGCAGAATTGCGGGCCAAAGACTCAAAACCCCCGGGCCGGGCAGAGCACGAGTGAAGTTGGCACCAGCTGCAAAACATGGTACGGGAAAACTGCTTCACTGAACAGGTGGTTGCACACAGCGTGTGTGTGTGTATGTATGTGTGTGTATGTGTGTGTTTTTGTCGCTTAGTCCTCCGAGGATCCAGGACTCTCTAACCGTACCACTCCGACGAACACTGGACTAGAATGAGGTACATCTCTGCATCGGCGCGTGGATTTTTGGCGTGCCTTGACCGAACCGAAACTGTGAGGGAGGATTTTTGGAGGATTTTGGAAGTAGCACGGACACACACACACAGGCGCACAAACTGATGCGGGACTCGTGACCAAAAATCCGGGGGCCGTCGTCCGTCCGCGACTATGTGCGAATTGGGAATGCTTAGGGTTGCACGACGCGGAGGATGTGTACATGTGTAAACCTTTTTGACTTCCTCTCTATACTTGTGTGTGTGTGTGTGTGTGTGTGGGGGGGGGGGGGGGGGGGGGGCTTATGAACCGACGTACTCGAGAAAACTGTTGTTGTCCCAAAAATTGCCCTCGTATGCGTAGGCTCGGGCATGAAAAACGGGTTGGGAAAGATCCCCCAACCTGGGAAGGAGCGGAATCCCAACACCAGAAAGAACAGCAAGAGAGAAAGAAAGAGAGAGAGAGAGTGAGAGGGAAAAGGCACACGATGTGAGGTGGAAATCACGAAGAGAGCGAATGCTAAACAAAACAAAGTTTCCCCCCGCTGGGCGAATCCTATCCGTAAAGACGTGTCTGGTTACGGTCAGAAGAGTTCATTCCCCAGTGGACACTAGAGAGTCTATGTGTAGGTCGTTTTTCCGCAGCCTTTTTCTCTTCTTTTTATTGCTGCACCAAACTATCAACCACCTCCCCCCCCCCCCCGTCCCCCGTCCCCGGGGGAATTTTCCCGGCGCGCGCCAAAACAAAAGGCCGCGGCGCGACGTCCGCAATGGCAGGACACTCGAAACGAGGAAAAAACGAGAGAGCGAAAAAGAGGGGAAAGAAAATCGTGAGCGAAGGCGCACCGCGGGATAACGCCTAGAGAGGAGAGCGAAGGTGAAACGAATATGTACGTACGATGATAAGGCGAGAGGAACTAAAGTCGACCGTTGATAAGCCGAATATCATCCTTGCCGCAGTATCCTTTCTATGCGCTTCGCGTTGTTCGCCTTTGTTTGGCTTGCTCACGCACACACACGCGGGCGGCAATGCGAATGCGCGCGAGAGGACTCGAAGGCCGCAGTATGTGGAAAATCCGGGTGAGCGTAGGTTAGGGAGAGTACTGTTGCAAAGTTAACCGCCACTATAGGCTACCGTAGCATTAACGACACGGGGATCCAGCAACAAGTACAAGGCCACTATAAGCTACCGTGCCATTAAAAAACACGACACGGGGATCCAGCAACAAGTTCTTCCCGCTCCGACTCCGAACCTTGCCGAAAAACCCGACCTCGTTTGCGTCGGACTCTATCGAAAGTCTATCACGTTTTCCGAAAACCTTCGACATTGGAAGTTTTGAGGAGAGACAAGTCCTTGATAACCAAAGAAGTTTCACCCCACGTTTTCCGACAAAGAAACACAAAGAAGTGCATCATGTCCACTACGATGTTTTTTTTTTTTAATCCCGACCAACTTGCTGTTTGTCGTTGGGCAAAACGCAAAATTTCGAGATTTACACGTGGGTATTGTAAAATGTGGCTTCGCACCTAGAGCTAGCAGTTATTAAGATTTCTTTCAAGGTTGAAAACATGCGGTGCCACATCAATCGGCACCAGCATGTGGCCAGTCCGCGTGCATTTTTGTCTTGGGTTCACATGTGGCGTAGCCGTATCGCCACAGTGGGTTGCATTCGTTTAAATTTGTACCTCCGTTGATTTTATTCTGCATTGTTCCTAAAACAAATAAATTCCGCTGTCCGGCATTGACGATTATTTATTTTCGATGTTGTTTTTCGGCATATGTAATTCCTGGGTCTTTTAGCAGCTTCCAAATGCTTCGGAGTTCCAGATACTACGGAGTTTGATCTTCTGTTTGCCGGACAAAATGCGAGTTTCTAGGATGGAAGCACAAGTCCTCGGCAAGACAAGTGTAGTCCTCGGTCTTAGAATCCCCCCGGTACGAAGCATCGACTATCCACGTATCATAAAGGGGTAAAAGTCTCGTTAGCCTTAAAAATGGGAAGGCAAGATCAAATTGCTCGTTACGACAGCAAAGAAGAAGAGTGTAGTCCTAATGATTCTCCCTCTCTCTGATCATAAGGTTTCCAGACTAGATGAACCAATAGAAAAACCCTGTCACTTAACTCCTCATAGCTTAATTACTGTAATACGGTTCTCACCACTTTCCAAACCGCGTTGAACCGCATGTTGCGTCGAGTTTGTACCGAACTACAAAAGTGGGGAGCACTGTATCGGCTGCAGAAAACGCTATTAATAAAACTTCAGTGCACTTTTCCACTGGTGCATGCTACTATTCCGTGCGCTACGTCTAATCCCACTACGCCTAGCACGATCAGCATAACTTCTTATCCACGAGCGGCTTAATTCCGTGCCTGAGTTTCGCCAGCTCTGTGCCACAGCAAGTCATAGGTAGGGGAGAACGGGGCACATTAATCCTGATATGGTTTTGGTGAGGTGCTTTAATTTTCTCTTTTATTCCAGTTTCTTATCGGAATCGATTTATAATTTGTGTGTGTGTGTGTACAAATCAGGCGTGGAAAAATTTCCTGTGAAGTTGCAATTTCATGGAGAACATGCTCTGTAGAAATTTTGGCGCTGCCTCGCTTGAGATCAAACGCCGCACTGGAAGATCAATAGTTTTGACCACATTGCTGCCAGAAAATTCAAGCCATATGCAACCATGCCTAGCCAAGGCACTATTGGTATCAAGGCAATAAAGACCGATGGGTACGTTATGTTCTGAGGCTACGGAACATGAGGTGTGAACTAATCCATTCGAAATTCTGCGGCAAAAACAAATATATTAGGTACGAAATTTTCTTTGGAGACGAAGAATCCTGTACAACGATCCTACACGGAAACGCTTGCGTGATACAGCTTGCCACACTCTATATAATACTCCGTAAATCCAACATTCATGGCGGCAAGGTCGGTTGGTCTGCATAAGGCGGAATCAGCTGGGTTGGGTCGCTGGAACCGATGTAGAGGGGTTGTAGCGGCACTCTGCGGATAATAACTGAACCTGTTGTATCAAGCTGTATAGCCCTCCTGGCAATGTATCATCCGCTTTCACGTTTTCCGAAAACCTGCGTTCACTAGATAATTTTTTGAAGAACCTAACATTAACACAGAGTAAACAAAATCTAAAATTAGGATATAAAAGGAGACTCCAATGCATTTGATCTGTCAGAAATGACTTTTAGATTGCGCCGGATGGCCTTGAAAACACCTCAGGGAGCTGGCAGCCATGTTTTGTGTCCCGAATGTGACAGTTTCTGCATCAAGAAGCTCCATAGGACATTGAGCGAGGTTTTCCAGGAAATCGTTAGCAACACTGCAAGCGGCAAAGGCGGGTGAGCTAAGGAGCAAATAAAACGGATAGTTTATTATGCCCCGCCGCGCCTTGCCGTGAGCAAACGGGACGTTCTAGCCGAAGACCTGGCCGGGTGGTCAATCGAATGCCAATTGGCTCGAACCGAATCATGCCAGGTAATACGAAGCCGATTTGTTGGCAACGTAGCCACCTTTCGGTGGAAAACGTCAGCCGGCAAGAAAACCCATCTGTCTCTCTGTCGTAATGCGAGCTGCGAGAAAATGCGACACCGCGGCCGGATCGTCGTGAATTGCCCTGGCGATCGATCTTCTTCGTTGCGATTGTCTCTGCCGTTATTATTAGGCAGGCAGTTATTATTAAAGGAGAACGATAAATGTCAGCCCGAGGCGTGGCCGGTGTAAGAGAAGGGGTGCGCCGGGACCCGATACCGTAGCTGGTCTCGGTTTGCTTATTTATGCATTTCCCCGGGGCACCGAAATGCTAAACCGAAACCGGCGCCGAACCGGGAAACGTTCCAAAATCTCGCAAACCCGTCCCGTGCCGTCCCTTCGGTCGGTTGTGATTAAAATTTATTGCTTTCGGCGATATCTAGCAATTTTTGGCCGGCCTTTCGTTTCTTGTATTTCTTTTCTTCCCCGGTGGCGTCCCTGGCGAACGAAGAAACCAACGAGCGAGCCGTGCAACAGCGAAAGAGCCCTGCCCGGGCTCCTCCAGGTGAGCTGTACGCATCGTGGCAGTAAAAGCCGTCACGGAAGAGCAACAGCCCCCGGCAGGTCGGCGCGTATTCAATCAGAAATTGTTCAATTAGATAGACACTTTTATGGCAGGGGCCATAACAAAAAAAAACAACTTGTCGACAACGATTGCGATTGCATGTTTCGGGGCGATTTTTCCGATTTTCCAAAGGGGTTAAACGCAACCCGAGTTTGCCACAGTAAAAGAGGAGTGCTTTTCCAGAGCCCCACGTCGAGAGCCTTGTTTATAGTCGATCGATTTTCCGCCTTACAGGGAACCTTTGCGGAGTGTGGTTACAACCCTAACCAGTTCGCAACCTTTTTTTTTTTAATTTAATGACAACTGCCCGTCTACAGAGTATAGCCGCGAATTAAATCTTATGGCAAAAATTTCTTCAAGTCAAAACTAAACGAATGACACCATTCATTCGGCTTCAGCATGATCGCGAGAAGTTGAACACGGCACTACAGGGAAACGGAGAAAAGAGAAAAGCTTGAGGATTAGGGGATGAAACGAAGATCGGAAGGAAATAAGGGACCTGCTGAGGTTAAGCTGACCTTTGTGTCCATTAAATGCACTCAACACGGCCGGAAATGGATCAAGACTAGGAGACTACGTACACGGAGGCTACGTATGCTACGTACTCTTGAAGCATACTAGGAAGTATCAAGAGGGCATCGGGTAAGGCGCGTTGCCAATCATCTTTTCCATATGCCAACCTAAAGCCAGCCCTGTTGCCTACTCCAAGGTCACAAATACAACAAATGCGAGGGAAGGTACTAGCCGATTGTCATTAGCACCCAGGTACTAGTACCCACTTACCCAAGTACTTGCCGACATTTGAGGCTGTCTTTTCAGTAAAGTTCATTTTCAGTTGGGAAAGTGAAGTGAGTCATTATTACTTAGTAAGTGAACGGTTAGTTCCATTTAGACCTCTCCAAAAGACACTTCGAAGTTTACGTTGCGTTCACCATGCGTTCTTCAAGGAAGTGAAGGGAAAAACCCCACCCCTGTAAAATATTTTCGTCTGTAATATTCACAAAAGCAAAAGAGCTACAGCTTCACTGCTTCAAAAACTGTCAAATTCAAATAACTACCTCCAAAATTCGATCCATATGCTGTGTGCTAACATAAACAAGCAGAACCATCAAATCAGGTTAAAACAAATTCTAAACATGATGTTTTACAGGGTTTTTCTATGGATAGAGCAAGCATAAACGCGTTGAGCAAAACTGCAAACTTGGGCCATCTTCGTTCAATCCTGAACTTCGTTAGCAGTAGCATACCCTCGAACACCAGAAACGTAAACTTGATTAGCATAAGTCAGAGCTCTAGCTGAAAAATAAAACAAGTCTACTAACGAATTAAACCACAGTCCACGGACATAATGCTACATTCATGGCTGACGTTAACTTGTTCTATATATTTGTAGCAGTAAGACTTTAGTATTCTGTTTCCATTGCATGGAAAGTTACTTAACACTCAATCGGTTTTTGGGTCAATCTGACCTATTTCATTTTTATTTTGAAATGAACGAAGCAAAATTTCAAGCAAAAAGAAACAAAAAGTGGGTTTTTCTTCTACACGTTTTAGGTATCGGAAATTTTTGGACCAACCAATTCCGAGAAAAATGTATATGTACCTATTTGGACCAAAACGAGTCATTTTGACCTTTCTTTTGATCTTTCTTTTGATGTTAAATTTTCTGTCCTTCTCATGCCTCGCCCACTGTCTCGGTGGAATTGAAAAAGAATGTGCGCTAGAAAGGCAATAGCAAAAACCCATATTTGGACATTTATTTTCAATTTTTTTAGCGCTTAAATTGGATTCACTAGCGCGTGTCAAATACCATCGATTTAAACATACTTTCATATTTTTAAACTAATAACATGATTTTAACCCACTAATTATGTTTTTTCTCAATTTAAGAATTTTCAATTGTAAAAACTAAAAATAAAATTTAATAAGAAGGTAGAGGAAGAAGCAAGAGAGGAATTCTGAAAATGTTTGAAAATGACAAAGTTATTGCGCTTGGGTCAAAATGACCCGAGAGGTCGAAATAGGTTTACCTGTGGATGTTTGAGTGTTAAGTAACTATAACTTTAGGTAGCTGCCATCTCATGAGGGTACACCCACATGTACAGTTTTCCGCACGGCTGGTTCATATCATGTCATACCAGTTAACAATCGACACTGTTGCGATTACTTTTTTTAAGACTTTTTTTTATTAACTTGATTTTCGTTCAGTTTCTCTATAATGCTTTTAGTTTTTTTTTTTTATCTGTACTTTTTTATCTGACTCTTCACGTTTGCCTGAATGCAGTAGTGTGTGGTTGCAGCTGGGGTTCTCTCTGTCTGTCCTCCTCATCATGTCCCATACATCCATGTTTGTTTTGGTCTCCCTTTTTGCCTGTTCATCATGCTGGATATTGCCGATAAGTTAACATTATTATTAATTTGTTTTAATTATATCGCTATTTGCTTTATATCCTCAGCGTACGGGTAGAGTAGGTTTGTTGCTTATTCCTTTGAATGTCTGTGGAGTGTGGTATGTGGATGTGTGAAGGAGTGTGTGTGAGTGTGTGTGTGTGTGTGTGTGCGTTTTTATTATATTTCTAAAGCACCCAGGTCCTATACACACTCGCCCCCATCTTCCCCTTCCTCTCATCCATCATCCTTCAACCTGGGTTCGGAAATGCTATATAGTTTTTTTTTGTAAATCTTTTTATTCTATTTTTGTTATATTCGCAAATAATACGCGCTTGAGAAGGGGGTTGGTGGGGGAGGGGGTAGGGACCAGTGCCACTGCCGGCGGTGCACGATGGCAGTGGTTATCATTGTTTCCTTTTTTTCCATTCCTATCTTCATCTTTACTTTTCTTCTTAAGGTTGCTCATCACTTTGTTTTTGTTCGTTTTTTTTTTTACATCTAGCCATCCGCTACTTTCGTAAGTAAGGTTTCCGCTGTCCTGTTTTTACCTCCTGCTTTCGTTTTCGTTTCTATTTGCATTGCTTTTTATTTTGTATTTTCTTCCTCGATTTTGCGAGCGGCTACTTGGGAGAGAGTGTATGTATATCTGTGCTCTTCCGGAGGAGTACAAGCAGGCGTACGCATTTGGGAGGATGCCACCACGACACGCACGCACACAAACACACACGCTACCCAGCCCCCAACTGCCACACGTCTCTACCGTCTTCCCTTATGCACTTTTATGTTTGAAGCGAAGGTTTTTTTGGGTGGTCACAAAAGGGTTTGCCGTGACTTGCGTCGTCTGCCCTTTTGCACCTGTGGCTGATCACGCACACGTCCTTACAAGCGCTAGACGCGCCTCTCCTCATCCACTAGGATCCGCCCAGATCATTGCTTCATTCCTAGTTATGGTACTAAAGAGCTCCGGTACGCCAGTCGTACGTAGTCAACCTAAGCCGGCAGTGAACTAAAAGCTATGAACTTATTACCTTTTCTTAGAGTTTATCATAATATACACAACTTTCCTTCCGTCTGCAAAATCCACTTAAACCACCTTCCCCTCCTCGGCCTACGTTTCCTCGTTTTCTCGTTCGCCTTTTGGGTCGCGCTTATATGTTATTCTATTTTGCATTCTCTTTTTTTTTCTTCTTCTTCTTCTCTGTTATCACAAAACCTTGAAGCTTAATGTTTAAGTGCTCAGCCTGAACCGCGTTTCGTGAGCGTCTTTACATCAATCTGTGTGTGTGTGTGTGTGTGTTTTTCCCCCCATTCACACACCACCGACTACTAACACTACCGAGTCGTGAGTCGTCGGCTGGCTCTTCATGGTCGTACTGCCTCTTTCTCTTTGCTTTATTTGCAATATTGTTTGCGGCTCACATCTTTCTCTACCCCTTCGTGTTCTTCATCTGCTACGAGATGTTACGCCTGTAACGCTCCGATTGTTCATTGTGTGTTTAACTCTTTCGGGCTGGTGCTGGACGCGGTGACAGGTGACCAATGCAGAACGGAAAGAAACGCACCTGTGCACAAGCGTAACGGAGGGAACAACGACACAGCGACGTTCGCGCCACCGATCACGAACCGGCAGGCCCCGTTTGGACAGACCCTCTTCCAAGACTCTGCCCTTGATCGCCTTGATCGTCGTTCCTTGGCGCAGTTAAGCTGCAAACAACTGGGCTGGACGTCTTCGTATCGAAAGCGAAATGCTTGGGTCGGCTCAAAATGCGCAAAAGGGTGCGGTTCTATCGTGACGAATGCGAAATACTACTGGTACTTGATGATATCAATAAACGATGGTCAATGCAAATCCCCAGCCTAGCTTCGTAGGCGTTCGACGGGGTAGCGATTCATTACGTTGATCGGTAATAAGCGACGAAGCACCAAAACAAAACACAATCGTAACAAACCAATCCATCGCAGAGTTGTCGTCCTAGATAAGGAAAACAAGCAAAAGGGGAAATAAGTTAGGCATCTGTTTCTAGCAACGCACGCAAACAACGCTTAATTGATTGAACGGTACCACACATACAGCCTTTCGCTTATACATGACATAGCAGCGATAGAGAAGCAGCCGAGCCTTGGCAAAGGAAGCCTACTCCCCCCATTTCAAAAGCAGCCATTTTTTTTTTTTGGCTCGTTGCTGACCCAAATGTTGTGCACTAAGTGTTACTGGATGCGCATATTTCTAACGTTTCCGCCATTGGCACACGAGGACGACACTGTGTTCACACCCGACCGCCAGACAAACGCTCGTCTTTCCCACCACTGCCCTCACGTGGCCTCTCTCTCTCTCCGACCTCCGAACCGACCGTACACCGGCTACAGGGCGTTCCTTTCCGGGCACCAACACGTTTAAGCGACCGTCGGGGGAAAACCGAAGGGCTGACCCTAAGAATTTGCCCGCTCGGAAACGCGCAGCACAACGTCAAACATGTGTAGCATTGATCATAATACGAAGAAGAGAGAAAAAAAACGACGACTTTATCTTTAAATTACTCTTATAGCTACGGAGCAGAGTAAGAGGGTACTAGAAAAAAAAAAAAAAAAAAAAAACAGTACGAAATGGCAGTTAGTGAATGAGACCTTGCTTTACGCTTCCTATACACAATCCGCGCTTCCTATACACGACTTACATCTGTAACGGTTAGCTCGCTCTGTTTAGCCAGTACTGGTAGCTGCTGCTTGCCCCCCTCCCTGCCCGCACCACCTGCCTTCACCGCTCTCCTGCCTCGCCTCGGTGTTGATGTGTTCAACTTGTTTCGCTTAATTTTACTCCGCTTGATTTTCAGCTAATTGCATTCACCGTGCCTCCTCCAGCAGCTGCATTTGCTAGTGCTTAGTGTTGCGTGCTGCGAGTTATTGCATTTTTGTGTCGGCCTTCTTTTTTTTTGCTTCTGGGGAATTGAATTTGAAAAAAAAACACCCCCACATCGACAGCATATCCGGGGCAACAGCACCACCACCGACCCACGACCAAGAACGGCAAATTTCATGTTACGTGTACGTATATAAAACCTATAGCTATTTATTGATAGATTATTTATTTTAAATTTGCATATAATTTGTTGCATTCGTGGGCAGCTCACAAACGGCTGCTCGAGTCGAGTCGCGGGTGCTACGAGAAAGGAAAGGGAAAAGTAAAGAAGAAGAAGAAACAAAACACCGAACGGACCCAAGCGGCGGAGAAAGCTGCGTTGGCGCTGGCATCGGGAGAAGGGGCTGCCCTCGCACCCCGGCACACGGAGCTGCTCCTGCTGCTGCTACTGATGATCCGGGTGTGCTGACGCGTGCACCATTTGCTGGTGGGTGTGCGTCGGCTCCGGATGGGGAGGAAAGTTATGCGGACGTGGCAGATAGTTGTGATCGTGGTGATTGGAGTGCTGGTAGCTGTTTGCCAACGATGCAAGCTGCTGCAGGCACCGCTACCGTTTGAGCTGCAGAACGCTCGTCGGCTGGTAGTGGTCTTGGTGTTCCGGCAGCTGCTGCTGCAATTGTTCCTGTTGCTGCTGTTGCAATTGTTCCTGCTGCTGCTGCGGCGGCTGCGCTAGTAGCGGACGTGGATGCTGCTGCTGATGTCGCGTGTACGGCTTAACGCTCACGATGTTCTTCTCGAAGACGTTGTAAATGTTGCCCAGCAGCAGCTGCTGGCGGCGCAGCTCGTGCGTGAGCTGCAGCGAGTCCGGCTCCGATTGCAGCGGGTGGTGCTGCTGCCGGCGCCACCGCAGCCACCAGGTGCCTTCCTCCGCCAGCTCGAACTCGCGCCGCAGGTCCTTCATCTCGCGCGCGAGCGTCTCCAGCTCGTCGCACACGTTCGACCAGCCGACGCCGCGTATGCCGTACAGCAGGTGGGCGCGCCGTTCCGTTTCGTCCGGCGGGTGGAGCATAAAGTCGACGCTGCGCTGCACCCACGCGAGCCGCACGTCGAACGCTAGCAGCGCGTAGTGCAGCTTCCACAGCAGGCTGGCGGGGAGGAACGCGTACGCCCGGTCGCCCTGCGCCGCCCGCATCATCTCCGTGCCCGGCGGCAGCACCTCGCCGATCCACCGCATCGTCGTCTGGTTGGTCGCGCGGGCTGCGGCGCACAGCGGAACCAGACTAGCCAGGCTGACCGCTTCCTCCTCCTCCTCGCTTTGGTGGTGTGCGTCGCCGGCTGCGTGCGCCGCCAGCTGCACCGGGCTGCACCGGGCTGCGGCCGGCAGCAGGCCGACGATGTTCACCGTCAGGCCGCGGACCTCGCAGATGTGCTGCATCAGGCGCAGGCCCAGCTTCCGCGGCACCTTCTTCGACAGATAGATGCCGTCGGCCGTTTCTTTGGTGGTGGGCGCCTGGTTGCGGCCCGGCTCGTCGAGCGCACCGACGAGGCGCATGTGCCACTGCTGCCGCTCCGCCGTCACCTGGCGCCAGAGCCGCCAGCCGGACGGACCGTCGTCGCCCTGCATGAAGTGGTCGCGCAGCATGCGGAGCTCCCGCGCGCACAGATGTATCGGCTGCATGGCGAACCCCTGCGCGTACCGCTCGCTCGTCGGCAGCGCGGCCAGCTTCTCGGCGAACACCTCCTGCACGCGGTAGAGCCGCGACAGCAGCCACACGAGCGCGAGCGCGTACGGGCGCTCCAGGTTGCCGGCGCGGGCCACCACCTCCGCGATGGCGGCCTCATCCTGTGCCTCCTGCGCGTGCGGCACCGTCGCCCGGATCCACCGCATCGTCGCGTCGTTGTACGCGATCGCTTGCGCGCACAGGGGCGCCAGCGGGTGCCCGCTCGCGCCCTCCGCGCCCCCGGCCACGGTCGTCGTATCCGGCGCGTCGTCGGCGCACGGCGGCGGGCGGAAGTGCGCCGGCAGCAGCTCGATGATGCGCCGGATCGCGGACAGCACCGCGCAGATGTCGTCCCGCACCAGATCGTCGTACGTGGGCGTGGTCGGCTGCAGCTGGTGCAGCTCCTGGTGTTCCGGCTGCGGCTGCAGCTGCTGCTCGTGCGGCGCCCCGAAGCTGACCGCCTCCACCGGCGCCGGTTCCGGCGTGCCTGCCGCCGCAGCTCCTACCACCACACACTGCTTCTTCCGCGCCGGCAGCTCCGAATGCTCCTCCTCCTCCTGCAAGTGCGTGCGGCTCCACCGGCGGCACCAGCTTTGCTCCTGCGCCTGCTCGAACTCGCGCCGCAGATCGTCGAGCTCGCGGGCGAGCGCCGCCAGCGCCTCGCACAGGTTGCACCAGCCGCTCCACATCAGCGTGTGGTTCTTGGCGCCGCGCTTCTCGTCGTTGTACGACAGCAGCAGATAGTCGACGCTGCGCTGCACCACCGCCAGCTTCTCGTCGGCCGCCTGCAGCTTGGCGTGCAGCCGCCACAGCAGCGGCCCGTTCGCGTACAGGTACGCCCGGCCGCCCTCCGTCGGCCAGCTGTCGCGCTTGGGGAAGCCGAGCCAGCCGGGATACTTGTCCGAGCCGGGCGGCAGCACCTCGCGGATCCACTGCATCGTCGTCTGGTTGATCGTGCGCGCTGCGGCGCACAGCGGCAGCAGCCCCGCCAGGCTGCCCGTCTCCTCCTCGATCTGGTGCACGACGCCGGCCACGGCCACCGCCGGGCCGAGCTGCGGGCGGCAGGTGGCCGGCAGCAGGCCGACGATCGTCACCGTCCAGCCGCGGATTTCGCAGATGTGCTGCATCAGGCTGCGCCCGGTGCTCAGCATCACGCGCGTCAGGTAGAGGTCCACGTTGCTCTGGTGGCCGGCGGGGGACACCGGCTGCTGCTCCTCGCCCGCCGCCGCCAGCTTGAGGTGCCAGAGCCGCCAGCCGGCCGGGCCGTCCTCCTCGCGCACGAAACCATCGCGCAGGTTGCGCAGCAGCCGCGCCAGGTGCTGCAGCTGGTGCGGAAAGTCGGACAGGTAGTCCGCCTTCGGCTGCAGGCTGGCGGTGGTGCAGCGCAGCGGGGCCTGCAGGCGCCACTGCAGCCAGGCCAGCAGCTCGGCGAACACCTCCTGCGCGTAGCAGAGCCGCGCCAGCAGCCACACGAGCGCCATCGCGTACGCCGGCCCGCGCTGGCCGACGCGCGTCGCCACCTCCGCGAAGACGGCGTCCGCGTGCGCCTCGGGCGGGCGCGGCACCGTCGCCCGGATCCACTGCAGCGTCGCCCGGTTGTACGCGATCGCCTTCGCGCACAGCGGCACCAGCGGGTGGCAGTGGGCGCGACCCTCGCCGCCCCCCGTCCCCGCGTCGGACGCGTAGAAATCGCACACCAGCGGCCGGAAGCTGACCGGCAGCAGCTCGATGATGCGCCGGATCGCGGACAGCACCGAGCAAACGTCCCGCACCAGGTTATCCTTTTGCTCCAGCGGCACCTGCTTGCCCACCAGCGCAGTGTCGACGACGACCGTGAACCGTTGCTGTTCGGTGTGCTGACTGGCGAACTGCTGCAGCAGCAGTTGCTGCTGTTGCTGTCGCTGCTCCTGCTGTTGCTGCTGCTTTTGCTCCTGCTGCTTTTGCTCCTGCTGCTGCCGGCGCTGCTTTTGCTCCTGCTGCTGCCGCTGCTTGGCCATCAGCAGCACGTAGTTCGCCTCGACGCTCCGATGGGATTGCGCCTGCGCCTTCGGTGGCACAGCGAGACCGCACCACGGTGTGATCCGGATCGCTTGCTGAACCTTTTCCACCTCCTGCGTGTCGCCGTTGAGGTAGTGTTGCGTGTGACCGGAATGTTGCAGCAGCTGCTGCGGCGGTGGCGGTGGCGTCGGATGCGCCATCGTCTGGTGGTGGGTTCTGCCGTTTGCGACCACCGCACCAAGCGGCGCTGTGGGATCGTCCTCGGTCGGTGGCGCGACCGGGAAGGACGTGTTGCCCGCCGCCAGCGCATTGCATGTAGCGTTCGGGCTCATGCCGCCAGCCGTTGCTCCGCCCGTCTGCAATGGATGCGCCTGCTGCTGCTGCTGGTTATGGTGGGTTTTGAGTTGGTTGTTCGTGCCGAAGCCCATCAGACGACCAGGTCCCACGATCACGCCCGGTGTGTTGTTGATGACGGCGCCGCCCGCTGCAGGATGCTGAGTGTTTGTGGCGTTTGTGGCGTTGCTGCTGCTGCTGCCGCTTCTGCTGGTGCACATGCCCGACGGAAAGATGGCAACCGTTGGTGGAATGTCGCGGGTGTGTGTTTCGTTGCCGAAAATCAGCCGCAGCCGTTTCATCTGCGGACTCCGCTCGACGCCACCGGCACTGCCAGTCGAAGAGGGTGAATCCGGCACGCTGAGCGTGGTCGAGGAGCAGGATGACGAGGACGAGGCCGTCCGTGTGAGTGGATAGCCTTCGCAGCGGACCATACTGCTGCTGCTGATGGTGCCAGCTGCACCCTCCGGCGCTTTGGCGTGCTGCAGGACCGACGGTTGCAGTATGACGGTACGCTGGTTGGGGGCAGCCCGCGGAAGTTCGGACACGCCGCGCAACTCCAGCTTGCCGCCGGGTTCGACGCCGGCGCCGGCCAACTGCAAGGGCGCATCGGTCGGGGCCAACTCGACCGCCATCGTCGGTTGCCGCTGCTTGCCGCCGCACTCGGCTGTTGTCGTCGACGGTGACGAGGAGGAGGAGGAGGAGGAGGAGGAGAAGGAGGCGATACGCGGCACGGCTCCGTTAAGTTCCAGTGCGCGCTGCTGCTGTAGGCGGCGCTGCTCCCGTCGCGCTTGCTTCCGCAGCCGGCGCGCCGCCTTCGTCGATGAACTGTGACGCCTTTTGCGCTTCTGCGAGATGCGGCTGCTGCAGCTGCTGCTGTACGACGTCAAATCTTCTTCCCCGTCGTCCTCCTCCCCGTCGTCCTCGTCGTGGCGCACTTTCGCCTGCCCGTCGTCGTGACGCTGCTCGCCATTCGCCTGCCTGCCGGTTGCTTCCGTGTAGCCGTCGAGCAGCAGCTTCCTCTTCGCGATGGATCGCGCCGCATCACCACCGCCACCGCTGCTACTGCTGCTGCTAATAGTGTCACAGGTGAGCTGCTTGCTGCGGTGCGCCGCCTGGTGCAGGGAGCACGGCGCGTCCCCGTGCGCTTCCTCCTCCAGCTCGCGCAAGCTCTCCATCCCTTCGACGCGCAGGATCTCGTACTCGCGCTGGAACGGTGCGCCCGGGCTGGCCCCGTTCTCGGTGCCGCCATCGCTCAGGCTGTTGCCCGACTCGATGATCTCGTCGATCACCGGGCTGCGCTTCATGCGCAGTGTCAGCTTCAACCGACTCGCCGGTGTGCGCAGCAAGCACGACGACGTTGACGGTTCCACCAGCAGCACGGTGGTGGTGGTGCTGCTGCTGCTGCTCGTCGTCGTGGTCGGCGCGGTGGACGACGGTGAAGGTAGCGAAGGTTTCGCGGGCTCCTGCCGTCCGTCGGAAGCCGCACCGAACGGTGCTGGTTTACGCTGCGACCAGGCGGCTCTAGCGTGGGCGGAGGTAGAGCTGGCCGAGGACAGCTGCACCTTCCGGACGCTTCCCGCCGATGGTTCCGATGAGGGCGACTCCTGCGCGACCGAACGTGTCGGCATTCTGCTGCTGCTGCTGCTGCTGCCGTCTGGCTGTGCGGTGCCGTCCTCACTCGCTGCCATCCGCTGGCGCGCACTGTCCCTGCTCTTGCTGATGATGTTCGCGAGGATGACATCATCCTCGTCGTCGTCGTCCTCGTCTTCGCCGTCGCGTGCGCCCGCCGCCGGCTCCTTTCCCTCCTTCTCGACTCGTTCCAGCAAGCGCTTCTTCGCCCCCGACGACGACGACGACGCGGTGGGGCTACGGAATCGTTTCGCTCTGGTCGGATGACTACTGCTGCTGATGGCGGACGCACGCTCGAGCAGCGTCTGCAGCATCACCTCATCCTCCTCGTCGTCCACCAGGGTGCGCGCCTGCAGCTTTTGCTTCCGCCGGCTGCCACGATTGGCGGTCGCCGCGGGAAGGTCCTCCCCGGGAAGGGGGGCCGCCTCCGTGCCCGAGCATGCCGTTTTCTTGTGGCACTCCACCTCGCTCGCATCCTCCATCTGGCGCAGCATGCCGCGCGTCACGCGCGGACCTATCTCGTCCCCGTTGCCGTCCGACACCGGCCGCATCGAAACGCCACCGGTCGGTGGCGAGGTGTTGGTGGTGTTGGTGGTGTTGGTGTTCGCTGCGCTGCTACTGCACCGTAGCGACATGCGCCGGGTGACGATATTCCATTTACATCCGTCCCCGTCGGCCGACTCGCCGGCTCCTGATGATGGACGCTCGTCGTGCCGCTCTTCCCGCGTTCGCTTTCGCAACCCGCCCGTCCCCGTCTGCGGTTTGTGCTTGCGCTGCTGCTTCGTTCCCATGCTGCTTTGCGATCGCGCCTGCCCCCGCTGCTGCTGCTGCTGGTGCTCCTCCTCCTGGCTGAGCGCATCGCCGTACGCATGCCCGTCCAGTGCGTCGTCGAACGGTTCGTCGTGATACTGGGACGCGCTGCGACGGCCGCTGGTGGCGATGCTGACGCTGCTGTGCATGCTGGCGCGCCGCAGCAGCATGGCTTGGGTGTGGGCGGGCGCGTCGTAGCTGCTCTTCGACGCGCACGACGACTGGTTGCTGCACTCGTCGTGCGCGGAGAAGGCCTCGCTCGGGTCCTTCGAGCGGCTGCGCGTGCGCCCCGCGATACCGAGCAGGCGCTGGTCCGGCTCCGGCTCGGGCTCGCCCGCCCTATCGGTGGCACGCACCGGCGACTTCCGCGAGGTACAGCGCCGGCGACGCTCGGGCAACTTTGCCGGCGCGTTCGGTAGTGCGCGCGGACCGTAGCAGCTGTGGCGCCGGTTGCCGATCGACCGTGGTGCGCGTGCCGACCCCGTCCGGTCCGCCTTGGGGCCGGCTTCGTCCCCCACGCTGGCGGCGGCATGCTGTTTGGTGGTTTTATTGCTGCCGCCGCCGCTTCTATCACAGGAGGAGGAGGTGGAGGTGGAGGTGGAGGAAGTTGCACCCTTGGTGGCGCACGTGGAGTAACGCATTGCTCGTTTCGTGCGCGCGTCAACCCGCCCCGTCGCGGTGTCGGTGGAATGCGGCGGCGGCGGCGGCGGGCCCGTCTTCCGAGCGTCACCCCCGGCTGGTGCTTCGACGGTCGTCGTCGTCGCCGGGGAGGCAGGAGGCAGTGCGTGGGCGGGTTGCGCCTGCTGCTGCTGCTGCTGCTGCTGCTGCTGCTGGCGGCTGAAGGCGCTTCGCTCGTGCGCGATCGGCGTGGAGGTAGACGCGTGCGTGGTGTTGGCGAGCGGGGAGCAGTAGGGCGGCGGCGGCTTGGGCTGCTGGGCGAGCAGCATTTCCGCGTCGTACTTCGTCATGCCCTTCTCGCGCAGCTCCTTCACCGTCAGTAGCCCCAGCGCGGACGGGGGCTCCTTGCCGAGGGCCGTCTTGCTGCCCACCAGCCCCGCCAGCACAGCTCCGACGCCTCCGGTGGATCCGTCCGGCGCACCGACGCCATACGCCTGGCCACCGCCACCGCCGCCGCCGCCACCTTTGCTCTTCATGCGATTCAAGCGGTTGTCGGTTTCGCGCAACCGATACCGCACGCCCCCACCGTTGACCCCCGTCAGCCCGTTCAGTCGGACAGCGCCGCCGCCCGGCACGAGCACGCACCCGCCACCGTTCGACATGCGCGCATCGTACCCGGCAGCACCGCCGTACGGGTCGATTCCGCTGCCACCCACCGCCTGCAGCTCGAGCCCGGTCGCGTGCGCACCCCCGTCGGCATCCGTGACGCCATCGCCCTCGCAAACGCCACCAAGACCACCGAATAGGCCGCCGCCGCCGCCGACGCCGCCCCCTGCAAGCCGGGTCGAAAACGCGCCGGTGCCGCGCCGCTCGCACGTTTCGCACTCGCAGTAGCAGTTGTTGTCGCCGAAAAAGTCCTCGCCGTAGAAGCAGGTGATCTCCTCGCCGACCTCGATGTCGCGCAGCACCTTGATGCAGGCGGTGTCGCGCCCGGTCGCCACGAACTTGCAGTTCGCGCGGCAATCGTGGTTGATGTAGGCGGCCGGGCCGAGCCACAGCTGGGCGCAGTTCTTCCGGCAGCTGTACATCACGCTGAAGTCGTTCCGGCCGGGGCGCAGCAGCATCTCCTCCTCGCGCTCGCTCAGCTCCGCGATGCACCCGACCAGGCACTCGATCTTCTCGTTCTTCGCCCAGCGGCGCGTCGAGCAGATCTTCGCCCCCTTGAGACCCTCGAGCGAGTAGCGATAGCAGGCCTCTATGACGAACCCGGAGTGCTGATCGAACACGCGCAGGTAGCGGTAGATCTGCGGAGGAGAAGCGGGAGGAGCGAAATTAGTTGTGCTGGACAGACCGTCTGGCTGGCGACTGCCATTTCCCTACGCGCTACTACTTACGTGTGCCTCCAGCCGCTTGAGGGCCAGCTTGTTCTTGTGCAGCAGCGTGCGGGGCATCCAGGGGCCGCTGATCAGCCGCTGGTAGCACCGGCCGTAGTTCTGCGTCCGGATGAACTCCTCGATGATCTCCTTGATCTCGTCGCCGTTCGCCTTGAGCGGCCGGTACTTGAGGTTCATCTTGTGCGTCTGGAAGCCGAGGATCGGATCGAGCACCAGCCCGGTGGCGAGATCGTCGTTGTCGGACAGCTCCTTCGGCGTCATGCCGGTGACGGGGCTGGCGACCTGGGCCAGCTTGAGCGGCTGCCGCGACTGGTGCTCCCTGCTGCCCGCGCCCGACGAGTGCCCAGACGACGACGACGACGACGACGAGGACGAGGACGAGGACGACGACGCTACCACCATCCTGCCGTTCGCCTCGACCGCTTCCTCTGTCGCTACTGCTGCTGCTGCTGCTCCTGCGGCCAACTCACCGCCACCCCGGCCGGACCGGCTGGACGCAGCCGACGTCGAGGACGAGGACGAGGACGATGATGACGATGACGACGACGACGACGGCGGCGAACCACCACCGACGCGACGGCGGGCCTTCCTACCGCTCCGTGCTGAACCGTGGCGTGCACAGGCTTCCCCAACAACTTCGCCTCCTGCGTCGCCGGGCGACGCGGGCATTCGCCCAACGCCACCGCTGTCGGCGCGTTCCTCCGCCACCAGCCGCTTCCTCGTGGTGCCTCCTGCTACCGGTGATGCTGCTGCTGCTGCAGCCGTCGACGCCGCCGCCGCGGCCGCCACCCCCCTGACAGCCCGGCCGGTTCGCTGCCGGATGCCGCCGGCGCAGCGCTTGCCGCGCCGCTGCCCGCTTCCGCGTGTTCTTCGGACGCCACCACCGCCTCCGTCCGCACACTTCCACGTTTCAGCACCCGTTGTAGGTGTTCCTACACCGGGACGGCACACGCGCTCCCGCCTCTCTCCCGCTGCACTGCACCCGCTGCCTGCCGTTTGGTTACCCTACAAAAGGAGAACAAAAAAGCGAATTAAAATGCGTCAGCGGCACGACAACCGAACAAGTGCTTATTCATTAGAGGGGGAGATAAAGAGAGAGAGAGAGAAATTGCCCCCATCTCCAGCTCACTATAGCTTTCCAGGCATTGCTCAGGAGCTTTGCACATCTTTGCGCTGGCTTTGCGGTGGTTTGTGTCACCGATCAGCGTCAGAACGGAGACATTTGTAGAGTTCCAGCTCGGTCGGATAGTTATTCTGATGAAATTCTTCTAGAGAACTATAGCTGCAATTTGCTCGACTCGACCCGACCGATGGGTGGAGAAACATAATTTGCTTTGCAAACTTCCCGACCGTCGGAAAGACTTTTAGTATTGATCCCTCTTCCACTCCCCCCGCACTCTTCAGCGAGAACTTATCCATATTCATACAACTAATTGAATACAAAGCTAACGACCGACAGACCAAATCAGTTGGAAATTGATGGAAATTTTATGTCAAAAACTGCTGCACACGGGTGCTGTTCGCTCTGTCTCTCTGTGTCAAACACACACACACACACACTCATACAGGCACAGGAACAGGAACAGGCACAGAATCGGTCTCAATTGCACGTCTGTTTCTCTCGCTTGGTGAGTCTGAACTTCTTCCTTTCGCTCCCTCTCTCGCTAAACGAAGGCGCGAGGATCATACTGAGTGGAGAGGGTGGAGGGGGGGGTTGGTGTTCGGATTTGCAGATCAATGGAATAAGTTTGATTTACAATAAAATGGTACGTTCCGTTCTGCTGAGAAAAGATGAAAAACCGCGCTGCAATGCATGTACTGCAGGCATGTACACTTTTAAGTCAGCTTTTCGCAAGAGGTGGATAGGCAGGGTGGAGAGGGGGGGGGGGGGGGGGGGGTAGGGGGTGATTGGTTGGTTCTATTTTCGCAATATCAGCAGCAATACCAAACTGTCGACGACGGGACTTTGCCTCGCTATCTATCACCAAACCCACCAACTTCCTCGCCCTACAAGCGTTCATCGATCTTTCCCTTTTTTTTTTCTTCTTGTTCACCGATTGCCCGCACCTTCCCTCTCGCGTCTAGCCCGCCTGTTCCACCGCATGACCGAAAAGTGGTTGGACGGCAAAAAAAGAGGGGGGAAAAAAGGAACAATTCCCAGCCTGCCACTGATCGGGGAGAAGAAAAAAAAACGCCCAGCGATGTGTATCGAAAAATTGTACCGTACCCAGAAGGAACATTTCCGGTGGCAGGCAAACTGCAAAAATCCAGCATTCAAACCGTGTGCGTAAACACATATGGCGAGCGACGGTGCTCGACGGAGGGGCACGCACACCACCGAGAGCTACCAGCAGGGTTTGCATATTGTTTCGCGCAACTTCTATTGCCATTGCCATTCTTACCCCCCCCCACACACCCACCCTCCTCTCCACCATCACGCTCCCACAAACCTCTCGTTCGTGCCCATGACGGACCCACATTACGGTGGCCAGTTCCGGACCGCCGCGGGTGCAAGTTCCGGAACGCAATTCTTTGTGCATCCGCTGCACTGCAAGTGGATTTATCGCTAGTGCTCGAATTACTGCATGCGCACTGAATTTGCTGCACTTGATGTGCGATGCTTATGTGCGTGCGTATGTGTGTATGTGTGTGTGTGTATGTGTGCTTCAAGTGAGACTGTGTCGTGCAAGTACAGTGCGGGACTGTGCGATGGCAACACTACCGCTGTGCGGGGAAGACCTAACACACACACACACACACAAACTAGCTCTCGCTCGTATTTTTTTTTCGATCTATGCAAAACGAAAACTACTTGTGACTTTTCCTTTGGAAGTGACTTTTCCACTCGAAGAAAATAAAAAGATTTCTCGCTCCCTCTGCCTGCACGAAAAAACACTACGCGACGATGCGATGATACACACACTGGCGCACGAATAAGCCCGTTTGACGGACGTGTGCGTGTGCGCGCGTGTGTGTGTGTTGTGTGCTGGTTTGCACTGTTCGCTTGATGGTTGATTGATTTTGTTTCTCCATTTGGTTTTTTTCTTTTCTTCGTCTGATTGTTATCATTCGTAACTGCATTGGTTGATTGGATACGCGTATGGGCGACGAGTTCGGAGAGCAGCAGCTTCTTTGGACAGAAACATCTTCTCTTCACCAACGACACGCATGCACCCGAAAAAGGTGGCATTTCCCTTCACTATTCGAATTTGCTCTATTGGGGGAGAAAAAATATGCATCACGGTATTTGCGATTCTTTTCTCCCCGCTTGACTGACACACTCACACACACACACAGCACATCGGCCCAAGGCTCGTTCCGCTACGGCGTCTAGAGAATAAAAAATAGTGTGAAGAAACTAGACCCCCCCCCCCCCGCACCCCTTCTTCTTCAGCCCTCCACGAATATCACACGCATCCCAGCTTGCCATGGGAGCGCAAGATGTAGTGTGGCAGGTGAGGTAATAAAAAACAAAAGAAGATTAAGAGACAAGAATCTATAAGGTAAGAATAAGCTTCTGAAAGACACCATTCAAGTAAACGCAGAGATATCTCGGGTACGCAAGTTACATGTACATCTGCATGGGAGCAAATCTATATACACATTTTGGCCGCAGTATGATCCCGAGGGCGGCACGGACGGTGAAGATTTCCGAAAGAATAGCCACCCCACCCCTCGCCTTCCACTCGCAATTCTCCATGGTGTAATGACGACTGCGCTGGGGATCTTACCCTGTTCTTACGCCCCTCGCACACGCCTTTAAGTGAAGGTGCATGCCCTTATCCCTTCGCTAGACAATCCCCCCCCCCCCCCTTTCAACATCGTAAGATTCGCTCGAAACACCCCGGATGGGGAAGGGGTGGTGGAGGCAAGAAAGCGACCCAGCACAGGTTGCCGTTTACAACAATATTACGTCGTCTTCGGTGGTAGTGGTGGAAGAAAGGAGGCAAATTAACAAGACAAAAATTGCGAGCCGACGTTCGCCTCTCCCGTTTTGACATTCACGGCCGAGCGAAACGTCAAAAGTTGTCACCCTGCCACTCCATATACACACGCCTACGCACAACACAATGGATGCCTGCAGCTCTCTCTCCCCCACAGCAACACGCACACAAGCGCGCGCGAGTGCACGGTGGTGTGTCCAACCGGTTATGCTGACCCTTCCTCGCGCCACACAGAGAAAGAAAAGGTTGGCAGCCGCCATATTGGTCCCGGCTGCTCGGAAAAGTGTTCGCGCACACCTGAGCACACGCACACGAGGGGCCAGACCAATTGATCGATGGGCAGGGTAGGGGAGGAAAGGCGGGTGGGCACACGGTCAAAGGCTGGCTATGCGCTATCTCCCTGCTGGTAGACCAGACCCCAGGCACCACCACCACCGCCGCCCCCGCCGCCGACGACGACAACCGACGTTCCGTGTGCTTTCTCTATCCCGACACCCGACTGCATGTGTGTGAAGCGAAGGCTCATTAGCGCACAATATTCTTCCATTTGCCAGGGGATGAAGCGAATGCAATGCAGTCGACACAACAGTACCCTCGCTTCCATCCACCCTTAACCGAACTACCTCCTACACACACACACACACACTCGCACACACACGCACACACGCAGAGGCCAACGGGTCGCTTGCTTTGATGGACGATTCGATTCGATCGGATTGTCGCTACCGATGCGCCGTACCTCTTTATTTGTTGGTTGTGCTGTAGCAGCTAGCTACTAATACTACTGCTGCTGCTGCTGCTGCTGCTGCGCTGCTGTTGGTGTTGCTGTTGCTGTTGCTAATACTGCTTGTAACGGCTGCCGCTGCTGTACGTCGGTCATATAACACGCTCGATAAGCAAATTATCGCACTCTAGGATTATTTGTACGCGGTCCTCGTTTGCACCCCGCGTCGGCACTCGAATTTCCAGCGTCACCAACGCAACCAACGCGACTCGCGGCGAGATGTCTCACTTAGAGCGCGTCACTTCTTGCACCCTCACTTCTTGCTTCGTGCGATCCACACCGCTGCCGCCGCTGCCGTTGCCTTGCGAGACGGCTGATTTTTTTTTTTTTTTACAGATCAATTCTTTATTTTCTGACTCTTTTTCTCTTGTCTTTGTGCCCTCCTGCCCTGTATCGTTTTCTTCGCGCGAATGGCGCGCCGTGCGCGTTTAACCGCTTCGTGTCTTACCAAACGCTTCGCCGAGCGTTAAGATAAGCACTGACGTGCGCTAGCCGTTCTGCTGCTCACTGCTGCTCCAACGCTACTGCTACTGCTGCTGCTGCTGCTGTTGCGTCCGTGTACGTGTGTTCTGCCCATGTTTCCTTCCCTTTCGCGCGCGCTCGAACATGTTCGCCTTTCGGTCTTTCACGCTCGCGCGAGTTGGAGGGCTTTGGGAGCGTATGCCTTCACCACTACTACATCGCACCGTGGAAGGTTCACGATTAGTGTTGTGAAATGTCGCTCTTTTCGGTGAGCGGAGCACTGCCGCTCTGCATTTACTCACTTATAGGTGAGCAGTGAGCGAGGGGTACCACTGTTGTCTGCCAGGGGCTTGCAGTTTGACGCGTCTGTCAACAAACATTGAACTTATTTTGCGGCTGAAATTGTTCATAATTGACTCCTGTGAATGACTGACTGGATTTTCAGGAGGATTTTTAGCCCCGTATGCGAGAAGGGACAATGGAGGAGCCGATATAATGACGAGCTCTACGAGATGTACGGAGACATCACTGTCGTACAGCGAAATAGACTCGCCAGGCTCCGGTGGGCTGGTCATGTCATGCGAATGGCACCGGACGACCAAGCCCGTAAAGTCCATATAGGCTGTCCTCAAGGAAAGAGGAGGCGTGGGAGGCCTAAATTGGAGTGGAAGGATGGCGTAGACGAAGCCGCCAGTAAAGCCGGGATACATAATTGGACCAATGTGGCGAGTGACCGTGAGCGGTTTCGAATAGAGCTTCGTCAGGCCAAGACCACCCAGCGGTTGTAGCGCCACTTAAGCAAGTAAGTAAGAATGACTGACTGAAAAAAAGACTTGGGGAATGAATGCCTAATGTGCTGCACCGTCCGGTCTTATTTAACAGGGGAGCAACAGGGCTGGACATCCCTCCACCCTCGCGAAAGGTGGACAAATTTTAGGTTCGATTGAATAGGTTTTGCGCATTTGCGCTTGTCATTGCCCGAACTAAGATTGCTATTTTCACCGCTAGACAGCTTCACCTTTTCCGTGCATTAAAGACAACGAAAAACTCGTTTTCGTTCGAGTGAAACCCAAGCCACAGAGTGAGCGCACTGTTCTCCACTGTTCAATAGTCCGTTGTGCTATTTGCAGCTTCTTTTGGGGCCTGGTAGAAGATTTAATTATTTCGGAAGAAAATATATTTACGTCTCCTCTGCATGGTACTCGCACTTTGCGCTGTAAAAATTGGTGGTTTCTATTTCTCTGCGCTTTAGAACTGTTTAGATATCATTTTTTATTTCAATATGTGCTGCTGGTGGCATGATGCGTATTCCTGTTTCAATGAATAATGGATATAGATACTTGTTTCTTTTTTTGTAATTTTCTTTCATGTTCATGATCCAATCATTATTAATATTATAAATAAAACATAAGTCGTAATCCCGATCCAGACGAAAGCAAACACACTAATATACATAGAGCAGGCCGTTTGCAAACGATCAAATCTAGTGGAGAAGTCTCTTGCAAAACCCTCCGGGCGTGTATTCGGCTAGCTAGGGAAAAAAACATTGGTTATAAGGCAGATTTGTGCCACGCTCACTAAACAAATGCATGGTTTAGAAACTAACTAAATGTGAGTCCGCTCAGTAGCTCAGTGAGCAACCACTTTCGCCGTTTCATCCACCACTATTTGCGGTACGTGGTGCGTTGTCTGTATTGGTACAGCCAGTCTGTGCATTGGCTGTGTACAGCGTACCGATAGATTCAAATATGGCCGTAAAAACAAGTTCCCTCTGCGAACACCAATCCCTTCTAGACCCTTAACGCGTTTTTGCTTCGTTTTGCCATTTGCTTCTGCTGCTTGTTCTTCTTGCGCGATGCCTCGTCGGTAAGACTGGATCGAGTTTTCTGCAGCATTCAAAAGCTTACCTGATAATGATTATGATGGAGACGCACATCGCGCACCATACAGCCGTTTAGTCCTATGGTTTTGTCGTTCTTTTTATTCTTCTTTTAGCGAGCTAGCTTTTGCCTACGATCTAATGCACATTAACATCTGTTCACGAACCCACGAACCATTGTGGGTTTTGAGCTAAGTAAGGGATCTTCTACCTTTAATTTCTTTTCCATGCATCACCCCAAAAACGGTTTCTCACATCCTGCGATCGTTCGCGAAAAGCGTGCAAACCGTCGAGGGGTTAGCGAGAGGCCGCTTTTTGATTTGCGGCTTCAAGAAATCTCACCCTTAAATACGACTGTGGCCTGTAATTATTTTTCTCGAAATCGTCATTTTACTTACACAAAGTATGTTTCATTGGAACGGCGATGCTGCGAAAAAATTCAATTGTGTGTGTGTGTGAAGTCGCTGACGCCGTCACGCACACCCTGATGTTGCAATAAGGCTTCGTTCTCCGCCATCTTGGGCACTACATCTGTCTCTTTTTCGCACGTTTATATCGTATGCTCCTCTTTTCCGGTGGTCTGTACCAATCAATTTCGGCAATAACCAAAATTTCGTTTCGTTTGAAAACTTCACTTGTATTAAACATAGAAGCAAATTTACTCTTAAACTAGAATAATGATCCACACTGAATACATCAGCAAGCAAAAACAAATGCTTCCATGAATTATTCAGATATTTATCAGCCCTTCGAAATTGAGAAACCTACGCACACACACACACGCCTACAATATAACTCACATAGGTGATCTCACTACTACTAGCTCATAAATCGCCATCGGTGCAGGGAAGCTGAAACTCATGCAAGAATCAAACATTTTCTTCCATGTCTCTTTTTCCAACCAAATGCGAAAAAATGATTTTAAATATTGTCCTTTTTCATCCTAAACTCACCACTCAACTAGTAAGTCTGCTTTTTATTTGAAATAAAAAATGTATTTCAATTCCTGAATTTCCTGTTCGGAAATTTGTTGTGCTGTCTTGGGCTTATGAAATTCAACCTGTATTGAGATGCATCTTCATAAAGAATAAAATGGTGTGAAAAAAAACATTTGTATTTTTATTAAAAATTGGTCCGGATTTCCTGGAGTAAAATGAAGGTTTTTGCGATAGATGCGTCTTTTGATTAAGGGACTTCTGTTTGAAATCTTATCGACTTCTGTCATGTCTTCCCTGTACGTTTCCAGCAGTAACGTTGATTTTCTTGGATTTTATGCTACTCCTACCCTGCATGGGCAGAACAAAATGCTGGTACCGACGGTGGAAATGTTTAAACAAATTAAAAGTACACTTTTTACATATTTTACGCTCTCTGATATGGGTTCGTAGCCATATCATTGGTAACGGAGCGAAAGACAGTCGAGACGGATTTGATTCCTCACCATAGTAGGCGAAATTTATCGGCAGAAATTGGCGAAAATGGTGCAAATTATGGTATTTTCATATTCATTCATTTTCTTCCTTCCTTGCTGGAGTGATGCGCGGTCAAATAAATTACAAACTTTGTTTTATGCATATGGATATTATTTTTGCCAGGCTTTGCTCGACTAAAGTGAGCATTTTTGCAATGAAAGCAACTTTTAATTGGTGGATTTCTGTTGAAAAAAAAAAGATCCTCTGTAACAACGTTGACTTTTTGAGAAGTTGAGGTAACGTAGGACTTCGCATTTTCCCAGACCCTTACTTAAAATTTGAATGGAAGTCCCCGTTTTACGAAGGCGGAGAGATTTCGATTCCTCACCATGTTGCTCCCCGACTTCAAATATCCTTGTGTGTTGACAAACGGAATATGCAGGCTCTTCAGCGACATGCACGTTGCGCTGTATACACGTGACATTAGGAGAAACAGCGCATATTGCAACCGCACGTGAATGAAAAAGGTCTTCGAGAGGCGGACGAAACAATTGAGATAGAAACTAGAGCTTTCATTAGAAAAAAAAAGTTAACAAGGCTTCTAGAAACGGGAGCGAATAGACAACTATAGCAAAAACTCAAACTTATCACATGCAAAATAAAACGAAAAAAGGTTTCCTTGTTACGAGGAATGCGAAACAGGACGCGTCAGAGTTTCTAAATGTCAAACCACCTTGGATCCTGGATCATTGGAGGAATTCATCACCAGCACCATTCGGTCGATTATGTTCCCTTTTTTAACACTTCTAGCTTTTGTGCCTAATCGTCGCTTGGAAGGTTGGGAGTTAGGTTTGGTGTTCCTACATCAGGGGTAGCAATAGTGTAGCCATTTGATGGCTTCGTTTTATCACGAAATCATCTCAATATTCAAGAAATTCAGCGAACTCTTTTCTGAGTTGTGATAAGTTTCGCCATTTTATGCAAGTAGCTGGAGGGGTTGATTAGAGGGGGGAAGTTGACTGAAAGACTTAAAAAACTATAAGCTCGGAATAATATCCATCTTTGAACCATGCTTGTTGGAAACTGGTCCGATAGTTTTCGCATGATGCGCTGGAATACGAATATCTATCTAGACATCGACTTTGATAAATGTTAGACTTGCTTTTTACCCTACTTCGTTCCTGCGAGTCTTTACACTAAAAGCAGCTTTAGATCGAGAGCCTTGTGTTAACATTAAACTTCCCTCTATTTCCCCACGTATGATCCCTGGAGTGACGTTCACTTTCTAAGAATTTGGGTTAACCTAGGACGTTGCGTTCCCCTAGACCCTTCTTCTCCATGAGCATTTTCCCTATCGTTTTGTGATGATCCGTTCGAGCAACGAGCGTTACCTAAAATCAAAATAGACGGCGATGCTATTCGTTCAATTCGCCTGCTTGCATAACCGTTGCTATAATGCTCAAAAACCTACCGACCGACTAAATTGTATGGCACATGTTTTTATAGCACGCGAAACGCTTCCGCTTGGTTGTGGGACTCGCTAAATGAAAAGTTTCAACCTACGTCCGCTTATACCACTTTGCTATAGGGGTAAGCTTGCAGGGTTTGTATTGCGCTTTCGAAATGTTTCCCAAGGATGTACAAGGTGTAGAACATTTTGTTTTCATTGGGATCCTGTAAAAAAATAGTTTTAAAGTTGAAAACTCCTAGTATTTTTTGTTGTTGTTAACGTTTTCTATTTTTAGAAATAATGAAGCGTTGTAGGATCAAGAGCTCATTCCTTCGGGTACAATAAAAAAAAAACTTCCTCGCCATTCTCGTCGCCGTTCGCAAGGTAATGAAATCTTGTCCGGAAATCGCTTTGCCGGTGGTCAAGGCTCTAAATGGTGCTCCACGATGCGTCACACAGGACGAAGACGAGTTTGCTAATGGTTTGTAGGCCTTGCTGTACCTAAATTCACATCGTCGGTTCGGTTGGTTACCTTCCCAACGGGGTACAGTGCTGTACGCAAGAACGGCAATTTTTATTTTGTTTTTGTAGTTGACGTTATGTCCGAGAAATTGAGACAAAAACCATCCATTTGTTTCCCCTTTTTTTGCCTTTCGGAGTGCCTCAGGGAAACGGGCAAATAAAACCATGGGAAGAAGGAAGAGGAAAAGATAAGAAAACACACATACATTCACACACACACACACACACACACTCAGTTTTCCTGGGATTGTCGCTTTTCGCACCGTTCCGTCTAGGAACGACAACCGTCGTGTGCAGCCAGGACACGAAGTACCGCAGCTGCCTGGGCTGCCATACGCTCCCGTTCACACTGACACCACGAAGCGCTCGCACACACTCGCCGCCGCGCGGCAGCAGCTTCGGAGCCAGCGTGCGCCGCACCTTTCCTGTCAGTTGTCGGCGGCTGGCTCACGAGTAGACCACGCGCCCGGTCACGTTTTCCCTCGTCGCCTAGTTGTGTGTGATGCGCAGTGTCGCGCGCGCGTGAGACATTCGAAATCGAAATCAAAGGAAGGAACACACTGGAACACAAAACTGGACAAACACGAGCAGAAGCCCTGGCTGGCGTGGGCAGCTGTTGTGGCGCGCGTTTCGATTCGCTGAAAGTAAGTCGCTCGGTGTAAGAAGGAGCCCTCCGTTCGTGGAAGCTAGCAAGGCGGGTTGGAGGGAGCGCAGAAACGCGGCGCTCGGGCGGCGGAGTGTTGCCCCCGGATCGCAACCAGTGTGAAACCGTTACGACAGGCGACGACACGGACGGACATGATTGTTTGAGCGTTTTGCTGCAATTGTTCGCAGAAAACTTCAACGATACGCCGAAGCGTTGCTGCCAGTTCAGTTGAAAAAAAAAAAAAAAACAAAAACCCGGGAAAGGAAGCGTAATGGACACAAGAGACGAAAGCGTTTGAAACCGACCCAGCAGAAGCGCGGAGAACGAACCCTTATCAGTTGGTGTTGCTGTCTTGTCAGCAAATTAAAGAAGGAAAAAAAAACCCCCGTCCGAAACTAGAAGGAAGCCGACAATACAGGGGAAAGCGGACTAACAGGCGAAGTGAGCGAGTTCGATTTTTCCCAGTGAAGTGAGCGTAAGTGAAAAAAAAAAACGGGAAGGAGTCTGTTGTTAGGGCTTCTTAAGGCTGCTTTAGTCTACCCCCGCCGGAGGAATGGAAGGAAGGACGGAGGAGGCGGGCGTGCCAGGGCACCGGGAACGTGGACCACTTCAATCAATATACATGCGTTGAAAAAGATACCAAGAACCATAACGTCCGTCGGTAGGGGGGAAAGTTTCTTTTCTTTCTTCTTTTCGCTTGCTATCAGCTCGTTCGATGTTCGTCCTCTGCGGCGAGGCAAAGAAAGGCGGGTAGGAGGAAGAAGGAAGCAAAAAGAAAAAAAAAACGCACTACAATCAACCAACCAACCTGCGCCAGAAAGCCCGTTGAAAGCGCGCCCCCTCGTCTCGTCTCGTCCATCATCATCATCAACGGCACATGCACACGAACGCATGCACGATGGCTCCTAGGAGAAGATAGGAAATAGAAATAAAAAATTCTTCCCCTTCGTGCGACATCTGTGCACGGCCTTCCATCCATTTTCCTTCTCTCTTCTCCCGCCACAATTTATCCAGTTTTGCTCAACTCAACGTTTCGCTCGGAACGCATAACTTTTCTTCCGATGCTTTTCTTCACCGGGAGGCGCCGCTACCGCCGGCAGCATAAGCACCACCGTCGGTGTGTGTGTTGGTTGATTGTGACGTACGCGTGTAAAACCAGCACATTATTGTGATACGGATATAGTCGGCTAATACACCATTTATCGACCATCAAATTCAGCTGCAGCAAGAGGGAATTAGCCATATCAGCCGCCGCCACTTACTCACTCGCCGAGCACACACACACACAGATCTATGCGCTGCGTCGTGGCCCTACTTACTTTTTTTTTCCTTTCTTCCTGTTCTAGTTTGAATTTCAAACGGAGGTTTTCTGACCTCGCGCGCTGTCGGTTTTTGCGGAGGGAGGGTGCAGGCAAGAAATTTGGCACTTTACTTTGGTGTGTGTGTGTGTGTGTGTGTGTATGTGTGTGCCGGAAGGTTCGCCGCACGCACCCCTTCCTTTCGGGGTGGTGTGGGGTGGAGGAAAAACATTTCTTTTTCCACCGCACTTGCACAGTTTTGTTCGGTTTGGTTAGTTTTGGCGTAGATGCAATCAACTTTTCTCTCCCCCCACTGTTTAACAACGGTATGGAACTTCTTCTCCTACCCACCCTCCTGTGTCGCTATTATATTACTTGTTGAGAGAAGTAGGAAGTCTTATAATTCGATCCCTTCAGTCTCCTCAACCGTTTTTTTTTTGTTCGGAATCGATAGGATTGTCAAAATTGTCGCTAGCGACATGAGGAGTGTGTAGAGGTGGTGGATTGCAGCAAGCGATTGGAAGAGTGCGAGCGTGTGTGCGCGGGCGCGCGCCACCGCTCTCTCGGTGTTTGTTTGTGTGTGTGTGCGACAGTTTGTGTGCGGTTTGACGACGACAACGAGTGCTGAAAGTGTTCAAGTCTCGCGGTGCGTCCCCGTTGTTCCGGCGGAGCGCGCCAGGAGGAGGAGGAGGAGGAGGAGAAGGCAAGCAGCGGTGGCGGCCGCGTGCCGTACCGCCCTCGGTCCGCGCTGCACCGACACGCTCTCTCTCTCTCCCTGTGTTTGTGTTTGTGTGTATCCGTGTGTGCAGTCAGCACAGCTGCAGCAGGAACGGCGCGGTGTGAACGCCGTCGCGGGGCATCGGCGGTGGCCATCGTCGTTACCGCCGTCATCGATTGTCTTCAACCGTACCGAAAGCGCGGAAAGAACCTTTTTACTCGCCATCGTCACGCAGCCAGCCTGCAACACCGCAAGACACCTGCCCGGGTGAGTACGGCCTTTTCTTGGGCGCATTAGCCTTTTTTCCGATCGGAACGGGGAGGTCGGAGTGGGTTTTCGCCGGTGAAAAAAAAAAAGAAAAAGTCCGGCACTACGGGGAACCCGGTTTCCATGAAGGATTTCCACTTCTTCCAGCAAAAAGAGTAAGTGCTGCGATGGCGAGCGAGCAAAAACCAAAAAATAAAACGCTCCCAGCGTAATTCCCGTCGTCGGACCGGAACGGACGTCGGCGATTTCGCGGAAGGATCGTCCAGGATCGAGCAAGTATATATGCCTGTCCATGGCAGTGTCCCTGCGGTCTTCCTTCCACCCTTCCTTGTGCGCTTTTACGCTTTCTATCAGGCCAGCTTCAGCCAGGGGCCCTTTAAATCGAAGCGACGAACCGATGGGGATACGATGGGAAAGCGAAAACAGGCGAAACCCAGAGCTGACCGTGATGAACTTCTGGTGTGTGTAAGAGAAAGAGAGAGAGAGAGATTTAACGAGGCCTAGGCCGAATCACATATGCTTTGGCATCTCGCCTCCTTTTCGGCCGTTGTGTAAACGTGGGCGTTGTTTTATGGTTCGCTGGAAAAGTAAGATGCTTGTACGTGTGGCTGTGTGTACTGGGTCACATGCCCTTGGTGTTGTGTGTTTGGCCGAAGGACGAAAGGAGCACGAGAGCATAAGAAGGACGTCACCCAAAGTATGCCTCTCGTAATACAGGCGGTTATAGTCTTAACATCGTTATACAGTTCGTTGCAGGCCCGAAACACGATTTCAAATTCCTCAATACTGTAACAATCCAATTCCTGTTCAGGTCTGGTAATACACGCGGTTATAGTCTAAACATCGTTATACAGTTCGTTGCAGGCCAGAAAACAATCAGTTTGATAAACAACAACAACAACAAAAAAACACGATTTCAAATTCCTCAATACTGTAACAATCCAATTCCTGTGCAGGTCCAGACAAACAGCGGTTGAAATGGAACATTACCCTGTCTTGCGAAGCTGCACGCAGTTGTATAGGGCATGGCAAAACAAGAAAGAAAAACCAGAAAAGAAAAGAAAATGTACAAAGAGTGGCCCGTAAAAGCTGGCTATTCATCGAACAGAATGATAGTCCCGTGGGCAGGAGAAAAGCCAAGCAAAGCAAAGGCAATAGTGCAGATGAAACACGGAGCCTCTCGAGGGCCTGCTCGGAGTACGGCCCGAAAGAAGAAGATGGTGGAAGGAAGCGAAGAAACCCCGGTGCAGGCAGAACAGCGGAGAACTGAACGAGATAAAACCGCTACCTCCCGGCGGGAAAGGGGAATGCTGCGCACCTAGAAAGCAATCAGCCGCAGAACAACTGCCCTGCTTCATGTCCGGTCAAACGGGGAAGGGAACGGTTCCCCAGCACGAGCAGGACCGAACAAGCGGTCTTCGTTCATCTGCCGTTTTCTCCGTGGAAATGTTCGCTCTCCTTTTTTCTCCGGTTTTTTCTTTCTCTTCTTCTCACTGTTGTTAGATTTGGCCCGGCTCGTGCGTTTCATTCACCCTCGAGTGGAGGAGGACTCACCCCGTTGGAATTCGCTTTGTGCAGCAAAGTTGCGGAAGTTAGAAGAAGCCATAAAGATCCCGGTCGCCGGATTTTATGGAGCCCCTCCTCGGGGCAAGAACGACGGGGCAAGATGGGCCAAACCTGTGCCGATCACCTTTGTGCCAGAAACGGATAATAATAATCTGCAGCCGGATAAAGCAATCCTTTCACTGGTAGCGTTGGTCAACTGGTTGGCATTTTTTTTTTCTTCTCTCCAGTCTTTAATTTCTGAACGAGATCTTCTCTGCTCTGCAGCCCGACTCCAATCGTTCTCGCTTGTGGACACCGGTTGCGCTTGCACAGCGGTGTGCAGAAGAGGGGTTTTACGACGGATTATTTGCATCCCTCACCCGTCGTTTCGTGCAGTTTATGAGCTCCTCGCTTTATTATTTATTATTTTTTATAATCATTATACCGCATTGCTTAACGGCTTTTGACCGATTGCCCATCATCAGTCTATAAAAGATCCGAATAAACTGGATGTTCGGTAATTGTTTGTAAAAAAAGAGTTTGAAGAACCGTACCATACCGTCTATATGATGCCATAGAGAAGCGGTTGTTATAAATAAGCGGGCAGATCAGTTAAATTAAATACATCGTATGAAATCCTTCGCAAAGAAAATCTCGCTTCAATGCATCAAACGGTCACCCAATTGTTGTTCCAGAATAAAGGGTGAGCATTCGATATTGTTGCATTGTTAGCTACGCTTGGTCGGGTCGCAACCATGGTGTAGCGTTCAAATGTGAAACCCGGCAGTCATCGGGTGCTAGGTTCGACTCCCGATGTCCGTCCAGGGGTTTAGCGGAATTTTATTAATTGCAAAAAGATTGATAGCCAACGTCAAAATGATACACCGGGGGCGCGCGGGGGGGGGGGGGGGGGGGCGCTTGGATCTGGATGATCTGGTTAAGAATGGAGGGGAAACCGCACCGAAAGCTATCGATTTTGAATAAACAGAGACAATACAACACAACACTCGTTAACCTTCGTTTCGTTCTCTTCCTTTCTTTCCGCAGATGACGTTCTAGAATCGATAAAATACAGCCGCACACCACCATCGCCGATGGTATGACCGATCCGATTCGCTTCTCTCTCGGTGGTACGTAAGCGGGAGGCAACAGGAGACCTCCCTCCCACCCTGCCCCTGTTAACATTCGCTTTAATTTTCTCCCTCCCCCCTTTACCTTTCCTTCGCTTCTAGGTGCAGCGGTCAAGATGGATCACTTCCAGGCCACGCTCGATCCGCGCAAGCAGGAGCTACTGGAGGCTCGTTTTCTCGGCGCACGGGTAAGCAAAAATGTAACGTATCATGTTTCATGTTGATTTTAGATAGAATAAGTAAAGGAGGAGGCGATAGATAAATGTGGTGTTGATGCGGTCCCGCGCAACAGCAGCACCACGTATGTACATTTTATTTCAACGGGGCGACCGCGATAACACACAAAAACCACAACCTCAACTTTCTTAACGCGTGTGAAATGGTACCATCTTTGACAAGACCCGCAGGAAGACTTCCCTTGGTGGGAAGAACCCTTTTTTTCCTTTTTTGGCACAGCGGAATTGGACCGAATAAAGAAAGGCAAAAGACTGGAAGAAGAACAGTAAACGGATCCAAGCGTGAATGAAGAAATCGAAGGAGAGAGAGAGAGATAGAGAGAAATAGAGCGAGAGATAAAGATAGAAAGAGAGAGAGAGAGAGTAAGATAGAGAGCGCGAAATCGGCTGGAATTGTCCGAGGACCGCAACTGCGAAGCGCGTAGCGGTTTTTTTTTCCATCACTCTTACAAACTCCCCTCCCCGCCAGTCCGTTCGTTGCCCCTCAAGCTACAGGTTGGTGCGCGGTTCGGCCACTTCCGGTGTAGACGTATGGCGTGAGACGTTGGTAAGCGGGGAAGGTGGTAGGACAGTTGTCCAACGCAATAAAATGAGTAGAGAAAAGAGAATGTGCGCGAGGCAGAGAGCGGGATCACTAAAAAAGCTGTAGATTATGGCGCAAGTACGTGAAAATCAAGTTCGAGCCCCGTAGGGAACAGAAATTTTCTTTTTAAAGAGTTGTCAATTCGACAATATTGTTTCTTGCACCGCAAAGAATAGCAGTACAATGCTAAATCGATGATATTAATTATAAAGATAAACATTTTGATATGTAAATCATTAATATTAGGCATAACAAGCCCGAAGGTTTATCGTGACCCACTTTTTCCCGGACTTCATTTGTAAGGACTTTTTTTTTTTAAAAAGAATTTGAGATAAATTTGCATTCCTTAACCTTTCAACTGATTATATCACTAAATCGTTTGGCACAAAAAAGTAACTGCTCGCTGGTATCCATCGTTTTTACTTTTCCACTTATATACTCCGCTTCGTCTCCTTCTTGGTTTCTTGACTTGACTTTGAAAAAAAAAAAGAGAAACATAGCTGCTGCATGTTCGGTACTGTGGTTTGATGCTGTTGTTTCGGCTCGATCATCAACACCAGCATCGTTTGCGTGTCGTTGGCGTGCGAAATGCAACCCTCCAGCCTTCGTCCTTCTAGCGATTTGGAGCAGGAAGTGCGATTTTCCAAGACTCCCACACGTTGGCTTTTATGGCGTGCCGTGCAGGAAGGTCGGAAAAGATGTATGGCAACGGAACGTGTTTGCGAGTGGTGAAAGGAGCATGCCGTGTGGGCGTCGTCATCTTCCCACCATGGAGGACCCACCGACAGCCGAAAATTCCGCGCGGGAAACAAGGCCAAAGCGAGCATGCGAACGGACGAACAGAAAGGGAAGAAAGCTGTGCGCAAAATAAAGAGAGCAACATTGAAGCGGAAAGGATGGAATTGAATGGGGCAGGGCAGGGACAAGAGGAAGGCCAAAACGTTAGAAACCGGCAGCGGGGGAAGCAAAAAATAAGCCGGAGGAGCATTAAAAGGGCGAGAGATAGAGAGCACAAAAGAGAGCGTCAGCCTCAGTTCAGGTCCTTGGAGGGTTTCGGGACGCTCGAGTCCGGATTTTTCGGACCCGAATCCGTGGCCTCCGTCTGGGCTGGCCGTGGCGGCACGAGACAGTCGCGAGCGTTACCGTAAACCGTCGTCGTCCGCCAGACGCAAGGACACCAGCGGCCGAGTCGAACACTTTCCCGCGGCGTTCTCGGGTGTGTGCACAGGCGGACACCGCGGCACCAGTGTCTATAGCAGGGCAGCCAACAGGAGCAAGGCACGGGACGGGACGGGACCGGCGGCGGCGGCGGGGGGCGCACCAGAAGAGCGCACGCGGAGCAATAGAACGAACGGGAAACGGCCGGGAGGATTTTGGCTTTCTTTCGGCACTGACCGATTTCGGCTGAGGCTCTCTCCAGCTCCGCGCGTGTGTGTGTTTGTGTGCGTGTTCCTGTCTGCTCCTTTTTGAGTGCGCGCGCGCGCGCGCGCGCGTGCTTGTGTGTGTGTGTAGGTGGGAGAGTTGGTGAAAGACACGTACCGCAACCCCGTCGGGCGTGATGTCCTCCTCGTACCGCATGATGGTAAACGGTGCGGGTGCGGGGGGTGGTGGCAGTGGCAATAGTAGTGGAAGTATCACACGTCAGCGACAACGGCTCACCAACTCATCCTCAACCGGCAGCAGCACGGCCACGACGACCACCAGCGGGCCTTTTCCGGTGGAGCGCGCGGGTAGCAGGGGTAGGCGTAGTGGTGGTGGCGGCGGCGGCGGCGGGGGCGTGAAGCAGCAATGACAGGTAAAAACAGGTCCGCTTCTGTCCGTCCGCGCAGCCCCCGGAGAAGTCAATGCACCCCTTCGGTGGCCGCATTTTGCATTTCCCAGTTTTCCTTCTCCTGTCCTTTGGGCGGGGGACGGGGGCGTCGCGTGGGAGGCTGAAGCGGAGGGAGGGAAAAGCCCTGTGCAGAGTGTACATACGCCACATATGTGACATAATGTTGCAGCAAGTGCGGGCCGTGGCCAGGGGTTCATCGCTTGCTTCGTCGCGCAAATCACACGTCGCTGTCACGTTTGACAGCTCGCGAAGGGGTGTTTGTAAACAAAACAGTGCGCTCTTGATGTGATCACTATCTGTAAAAAAAAAAAAAAAACAAGCACAAAAAGCAACAATCGTTCCCATTAACAAAAAAAACTGAAACAAATTTTCATTCGGTTTTCGGCTATCAAAAATAGATTAAACGAACCTAACCCTCAGACGAGAACATTGGCAAACAATTGACAGAATAAAATGGATATGAATGCGCGAAGTAGAGAGTTTTTCGCTGGACGGTTGTTGTTTAACCGTCAGGCGTGAAGTACTTAAGTTCATTGATTTGATTTACTGCTGCTCTACTTGCGGCGTTCATTGGTTTGCCCAAGTGCGGCCTTCCTTGCTGCTGCACCCAGCGATGGGTTTACACGGGGGAAATGCAACCCAATTTGTGGTATACCGAGAACGGAAGAGGATAGGGAGAGAGCGAGAAAAGGGGACATTTATGTAACCTTTTCCAGCAAGTAGCCGCGTGCTTAATCTGCTTTCGTAACAACGTTTGCTACGGCTCCCGATGCTCCCAAGGGTGAGCTACACCTGTTCTTTGTTCTCCACGGTCAGGCAATCAGATATTGTAGGATGTAGACACACAAACAGACCCACTCCTCGGGTAGGTCCTTCTGCACTGCTGCAGGACATCGTACGAGCTCGCCTCGAAAGCGCGCATGTGTCTTCCGAATCTCGGCCTTTCGGTGGTTCGCTCTCCGGCGAAGCTCGGATCGGGTTTTGCATGTGTGTGCCCACCCCCCGGGTGACAGGGCGGCGATTTTCCGAAGCAATTCAGTTCCCTGCAACCCCCCCCCCCCCACCGCAGGCCAAGAGACGCAGGGTGAATAATGATTCACCTCCGTCCATCCAAAAACCGCACCCATTCAATGTGCCAGTGTTGTGACCTTTGAACTTTCTCTTCCCATTTCTTTCGTTCGCTTGCTCCAATAACGACAGCTTGCTTCCGTTGAGGTTTCCTGCGGGCGGGGATCCTTTGTTCTTCCAGTTAACGCCTTGGTGGTTCTTGGGTTTTCGGGTGATTTGCATGGCAGGGAGCCTTCTCTTTGTTCGTTCGCCCGACTGAAAGTAATTCAAAATTTGCGGCCTTTGCTGAGAGCGTGAACCTATCATCGGCGGGACAAGCCGTGCTGTGGATTTGATATCGAGGATTCCTCCGGAATGCCCGTAGTCGTTTATGCAAACAATGGAATCAACAAAAAAATCTGGGAAGGAACCAGCTTCCTTCAATTGTAAGACATAATCCACTTGCGCTCCTTTGTCGGGAGGTTGTACCGTCATCTCAAATTTTTCACCACGCGCGCAAACTTTGGCTCGGGATGAGTTTGTTTTGGCCGGAACGGTGGGGCTGCTGCTGCCCAGTATCCAGCATCCGTCTACCAGTCTCTTGTTCCTTCCTGCTCTCTCTATCTCTCTCTCTCTCTCTCTCCCTCTCTCTCTCTCTCTCAATCTGCTCTGTTTCTCTCCATTTCATTATGTTAACACCCCGCGCACATAAGCCGATAAACTTTCCAATAGTGCGTGCGAGTGATTTGTTCTTTCCGTCGTGAAGGAATTTCCACAGGGAGATTCCATGTCGCACGGAACGGGTTGAGGAGAAAGAGAGGGATCGGGGGGAAAGAAAAGGGGGGAAAAGAAAAGAAAAGATCCGTGTGTGCGCGTGTGCCTCTTTAGGCTGGCTGAATGGGATCAAAGTGTGTTGTTTGAAAGTATGTAGGCTTCAATGGGTCCAGCTTTGCGGGAGAGGTTCGCCGTTGCAGCGTTTGTGCGTTGAAGAGAAAGTATAGACAAAACCGATGGAACGCTGCCGATTGGCAACAATGTATTTAAAGATTCAACGTGTCGGTGGTCCAATTTTGCATTCGCACAGTGTTGACGGGTTATGGAGCCGTCCGAGAACTCGGGCCCGGTAGCTCAACGGCGTTAGCGGCATCTTCGTCGCTCTAAGCAGTAGCGTGGGAGTTCAAACCCCGATCCCGGACAATGTGAAGTGATTTTTAAAAGCGGGCGTTTGCAAAGGATGCAGCTATGCTGTATATCTCTGATTGAATCTCGGAGTGAGTTTTTATGTTTAGCGCGATTAACATCTAATCGCTTGTGTTGCTGGCATTAAACAAAAAAAACCAAAGCTTCTAGAGTAATGAAACTCTAAGATAAAATCAGCATTGTGTCTCCACCGCCATTCAGCTGATGCCCCAGCTCTCTGACGCACGCAGGACAGCTAGAGCGCGACAGCGGAGTCCTTCAAATATTATACTCTCCCGAGCTTTTTCGCCAATAATCGGGTGCATCTCGGAGCTCTAATACGGACGAGATTTGCTATTTGTGGGCACGCGATTTCGTGTTTCCCCACTTTGAGCAACATTCTCTCTTGCTCTATCTTTCCCTCACACTCACACACGTGCACGGAAGAGACCACACTTTCTCTCCTCCGACGGTCGTTCCGTCGGGCACCACCAGCGTTGTCGATCGTCTGGGCAGCGGCAGACTTCCGTCATCACCAGAAAACCTGTTCGTAATGATGAATGGGCATCGTGTGTGTGTGTGTGTGTGCGGGGTGTCGGTGTAGGCGCAGAGAACAACGCGCTTAGCAGCAGCAGCCGGACTACACTCACTTTCGGAGGCCGTTACTGTGGTATTCGTGACAGCAGACCACGCGCTTGATTCGACTCTCATCCCCCCCCCTCTCCCCCCACCCCCCACAACACTACATACGGCCGGTTTTATGGCAAATTATGCTCCCTAATTGGTTAATCAGCAGTGGGTCCAGCCCATGCTGTTCCAGCTTCCCACCACAACACTACTATGGGCAGGAGGCGCTCTCAGCATCATCCAGCGCAGTTCCAGCGCCGCATCTCCTCCGGCGGTATTTTTTTGTCAATGGATTCCCCAGGACTCATGGCGCAGATCCCTCACGAACTCGATCCCATCTCCCACCACCTGCTGTCTTGTATTCGCTGGATAAATGGAGTGGTCACTTATTGTTTGCCTTTTGGATCGCGTTTGTGTGCGTTTTTTCGTTTCCGTTTTCTTCTGCACACCACCGAAAGATTGTGCAGCTCGTCGCGCCATCGCGTGGCATTGCTGGCGCACATGGGCCGTCGCCCGGCTACGAGTTATCAGCATTATTTCATCGAGGTACAGGAAACACTCCCACAATGGCGGAGCGCGCTCGATGGAGTGTGCACGCGTAATGATTTGAGATCGCTTCCTTTTTTAAGGCTGGAAAAATGGAACAATTATTTATTTGCATGTTTTCACACAGTCCCAGATTGAAGGCTACCCTAAATCCTAGTGGGAGAACCCTTTGTGGAGGTCCTACGTACAGTACGATGCTTCCAGGACAAACCTATAATTCCAGGATCACGCGAGTCCTTGCGAGTTCTCTAAAAAGTATTTTCTGTCCTAGCTTATCCTTCTCCTGCGCTAGTGCACCATTCCCACGAACACGAAGTCGTATATCGAAGTATAGATTGCATCGTATTTGATGTTAGTTTTCATCGGAATCGTATGCAAGTGTATGCAATGTTCTACAAAGCATGTGCCAGATCGTATAAGACGTCTATTATGATGCTTTTACGATGGAAACTACTTTTGCTTTTTGTATGAGCGACCTCATAGAGCCGTTTGAACCAACCCGTATATCGAAGCATATATCTTCAGCTACAAGTATGTAAGCAATCGAAATAATGCGTAGACGATATCGTTGCTTACTTTATCGATAGGGCATCCAAGTTGCGATCGCGATTATTTGTATTGTGTGGGTTTTCTTAGGATAAGGATTAGGATGCTAGAACTTCAGCTAGTTCTTCGAGGCATAAAAAGTGTACAACCAACAGTAGCCATTCGAGCACTACATGTTTTTCTTTTTTGTGATCGTCCCACCGGGCGGCCTCGTAACCGCATTCTAAAAAGAGGAGTAGGTGTAATGCAGTTGAAGATGGCTGCTGATGCTGCTGCTAGTTCGCGCTGCCACGCCCCAAAAATCGAACACCGCAGCTTGCGCGTCGAGTTCCTTCTCGTGGGGGAGTTTTGGCGGTGTATGCATCATCCGCGATCTGTTGTGAGCCCCACCGGGGGTGAACGTGTTGCTGCCCGATATCTTTTAACTGTAAGAAATATATGCACAGGTCCACCGTTGAGAGATTAGGCGTTTGTTGCTCGATGAGCGACTGACAGCGAAGTTGTTTTTTTTAGTTTAGATTCATTTTACCGAAGGTTGGTCCTATCTTTTTCATCTCAGCTTTGCATCATTGAACCATTGAATTGTTGTCGATGTCGCTAATGGACGAGTCTCAGGGTATCCAAGGAATCCGGTAACCTGATAATCTATTTAGTTCTATTTTCCATGCCTATTTGTATCATTATCATTAGAAACTGCTGCCATCAGATAGATTATACATGATCTCCAAGGCGACTGGGGCTGATAACCACCGCTGAGCTTGTGAGTCAAGCACGTACGCAACAGAAAGTAAACTCGGTCTTGTCTGGCATGTGATGATTTCTTCGAGCGATTAACGTATAATTCACCGTCCATTAAGAACATGAAAACATATTGAAACATATTTAGTTATTATTCTAACAAATAAATAAGCTTACCAGCGTGCGAGCTTCCTTCTTTAATCTCTAGACACGAGAAAAACCGTATTTAATCCACGTTGCATGAATAATCCCCCCATTTCCTATCCTTTCTTTTCCTTTTTTTTGCCCGACAAGCAGGAACAAAAAAAAACACACGTACACACGCAAATACCCGGATGGACTCGTGTGCGAAGGGCGCGACGATCGCTGGGAAAAGAAGTTCCCGGGGGGGGGGGGGGGAAAGATGAAGTGTGTTAGAAAACCACGGCGAGAATGGATTTTGGATAGAGGGTGGGCGGGGGGGGGGGGGGGGGGGGAGAGAAAGGGAAGGCAGGGGGTGGAAGTGTGTGTGTGGCGCGGGGGTTGCTTTGGGGGTTTTAAACGACGACGGAAGATTCTGTAGCCTCTGTTGAGCGCACGTTGCGGATGCGAAGGTCATGTGACGCGACACGCACAACATCATCCATCTCCCCCTGCCGCCACCGTCCCCCTCTGCAGATTTCTTCCTCTTTGGTATTGCTTTCAAACCCCCCGCTCTTATTACCCTATCTAAGCCCACCCTCCCCCTCTCCGACACCATGAGTTTTCCCACGCACCTCGTGGGAATATAAATGGAACACGGCGGGGAAAATGTTGCCACTCGGTCACTCACGAAGGAGGGGAAGTTAGATAGAAGATGAGGGGGGGGGGGGGATTGGAGGAGCGCTGGATTGAAAGGGTTAGTGAGTGGCATGAATTGTGGAGGAGGGAGGGGGGGGGATGATGGGCAAGATGTGGAGCTACGGATCACACACACGAACACCACGCGGGGTCGTCGAACGCATCGTCGTCGGTGTACGCGAAAAATCATCCATGCGTATAGCGCCACTGAGTGAGTGTGGCGGTCGACCCTTTAATGACTATTCTCTCTCAGATTTTCCTTCCTTTTCTCTCTCTCTTTCTCTCTCTCTCTCTCTCTCTCTCTCTCCATCTACGTTTTATTCTCAGCTTATCTTCCTTTCTCTATTTCTTTTCGTGATTTTCTCTTTTACGTTTCTGTTATTCGGCTCGTTTGCTGTCTGTTTGTATATCCTTCTTCTCTCCCTCTCTCGTTTTGTGAATGTGTGTGTGTGTGTGTGTGTGTGTATGTGCAACACTTAGCAAAACACAGCGGGCTCCCTTTTTTTTTTGTTTATTTTCTTTCCGTGAAGATCCGAACTGAACTTTGTGTGCTCGGTGCAGGCGGAATTATTATGGAACAAAAACCAGTCCAGCTTACCCCCTCTCCCCTCTGGAATCCGCCTCCCTTCCCCTTGTCTGAGATCCCAAAACTCCTTGGAGAAGAATGGTGAGTGGGAAGGGGGGCTAGACAAGGTGGAGAGTGTAGATGTCGCTCGAAAATGTAGCCAGGAGATGCAGAAACTCTCGACGCAGGGCTAAAGTCGCAGGAGGGAAGGAGAAGGGAGGAGGTAAACAAGATGTCAGACCACCCGTTCATCATCATGCCCTGCGGGCCGCCCTACCCCTTCCTTCCCCCCCTCCCTCCCGCTCCATCTACGCGCAATTTAAGGGCGCTTTTTCGTCGATGTGGTGGTGAGCCTTTTTCGTGAGCGGCGGTCGTTCTCGATGGACTGGATTGCTCTTTATAAGCTGATTGCCCCCCCCCCCCCCCCCCCCTCGTTTCATTTGGTTTTACTCCAAACACTCACGGAGCCTGCTCCCCCTCCTCACCGGCGGAGTTAGGCTCACTACCACTTCGACGGGAGGATCCACACACAGGGGGGTTATCGAAACCGCAGACCGTACGCTGTTGGTGTGTTGTCGGTGCGCTACCAAAGCCTTTCAAAGGCTGGTTTCTTGCCCGCTCTCGTTTCTCGCCCCCTTTCCGTTCCTCCATTTCCTTCAACGCTTCTGCTGAACTGGAGCACAACACTCAACGACGTGAAGGTACTACTCTCCGATAGCCCGATTTCATCGGTGGCGGCGCTTGCATTTTAATTGCACACCAATGGATCTTCGTTCCTCACTTTCTTAGCGAATGCCAGGGCGTAGTGTTCAACGGACTGGCGAAAAAAAAAAAGAACAAACCAGAGGAACTCCTCCGAACGAAAAGACGCGCAAAGAGATGAGGTCGGACCCCTTTTCTTTGTGGCGTCTTGCCGTAGGCGTTATCGGCTCTGGAAGTGACTAGATCGAAAATGGCTGCCCTTTCCGACGACCGGACCGAGCGCGTGAAGCAGTCCGACACAACGGTTATTTTTAGCCGACCCCGAATGGACAGTTTTCGTTTCGATATTCCGAACCGAACCGCGGCGGTAGTCGTCCTCGTCAGCCTCACCCATTCCGCTGGTCATCTGGGGTCTTTCTAGCGTTCGGCTCTCGAGCACCGATCGATAATTGTTTTGTTTTTTTTTTATTGTTGTTGCCTTCTTTCTTCCGCTGGGTTCCTCCATTGGAATTGAAAGAAGTGGCACGTTCAATTGCTGCGGGTCGCGTCAGTAATCCACGATTCGTTTCCGCAGAAGATCAGGTGGCAGAGGGGGCGACGAGGTGGTGGGAGGGGACAGTGACCCCCGACGCAGCACAATCACGGCGGCGATACTCAATGGCCGAATGAGCCGCACTCGACGGGGTGGGACCGATTTTGAAATCGTGGCGCTATTTTTAACCTAGCCGGCTTGCGTGATGATCCGGCCGACTTTCACCAGAGGGCGCCACCGGGGCGGCAGGGGGGGGGGGGGTTGGCTAGGAGGTCGGTACAAGAGACGAGAGATCTTTCTATCGATGCTCGCCCGAACGGCGTGAACTAACTGGCTGCTGACGGAAACGCAAACCGTCGAGAAACGACTTCAAGACAAGAACAAGAAGAAACCCTAAAACGTTGGACGAAGATGACGAAGACTCTTCGACCTTTCGGTGCGGGAAACGACGTCACTTGTCTTGGCTGGCTTGGACCGTCTTCGCCGTTGTTGGTGTCCCCTATTACTGGATCCTCATTCGAGGAAGGTTGACCGGGAGACATTTCATTCGACCTTCCGGTTAAGGCCACGCAAGGAACCTATATATCCATCCGAAATCCGTTCGGTTGCTGGGGGAAATAGGGGGGGGGGGGGGGGGGGGTGGGTGTAGGGGTTTCCACAAAGAAACCCTCGATACTACCTGATGGAACCTAAGCTAAAAAAGGCGGCAAGATTCAAGCTGTACCAAATCCATTAACCTCCCACTAGCTCCAGAGTTAGGAGTTTCCTTAGTCTCGTCGGCGTTTTTCTATGGAAATGGTGCAGAGAATGTCATTACTCCTATTTCTTAAAATATCTCGCATATCTAAAGCCTACTCCGTGCATACTCCGTGCGGGGCTTCCGGGTCTGGCGAAGTCAGACAACATCGAGGGGGCGAATCCGGAGCCGGCGACTTCTCGCGATTTTTTCTCCGTCCGACCGCGAAGGAGAGGAGATACTCTTGGTGCTTTCTCTCCCCTCTCTCCTTCTTTTGGGGGGTGAAAAAAAAGGGGAGGAGGAAAGAGAGGGTTGGCACTCACGCGAAAATTGCACGCCCTCCCCGTTTCCCAGGATGGAAATGAGTTCCGCCGGTGGAGCCGCCCGGTGTTTTGTAGAATTTCCTTCTTCCCGATTTTCCGCAGCGCCTGCTGTTCGCTCGGGAGAATTTCCTTCTTCCCGATTTTATGCAGCGCGGCTGCTGCGCCTGCTGTTCCTGCTGTTACGTGACGTTAGGCCGTCATTTGTCGGTGATTGGGCAGAATAAAACACCTTTGCAATTTTTGTGGAGAGATTCCGCGTGCGACTGGGACTAAATGTGGAGGATATTTGCTGTTGATTATTTTGTACAGGAACTGGCATAGTTTTTCGAATCCTTCGTCCTTAGCGAATAGAGAAGCAATGGGTTTTTTGCGATTTGCTTTGAACGCTCGAAAAAAGGATGCAAATGACAAGATTGAAGGCATTCTAGTTTTGAGGGGAATGGTATCCAGAATGGTTTGCTGAAATATTATGCCACAGTTTTACCACATCTCAACCGATCCCTCAGTCTTTTGTAGCTAAGCGAGTTAGAAATCTGTCGAGGTCTTCCCGGTTGCGCGTGGGATCTTCCGGAAACAACCCACCCACACATTCGCGAACCACCACCCACACAACGGAGCAGAATGGGTCGATCTGCGAATTTTCGGGCGTGTGGGCCTTTTTCCAGCTTATTTCCCATGCATACATACGGGTTCTATGTATATAATATATAAAATAGGCCCAATTCGATGTGGACTAATTTTTCGGAAACATGTTCTCGCACGGAACAAAGAACCCTTCGCTGTCCGTTCGCCCCACCAGGTGGATTCCCTCGGAAGCAGTACATCCTACCTCTCCCCTTCCTCGGCTTCCTCCTCCGCATCGCGTTTCACTCTCCTCTTATCGCTTGCCATAATCGATCGAGGGTTTCGTTTGGAATGTTGTTTAGACGTCGCCCAAGTATGGACTCGTTATTTTATCCGCTCTCTTGTTCTCTATCGCTCTTCTTCCGTCTCTTTTTCTTCTCGTACATCTTCCTTTCCTTTCTCTTGCTAGACGCCATTTTCATCCTTTTACTTCCAATGTTCTCCTTAGCTTTCCCCACGTTCTTTGGCCGGTTTCGCGCGAATAACCTCCAAATTACCATTCGCCGCCAGCAAAAAATGTCCACCCGCCTGCAGCACACCATCCCTCTGACAGTTCCTATTGCGCCTCTTCGCCCTTCATCCCGCTAGCCACCTTCTAGCACCTGCCCCTCTTCACAACCTCGGAGGGAAAGCATTGGCGTAAAATCTGTTTCTTCCCGGTCCCGAGGGGTTTCTGTTTGCTTCATTCCTTCCATTCTGCTCTTTATATTTTATATACCCTGAGTGTCCCGCATCGCCACTTTACTTTTCCCTCCTACCTCTGGAGTGAGGAAGGGCGGAATCGATTGTTCATCGATCCACTTGGAAGGCAGCTTGGAGTATTCTGTGGGGTAGTCCACGACGAAGAGTTCATCGGACGAACGCCTTCGAATGATTTATGTAATCTTAGCCAGCTTGCAGTGAGGCGTATAATGAGACTGCGACAAATGGAACGTTCTTTCGTTCATCTTTTCGCATGCCATCGAGGCCTGCTCGGTGATCCAAGTCCAAAAACTCTTCCAACATATGGCGGGCCACCAACGAAACTGCCTCAAAATCGATAGATGTAAAGACTATCTAGCCTTCCTAAGTTGCGCTCATAGTCGCAAGATGTTCTTATCATCTCAGTTTAGGTCCATCGAGCTTTCACTGTCCTGTCCTTTCAGGATAACTTACAGGGCTGGATTCCGTCCGTCCCGCATCTGTCGCATGGCATAACTTATTCGCATGGTTTATTTGTTGCACCATGGATAAATCATACCGTGTACCTCATGCAACTCAATCTTCTCCTTCTTCATTGAAAGTGCTCAACCAACGGGACAAAACCTCATCCTGAGCATCTTGTTCTCCACTGTTCATAGTTCATGTCTCTGAGGCGTCGTAAGAAGCTTGGCGGTCAGCCGTTAGAAACATCCTGCTCAACTAGGAACATCTTACTAGTAAAATGCCTAAAACAGCATGAAGTTTAAAAAAGGCAAGACCTTAGACCTTTCGAGACACTGACGCGTCCAGTTCGACCATTCTCGTAACAAGGGAACCTTTCTTAGTTTTTTTAATTGTTTAAATTAGTCCTCCTTCCGAAGACTTTTTTTACATATTCACGTGCGGTTGCAATGTGCACTTTTCCTAATGTCACGCGTATCCAACGTCACGTGCGTCGCGCCAAAGAGCCTGCGTGTTACGTTTGCGAGAAAAGGAGTCTTTTCCTCAGGAGGAGTTCCGCTCATGCAATCGTCCCCGATCCTATAAACCTTTGTCTTTGAGCTCGCCCGGTGCTCGTTCGCCCTTGGTTTGTTGCAGGAGAATGGAAAAGCAATGCATGAGAATGCTGAGAATGAACGCAGCAAGGGAGGGTGCAAGGAAAATGGTTGCGAGGCGCGCCCCTTGCGAGTAAACAAACGAATGAATGTCTTCTTCTTCCTCCCTCGTCGAATTTTTGTTTTCCTTTCATCTCTTCTCAACGTTTTCAGCCGTTCTTTTGATTTTCGTTTTTAGTTCAATTCTCGCTCTCATTCGAGGCAGCTTTATGCTATCCGTTATTTTCCCGTCCCGGAAGGTTGGAAGTAGTGTAGGAAGGAAGTGGCGAAGGTCTGGAGAAAGGCGAAAACTAAGGGATGCGGGGATGCGAAGAGGGGTTCGGTTTTGTTGCACGAACGACGGGAACTTGTTTTTTTTTTCGGGAGGATGGACAAGATCGATTTAAAAAAAAACACACTCACACACACGAATCCTCAAAAAGGTCTCTCTTCGCGCTGCTAATATTTTCCGATTTTCTCCGGCCTTCCTTCCGGCATTGTCCGCTGGGCGGGAGGTCGGCTTGGCTGAATTTTTATATAACCAGCGCGTGTGCGTTTATATGTGTGTGTGTGTTTGTGTTAACGGGAGTGCAAAAGGGCGTTAAGATATTCATCTATCAAAACCCCTGCCACGTCGAAACTTTTCTCTTCACTTTTGCTTGCTCTTGGTTGCGTAAAAATTGCGGGTTCGTATCATCCGCCGAGCATCAAAACTGGTCCGCCCCGTTCAAATGAATCACGTGCTTTGATAGGGTTAAAAAAGTCTGTTCAAAACATGATTTCATGTTCGTTAATGTGAAGCGTCGCACCATCATACCACTGTCTAACTCATGTTCTTTTTTCTTTTTCCTTTCTACTCTATCTTTCACAGGTATGTACAATCAACTGGCTCGAATGAGATGTGCTAAAAAACCGCTCAGGGACTAAAAAGCTAACATGATTGAATTCTTTGGAGCTGCCTTGGTAAACCAATATCGTTGACTTTTCCTGTTCCATTTTTTTTTTCTCTCTGTCCCTTACAAGCTACAGGCTTGCGCTTCCCACTCGTAGTAATAACACGGTTTTGCGCTCCATCGAAACAACTGGCAGTTGCTTCTAAACAACCACCAACCTTACTTGTAAGCATTGTATCCACATTTTAACCAACTTACCGATTTCTCACGGATATCGGATCGTCTGTCTGAATCTGAACTGAATCAAAAAGAAAGGAATTTGAGTCATCATGTCGGATCGGTTAACGGATCTTCTGTCAAATACACTGTTTGCCCCTCTGTAAAGTCTGTGAAAGTGTATAAATCCTTCCTTACTCCATCTTAAAAACTGGCTGTTGCTTCTAGGCACCCACCAACACATTCGTCACTCAACTAAGATTCAAGTGTTCGAACATTGCCAAACGGTATTAAGAATTCCATCAACTCCAACTAAACATCGTGTTTGTCATGTTAAATCGGGTACTTTCGGATATTGGAGTATCTGCCAAACTGTATCAAAAAGAACGGAACGCGAGTCATCTTGTAAGATCGGTTCGTTTAGTAGGAGTTGATGGGTTTTTGAATAAAATTTGGGAATGTTCTCTAGAACACTCGAAGGTGAGTGTTTGAAATAGCAACGGCCAGTTTAATTTAGATGGAGTTAAAACAGTGAATGATCCCTGTCTCTTTCTTCGCTGTTCATTCATCGGTTGTGGATATCAGTATTTCCATCACTAACCTTTGGAAATGGACATTTTTTGTCCGGGTTGTTATGAACGTAACGTTAATAATGCTTTGCGTGTGTCCTTCTGCTACGTTTTATTTTGGTTCCGAGAGAAATAAAAAGAAATACGCAGTGCGTTTTAAATGTCGCTTTCGTAACAAGATGGTTTGGACGTTTTCGTCGAGTTACCCACGCCATCCTGCCGATCCTAGAAAGCCGTCATGCAAGTCACGTTGAGTAGCGGCGTGTGCTAATTTATCGGGCGAATTGTCGCACTTACAATCGTCCACATTTCAATCTCTTCCGGTTTCCGGGCGCAGTGGTTGTCCGGGGATGTCTTCTGGGGTCTTCCTCTTCTGCCCCAGGTGTAACGCTCGCCGTTCGGTCAAGCCTACCCATTTAGGGCTTATGAAACTTTCTTCCCCATTCAACGTAAGGCTTCGTACTGATGGGGGGGAGGTCCGGTCTGGATTCGAACCCACGCCGCGCTCGTGGGTCGTATTCGAGCCGGCGTACGCACTAGGCTTTCCCGGACTCCCCGGGGGTCTTCTGGGTTATGTGGTGCGAATCTATCCTGCAGCTATTTGCGGAGGTGTGCAAAACCGGTCACGTTACACGGAAACGCGTCGTCGGGAGTACGTAATCAATTTTGCTCTCGCTGCAGGAGGCCAAAATGTCGTCGACATTTTCAGCCCGGAGAACGTTTCGAAGCACTGACAATTGCACTCAAAAAGGCAGGGGCGGCACCCCGTAATCAGCAGCGGCTCCAGCAGCGAGTCCAAACTGTTTGTACAACGGGGTGGTAGGAATTAGCTAACCCCCTACCCCACCCCCCAAACCGTATCGCACATGAATCGACACGCCGCGCGCCCGTGCGACGACTTGTGCGTGTTTCGGAGCGGTTTTGACAGCAGCTACTAAAAAAGGAAAGGAATAAACCACCCATTCCCGTTCGCTATCGGTAGTACAAAGTTTGCGAAACGGATCTGGACGGTGGAAGGTAAAACAGAGAGAGATATCTGTGGAGAGCAAAGAGAGAGAGAGAAAGCGAGATGGATTGCCAGCAGGGAAACTTGGAAAATTTACCCAATTGTGACACTTGACGGCGATCGGCTAGTTTGGCGAGGATTTGGAAAACCGAAACGGGTGTGTGTGTGAGCGAGAGACAGATTTTCCGACGGCAAGCCGGGGATGGAGTAAGGCCGAAGAAAAGGCCGTCAAGGGAGATGGAGTGTGCGAAGGCAAACAACGGTGCGCTGAAAAGTGGGTAAATATGCTTCATGTATACTAGCGGTTATGTATTTATATATGGTCAAGACTTTCCCAGCTCGGGAAAAGGGCATCAGCAACAGAGGGAGGGAAGGGTGTTGTAGGGGGGGGGGGGGGTGATGGAGGGGGGCAGAACGGTGAAAGGTAGCGGAGATGTTTCAGAATATATCTCTCCGGCCGCCGTACTCTGCATCTGCAGGGGCTGTGATCGGAAAAGCACACCAACACACACACACACAGGCACGCAGAAACATAGTAATTTGAAATATATTCATGTGCTTTATTTTTTCTCTCCCATTGCGTGCGGCCCAATAGCCATGCCCTGTTTCTTTCTTCCTCTCGTTCTCTCTCTCACTCTTTCTTTCGTTTTTGGATTTTTAGCTTTCCTAAGTCCATCTCGATTTCACCGTTTCTCGGTTGCATTTCAACAACCCCCTTCTATCATCTACATCTTGAGAATTCATTTTGTTTTCACCTGTTTGCTACATTTTTATGTATTTTACTCAAAGGCCATCGCGCCCGAGATGTGGCAACCCTTCCATTTTTTTTTTCGTTTCGCTATTCTGTAAAGATTCCTTTTTAATTAATGTAACTCTGATAGCCGATGGAGTTCTGTTCTGCTTCCTGGTCCCGGAACGCGTTTCGAACCCAGAGTGGGTTCGCAAAGTTCCAGAAAGAGATTCCGAGAGAGTTCTTCCTTGTAAAAGGCTGTACCCGCTCGACCATTAGCTCCCGGTGCCCGTCACTGTTCAAAACCCAAAGCGACTGGTTAGATATTCCACGCATTTAGCATCTCTGCTGCATTTCGCGTTCGAGCCGTTTCTTCCTCGTTACCCTTTTTGCCTTTTGCCAACAATGTTAGCACTCTTGCTCTGTAGAAATCTGCCACTATGTGCGCTATGTGTCGCATTCGCCCCAGAATGGGGCGGTTCCGGGAATTTTCCGTGCGGGTTTCCGGTTGTTTTTTTCTTTTCTTCCTTTGCCCACGGGATGTACTAAAATACATATTTATGTATCGATGCGTTGCGCGCCGAGTGCGTCAATGGACGCACTTCCCTCGGGCGCCTCCCCGGTGTCGGAAAAGCTGCCGATGCCAAGGTGACTCTCATCTCCGGCCCGGCATCCTTTACTATCTTATGCATTCTTTCTTTCTCTATCTCCGACCCGGCATCCTTTACTATCTTATGCATTCTTTCTTTCTCTATCTCCCTCGCGCACGGAGAGCATAAGCTTCCGGCATCGCGAGTTCTCCGTCACCATTCGCGATGGCACGCTTCGGTCAGTAACAGAGCAACCGTCGTCGGCCGTGTGCACGTTCCGGTTTTATGATTCAAATTTTCAAACACACCAAACTGGTTTTCCCGGTCGATCCCGGGGAAACTGGGAGCTCGCGGATCCCGGACGATATTGTACGATAAAGTTTAAACATCTCGAGCATGTGCTTGATCATCCTGGCTTCCAGCGCAAATTCTTTACTTCACGCCAATTGGTTCTTCATTTTTGGTAATTTATTTTTCAATCCTCGATTCGTCGACTTGCTGCGAAAACAAGCACACCGAGATGCGCTGGAATCGTTTGTAACATCTGGACAAATAGGAAAAATTCCATTTTCATACAAAATAAGAGAATAAACAAAAAACACTGTTCACGCGTCGGTTGGCCCGTTGCATATTGAGCAACATTCTCCTCTCGATCCTGTGAAGTCACTATCGGTGGGTCTCTTTCTCTATATCTCTTTCTATCTCTCTCTCTCTCTCTCTCTCTCTCTCTCTCTCTCTCTCTCTCTCATACACACACACACACAAATCTAATGTGGAATGTGGGCAATGCAACAGTAAATCGGGTCCCCGTCGTCGTCGTCGTCTATCTCAAACCCAGTGGCTTTCGCCGTCGTCATCATATTATCGCGTCGTCACACACTTGCTGGTTGACTGGTGGCTCGGTATGTGTGTGTGTGTGACATAGCCGCCCATCTGGTAACCAGCTCGCTGCCACCCCCTTTACCTACTTCCCTCCGCTACCCTCCCCTGCTGGTGGTGAACTTGAGCGGCGAGACTGCGCGCTTGAGAACCTTGCCCGATCGGATGGAGCGCAATGGCGTCCCCTACTATTATGTCATTCACTAGAGCGTGGGGGGGGGGGGGGGGGAGGAGGAGGAGGGAGAGAAATCGCGAGTGTTTTGTTGGCGGATGATTGGTAATAAATTCGCTTTTCGCGAGGAAGAAAACGAAGTGGATAGGGAGCTACGGAGGGAGAGTGAGAGAGAACGAGAGAAATGTCGTCCGTTTGTCGAGGTTCGATTCATGTTTGTTTGTTTCTGGGTGTTCGGTTTGCAGGAGCATATGAGAAGTAGCGTTTCGCGTTCACCGTCTTATCATCTGCTCGATCGCATTCTTTCCTCTTGTTTTGCGATGGTGTATGTTTGTTTTGTGTGATGGAAGGGGGAGAGGGAACTTTTTTTTCCTTAATGTTTTGCCTCCTTCTTGTCGCTCGATTTCCGTCGCTCCCTTTTCCCTGCTGGTCAGTACGCCAACGATCGCTAATGTGATCATCAGCCCGGCTAAACTGAAGGCACACTCAACGCCTGTGAGGTTTATTAATTTGTTTTTTTCTGGCATTTATTGGGAGTACAAATGAGCTCATGGCGTTTTTCAATCTACATTTGAGCCCTTTTTTGTAAATAATTCGTTATTTATATCACGCATAATTTTTACCCATCTCTCGGGCAATCATTTTGGATCCTGTTGCGAAAACAGGCTCTTTGGGCGCTATCTATCGAATTTCTTGTCAACTTCACTTCACAAGTAAGAGTATGGACAACCAGTGGCAATGCTCGAAATGCTTGTAATCCTTCGGAACGTTCTTTAAACCCGTTTTAAAACCGTGCATGGTTACCATAAACTTTCGCTTAAATAGTTTGGCTTTTGGCAGCCCATTTCTTCATGTTGAAAAAAGGAAGCAGATCTCCTCGCAAAAACAACATAATTCCAGGTAAAGGAGTTGAGATTTTTGGAGTTCACCGAAAATAGAAACAAAGATTCTATTTCATTCTAGCCAAGCGCGGCAAACAGAAGACAGAAAGCCTAATGATGACACTTCAAAATGACACTGTTGCCAGAATTAATAAACATGTAATAAAAGGACTCATTTGTACTCCTAATATTTTGGAGCTTGCCGAACACATGGAGTAACACGTACGTACGTACGTATGTCTATCTGTGTATTCGTTGTATTCGGTCCTCTGCCTGGAATGGAGGACAGGTGAATATATTTCGACCACTGCCGACGACACAGGTTCGTGCCTCGCTGAGGAGCGGAGGGACAGTCTGAAGCTGTAGGTAATTTGCACTTTCGGCTGGGACAGTGGCGTTTTTCAAGGTCATTAAATCGCCCCACCACCAACACATGACGCCTGATGGTGACGCACTGGCTACAGCGGGGTCGAAGAGGAGAATTCCGTGGGGGGGGAGTAGCGAGTGAATAATGACACGCATGCTTCGTTTCCGACCGTTTAAGGGCATGGGCGGTGGAAAAACTCCATTCTGGAAGTCTTCCAACGAGTTAAATCGCACCGCCATTTTGTTAGCTACAGGCTCTGTCAGGCTTGCTGCCGGCAGTTTTTCCGGGAAAATCCGCCGTGCGCTGAGTTCGCCTTGGCAAGTGTGTAGTAACCGTCAGATTGCTACCCATTTAGGGCCTTCGAGGCTTGCTAGGAGCTCAGTTTGAACCAAAACATCCTGACCAGGCACGTTCGAGGATCACCGACCAGTTGTTCTTTTTCTTTCGTGGCGTAACGACCAATTTCATGTTCGAACCGGCGTACGTTTACGTTTACGCATTTTGAATTGGCATTGGCATATCGAGCCAACCTCTACTTAAATACTGTCAAATAACACAAACCTGTTCACAACATATTTTAGTAAATACAAGCATTTATATTCACTTTGAAATTTGATTAGTTTTCAAAAGATGGGTGCCTAAATTTGGCAGCTTTCAGACTATTCGTCGCAACTTTTGGTAACTTGGGAAAAATAAAAAGGAATTTCCTGTGTCTATAACAGACTTCTTTTTTGCGAAAGGTAATGTAAGAGTTTAAAAACAAACTGTATTGACTTGTGACGCGCGGTGGAGCTGTTTGATAGGTTTTTTGCTATCCTTCGATCCTAGTAAGTAGTAGGTATGGTTCTGATTACAAACTGGCCCTGCATGAACTGAAGGGGTGTCGGCCTATGGAAGGATGTTGTGAAGTTGGCCACAGAAGGTATGACTTCTCGCCTGTCCAATTTTCCACAATGCGCCAACCACATCCTACCCCCCCCCCCCCCACTCCCCCCTTCCCCACGGCACCGCCAGGACACGCGATACAGCAACGTGTTGCTCGATGGCGATAATTTCTATGAGTAAAAGTTCGCACCAAGACGAATAATTTGTGAAAAGAAAGGGAAAGCCTAAAGTTTGTAATATGTAACTCACGGCGGGGGTGGGGGGGAATTGGTATGCAAAGGAAGATGGCGTACATGCCTACGCAGAATCCAAGGTGAAGAACGAGAGGTGGGTCGAATTTCTACTATCTCGACATCTCGATCCTTTTCTTGGTCGCGCATTATCCACTGTTAGCTTCATTACACCGGTAGAGTGCAAGCAGCTCGGACGTGGCTTGACGCGCAGTGGAACAATTTCGCTAGTGTTTCTCCAGTGTTTCGTGCTAGCCCTTTGCTACTTCCTTCGACAAATCGTCTTCAATTAGTGTACACCTTTTCGGCTTGTTGTGCTTCGAGTGTGCTGACCTGTGGCTCTGTGTTTGCTAGCTTCCACCGCCTGTTTGTTAGATGCATCCTGTTTTTTCGTAGGCCTCGTTAGCTGGGCTCCAATTGGGTGTTTCTTATTTTTCCCCATTGCTGCAACTGTCCTTCTCGGATGTTATGCACCATTCTTTCGAACCGAGCCGGTCTTGGCCGGTCTCATGTGGCGTGTGTCTTTGCCCTTACGCCTGTAATTGTGGCGTTGGTTTGGTTGATAGAGCCCCTGATCGCCAAGACCGTGCCTCGGGAACACGTCAGCGGTAGGCAACCATTTTATCGCTCGACATCGTGCCCGTCCAGGCAGCTTTGGTGTGGCTGTTATTATAATTTGTTTGACAGGGTTGGGTACTCTTCCCTCCTTTCCCGTCTCCTCATGTTCAGGCACTGATTGCATGCAGCCTGATGGCGCGCGCTCGTTCACTTGCAGTGTTCACCTGTCGGAATTGCTGTTGCTACCACGCGCGAGCAGCGGTAACTTGCGAAGATTGCGGTGTGGTGATCCAATACCCTGTTGCTGCCCTCTGCCTCCCAGTGTACAATCGCGAATAAATGCCGCGATTCAAGTCATTTTTCGTCCATTTACAGACACACAGACACATCGTGTCATCGCCAGACTAAACGCCTTGCAGTGCTGATAGAAGTAGTCTCCCCGCTGGCAGCTTTACTTCCAGTTTTGTGACGTTTGTCTTGCTGTGCTCACTCCTTCGCATCTCTGTCCCACTTGTGAACTTCTTATGCACACATGTGTGCGTCCCTGCTCCCTGACTGGGTCTGAACCTGATTTTTACCCTTGTGGGGGTCTTGTGCTGGCTCTGTGGGATCATGGATGGTGCTGGCCGGCGCTGGTAATAAGGCCTCTCGCAGCTGGTGGCTACCGTATGTGTGCCACCCACCAACTGAGATGTCTATGTGCTGCCTAACGACTTGCTTGGTCCCAGCTTAAAGTGAATGGCGTTGATAAGACGTCTAAATATGCAAAAAGATGTATTATTGCTAGCGTGAGAAAGGAAAGGGAAGCAAACATAAATAGACTAATTCCAATGAGTGAAAGAAGGATGACCAAGGCACCATCCGCAAACCGTTGAAGACGTGAGCAATCACATTGCAGAGACCCCCAGAGAAGATATCTTTTCTCTCTCTGTCATTTTATCTTTTCCCTTCTAGTTGTTTACTTACTTAAAACAGCTTGGAGTATGATAAGAACTGTTAAATCCACGAGTGTTGATAAGTGTGATCCTGGTGAAGCTCGTTTTGTTTCATCAAATGTTATTGTGGACTACCCTAACCTGGCTTAGGTGAATCAAAGAAGGTTTCAAGCTCGATCGTTGGTAGCTGGAAGGATAGTTTTACGCTAATGTGTTCTGATTTGTTGGACATGGAAAATTGTACCGGCCAGCACTGAATCTAGGCCACCCAGACAACACCTATGCTCGTTAGTCCTAAAGCGCTGACTAATTTGGAGAACTAGGTTACACCACTTGTTCTCTGCTACGATCGAAAAGTTGTCCTTCGTTCGCAACTATTTCGTTAGGTTTTTATTTGCGCTCTATTCTGTGTTGTGTCTGTACATCTCTCTATTCATTATTGCCCACACACCCACCACCAAAAGTAGCTTTTTCGGGATGGTTACATCTCGTGTGTGGGGGCGGAAAACAATGTGTTACAACTACAGCAGAACGATGCGGGGTGTGCAGACCAAGATTGCAATAGTTGAATGAATATCGGGCACAATGTGTTTTCGACAACAACAAAAAAACAGATAAACGACAGGGCCACAGAGAGAGAAAGAGGGAGAGAAATCAAGTCCATGGTAAAAAAGGAAGAAAATGGCCATGTGACACTCTGTAGTTGTTTTTTTTTTGTAAACTGGGTTTGAACTCACCCTGCGGTGTGATGTTGTTGGCGCCGTCTGCTTCCGCAGCGACGGAGGTGGGAGCAGGAAGGATGTATTCACACAGAGAGGGAGAGAAAAACGAGAATGAGAGCAGTCGGCTACCTGTCCCGATAACCCGTGGTTGCCGTTGGTGTGCACGACATTTTGCTGCCCCAATATAAAAGCAACTGCATCGCTTTTCGGAGCGCGCTGGTCGCTCTCTCGCGCTGTTTTCTATTACAACAGAATTCGCGATATCTCGCAGTTGTCAGTGCGGCACCGACGGGTTCTGCAGCAACTACACTACTCCACGCCACGAGGCGCCGTCACACTCGCTCGATGCCGGCGTCCTCTACACCACCGTCTCCGTCACCGAGCAGTGACGTGTGGTTGCTGCAGACTGTAGCGTATATAGTGCACTGCGCGCCGCGATTATCGGCAATCAGCAGCGGCGGCAGATCATCGCCTTCGCCGACACGAACACACAGCCGTCACTTGCGCCGTGTTTACACCCTAGCTGGCTAGTGTGAGTGCGATCCGCAATAGTAACCAGCAGCAACAGTGTTGTGTTTAAAGTGCGACACACCAGACAGCTCAGGGCTCAGGGCTCAGGTGAAGGTGCAAACTTTTCCTCCTTCGCTCCGTGTCGAGTGCCGAGTCCCCCTCTTCTTTTCGGTCCAGGATGTTTCCTGCTTTGGCAAAGACGAGTTCTTAGACTTTGGTGGGATTGACGTTTGGTCTCTATTTTACGTAACGGTCGCGCGGGAATGGCGGGAGCAGGCAAGCACAGTAGCGTACGGGTTGCTGGAGGCTCTCCGTGACGTCGTCCACGGTTCCAGACGATCATCCAACCACAGCATCCTTCAACTTTCCGCAGGCAGCGCACACCCGAACCACAACCGGCACTTGAACGCGCGTCAGTATGTTTGCGGGAGACCAGCAACGGAACGAATCGGTCGACGTCGGACGGGAAAACACTCGGAGTGTCGGTGCGCTCGAATGGAAACCAGTGCAGTTTGGGCAAGGGGTCGGCGGCAGCGGCAGGGCTAGCGGGTCCTCTTCGGTCGGCAAGTGCGAACTGTCGGTGCCTACGGTGTACCCGGAGTGGTCTGCGACGCCTCGCGGCTCGCCCTCGCACCGATCAAACCAACCGACGCCGGCCGTCGCGCTGCACCGGAAGCGGCAAAGGAAGTATTTGCTCGAGCAGCGCCTGCACAAGCTGCGGGAGCAGCAGCTGGTGCAACAGCTGCACCAGCGAGAGCTGCAAACGCAGCTCCATCAGCAGAAGCACCTGCAACAGCAGCTGCAACTGCAGCAGCGGCTGCAAAAGGAGCGGCAAGTGCAGCAGCAACTGCAGCAGGAACTGCAGCTGGAGCTGCAGCAGCAGCAGCAGCAGCAACTGCAAAGGCAGCAACTGCAACTCCAACAGCAGCAGCAACAGCAACAGCCAATTCTGCTGACGCCAGTCCCAATGCTACCTCAACCGTTCCATTATCAGCCTCCGCTAATGTACCAGTTTCATCCCATCAACCGTCCCAATATGATGCTGAATAATTCCGCCAACGTGAGTACTGGTTGGCTAGCTGGCGGGGCGTTTCTTTCTCTCGCTCCCGCGTGTGACCCGCTCTAGGTCGACCTGTCTAGCATCAAAGCGAGATAGAGAGAGAAGCAAAAAAACAAAAAAACTGAACCGCGGCGTTCTCGTTTGGCCCTTCCCGGGAAGTGTGTGTTCCGCTCCTAGTCAGTGTTTCTGCTCCTAGTCTAGCTTGCAGTGGGGAAGTTTTTTAAGCTAGTAGTATCCCCACTCTCTGCCTTAGCCCTCCCCTACCACTACCATCATAAACGAGGGGAAAAAGAATCATTGCTCAGAAACTGGGCAGTAAAACAAAATGAAATTTGGCAAAGATGTTGCTCAAAGCCTCACATAAAATTTCAAAAAATTTGGCTCTACCAAGGACTGGTGCTTCCATGCAATCCTTCTTCCCAAAGATGGCAAACGGACAATATGGATGGGTATCGACTCCGTGGTTTCTGGTTATAAGGTCTGGGCATAAGGTTGAATACAAAAATGGGTTCGATTTGGCTTGACTTTTTCAGTTTTTTTTTAATTGAAGTTCCTAAAATTCAAAATTATTTAAAAAATAACCTTTCCAAACAGTGTCCACACCGTGTCAACTATATTCCCGAAAGGGTTCAAACTCACATAATGACACTATAGGTATTCGGATTTTTTATTTCCATTGAAAAGTGCGTATTGTATGGATGAATGATATCAAAAGTTTTGGAATGCTACCGCCTTCGATATTTTTGTCCAGCTTCAACCAATTCCAGCTTAGGAGATACATTTGAACCCCGAATTAAATTAATGAGATGATTTAACTTATTTATTATCATTAAACCAATATATTGATAAAGTGTATGGGCTGTAACTCGTAGCGATCAAGTTACACCACTAGACTTAAACCTAACTAATTAGTCTTTATTTCTTCTTCTTCTGGGACGTATCGGACACGGTGTAGATATTCAATTGAATCATCTTTAACGAATTTACAAGCTACCAAAATTGATTAGAAATGCTCAAATCTGGCTACTTCTTACTTTCAACTTATAGTTTTAATCGCGCAAGCAAAAAAGTATATCCAGGTTTAACCCGAGGTAGGTGACGGTTTAGTATTCGATCGATATCTCGGCCTCTGTTACTTGCACCGGACCCAGGTATACCAGAAAATGATCATTTGCTCGAAACAGGGTCAGGTCCGGGTTTGCCGAGTACGTCAGCAAATCGCTCAACGATGGTGGTGACGATGCTGCCATTGCAACTGCTGCCATCGTCCTCTGTTTTTGTGGATGATTGCTCTCAGCGTGTGTAAAAGGTTGGGGGGGGGGGGGGGGGGGGTTTGTATTCTGCTGCTGCTTCACTAGCGCCGACTTGCCACAGCAGCAGTCCATCCATCGCACACCAAAGCCAAATCTGGAGCAGTTGCTTTATGTTCACTCCATCATCGCCCGCTCGACGTGGGGAGGGGATGTTGGTTATAGGGAAGGGTTGAACGAACGACATGAACGCCATTATCTCGTCGGTACACAACCTTCCGCTGTGCAGCAGCGGAAAGATGAAGGAGGGGTAGATGGTGGTGGGTTGAGAGTTAAACGCTGGACGAGTGGAATATTCCATCCAAGTCCCGAAGTCAGCGCATCGTCCAATGATCGAACACAACGATCGAAGCAGAGCCCGCCGAAGGTTTAGAACATTCGTCTTGCGTTTCCTATCGTGCCCACGAAATCTCGAACCAAACGGGCACGATTCGGGGATTCACAAGCGTTCACTCGACGTTGTTATTCGTACCACGCCCGTTTTGGCAAAATGAAAGGGGAAGTTGCAAGTAGATGAAAGTTTCCTGTCATCTTAGCGAGATCGCATGATCTCCGAACAGAGACTGAAATTTTGACAAATTTCCTTCCGTCAGTTGTGGTTCCATACGGAAAATTTCGTTAATTTCGTTGGCAGAGTTTGGATTGCTCCATAATGCCAGGAGGATTGAGCTCAAAACATGCGTTTCCGGTTGCATCGCTATTACAATCGCCATCGATATCGACATTGACCACGTTCGTCGAAGTCAAATTTCCTTGCCTAAATCGCATTGTCTAATGAGAATCAGCTTGAAATGTATAACCCAGCGGAGCTTCGCAAACGTCAGGTGTAGTGCACATTATGTTTTCTCTAACTGGTTTGACACCACCCGTACCGGTTGTCAAGTGTTTGCGCGTTTGCAAATGAGGCCTTTATATGATAAAACAGGCGAGGCTAATGGGAGGAAGTCGGAAGTAGCGCACAAGGTGATAAAGAAGGAATATTCATTCCTTGCAGATATGCTAACCGTTGATAGCGGGCTACTTTAACGGGTTTACTACGAACTACGGGGGGGGGGGGGGGGGGGGGGGGTGGAGGGGGGTATACGTATCCCACCGCATAGAGACAATTGTTTTTTGACTTCACCGCAGCGCTTCTGACGCATGCGCCAGCATTGGCTTCGAACGGGTTGACCGAAGAAAGTAACGAGTGGGCCACGAATACGTACTTTAAAAGATTCATTACATAAATCATGCTCCCTGGCTCGCTGGATCTCGGAAGACGCGAGACGGTGTATCTCGCCATAAACATAGCGCGTTTCAAGCAACGTCATGGGCGAATGGTTAACCCCGAGCTTCTCCCCGCACAATGGCAACGCGATATGCAGTGACCGAATTGAACCACAGACTACGTCATGGCCTCGCCGTTCGACCCGCGTGGCGTGGCGTTGTTATCTCAATTATCTGTAGTCTCACTTCGCCCAGCACACATACCCTGCGCTTTGGCTGGCCATATCGACTTGGAATCAATGAGTCTGATTCGGTTAAGTGGACTTGCGAGCAAATGGATTCACGCCTACCGCCTGGTTAGGTTGAGATCGACGACTGCTGAGGCCGACGTTCCATAATCAATCCAACGCGTACAGTTCGAGATTAGCCACGAACTGTCCGAACGTCATCGGCATGCGTACACGTACACAGAGTGATGTGCTTCTGGTATGACTACTGCTGCCAGTTAAAGACTCTGATCGGTCGTCTGTTGCGTCAGCTACTTTCACCCCCTTGCAGTTTTGCACCCAGCCTCAACCTCACATGGCATAGGGGTGGTATTGTTGCAGATAGTTGGTAATACACGGGATGAGATGGGGACTCCAGATCCCAATTGTTATGGTGTTTATGTTAAGTGTGTATTGGTTTGGTGGTGGTGGTCGGTGGCCAACCCCCTTCTCCATCGGTCTAATAAACAAAAACGCCGGACATTGGCTGGATGGAAAAATTCCACTTGACGTTTCCAGCGCGAGGGTGAGCTATCAATTGGCCGTCCACTAATTGCTTCGTCCTTGGAAGGGCGGAGTGCAGGGGGATCAGACCCCAGGCCAGGCTCAACTAAAGCGTCAGGCGACCGACAACGATGATTGGGGCGCATGAAGCTGTTGGCTTGGCGGCGCCCTTTGCAATCACATTCTGTACGACGGCCGGAGCTCTACCTGCACGACATCAACCAAAAATTTGGCGCACGGTTCCAAAAATAAGTCTGCTTGCTGCCGCGGTGCCTAGTCCGGGCTCCAGGGTCCCCGGGCTTGCCTGTGACTTTCTTGTGTTCAGCAACACCGCCGCCACCACCACCATTAAGGCAACACTGCTGAGTATCCATCCATGGCCAGTGCACCGCAGGCAGAAGAATCCGTAGATCGAAAAGAGCTGCGTGCTCCAGCTGTCTTTTTCCCGCTGTGCATGAAGGGTTCTCCATCGCAAAGTTGTGGCGCCGCCTGACGTCAGCAACGACGTAGGCGTACGTGGAATGTAGGAGGGAGGGTGGTGAGTCTGAATGCGTGGGTGAATTTCCGCTGCCCTCTCGCCAGTATTTACACGCCATGCCGGGGGTATCATCATCGTAATCCATTGCTGTGTGTCGTTGTCCTGCAATGGCGTTCATCATTTCATGCCCATCATCACTATGAAGGGGGAGGATGAGGGTACGTTTACCAGCTGCTCACAACCCCCCCCCCCCCCCCTCCCCCTAACAGTATTTAGTTCGCTTCCGCGAACTCGATCCGCGAAAGATTTCATGGACGTGGCTGGTGCGTAACACCAGAGCCGCAGCATAGTCCATTTGCTTGGTTTTATTTTTGTACTTCTCCACTGTACCCAAAATAACTTCTCCGTCGATTCTGTGCAGTTTGTGTGTGTGTGTATGTGTGTGTGTGTGCTGTGCAATTGGGTTTCTCGAGGTTTTGGGAAACTTATGAGCAGACTCAACCGCTTGAAGCTTGAAGCGAAGGAGCTGTGACCGCCCATTGTTGCATCTTTGGAGGTTTGAGCTGAGCTGAGCTGAAGAGAGACAGAAAGAAAGTGAAGAGAGACTGAAGAAGAGACAGAAAGCCTCTGGGAACAGGGTAACAAGAGGAGCAAAATCTTTACGTGGCTTCATATCGTATCGTCTTAAGGCTCGGCCATGCACAATTATATCTAAAGCAGATAGTGGCCCTATCTATTGCGAGGGTTCACTGTGGAGCAAAACAAAAAAAGAAATATCTTCCTACCCTACTAATGGGGGTCTGATATCTGTGGTGTTCCTGGAATTCCACGGTACCATATTGCATGGAGTTTACTATACGCAGTAACAGTTCTTCCCGTACACTATCGGCTTCGTTGGGAATTGTCGTACTCAGCTCGTTCGATTTGTTCGAAATTCCAAAGATCAAAGAAGACGTGGAAAGGCGAATGCGACCGACGAAAGAAAGATAGTCTGAAGGGAGCACATGGTAACAACGGGCACGATCTAAACGTTGCTGGTCCCATTTCCATTTGCGAAACGCTGGTCGGTCTCTCATACCTTTCAGGCAACCTTTCCCGACTCCTTTCTATCTTCACTTTCGCGTGCGCGCGCGTTGCCCGAACCCAAAATAGGGCGGCCCAGAAAGGGCGGGGAGCCGGTTATTGCAAGGTGGAGGAAGTTCAGAGGGAGTCGTCGGTCCGGTCCGGTCCGGGCTGTTGCTGGCGGGTTGTTCGAGTTTGCATGCTCATCCAAATTCCAAGTCCCAGAGCACCAAAGGCGGCACGGGAACGCTCGGTGCTCTCAGCCTTATCTGCTCCCCTTTTCCCTACTTCTTTGGCGCTACCTTTTACCCGTCTTCCTCCTTCTCTCTCTCTCTTTTCTCTCTCTCTCTCTCTCTCTCTCTCTTTCTCTATATCTCTCTTTCTCTTTCTCTCGTTATTCCAAGGCGGTCGAACATATCACCGCGAACATTTTCCTTCTTCACTCTATGGACGCAATGGTTTTTTTTTTGTTCGGTTTGTTGCTGTTCTGCTACTTACAGCCGTTGCCACCAACTTTTGTCTCGAATGCGCGTATTGTCGTCTCTAACGCATCAACTTTTGTCTTGTGATCATCAGTTTTTGTCTTTCAGTCACCAATTTGTGTCTCTTCTTACCGTATGTTTTCTTACCGCTTGGTAAGAATTGTATGGGTTCGTTCGCCTGTGTGTAACTTAGAAGCAAGTTATTATCAATGGATTGGAGCATTCATATAATTTATTGCTTTTATATTAAAATTAAGCGGGGTGTTCGTCGTTTGACGGCTAAGCAAATACGTTGATATCCTTGGGCTACCGAGTTGATTGATTCTACACGGAAAATCGATTTAAAAAATGCAAAGGAATAGACACAATTTAGTTTCAAAGTATACATTTATCAATGTTTATTTTGTAAGAACTTAATTATTAAGAATAAACACAATAACCTTGTTTATTCTCTTGTTTTCGTCTAGAGACAACAGTTGATGATCACAAGGCAAAAGTTGATGCGTTTGAGATCAGTAGATGGTGGCAACGACCGTATTTAATAGAGAGATCCCGCACGGTGGTTGAGCAGCGTCGGTTCCCTTTTCCGCAACGGTGGTCGATTCCCTTGTCCTCCGCGAAGATGCGCTCGAGCTATGTACAGGACCTGATGCACAACAGCACATTTTCTCACAACAGCTCGCACTCTGCCAACGTTTCCATTGTGTTGGTTCGTTCGCCTTTGGTGTGGATCTTCCCAGGGTGGGGTGCGGAATGGAATGTGGGCTCTCCTTGGCTTGAAGATGTGCTCGCTTCTAGGGCACCATGACCGCCGCCGCCGCCGCCACCGCCGCCGCCGCGTGCTATCTATTTATGTATTCGCTCCATGTCCGCCGCCTGCCGGCACGTTTTAACTCTGCCTTTCTTTGCTCTTCTTCCCGTTTTGGCAACCGATCGCGGCCCGAAAAAGGTCTCCGAAAGGTGTGTGTGATGCCTACACAACAGTACCTGTGTGGAAACCCCTTTGCTTCCTGGTACGCCCAGGTCATCCTTCAAGTACGCATGTAACTCGGCGCCGGTGGCCGAAAGTGAGAGGACTCTGCGGTTCCGCAGCCGCTGTTCGAATCGATCCTCGAGCGGAGGCCATGTTGGCCGTGGCGCACGGACGTTACGCTAACCTCCACCAGATCTTCCGCAGCCGGTTGGGGACACTCGTTCGAAATTGGAGTGCAAGCGGCGACGAACAGCGTTATGCACCGACGAGACCACCCTTCTATCTCTCTCGCTGTATCTCGCTCGGTCGCGCTTTAACTCTCGTTTGCTGCTCTCGCCCCTCGCGCCTCATTTCATGTATCTTCCAACCTTTCTCTACCCGAAGTATCTGCACCTTCGTTGCTGTGGCTTAGGTCTTGCGGTGGGACGCGTGTGCCTGGCGTTGTGTTCATACCGAAAGTCGAGCCATTCCGCTCCATTGTCGTTGCCATCTTTCTCGCCCCATTTGGAAGGGGTTATGTTTGCGGTGCTTCCTCAAAACACGCATAGACAGCCGCCGTTTCGGGGATGGGATTCGGCCTACCGATCTGATCCACTGAATTCCTCTCCTTCTCCATTTCCATCGCTCTGTGTTGCTCGAGCGACCTCCCAATTATCGAGAATTGCGCCCCCTTCCATCAAAGGGCCCTCAAAGGGGTAGGCTGTGGACCTATGGTGGTCAGTAATTAAAGAGTCCGCTTTCAGGTCTTCGTGCCCTCGCAATGTTCCCGGCAAGGTTTGCGCAAGGTGAAGGTGCTGGTCGGTTGCCAAACGAGTATCAGGGCAGGGAAACTTGACGTTTGGTGTGTGGGAAAGCCAAACAGTGATGCGAAATGGGAAACAGGGAGCGCGTTTCGAAGGCACATCGAGCTCTACAGTATGCACCGGAGAGTTTACGCAATGCTTTGACGTTCACCTATGGCACAGGCCATTGGGGAACGCGTTGGCCCGGTAGTCCCGGTTTGTCCTCGGAGTCCCGGGCAACGTGAGGCTTTTGTCATCGGTGCATAACTTCCTTCATCAAGGGCGGGCGAACAACGACTGCCGATGAACGGACACCCCGGGTACTGCATGGGATAACATAGACACAGCTCACGGTGGAAACGGTGCAACTTATGAATATCTTAAGCGCGCACGACCAAGGCAGGTAGTATTTTCAGATGCCTGGGATTGGATGGACGCGCTTACCCTCGGTAGGGTGGCCCCCCCACCCTATCGCGTATTATTTATGCACCATACGTGGCCGAGCTCCCCCGCCCGCCATACATTCCACTCACCGGCTGCGATTTGTGGAACACACCTTTCGCAGTTCATGCTCCTCGTCGCCGCAGCCACGCAGCCAGTGTTTTCCGTATCGGTGCGCGCTGCCACAAGAGGCCTGCCGAAGGGCCCTGGCTGGTTTGAGGCTTAAAGCCATACCGGAGATGCTAGGAGAGGACTCAACCAGGAAGCAGGCTGGTATTATAGGCTGCGGGTTGGGGACATTAGGGGACATATTTTGCCGATCCAGGCAGACCGTTCGCCACAGGAGCATATCTGTACGTGTGTGTTTGTATGTGTGTGAGTGAAAAGGAGAGTTTGCGGGAGATAGTGTGCGTCCTTCAAGGTCCGGATTATCCTCGCACGAGGGGTTTGTTTTGACTCCGGTTTCCGCGCGGGATCTCGGGATTCGGTTTCGCCTGTCAGGTGAGACAACCTTTCATGCCACAGGGGTCCTTCTTCATCCACGTGTGCCAATGGGTTTTGCTGTTTTGCCAGCGAGCTGCTCTCTCCGCTTTCCTTACTTTCTTTCTCACGCTTCCTCATCCGCATTCCTACTCTTTCGAAATGAACGGAACAGTGCGGTTCCAGTGGAAAATACAAGATTGCTGTACGCGGCACCCAGAAGAGGTTAGGTTAGATGCGCTCATTTAGTTGCCTTCCTTTTGTGTAGGCTCACCGGCTATTAAATTCAGTTTGCTTGCCTCTGCCCATCATTCTAATGCACACACACAAACACATACACAAACTCGCGCGGCCAGAGATATTGTGTGCGGTGTTTCGAGCGTCGTGCTGCTGCACACGACGGAGGCAGGTAGCCATCTTGTTTTTCGGTGGTACTGTTTGCCATTTGTAGTGCTGTTTGCCATTTTATTTTTCCGAAGCCAGAGTCACCACTTTCGTCAACGGAAGAGAAAAGCCGCCGCCGCCGCCGAACGGCCGACCGACGGTGGGTGGGGTGGATGATATGGCGACATCGCCTATCGACCAGCCTGGAGTGACTAGAGAGAGAGAGAGAAAGAGAGAGAAAGAGAGATGATTGTGTCAATTGATCGGGCGAGTACAAGGGAAGACAACATATGTATATGTGTATGTGTGCATCGACCACACCGAACCTTGCATGAGCCAATGTTAATATTTATAAGTACGTGCTGCGTGTGTACACTATCTTGCCTCGAACCCCACTCACCCCTCTCCACAACCTCGACAACCTACTGGTGCCTCTTTCTCCGACACCGTTTGCCCTCAGCACTCAAACCCCCCCCCCCCCTCCCATCTGCCTGTAGGCCATGGCGCGCTCGGTTTATCGCATCCGTCGATTCACCGCGGAAAGGGCCTAGTTACCATGTCTCTATCGCCTCCGCCTTTAAACTACCCGTCCTTCTCTTCCTCCGTTCACCCTAGGAGCATCCACTACGATCCGAATTTGCCACACCAACACTCGCTGTCGTGTGTATGGGAGGGACGGAAACCAACCGGAGTGGAGAGGACGGGAACGGGGTGGCCGGTAACTCACCCTCTTCCTCTACGCTACTGGCCATCAGAGGTTGTGTGTATCCCCGGGGGACGATCGGGTTATAAGCCCGGCGCGCGCGCTGCTCCTTTGGAACGCAAATAAATAAATGACCGAAAAAGAGGAGCGGAAGGGACGGTACGAGGTACGAGCGAACAGACGCGACCGACCGAAACCACAGGCACATGCAGGTCAGCTGTAGACGACGTGCCTGGAAGCAGATCTCCGCACGTTCGTGTCAATACGACGCGGTACAGTAGCGACCCGCGTAGACTACGTGGACGGAGATAAGCCGGCGAGGATGGATTTTTGGAGTCCGTACCGATTTTGGGGCCGACCTAGTCCTACGAACAAACGTTTCGATGCGCCTGGGTCCCACATCTTGGTGGCTCTCCTCCTAGCCCTCAGTTTATATGACTTGGGGTTAGAGTTTTCTGTTGTTATTGTTGTTTTTCCCCCCTTCTCCAGGTTCTGGTAGCTGCAGCTGAACGTGCGCCTGGTTCCACAAACAAAAACTCCCTTTATAAACACAAACCCGCACATACACATGCCTAATGTGACAGCATCGCAATCGCGGCCCAAGAAGCTAAATTAAATTAAGCATCGCCGCTTTCTTCAGACCGTCCCGTTCCGATGAATGCCCACCGCACAAACACACGCCACGACGGTGGCAAAAATCGACCGCACGCGGAGCTCCTCCTACCGCCCTCTAGCGGACCCCTTTTGCCACACATAACCGCCCCGTAGTTTAAGCGGCTACTAAATGGAGCGAAATCGTTCCACTTGGAGCAAGTGTGCACACAAGTTGTATCGATTTAAAGGCGAGCTGATGAAACGCACACTGCGGCAGAGCTGCCAGTGAAGTGTCGTCCGGAACTTGGACTCCCTGGACAAGTGATACATTCGCCAGAGTTCTTGGCGGAGCTGTGTAGGCGGAGTAGAGCGAAGGAAAACCATACCGGATTTAGGTTTGAGGTCCCACGGAAGAGAATACCCGTGTTCATAAGGCGGCGGTGTGCCGCTTACGTCACGCCCTATCACTATTCCATAAGGTTCAAGGAGTTCCTGTTCTTCGATGCATAGTCTCTTCATATCTCTCCGCCTATCCATTCCCTTGCACAAACGCGGTAAAGGAAGATCTCTGGTGAAACGTGCAGCAGTATCGTAGTTTTAAGTGTGGCGTACGATCGGCAGCTGGATTTTCCGTTGCCTCCGGAACAGAGATTCGAGAAACCTCTCGGCGACGACGGGACGTCAATCCATACCGGGCCTCGGATATTCGGATCGATGTTTGTGCCGCTTTTTTTTTTTTTTTTTTGGTAACATGCAGATGTTTAGATAACTCGTAACCCTCCGAAGCAAAGCAAGCCCAAAGACACAAAACGAGGAGCGATAAGGAAAAAGAGAAAAAGGGAGATGGATAGACTACCCGGTCGATTTCCCGTCATTGCACCTTTTGGAAGCGAATTCGACCCCCTCGGCCCTTCCCCCCCTTTTTTTCTTCTTGCTCCTGGTTCTTCGACCGGTTAGCGGCTCCTGGGTTCGACCTTGTGTACTGTACATACGTTTGTGTGCGTGTTGTTCGTGCGTTGTACGTATTTTTTTTTCCCAAACGAGGATATTCTTCTCAGCATAGCAAAAAAAAAAAAAGGAAAGGATCCGACCGTAACCGGAAACACGAGACGGGCCACCACGTTAGGTTATTGTGAAGCATTCTTTTTTGCTTTCCTAGTTCTCTCTCTCTATTTCTCTCTCTATCTCTCCCTCGCTCACGTTGTGGAATGGAAAACCGCACACATACACTGACAACTGCAATGTTATGCTCTCGATTTGTGTGTCGGTCGCCGGCAGAATATCGGCAAAGGACAAAGGATAATCGACGACGTATGGGTGTGTGTGTGTGTATGTGCAGCTCTTGTTGCGAGATCGTCGCATGTTGTCGTCGTCATCGCCGACGTCCTTCGGCTCAGTTACAAGGAGCGAAAGGGACAAAGCAGTATGTGCAGATGGGCATGGGAGTAAAGAACAAAAACGCAACGCACCCGTAGCAAATGGTTCTTTTTTGTTTTCTTCTTCTCTACCACGGCAAGAATTAGAGCACAGTTGCTGAACACATTAACTACCGAAATTTTGAGTATGTCGGAGCATATGATGCATGTGACGTCCGAGAAACGAACGAAAGGAGGCTTGAGAGGATTGATGGTAGCACTGTGTGTGTGTGTGAAAAGGGGTTCGATCATGGACGGCAGCAGCATGGAGTAGCATATTCTGGTATCTTAGCACGCGGAGCATGATGTTGTGGAAAAGCGGAAAAGAGCGAACATCGCGGCATCCCAACAGCCAACGGGCAGCTTCAGAAAAAGGGCCACTTCACAAGGGTTTATAGTTATCGATTATTGTGTGTGTTTTACATTATTTTTCGTTGTTGTACTATCGCTGCTTCCCGCTTCCACTTCGCGCCTTCCACGGGTGCCCAGAAACTCCCTTGGCCCTTCCTTTCTCAGCGCTTCTATTTTTATTCACCACCCGTTTCTTTTCTTCCTTGTGTTTTTAGTGGTGCCTTTTTCATTACTTGTTCGATGCCCTTTTCATGCCCGTGTCGCGTCGCTGCTGTTGTTTTGTTCTTCCCGCTCCCTCCCTCCCTTTCCCGACTTGTGCTCGAGCGAGGGAAGAGATTTTCTCTTCTTTCTCCGAAGAGCCGAATTCTCAGGATTACCAGCAGCGAGCGCAAGGGCGTTAGGGAACGGAAGGACGCAAGCTCCTCCAGGCGAACGCCGGATGCGACCGTTTTCCCCGCCACAATACGACAGAGGCTGGTTTCAAATTCTATCGCCGAGGAGAGTTTGTTCATATTGTATCGAACCCGTCAGTCCATTGCTGGGTGGGTCGAGCTATATTCGCGCTGTACGGTGCTATGTGTGGTGACGACGTTCTGGAAATATGTTTCCTTTCTTTAAAGTTCCTGGACACCAGCCAGCCTTCCTCCGCCTCTTCAGCAGCGCTGCGCCTTCCACCGTCCCCTTTTGCGCCCATTTCTCTCGAGAAGCCCGCGAAGGAAGACGGTGTGCAACACTGCTGACTAATAATGGTCGCACACACAAATAAACAACATGCCATCCCAATTCGCCATATTTTTTAACCTCCCCTCCCCTTTCAACTACCTTCCACTTACCGCAAAAAAAAAAACTGTTGTTCTTTGTCCATTTCTGCACGCGAGTTGCCAAGGACAGTGGCAAGATAACAGATTACCACTTGGGTCTTCAGCAGCTTGTCGGCGGAGAGATGAGAAGGTGATAATGAAAACAGCAAATTCATTTATTTGGATGAAGGTGTTTTGAGGTCTTGGTCAATTCATATCCCAAGGTTCCTATAGTTCCTTTTTTTCTACGATTAAAAAGTCACGGTTTACAATGTTGGGATTTGAACCCATAACGTACCATATCACACTGTCGAAGGTCAGGTGTTCGAGTTGTGCTTTAACATTCCACTCCACCACGGGACCGACCGGGACCGCTAGTGACCGTGCATCATAAAGGTTTACCATCACCCTTTAAATCTTGGTATGTTTATTTTCCCAATGTGTTTCTGTTTGGCATTGTAAAATTTTATTCGTTTGTCGCGTGCATCGCGTACAACTTTGAACACCTCTGGAGAGAGTAATAAAAGACTCGTTTTCGTACTTTATTGCAGCGCATACACACGTTTCGCACGACTTCTAAAATTTTGGGAGCAACGTCATCATCATCATCATCTGGCGTGCGAGAAAATACCTCCGGGGCAGCAGCTTCAGCTATGTTCTCCCATCGCAATCTCCGTCTTTATTGCACCTTCGTTCCATCGTCTCGCTGCGTATAACAAACTACCTGCAGCCACCTCCTGGTTTTTGGCGTTTTGTTTTTGTTCTCACTCTGGCGCAACATGCGGCACAGCGTCCCGTTTCGGTGACGCGCATATAGTTTTCTGCCTCGTTTTTCTTGTTCTTTCGTTGCGTTCGAATTTACGCTATATCCGCGCTACTACCGAATACGACGACGGTGTTGTGTTTTGTATGTTGCGCACCTTTCGATAGGTAGCGGCTGACGGACGGGTTGTGGATTGCGTCTTCTTTTCTCGATGGCTCTCTCACCGAGCCGTGCTCGTCGTATTACGTCTTTTTGGGCTGCTTGGCTTGGAGGAGGGACGGTGTTCTTACAGGAGAGCGATTCGGATTTTTTCCTCACTTTTTGTCTCAAAATCTGCCAGCGAATGGCGCTTACACTTTCTTGCATGCTCGCTTCGGTGAGTGGTTTTCTTTTTGGGGGCCATCGCAGGCAAAGGAAACCCAACCTCCATCCGATAGCGTGAGACGCATCGATTTGTGTGCTCGGCCTGTGTGGCTTCCTGTGGCCGTGTTTCGCAGCATAATCGTAAGCGCCACATGCGGACGAAGACGATGTTGCGGATAAATTGTGCTCGTTGCGTCGATTTGCGCGGTCGGTTTCGATAGACGCCACCGAGCAAATCGCGTTGTGTCCGGTACCGCTAGAGGGCACTACGGTCGACTTACGCGAAAGGCGCTAGTGAAACCAACTAACGACGGCGTTGCAGAGAGGGTACAACGATAGGGGAAGGGATAGTGCGCGCGAAAAGGGCAATGAGCTGGAGCGGGGGCGGCGGATTTGGGCACCCAATAACGAAGCTCGAGCGAATGACAGCAAAATGAGGGAAAAAAAAATACTCCCGATGGGGCTTATTGCTCGTAAAACTCCACCATGTTTCGCTCTTGCTCGATGCTTTGCTCTGGGTAAAGTTAAAATAAATAAATAAATAAAATTACTTATGAAAATGGCGAACGGAAAATCGCGCCTGCCGCTCGCCTCGTGATTGGTGGCGGGGGAGGGCCTGCCCGCTCATTCGCGGGTTTGTCAGGGTTTGTTTTTCATACCATTTTCCGACGCTCACGTTTTTCTTTCGCTTCATTCTGTTTTCACCGTACATATTGGCGTACGATGGTGTCGTGAGATTTTCTCTTGGGGTCGAGTGATTACCATCCCTTCTGCACCGTGGTAGGGTGAGGGGTTTTAGAGTGATGGGTGGTGGGTAGGCGGGGCGGTCGGCGGTTGCTCGGAATCTTCGTCTGCCGTCGAACCACGGTGTGTTGATTTTCGAAGGAGCGCGGAAGAAAAACGGAACAGTAATACACACCTTCAGGTTTCGGGGGCCTTCTGGTGTGCGTATGAGTGCCACTGTACGTACGCGGGCGCCGATTGGGAGTCGTTTGATTCTGATTCGCCGAATTTCATCCGCCAGTTGCATCGCCGCGCGTCGTCTTGTGCGTGTACGACCGAAGTTGATCCATCGAGCGGACGCCACGATTCGGCATCCGTCAGTGTGAATGTGTCTGTGTCTGTGAATTTATGTGAGTGTTGCAACGGCACGGAAGGGAGAGGGGACGGTACCGGCGGTGGCAATAGTTTAAACACGGGGGCAGGCCATATCATTCAGCAGGCCCCAACTCAACAGTAACCGTCAAGAACAATACCCCAATCAAACGCTATCAATATCCCAGCCAACAACATTTATGTCGCTCAATGTCCAGCTGCAAGTGAGTAATACGTTACTATATTACGTGCAAAGAAATGGTATTATAATGCACCAAAATGTGAAGTACGCACCAATTTGGTGGCCATTTACGTGCATTATAACGTCTTTGCTGAATTTCTTTTTCACTTTATACTATTCAAATAAATTAAATTGAATTAAATGTAAATAAACACCAGAAAAGTTACGTGCAAATAAATCAAAATTGATACTATTTTTAATCTAAATTCAATAAATCACTATATATTCTTATATAGTTATGATCATTTAAAAAAAAAAAGAACAAATAAAACATGTTCATGCCGCTACAAACCTGCTCTCGCCCGTATTCAGTAACCGACGTTCTGCAAAAAGAAATAATTTCGCCCTTGGTAACGCGAAAAAAGTAGCTCAGTTTGAACAAAACAACCAGCGCGAACGAGCGTAAACGAGGGTCAACGAAGAGTTTGTTTACGTATTTTCAATCTACAGTTACATGTCGTGCTACACCAATTAAAAATGGTGCGTTAAAACAAAGCTCTTTTTACATCATGTTTTAATAAATTTATGCACCTTTATTTACTCCAATTTTGTTTAACAAAGTAATCTACACAGGATCTATACACAGCGCGAATTTTGCCAATGCCAGCGCGATTGCGACAGCTGTCTGACAGCTGTCAAACTCATGCACCTATTTAGCTCTAATTTCGTTTACCTTAAAACAATTTGGTGCGAAAATTTGGCAGGTGTGATTTGGACGCCATTGCTGATGTGGATCACTTTGAGCAGTGTCGTTCGAGACGTTAGCAAATAAAAGTATTAAATGTGGAATTGTGCATAAAAATCTTTTTTTCCATCGCGCTCGGTCGCGCAGGATGTTTTGTTCAAACTGAGCTACTTTTTGGCCATAGGATCATCGATTTTGGCGCGTGTGTCTGGACGCTGGGTTATGCAGCATATTACGACATTATTTTTGTTTATGTCTTGTCGACATTATAACAACTCAGAATGAGCTCATCACAGCCACACACCAAGCACACATTCATTACTTAACTGAAACAAATGTTTTGAACTGAACATACCTAAACTGCATCAAAATGTGCTGTGTGTTTATGCATGTCGTACGGTTACTCTCGGCTAACGGACCTTTCAAACTGAATCAAACCGAACGGACCTCGAGTCATAGCATACGAACCACCCGTTAGGCAAACGTGTTTAGTTGGAATCGATGAAAGTTTGCCTGCAGCTTGGGAATGTTCAGTTTAAAACTAGGTCTGTAGTTAAGTAGTGAATGTGGTCTTACAGCACAATCTTATACAATATCTGGGATATTTGCTAACAGGCATAATGAGGTGCCAAAGCATCTCGAGTTGCCGCAGGTTGCTCATCCCTGGCCCTGGAGTTCTATTGGTCGACCAACTCCCCTAGCGTTCCTCGTGCCGCTCTCTCCACCTTAAAAACCCTCTCGCCGCAACCGGTGCTACTCGCGCCTGTCAGCCTGCGTGAAGCTCGGTCGCAATCACGGAAAGTTTGTGCTCTGGCACCGCTCCTCTGCTGCCAGATGGGAATACTGCACACACGTAGGGTCCACTACTGAAGGGTACGCTATCCTACGTCGGACGACGGCGGGTCGTGCATGTGTGTGCGCGCGCGCGCGCTCGCGCCCGTTCTGTCCTTCTGCGAGGCCTGTATGCGTGTGCGGAATATAATCTATCCGGTGTGTGAGACTAACCCACCTCCTCGCCTGTATGGCGCGCCGCCGTGCAGCGTGGCGGCGATATACGACTTCCCCTGTCGCATGCACGTTAACTGACGCTTTTTTTTCTTTTCCTGCCCTGCAAGAGAGGGAGAGAGAGAGAGAGAGAGAGAGAGAGAGTGAGTGAACCTTTTTGGGCCCGCATTTGCGTTTAGCAGCTGGGAAACAAAACGCGCACCACCACCACAGACAAACTGACGGTAGTAGGACACAGAAACGCGATCCCCTTTAGCGTCCACGACTTGGAATCTCTCTCTTCCGTTTGTTGTTTTTTTTTTTCTTGTCTGCTCGGTGCCGTCGACGTGCGAGAAGCAGCTCGTCGTCTCCGCGCGCACGAGAAACCACCAGCAGCAAGCGCAGCTAGCCCTCTGACGTGTGTGTTTGTGTGTGTGTGTGTCTGGTGTGTTCTTCTTGTTATTCGGAGCTCGGAACCACAATCGGAACCGCTATAACTAACCGTTTTCCACCGACCAGTCCGCCGCCCCAGCCAGTCACCAACCGGGCAAGTCGCCGCTCGGTGCTCCCTCTCTCCACCGTCGTTCGTAAGGTTGAAGGAGACTTAATTACGCATCTTTTTCCCTGTCGCGCCCCGGCTGCGAGCCAGTGTGGACATTTTCACGTGTTCAGCCAATATCGTTGTCGTTCTTTCGGGACACGGTGTGTGCGTTGTGTGTGTGTGTGTGGCTCAGCTGCACACGGAGCACAAAAGAGTGTGACATTTTCCGTCCGCTTCTCCGAACTGCGCGGGGCCTAACTACATGGGTGGCAGTGTTATTTTGTTGCCGTCTCATTTGATGCTGCTGCGGTGGCGGTTCCCGCTGTCACTGCCGGCCGCCATGCTTGGTGTTCGCAAAAAAACTGCAAACTGAATGGTGACACACAAGTGGTGAGACACACCACACAACTGCCAATATCGGCGCCGACGCGACCGGCGGCAGTGTGGCAGTGGCAGCAGCGGTGGGCGCAGTAGTGTAGTAACGGGCAGCAGTTGTTTGTCTTTTTCTCTATTCTTTTTTTTTTATTGCTTCCTTAAGTGTGGCAAAACTGGCCTGGCCATCGTGTTTTCGTCGGTGGCGCAGGAAATGATGCCCAGCAAAAGCTCCAGCCGTGGTGGTGGTGGCGGTGGCGGCGGCGGCGGCGGCGACAGTGCCAGCGGTAGCCTGTACTGTGATAATGGTCGTTACGAAAGAAAGAATGTGCGCACGACGGCGACGTCGGCGATACGCAAGTATGTAGCAGAGACCGTCGTCGGAGTCGTGACAGCAGCAGGAGCAGAAGCAGGAGCAGCAACAGTGGCAGCAGCAAAAGCAGCAGCAGCAAAAGCAGCAGCAGCAGCAGCAGCACCAGCAGCAGCGGCAGCGATTCGACCGAAAAGAAAGCGTGTCTCCGCTAATGCTGCCGTTGCTCTTAGCCGCCATATTGGTTTGAGTGTTGCGGCGGTACGTGTTGTGTGTTTAATTTTTCTGTTTCCCTTTTCATTCCCTTTTGTTTTTTTTTTAAGTGCGTGCGTGCGTGCGTGCCTGTGTGTGCATCACTGTCTCGTTTCCCCCTGCCTGCTTGTTGGTGCACACCTTAAACTTTTCCCTCTTTTCTGCTGGCGCGCGCGCTGCTGGGTCGACTTTTCACTTCCGAAACGTTGGTTGCGCCCCGCGGTTTGCGTCTTTTCTCCCTTTCGTTCCATATTCTAGTGCACCCTTTTCATTTCCACCCCTTTCTTGGAAATCTCGGAAAACGGGCCGCATGCCATTTCTCAGCCGTATATGCTTCACCTTCGTTTACAAGAAGAACATTGTTCACATTTGTTCGAGGAACTTTTGACAGTGCTGAAGAATAGTAGAATAGTAGGTGCAAAGATGCAGTGGAAACAGTATTAATACACAAACACACACACACACATCTCATTGGGCTTTTTCGCCACTCGTGCACTGGCGCGATTTCTCTGGGCCGTTTGATTAGGGTGCTTTCAGCGAAACCCCGATAATAGGGCTGTGTACGCACAGATGTGCCGATGGGGTTGCGTGTGTGCGCGCGCGAGCTTTTGTGCAACGTGCTCTCCTCTCGCACTTCCGTTCGTATACGGCGAACTTTGCCGTGCTTGCGACCACCACCACCACCATCGCCACACACCGCGCCAGTCATGAAGATTAAGGGGAAGGAAACTTACCTGCGAGCGCGACGGTATGTGTGTGAGAGGGCCAAGTGTCCGCTCGGGGGAGGGGGGAAGGGCTATAAGGCCCACGAGGCCGAGAATGTTTGGCCGCGGCTGACGTTCGCATGTTTTCACCCGGGATGGGCAAGCGCCTGTGTGTGAGTGCACACGTTTACTCATCGATCGGTCAATTGTTGGCCGCGGGCAACGGTGTTGGTGTGTGCGCCTTGATTGCAGCCCGCCCTGGAGGGCTTTTCGCGCCTCTATGTGTGTGCGGCTGTGCGTGCGCTTCTTGTTTGTGCACGGCCATAATTTTCCTTACACCGTTGGCGGGGATCGCGGAGTGCGCGGGGGGGGGGGGGGGGTTCATGTTTTTATTTCTCCGCTGGCGAACGTCGTGTGCGTGCAGCAACGAGCTGGTGGTCGTCGCGTCGTGTGTAGGCAGAGGAAGCTTTGCGATCAGCTTACAGGGCCAGAAGCTCGCTCGCATTGGTAGTAGTGACCGCGGGGCGTCGCGAGCGATAGCACACGGGCCATAAAAAAAGGAACCTTTTTTATTACCAACCGAGAGCTTCCCATCGGTGGCGGTGGCGGTGCAAGGGTGAGCAAGGAAAATTCGTCTTTTCTTACCGTAGTATCACAAACAACACACAAACACACACACACACACAAATACAAGCGGAAAAGTGCAAGTGCTCCAGTGAAGGTCCGGCAACCGAATTAGGACGTTTATCAGGCAACCGCAGTTGCCGAATCCTGGCAAATATTTCCTTCAACAATGTCGGCCATCCTTTTCGCGTTAGCGCATTAGCCTTATGCCGTTCTCCGTCGCGTTTGCACGCGAGAAAACGAGCGAGAACGACAGAGGGAAACACAGTGCAACAGCAAGAGACAGGCGATACGCAAGGGACTGATAAAGAAAAGGGACGCGCAAGACAGTGGGGATAGAAGGAGAGTGAAAATGAGCCGAGAGATGGAGATATTTTCGCAGTTTGAGACTGCGAGCAGCACAGCTTGACAAACGCACACATGCACACCATCGATGAAAATCATTCACTTGTGCTGCGGTAGTTTTTGAATATCATCACCCCTATTGTCGGTTATGAACGGTTGCCGATGGGAAAACGGAATCGTGGAAGCATCGAACGGCAGTCGAATCTGTGTTGCCGGCCACGAAACGGAACGACGAAAGATTCATCGATTTTTTGACTTATCGAAACCTTTTGAGAAATGTAAACAACTTATTCAGGTGACGGTGTTTGGTTGGAAACGAAAAATTATGAACTAGCACCATAGATTAATATAATTTAAAAAGTAAATTAAATTATTTAAATTTTTGATCATTTTAATTGAATGCCTACTCATGTTTTTAGGGCTTACGTGACTTTTCCCCCTTTAAACGTACGTGGATAGTCAGTTCTTAGTACCGGGGGAGGTGAGGTCCGGTCTGTCTGGATTTGAACCCCCGCCGCCGTCGTGGGTCATGTTTGAGCCGACGTACACGCTCGGCTATCCCGGACCTTCAATTATAAAGTGTTAAATATGAATACCATCTTCAATCAGTAAATTAAAAAAAAACTTTGCTGAAATTCCCCAAATACATATCCCCTGGCATCGCTTTCTGACAGTACAGACTGTCGGCAGCAAAACCTCGAATATAGCGTACTCCGTTCGTAGCCGGCAATACCATTTTGAACGTGACATTCCGAAGAAGGCTCCGGATGAATGTTTTCGTCGATTCGAAAACTCCTGTAGTGCGAGGTGCGTGGAAATATATCAAAATGCCGGCTCATGTTGACGAGAGAAGATTGGAATTGGTGCAATTGCATTTATGACTTTTCTTTAAATACTTTTCGAGTCCTTTTCTGCTTCTTTCATCACACGCACACACAAGTCTTTTTCCGTTGTGTTTGTATTGGGCCTTGGGCCCTGATAACAGTCCGGAAAACGCGTGCCGTCAGTTGATGAGATAAGAAAGGATGTTTTTCTCCTTCTTCGAATGTACCTGTTTCATCTTATTATTCGCATCGCAACGGATAATTTTGAAACGCAACCAAATGGGGGTAAAGCACCAGGGTGGCAGCATTTTTCTCTCACATGGAACAGGGGCATGAAAGCACACGGGGAGAAAACAGAAATAGCCACAATGCTGTGCAAACAAATAGCCGAATCTAATGCTTTCCAAACCCGCGGGTAGTGAGAGTGTCCTTGCTATGTTCTTCTGCTTCGCCGTGCATGTGTGTGTGTGTGTGTTTGAGTGTGTTCGTGCCCATGGGGTGCGAAAGGAAGAAGATTGCAAGCAAGATTGGTTGCACTGCTCTTCCTCGTGTTTATCTCTCGGTCGTCCTATTTCTCGCTTCGTTTTGTTTCGCTCGGCAGGCAGGTACAAATATATTTGTATTTATGGTTAGCCCATGTCGTCACCTCCTTATAAGGGTTCTCCACTCTCTTCTGCCGGTTCTGCTTTGGCCATCATTTTCTTCACCGACATTTTCAACAACCGTATGCGAGCAATAAATCTTGTCGATACTTATGAATTAAGCGACACCATGCGGAAAGGGAAACAAAAACGGTGACAGAGTGAGAAGGAATATGAAGTAAGGGGAGAGAAAAACCGGCAACGGAATGGGTTTGCACATTTACATAGTGGTCTCGGAACGTCGTCTCGCTGCTTCTCGCTTCCTCCCCCCCACCGTAATCCATAAGTCTGCCCTGCCCCTGTTGTATGGTCTGCCATTTTCTAATAGTTCTCTGTGTTTTTTTTTCCCTTCCCGTTTCTTGCACAGATGTCTGCCGGTACACAGCTGCACATGGCACCACAGACAACGATAGTACAACAAGTCGACCAGGCCGCCACGCACCATCATCATTCGACGCATCAACATCTCCAGCAGCAGCAGCAACAGCAGCAGCAACACCACCACCTTCATCACCTTAACCTGCAGCACCATCAGCTTCCGCAGCACTACGGCGCCGGCAACCAGCAGCAGCAGCAGCAGCAGCAGTTGCATCAAGCGCAAGTGGCGCAGGCGGCGGTGGCGAGTGGTGGCGGTGGCGACCAGCAGCAGTTGTTACAGCAGGCAGGAGTAATTACCCCCGCAAACACCGGTGGAGGCGGAGGAGGAGGAGGAGGAGGTGGAGGTGGTGGAAACGGTGGTGGCGGTGGTAACAACAACGACACCAACACCAGGAGCGCCAACAACAGCAGCAGCAACAACAACAGCAACAACAACAACAATAATAATAACAACAGCAACAATAACAACAACAACAACAACAACGTAAGCAATACGGTGGCCAGTGCGCAGTCCGCAACAACGACGAACACAACAACGACTGCGCCATCCTCGCTGTTGCCTTCGATCGCAACGGCCGGTCAGCAACAGTCCCATCATCACCATCAGCAGCAGCATCAACAGCATCACCATCACGTGCAGCAGCAGCAACACCAGCATAACCACCACAACCACCACCACCAGCATCATAACAATAACAAGGATCAGGACTCGAACATGAGCACCTGCGGTTCGTCGCCTAGTGATAAGGAGCTCGAGACGATCGTGGTCGGGGTGCCGTCGGCGGCAGCGGCGGCGGCGGCTCCCCCGGTGGTGGCCCCCAGCCAGCCGCCCTCGCCCGCCAGCCGCCTGCTGTTGGTCGAGAAGGTGCCGTCCCGGGTCGGCTCGGAGCGGAAGCGGAAGCGGCGGGCACCGGACGACAGCGGTGGCCCCGGTGGAGGAGCGGGCGGCGGTGGTGGTGGCGGTGGGAGTGGCGGCAGCACCAGCGCCGTCGGTCATATGCGTGATAGTAGAGATAGTGTTAAGGCCCCGCGGCTCTCGCAGCCGCTCAGTGATACTAAGAAGATAAATGAATACTTTTCCAAACATTCGGCGGTGGTGACGACGGTGCTGCGGGGCACCGCGCAGCAGCAGCAGCAGCAGCACTATGCCGTTGGGTCGGGCACGGCCACCACCAACAGCACTACCGCCACCAGCGGCAACGTGACGACGACGCCCAACGCGGCCGCCGGCAGCACCAACAACCCCTTAGGAGCAATAACCAATTCGTCCCCTCAGGTCGACCCGGGTGAAGGCGGGGCAGGTGGAAACAGCAGCTTGTCGGCGCGCGCACTCACGAAGAGTCCCAGCCAGCAAACGCTCGTGCCGTATCCGATGTATCCGCCCACCTCGCAGACCACGCAGCTGATGCCGGCGGGCGCGGTGGCGGTTGCGGCGGCGCCGGCGGCCCCCACGACTGCGCCAACCGTCAGCGCGGGCAACAACGCCAGCAACAACGGCCACACGCCCAACAGCAGCAATAGCAACAACAACAATAACAACGTCCTGCAGCAGGATCTTTTCGTCAGCAGCACCCGATCCGGCCGGCACCAGTCCGTTTCCTCGTCCGGTAGCTCGGGGGGAGGCGGCGGCGGCGGCGGCAGCGGGGGCAACAACAGCTCCTGCCAGAGCCCTACCACCGTGCTCATTCCCGCGTCGCCGGGCTCCCCGGCAACGTCGGCGGCGGCGGCCGCGGCAGCCGCGGTGGCAGCGGCAGCGGCAGCCTCCTGCTCGACCACCGCTGCCTCCACCAGTGTGCCGTCGGCGGCGGCGGTGGCCGCCTCCCTCTCGACACCGATCGTCGCCACAACGACCACGTCGTCGTCGTCGGTCTCCGCTGCCGCCACGAGCACACCGCTCTCGCCGGCGCTGTCGGGGTCCACCGGGTCGGCGGCTGCGGCTGCGGTACTGCGGCAGAACTCGACCGGCGCAGGAGGAGGGGACGGCACTACGACGGCGGCGGCGGCAGCAGTTTCGTCGTCCGGTAGCAGCGGCACCGGCGGATCTACGGCGCGTACCAGCAGCCAGTCGTACGCGCCGCTCGTCATCATCCCGCTACCGCACATCATCGGCAGTCGGAAGCAGCAGCAGCAGCAGCAATCGTCGGCATCGGTGGTGGCGTCGGCCACCACTACCACTCCGTCTGCGGCGCCCTTGTCGGCATCGGCTGCGGCGAATCAGGGACAGCAGCAGCACAAGCAGCAGCAGCAGCAGCAGCAGCAGCAGCCGGGAAAGATGAACACGCAGGCCACATCGACGACGGCGCAGTCAGGCACGAACGCGCAAACCACGGCGTCCCAGCAGCAGCACCGGGAGAGTCAGTCGCGTACGCCGCCCCTTCCCACCACCTCGCAGCAGCAGCAAAAGCAGCCCTCATCCACGCCGACAGCGGCACAAAACTCGACGAATCATCATCAGCAGCAGCAGCAGCAGCGAGAGAGTGGCGGCAGTGGAGGCGCAAGTGTGGCTGCGGCGGACTTGCACCACCAGCGGATAACGATCACCTGCACAAGCAGCAACAGCAGCAGCAATGGCGGTGGAGGTGGTGTAACAGCAACCAGCCAAGGAGTGGTGGAGGTGGGAAATCATCATCCGGCCACCACCACCACGTCGGTGGCGACGTCCACTAGCACGCCCGGCGGAGGAGCGGTCGTCGCTAGTGCGAACAACGGCAGCTCCATTCTGCAGCTTCCGGGCGGAGCCGTGGTGACGACGTCTAAGTCAATTGTACAGAAGCTTCAGCAGCAATCGCAGTCACAGCAGCAGCAAACGCAAACGCAGCAGCAGCAGCAGCAGCAGTCCACATCGCTTTCCGCGTCGTCCGGCTCGTCGGCGGGCAACACGGTGGTGGTCGGCTCGTCGTCGGTCGGGAAGCAGCAGCAGCAGCAGGGTGGAGCCAGCGGTATCGCCGGTGACACGATCAACAGCAATAGCAGCGGCTTCGGTGCCGGTGGTCCCCAAGGGCAGCAGCAGCAGCAGCAGCAGACGACGACCACCGTCACGCCGCCGCTCATGGTGGCGAAGCTGGTGCAGACCGACCTGACGCAGGCGGACATCACCGAGCGCGATCACGACTTCGAGAGCAATCGGACGCGCGTGGACGAGCTGTCGCGGCTGTCCGACGAGCAGAAGTGCCAGCTGAGCGTGCACCAGAAGGCGATCGAGCAGCACAAGAGCCACATCAACAAGTGCATCGAGGTGGTGAAGAAGCTGCTCAAGCAGAAGAGCAATATCGAGAAGAAGGAGGCGCGCCAGAAGTGCATGCAGAACCGGCTGCGGCTCGGCCAGTTCGTGACGCAGCGGGTCGGCGCGACGTTCCAGGAGAACTGGACGGACGGCTACGCCTTCCAGGAGCTGGCCAAGTAAGTACCGGGTCTCTCCTCGCGCACAGGTTTGGGAGGGTGGCTTTATATCTACCCCAACATCGTCCATATGTTGACAAACGCAAGCTATTAAGAAGGTGTTGCTACTACCCACAAAACACGAAGTCGTACTTGTTAGTTTTCATCGGAATCGTATATAAGGGTATACAATGTGTGGGCAAAGTATCAAATCCCAACCAAACTCATATAAGACGATGCTACTACGATGAAAAGTACACTTTTAGTTGCTTTGTGTATGAGCGAAGTCGTACATCCGTGTGGACCAAGTCGTATATCGAAGCATGTAGGGTAAGGTGAGGCAATACGCACCCCTTAAGCAAAATAAATTATTCCTCGCAATCCATTCACAGACAAAAAATCTAAATTTAGCACAGTTCGATTCCTTTACATCTTTTCTATCAACTAAAAATGCCAAACGTAATATCGAAACTATCCATTTTTAGTTAGATAAGGGTTTTGAAGACCCTTCTTTTTTATGCGCCTTTGACAATGTGGGGCAAAATAGCCCGAACCAAAACAAACAGAATTTTGACGTTTTTCAATACTGTAGACCAAGGTTGTTGGAAGGAAGCAAGCAAGCAAGTACAACAACCTTGCTGTAGATCTACGAAATGAAAACACAATTGATCATCATGTGAAATTTAGTAAAATTAAGAACGAAACCAAAGGAAATTTTTTAATACGTGTTCAATATAAAACGTATAAAAATCAATAACGTGTGGCTTATGAAGGTGGCAAATGCAAACCCGTGAGTAGTGCAAGCATTTTGTATCGAAAATTTCTTCAGCATTCGTGAAATTACATATTCAGGTACCTTATGAATGGCTGCTTTTTTGAAACATTTCATTCCTACACTTATAATATCTTAAGACACTACACCGAAATCTTACATGATTTCAGACACAATTTGTTTTATCTCGTTTTCTCTGGTAAATGTTAATGTAGAGCCATGAAATTCACATAGGATGTATTGGACAAGCTAATGAACAAATTTCATTGATTCATTTATTTTTAAATAGCATTATTAAGCCAAAACATGCCGGTGCATTCTGCCCCACCGGTGCATATTGCCACACTTTCCCCTACCTACGTGTAGACGAAATCGTATAAGATGTTACTTTAAGTCGTACAAGAGTTTGCTAATTAAAAAGCGTTTTAGTAAACATTGAAAAAGTAAGCAACATTTTTTCTTTTCCAATGTTTACTGAGGCGTTTACTAATGCTTCCAACGTGCGGTACATTGGTAGGTATATCGTAGTTGCAGTTGCGATATACACCAGCAAACTGTGTTATGTGGTTATATTACCTTCGGGGCAAAGATTGATTTCGAGATGGTTTGTTTTGACGACTTCGAAATGTCGCTTCCGAACGATTGCCTATACCTTTCGCGTTTATCTTTGCAGGCGCCAGGAGGAGATCACTGCCGAGCGGGAGGAGATCGATCGGCAGAAGAAGCTGCTGATGAAGAAGCGGCCCACCAACAGCGAGGGCGGCCGCAAGCGCAATAACTCGTCGGCGGCCGGCGGTGGCGGCGGCGGCGGCGGCGGTGGAGGAGCTGGCTCCGGGGTAGGCGGTGCCGGTGGAGCCGATCGCGTCGTTGGTGGCGGCGGGGGCGGTGTCGGCGGCGCGAGCAACTCGGCCAGTGCGGGCGGTGGCGCGAGCGGCGGCGTCGGTTCGCTCGGCAGCGGCGGGGGCAGCGCCGGTGGCGGTGGGGTGAGCGGCAGCGGGGCCGGATCGGGCACCGGCGGCTCGTCGCTGCACAACGGCAACGACAGCACGTTCCTCAAGCCGGACCCGGTCGTGAGCAACAGCTCGACCTTCACGATCCAGGAGTACTACGAGTGCGACGAGATACTGAAGCTGCGCCAGAACGCGCTCAAGAAGGAGGACGCCGACCTGCAGCTCGAGATGGAGAAGCTCGAGCGGGAGCGCAATCTGCACATCCGCGAGCTCAAGCGGATACACAACGAGGATCAGGTAAAAAAAACCGAGCCGGCCAGTTTCGTGTTCGTCCCCCACACTGATGCCATCCTTTCCTCTCCTCATCACACGGAACAGTCGCGGTTTAACAATCATCCAGTGCTGAACGATCGGTACCTGCTGCTGATGCTGCTCGGCAAGGGTGGCTTCTCCGAGGTGCACAAGGCGTTCGACCTGAAGGAGCAGCGGTACGTCGCGTGCAAGGTGCACCAGCTCAACAAAGACTGGAAGGAGGACAAGAAGGCGAACTATATCAAGTGAGTGAGCAGCCGAGCCTGCCTAGTGTACTGACATTACGCCACCTGTCAACCGGGCCTTCCTTTCCCTGTTCTTGCTAGGCACGCGCTCCGGGAGTACAACATCCACAAGGCGCTGGATCACCCGCGCGTGGTGAAGCTGTACGATGTGTTCGAGATCGACGCGAACTCGTTCTGCACCGTGCTGGAGTACTGCGACGGGCACGATCTCGACTTCTACCTGAAGCAGCACAAAACCATCCCGGAGAAGGAGGCCCGATCGATCATCATGCAGGTGCGTACGCGTGTGTGTCGAACGCGGGCGAGTCTTCCCCCCGCGAATCGAAGATCCCCGCAGCTAACCCTATCCGTTTCCCGCAGGTCGTATCGGCGCTCAAGTATCTGAACGAGATCAAGCCGCCCATCATCCACTACGATCTGAAGCCGGGCAACATCCTGCTGACCGAGGGCAATGTGTGCGGTGAGATCAAGATAACCGACTTCGGTCTGTCGAAGGTGATGGACGAAGAAAACTATAATCCCGACCATGGTATGGATCTTACGTCACAAGGTGCTGGAACTTATTGGTGAGCAACGAAGCGAGCAGTGGGCCCCGTGCCGGAGGCCAGTGGCACGCCCGCTGCCGGCATATTACAACCACCCAAACCCAAAATCCCCTCCATCTCATCCCCCCCTCGTGGGGGGAGAGGCGCGATGCTTCAGCCACACAAACACACGACATATAAATAGTGACATAAATTCGCTAAAAATCCCACGAAAAACCATCTCAACGAAAAACGCTTACCCGACCAGACGCCGACGACGACGTAAACCAGTTCCTCTACCGGCCGTTTGTGCTTCCGGTCCGGTCAGACGTTCCCCCCATGACACGATCCATTCCCCCGCGCCTCCCCCGTCAGCCGAAGCTGCTGTCCGAACTTAAACACACACACAAAAACAAAACAAAACAAAAAAGCTAATTCCATTCGTTTTCTTTGCTCCGTGTTTTTTTGTTTTTTGTTTTTTCCCTCCGGCCCGTCCCGTCGCTGATGATCAAAACGGGCCTATCTGTTCTCCCTCCTCCCCACAGGTATCTGCCACCGGAATGCTTCGTGGTCGGCAAGAACCCGCCGAAGATCTCGTCCAAGGTGGACGTCTGGAGCGTGGGCGTCATCTTCTACCAGTGCCTGTACGGCAAGAAGCCGTTCGGGCACAACCAGTCCCAGGCGACCATCCTCGAGGAGAACACCATCCTGAAGGCGACCGAGGTGCAGTTCGCGAACAAGCCGACCGTGTCGAACGAGGCGAAGGTACGTGGAGAGTGTGTGTTTGTGTGATTGGATTGGTCACCGTCTCACGTTCTCGGTTGCTGCCTTTTTTTTGTTTCCAGAGCTTCATCCGCGGGTGCCTCGCGTACCGCAAGGAGGACCGGATGGACGTGTTTGCGCTGGCGAAGCACGAGTATCTGCAGCCGCCGGTGTCCAAGCACAACCGCTCGTCGAACGCGCAGAACCAGCACGCGGGCGGCCAGAACAGTACGGCCGGCGCCACCGGTGCCGGCGGGGGCGGCGGCGGCGGCGGAGGTGGCGGCGGCGGCTCGGGCGGGTCGGGCGGAGCCGGCGGCAACCAGGCCGGCCAGCAGACGTCCTTCTCCACCGGCATGTTCGGCAACATGAACCAGTCGAGCTCGTCTTAGCTATTCTTTCAGCAGCCAGCCACCGCAGCAGCTGCACCGTCACCAGCTTCCGCCGCACCGCCCGCCACAACTACCGCAACCTCCGGCGCCACGATCGGGATCGTGCTGAGCTCGACCACCGGTACCGGCGGCGGCTCGTCGTCCTCGTCCGGCATGATCACGCTGTTCCCTGCGAGCAACAATGCGACCGTCGTCCCCGCCGGCAACGGCGGCGGCGTGTCCTGCGCGAAGCACATCCTCTGTGGGTTTGCGTTGCGCAACGGCGGTGCGCGTCGCTCGCTACTGCTGTCCTCGATGGCGGGACCGGCGGGACCGGCGAGCAAAGCAACGCGTGTACTCGGTTCCGTCGGTGGTGGTGGTGTTGGTGGTGAGCTGCCGAACGCCCCGGGGCCAACACTACACGGGGTGTTCGCAGCCAAGCAGCAGCAGCAGCAGCTGGGCATTGTCGTACCATCGCTGGCCGCCAGCCGTCCGAAAGCCGGTAAAAAGTTCCTGCCCAACGGTGGCGCCGGTGCTGGCGAGCTCAAGGCAGCGGAGGCACGGGGAGGAGGGGCAGAAGATCGCGATGGCGGGCTCGCCATGCCGGTGTTCAATGCCACCGCCGCCGCCGTGCTCACGCCATCATCAACTTTCAACCAGCAGCAAACGACGACGGTCGCCAAGTGCACCAGAAAAAGTATCGTCCTGAAGCAGCAGCAGCAGCAGCAGCAGATGCCCCGCCACCCACCATCGCCCCATAATCAGCAACACGGCAACCAACACCACCATCACCAGCAGCAGCAGCAGCAGCAGCTCTCCAATCAATCGCTCCTACTGCGTCATCAAACGAACCATGCGATCAAACCCCAGCTGCTGCCATTCCCGCCGGGTGACGCGAGCGGAAAGGCAACGAGCAGCAACAGCAATGGCGGCGGCGGCGGCGGCGGTGGTGGCAGCAGCAGCGGTGGAACCGCCAACAACAGCAGCAACCAGCTCGTTCCACCGTCGTACGGTGCTGCTCACTTCAATCAACAACAGCACGCGACGGCGCGAAAGAATCATCTGCAGAAGCAGCAGCAGCAGCAGCAGCAGCAGCAGTATCATCATCTGCTCCTGTTTAAGGGCGATCAGACGGCGGCCCTCCATCCTCCGCTGCCGCCCGCGCTGCCATCGCCCACGTCCTCCATGTCCTCGGTTTCCTCGTCGTCGTTGGTGACGCCCAACGCGCTCCTAGCCGGCCGGCGCAACGGTTGGCGAAACGCCGCCGACTAGTCACAATGTAATGTAGCCCCCCTGACACACACACACACACCCACTACTCCCCCTTCTCCCAACCGACCGCCCCGGGAACCGTCGACGATGGACGAGCGAGAGCGATAGCGTGCCGTCTCCCGTCTGCGCTGTGGCGCCTTCCGTCGATGCGGATATAGAGCATGTATTTTTTCATTATTTTTTTTTTGTTTGTGTTGTTGTATATCATCATTTACCGTCAGCACAAGCCCCCGGTGCCGGTGACCAAAAAAAAAACCGAAACGATAGGCCCCCCACCCCCCTCCCGGCAAGGACCAGGAGTTATGTGGATTTTCATTTTTAATATATATAGGTACCTTCGTCCATCGTTCAGGAAGTTTTTACGTTGTACACGCGTTTACCTCGGAAGCAGACAATTATACAGCAAAAGCTTTTTGTCAGGGCGAGACACACAAGAGGCGCCGCGCACGCGAAAAGGATTTTTTTTTTTTAAACTGTTGTGAACTACCGCAAGCACACACATTCCCAAAAAGCCCTCTCATCGGTACGAACGGGGAGGAGTAGCGTCGGGAAGCCACATTATTTTACGCGCCGGGTGGTTTCCCTTCCAAACAAACGCCCCGACTTACATTTTCATTGATTAAAAATGGTTTCCGTTAGCGAGTTCAGTTGCGAGCACGAAAGTTTTTTCCCGGGCGCGCGCGCCCAAGAGAAAATTTCGGTCCGCGCGTTTTGTCACCCGATTGCGTTCGATTGGGTTCGACTGTTTTTTTTTCTTTCTTTTCGTAACATTTTCGTAACTCACCGAAGGAGGCGCCGAGGTACGAGCAGGCGAAACTGTTTCTCAATGCATACGTATGCAGATACAGTTCTTGTTTTTTTATGGAACACTTTAGAACGTTTTTTTTTTTTGCTTTTACACATTACACTGTTATATGAAAGTCAGCAGCGAAGTTTTTGACACGGCAGAAAAGGGTGGACGCAGGTTAACATATGACCGACGATTCGTTCTTATTCGTCGCTCGCAGACGAATCCATGATAGCTCGCTCGGACACACACACAAGAAGAAATTAATGCCAAGACAAGTTTGTAAAACGGAAACAAAAAATTAAATAAAATAGAAAACAAAACAAACAGCCGGAAACGTGTAGCATGCAAACAAGCACAGGCGCGCGCTGGAAGCATCCCAGTTTTCTTCCCTCTCGCTACAACACACACTCGCATACAGCAGCAGGCACCCACACAGGATGTTGGGGAAAACGAAAAGGAAATCGAGCGAGCGAGCGAGCGTCTGGCGTGTAGCGCATTTTTAATTTCATCCAAGGGTTACTGCAGCATAATGAATCGTGTCGAAGAGGGGCCACACACCGTAGATTACAGTCGAGTAGTTTACCTGCAAGAGAAACTGCAGGCAAAGAAGTTTCTGCAACTAGTAAGCAAGCAAGCAAGCAAGGGCAGTGTCTGGTGTCGCCGGATGCGGTTAGGTTTGAAAAACATATTTTCCTGCACTCGGTCGGGTTTTACTTTTCCTACCAACCCCCCCACTCACCACTCCCCTGCTCCTTCTCCCCTGCTCCTTGTGTACATTAGTCGGTATCGTTTAAGCTCGTTTTTGAAGTTTTAGGATAAGTGAACGTGAACGCGACAAACGCTTGGGAGGAGCCGGGAAAATCGTTCGATAAGGGTAGCGGTAAGGGGAAAGAAGGGATGATGCCGAGCGTGCGTCCGTGTGGCGTCATTGTACATAGTATATGCATATATTAATGTGTGAGGTTTTTTTTTTTTTTAATTATGTTTGTATGTAAGAACGAGTGGGGCGAAAGTACCCGTAGAGCTTTAGTAGGAGACCAATGCGAACCACCAGCGCCCACAAGATTGGCATCGTAGAGTGTTTGCGAAACCCGTGGTTCTTCGTTTCTCGATGCGATTCGAACGGCGGCAGCCATTGGCCGCCCCCTTCGTAGATGAATTGTCCCCCATTTCGAAAGCGATTGCGATTGCAGAGAGTAGATGTTCACGATCCATAGGCATTTGCTTGCACATAGGTACGCGTCGAGCCGAAAACTGTTTGCGTCACCGTTCGTTGCGCAGTGAGATTTTTCGTTTTTCTAACCGGCACAAGGTTAACCCTTGAACGTTCTGTAAAAAGAAGACAGACAAAAAAGGAAACTTTACACACACTCCTAAAATTAAAATTAAATCCCTGCCATCGTTGCGTGATGGTTGGTGTGGCTGCGCTAAAGTCTAAGTCGCTCTTCGGTTGTATACTTTTCTTCTTGTTTTTTTTCGATAACCAATTCTCCACACACACACACACACAAACATCATATCGCCCTTTGCTAACGCGATCAATGTAGCTCAGTCACGGAGGCAGTTGGTTTGCACATTTTGATTCGGCAGTTGCATATCGCGTTGCAACCGCAATTTAAAAAAAAAAGAGATCTTACAACACACGCCTGTTCACAACACGTTTTAACGAATTCGATTCACTTACATTTGCTCCAATTAAAATTTAAAGCAAAGCAATTTATGCACGATCCAAAATTTTATGACCAACTTGGTTTTTTTTTTGCTTACGTTTTCGAATGATCGCCCCCAAAACGAGTTGCACACCAGTCCAATGCATGAGCAATGGCGTCCAAATCACACGCGGCCAAATACAAAAAGCGCCAAGCAAGCTCAGGGGTTTTTTTCTGTTTCCTTTTTTCTTTTGCATAGAGTTTATCGTCACCAAGTACGATTCGTAACACTGTTCGCTTGTGAAAGTCTGCGAGAGTGTGTTTGTGTGTGTGTGTGTCTCGGTTGGTGGAGAGGAAAGCAAAAGGAACGTCTGGATGTCTTCTTATACGTTCATAAAAGGATAAAAGGATGTGCTATAATTTTAACCACTAAAGTTCGTTTGCCAGCGAAAGGAGAGACCGATTGAAACAGTCCACACCTAACAATAATACATCAAGCTTGGTTCAAGGATAGCTTATTTGGAATCAAGTCAAGCCAAGTTTCACACACACACACACATGCAAACTGTTTCGCACAGAGTGAAATCGAGAATGATAGAAGCTACAAGCGAGTGTTTTTTCCGAGCACAGTTTTCCTGCTGTACATACGAACCTGGGAAGGAATGGAGTATAACCAATCCTAGGTCAAGGACGGCAAGGACGTGGCTGGCTTAGTTACAACGCGGGCAGGAATGTAGAGTTACAACCTTGGCAAAAGCAAGCAAGCATACAATTAGCAATCCAACGCACGCATTATCCCCGGCGTCAGCATCATCATCATCGTCACTAGCATCTTGGTACGATTTAAGACACAAGTTTCACGACATAAGGGCAAATAAAAAGTTCATTAAAACTGCAACAAGCAACAAGGATATATAATATCTATACCTCCAGTCACATCCACCAGCCACAGCTGACCTTCAGCTGTTCGCAGGCTTTTTAGACACGTAGGCGCAGCAAAGGGACTTTGGTTTTGTCCTTCTCCTTTTCCTTTTTCTGTTTGTTAAATCCCTTTTCCACATGTTTGCGCTTTCGGGGGGGCTCAGGTCCAGACGCGGGTCGATGCGTTTGTCGACGCGGCGGCAGCAAGCAGCTCTCCAGCTGAGCTTAGTAGTTTCTCCGTGTTTCGGTTCTAGTTGTTGTTGTTAGAACGTCTTCTGGCCCGTCTGCGCAATGGTTTTGTGCGCATTTCGAGTCCGTCCGACATTGAACGTCGGCGCCAAAGAGAGGAGGAATCCTCCGCGACGTGTTGGAAGACTAACCGGACGGATTCTGTGAAATGAAGCGACGTAGGAAGAACCTCCAGCCGAGTGCGGAAGGGGCAAAAGCGATGGGTGGTAGATTGATGGGAAGAGTAGAAGACACACACACACACAAAACAATCCACATCAATCTTCCCTTCCTCTACCCCCCCCCCCCCGCCCCCCCCCCTACATCCATGCTCATTTACTTAGCGAATAAAGTATCAAATCTAGTGGTTATGCATAGCTGGGGACATACGAACACCCCGGAAGCCAACAGGTGGCGGGCCCGCATGTTGAACAGCAAGGTAACAGAAGCGAGCGAAGGTGCGCAAAAGGGCGGGGGGGGGAGGGGAACGTCCGAAGGAAAACTTGGGAAAACTGTACAGGCGCAGCAAACATATAGAGAGAGATGCTATATGAAACGTTGTGGAAAGCCGCAAAGCGGGTCAAACGGGAAAGTGATGGCGAGGGACATCCTGCGCGATTGAGGGGGGGGGGGGGGGGGGGAACCGGGTCGTTTGCGGAGAATCCAGAATCGGCGAACAGCAAGGGGGGACCTGTTTCAATGTAGCTGGTACGTGGGTTAATAAGGCAGATAGTTTTGCGAGGGAAAATGATACCCTTTGCGAAGATTGGAGCCGATGACAGGATTGTGGTACAAAATCACACACACACACACACACACAAATACACCGATAATACGGTGCAGGATCAAGCGAGGCGCAAGGACTAGATTAGGAGCAAACGCTAGCTCTAGTGCAGGTTAAAGGGTGTGTGTGTGTGTTAATCACCAGCATAATGTCGACCGTTCGTTGGGTGTGTGTTCTGCTATATGTAGCATGTTTTTTTTGTTTCGTTTCGTTTCGTTTCGTTTTGCTGGCGGAGCATATTACTACCAGATTGTTTCGGAGGCATAGGAAGTAGACGATTTAACACTGTTCAGAAAACGAATAAAAAGGCTAAACTATAATAATAATAATTAATATAATTATACAATAATAACTATGATAAAACAACAACAACAAAATATTAGTGTAGCTCCATGCTGTATGCGTTCGTGGTCGCAAAGGGGGGGAGGAGGAAGGGGGAGACGGGGGGGGGGGGGTTGGTATAATAAAATGGTGGGGACCGACACACAGACACAGACACGAGGGATCGGTGCCCGAATCGGTGGCCCTCGTTGCACTCTAGGAAGTTAATGATAAAAGAGAAACAACAGCAAAACAAAACAAAACAAAAACACGTCAAACGCGAGAAGCTTGCATCTAAGGAATGCAAGAATGAAGAAAAGAAAAAAAAATGTGCGAAACACGCAAACACACAATATGGAAATAAACAGAATACATTTAAAAAATTTAAAGTAATGAATATTAAAAAAAGAAATTATTGAATAATGAAAAAAAAGGAAACCCGATACAGATAAATAATTATAATAAATTATTTAAGATATGAAAAACCTTCTATATGTAATAATTACTAAAAAATTGAAATAAAAAAAAAATATTTCAAGAATAACGTGCGAATAGATGCAAACACGGATACACCAGATCGAGTCGAATGCCATCTAGCTGTGTTTTGCGCATTGCACCAATGAAATAGCTCCTCAAACATTCATTCCGTTCGTCCAACGTTTCCTTTTCAGTGTATTTCGTCCATTGCACGTCGTTGAACGGTTAAGGTATCCTTATTTCCTCGACGAGGCGGTAAGTAACGAGAGCGACAATCATCTTTAACAACCCCATTGCAATCGTTGAACAAATGGATATAGATTTTAGCGCAAATCATACTAGACCACCATATCCCACTCGCCCGTGGACATTTGATCGTTGAGCACAAATTCAAAGTCGAGGAAAACCATGATGATGCTCGATAACAGTAGTGTGCAACAGATCGTTAGACTATAGTTTGTTTGTTTTTTTTTCTGAGCAAAAACTAAGGAATAGTTTAAGCTAAATAAATGTCAACCGCACCGTTTCTCGATTGATAAAAATAGAAGTTGAAAACGAATTCGTTGAAATCCAATCGCAAAACCGTTTTAAAAACATACTTATTATCATACGTTTTGCTATCTTTACATGTCAAACCGGGGTTGAACCTGTTATACTATTACAGGTTTTTTTCTATGGATACAGCAAGCGTAAACGCGTTGAGCAAAGCTGCAAACTTAGGCTGTCTAAGTTGAAACCTGAACAAGCCATATGTGTGAACCCATCGCACCAACTGCGAGCTTGAAGTCCCGAACTATAAACTTCATTAGCATAATGTCAGATTAGAGGCCGGTTTGTTGTGATGTGTTTGTTCATAGATGCAAATTGTATCGCGGAAGATGCAAAAAGGCGGATGCTGCCAACTCACTATTCTTCAGAGGACAAATTAATCCTACTTTTCCCTCGCTGAGCTTGCTTGTATCAACAAATCTAAAAATGAATGAAACTATGAAAACCAAAACAAACCGACCTCCAACCTGACTTATACTAATCAAGCTACGTTTCTGGTTCTCGAGGTACTGGTACTGCTAACGAAGTTCTTATTCAGGTTTCAACTTCGATACCCCAAGTTTGCAGCTTTGCTCAACGCGTTTATGCTTGCTCTATCCATAGAAAAAAACCTGTGTAACAGTACAGTGGATTATGTTTCAGCCGAATGTTTCATAGAATTTGAAGGAACACCATTGCCACCACAAAAAGAAATAAAATGGAATTGTACAGTCCTCTCCGTCCTTTGCCAACAACGAATGAAGGCACTGTTTTTTAAATAAAAGTCATAAAATGCTTTTTGGACAACGAACGAAATGAAAATAACAGTGGAATATGAACTGCCGAAAACAGAATTATTCAAAAAAATGAAGCGTGAAAGAATGACGGGAAAGCGACGAAAAAGGAACTGGTGAACCAACCGACCGATCTGCCCATCTAAACAGCGCACGTTCGGCTAAGGTTGTTAGCGCTGCCTTACCACATCGTCCATCTTTGTGTGTACGTACCTTGACTGACGGTTGGAAAAATACGCATCAGTTGGCAACCCGGCTACCGTGCTAGAGTACGTCAAAAAACGTAGCAGACAGTGCACTGACTTTCCCGTGGCTTGGCTCGTTCGTCCGGAAGAGGGTCACATCGCGTTTTGAGATCCACAGCCGGCAGAGTGTAATTCAAAAGCGCCTCGCTCTCCTGATAAAGAGAGTCTAGCAGCGCGCGCCGCGTCGCAGAGTCATTTCGAGTGGTTTCTTTTTTTTTTTAATCTCGTTTGGTGATCACGAGCGCGTCCGTTAACCGGAAAAAAGGGCACGCGAGGGCGTACACAGCAGCGTCTACAGCGAACGGCGATGATGCGCGCTAGTCTGGGCCTGGCCCTGGCCTTCCTGGTCGCACTGGCCACCGGACATCCGGACACGTCAAGCGTGCTGCTGACCGGGGACAACTTCGACACCGAGCTCGCGGGGGACAACTTCTTCGTGATGTTCTACGCGCCCTGGTAAGGAATGGGACGGGAGGAGCTGGATCGCTCCCGGTGTGGTGCGTTTCGCTGTTCGTCTGACGCCCATGGCACTTTCTTCGTGAGGGGCGCTCGGTTTTATTTTTAAAACACCTCTCCATTTCCCTCACTCGCGCACGGCGGTCGCGCTATCCTTCTATTCCGGCTGTCTTGTCCTATCTCCTTCGCTGCAGTTAGTTACCTCAGCCTTATCGCGACACTTTGCCGATGGCATCGCGCTCGTTTCCGCCCTGTATTTACTGTATGATTTAGCTTTGCCTTTGCCTATTGCGTCTTGTCATTGCGACGGGCGGGAGAGCGTCAGCATTGAGGTGGGGGTTTTGCTAGCTTCACCACACTAGTCCACTAACGTGCTATTCCTCTCCGCCTCTTCGCCGTGCGCGTAGGTGTGACTACTGCAAGAAGCTTGCCCCGACCTGGGCCCAGCTGGCCGAGGCGCGCAACAGCGAAGCGGCCGGCCTGGTGAAGATAGGCCGCGTCGATTGCACCACCGATGGCGACCTATGCACGCAGCACGACGTCACCGGCTACCCCACGCTCAAGCTGTTCCGCAAGGGTGACGCGGGCGGCAGCCAAGGGGGCACCAAGTATCGCGGCGGGCGCGTCCTGGACGCGTTCAACGCGTTCCTCACCGAGCAGCTGGCCGTCGCGACCGAAGGTCAGCCGGGCGAGGGCCGGGCGGCGGACGGCGAAGAGGACGCACTGCCGGAGGCGCCGCCGGCACCGCCCGCCTCGCCGCTGCTGGAGCTGACCGAGGACACGTTCGCCAAGCACATCTCGAGCGGCAAGCACTTCGTCAAGTTCTACGCGCCCTGGTGCGGCCACTGCACCAAGCTGGCGCCGGCGTGGGAGGAGCTGGCGCGCAGCCTCGAGCACGAGCGGGACCTGCGGGTGTCGAAGATCGACTGCACGCAGTACCGGCCGATCTGCACCGACTTCGAGGTGAAGGGCTACCCGACGCTGCTGTGGATCGAGGACGGCAAGAAGATCGAGAAGTACACCGGGCCGCGCTCGCACGACGACCTGAAGGCGTACGTGGCCAAGATGGCGGGTGGGCTGACGGCGAGCGGCGAAACGGGCGGCGAGGACGCGGCCGCCGCCGCCAAGCTCGAGGGCGCCGACAAGGACGACAATCGGTCGGTGGTGGTGCAGCTCGGCGAGAACGATTTCGCGCACGCGATCGCCAAGGGCGTCACGGTGGTGAAGTTCTACGCGCCCTGGTGCGGCCACTGCATGCGCCTGGCGCCGACCTGGGAGCAGCTGGCCGAGAAGCTGGCCGCCCGCGCCGACGTCACGATCGCCAAGGTGGACTGCACGGTCGACGGCAACAAGGAGCTGTGCGGCGACCAGGACGTCAACGGCTACCCGACCGTGTTTCTCTACCGCGCCGGCGAGAAGGTGACCGAGTACTACGGGCCGCGCTCGCTCGACGATCTGCACGAGTTTGTCGTGCAGCACCTGCACCCGGACCAGGACGGTCAGCACGACGAGCTGTAAGCTGTGTGGGGAAGCGCTCGTGTGGACACGTTGGAAGGGGGGGTTTTGGTGGTATGGGAGCAGCTTCATGCATTTAATTTCCCCTCCCCCTCGCGGTCCGTTTCGTTCCCCCGGAAGTGTAAGCGCTGGTACGGAACTGTCGGACACCTGGCGAGAAATCCCGTGCGAAACGAGTATTGCGGCAACCCCCGTTCCCGACGCCAGCCCCCAACAGTGTGTTGACGGTGGGAGGAAAACAGTCGGTGGGCGTTTTTGTTTCTTCTTTATTTTCTTCGGTTTCCATGTTTGTTGTACAGGATGAATAAAATGAGAAAAGAACTACTTATTCTACCACGCGCTGCCTATGCTGCCGTGGTGCGCTCCCAAGACGTTTCTATTGCGTTTCTTCTCTTTTCTTCCTATTTGTACTCACCGTGCGTTGATTGCAGGAAAGGTCGCTCGTGAACGATAGCACAAAACTGCCACCCCAAACTGTCCAAAGATAAAGTGAAGCATCGATAGCGACCGACGGTTGAAGGCTGGAATTGTTAAATGCCTTTGAGCGGGGAAACAATAGTGCCTCAAAACGTTACTGGGGAGCTGTTATTTCTATGACGCAGGAAAACGCCTGATGGCTCCAAAACTGCCTGCCGGCAAAAGATTGTAGGGCAAGCGAACAAGCTCAAAAGACGTACTTCAAATGACCGGTTTTTCGCGTCCACGGCAACCCCGTTTTCTGCCGAAAATTGCTTAAGTCAAATCAGGAAGTTGTTGTACTCGGGGAGGTAACTCGAATGGCGAATTGGAAGAATACTTTAAATTGGAACGCTAAACTAATATAAATATTGCAAAAATATACCCCAATATATAAAACTAGCTTATTACCCGGCTTTGCTCGGTTTTTCGATCGATACAAATTTACACAGCTGTTTTTTACACCTCTTTCCTATATTTTTCGACGTAAGTTCCCTGCAATTACTTTGACTGTTGAGTAGCCAAACCAGGTTAATTTCTTCAAAGGATAAAAATTCTTTCTAAAGGATACAAATTCTTAGAGCAGAGATTGATTATTCTTAGCAAAATATAAGCAACATGTTTTGGGTTTAATAAATGGGTTTCCACTAATAATTGATAACAGCGCGTTGGGCAGAAAGGCAGTTTCGCTTTGGTTTGTATAGATTTTAAAACTTAATTCCCTTCAAAAAGTTCTCGGGACTATAGCAGGCGCGAGTTTTTTTTGGAGAAAATTGCGAACATTGTGGAAACTATGGAATGATTCCTGCCCTGGGTCAAGACAAACAGAATAAACCAAAAACGACACAAATTGGTCCAGCCGTTCTCAAGTGATGCGCGGTTGCACACATTCAAAACATTGTTTTATATATATAGATTTAAGTGAGGGTAAATGGGGTTGTTATACACGTGAAAATACGTTACTTTCATCATATCTTTATAGTAGAACGTTGTACCTCGGTCAAAAAAATTCAAGATGTTGTCCACAGCATACAGACAATGGTGCTTTTTCGCCAGCCGGATACGTAAGATGCGCCCATCTCCTCCAGCGGGGAGAATCTTGTGCATTTGCTGAATCCAGAAACTGCTTTGCCTCCATCAACACGTTACCGAGCGGCCAGTGCATCATCTTCGGCTCCATCGCTAGGCGCTCATATTGGTTTAGTTCTTTTCATGTTGGTTTATAAGTTTTGTCAAGGGTTTTGTTCGTTGATTTAAATTCATAATACTATAATTTCTGTGATTTCCCTAACATATTCCTACACAGTCAAAGAAGTAATGTTAAGCACTATGATTCTGCAACTCACTGAATTTAGTATTGCAAAATTGACTTTTTAACGCGCAATCTTTGTTCGGCTTAAATTCGCAAGAAAAGCACACAAACTTGAACCCTGGTCACTTCTATCAAGGACCGAGGGATTACGGAGGAAGAGACGAAATGAAAATGTTATTTTATCTCAAAACAGCTGAAAGAATTGATATTGAACTTGCACTGTATTGTCTTTCGCTTGCTTAGCTATCAAATCAAGTAATTCCCGGGCTCAAAATGGTAACATGAAAGCTATGTATATGCGTCAGTCAGGTGCATCTCGTTGCATTGAAAAACAGCGAACATGAATACACAAGAGTTTCTCCCACCGCCACCCTTATCTTTGATTCATTTACATGTTTAACGAACATCGATTTAGTTTATTAGACGTGTTGGATAAGATTTACAATTACCTAATACATGCAAATATCATGCTATTCCTAATCAATCCCTTACGGCAGCAAAGAATTGATGTCTTAGATAACATAAGCATTTCGCATTACTGCATTGGCGCAGTGTGCTGTTCATTGCTAAGGCTCTCTTTGGTAGATTATAGTTAAATTTTGGCTAGGCACTGAATAGAATATATGTGTAGAATATACTGAATACTGCATCGAACATCAGTAATAAATGTTAAATATGGTTTTTTTTTAATTAAATTAGTAAATTTAGTTATTTTAAATTAAATAAGGGTTAGTAAAGTTCTAGCTGAAGATAAAATAGTTGATTTTGTTAAATACTCTCTTCCCTGCAGTTTCCATATCTACTACCCTGTCGCTGATTGGGCAACAGGTGTTGGTTCCTTAAGCAGCTTAACCATTAGCAAAACTGCTGGGAGAAGCTGCTTTTAATCGTCATCATCGCTTTCCCGCATTCGAAATCGTTCAGCCATCGACAGTGAGCTGTTTAGCGGATTGTCCGGCAGGTTTGGGAATCTGAAATAAAGAAATAGCGAATTACTGACCGTGTGGATGTGCGTCCGCATGAGCTACGCATATACTTGATTTTCGTGCAAAGGACGTCTACTCGTTGATGTTTCCATTTTTTTTTCAACGACTTCTTCACTCCCCACTTGCTGGTCGGAGACCGTTTGATGGCTTTTCCGCTGCTCGAGGGATTTCCGCTCGTGTGCCCGACCGATGGAAGGATGACCATTTGTAAAGCTTTTGTAAGATTTTCTCGCTGTGCATGCCCTTCCAGAATGCGATGTACGTCCAAACCGTTGGCGGGGGGCAATCGTACGGGGAAATTTTCATCGAACGCCTGGCGGTCGAATTTTGCTGTCTGTACAGTGGCTATGATGGGAAAACACGGCGACAAGAGCCAGACGGAGTGGTAAGTAAAAATAAAACATAAAAATATGTGTTTCTGTCACTCCTCAATGGTGATGACCAACGGAGCCAGTACTTCGTTTTAGCTCGGCCCCCTCGGCACGGTACTGTTCGATTTCGATGTCCTTCTGTGCAAGCTGCTCGGCCAGGGCACGATTCTTGGCGTCTAGCAGCAGGACCGTGCGCCACAGGGGCAGGATGACGCATTCCGACAGCTCTTCCGCAGTTGCCGGTTTCAGCGTGAACTCGAACGTGACCGGTGTGTCGGCGATGTAGTACTTGATGGTCAGCGTTCGGGGGTTTTCCTTGTGGGACGTCGGATCCAGCGTGTAGCTAGCCGCTTTTTCCGCGAGAAGTGTGCTACGGATAAGAGCTTCGGTGTAGTTGCAAATCGGGTTGCGTTTCTGTGGAATAGCCAAATTGAAAAAAAAAACATGCAGACTCGCTCAAAAGTTACGCCTAAATAAATGCCTTCATTGTGTTCGAATATTTTACATTTTCCCGCTCAACTACGGCCGCCAAAGGCAACTGCTGCAACCACAGGGAGCTCATGTCAAACAGTATGCACTTTAAACTATCTGGTTCACCGGGAACACACACGAAATCCACGCAATAGTCTGAGTCGTTCAGCTTTACGAAATCTGGCATCTTCGTGCCGTTGGTCTGTAGAATATGAAACTTTGAATCGAACCGACCACCGAACCACGAACAACACTGGCCTGCTTGTTATCTAGTTGTTCATTACACATTTGACAGCTGACTGTCATTTTCTGCGAACCAAATGCTCAGTGCATATACATTATATAGACACATAAGGTGTGTTCTCATTGATGCGTGTAGACGCGCAGATTTGTTTAAACATCGTGCAACCTGCGATGGTACCCGTTCACATTAGTTGCTTAATTTTCGCACTCACAAAAAAAACTCTCTGAAATGTAACGGAGAAATGTAATCGTCTGATTGGTACCCCAGCGTTCCATTTCTCAGTATTTATTTATTTATTTATTCATTTTTAAGCCGGAATCACCAAGTACGTTTTCAAACACCAAGATAAGTCTTGTTGACGAAAATCTTGTAGACAACAAAAAAATCGACTCTTTTTTTCGTTTTGATGCAGCTAGAGCCGTCCTACCCTTTTCACACGCGTGCAACCAGCGGGTAACCTGAGTTGCGCAGGTTTGGTTGCCTCAATGGGATCGTAACTGTAGTATCGCAAATTGCCGGAAATTTTAGTTGCACTGAGGAAAACAAGTAACCTTCCAATAAAAAAGCACTCTTAAATTTTCAGCAATCGTATAATCTGCGAGATAGAAAATTTTCTCCTGCTTTCTTGACTTCTATAAAGCGTGTTGCCTCTAGCTACCTTGGGCTTATACGAGTTGTTCAGAGACACCCTGTAGGGTAGCAAACAAGAACACAAATTTCTTCATCTTCGTCAGTTGATTGTCAAACGAAGTGCATTAAAACATCACTAATGAAATAATCAAGGGCCGCGATCGAAGAATTATTGATTCAACTCGAGGAAAGAATTTGCGTTCTCGGCTAATTGTTTCTGCGTGCAAACAGTTTAATCTCCGTTGATATTCAACAAGCAGCAAGTTTCGTGTGCAATTGCAACAGGAATAAAAAAAAGGGCTGAATTTTCTGTTGTGCACCATTATCCCCAACGCAGTGCAGTTTGTTGGGGGTCCGGTACCGTATTGAGCACGATAGGCCATGGTTCAACTAGTGGTGCCTCCGAGGAAAAACTACTAAATTTCCACCGTTAGCAATCGCTCGAGCAGCACCATGGACGTTGGACAACAGGACGCACCAGAGCAGCAGCAGGACTGTGAAATGGACGACATGGAGGCGAACAAGGATGTTGGTCGAAAGATGGTGCGTATTTGCTTGCCGAAAGAACCGTAGCTGCCTAAAGGGTTGCTGCTTGGAAATCATTAATTGAGTGCCATGTAGTGCCCCTGAGTGCTTCGCACTGTTTCGAGACTTTTTCGAACACTTAATTAAGCATTAATTTGCCTACCGCACCGCCTCATTTCAGGTGTACAATACAAACAGCGTGCTGCAGAAGATAGCGAACCTATACGCGGAGCGCCTCATGTCGGACGTGACGCTGGTGGTAGGGACCAACCGCTACCCGGCGCATCGCATCATCCTGTGCGCTAGCAGCGACGTGTTTCACGTGATGCTGATGAACGCAACGTGGCGCGAGTTCGGGGACACGGTGGTGACGCTGCAGGAGGAGGAGAAGTGCCACGGTGTGTTTCCGCAGTTTCTGCGGTACATGTACGTCGGCCAGATGACCATCTCGGTGGACACGGTCGTGTACATTCTCAAGCTGGCTGACAAGTACAACATCCGCGACCTGGTGCAGCTGTGCGTGGACTACATGAAGGAGCACCTCATCAAGGCGGCGGCGAAGGGTTGCTTCGTCGAGTGGCTGCACCACTCGCTGCTGATCTGCCCGGAGCGAAAGGAGCTGATCACGCTGCTGGAGAACTATCTGAAATGGAATCTCGAGCACGTGGTGGCGCATCCCGGATGGCACGAGCTGAGCCCGGGCATCATGCAGTGGCTGTTGCAGCAGAACGATATCGCGATCCGCAGCGAGTATCGGCTGTACGAGCTCGTCGAGAGCTGGTTTTGGTTTCAGAAGAGCCGGATCGAGAACCGGGACGATTTGCGCGAGCGTGAGCGCGAAATTCTGCTGAACAGCATCATCAGCACCGTACTGGTGCACATCCGGTTCCCGATGATGCGCCTGATCGAGATGGCGAACGTGCTCGTCAGCCCGTCCCTGTGCGACCTGAAGGAGTTCATTGTGGCGCGGGTCGCCGACGGTATGAACTTTCACTCGGAGCGGTTCGACGTGATCGCGGCCACCCGCCAGACCGAGTACGGCGAGCAGCAGTTCACACCCAGGCTCTACACGTGCGACATGTGGAGCCTCGGCATCACGGTGAACTTCTTCGACAACATGGAGAAGTACTCCAGCTTTCCGTCCGTATTCTTTTCGCCAAGAAACTTCATTGACAGTGACGGTAAGGGCAGCGCTGGATAAAGGGCCATCATTTTACATCCTTGCACTTACTCGTCTTATCTTTCGATTTCCAACCGGGCAACCATTTGCAGACGAATGCGACGGGTGGGATGTTGAGTTTTTCCCCCTCGGCGTACGCTACAAGCCGGCGCAGCTGATCGGCGTCTACAGTGCCACGTCGAGCAGGGACATCCCGGAGAGCATCATCCGCACGGTGCGGCTGCGAGTAACGTGTCAGGCATCGTTGAGGTGCGAGCGTCGCTACATGGTATGCCTCATCTCGCCTTCCGGACGCAGGGTGATACGGTCGGTGATACACAAAACTAATTCTGTTGACGTTTTTTCCCCTCCCTTGACGCAACAGATTGGCGTGCTCATTTCCGGCATGATGAACGACCAGGAGTACGTTCACACGTGCCACGTCCGCATGGCGTACTTCTCCAGCGACCAACGGGTGGTCAACATCGACAACCTAATCCCGTTCGAGGATCTGCAGCACAGCCCGTACCGATACCTGGTCGGCGAACGGCAGGACACGATCAAGATCCAGGTCGTGATCGTGCCGCTGAATGCGTTCTCGAATCTATTCACGCCGCAGCTCGAGTAGTGCTGGAGGAAATGTTAGGCGGCAGCAGTGTTTTGTTTAAGGGAGCTCTGTAAGGGGGGAGATGCGGTGAGGCGAGCCTAGGAACCTTTCAACGGGCCAGAAGATTAGGCAGCATTCAGTTGAAGGCTCCGTGATGCTCCGTGCATCGTTTGTACGTGTCGTCGAAAGCCTTTGGTGCTAGAGTGGACCACGGGCTCAGTGTACAGGGTAAAAACAAAAACAAACAAAAATGCGGGAGGACATAATTGTAAATAATACTGTTTCAGCCAGACCACTAGAGGACATCGGGGACAAGGTATGTTTAGGGATGTCTTCCGAAGTGTATTGTTATGGATCGAGCGGTGACGGTCGGGGTTGGAAGTGCTCGTCTCCAGACAGTAGCGAGGTTCCTTGATAATAGGTGTTATTGCTTTTCCTGTACCATCCACAACGTGCATGTTTCGCTAAGCAAAAGGAACACTACATGGAGAGCAAGAGGTGTAGCAAGCCTTTTGAAAACATTTAACCACATTAACGACGGGATACGTGCGAATTATACAAATAGAAATTTGTAGTGCGAATAACTTACGATAGCGATCGACTGATGCCAAAGGAAAGCGGGGGGAAAAAAAACAATGGAAGCAGAAGGAAAACCGATGACTAAGGGGGATCGTTGCGATTGTCTTTATTGAATCAAACCTACATCATGAGGTTGCGGGTTAATATTAGTAAGCGTATCAATCGAAGCTAGTGAAAACGGTGTGCGTAACTGTCAATCGAGTAGGTCGAAACAGTAGTTTGCTAGCGAATGAATACTCCCAAATCCTCCCGGTTTGGGCATCCCCTAGACGTGCGGTTGGGCAGGCGTCGTAGTGCAAAACTAGCGGATGAACTGCACAGATGATTTTTGTTATCAAACTCAACAAATTAAGCAATTGGTTAATTTATGGTTTATTCAAAACATAACCAACCGATTACAAAAGATGTACAACAAAGCGGGTGTACAGAAACGAGGGTTTTTTTTTTCTCGTATAGCAGCGGCGAACCGTATTTGAGCGGCGTCAGCACATTCCTCTATTCATCTATTCTATCCTTAAATAATGTAATAACACGTTTCAACATAATAGACTTAACGTTTTGTGTTTCGTCATTGGCGTGCATTAACGACATGATTTTTTTTTTGTTTTCTTCAATAAAATAAATGTAAAGCATTTTGGGGAGGTCTGCCTGTGCCATTCTTTACCCGAGCCTCATAGAAATAAGCAAACATTGTATGCTTTGACGTACATTAACAACCCAATAGACTTGTTTTTCTTCAATAAATGGAGTGTAAACATATTTATGGACTTGTTTTTCACGTGTACGATTGCATGAAGAATCTATGTTTGTTACAAACAAGCATACAAAATAACGTTGACTTTGGCGCAAGCAAAAGGAACAGGGTGTTGTACATAAATGCAGGCATCTGTTGGTTCATTTCCATTTCCGTACAGTGACATTTTTGTAATGCTCGTTGCATTCTTCTGTGTCGAAGGACTCTCGTGAATTGTATGTTATATAAATATATGTATGATAATCCGTGAAACGCTGTGGTTCCGATATTTTATTTCGACCGTAAAGTTTGTGACACATATCACGCTGAAAATACGCAGTAAGTAGGATGCATCGTCTTGAGCTATGGTTCTTGAAATGCCGTTGAATAATGTAGCTTATTGAACTCAGTACCATGAACGTTTTAAGGCGGCTGTAGACGGACGACAATTTACGACGAGCTCAAGCATAATGTTCTGAATGCACAAGTAACACGATGTAATTTCAAATCTTCTGAAGCTTATCCTTTTCTCGATCGTTCTTGAAATCCAATCTTCTGCCAATCACTTTCTATTTACAGAAGGTAAAGTAGCCATTCTTAGTGAACAACGCAATATACAAATTCAAACAAACATCAATTGAATTAACTTGGAACTTTTAAGAAGGCTCGTGCTTACAGCTCTGCAAGTGGCAATAAGAACTGTAATATTTGAATTCTTACGCTCACAATGTACCCTTTTGCCTATTGATCGATTCAAAACCAATAAAAGATTTAGCGTCCGTTTAACAGCTCAGAGTGACTTTAATGCTAGCACATCATGTAAACAGGCCCTATAACTTGTGGACAGTGTCTCAAGATTTGACTCAACCTAGGAATTCGTGTGTTTTTTGTTCAAATTGTCCTTTCAATGTTCAGTGAGAGAACTCACTAAGGTAAGAATCCTTTCGTGAGCCCTCTCATTGTTCTTTTGTTTTGAATAGATGGTTCTTCTCAAATTTAACGTTTTTTAAACCATTTTTCCCTAAATATAGACAAATCTAGGCGTGTGATTTTTGATTTGCTTACGATACTTGATTTTTTCTTTGTTTTGTTTGTGTGTTTTTTTTTCCTGTGGTTATTTCTATTTATCGGATGTTGCTGTTGCCACCTGGATGCTTTTGCAGATCGTCCTTTGTCAACTGCAGAAAATACCATCTAATGGACGCCAGATGGGCTTTCCTTTTCCTCGGGCGATCCTGGAGTTTCCTCGGGCGAATCTGGAGTTGATTTTATTAGAAAATTTAAAAAAAAACTTAAGGGAAGGTCTCTATAGCGGTTGGTTGTAAATATTCATACTTCCCTTTCAGCGCCTTCGCGTCAATGCAATGCTAGATTTGTGTTTTTTTTTTCCCAGTATCGACTGCTGCTCCTACTTCTGGCTGCTATCTCCTCTGCCGTTGCCACCTGGATGCTTTTGCAGATCGTCCTTTGTCAATCCGTTGCGCTTTTTGAATCGAAAAAGGTGGCTAATTTGTCTGTTGCTGAACACAAAGATTTCATCAATACGGCACCCGGCTGCGGAACTAAATAAAAATAATGATAATAAAGCAGAGATTTACCTGTCCTTCCCTTCCGCTAAGGTTCTTCAGTTCGCTGAGCAGATTCACCGGCCCGAACGTTGGCAGGGCACGCATATCCACGAAGGAATCGAAGCTTTCCGTATGCGAGGGAGCCCTCGTGATCCGCAGGTATTTATGCAAGTTAGGTTATGAAGCGATAACTGTTATACTTTTTCTATACAACCTTATTTATTGAATTCACAGCACCGAATGAATCCTTTAGAACCGCACCGACCTTTATATATCGTATCTCATATTAAGCAATGGGCTCTTGGATTGTTCTCTATACAACTATAACTTATCTTCGGCTGCGTGGATTCCGATGGTGCAGGCCAGAATTTCGGCATCCTGAAGTGCTGAACATGGAAATCCTGAAACGAAAAAATAGAAAATCGAGGCGTTCGTCCGCTTCGCGCGGCGGATTTTTCTTACGGCACCCAAACTAAATGATTGACTACAAACAACCGCACGGTTTGTGCTTCTAAATCTGAACCGTCTGGTTAATTGTGCACCGGTAATGCTAAAACCTAAACCTGCTTATATTTGCAACCCCTTTGCCGAGCGGTCTTTCCCCAACCGGTCATCCACCTTTACTTTTGCCTTGGCTGCCGATTGTCGTGGATATCTTCTTCTTCTTCTTCTTCTTCTTCTTCTTCTTCTTCTTCTTCTTCTTCTTCTTCTTCTTCTTCTTATAAATAAAAATGAATGTAATTATGTTTGTATGTATATATATATGTATGTGCTCGCATCACGCAAAATCTACCGGATCGATTTGTACCAAACTTGGCACACAGATGGAAGATATTACCGGATTCTGTTATTTGGAGTCGTTTTCCCCAAAACATACGTCCTCCCCACCCCTCCCATACACCTATCTCTTCAAAATAGCGGGAAAAAATTAATTCTCAGAAACTATTCGAAGGATTTGCACCAAACTTGGCACGAAGGAGGACAATATTACCAAATATCATTATTTGTAGTCATTTTCCCCAACAAATATTTCCTCCCACCCCTCCCATGTAAGTTTTTGTTAAAAATATGAGAAAAATTTTTTTCTTAGAAACTACTCGACAGACTTGACCCTAAAGCCGATACATTGGACTGTTTCAGTCCCATCCCCTTTCAATGATTTGCGAATGGCTTGGAACAGGGAACTGTAAATAGTTTTGTTGCAGGTGTGAGTAAATCATAAGATTAAGGTACGGTATCACGCGATTGGAGCGTAAAGGACGCGATCTGCTGGGGCAGTAGAGCATCGTGAGATTTCATGGGTTTTCATGGGTTTATCATAAAACTAGCCTTTTCTTTGCCAGGCATTGCTCGGGGACAGTGATGTTTTGCGGAAAAAGCGGCTTCTAAGTGAGAGACTTACAGTAACATAGACTTTCTCGGTTTTTGAGTGGCCACAGGACTTGCGTTGAATCACTCTTCTTCTCCATTAACATTCACTTTTTTTGCCGAAATGTTGGAGCAATGCGCGTTGCTTTAAATTAAAGAAGGGTGCAATGCTATTATACTAATTATTTATATATATTATGAATATCTTCCACTCACCATATTACCGGCCCAATAATACAAAGTCATTTTTACATACATCGATAGCATCTTTATTATCATCGTCTGAGGAAGCATCGAAACGTCTTCAATCATATTCAATTGGAAACCAGGAAACAAAAACCGATACATGGTCTTTTTATTTTTAAACACAAGCAACAATTTTCCTTGAACTTCAAAATGCTGCATGAATGTTATGCGTTGGTTAAGTCCATCAAGGTTTTACTGGATCAACAATTGCAGACAGCTGTTTCATCAGTTCATCGTAGTAATGTACGCTGAAATTGAATACCTTGATGATGGAAACATTTTCACGCACCCGGGATGCATGAGTACACGTTAGATACCGCCATGACGCCACCCCACGACGTACGTTTAGAATATACGATAGACCAAATCTTTACACATTCAGATGCAACACGACATGGATGTGCAATTGAAGAAGCTCTTCAGAACAGCCAAATCTTCAAATTATAAATTAGACCTTGATGGTGGAAACGAACTAAAATTCAACATCAACATTCATTATGTTTCAAAAAATGTGTTAAACTATAAACATTTCAAAAGAGCTTTATGTCAACCCGTAAGAAATCGGGTACATCAGCTAGTTTTCAATATGTGGATGGTTGCACGTGGCGTAATCGCTTTGGAGGTGTCCGGCGGAATTTGATTTTTGACAACTAGATTAATAAGGTTGCTTCGTTTCGATCTATGACTTCTAGGATTAATAAGGTCGTTTTGTTATCTAACAGCTCCCCCTGTGAATACATTAAATACCCCTGGAACCTTAAGGGACGACGAACTGTACGTCGCTTTCTGACTGGTGTTGGTTCCTCGATTGGCTGATATATATTGGATGTTGGCCCCAGCTATAACGGCTGCCGCGTTATACGACACAATGCGGATGGCAAACGCGTCGCGCAAAATGCACCACTTTTGTGCCCTCTCTAGCAACCTTCTGGGCTTTCTCTGCTCGACAGCCTCGTGCCATACCGGGGCAACGTAGCGGAGGATAGAATCGACGCTTGGCACATTTGGGACCGCTGTGGTTCGGCATAAGGCCCACTTAGGGCGTTAACAGCCCGGAGAGCATTGTCGATTGCGTATTTAATGGACAAATGATGATGTATCCTGAAACCGAGGCACCGGATGTGTCGTAGAGATGTTCGGCGGACTCCGTTTACATTGAATGGGATGTAAAAGTAATGTTTGCACTTGTTCGAGATCATCACGAGTTCTGTTTTCTTCGGCGCAATGTTCAGCTGATGCAGCTGTTAATTGCCCGGACTGTCTGCGATGCCAGTTGTGCTGCTTCTGGGAGGTTTAATACAGATTAACAGCAGAATTCATTTACTCTATTCGCCTAGCAGACCGGTTGCCCGGCATACATATCCTTGCCGTTTGCATGGTCGTGGACTTAGGTGTTCGGAATTGTGAACTTTTTAAATTGATACAAGCAGTTCCTAGGATCCTCGCGTCACCGTTGTGCTGACGCGTTGTGCTGCTAGGTACCGGCTCCTCTTTTGTTTGGTGTAGCTGCCAGCGCAACTGCCGAACGGTAAGCATGCTGCGGGCCGCCTCGTTGATCAGCCGTGAGCGACTCTATCCGCCTAGCAGACCGGTTGCCCGGCATACATATCCTTGCCGTTTGCATGGTCGTGGACTTAAGTGTTCGGAATTGTGAACTTTTTAAATTGATACAAGCAGTTCCTAGGATCCTCGCCAGCCCAGCATTTACGGCCGTGGTTCAGACGTTCGCGTCACCGTTGTGCTGACGCGTTGTGCTGCTAGGTACCGGCTCCTCTTTTGTTTGGTGTAGCTGCCAGCGCAACTGCCGAACGGTAAGCAGGCTGCGGGCCGCCTCGTTGATCAGCCGTGAGCGCAGGGGCGTTGCCATGCGCCAGCAGCGCAGCTCGTTCAGCGACAAATCTGGAGCACTGGAAGAAAGCATGCTCCATGGTATGCGTCGGCGTCCCAGCGCGCCTGCCACCGTGCGATGGTGTCGCGCCGCTCTTCCTGCCGTATCTCGCCCGCTGTGGTTATCCACGGTGGCCGACGTAGCCGATCGTCGGCTCCGCATCCTCGCATCCTCCTATACTTGGAGGATGATGGATATCAGCCCAGCCACCAGCACCGCCGTGCAGTATCGCAGTTTGCCGCGAGGCGTTATGGGGGAAGGGATATGGCTCCCTTCTTATTTCGCACTGAATTTCCTTTGCTCTTTCTGTCTATACGTTGCCGTTGAGAAACGTGTCTTGAAACTTGAATTAAAATTTAAAGTGTAAACATTTCAATCTAACGAGACTTATTCGTCCCGTTCATAACACCGCCCCTTGCAAAACAATCGTTTTACGCTAAAATCTGGACGACGGCTCATGAAATTCAATTGAATAATGTTCATCAATGTTAATCTGCCATAGTAAACAGATGTGGTTTTATATGATATTTTCATTTATTCGTTATATGTTATAACTACATCTTATCCTTCTGTACATATTATAATTATTCTTATTTCCTAAACAAAGGCGCTACACTTGCAATACTACGTACATACGCACAACACAATGCACAACACAAATGAGCCTCACGCGCGTCTTGGAATTACGCATTACTAAAACCAATGTATTAAAAAACACTATTTAACACTAACTTTACCTATAACACTATTTTACAACATAGAAACCAGGCATAGATGACGTATTATTCCATTCCGATGGATTCCGAAATCGTCTGGATAGCGATTAATGATTAAGACCATAGAATTAGATGATTCAAACATCTGCCATGTGTATGGTGCAAAATTCGTTTTACGTACTAGCCAATGATAAGTTTGTGGCTACTTTATGAGCCAGGAATGACGGCGATGGTTTGAATAGGGCAGCACGGTGGGCAGGGGGTGTAAGCACGGAGGCCGGTAAGCACGCTAAGAAATTCGCAAACGCTCGAAAGAGAACTGAAAAGGATCTACACATTTTCGGATCGGGAAGGATCGAAAAAAAGGACAGCGGTCGTGGGCGATCGTAATATGTTCTAACTACGTCTTATCCTTCTGTACATATTATAATTATTCTTATTTCCTAAACAAAGGCGCGACACTTGCAATACTACGTACACCACACGTACGTACTACGTACGCACAACACAATGCACAACACAAATGAGCCTCACGTGCGTCTTGGAATTACGCATTACTAAAACCAATATATTAAAAAACACTATTTAACACTAACTTTACCTATAACACTATTTTACAATATAGAAACCAGGCTTACATGACGTATTATTCCATTCCGATGGATTCCGAAATCGTCTCGATAGCGATTAATGATTAAGACCATAGAATTAGATGATTCAAACATCTGCCATGTGTATGGTGCAAAATTCGTTTTACGTACTAGCCAATGATAAGTTTGTGGCTACTTTATGAGCCAGGAATGACGGCGATGGTTTGAATAGGGCAGCACGGTGAGCAGGGGGTGTAAGCACGGAGGCCGGTAAGCACGCTAAGAAATTCGCAAATGCTCGAAAGAGAACTGAAAAGGATCTACACGCGCGTCTTGGAATTACGCATTACTAAAACCAATATATTAAAAAACACTATTTAACACTAACTTTACCTATAACACTATTTTACAATATAGAAACTAGGCATAGATGACGTATTATTCCATTCCGATGGATTCCGAAATCGTCTGGATAGCTATTCGGTTGTAAAATTGGATCCATTGGTTTCTTATTTTTGCCATTTTACTTAGCAAATAGTCATTGCCCGTTGACGCTTTGGACGTTGACTTCGACTTGACGGGCACATTTTGCTACCATGAGGTAGATAATTATAGTAAGCTGGGTTATCTAAGGAGGCTCAGGTGATAGAAAGGTATAAAAGCAGCAATCTCTGAGCGTACAAATTCACTTTAGTCTCATGTGTAATAAAGGCAACACATGATCATAACACATTTGGTTGGTTAAAAAAGAATTTGGGCCCAAAATATCGATAGACAATCCTGTAAAACACGTTGTACAAATTCGTTCACAATTACACAATGTTCAATATCGACGCCTGGAGCGATGATTTGATGTGCAGCCCGAATTCACTTGGTATCGGCACTGGTGATCTTTCACACTAATTGTTTTTGAATTACACAGCTTGTTCAATTTTATATTTTTAAAACTGAATTCACAACTTCTTCTTACTGGGCGCAATTACAAATCTCCGGAGGTCGGTATGCACGCTTTTTTCAAATCTTTCAAAGATACGGGCATCTCATTCTTCGCATGGAGGATTTGTACCATATGCTAAGAAATCTGATGTGCCCAACCCTCATCTTCCCCCCGTTTGCCGCGAGCCGTTATGGGGGAAGGAGTATGGCTCCCTTCTGCAGCACACCGTAAGCCATCTTGGGTTTACTCTAAAGGCCATGCTGCGCAACTTTTTAAATTGATACAAGCAGTTCCTAGGATCCTCAGCCGTGTACAATGTTGTGAAACAGGTTCACTAGTGTCCTGGGGTCCCTGTGCCTGGTGGCACTCGTCCAGGCCAGGTGGCATAGCCAGGGGGCAGAGCCTGGTATGGCGGTCACCACGCCAAGATAACTCCGGCTTTCAGTCGCCAGCCCAGCATTTACGGCCGTGGTTCAGACGTTCGCGTCTCCGTTGTGCTGACGCGTTGTGCTGCTAGGTACCGGCTCCTCTTTTGTTTGGTGTAGCTGCCAGCGCAACTGCCGAACGGTAAGCAGGCTGCGGGCCGCCTCGTTGATCAGCCGTGAGCGCAGGGGCGTTGCCATGCGCCAGCAGCGCAGCTCGTTCAGCGACAAATCTGGAGCACTGGAAGAAAGCATGCTCCATGGTATGCGTCGGCGTCCCAGCGCGCCTGCCACCGTGCGATGGTGTCGCGCCGACCTTCCTGCCGTATCTTGCTCGCTGTGGTTATCCACCGTGGCCGATGTAGCCGATCGGCGGCTCCGCATCCTCGCATCCTCCTATACTTGGAGGAAGATGGGTGTCAGCCCAGCCACCAGCACCGCCGTGCAGTACCGCAGTTTGCCGCGAGGCGTTATGGGGGAAGGGGTATGGCTCCCTTCTGGAGCATTTACACCGTAAGCCATCTTGGGTTTACTCTAAAGGCCACGCTGCGTACAATCGCTGTTGATGATGTTGCAGTGCTGCCTCTTGGACGATGTAAGCTGGCTCTTCCTGTTAGGCCTATCCCGTAACATCAGATGTTGTTGGGTGCAGGCTTCGACATTGGCGGTCTTAGCCGCTCGACTAATGTTTGATCCGCGATCCTTTTTAATCCTTCCTTCTCAAAAGGCTGTTTACATCAACATGCGGGCGATTCTGATCGTTCCCGCGTAATTCCATTTCTCTTTCTATTTCGCACTAAATTTCCTTTTCTTTCCTGTCTATTCGTTGCCGTTGAGAAACGGTTCTTGAAACTTGAATTAAAATTTAAAGTGTAAACATTTCAATCTAACGAGACTTATTCGTCCCGTTCATAACACCGCCCCTTGCAAAACAATCGTTTTACGCTAAAATCTGGACGACGGCTCATGAAATTCAATTGAATAATGTTCATCAATGTTAATCTGCCATAGTAAAAAGATGTGGTTTTATATGTTATTTTCATTTATTCGTTATATGTTATAACTATATCTTATCCTTCTGTACATACTATAATTATTATTATTTCCTAAACAAAGGCGCTACACTTGCAATACTACGTACATACGCACAACACAATGCACAACACAAATGAGCCTCACGCGCGTCTTGGAATTACGCATTACTAAAACCAATATATTAAAAAAACACTATTTAAAACTAGCTTTACCTATAACACTAATTTACAATATAGAAACCAGGCATAGATGACGTATTATTCCATTCCGATGGATTCCGAAATCGTCTGGATAGCTATTCGGTCGTAAAATTGGATCCATTGGTTTCTTATTTTTGCCATTTTACTTAGCAAATAGTCATTGCCCGTTGACGCTTTGGACGTTGACTTCGACTTGACGGGCACATTTGGTTGGTTAAAAAAGAATTTGGGCCCAAAATATCGATAGACAATCCTGTAAAACACGTTGTACAAATTCGTTCACAATTACACAATGTTCAATATCGACGCCTGGAGCGATGATTTGATGTGCAGCCCGAATTCACTTGGTATCGGCACTGGTGATCTTTCACACTAATTGTTTTTGAATTACACAGCTTGTTCAATTTTATATTCTCATTATTTATATTCTTATATTCTTCTTACTGGGCACAATTACAAATCTCCGGAGGTCGGTAAGCACGCTTTTTTCAAATCTTTCAAAGATACGGGCATCTCATTCTTCGCATGGAGGATTTGTACCATATGCTAAGAAACCTGATGTGCCCAACCCTCATCTTCCCCCCGTTTGCCGCGAGCCGTTATGGGGGTAGGGGTATGGCTCCCTTCTGGAGCACACCGTAAGCCATCTTGGGTTTACTCTAAAGGCCATGCTGCGCAACTTTTTAAATTGATACAAGCAGTTCCTAGGATCCTCAGCCGTGTACAATGTTGTGAAACAGGTTCACTAGTGTCCTGGGGTCCCTGTGCCTGGTGGCACTCGTCCAGGCCAGGTGGCATAGCCAGGGGGCAGAGCCTGGTATGGCGGTCACCACGCCAAGATAACTCCGGCTTTCAGTCGCCAGCCCAGCATTTACGGCCGTGGTTCAGACGTTCGCGTCTCCGTTGTGCTGACGCGTTGTGCTGCTAGGTACCGGCTCCTCTTTTGTTTGGTGTAGCTGCCAGCGCAACTGCCGAACGGTAAGCATGCTGCGAGCCGCCTCGTTGATCAGCCGTGAGCGACTCTATCCACCTAGCAGACCGGTTGCCCGGCATACATATCCTTGCCGTTTGCATGGTCGTGGACTTAAGTGTTCGGAATTGTGAACTTTTTAAATTGATACAAGCAGTTCCTAGGATCCTCGCGTCACCGTTGAGCTGACGCGTTGTGCTGCTAGGTACCGGCTCCTCTTTTGTTTGGTGTAGCTGCCAGCGCAACTGCCGAACGGTAAGCAGGCTGCGGGCCGCCTCGTTGATCAGCCGTGAGCGCAGGGGCGTTGCCATGCGCCAGCAGCGCAGCTCGTTCAGCGACAAATCTGGAGCACTGGAAGAAAGCATGCTCCATGGTATGCGTCGGCGTCCCAGCGCGCCTGCCACCGTGCGATGGTGTCGCGCCGCTCTTCCTGCCGTATCTCGCCCGCTGTGGTTATCCACGGTGGCCGACGTAGCCGATCGTCGGCTCCGCATCCTCGCATCCTCCTATACTTGGAGGATGATGGATATCAGCCCAGCCACCAGCACCGCCGTGCAGTATCGCAGTTTGCCGCGAGGCGTTATGGGGGAAGGGGTATGGCTCCCTTCTGGAGCATTTACACCGTAAGCCATCTTGGGTTTACTCTAAAGGCCACGCTGCGTATAATCGCTGTTGATGATGTTGCAGTGCTGCCTCTTGGACGATGTAAGCTGGCTCTTCCTGTTAGGCCTATCCCGTAACATCAGATGTTGTTGGGTGCAGGCTTCGACATTGGCGGTCTTAGCCGCTCGACTAATGTTTGATCCGCGATCCTTTTTAATCCTTCCTTCTCAAAAGGCTGTTTACATCAACATGCGGGCGATTCTGATCGTTCCCGCGTAATTCCATTTCTCTTTCTATTTCGCACTAAATTTCCTTTTCTTTCCTGTCTATTCGTTGCCGTTGAGAAACGGTTCTTGAAACTTGAATTAAAATTTAAAGTGTAAACATTTCAATCTAACGAGACTTATTCGTCCCGTTCATAACACCGCCCCTTGCAAAACAATCGTTTTACGCTAAAATCTGGACGACGGCTCATGAAATTCAATTGAATAATGTTCATCAATGTTAATCTGCCATAGTAAAAAGATGTGGTTTTATATGTTATTTTCATTTATTCGTTATATGTTATAACTACATCCTATCCTTCTGTACATATTATAATTATTATTATTTCCTAAACAAAGGCGCGACACTTGCAATACTACGTACATACGCACAACACAATGCACAACACAAATGAGCCTCACGCGCGTCTTGGAATTACGCATTACTAAAACCAATATTGTTGCTGACGCACACGATTAGCTAGAGGCCCCGATGGGCAAAGATAAATAAAATAAATGCGAACATGACCCTTCACGCGCAAACCGTGGCTCCGATGGGCCAACGGAAAGGGTGCGCCGAACATCGCGAACGCCACTTGCGAACGCGACACCTCCACGCGCAGCGGATGGCCACGGTCAAAACCGAATTATGCCGTAGAGATTGACCGGCGCGTGGAGCCACGCGCAAATAGAATAAGACATGTAGTCAGCAATAAGTTAGTATTTAAGAAACCGATAACCCAAATAAACAGCATTCAACAACATCAGACGGCTCATAGCGATCATTAGTCGGAGGGCTCCTCCGGTCTACTTGACGGAAAGAAAAGGAAAAACGGCGTAACCACCGGAAGACTCTTCCGGCTTGGAGAAGCCTCAGGAGAAACAAGCCAGCTCGGTGTACTGCACCGGCGCTGGTCGCTGCGACGGAGGATCTCCGGCGACAGCCAACAAATATATTAAAAAACACTATTTAACACTAACTTTACCTATAACACTATTTTACAATATAGAAACCAGGCATAGATGACGTATTATTCCATGCCGATGGATTCCGAAATCGTCTGGATAGCGATTAATGATTAAGACCATAGAATTAGATGATTCAAACATTTGCCATGTGTATGTTGCAAAATTCGTTTTACGTACTAACCAATGATAAGTTTGTGGCTACTTTATGAGCCAGGAATGGCGGCGATGGTTTGAATAGGGCAGCACGGTGAGCAGGGGGTGTAAGCACGGAGGCCGGTAAGCACGCTTAGAAATTTAAGGCGCTATTGAAGGCGAACGGCGCACTCAACGAAATACCGGATGGCGTTATCGCGGAACTGTTCCGTGTTTACGGAAGACGGACACCCAATTCAACATATCATCGTTAGAGAAACGGGGTTCAACAGCCAGGACAGACCGAGAAGTGCAGAGAAATTTAAGGATACATTCCTGTATTAAATTGTTTGAGATAGGTCACGGGATGTTTAATATGAAAGCATATTAAAAAAACAACGCAACGAAATAGCCTAAAGCGTAGGCAAGGGGAAAGATTTAGAGATCGCGGGTACGTGAGAGATGAAGAGAAATGGAAGTTAGAAGACAGTTGGCAAATGGTCATAATCGAAAATGCAAGAAGAATGTGTCAACGGAAATTGACCATAGGCGGGCAAATGTGATCATGTTTTTGAATTCAAGGCGAGTCAGAGTGAGCGAGAGGAAAAGAGGAAAAGAGATAGTGAGATCAGTAGAGGGTGAAAATGAAACCAAAGCGTACGAAACGCGTATCATCGGAACGCATCATCAGTCCTATAGTTGATCGTATACGAAACTGTTGGGCGGAGTAAAGAGTACTATGGAACTTATAGTAACCAGTATAGAAATGTGAAATATATGAAATATGAGTAAGATTCACAACATTCCGGTCCAATCGTTCTCGACCGAGTAGGTGGAGAAAAGAATCGTGCGTGAAAAAATAAAATTAAATAAAAGTGCAGTGGGGATTTTTTAAGGAATGGACGGACAATTAAAGTGACATTTGCCGACTCGCAACAGTGGGTCTAATTGGAATTGAATGAGACGTTAAAGACACATTAAAAGTGCATGTATCTCTGAAGCACTTACTGCTGCCCCGTTCCCTAACGCCTTTTTTATCACAGCTCGCTAGTAAGCTATAGATAGTTCAAAATTATATGTGTTGCGAATGATGTGTCTTTGCTGCACCATCGACAGCCAGATGCGTCGGCGATTGCGTCCGGTAGTGGCATGTCGCCTAAGAGCGTTTGGACCCGATAGGTTAGTGTTCCTTCTGATAAACGTGAGTCGGCTCTCTCTCTGGCGAGCTGGAAACCTTATCTCTCGTTCAGAGAATTCTTCGACAATCATAACCGACGCTTTCCCTCGCTTCCTGCTGACGTTTCCCTCCCCGTGATGGCAGAGGATACTACTGATACCAACGTTAGTAGCCCGAATGAGCTATCCATCCACTCCTGCTCCCCCTCCCTCTTCGGTGGGTGATGCATCACCGATGACCTCGGCCACTCGCGTGGATAAGGTTGCATAGGCTCCCCGAATCATCTCCTATCAAACTCTCATGTGCACGGACGCCAACAATCGAACTCATCTGTCGTTCCTGTCCCGATTCCGGTTGCTGCCATGGCTCGTGATAGCCATGTTTCGCGCTAAATGTCCCAACGTTCCACCCCTGAAGCGGATGTGACTGGTAAGCGTACCCGTGCTGACCACGCTAAACATCCAGCCGGTGCTGATATAACTAAGAGTGCTGAATAGCTAAACGTCTATTATCACAACACACGAGGTCTGCGCTCGAAGGGTTCTGATCTCCGACTGTCGGCTTCCGAGACGGATTTTGATGTGATCACTCTTACGAAGACATGGCTTGATGCATCCATACCTGATGGCGCCTTGTTCAACAGTGAGGAGTTCGTGGTTCACCGTTGTGATCGTAATATTAGGAATAGTATGCGGTGTACAAGAGGTGGTGTTTTAATTGCCTGCTCTACGCTCCTTTCTTCATTTCAGACCGCATTTCAGTACCGCTGCGTTCAAAATTTGTGTTGGTGTTGTTTACATTCCTCCATATTTTGCATCCCACGAAGCAACGTTTGTCAGTTTGTTAGACTGTGTAAGTGAGGTCAAATTGCGTATGCGCCGGAATGATAGATTTCTTCTACTAGGGGATTTTAATCAAACCAATCTGCTCTGGAAGCCATTGTTAGGCAATGATGCGTCGAGCGTGTTCCTTGTTCCATCGTCGTATCCTGTTTGCTATGCGCCGTTTTTGAATATGTATGATGTGCTGAGTTTGTCCCAAATGAATGGTGTTTCGAATTATAACGGCCGTTTTGGTGATCTAGTTTTCGTGATCTTTCTGTGCTGTTAGTTCCGCGATCCATCCTTTTGTCAGGATTGATGTTCATCATCCTCCGCTGGATCTTCGCCTAAAGGTGCCAAAGAGTAAGAAAGTTCCAAACCGTGTGGAGCTTCGTTCGTTTGATTGCCTTAGAACTGACTACAAAAGGATGGTTGAAATACTAGCCACGGTCGATTGGTCTTTTTTGTTTCAATGTGGACGGTAGAACGGTGGAAGAAGGAGGTAACAGCAGTGTATTCAAAGTCAGATGATGTTTGATTTCGAGGAAATCTCAGATGATCCGCAGGAAGCGGAGGAGAATCACGCCGCAGGAGGTACACCGGAGGCAGAGCCAACAGGTCCCGATTTCGGAACGTGAACTTGTTGTAAGTTCGCTGCAGTTTTCCTTTTCGAAGGATTCTCATGATCTCTATGTAAAATAAATAAATACTTGTACGATAATCCCTTTGTATGGATTGTGATTTCGAACTTTCGAATTTTCAAACAAATTCGACAAAAATCTTGTGCTTCGTGGTGCTCAATTTTTGCGACAGATGGCGCCAGCATAGGCAATTGCCTATATCATGTAAATATGCAATGAGTGAGATGTACGCATCGTTGAAGAGCACCGATATGCGGCATGCCACAGCTTATCTCCGGTCGTTTCGGAGCTACAAAGCTAATAAGCTGACATTTTTCTACCTTTCCGCAACACATTGATGTTGTTCCCCTTTGTTCCTTTGTTTTTCCCCGGAAGCTATGCCGGTTTCCCCCGTTTACATGAAAACAAAAAATCGTCGTGATTGCAGCGAAACTTTCGTTGCATTCGTCAACTAAATGTGAAATCCACGTACTTCCCTTTTTTTTCGAGCAAAACATCGAAAAGGGATACTCATCCGTTTTCGGTGTGGCGGTGTTTTTCCAAGCTATGTCACCTTTCGTGCTGGTGCCGTGCAAGGAACTAGGGAAAGGAATGTCGTCCAGGATAATCTCATAATGCGACGGAGACCTGGGCGTTATGATCTAAATTTTCCATCTGAAAGTAGAACCGTCCCCTGTCCACCGCTTCCAATGCGCAACCGTTCGTCGCATACCTTTTTTTATAAGGCGATGGAGATTTTATAGCATCCGATTAGATGTTATTAAATGCAAGGCACGCGGGACGCGTTCTTATCGCTACCTACCTTCCCTGGTAATTCATTTTGATTAGCGCTGGTTGATTGATTTACGACTAACCATCGGCGGTACCCAGCGCCAGCTGAATTAGTCACTGGTAAGGTTCCTGAATGGATACCGTTTCATTCCCAAAACACTGCTGCTTACTTGGTCCGTTTCATATTGAGATGCTCAAGCATTCCAGATGGCGTCAATCAACGTTACTTTCTGGTCAAACCATTTTATTTTGATTATAATAAAACAAATTATTGTGCAAATCTTATGGATTTGAAGGAAGACAAAAACCCAGGCGGTGGTTTCGCATACAGACCGGACCTTTATCGATTTATTTATTTATTTATCATAAGCCAAAAAAACTGTTTGGACATAGCGCTTGAAGCTACAAGCTTACGCTAGGGTAAAGGAGCATCAATTCGCTTTCAAAGCGTAGCACTGAGGAGTTGAAGTGAAAGTGTCCATAGCAGTTATTAAAATTGCGCTAGGATCACTATCATCACCATTAGCAGAGGCTCGTTATGGCTATAAAATCGCCTACTTAGGTTATGCCATAAACTGTACGCCGTATGTCCCACAAGGCTTTTTCGCCGCAGGCAGCGCCTCTCGCGGTTCAAAGCTGGGGACTCAAGATTGAACTAAGAGCTATGGATCGCACATCCTTGCCCAACATCGGAGTCACATCCAGCTGCCAGCATCGTACGCGCCAGCAGGTCTCTCGCTTGCTTTGCCGTGCACTGGCAGGATGCGCATGTCCTCCGTCTGCTCTTGCTCGAGTTCGAGCGGCGGCGTGAATGCTGTCAGTCGCTCGGATGGACAAATAAACCCGATTGGCTGTGCCGTATTCGGCGAGCCGCGTCTGCTCGGCTATTTTCGGCTTCGGAGCGCCGAAGTGCGGGCGTTCGAACTGACGTTATAACGGCAACGTTTTCCTGGCATCAGTTTCCCTTTATCTTTCGACCAGTGTGGTTGAGCCAGCTCTCTGGATCAGCCCGGTCGTGCATACCCTTTCTCCAATTATTCCATTAGATTCGACCAGTCAGTGTGCAAGTTTCCCAAACCCATAAACCCTTACGTGTGAATCGTGCTTCGATACAACCGTGACATGCCGATCGTGGACAGTCTTAGAATCGGTGATGTTGAAAGGTAAAAAATCTCCACAAAAATAAAATCATGACCAGCTATTTTAAATTGTGAAGTACAAATGAAATAAGAATCGATAGGTCACGATCAGCTAAAGATCCCAAAGGTTCTTTTCCTCGCATCTCAGAGGCTGCTTACACATAGTTCAAAAGTAGGCCAGTTCAGAACGCGTAAAGTTTTGGAGGAATCCGTAAAGTTTTTTTTTTGTGACTTCCATTTGATTGCATTTTCCGATGAATCTACGGAATCTCGAAGCCTTTTTCCTTTGCGTTTAAAAGCAAACTATACAAAAGTGTTTGTTTTTGAATTTTCGATAACATTTCTGCCCTAGCAGCTGTCTGCACGGCGAGGAATTGTTTTAGTTTTTGGCGTTCCAATGCCAGCCCCTCGTTTGCAAACGGTTTTGGTAACGAGAAGGCATCGTTTTATCAGCTTCGCAGTGCAATCCAGCGAACAGCGAAAACCATAAGCGGAGATCAAGGGGTTGGGAAAACGACCGCATCAAATTTCCTCGATCAATTGCAAACCGTTCCTGCGTGCGTGTTGCGTTCAAATGCAAGAACAGATGGAGACGCCCGGTACCCTCTCGTCCCCGATGGAGACGCCCCGTGCTTCTTTCACAGCCATGATCGGGTGCTTGTGTGTGGGCGTGTTTTAATATTGGCCCCGTGTGCAAGGATTTGATGAGATAATTTCAACCAAATTTCCTACAGCAGATGATCATGTGATCGAGTGACACAAATAAAGAACAATATTCGTGTGCGTGTATGTGTGTGTATCCAAGTGTCTGTGTGTTTCTCTGTGCTGTGTGACTGAATTAAAAAAAAGGGAAAGGGACAATTTTCCCGAGGCTGAATTTATGTGATTTGTAACCGACGGCACAATCGGCCATAAACCGCATCATTCCGTGTGACCAACTCCAGAGCCAGTACACTTAGTCATCGCTTGCTCGCGGCTCATTCAAAACATTCACTCCACCACCGCCAACCATCAGCCCGCCTCAAAGAGCCTCTACAATCAGTTGCCGACACACCGTCTCCCTGTTCAAACCTTCGGTGAAGTGGTAAGTTTTTAAAATGTTGAATTTAAACCAATCCATCCGTTCACGTTTCTTCGATTACCTTTCCTGCCATCCTCTAAGTTGCAACACTTCCCAACACTCTGTCGGTCGCTTAGTTTTGGTTTGATTGTTTTGCATTACATAACTTGCTACATGTGAAGAATCACTTCGGAAGAATTATTCGTCTTATGTTTGATTTTTGTAACGTTGTTGAATGAAACAATGTGACATTTGGTTTGAGCGCCATGGGAAAATTTACTGTTTGATCGAAAGCGTTGTACTTCGCTAGGCGTGAATAATCCTCACTAGTGATTTTATTTTTTTTTATTATCCTACCAATCCTTTAGAGTGTGTGAAACAATTAAATGTTAGTAATCCAATGATCCCAAATAGGTAAACTGCAAGCTTTGAAGGATCAGCAACCGCGACGAACAAATGGCGTGATCGTAAGGATCAGACCCTCCGAAGGATCATTTATGGGTATATTACAAATTTACTGCTACTGCTCCATTTTTCCCGGGCTGAGGGATGGGTCGAACAAAATCACACTTGGAGGTCGTCGGTATCGATTTGATACTTGGGAGACATGCTGCAGGACCACATACTTCTGAATTAGAGCTATGAAAAGAATTCAATACGTCCAATCCAAAAGGAGCAACAAAAAAAAAAAAAAGGGATGGATTTGATGAAATTTTCAGTCGGTGCGTTCTCCTCCCTGCCATAACAAACCATTCTGCCTACTAACTTTTCCAACCACACCAAAACACAAGAACGCTTTTCGACGATAACTTCTTCAACGGTGCCGAACTAGGGGAGATATTATAAAAGAAACTGTTATCCTCTGCCAAACAAAACCAAATAATGGGAGTGTTACAAATGGTTAGTGAGTACTGTTTTCCGTGAGGGAATCAAACCAACAGCCAACTATTTCATACTGGAATGCTAATGGTATTTGCAATAAAAATCACTAATGATTTACATGGAGCAATTACTGAGCCTTTATAAAGCCCGGGCAATGTTTCTCACAGACTAGGGAAACCACAGGTCGATTTGTGATTGCAGAAGGAGCAGACTGTAATAACGGCTCCCTCGACCTATCTAATATCTATCCATTAATTATTACTTATACCAGCGATATTAAATACAGTTATTAATACGCTGATGAAACTCAAACTTGGGTTTGGAGGTCTTGTTCCACTAGATTATGGCAAGTGAAGCTGCGAGCGTCCGAAAAAGTAGGATATTAGTGTGCGTAAGCACTGGAGGAGGTCAAGGCCAAGCATCTTGTTTATGCACTTTCAGCTTGTGAATAGTTTCGGAAGCATCGTGAACACATTGATCGCATCCGTTTGATTTGATCTTAGGCAATAACGTATCTGGACCATGCTTTAAAGCTATACGCTCATTCAAAGAACATTTTGTTTTATACGACTTAGCGGACATCTCACATCTGAACATGCATGAAATCTCTCTGGTGCTAAAGGTTTTAACGTCGCCTTGAAAATATTCAACGCGCCTCTTATCTTCCGTAGCGATTCACGAACAAGTTTTCCCGTAGCTGTTGGTGATGCATCTAATAATTTACTGATACCACTTAACGCGCCGCCGCATCACTCGATGGAAAAGGATACATCTATTCACCTCTTGCCAAATTCGTTCAGGTTGACACTATTTCTACAGACATCCACGCCGCTTTCGATTCGGCCCACTCATGAACATAAAGGTGATTCACGACATGCAAATCCCTTTGCCCTCCCGGCAAAATGAAGGCCGAAAAAGAGATGGACACGTCGTACGAGCCTGCAAAGCCAAACGTGCCAAACTAAATACAACCGCGAATATGCATGACTTCCGCACACACATTTTATTGTGTAGGTATTTCGGTACGCTAATGTTGCTACTGAGAAATGCTTGAAATTTGTACTACAAATACGAATGACTTCAAGGCTATCTGTCGCCACCCTCCCAAAGATTCCCTTACACAAATTAAAGTTGGGCACAACCTGCACAAGGGTTTGGTATCGGAAGTAAAAAAAAAAGGCAATTGAAGTCAAAATTACCAAGCAACAAAGTTGTGTGTAAAAGTGAGTCCAGTTGTCGCGGGTTCATATCTTTCAACCTCCGACGACGACACTTAAAATGGAAAAAAAAGAGGAGCAAAACACTTGCATTGCGTCATTGCGGAAAACAGTTTACGGCACGTGGCTGATACTACAATCACATTGAACACACCTTCTGTCAAACGGGAAGATTATGAAAACTAGGAGAAGGTGAACCGTTTTCGTTGTGCTTTCGATCAACGAAAACGATCTGCTCAATTTTATCAGTGAACAGTAGAGATCCTGATTGAGATAAACATCCCGACATCCCAAAAGGATCTGATGGCACTAACGTGCTTGTGCGCGCTCCATTGACACCGTTGAGCACCAATTCGCTTGATGCCTACGAGTTGCCAGGGATTTCTTGAAGGAGAAGATCCGAAAGGATGCAGTGTTGCTGCTATTAACGCAAACATACTTTCATGTTCGTTATAGAACACAGGTCGAAGGTATCCGACGAACACACATGAAGTATAAATACCTGTGTTATATAGTGTTCTTTTGAAACGCTATACTGTTCGGCGTGCTAAGCGATGGACAAGCTAGCATTCTTGTTCCATGTTTCCGGTTTCATGTTATACGTTGAAAATATACAACAAGGAGCAGACTATCGTCCTCCTCAACCCTATGTAAAGGTAAGAGGAGGGACTTATTCACTTCACAAGTCTTTCAACACTTCTTTCACTCCATTTACACTGGAATGTCAACCATGTACCTGGAACCATTAAAAATAAATAACAATTGTTAAAACGTGCTCTCAACTAAATGCTCACAAAGTGCACTCACCTGTGATCCCGTGTTGCTCTACCTCAACGTGAATTAGGCCTGAAATTTCATGTCGCACTATCTAAACCGGAATGTACACTGCACTTTTAATTCTACGTTCATCTGTAAATTAAAAAAAAAATGTTACAATTATAAAGACGTGCGCTCACCTAAATGTTCACGGAGTGTACTCACCTCAGTTCTCGTGTTGCACTACCTAAGCCGAAATTAGACCGGAGTTCGCGCGTTGCACCACCTAAGTCGGAATTAAGAGAAGAAGTATTAGAAAGGAAAACGATTTGAAAAGGAATGGGTAAAAACAGACAAACATGGAGCTCCAAACAAAAGCTTCTGCACACTCTGCTTGGTCAAAATAAGATACCGTAGGGCCGTGACTCAGCTCGGCTGAAAATGCCAACACTCACGGCCGACATATCGAAGTGAAGGAAATTCGAGCGAAAAACAACACGCATGATTTTTCGGTTTCAGTTTCCGCCCATGCTTTGGAGGCTCCTGCAGGCCAACCTAATGAAACGTTTGTTATGCATTGCTATTCATCACTCTCCCCAGAAGTCCCCCCCCCCCCGGGCAGCCGCCAGCAGAATTCCTGCAAAAGTTTCCTCCCGTCGGCAGACGAAGGGAAAATACACAAACAACACTCCCCGTTGTCGACCGACGATCACACGGGCCTGGTGAAGCAGGGAGGGACAGGGCAGCGCCATAAAGCAATCGTCTGGCCAGAGTCTAAAGATTTGATAGCCGGTTGTTAGTTATGGGGGTGATGCGAGGTTTATTGCGCCTTTGGCAACTGGGACCGTTAATGTCCTGGAGAAAGCAAGTTTCGAGTAAAAAACAAAAAATTAAAAACAAAAATAAAAAGAAACGAGGTAAATAAATGTAATCTTTTTTCGACCCTTCGCATAACTTTAGATAACGGATGAGGGGTGATCTTGGTAAATACACTTTCCCTTCCATCACCCCCGCCCGTGAGACGCCGGACCTCCAGGAAGGCCTAGGACAAGCTCCCGTTTGGCCGAGTCCGCCATTCTTCCGAGGAGAAGTCTTTTGCCGCGGTAAACAGGATGCCGGTGTTAATTAACAACTATCTTTTGTTCATCGTCGACTTCGACGGTATAGTTTGATCTACGCACACACCAACACACAGACAAGACCGAATTGTTTTCGGCCGGAAATGGCCGAGGCATGAACGCACAGATATTGATGGGCAGTGACGGTTGACGGCTCATCTTTATTGCTCAGTTTCCCGAGGATTGCTTCTAAGTTCAAGCCTTGACCCGGGTTATCAGAATCATCTACAGCAGGCAAATGCTACATCGCTCGTCGATTGTTCGGCGAAGGGTTTTTAGTTTTTGTTTAAGCGGTAAGGCATGTTACGACGCTTTACGATAGGGGAAAAAAACCCAGGGAAACGGCTCCGTCTCGTCGCGCAGCTCCACCAGCCGATCATCAACGGCATGCCGTAGTGACGTGTTGAAGTACTTCCGGTGCATGGTCCGACTACCGATAGCAAGGAGTCGTTTTCTGGCAATCATCGCGCCGCATGCAAGTTGTTCGTGATCAGATTATCAAATTATCGTGGATTTGGACTGTTATATAAACGGTACAGATCATTGTGATGAAGCATTACAAACTGGTCTCTTGTTGAAAGATAAAGATAAACAGACGATGAGGGAGAAAGGGGAGAGGATAGCAAGATATGCTTCCTGAAATTGTACCACGGTGAAACCATCTGTACCAGCAACGTGAACTAAAGGGTACCCAGTACCAACTGATGCTATGAAGATCCAGTTCTAAGCGGCGCGCAAAAGAAGCTGCCAAGTGAGATAACTTAGAGTATGACAGTGTGCTGATAGTAATCCTCTTGGCGAGTGTAGCAAAGGTTGCCGTTTCTTTTTTTATTCACATAATGTTGGAGCTGATGGAGCTAATTTCTGATACTTGGTTACTTGATCCTTTCTGACTGTTTTGTTCTTAATGATTTGACCGTTCGCTCGACATGACTATGTAGGCAATTGAACAAACACGATCATTTGAATGCAAGCGATGGTGAAAAACAACACTTGTAATACTTCTTAAACATATTTTTCAAGGTGTTGGCATGGATTTCTTTTGAGAAGCACTGGTTGGCACGACTGTGCCCGAGCGAGGAAGTGAGATCTGCTCAAGTAGGTTAAGTAGTAAAGTAGTAGGTGTAGGAAGACTTAGTTCCTACTAAGTAGGAAGTACTAAGTAGGAAAGGAATAAAGTTTTTGTAGCAAATTCGAATAGGAAGAGAAAGGTTATCAATACCATTTCTTGTGTGCATCGATTGAGAAGGGTTATCAATACCATTTCTAGAGAACACAAGGAAGTAATGTCTTCACTAATAAAACAAATGGATTTCACCAACAATTAAGGAATGTAGAAAAGAGGTTTGGGGTGCTCTATCGAAAAGTGCGAGACAGTATCGCCTATGGCGTACAATATGTATTATCACCTTAGCTTAATCGTGACAAGGCCTAAAATAACTCTTGACCGAAGCGTTTATCACATCAGTCTGTTTGATTAACGTGCAATAACGGCAAGGGGAGAGGGAGTAGCAGGATGGAAATGTAAATATTTCGGCAGAGAAAGAGTATCCGTTTTGCCCGACCTCAGTTACTGCAGTATTTTTTCCTCGAGTAGCGAGGTAAGAAAGGCCGTCTAAGACAGTTGTTTAAAAAAAAAAAAAGTACAACATCACCATAAAAATTGACCTCGAAGCGGCAGTGGCGGGAAGAAGATTTATGAAATTTACCCATCCACAAAGGATAATTTTCTTCCGCGATTCACCGAGAGGCTGCCGAGGAGCGCTGACCTTCTTCCTTGTGCGGTGAGGTGTGCGCATTGGAATGGAGTTACTTCGCTCAAGTATATTCCACCCGCCCGACCTCGCGCCCATCCCACGAAAGTGTTTCCCACATACTTTTCGCCTGGCTTCCTACGAAATCGATACGATTTGCAAGCGAGTGGAGCGAGTGGAGGAGGGATTGCAGTGGTGCGCCAACCTTCCACGTTGCACGTCACGGACTGGGGCTGCAGCCGGACCAAACCAGAGCAGACCAGATGGCCATCTCTACCGCATCGCACTTCGCAACGATCCACCGTCTCGTGTTTGGTGAGCTGAAAGGAAGCCGTATTTCAATTTGATATGTTATGCTACACGCCATAACGCCCCGGTTGATCCTGGCTCGCGAACCGATCGTGGCCCCACTACTCTGCACACACATGCCCTGTATCTTTCCCTCTCTCTCTCTCTCTCTCTTTCTCTACCCTCGCTTTCGTTCCACTTTCGAACGAGCATAACCAATTATTTGTCTTAAACAACATCTGGGGCGTGCCGGGGGACGAAGGACGACTCGTCGAAACTTAAGGGGAGAGGGAAAAAGGGGTGGGAAACAGAAAGATATATTCTTTTTAAACACTCACATATACAAACAGTCACGCACCTTCGGGTAACGCTGAGCCCGAAACAGAGTCCGAGTCAATCCCATCCCGCAGGTCGTCGAAGGGAACATCCTGCCCAAGATAAACACGCCAACGCATCTTCAAAAAAAAAAGTCGCTTCCTCAATTTGGTACGCCTCCCTAATTCCCCCAAACCTCGCCCGCGCACGCAGCATGATGTAAGTCATTGGAGCCGTTTCAAACACGGATCGATAAACAAATGCGCGGCCACGGTTGGATGTGTCTGGAGTGAAGCTTCAGGTGCACAAGATCAATTAGATCCAGTGCCTTTATTCGCTTGCTAACGAAAGCTATTAAGGTGTGCTGTGCTAGCCACATTAGAAATAAATATTAAACAAAGAACAAAGCTGGACATTCTCAGTCAAATGTTTCGAGATCATTTAACAATTATTTCCAGAAACTAAGATATGGGAAAACCACGATCGTTTTTGATGAGCACTTTCTATCGTTATATGAAACAAACAACCGCTTCCCAGAACCCACTCAGCACTCGATTGAGATAATGTGGGAGCACAACTTATCGAAGAAATACTTGTTTGCTTTCCATGCTTTCCAAGGAAAATGTGATCTGAGAAAGAACTAAATTGCGCACTTGGGCAGATACAGGGTCTGCTATCTTTCCTTGGCATGCAAAGTTTCACAACAAAGGGTCAGTAGGCTTTTCTCTTATCTGCTACGCGGTTTGCCTGAATTGTGACGCACAGCGAAAAGTTCCGCTGTTCAAATGCAAGTAAGGATAAACCGGAACAAAGGACAGATTGTGTGCTCGAAATCTATCGCAATGGCGTTAGATCAGGGCGGGGGGGGGGGGGGGGGGGTCAGGGGAAACATAATTTACGTCACAGTTCAACCGAGTTACAACTGGCCTCATATAATATAGCAATAGCTGATGCGTAAAATAAGCAATCGAGACGATAAAACAATTCTACGTATAAGTCTAGAATAAATCAAACGCCTTTTCCACTTTTATCCCGATGTGCCAAGGATCAATGAATAGGTCGCGCCGGATGAACCTAATTCTAGAAGAATGCGAAACTGTGACTAAAACAAACATATTTTCCAAATGCCACAAATACACACCACCGTAAGAAAGCCTCGCTATTCCCAGCAAGATAAAGTAAATATATTTCAAACGTTTGTCAAACCTACAGAAATTGTCAGTCTTTATCTGCCTAGGGTAAGTGCGGGGGTTTTGGCCACATTAGGAAAGGGTCAGCTCAGAAAAATTCGTTACAGTCATTGTATTGATCATATAACGATAAACTTGGTATGGTAATGTAGAGGAACTATCTAAGCATGATTTCCAATTCACATTTGTGAGTTTATTTGATGTTTTAACTAAAAAATCATCAATTTCCGAACACACTTTTTGTCGCTATTTTGGCCATATCTGTATCTATTTTGGCCCTATCTGTGTACCAGTTTTGGCCACTAAAAAAAGGCTCCTTTTATGTACTAGACAATTTTATTATTCTTGTTAATAATTAAGATAATTCTTTTTGTTTTTATTTTCGTAAAATCGATGAGGTTTAATGCTTAATTTGCAATTTTAATGTTCCATATTTTTGCATGAGTGTCATGGCTTCCATGACATATATGCTGTCAGTTAGTCTCGGTCAGCATACTTACAGCATTATCAGAATAAATATGAATTTTTTTCGGATTTTGGTCAATTTGTAATTTCCTGGGCATTACATTTTTGAATGACGAAAGTTAATATAATTTCAAAATACATATAATACGTATGCACAGCAGTAATTTCTTCACAATGGCACAGACATTTGCTGTCAGCTTTGCCTAGAAAAAAAAAAACAAACTATTTTTCAAGCTAAACAAATTCAAATAACGTTTTGATAATTCTTAAAAACACTCAAACTTTAAGAAAAACATTACTTCCGTTTTGTACAGTTTTGTACGCAGTGGTTGCTTATATTTCGATATAGGGCCAACTATCAGCTTACAGCATGATGGGTCGGAAAAGTGACAATCTCATGTAATTTAACAAATTTCTCGAAAAATATTGATACAATCGCTCTCAAACTGGACATTCAACAATTCAATTCAATGTTAACAGTATGAAAAAGTTTAGCGGCCATTTTTACTTAAAATCAGTGTGATAATTGATGTTCTTTCGATTAGGGCCAAAATTACATGCACTGGCCAAAACCCCCGCAATTACCCTAGTAGTGTGTATTCAAGTTTTTAACAGTATCTAGTTAATCATTTATTATTCACTCTGAAAGAATCCGCCATCATTCGATAGAAACGAAACAGCAATGTATTGTCTGTCTCTCTTTAACACACGACTCTTCCTTGTCGATGACTACTGATAGCGCCCTCTCTTGGAGAACGCAAGTCGTGCATGTTTCAAATTTCTACATCAGATAGATATGATTTGCACTTGACACTTTGCATCGAAGTAGGCATCGAGTGCGCGATGTACTGTCAAAATATATTCTACCGGTTTAGTTCAGTTAAGACTGCCGGTACCAACGCAATGGAGGTGAGTTTGTGTACGCCAATTTGTATGATTGAGTTGTTAAAAAGCTTATTGCTCTTTTCTCCCAATATCAAACAAAGAGTGCAAAAAATCAACGCCGATGTTACGTTACAGCGCCCGGCATTGATATCGGCCTAATGAACAACCGAGCCTCACTCAATTGTGGCATTCCATGCTCAATTATACTGCCGGATAATCGCACCGTCAGGCGTAAAGGAACTGAGCTGTCGCTCCTGCAGCTACAAATCCCGCCCGGACCTTGGCGGATCAATCTACAGGACATCTGGGGCCAAACGGTAACGGTAGGCGACAAGCTTCACGCCGTGCAAGGCCAATATGCTAACGCTATTGGGATCGTGTGTGGACTAACACGAAACTACGCGTTCGTGAAGGAAGAAATTTCGACAGGCAAAGGTGAAATCGTAGCGATGCGGGTCACCGACGCCTTCCGGTGCGACACCAAACCGATGCCGGCATCAATCTTGCGGGGCAGAACGATATTTCGAAAAACCGGTCGCGTATTACTAATGGACCCGATTCCAGAATAAAATTAACCGCCAATTATCTTCAGATGCAAATAAATAGTTGGAAAATCCGCTACGATAATTTTGCTTATTTGCTGGCTTTTTCAGGTTTACTTTGCCTACGTATTAATTAACAGCGAAATTGTACACAGTTTCTTCCCACCACATTTACACACACACACGCGCAATGATTGGGGTGTCGGACTCCGAATATGATATATTCTAAAAACCTCTCATAGTTATACAAAGTTAACAGTTGCATCAACTTACCCAGGCAAAAAAGCAGGAGGGTATTGCGGGATGATCATTCCGCCTAAGCGCATCCCATCCGGCAAGAAACTTCTCTGACCTGAATCGAACGGTTCTTCTGCTCTTCTGGTTTCGTCAGAGTGTCACAATTGGTTTTCGCGGGTTGATTCAGCTCACAGTGAGTTTACTGATCTCCGGCTAACGCATAACAATAATCTCACTCGCTTCTCCTAAGCGGAAAAGTCTTGCGTCATGCGATGCACCATCAATTTCGTATGAAATTCTAAAAATAACAATAAAACCTTTGATTAGTATATTAGATGAGCAACAGAAACCTGTTAAATAAAAACAATAGTTCGTCCGTTCGTTTGAGCCTTTTCACGGAACGGGAGCTCCTTCACTGAGACCTTACAAGTCATTAGGTTAGGATTTTAAGCACCACCAGCAAAGCAACGGTTTTCAATATTTTGTGCGAGAAAACAGTACCTTCCATACTGCCAGCTGGTGAGGCAAGGATATGTTTTGTTTAGTTGCATGTTTGCGTCGAACCGCTTCGCGGCTGGCAGAGACAGATTACACAGAGCAACAGATTACACAGAGCGCAACAAAGCTGCAACAGCCTTTCTGCAACATCAAATTCGCTGTCAAATGGCCAGATTTCCTGTCATTTGTTGCGCTCTGTGTAATGGGGTCGAAATCTGTTGCAGGTTACCGGCATTTTGATCTTTTGAGAATTGTTTTCAGTCGGTGAAAAACGCAAGCAAATAATGTTAGTGTTGTTTCTAACCACTTTAATCATTGTGCTATGGCTATGAGCATATTTTTCCGTTATTTCTGCTTATCTACATTTTGCGGTGGAAGTTAAAAATTATTTTCATTCCGTGAAAAAAGAAAGCAAACAACATATTTACGCATAGTGCATTTATTTTTACTAAAAACGTTTTAAATTCTACTCATTGAAAGTATACAATCCAAATAACGATCCCGGCTTGTTGGATTTTCAAATTTGTTGCAGCTTGTTTTCCAAATGAAATGGGTAACAGCTGCAACAGCCGAATGCCACGGTTGATATTCATTCTGCTGTCAAATTTAATATTGCCGAAAGCTGTTGCAGATTTGTTGCGCTCTGTGTGATGGCGGCCTTAGATCCCCTCTAAGCACGGCGCGAAATTCGCCCTATGCGAACGAAAAAAAAGTAGCCCAGTTTTGCCAGAATATCAGCGCGAACGAACTTATTCGTCCGATCTGTCAATATGGTACATGAACAGTTTGTTTACGTGTTTCAAACCGGCAGCAGGTAAAAGTGAAAATGTGAATCATTCCTTTTTTTGACTTGAACATATAAACTTACCCGGACTTAGAATGTTAAAAAAACTTGAAGCGTTCACAATATCGAAATTATTCACTTCTTTGCATTCGACTGAAAGTTTCAGCTCTCGACAAAGTGGGCAACTTCAGTTCAAACCCAGATGGTAATATAACAACCTTGGTTAAAATTGAGCAATTGCGTCCGATCGCCCTTAGTGGTAGTTTCGCAATTTATAAACACAGCGTAAACGAAATCGGTTTTTTGCATATGGAGTTTCGCGTCGGGTTGTGCAGTTTGCACTACCTGGGGCAGTTTTCGCGCTATGTCAAGGAGCGGCTTAAAGCCGCTTATAGTCGTGAGAAGCCTCCCGGCCTTACAGCAGTCCCCATTTCAAGTCAGACATTTTTCTCCTTGCTTATTCTAAATTTCTATTGCTTTTTCGCTTGGGTTAAATATCTCCACGAATCAGTCAATAGATCATAACATTCGTGGCGTCGGGAGAGAGTGAGCGAGAGAAAACAAGGAATCTTGCATATCGATGGAAGCGAAACAACGATGTGTTGTCTCTCTTTAACACACGACTCAATATCTACATCAGATAGATATGATTTGCACTCGATACTTTGCATCGAAGTAGGCATCGAGTGCGCGATGTACTGTCAAAATATATTCTACCGGTTTAGTTCAGTTAAGACTGCCGGTACCAACGCAATGGAGGTGAGTTTGTGTACGCAAATTTGTATGATTGAGTTGTTACAAAACTTATTGCTCTTTTCTCCCAATATCATATAAAGAGTGCAAAAAATCAACGCCGATGTTATGTTACAGCGCCCGGCATTGATATCGGCCTGCTGTACAATCGTGCATCACTCAATTCTGGCATTCCATGCTCAATTATACTGCCGGATAATCGCACCGTGATGCGTAACGGAACTAAGCTGGCGCTCCTGGAGCCACGAATCCCGCCCGGACCTTGGCGGATCAATCTACAGGACATCTGGGGCCAAACGGTCACTGTAGGTGCCAAGATACAAGCCGTGCAAGGCCAATATGCAAACGCCATCGGAACTGTGTGCGGACTAACACGAAACTACGCGTTCGTGAAGAAAAAAGATTCGACAGGCAAAGGTGAAATCGTAGCGATGCGGGTCACCGACGCCTTCCGGTGCGAGACCAAACCGATGCCGACATCAATCTTGCGGCGCAGAACGAAACTTCGAAAAACCGATCGCGTTTTTCATAAAGAAACGATTCTAGCAGACCCGATTGCACAAGAAAATGAACCGGCATCAATCTGTTGGGGCAGATTCCTAGTTAAAAAATGCGCTAGGATAATTTTAATAATTTGCTTGTGCTGTTGTATTTATTTTGCCTACGTATTCATTAGCAGCTAAATTGTGCTGCTAATTCCTAATGGACCCGATTCCAGAACAAAATTAACCGGCAACAATGTTATGATGCAAATAAATAGTTAGAAAATCGGCTACGATAATTTTGCTTATTTGCTGGCTTTTTCAGGTTTACTTTTCCTACGTATTAATTAACAGCGAAATTGTACACAGTTTCTTCCCACCACATTTACACACACACACGCGCAATGATTGGGGTGTCGGACTCCGAATATGATATATTCTAAAAACCTCTCAGAGTTTTACAAAGTTAACAGTTGCATCAACTTACCCAGACAACAAAGCAGGAGGGTATCGCGGGATGATCATTCCGCCTAAGCGCATCCCATCCGGCAAGAAACTTCTCTGACCTGAATCGAACGGTTCTTCTGCTCTTCTGGTGTCGTCAGGAATGCCACAATTGGTTTTCGCGGGTTGATTCAGCTCACAGTGAGTTTACTGATCTCCGGCTAACGCATAACAATAATCTCACTCGCTTCTCCTAAGCGGAAAAGTCTTGCGTCATGCGATGCACCATCAATTTCGTATGAAATTCTAAAAATAACAATAAAACATTTGATTAGTATATTAGATGAGCAACAGAAACCTGTTAAATAAAAACAATAGTTCGTTCGTTCGTTTGAGCCTTTTCACGGAATGGGAGCTCCTTCACTGAGACCTTACAAGTCATTAGGGTAGGATTTTAAGCACCACCAGCAAAGCCACGGTTTTCAATATTTTGTGCGAGAAAACAGTGCCTTCCATACTGCCCGCTGGTGAGGCAAGGATATGTTTTGTCTAGTTGCATATTTGCGTTGAACCGCTTCGCGGCTGGCGCTTGAAATATCACTCGCCTTATAGTCGTGAGAAGCCTCCCGGCCTTACAGCAGTCCCCATTTCAAGTCAGACATTTTTCCATGCTTATTCTAAATTTCTATTGCTTTTTCGCTTGGGTTAAATATCTCCACGAATCAGTCAATAGATCATAACATTCGTGGCGTCGGGAGAGAGTGAGCGAGAGAAAACAAGGAATCTTGCATATCGATGGAAGCGAAACAACGATGTGTTGTCTCTCTTTAACACACGACTCAATATCTACATCAGATAGATATGATTTGCACTCGACACTTTGCATCGAAGTAGGCATCGAGTGCGCGATGTACTGTCAAAATATATTCTGCCGGTTTAGTTCAGTTAAGACTGCCGGTACCAACGCAATGGAGGTGAGTTTGTGTACGCAAATTTGTATGATTGAGTTGTTAAAAAACTTATTGCTCTTTTCTCCCAATATCATATAAAGAGTGCACAAAATCAACGCCGATGTTATGTTACAGCGCCCGGCATTGATATCGGCCTGCTGTACAATCGTGCATCACTCAATTCTGGCATTCCATGCTCAATTATACTGCCGGATAATCGCACCGTGATGCGTAACGGAACTAAGCTGGCGCTCCTGGAGCCACGAATCCCGCCCGGACCTTGGCGGATCAATCTACAGGACATCTGGGGCCAAACGGTCACTGTAGGTGCCAAGATACACGCCGTGCAAGGGCAATATGCAAACGCCATCGGAACTGTGTGCGGACTAACACGAAACTACGCGCTCGTGAAGAAAAAAGATTCGACAGGCAAAGGTGAAATCGTAGCGATGCGGGTCACCGACGCCTTCCGGTGCGAGACCAAACCGATGCCGACATCAATCTTGCGGCGCAGAACGAAACTTCGAAAAACCGATCGCGTTTTCCATAAAGAAACGATTCTAGCAGACCCGATTGCACAAGAAAATGAACCGGCATCAATCTGTTGGGGCAGATTCCTAGTTAAAAAATGCGCTAGGATAATTTTAATAATTTGCTTGTGCTGTTGTATTTATTTTGCCTACGTATTCATTAGCAGCTAAATTGTGCTGCTAATTCCTAATGGACCCGATTCCAGAACAAAATTAACCGGCAACAATGTTATGATGCAAATAAATAGTTAGAAAATCGGCTACGATAATTTTGCTTATTTGCTGGCTTTTTCAGGTTTACTTTTCCTACGTATTAATTAACAGCGAAATTGTACACAGTTTCTTCCCACCACATTTACACACACACACGCGCAATGATTGGGGTGTCGGACTCCGAATATGATATATTCTAAAAACCTCTCAGAGTTTTACAAAGTTAACAGTTGCATCAACTTACCCAGACAACAAAGCAGGAGGGTATCGCGGGATGATCATTCCGCCTAAGCGCATCCCATCCGGCAAGAAACTTCTCTGACCTGAATCGAACGGTTCTTCTGCTCTTCTGGTGTCGTCAGGAATGCCACAATTGGTTTTCGCGGGTTGATTCAGCTCACAGTGAGTTTACTGATCTCCGGCTAACGCATAACAATAATCTCACTCGCTTCTCCTAAGCGGAAAAGTCTTGCGTCATGCGATGCACCATCAATTTCGTATGAAATTCTAAAAATAACAATAAAACATTTGATTAGTATATTAGATGAGCAACAGAAACCTGTTAAATAAAAACAATAGTTCGTTCGTTTGTTTGAGCCTTTTCACGGAATGGGAGCTCCTTCACTGAGACCTTACAAGTCATTAGGGTAGGATTTTGAGCACCACCAGCAAAGCAACGGTTTTCAATATTTTGTGCGAGAAAACAGTGCCTTCCATACTGCCAGCTGGTGAGGCAAGGATATGTTTTGTCTAGTTGCATATTTGCGTCGAAACGCTTCGCGGCTGGCGCTTGAAATATCACACGTCTTATAGTCGTGAGAAGCCTCCCGGCCTTACAGCAGTCCCCATTTCAAGTCGGACATTTTTCTCCTTGCTTATTCTAAATTTCTATTGCTTTTTCGCTTGGGTTAAATATCTCCACGAATCAGTCAATAGATCATAACTTTCGTGGCGTCGGGAGAGAGTGAGCGAGAGAAAACAAGGAATCTTTCGTATCGATGGAAGCGAAACAACGATGTGTTGTCTCTCTTTAACACACGACTCAATATCTACATCAGATAGATATGATTTGCACTCGACACTTTGCATCGAAGTAGGCATCGAGTGCGCGATGTACTGTCAAAATATATTCTGCCGGTTTAGTTCAGTTAAGACTGCCGGTACCAACGCAATGGAGGTGAGTTTGTGTACGCAAATTTGTATGATTGAGTTGTTAAAAAACTTATTGCTCTTTTCTCCCAATATCATATAAAGAGTGCACAAAATCAACGCCGATGTTATGTTACAGCGCCCGGCATTGATATCGGCCTGCTGTACAATCGTGCATCACTCAATTCTGGCATTCCATGCTCAATTATACTGCCGGATAATCGCACCGTGATGCGTAACGGAACTAAGCTGGCGCTCCTGGAGCCACGAATCCCGCCCGGACCTTGGCGGATCAATCTACAGGACATCTGGGGCCAAACGGTCACTGTAGGTGCCAAGATACAAGCCGTGCAAGGCCAATATGCAAACGCCATCGGAACTGTGTGCGGACTAACACGAAACTACGCGCTCGTGAAGAAAAAAGATTCGACAGGCAAAGGTGAAATCGTAGCGATGCGGGTCACCGACGCCTTCCGGTGCGAGACCAAACCGATGCCGAAATCAATCTTGCGGCGCAGAACGAAACTTCGAAAAACCGATCGCGTTTTCCATAAAGAAACGATTCTAGCAGACCCGATTGCACAAGAAAATGAACCGGCATCAATCTGTTGGGGCAGATTCCTAGTTAAAAAATGCGCTAGGATAATTTTAATAATTTGCTTGTGCTGTTGTATTTATTTTGCCTACGTATTCATTAGCAGCTAAATTGTGCTGCTAATTCCTAATGGACCCGATTCCAGAATAAAATTAACCGGCAACAATGTTATGATGCAAATAAATAGTTAGAAAATCGGCTACGATAATTTTGCTTATTTGCTGGCTTTTTCGAGTTTACTTTTCCTACGTATTAATTAACAGCGAAATTGTACACAGTTTCTTCCCACCATATTTACACACACACACGCGCAATGATTGGGGTGTCGGACTCCGAATATGATATATTCTAAAAACCTCTCATAGTTATACAAAGTTAACAGTTGCATCAACTTACCCAGACAACAAAGCAGGAGGGTATTGCGGGATGATCATTCCGCCTAAGCGCATCCCATCCGGCAAGAAACTTCTCTGACCTGAATCGAACGGTTCTTCTGCTCTTCTGGTTTCGTCAGGAATGCCACAATTGGTTTTCGCGGGTTGATTCAGCTCACAGTGAGTTTACTGATCTCCGGCTAACGCATAACAATAATCTCACTCGCTTCTCCTAAGCGGAAAAGTCTTGCGTCATGTGATGCACCATCAATTTCGTATGAAATTCTAAAAATAACAATAAAACATTTGATTAGTATATTAGATGAGCAACAGAAACCTGTTAAATAAAAACAATAGTTCGTTCGTTCGTTTGAGCCTTTTCACGGAATGGGAGCTCCTTCACTGAGACCTTACAAGTCATTAGGGTAGGATTTTAAGCACCACCAGCAAAGCAACGGTTTTCAATATTTTGTGCGAGAAAACAGTGCCTTCCATACTGCCAGCTGGTGAGGCAAGGATATGTTTTGTCTAGTTGCATGTTTGCGTCGAACCGCTTCGCGGCTGGCGCTTGAAATATCACACGCCTTATAGTCGGGAGAAGCCTCCCGGCCTTACAGCAGTCTTCCTAGCAAAAGACTCGGTGCATTTCAAGTCAGACTTTTTCTCCTTGCTTATTCTAAATTTCTATTGCTTTTTCGCTTGGGTTAAATATCTCCACGAATCAGTCAATAGATCATAACAGTCGTGGCGTCGGGAAGAGAGTGAGCGAGAGAAAACAAGGAACCTTGAATAATCCATTAGAAGCTTGAAAAGATCAAAGAAGACTGCCGTCGAGGGCGAGGGCGGGCCAGCGGGGCAAGGAACAATTTTCCGACATGGCAGCATATTTATGTGGACAAGAGAACGAGGGGGGAGAGGGAAAGAATGACCTTCCCCCTGTTCTTACGCTGCGTCTTTGACGATCCGCGTGATTCGAACCAGGAAGCAATCGAAGAAATGCTGATGCTGTCTGGCGTTTACTTATCCGTCAGCATACCTCAACCTCCGTTCCCTTGCCAGCACCAACCCGAATGTCTCATCCGCCGTTGGGCAAGCTAAACTGCTCCACCGGAACTCCGGATTGTTTTGGCGTGGGTAGTTCCGCACACTGCCGGCAGCACCGAACCGGTTGCCGTTGATGGCGATGATGGCTGCCGACATTTAGCAACCCTCATCACGGCCACAAGGACACCAAGCAAGGCGACGTTACACCCACACCCGAGCAGCGTCAATCCTTTACGTGTGTAAGCGCCTTTAGCACCGAAGAAAAAATAAAAAAGAACAGTTAAGGTGGAATGAGGGCAAACCCACCGGCTGACGGAAGCTTGATAAATTGCTGACAAGCTGGTTGAATCTGAGCGCATCAACCTTCTTCCTTTCTCTTTCCCTGTGCCCTCCCAGATGCTCGCGGCAGGGCGGAGCACAGACAGAGGTTCCTTTTTTTCTTCGCCCGCCCGGGCCCGGGACTGGCTCCGTTAATCAACGCGTCGTCGGGAAATCGGATGTCAGATGGTGACGGTAAATGGCAAAACTGAATTAAACGAAAAACGAAACGTTACGGGGAAGCACCGGACAAAAACTAAACACTTGGCGGCTTGAACAGATCATGGTTACCAGCCGGGAGGTTCCTTGGCAGTGGAATGAATGCAAGGACAGAATGGAATGGCTTCGCGCTGGCTGCGGTCGGATTTGCCCCACGCTAAATTGGCCAATTTGTTCCACAGCTTGGCTAAAATATAATAATAAACAGCAGGATTCGGTGGAGCAAAGGCTTTTTCCAGCGCCAGCGATACTTTGAGAAACCCTCCGATTATCATTAAGTGGACCTGATCCGCAGCGTTCGCATTTTGGAATAGGGTGGCATTGCTTGATTTTATGTGTGAGTGAATTGTTCCCCATTGGTCTGATTTTACCGTGCATCATTGGAGAGTTGTTCAAACAAGTTCGAATGGATGTCTTCAAAGGTAAATGCAAATGCAAGAGGTCTTGTTTATGTCCCAATATTGCTGGAGAACGATTTCAATCGTTCGTTTCGTTATTTCCTTTAGGATTTAAATTTAACTTCCTTCCTGAAAACAAAAAAACTCGGAAACACCGCGCTCGCCAATATTTGATACTACGTATAATGAACGATTTTTCAGCATATGAAGGAATGCTTTCATCGTTCATTTCTCAAGCATAACATACGTTACACCGGAACCGCTCTGGAGACTTTCGCAACTAAGTTTTATTGAAGCTGGTGTAAAGGAGTAATACTGATTATTTCGCATTCGAGGAAATTGAGGCAGGTTTGAAGGAGTCAATTTATTACTTAACTGTTTATAGATTCTAATTAATGACCGACGTTGTTTATTTAAAATCTTTGTAAATCGATCTTTGTATAAATCATTTGGATCGTGCAGCTTGTTTTTTTTTTTGTCTTGCATTAAGAGAAGAGCAATTGCAGCACAACCTCGCAGGCGAACATGTGTGTTCTTTTTGTTCCAACACAGGCTAGAAACAGAACACAAGCGGAACGCAACCTGATCGAACAGATGAGCGCTTCGAAATCACCTGCGGCACACGTTTTAGCTAACGCCGCTTTTCTTTCTTTCAATTTTGGTTGGAAAATTGAAGGTAGAGAAAAGGAAAAGACTGAAATTGCGAGAAAACGGACCTGATCGGTGGGTGGATTGAGTTCACACTCTTCGGCAATCATTTCCCTCCGGTCGGGGTGCACAGCGGCAGGCAGGCGTGCCTTTCTCCTCCACCCCCCCCCCCCCCCCCCCCGGTGCGGGGTTTTTATTACAGGCTCTTGATTGAATGCTCCCGATGGGGGCGATTTGCCCTAATTTACCGCAGCATAAACACGCGCGCCGTCGCTGACCGCGTATCCGCCCGGCCGAGGAATGTGTTGGCAGTGGACTTGGTTTATCGGGAAAAGTTTGGAAGAAAATTGGAGAGGGACAAAAAGCGCGCGCACACACATACGCACATACACACATACACATAAGCGAACATACGCACGATAAATAAATAGCAGCAGTCAGCGGGACGTTGCGATCTCGAATTTCCCACTGCTCGGGACGAAAGCAGCATCCTTATGCTCTCGTTTGTAAAAAGTCAGCCGTGTGTGAGCTCTTGCCTTGGGATGTACAAAGGTCACACACGACTCATTTTCCGGGCATGTTAAAACAACAGATTTGGAAAACAGCGAAACCACAGGACGCAGTTATCGTAACTATTGTAGCAGTATTTTGTCGACGTCAATCTTTGCTATCTTGTCAATCGTTACTGATGCTAAATGCCACATAATTAACCTGTCAGCTTGGATGAAGATAAAAAATATTAATTCTAAGCAAAACCCGAAGTTTAAACACACAGGTCCAAGCCATGTGTGAACCCATCGCGCCAACTGTGAGCTTGAATACCCGAAAGGTAAACCTCATTAGCATAATGTCAGATTGGAAGCCGGTTTGTTTTGATGTGTTTGTTCATCGATGCGCATTGTGTCGCGGAAGATGAAGCAGCAAACTCACTTCTCTGGAGAGGACAAATTAATCCTACTTCTCCCTCGCTGAGCTTGTTTGCATCAACAAATCTAAACATGAATGAAACTATGAAAACCAAAACAAACTGGCCTCCAATCTGATTAATGCTAATCAAGTTAACGTTTCTGATGTCCTGACATGGCTTGTTCAGGTTGCAACTTCGATAGCCCAAGTTTGCAGCTTTGCTCAACGCGTTTATGCTTGCTCGTTTAACGCGTTTATGTTAAACCCTCAACTGCAAAATACTTAAACAAAAGATTGTCTTTTATTACACCTTGCAAAATGTCGCTGCGTGCCAAACATAGGTGAGTCTTACATTCACTGTAATTGTTTACCTTTCTTGGCGGAGAAAATGTTTGGCAGTAATTTCGGCCCAACGAAGATCATTCGAATTCCACTTCTTGGACTGTCGTAAGGGGGTCTACTGGCTCGATGTTCGTTACATGAATTAAGTCTGTTTGTATACATACACGTACACTTCATACCACCCACCTACTCCCAGCAGAGTACGATGGGGGTGTAGAGAAAACAAATTCCAGTATAGAAACACAAACAAAAGCTACGCTCCGGTGCGATAACATTCATTTTCTGCCACTGATCAGAACATTGTTCTCTCTCTCTCTCTCTAACTTCCGCTTCACCAATCTCCCTCTTTCACCCTCTCATACCGCACCCTTCCGACCACTAATCTCCCCCGAGGAGTGTCGCCGCCGAAACCTGTCGACGCACCACTGGGGCTCGATGATCCCATGTCAGGAGGTTAATTATCTGCTAATGGCTAGTTTCCTTTTGTAGTGGTCCTTTGCCGTACTACATCCTCCTTCCTCGCTCCCTCTACGCATATCAATTTATTCTGTCTCTTTTTTACTGCATGCATTGCTCTCTCATCCACTCATTGCGTTTCATGATTGGTATCTTCGAACGGACGCTCGTTTTTGTGACCACTAATCTTTTACTCTTGTTTTTTTTCTTCTTCTACATTACCACCACCGAATCGCTGCACGACATGACGCACTGTTATGGTTCGAACTTGATTAAAACAAAAACAAAAAACGTGGTGACGCAACCGCAACCATGCAAATTCAGGCCTCCTGGAGCGCACGCACCGATTGCAGACAAGGCGGAAAATAAAATCGGACGGGTGCGCTAACCGAGGTGCCAAACCGGAAGCAGGCGTTCAGAAGATCAACTGTCACCGCGCGGCGCCCGTTGCATTCACGGGTAGCAAGCCTCCTCCCAAGGACACCGAGGGAGGTACCCACACAGAGGCGCAGCGGATTATTCCCACTCCCTTTCTACACCCGACGCTTGACAGACAGGAGGCTACCCTGGCTTCACCGTGGGAAGCTAGGCGACCGTCAAAGTATGATTTCACATGCGCTCCAGCACGCGGTCCAATTGAACCGGACGCTCCATGCCGATCCATCGGCGATGCCAGCTGTGACCGAAGGAGGAGGGAGCGGCGGCAACGGCACGGCGATGAACGGCAGTCTTCTGCTGCCGAACAGCAGCCAGCCTCTTCCGGGCGGCAGCAGCCTGAACCTGACGAACGAAAGCACCCAGAGCGATCCGACCCGGAGCAACCTGGGTCTTCCAAGTCTTCTCAATCTAGGATTCCCGAGTCTCAGCAGCCTGGGCCTTCCGAGCCGCAGCAGTCTCGGGCATCCGAGCGGGAACAGTCTGGGAGTTCCGAGCAGCGAGGTGTACGCCCCAAACTATCCCTACGTCTCGTCAACCGAGCAGCAGAGCTACATCGAGCAGCTCGCAGACGTACTGCACAACCAGTCCGCAGCTGGTGGCAACGGCAGCTACGGCGGAGCCTACGACGGCGGTTACAGCGACTACGGCTTCGAACAAGAATGCAGCAACGCGTACTCAGCCGGGACGTACTTCCAGATGACGAGCTACTTCATGTACATAACGATATTCGTGATAGCAGTGATAGGGAACTCGATCGTGCTGTTCATCGTCCAGTCGAACCCGCGCATGCGAACGGTCACCAACTTTTTCATCACCAACCTGGCGGTGGGCGACCTCATGATGACGCTGTTCTGCGTCCCGTTCACGTTTATATCCCTGTTTATCCTCCAATACTGGCCTTTTGGCCTAGCCATGTGCCGGTTGGTGAACTATACCCAGGCTGTGTCGGTGCTGGTCAGCGCCTACACCCTGGTGGCAATTAGTGGCGATCGCTACATTGCAATCATGTGGCCGCTGCGCCCACGCATCACCAAGACGTAAGTCACTGTGCGGCTTGCAGCCAGCATCAGCAGCGGCAGGACTGCTTGTCTGAGTTTATCGCTCTCTTGTTTTTCCTCTCTTCTTTTCTCGCTTCCCAGCTTCTCTAAGTGTTTGATTGGCGTAGTCTGGATCATAGCGCTGATTACGGCTGCCCCAATCGCCATCTTCTCCACGCTCTACTTCCCCACCAAGTGGCACGTGCAGTGCAACGTGTAAGTATTCCCGCACAACCTCTTTCGTTTTCAGTGTATGCCAGCGTCTGTATTCAGACTACTTAGGCTGAGGCTGAGACTTCATCACATACAAAATATGTTCGAACAGTAACTAGAATGTCGTAATTCAACGTCATGACCTTTTTGTTGTTTAAGCAAACAAAACATGTCTGCAAGCTATTGAAAAGTGTATCAAATGTCATTGAACGTCCAGTTTATTTTCAGTGGCCAAGAGCGGAGCGACGCCTTAGTCCTATTTTGACTCGCCACGGTTCTTGTACGAAATTCGATAATCTAAGAATACATTCGGCCGCAGCACGTTTCATCATGCCTTGAATGTAGAAAAAAAGTGTTTAAATCTGAGTCATTGCTTTTGTCCTGGCCATAAGCAACTGCTTAAATGGTGAGGGTGTTGTCCTGCATACAGCTCGAGTCGAAGGCGGTCCGCAGGAGTTCATTTTTGGCCAGGGCAGGAAAAGGGCGCAAAAAACAAGGAACCGACGGAAACACACACAACTTTCCGCACCGGATTCGTTTCCCCTGCATTGTCGTTCGGTTTTTTTTTTTTTTGTTGTTGCGGTTGATTCTAATTTTACACCGGCATTTTCCAACAATAACGCGTAAAGGAAAAGTTGGAGGAAATGTTGATAAGCCGGTAACGTTCCGTGACACATCCTCTCCCCGGGTGGTTTCCCCAACCGACAAGGATCAGAATGAACATGCCAATTAGTGGCAGTGGCCGTGCAGTGACTTCAAAACTGCTCCGGCAGTGCTCTGTTTGGAGCATCCAAAAATTTGCACACCTACACCCTTCTCTTACACACACACACAGATACGCACCATATCTGTCCCTGGTGGTGCGAGCAGGGAATTATTTAACTCGCTGAACATGGCACGGCATCGGTTTCGAAATTAATAAGACTTTAGTCAGCTGTCCATCACCGGTCAAGGAGCACCTAGCTACAACTCCTCCTCTTCCGCTCACACAAATTCCACATCGTTTTTTTTTTCTTTCTCCAGTGAAAAAGTGGCTGATATATAAATCAAGCTAGAGCAACAGCAGCTGCGTGTCAAGGGATCCGAGAACGGGGCTATTTGGACAGTCCGAGAACGGCTTCGTCGAACTGGCTCGCGTTTGCCGGACATTGCTGGAAGCAGAAAGATAGAAAAAGAAAGGAAGAAGGTGGGGGGGGGGGTGGAGTGCGGGCGTCCATGCTGAATAATGCATGCGCTTGGCGGTGGCGGTGCCGGGCGCATTCCGGGCGAAACATGACGAACATTTTCCGACGGCACTCCGGTGTAATTAGACCCCAAAACGGTTGGTTATTGGCGGGGAAATGGACGGGAGTATTGTTGGTTTCTAAAGAACATAAAAACTCGAACATTAGAACTACATTAGGTTTAGCAACAAGGCGCAACGCGCGCGTCATCCCGCCCGCCCCGTTTGGTTGCGTTCGTTGTGACCTTTTCCGAGCCTTCCCATTCGCGACACGTCCCCCCCCTTTGGGGCCTGATGTGTGGGGTGGTGGTGTTGGTGGTGTTGATCCACTTCGGGGATTTGCTTGTTGCAAACACTGTGCGCCGTTTGATACGTTGACACCACGCTATCGCGACCCGCGTGTCGCACGTTCATGGTTTCACGCCATGGCACGGTGGCTCGTATGCTCGACAACCAAACATTCGCGCAAATAGGCACCAGAAAGACAAAACCGAACCTTTTTTCATTTTCCATCCAGCAAGAACGGCCGCAGAATAAAAAAAGAACCTCTTCCTCCTTCATCGACCAGCGACCTAATACACACTGCGTTTCTCCCGAACCCGCTTTTCGCAGGCCGATCTGTGCGGAGATGTGGCCCTCGCCGGAGCAGGATGGGTACTACACGGTCGCGCTGCTGACCACCCAGTTCGTCATCCCGCTTGTCGTGCTCATCTTTACCTACACGCGCATCGCCATCGTCGTCTGGGGCAAGCGGCCGCCTGGCGAGGCGGAGAACTCGCGCGACCAGCGGATGGCCAAGTCGAAACGCAAGGTAGGTGACGCACTTTTCACATCCAATTCCGAGCAGCATTTAAACCCTTTTCGTACATTCGTGCGCTACTGGTTGAGCTGTACGAACATTGGTACGGTACAGGGAGAGTACATCCTAAGACCATATGTTGGTTTATTGAGCGCATTGTGCCTCGCATGTCTATGTAAGATTTTTTTATTACAGAAATTTAACCCCTCATTAAACAAATACAATGTCAGCAATGTAAGAGTAATGTTATCGAATTTTATTTTATTTCAAATACTTGTTGCTATTTAGAGAACAGCTAATGAATATTGCAACAGTAATGTCGCGTTGGCCGAAGAAATTCGGGCCACCAAATCCTACAGTGAAACATGTAATAAATGATGTCTTCAAAGCTCCGTTACCTTTTAAAAATTCATCGTGCTTTAATTGCATGGGTGATTTTTTCAATTTTCGAATGATTTTCCGCACGATAAAATATCGTGCTCAAACTTTAAAGAGTGCCACACATATACTCTTTAAAAAAAAAACAAAACTTTGAACTGATTAAAAACATGTTCTTAAATTTCACTTTAATGTTCCTACGTTTAGTTCGGAATACCAAACCTGTAAACATCTAGTGAAAAGCCAACGCAGCCACTCGATCCAAACCCAGTGGTGGAAATATTTAAGATACCAAATGCTTCAATGTCCGCTCGCCCGAATCGAGGTACTTTCGCTTGGTAAAACCCCCGCGGCTGCCGGCGAAAAAAAAAAAAACGTTATCAAATGATAAGACAAATTCAGTTATCTCAAGCCCGGAAAGCTGCTGCTCGCTTCGTTTACGAGCGGACTGGATTAAGCCCGCCATTCCCCCATCACTGCCGCATCTCATGTCGATCGACTTTGGCTTTTCAAACCTTTGCCGAACCCGATCAATGGATTGTTGTGGAAGCAAATCCTTTAATTAATTTTATCACCTCGCACACTCCTCGCCATTCGCCACGGTTAAGGCTGGTTGTCGCTTTTTTTTTTTGGTTTGGCTTCTTTCGTTCGTTCGTTCTTCCGGATGCGGCCTAATCCATCCACTCAGCCTCCTGATGGTGCCAATCAACGTTTTTCTTCTGCCAACGGGGCTGGCTGGCTGGAGAGCGCAACCAATTGCCAAAAGGCCCATTTTTCCCGCGAGCTGAGGGAGATTTAAACCAATTTCCATAAAATTGTCCATTAGCAAGCGATGCTGCCTAACCACTTCGTTCTCCTGCTCACGGTTGCCCAAGGATAGCGTCCCTCGCTGTCGCTTCGCCGACTTGGTTTCGAGGGATGAACGCAGAAAACAATAGAAGATTGAAGAAAAAAACCGCAACAGACCCAACGCCAACCGGAGAAGCCATCTACAATCCGAACCGCCGCTTGCCAGTGATGATGGATAATTTAATCATCTTTTCGAAAGCATGACCTCCATCAAACGCTTGCGCTATCCATCGGTGTTGTCGACTCGCGCGCGTTGATAGTGGTGTGTGTGTGAGGAGCGAAGAGGTTTGTTCTTGAAAATGTTGTGAATGTTGTTCGGCCGCGCGCTTCCCCTACCGTGGGTAGCACCTCCCGGTGCCGTTGCCTGGGTCAGGCGAGGCCCATTCGGACGGAAACGAAAACAAATAAACTCCGCACATCCATCCTATTCAACGCAACGCGCGTTCACACATGGATTTTTGCTGCGCCCGTGTTTGCGCTGAGGAAAAATTCCTCGCCTGGTTATTGTTTATCTTTTGGCGGAAATGTAAACTATAACGCACTTCTCGGTTAGCTTCCTTTAGCTGAGGTGCGAGTTGGCTGGCTGGGAAAGCCAGTCCAGAACCCGCAGAGCGGACGATGCGGCGATGCGTGTGCGTGCGCCGCAGTGACACCGTGGTTCGGCAACTCCTGAAGATTTTCTCATCATTTCCACGCGGCGGACCTCATCAAAGTGGGTCAACTTTTACGCCTGTTCGCTCCATTAAAAAGATTGCAGCATAAACCAGTGGATAGACAGCCCGGCACGGCAATGAGGGCGTGTTAAAGCCAGAACCGCCAAATGGAGTGGAGAATGCACACTCCAACGAATACAAAATGCTCCTCGGGGCAGGCGAAGCCTGCCAAAATGCTCGGCTGGACGAGAAACAAACATTATATTAAAAATAGTCCTCAAAACACACACACACACACACACCAAACCACACACAACACGGTGCGGCAGCATGCGGAGGTATCAAAAGTAACAGAGGAATGCGCCATTTTGGAACTACAGCGGGAATGTCGTTCAAAGTCGTTTACTTACATTAAATTGTGGGTGGGGAGGGGGCGAAAAGAATGTGAAATAAAACCATTCATAACACCATATCTCAAAAGCTTTACCGCGTTGAAGCATCGAGTATCGGCACGGGGCCGTGCGTACACATCTTCAGTCATTCATCTTCGTTAGCGTGTGCGGCAGGGCTTGCAGCTTACCTTGGGAAAGGATATCCACTGAGATTGGGGATCTTGTCCTATTCCATACCGACTTCTCCCTCGACGCCTACATTTGCTTGTTCCAATCCTGGCATTCTGGTTCCACTCTGGTGGTGTAAAAAGAAACAATTAATTCAGTTATATGTATGTGAGTTCGTTAAAGCTCGTAAAGCGGAACGTTACTTACAGAAGAAAGGTTGAAGCGCCGCCGCTCGTGGATCCATTTTTATCCAGCAGCGACCTGAAATTAAAGGATGGAAAATGGATCTACTTTAATTATTCCAGCATAAGCTCTCATCGTATTAACAGTGCTTTTTTATGATTTTCTTTCATAGTATTAATAGTGATGCTCGATCGCGACTATACGCCTGAAGGTAGGCTACAGGCAACACCCGCGGCATTATTTCCTTAGAATGCTTTCCCAGTTTTTCATGATTTAAAAATTGGTGAATTATATGTTACTTCCGTTTTTGGAAAAAATAAATTAAACATAAAATGGTTTTTTGTTCACTTTGAATGGCATGCCGCTTCGACCTGCTCTCTACAGGAGGATAAAAGCCTAAGCCAAACCAACGAGCAATTAGAGATCGGGGCGGTTTCGGCGTAGAAGTGTAAGCCTCGCACGTTCAGCATCTGGAAATGAAACAGCCACTATCGGAGGAACCCCCTCACAAGCATAAACCAAAAACCGCCCGACGAGAAAACCATATGGAGCAAAAGGGAAAAATAGAACCGAAGTGGAAACTCTGTGAAGATGACAAATTTCCACAGCCAAAAACCGAACCGCGTAGGAGGAAAAAAAACCATCGACGGGATTGTTGCGCACAGCGTTTACAAAGAACTCCTTCTCACAGAGAGCTATAGATGCACATACTCCGACCCGGAGTGAAAGGACACTTAAAGCCGGGGAAGAAGCCCGGAGGCAAGTGTCCGAAAAACTAACACCCCGGAGGAAGGTGGAAAGAAAATTATGAGGTGTCGAGCGTGCTCTGGGGGTTGATGGTTGGAAATAGATGAACTCCACTGAGGGAGGGAGACTACCAGCTGACTGCTCTCGGCATCGCAAGGGAGGTAAAAACCTCGGCTTATACCCATTAATCACACACCTTCGGCGAGCGGGCTATGTAAGCGGCTTACTATCTGTGATCCTTACGGTCGCCTTCTGCCACCCCCTCGTGACTGCTTTCCTTCCGCCCGTAAACCACAGCATGTGCACACTTTCGATTCTATAATAACACCACCACCCTCCATCATTCTCGGCGTCGGTTCCGGCATGATCCTCGCTCGCCATTAAGTCCCATGGCTTATGTGTCCCTCGCCTGCTCCCGGAGATTTGGTTGAGAGGAACGCGGCGCGGCTGAACTTTTGTCTTGCGATGGATCAAGTGTGAAAGCGGAGAACTGAAGCAGAGGTGCGTCCTGCTGCGTGCGTTCATAAGTTCTTGTTGATCCGCGGCAACTCCCGGCGCGACAATGCTTCTATAATGTTTTTCTTCTCCTATCGTTCTCTTGCTCGCTTTTTTGTTGTTGCGAATTTGACGACAGTGTGGAAGAGTTCAACAGTGCCAGGTACCCGAACAATTTGCGAACCCGGATTAACGCACGAAAATGTGAAAAGTGAGCGAGAAAAGTCACCCACAGCGAACGGCAGGGTGTCCTTCGTCGTCGGGGTGACCACATTTTCCGCTCAAGGTGGTACTTTTTCCCTTCTTCTTCATTCTTGCGAAAGGCTTTAGTTTCTTTTGTGTTTGTGCATTGCAACTTCCTGGAACGGAACGGAAAGAAGGAAACACTTTACTGCCTGGCGGATCTGGCGTGGTGAAAGTGACCTTCAGAAGTGACCTCCATCCAATCGTCACCTTAACTTAGTTTTTTTCCCCCTCCCATCTGGAGTCCCGAAGTTTTACCCGTCAGGCCAGGGTTTTAGGTGGGCCAGGCTTAATTAATCGGTGGTACCGCCGAGGGATACACATTTATCGATCGGATTTCCGTGCGCTACTAAGCATTGCGGTACAACGCGGGTGCTGGAATTGAAGAGCAAATCGATTGTTAAGGTACATCATGATATCGCGATTAACGAAAAACGATAATTGTTTGAAGAAATTCCAACCATAACAGTTGAAGAACAAAACAAACCCCAATCGTTAAACCGCAAAAGTTAAACCGCTTGCTTAATATCTACGCCGAGGAAAGCTGATAATCGGACGTATTCGACTGTTTTCCTCCGCAGATTACCTTTCTGCGCCGATTGGATTGGAGCACCATTTAAACCTGTAGTTTCCAGGGCAGGACATTTTCCATCGTTCTTCGGTGCTAAACACGCTCAAGAAAACCATTCGTGGCCGTGTCGTCGAAGGCTCTGAGGGCAACGGGTGGCGTCTTTGTCGTTTGATGCCCAAAAACAACGCAACGGCTCCATACGGTCGGGTGGTTGAGTGTACTTTCTGCAGCAGGCGGGAGAAGGGAAAATTAAAGGATAACACATCAGCAGAACCCCTTTCCCAGCAAGAGGGTTAAGGTGGCGCCCGTGAAAGGGTTTCCTTCGCTGGTTTCCACACCTTCCTGCGCACACGTTCCAGAAAGGTCCTTCTCCCAAGCGCACGTGTCCTCCCGATCGGGGAGGTAAACATTGATTGCGAATCACATTGTCGAACAATGGGCGTTGAGCGTGATGTAATGCTGGGTTGCGGGATATTCCACGGATGATGATGTAAGTAACCGGCTCTTGTGTAGCCCGGTGCTTCGGTTTAATCAACCGTAATAATATTTGGTGCTCCACAATCTGTTAGGCAGCACGCGCCCCACGGTAGACACAGTTTACATTAATTCTGAATGTGTGGAATTAATTTTTCATAAAGCGTATCACCTTCTTGTACATCGCTGGCACCCTCTGTATCCATGTTTTGTTTTCAATTAGACCTCTCGAACCTAAAAGAAACCTAGCGCAACATTTGGCGTTCGTAATCTTTGAACCTTTAAGCATACACAAACACCTTGCGATTGTGTTCATGAAACGGTGAGGTGAATCTAAAGGTTCTTCTTCTAATGCCCAGCACACCTCTAGTGTTTCCCCCTGTTTATGCGCGGGCCGATGTCGTTCGCTCAATCGATTTCGCTATTACTTCCCGCCACCGGCCAACCGTGCCCTGCCGACTCTCTTGCCCCTGCTTACTCCCCACTTACTTTCTCACAAAAGGTTTCTGTTACCGCGCTTGGTTGGGAACCTGACGGACGAGAGGCATCGCAACGGCACAAGAAGTTGCGAGGTAATCGATGCGGAAAATAATATCCGATACGCATCCGAGGCGGATGATCTTGTTGGGCACGCGCAAGGTGAGGGCAAGGAAAAGGTGAAGAAAAGCGGTGCAGCGCAACACCCCAAGCAGCCAGCCGAGCGCCCGGGGTTGACGGAAATGCAAAGCACGACACATCCGGAGCGCGAGAAAATGTCGAACCCTCGCCAGATCCGGAAGAGTGTACACCCCCGGGTTCTCTCCCCGCGCAGGCTGGTGTGGAATGTTTTGCTGGCAAACTAAACTTTGTTCCTGGCCGCGAACGTTGTCTAATGGATAAATTTATCTGTTGCTATCAAACCGTTCTAGAACATGCAGCACATATTAGCCGTTCGTTCGCGAAGTGAAGACGAAACGCGGTTCCAACATAGGTTCGGTTGTCTCCAAGGCCGCAAAAGTCGCTTTTATAGAGGCAGTCTTCCGGGGTGTGATTGTGTTTTTTTTTTTGCTTCCTTTTCTGACGTCGCTTCCGACGTTGGTGGAGGAGGGTGGGATATTTCTATTTTGATCAGCGAACGGAATCGAGAGCGTATTGTTTATTAAATTTCTATGTTAATGACTTTTTTCACCGTTCGCTGGCGCTTCCGGGAAGGACAAGTAGCTTCTTCAAACCCTAGTCGGAGGACGAAGGGTCGTCGCGATACGGCAGGGTGCTGCTGCTTTGGTACGTTCCAATGATTCGCTTTGTTTCTTTTTCGTTCGTTTTATTTATTTATTTTATTTCGCGTGGAGCCACAAGGAGCCGGAGGGGCTGAACCGGAAACGGCACGTGCGAGCGCTGGCAGGATCGGGAGCGCGTGCCCGAGGCCATCCACACGAGTGGATCAGTAAATTGTGCGCCCCCGGGATGGGCTGGGTGAAAGAAAATAGTACACCCATCGAAAGCGTAGGAGCAGGGGAAGCCAAAAGAGAGCCAAACTGGCAGATGAAACTCCTCAAAGCGGGCGACGCACAAAGCAGTGGCGATAAGCTTCCCGTCGACACACTCAAGCACTCCTGGTGCGGATAACTTGACACAGTACAAAGGATAGCAAGATAGGGGAATAGTAAAGGACGGGAGAAATGATGTGTGTGTGTGTGTGCCTGGGAAAATGGAGACGCCTGGTGCTTGCAGCAACCGGAGCCGGAAGTCGTCCCACCTTTCTTCGTGTGACCGGTGCGGTGGAAAATACGCCCGGAAATAGCCCGGAACTATGCCGGCAAATGCGCGCAAACCACCACCGTTGTCTGCCTGCGGCTGCCCTTGGGCTCCCAAGTGTTTTCCATTCCGCCAATTCCGTCTTTTTTTCCCCCACCGACATTCCCGACGATTCCCGATTGACGGACCGACGCAGGAAGCAACCTGCATTGGGGTTCCGTTAACATTTCGATGATTCGTTTTTATAGCCTTCTCTCAATCGCCTACTCTGCGAAATGCCATTGTGTGGTCTTCCACTGGCGGAAGAATGGTAGCGGTATGCTTAACCCGCCGGGCTACTTTTTGGAGTGTTTCTGCCCGATTCACCTCGACCGGAAGTGACACGACGACGACACCTTCTCTTCCCGGCGTCCTCCTTTACTTTTACAGAGCCATGTACTTCTTTTGCTTTCCTACGATTCTCTGTACCTGAAAAATGGTCAAGCGGGTGACAGTAATCTTTAAACGCGTGTGGATTACTGTCTCCTGAAAGGAGGGGGGGGACTTGACTGCTCCCTTTGGGTCTTCCACTAGGCCATGCACAGCGAGCAACGTCAACCCCACGCAAAGCTCGTCGTTCGGCAAAAGGTTCCATTCTATCACAGGACATTTCGGCTTCTTTTCCGCTACGAGAGAAACGGGAGCAGCTGTCAAAAGCTGTTGATGGAGGAAAATGGACAGAGTCAAACGAATTAAAAAAAAAAAATTCCTAGGATCGTACCCCGAAACGCCAGCACTGGTTTGCACTCCCCCCTCCCCCCGCCCCTGCTCTTGCTCGTTTCGACGTGCACCCCCGCACGCCCTACAACCGATGGGACCCACACCAACTTGACCGAGCGATCGTTATGGAAATGGGCTCTTCAATCGATTCTTTCCTTCATTTTATGCTCGCCAATTTTCTTTCCCTGATGTCCGAACACACCAAACGGTAAAGGGCTGCGGTGGAGGAAGCCGAGGCCAGAGGACGGGATGGGGCCTTTCCATTTTAATAACCTCGCTCTCCCACGGCCGGACTCGGACCGGATACTGTGCGCTTGGAGGTCCACATCAAATTTGTCAATGTATTCAGAGTGTAGTTGAAGGCAAATTTGCCACCATTAGCTTTTGCCTTTGCCTGGGCGGGCCAATCCATCGGGGCTAGTCTCCGGTGGCCAACATATTTCGCCATTCTCCCATGGTCCTCCCACCCCGACCGTTTTACATTTCTTTATCGACCACCGATAGGCGACCTTGCCCGGCATTTCTGGAGGGATTTGTTTCGTATAACCCTCCCCCGGGGTTTCGGTTGCTTGTCCAATTATCCACCAGAGATTTAATGGGTGGGGGGGGGGGGGGGGGATGGTAATCAGGGCAATGTTGATCGACACGGTTGCTTCCTACTGACCCTCCCCCCCCCCCCCCCGTCCCCATCTCTTTCTGCCCCCACGATTGAATTTGACGAAGGGATAAACTCCCCGGAGGAAAATCGGAACTGGCGCAATGTTAGCTTGTCACAGGGAGAGGGGGAATAATTACTTTCCGAGTCCACGTGCACCGTTTGGTTGTGCCTTTTCCTACCCCTTTCCCTGAGGTGAAGGGAAGGACTGTCGTTATTTTAAAATTCCATCCCCGTACACGACCCACTTTCTTGACTATAACCATGCAAATTAAGAGCTCATGTTGGCCGGGTGCGCTTGTCGGTTCGTCCGGAAGAAGGAGTACGAAGCAGGGTCAGGGCTTTGAGGGGAGGGGCCAATGTCACGTTTTGGATGCTGGCAAGATCTTGATCCTGTGATAGATCCGGCAGGCTGCACTGTTAGAGCACGGATGAAATTGGTTAGCATTTTTATCGTGAACGGAACATTTATACTAATACTGGTTGGTTTTGGACACGATTTCTAGAAAGCACTGCACTTTGGAAAGTAACCAGTTCAAACTCAGGCAGCTTCAACTAAGAGATAAGATCAGTCAAAAGATCTAATCAGTTTGTTTGAAAGAACTCAAACTGTACAGAACACAGCTGTTGGAATTAATCATCGCCGATGACATATTCAACCACCGATTGCTTATTGTGAGCATTCTGCTACCTTTTGCCGACTTCATTGACTTCGATGACTTCGTACTTCCAGAAACAGATTCCGTAAGACATTCTGAAGCTTTGATGAGACTAAAAGCTTGAAGAGATGAAGCTCGCCCACTGCAAATGCCGCAACGGAAATGCATATTCTTCTTACGTTAAAAATATACAATCGAAATTCGGCAGAGAACACAAATCAATTTGGAAGTTCAATCATTTAAAAAAAACGTTTGGAGTTATGCTTATCCATAAAATAATGAACTTCAATAACAATGGACTGTCCATCGATGCAAGAATTCACAAGGCTGTAAACTCTGCTACTAAGGATTTAAAACATACCTTTGTCTGTCTAATGTGTCTTTAAAACATACCTTAGTGTCTCTGTACAGAAGTGTTTTCTACAATTAAATTCCTGGAGACATCCCATGTAGCCGGGACCGAAAACATTCCCAGCGCTGCACTTATAAAAAGCAAAGATGTTCTAGTTCCAACCCAACTTTTTGTTTATTTTCTCTAGACTGGCGTTTTCCACTGAACAAAGAGGAAGACAGAAGCCTGGTGAACTAATTTCGGTGAGAGATCCTCATGTGTATTATGGGCCCGCACTACTTATCCTTAAAAGCTCTGAACTTTCATGTCCAATTTGCAAAACAAACAGGATTTGGCAAGGTATTTGCACCTGTGGAGCCAAAATCTTGCTTTTTGTGACAAACAAGCCAAAAGATTCGAAGGTGTGCCAAAGAAAAATGTCTCAGGAAACACGCTTGCTGATTTAACATAAAAGCACACAGAGGACCGGGTGAAGTTCTTGCCTGAGATGGCAAGTTGTCACTGCGGCAAGGGAAGTAAGGTATTTCAATTGGTATCGTACCGTTGGAATGGGATGGAGTTTCATTTCGCAAAAAAAAACCAATAATCCACCCTACTGTCCCCAATTTCGCCAATTGAAAAATATTTGGCAAACATGAAGCGGAAACCTAATTGGTTCTGATTGGTTACAGGGCTCGAAACAATGCACAGATGATTAGATTATGGAATACTTTTGGTGAAACATTCTGTACTAATCGAGTTCAACGAAGTATACAAAAATTTAAGAAACGAAGACGAATGATGTTTAAGTTATTTTTCCATGCAATGAAATACCTCTAAATTGACATGTTAACCATTTTTTTGTACGTCATTCCATCTCCGAGATCCAAGTGATTCTTTCGGTGCAAACTCTTAGCGGACAATGGTGGGGGAACGGTGAAAATATAGTATACTCTTCACACTTCAATAACATACTAACTTCCCGGCATTAATGAAGCGATGAAAAGTGTGCCACGAAATCGAACCCACGGAGCTTCTTGAGTCCTAAAGGCCGTTCGTTCTGCCGTTCGCAGTAGACCACAAGCGCACTCCCTACCCCCCACCGAGTGTCGGACACGCGGCTAATGTCCATTTAAATAAAGCAACACACTTTCACCGCGGCTTTGCTGGCAAACACCAAACACCACCCCGGCACGGCGGACTGTGAAAGGCATAAATTTTCATCTATCGATTACATAAATCCTGCATTAGCCGGGACCGATTTGCTCGGAGGAGAGATGAAACATTGCGGACACAAGCAACGCCGCAGGGCTAGAAGGAGAAGAAGCGCACGCTGCCTACGGCCAAGGAGGTCCCAAGCCAAGCCAAGCGCACCCATCGCTCGTACCAGATGGTGGTCTCTCCAAAAAGGGAGTAGAAGAGAGATGAGCCACCGTACGCTGAATGGGAACGCGTCCACGGAGGAGTAGAGTACACGTGCGCCTCGTTACTACACCCCGAAAAGGGATAGGGGGGATAGGCGTGGGTGGAAAAACATCTTTCGTCCGACATAATCGGCGCGCTCATCAGCAGGCAGAAGGAGCAGCAGTGTTACGGCATGGTTATTCCCTTATTTTTCTGTGCTATTATTTTCGTGTCGGGCTGGTCAACCAGGCTGTGGAAAAGCTACGCTACCGCAGCATCCCCACGGAAAACCTGCCACACCAACGCCCGGGGGTGGGAGGTGAAGCATCGTGCCACTCTCGTAGTGAAAGGACCATCACATCTTCGCCAGCATCACCAGTATCACCTTCCCCAGTTGCCATCGCCTTCATCATCATCACCATCATCATCACCATCGTCGTCGTCGTCGATGTTCGCGGCGTCGTTCGCTCGCCTCGTGCAGGCAGCACACGGTTTATGCTTCCTTCTGTCTATCTGTAAGGCTGCTGCCCTTTTTTCCCAACCGACCAACCGACCGACCAACCGTGCGCATCGTTACGCCGATGGGATTGAAAATGATCATTTGTGCAAATAATCAGCCACTTACGCTCGCCACGGTACTTTGTGACTTTTCCGATGAAACGCCACCACTCCCTCACTGAGTGGAGGGGGGGGGGGAGGGGGGTGCGCAACTACTACCTACTGATGGCACACACCACGCCATCCCGAGGCCGAGCCGGTGTGTCTTGGTCTTGTGTTCGGTATCTGTCACAGCACACACAAACCATTCTTCCCCCCTGTCAAAGGGAAATTTCCGCCTGGACCGGACCGGGGTGGGAAAAAGCAACACTCCAGGGGCGGGTGGAAATGAATTTTGAAGAATTCGATAGGCCACCAGCGCGTGGACATGCACGAAGCGGGTGCCGGTGGGGAAAGTTGTGCATTTATGGAGGTTACGTTCACATTCACTCGTTCCGCGTGGTGTGATTTTTATCTTCCAACTGCTTCACGACTCGTTTGCTGGGAAGGAGCCTCTCGTACGTCTGTGTGGTTGCGTTGGGCGGGAATTGATTTTACCAGAGAGACGAGGAAGGATTCCGACAATTCCAACCTTCTGGCAACTTCGTCCGACAAGATGACCAGACTGTCGGAAGAGGAGGGGAAGGGTGGAGGAACGTGTGAAGCAAGTGAAAAAAGGTCGCACCCATACGAAAGTAGCAGATTCCAGCCAAACGAATTTTCCACCGGCACGAAAAGTGCACTTTCCACGCTTATCCTGCGATCCTCAACCTCAACTCTCTCTCTTTCTGGTGCTCCTTTCGTCGGCGGGAAACTTTGCCCGTTTCGGTTTGAAGAAAATTTTAACCGACCAGGGCCCCGAACATTTCAATCTCGGTGGAATGTGTATCGACGTGGGTCGAAGAGAGAGAGGTTCAGGGAAAAGCGAAAAAGAAACAATCGAATGTAGCGATCACCCGCGGGATGCGGGATAAAAAATCCCGGGTTTTGTTTTTTTCTTCGCTCGTGCGTGTGTGTGTGTGTGTGTGTTTGTTGAGCTCCCGGGAGAAGGATAGATGTTTGCAAGGAAGCAAATATTTTTAATTAAATACACAACATACATTCCGTAAAACATACGCTAAAAGGTTTCGAAATAAAAAACGGACTGTCGTTTCGGAGGATCCACATATTGGAAAAGCTCCATTTCGTTCTTGTTATTTCGTTACAAACCAGCTTCAAATTTGTTTTTGTATAATTAAGGCTTGATTTGCCGATGAGAAACCTTTCTTTTTCTCTGCAGTCACCCTTGCCCAGGGGTAAAAAAAAAGGTCTGTACTAATAAGCTCGTACACAATATTTAATCAGTTTTCAGTGCGACCTGAACGAACAAGTTGCATAATTGGAACGTCTTCGGAGGTACTGCGGAACACACTGTTCATCTAATCTAAGTTCGGCATTCCTCGAATCGACAAGTAATTACGGTTTACAAATCGATCACATCGTAGAGGCGCACAGCGATTGCATCGACAGGACCAGACGCATAATGTTCGCATTTGTGCGCTTTTCTCCGGTCATGGTGCAACATGTGGTTCTCCAATGCAACTCCGTGCGAGGAAGGATGAATCCGGTACACGAAACGGAGAGCTACCCGGACGGTAGAAGCCTGAGAGCAGATTGTCGTAGTGATTGCGAGCCGTCCATCAATCGTACTACTGCGGTGGGGGTGTTTCGTTATTCATTTTGCGTTTCTCGTCCGAGCCGGGCGCTTCGTTTGCTAGCCAGTTTTTTGCAGCACGAACCAATCAACCCGTGGGAGTCTTCGAGGGACGCCTTTTCGACACCACAGCCATCCGGGAGGCAGGCGGTAAAAACTGGAATGAAAATGCCTGGGCGACGCTCTTTACAAAAATCGTTTGGATTACGCTTTTGTGCTGCTGTTGACCGTTCGCTCTGTTCGAGAGGAGACCGTCCGCGGGAGCAAAAAAAAATAGCAGTGAAAGAAGAAACAAAACCCCTCCCCCCTGAACCAGACACGCGCTTTAAAGCGATCCCTTCCGACTGGATGCACCCCCGAAGGCAATAGGCATACCGCACGGGGTTTAGCCGGTACTATTTTCGATTCCATTGTCGCATGAAAAAGGCCGGTTTGCCCAAGAGTGAGCTAGAGCTGCTTGCTTTTTCCAACAAATCCTGCGACGACAATGGACGGTTGGGATGGTTGGAAGGCGGCGTGAAGAACGGCGGCCGAGCAAGACGCACTGCCGGGCAAGGCTATTCACCGTTTGGTAGCACATAATGGAGCATGAAGGATGAGCGGTCTACGCCTGCCGAAGGTATCAAGAATCTGCTTGAATTGCCACTGGGTGCGTTGCCGCCTGTTTGTCAGATAGCGAGAGAGAGAGAGAAGAAGAGAGAAAGAGGATTATTAAAGTCCAAGTTGATTGATTGACGACCTAATGATGCATAGTAAATAATCTAAGCGAACTGGAATTGGAATCGACGCTGATTATTTTTACAGCCTACAGATGATGTCTTTCTGGTCAAGGCCAGCATGCCCGAACCTGAACGGCAACAGGATGGGCTTAACACCTCAAACGTCGACGTTCACCGTTCAGCGTGGAAGAAGGGTTACCGGCATCCAAAAACCAAACCAATTGCATCATCAGCCTGCGATAATTTTATGCCGAACACGGAACCCGGACCCCACCGACGCGCCTTCCAAAAACCTGGCCAAGACCAGGCCGGAAACGATCATCATCAACCGGGCCCGGGCGTGGATGGTGCTAAGCTTTCCGCCCGGGACTGGAAGGACTCCCGAGAGCCAGCCCGAGGCAGCTATCAAATGTGTTAATTGATACGGAAATTTCCGCGTCGCAAATTGATGTCTTCTCGGACGCGCTCCATCGAGCAGCGACAACATAATTTCGTCACTCTACCGGCCGGCGGCAGCGAAACATCAGTTCCTTCGGTCGGTCCACTTCGCTCTGTGCACCTTCCTCTCGTTCCTCACGGTATGTTTAACTTGTCAGCTCGTGCCGAACCTGTAGGACCGGACTGGTGGGGCGGCATCTCCAAGGGAAATCGATTGTACACAAAGAAAGAAAAGAATAAAACATAATGGCACGTACTTTTCGTTGTCGCTTTGTTCGTGCCGAGATTTGCTCGTCGAAGAATGTTGGAAACGATTAGATTTTGCACTTCCCAACCCTGACCATTTCTTTTTGTTTGTTTTTGTTCTCGTTGGTGAGCGAACGAAAGGACATGAGCTGGAAAACCAAAGCATGCAGCTCATTTTCGGAACCCCACAAGTACGACCCCGCACTCCCAGAGGACACTACTCGCTTAGAGTGAGGCCCTGTGTGTCTTCATCAATCATGGAAATTTTAATAAGACGGTTTATCCCAACTCGCACAGCCCCCACGGAGACAGGGTGCCAAGACAGTGGACGTACGGTTACCGACTCGAAACCAGAGACTCCACACCTCCCTGCCGACCGAGGACGATCCATCATCGAACGTCGAAACTGATGGCGCGCTCGACGTCAACTCGCGCCGGCAGCGAACGGGTTTTTGTTGTGCGACGCCCCCGGGGAAAAAGCCCAGTGTTGCCCAGTGAAGATTAACGCAACCGGGTTGGTGTGGAGGTGGGAAGAGATCCCGCACGGCAAGGGATGCGGGTTGATGCACCCAAGCGTGTGCAAAATAACGAAAATAATCAAATCAGAAGTTAATGGGTCCCCGGGCGGTCCGGGGTCACGGTTCCGGAGCGGCAGAAGCAACACCGTCACTCATCCAGATGACAGAACGAAGAGGGGAGAGAGACGGGGCAACGGGGGGGGGGGGGGGGCCCAAGAAGGGCCCGAAGAAAGCCATCGGCAGCCGGCAGTTTTGATTGGAAGCTGTTGTTGCGGTTCATTTAGTGTCACGAGTCGTGGAATTAACTCGTTTCGATACACCTCAGAAACTACGAGGCCTTGCGCCTTGTGAGTTACGCAAAGGGCAGCCTGGTGAAGGGACAACAGTATAACAAACAAACAAACACACACACACACACACACACACAAGCAGGCATACATCGACTACATTATGAAAAGCCTAGAAGGTAAAAGCACACCACCCCGAGCACATCCGAAAGGACCTCGGACGTAAGCTGTACGCAGGTATGATTAATGAAGTTGTTCCTTCGTGCATAAATCTCAAAATTTTGGAACGGGTTCGTTCGCCCAGGGCTTTCTAATGCGGTAGATGGGGTCAAGGATGCGAGGGGGCGAAGGAGGGCTGGTGGCTCGTCTCTCGCTCGCTTTTCTTACTTCGCTTCGGTCCGGCAAACGCTTCATAAATCAAAACCATATATATTCGTCCAATCGACGTGGCCCACACAACGCTGCGCAAAGAAAAGGAAAGAACTACAGGTATACGATGTTTGTGCAGGTGTGTGTGCAGGTGTGTGTGCGGGGGTGTGTGTTAGAATTAAAGCAATTTTGCGCACTTCTTGCGGCATATTCCCGCTGGCACCGATCGGTGACGTTAATTATGTTTAGCTGTTATGATAGCAGTTTCGCACCGGTGCGTTATACATTCTGTCAACTCCTGCGATCCAGCGGCCCATAAACAGGGTATTGAGCGCCTCGCATGGGAGTTTCCAATTCCCGGCTGTTGCTAGTGGGCTTGTGCAGCTTGTCGTCCGCTTTTCCCCCTCCCCAAGGAAGGTATCAAAGGATTCGCACTTTCTAACGCTTCCCGGCTGCCACGCTCAAGACTCGAACGGTTGCTGGGATGACATCCTGTGATCGAATCGTTTGCCTCGTAAGGTGCAGCGTGCATCGATTACACCGTGCCACAGGGGACAGGATAGAACGAGACTCAAGTAGATAACCACGGCGAGCAATATAAATTACGTTTCACCAACGAGCCTGAAGTTGCTGCAAACGCTAAAAAGAGACGTGTAGAATTAATACAGCTCTGCTAACACAGTCTACTTACATGTTGATTACTTTTAGAAGGACGGTAATAGATGCATAGAGCAATTATTTCCAAATCAGGCTGGGTGCATCACTTGGGCTCCTCGGAACGCTTGACTACGGCTCTGTAATAAATTCCACACTTGCGAGGCCCGTTGTTGCTAATGGCTCAACATTCGATACCTGAAGTTGGATGCTGCAAGCCCAACGACGAAGCGTAAGCCTTGGCTATCATCGGGACCGTTCTAGCTCCGCTTCCTCGCACGTTCAGTTGCATGCATTCGACCGCACATGCCGACGATGACGGTTTTGCGCCCTGCCTAATCCGCGAAACACGCGGCCGCCAACAATGCTCGATCGCCGCACTGATGCTTCTTGCACTCTCTCACACCCTTTATGCAACGCTGGCAGTGCCGGCCGGGCTGCCCGTGCGAAGGCTGGCGTACGCTAAGTGGTTGACCACACGGTGGCCCACGCCGCATCCCGTGCTGGTTCGTGCTCGCCTGAACAAACATTCCCGAACGATATTGGCAGCGTCGCGTAACCGCAAGGAGAACGTGGCTGCAACGTTCGTTGCACCAGGCAGCATGGATCGTAGAGGCTTTCTGGTTGAGCGCGGGAGGCGCCACCCCGGGACGTTCGATTTCGTGCGAGGAGGACGACGTCGTCTTGGGGGACGCGATGGAATGTGTCCGTGTGGTTTTTTTCTTTTTCTTTTTCAGGCGGGCTTTGCACGGGATGATGCTGGTGATAGTTTGATAGGCACCCACCAGCCTCCCGCTCCAGGTGCTTATCCCCGCGTCGATTATGTAACGCCAACAAGACAGTTTGCGAGTTGCATATTATGTTGTTAACCGTGCAGCAACCAATGGCTCTTATCTGTCCCGGGTGCATCTTCCATCTTTGCGCAGTCGATGCCAGCAGCATAGCGGCAGCGGTGGCATCGGGAGGGAACCGGGAATATGACGTGTTCGGGTGTTTATACCGCTAAACTTTGCACCGATGTCGTTAGCCTAGCTAGCAATCATCGTGCGACTTTCGTGGTCCGTTTTTCATCAGGCCCATCTGCCGAGGCGGATCGTTCACGCGGCGGCAGCCGTGTATCGTAGGTTTGGAAGGGTTTTCCACGCCGAATCCGGGCTGCCGTGATGGAAAATACGGCGAACGGGTCAAACTTACTCCTCTCGCTCGCTCGCTTAGATAACGGCAAGATGCATCTTCGCATGCGCGTTTGCGTAAGATCTGCATGGGACATCATTCCCCCCGGCACCATCTTCCCGGCGACAATAAGACGGTGGAACGGTGCGGCGCCCTGGAACACACGTTCACTCGCAGAAGAATTGAATCGTCTGCCTCGGCGTTTGGCGCGGCACCACCTGCTAACGCTCGAATGCATTTAAAGATTTATATTCATTTATACATGCTTCTTGCTGCCGGTCGACATTTCACTTTTCACGCGAGTAAAGATTATCTTCGCAACCTCTGCCATAGACTTATTAGATTCCCTTTCCCTTGATGGATCACTATCAGTTTTTTTTGTTGCGGCGTCTTTCCTGCCCGTTCGTCGCGAAGAGAAAGAAGTGTATCGTAATGTGTTTGACCTATGGAAAAAAAAATCGTATCCACGTTCGGGCAGATTTTCCATTTCCAGATCAGTTAGATAGATCAACCGTGTACCGGTGCGCTCCTCGACTATTGGAGTAGTGTGTGCGCCCATGCTTGTGCCGTAACGGTCTCCATTTATTCAAGTTTTTTTCTTTCGAACTTTCCGATTGTAGCGCGCATTTATTTTGTTGTTTAACAAATTACATACACACTTGGTGAACAACCCGGGTTCGGTTCGATGGCGCGAGTTCGATAAGAAAAGTCGATTAACTAAAGAGAGCACACAAACGCGTGTTGGGAAAGAGCTGATTTCTGTTTTGTTCGCGCCTACGAACCAACAAAACCCGATGGTCGGCATTCGAAACCATTTGAAAATGGGAATGCATTGAAATGTTTCCCCGTTCCCTCACCGGTAGACCAGGAGGAGGGAGGGGGGATTCAAGCTTTGTGGTTCAAGGGTTTTTTTTTATAAACGTTTTTATTTGGCGAATCCGAACACGGCTAGGCCTTTCTAGACACAATCTACGATTGGTTTGGACGGAACGAAAGAATCCGACGCCCGACACAAACGTCAGACATTCCCACGGCGCATTGTGTTGGCCACAGAGCGCACCTTCCTTCCTTTTGCCCGGTTCCCGGGAGAGTCTCAGCTCGCAACGCGCAAATGAACCGTTGCGCAATTGGCAAATTTGGTATCGATGGGTCGGTCGGTCGCCTCTCGATCGAATCTCGGCTCCTAGCGAGCTGTAGGAGTACAATTTAGCGTAATCGGTGTGTTCTCGTTCTTCTCGGTGTGCTGCCATCGAAGTTAATGGGGTGCGAGGGTCATCACCATCCTAATCCTCCGGTCCGGGCAGCGAGTCCGGACTTTCCGGTGGCTGGGGGTGGTTAGGTCTTCTTTATCTGCGCCGCGCAAAGTGTGCTGCCGCCGTGCGTGTGAATAGAAATGTGCTCATTTCCCTCCGAACGAGCCCATTTTCCCGGGCTGCTGGTTTAATGCAACAATGGTCTCCACTCTCCTGGCGTGCACGAGACATGCAGATGGTGGTGCTGATGCCGTCGTAAAACCTTATCAATGACAGCTCAACTTCACCGGCCTGGGCTTGCGCCAGAGGACGGGAGGGGGAGCGTGGGACGAGCGTTCGGCAGTGGGCAAACAGTCAATATTTGGCAACAACCCGGGTACAGTAATAACCGTTACGGCTTCGCTCGCTCAATGGTGCCGCTTAGGAAGACGTCTAAAGTTTGCAGGAGAGTTCGAGACGGCCCAACCAGCAATACCAGCGTCCCAAAAACACACCACCATCGTCGCCTTCTCGTCTAACAGTTTTCCCAGCTGTGCGTGTGCGCCTGTTTCGGGGAAGGCACAATTTGCTGCCGATTTTCGGCAATCATTTCCATTTCCGGGGAGGGCCGCCTTTGCGCAACCCCTTCCAGTTGATCCGGGCGGGTGAAACGGAAGTATGACTTAGGTTTGGGACTGGCTGGGACTATCAGCGAACCACCAGACGGCCGTCAGGTGGTGGACCTGCTGTGTGCGAGCAACGCAACGAGCAATCTGTTATTTATAGCGCAAATCCTCACCCGTCCTGTGTGCTAAAAAATAAACCCGTTTGCTCGTACCCAATAAAAGTTTACCGTCACGTTGACGCGCCGCCGCATTCTCCTGTTCTCTCCAACCTAGCCCGGGGCTGCAGGATACCCCAAGACGCATCGACTTAAGCCGAAAGGGCAGCTTAATAGAGCTTTTCTTTGCCGCTGCTCGCTCCCTCGCTTGCGGTGCACACTTCTACCATCCGGTGCTACATTTTCGTACCTATTACAACCACCACCCTCCCGCGAGTGGGTGGCAGCGAGGGATAGCGAGTGAGTGCGGGAAGAGCCCAATGTAATGTCATAAGTTTTCACAGCGCTCTCGCGGCGGAGAAGCTCTGGGAACGCCCGGTGCAAACAAAGAACTAGACAGCACAGCAGCAGCAGCAGGCGAGGGAAGAAACGAAACAAACAACAAACAAAAACCGCTGACGAAAGAAAAGAAAAGAGCAAGGCTAAGATTAGACATCAACCATCGGCCCAACACCCGACAATTTAACCCCGGCCAGCGCCGGCGGCGGGGGAAAGAGGGAGCGCATTCGAAAGTCCATTCAATTTTAAGTAGTGAAAGTAGGGCCCGGAATCGGAGGGGCAAAACCCCATAAGTCACAGGCGCACGGGGGGCTGAGAAGGTGGTGCGAGGGAGGCGTGAGGGAGGTGACACTAATCTGCGCCATCCCGGCCCCCTCCGCACGCGCACGCGAACCTTTAGCTGTCGGCGGGGTTCTGTCTCCGCATTATATCACCTGCTACAATTTAGAGCACGTTATGGAGTTGCATTACATTCCCCGGGAAAGGGGAGGGTGACCGAAGGCAGACGCTGTTGCCCAGAAGAAGATGGATGACCCCGACGATTCATTGCGGACGTAACCGGGCCAGCTGCCAGCAAGCGGTCCCAACAATACCATCCAAAGCTGAGCTCTGCAGAGAGGAAGTTTGAATTAACCGACTAGAAAAAAGGGTTTAAACATTATTTTACAACAGTTTACAATTTAACACTCTCAATTCCGAACAATTCGATGGTTGCAACGTGAAAAGGTGCGTGTTAAGGTTTGTTTACACGAAGAGCAAACACACGTTTTGCGAGTCGAAAACGGAAAGAAGCGAAAAGCTTTTTTTTTGTTATTAACCGACAACGGACGAGCGCTGGTGTTTAGCGAAACGAGTTTGAAGTTTGTTTTCGAATTTAGATTAAAATGAAATCTGAAACCACTACTAATTTGTTTTAAGCCCTACCCTTCTGCTGTTTGTTTTCATTTTATTCGGGAACAACAAAAAAAGCTTGTTTGCAAAAGCTTTTAAATCGTTTGCGCTTAAATGGACGTTAATTAAACACATTAAACAACATTTCTATGTTTATCTGCAAACGCAAGATTTTGTTTTCCTTTGCATTATAGAGTCTTTATATTAAAAGTGAAAATTATTATTATTATTAAAAGTGAAAACGTTAAAAAAACAGTTAAATATCAAACGCATCCCCTGAGAATGGGTGTACCGATTTGGACGCGGTTTTCGGCATATTATCCGTAAAAGTTGCCGGGCAAAAGTGGGCATGAAATAAAATATTTTATTTTCGAAAATCAACAGGAACTTCTCATACCCGTGAACATGATGAACATAGAGTGGTTAAAGCTGCACTGCGGCAGTTTTACGAAGAAAAAAAATTGCAACGTTACTTTTTTTCTTGCTGCAATCACTAGGGATCGATTGAAATGCAGCAGATTCTTCAAAACAGTAATCACGAAAATGATAGAATAAAGGTAGGCTGCAAAAATTAGTTTCAACCATAGAAGTCGAACGACTAAAACATACAGCAAACTTCGCTTACAACATTCCGAACAAAGCTGGCTCTTTACCTGTTTTTTACTAGTCACGAGCAACATTATTCTGTTAAATCGTTTTTAAAATTAGCGGTCTAGCCGATAAATCGGACCTGTCCTCCATTGTTAACCATACAATAAGAGATATCTTGTCTCCCATTTGAACTGTAGTTTTTTTCTTAAGCTCACATAGTATTTGACTCAGTCGTGCTGTAAGACTGTTTCAGGCACGTTGCGTAATGGAAGAGAAAAGAACTCGGTCGTGAAATTTCATTTGAAGGATTTCCCAAACTCGTCTAATTGTGTATTGTTTATAAATTGATTTTGTACGTAAAACGAAGACACGATGGATTAAAAAAAAATTATGCAAAATAAATTGTTAATTAATTGCGTGTTGTGTAGGTTGGAAGGTTTCTGTTAAAATTCGTTCAAGCTAAAACAACTTTGTCCGTTTGCAAATACGATGACCAGGCCTCTGATTCTTCATGGGAATCGTTGCGCACATGGGAGGGATGAAAATAGGCCCAAATGGCTACCCCGATTGTGTGTCGCACGCCGAATGCAACCTGCATCTTGATTGGCCTCCTTCTTCGCTTCCAAGCGCAGCCGGTGTGAGTTAAGAAATCTACGCCGGAACGGAAGCCTCGAGGGTTAAGTTTGCTGGGAGGAAGCCGCAAACGTCGCCAATTTCAGCACGGTAAACGGCCGTAATTTATTTAAACGAATGGCGGTGCGTGACCCGGTGCTCGAAACACGAACAGTCTGGTGCGCGTGTTGTAACGATGACCTGTGGTCGCCATCTGCACTCACTAGATGGCTCGCTGCCATTTACCGCCGAACCACACCGGAAGCGAAACCGCACCGGCGGCGGGTGACAAATCGACGAGATGAAAACTCCCACCCACTTCAGGCCCCGGAGGGCATCGTCGTAGACGTGCGGTGGAAAACGGAAAGCACGGCGACCGTATACAACCTGCCTGCAAGCGACTGTGCGTCGTTGTGAGGAGGGAATCGTTTGGTAGGACAAATTTTTAAATTAACTCCGCCGGCAGGCGAGGGTGCGGTCGAGATTCCGTGCGAGTGCGGTATATCACGCGCCGTAAAATGATTTACCGAATGAAATCGTCGAAAAGTTAATATAAAAAGTCAGTTTCGCACGCAAATGGCAGGTCAATGGAGCCGTCGGGGCTGGGTGAGGGGAGAAAGGGGACGTGTGCGTGCGTGCAAAGGGGACATTAAAAGGCACCGCAAAACGAGACCGAAAAAGAGAGCGAGAAACAGTGCGTGCGCAAGAAAGGCCCGGCGGCACGGAAGTTCGCGAGGAAATTTGGAGTCGTAAACTTCCTTCCCGAAAAAGCAAGCGAACCCCAGGAATAAAAAAAACCACGAGTAGAGATCCAGTGGGTGCGGGTGGAATGGCAGAAATTAGCCGCGTAAAGTGGCCGCCCCGTTTACGATGATATTTATGCGTTTATATCTGTATATTTGTTACGACGTACTCGGCGACTGCACGGTACGGGGCGTTTCATGGTTATGATCCTGACAGTGCGCCATCGTTTGGCAGCAGCCTGGAGAAAGTCGAACCCTGTGTGAGAGGGGAGCAAAGTCGGAGTGGAGGTTCGAAAACTTTGTGCCCCTCCTCCTCCCCCCCTCCCCTGCTTCTACCATTTGTTTGTGATCCGCGTTCAGGGCGACAACTGTCGAGTTGCTCTGAAAACGAATTAATTAGGAAGACATTATAAAGTCCAATGTTCCCGTGTTCCGGGTCGTTGTCGGACGTCTTGCGTGTCGCTGGAACTTGCCCAAGGGCACGAGATACGATGATTTAGGACAGTTCGAGATTCAATTAAAACCCATTCCATTTACACAACCGGCGTGTTGGAGAACTCTGACCCGGAGCGGAGACAGACTAAAGTTTGACAATCACAACAGCTTTCCAATGGCAACGGTGGGGGGGGGGGGGGATGCCAAAAGTTGGTAAGAATTTAAGCACGGTGGCTACGCTTCAGCACATCTGGCGAGCGGCGGCAACACGCGAGGACAAATCCGAATCAATGTCATCGTCAAGCGTGTTGACAAACATGGCCCATGACACTTCAGAGCGTCCATCGTGCCAGCGCAACGGTGGGGAGCCACCGTCAGAGGTCGCCACCGGTCGGTTTGACGCATGGACGGTGTGTCCCCCTGCATAGACAAATCAGTCCCAAAGGGGGATTTTCACACAATTCGGGTCAGAGTTTCGCACTCCTTCAGCGAACTTGACGCTTTCCATTTGGGTTGCTGCACTCTCATCTGGCTATTTGGGTACGCTCGAACGTCCACCGGACATGATGTAAGCGATACTCCACCTTCAGGGTCTACACTTCTCTTCTCGGCGATCATCCAGTCCGGTGAAAGGCAAGTGCATGCGTGACCTTCCGAGCACGCCAAAGAAGACGCAGATGCGCAGCGGATTTCGTCCGAGAGTCCCCAATGCGCCCGTGCCAATGTCACCACTACCGGGGCTCTGACAAATCGAACTTCGCAAAGGGGGAGAGAGAAGAAGGTTGCACGCGCGCGACACTTGCCAATTGGGTTTTTGCGTCAGCCAGGCGAAGGTTTATCGGCGTTTAATTTGTTTTTTATTTTTATTCGGCCAGTTTTGACGGCTTTTTGACGAGCGGTAATTGCTTTAAAAATAGCCACATGCTTAGCGCTGCGGCTGGACTGGAGTGGAACCTCGGCTCGGCGGGCTCCAACACAAACAATTCTTCGAGGAGACCCCCGGGGATGCTGGAGGAAGAGTGAAGGTGCCTGCTATTTTTTTCTTCTCCAACGACGAACATGATGGATGATGATGCACTGATGAGATTACGTAAAGTGGACACGAAACGGATCCGTGGACCATCGTTTTGATGCGCGTTAAACGGGTGACAGGGCGAGCGCGCTTGTTCGAGGGGGTCTTCTCTACAAGTTTTTCGATGGTCCTGTTTCTTTTTTTTTTTTTTTTTTTCGAGAGCAACCGGTTCGGTTCATGAGGTGTGGTGAGTATTAGAAAGATCAGGCCAAATCGCACCCTGACTAAAGGGGATTATTACAGTGCAACTCCCCCGGTTGATTGATAACTCGCCCTTGCCTGGATGATGAACTGCTGGTCGCGGCGAATTGCGGACCCATCTAGATCTTGCTTGTGTAATGTGCCACTAAGTCCGTCCGAGCCGACAGGCGTGTGGCCATGAGGGGTGTTGTTTTATAATTACCACTCAAAATAAGCGCACGACTGGCAGGCTGGCAGGCAGGCAGATACCATCTCCAGCGAGCTGGGTGGACCGGGCCTCGGAATCCCCCTCCGTCTCATCTTCCAGCGTACTCGTGTATCGCCCAGGTCTACTTAGGAGGACGTCAAACTCGACTTTCGATTAGATCATCACACCACCAAACGTCCTAACGTCAAACAAGAGAACGCCTGCTCCAATCCAAGGGTAAACACGGAGGAGCCGACGACTCGGTAGTCCGGCTTTTGGCTTCATTTTAGGAGAAATTGCACACCTAACCTCACTTCCTCGGAACCATTCCAGGGAAGGGGGCGCCATTACGGTTTGAGGTTTAGATTTGTTTTCCTCTTTTGCCTCACGGGTGTGAAGTAACCTGAAGCTTCCGATACGCACAAACCTCCCCCCCCCCCCCCCTACCTCCGACGCTTCACATCCTCTCGTCACCAACATATCCTGGACTCGTTTGCACGAACGATTTAATAACCTAACACGCCTAATTTCGCCCTCGCCTGCCAATCTGCTCCCTCTCGCATGTTACTTCTCACCGCTGACTAGCTTCCACAACGAAAAAACAAAAAAAAAATCATCCCCCTAACAACGTGTTGGCAAACTCTACCCACCCTGAGCGTCCGACAACGGGTGCCACAGGTTCGTTCGCCGCTAATAAAGCTTCCGGTTGCTAATGGGAAATTAATCATTTCCAGGCCAAAATTGGCTACCGTGGTGGCGGCGTCGTACGTCCTCTCCGGCGCGTCCGGCACAGAGGCCACAACATTTGACAACACCACCTAAACCAACGCTCCCTCCTCCCGAATACCGCGCGGTCCGCCTACATCCGCCGGTCCGCCGGAACGAACGGTACGACGAGGGACTTAGCGAGTGCTTTGTCTTACGACTTTCGTATCCACAGCAACCGTAGCCCGATGTTTGACGCTCCGGGATTTCGCTGTTTTGCCTGCCTCTCCTTGCCTCCACTCCTCCGCAGAGACGCTACTGGGGCGAGCTGTTGCAGCACACCGTTTGGACGCACCACATGGCGGCTGCCCTTTTTTGGGCAATTTGAAGGCGTTCAAAACGGCACCCGCCGCTTAATGAAGACATGACGCGGAAATTGTGTGCCTCCATGGTTGTGTGTATATGTACGTGTGTTCAGTTTGCTGGCCTTTTCACGCTCTCGGTGCGACGCGCCGCCACGTGCTCTCGTAACGAATTTTTCATGACGGTGCAGTGCCGAGAACGTGTCCACAAACATATCGTGTGTGCCCTAATGGTGTTCCCGCCGTACCACACGCTAAATGAAGTGTCATGTTCTCGGAGGACGTGAAGGGAATTGAAGATATAAAAAAAAAACGGAACCTGCCAAAGCAATCGCACACCTCGTTAATAGCAAGAGGTTGAAGTCCCTTAACGCTTAGAAAATTGAGTTGTAATCGGAAAGTAATCGCACCACACCTGCCAAATCATGCAGCCAGCATTGGAAGGGTTAAACGACCCTCCACCATCCCTGTTGGTACGTGGATTCAATGGATTGCTGTTCTCAGCGTCATCAGTGCCATCGCTTCGCCAAGGGACACGAAAAATTTGGGGAGTATGTTCGACAGTTTTCGGCAGAATCATATAATTCGTGATGATTACATTTTTTCCCTAACTTTCCCTTACTCTCTCTCACTCTCTTTCACGCATTTTTCGCTACCTGTCCATTCTTAACTTTGCTGCCCTTGTCTGTTCTGAAGTTCAGTTCATCATTAACAGGTGTATTGACGCGTATATTTTAATTGCAAGCGGTGTGCTCTTCGGTAACCGTGTCCTTTGGATCCGTCTTTTTTTTTTTTGGTTTTTAAAGCAAAACAGATCCGTGGGTGTTCAATTTGCGACCCAAATTATACCCAAATCATACCCAAAAGAAGGTGAGCTGATTTGATAAATTTGTGGAACCGTTTCTGTAAGCATGTGTCTGAAATTTGATTAATTTGACGATGACGATTTGAATTTTGTTTTTGTTTTTGTTATTTTTTTGTTTTTGTTAAGCCATCGAATCTGTGGGTTCTGCGATGTCTTCTTAATCTTTAATCGTTCACCTGACGAAGATTCAATCCCTCACTACTATGTACTTATCAACTGAAACTAGTCTGTTCGACATTATAAACTCGAAGTTCAGTTGGAATTGAATTTTGGATATAGTTTGTGAATTTCCAGTTTAACGCAAGCATTTCAGTTAAGGGGTGATGAATGTGATTTTACTTATTGAGGTTGTCCAGAAGCAACAGCAAGGCAGAGGCGGTGTAAAGACAAATTATAAAGGAAACAATATCAGTACTGTTGATACTCAATCTTCCATTAAGGAGAAGATTGAGTATCGACAAGGTTAAAAATAGAATAATCAGTAAACTTCATTTTCTTGGGCGACAGAAAATCGGACGCACAAACAAAAAGAAACTGGACAAAAAAGAACCGCGATCCCCGAAGGATTAGCGCCTCTTAAATTGTTCCGAAACAAGCAAACTTCCTCTTTGTTAGACTGTCGGAGATTTTGGGTACAGCAGCAGGCTCGCAACTTTGTCGTCAGAATCCCGGTCCGATCTGCTCGATTTATTATAGCTCGAGTCGTTAGAAGTTTTTTTCTTTAGTGTGAATGTACGTGAGCCGTCGTTTGGGCGAGAGAGAAAGATAGAGCATAGCTCGCGATGTTAATCGTCTGTAAACGAGTTATGCGTGCGCGCCTCGGACGAGAATGACAGAGTGCTTTCACTTCCGGTTTCTTCCGGGTCGGTCGTTCGATTCGGCATCGATTCGGGCGGGTTTTGCACCCGTACGTCATTAAATGTCGCTTATACGCGCGCGGGAAAAGAGCCCATTCGCACTCGACTGTGCGATTATCGGGATGGATGAGTTCGGTGGTTTCGGTCGGCCACGACTCCGTGTGCTTGTTTGGCTGTGGGAGGAGGATACTGGTTTTGTGCTGGTACGTTATGATGTTCCCGAGGGAACGAGGGAAGAGTGGGCTGTGGACATGAATCGCAGATGTGCACAAGCGATCGCGAAAACGCCTGGGAAAACGATGCGTGTATCTCCGGTCGGTCCAGCCTGTTCTTCTTTGTTTCCGTTTCGGTGCCTTATTTTCCACCAGTACCGCTTTATCCGCTTTATTTCATCGTTTATTTTTTGCGTGTTGCAACAAAAAGCCCCTGAAAGAGAACCGGGGACAAACCGTGCCCCTCAATGCGTGTCATATGGCATATTTGAAGTTCGGAAGTAATCCAGCCCTTTCCCTTATTCCAATACTTTTCTGCTTTTCCATATTTCCTTTCAACTGATCTTATTATTTTACTCAAATCTCCTTTTTCAGCCTTTAATAAAGAGGTTTTTAAAAAGGAAATTGACATTTGACAAATTGACATTGACAAATTTCATCGTACGCGTGTGTTCTGGAATTTAAAAAATTGGCATCATAGAAAACAAGGCGAAGTTAAGACGGCATTTATACGAAAAAGGCAGACAAGTTTGCCACCAAACTCAATGTTTGACTGCGTTCGCTGATATTCGTATGCCTTCGCTTCTACCTAAAATTGAGTTTAGTCGTTTACTTTGCGTACGTACGCTTTTCTTTATACGAAAGAAGATAATGTTAGTTATGCTTTTTGGAGAAGTATTTGCCATGTCTCGTGACGATGGGAAGAGTAAAAACACATATAGGAGTATAAACTATAGGTTAGTACGTACGAAAATGCTTGAAAAACTTACGCGCTCCTAGTTTACCACGGTAGTTTGGTTGAAGTCGCTTGACGGCTGTAAAAGAAGTGTCAATTAGTTTTTCTGCCGACTGCGTTACAGAACATGAGGTATGATCTTGAACCTTACCTTTCTACTACCATGCTACTATAAGACGGAAGAGATAAGAATGAAATTAGTGCAGTGCAGTGAGTACAATTGTCGACGGTCACGCATACCTCGATGCTGCAGCTTCATGCAGACGAACACGGCTCCGTCGCTCCGGCCAGATTAACAGCAATCTTGCCGCCCCTTCCCTGTTAGCGTACGACACGTAAACCCACGGGAACCGAGCCTAGCAGCGACCCCATTCCCGCGGATCAGATGTCGTACCCCAGCTGGCACTGCGTGGAAGTAGGGATAGGAGTTGCCGGGCACTAGGCCCAGCCTTTGCCAGCCATACCCATTCCTTTGCCCCACCTGACGATCGTGAGTTGATACAAGCACTTTACGTCGGGTGGACAACGGTTTCCGAGAAAGAAAGAAAAATAGTCTCCTTCATTAACACGACAACGGCCCATGAAAACCATGTCAATGAAGCACCCAGCTCATGCGGCGACTGGGAATGGACGATGTGGTACAAGCGCCGGCTTCCGAGATGCGCCCCCTCAGATTCCCATCAGCCTTCCTCCCACGCGCTGCTGACCATCATGCCCCTCCATTTCCCATCGGCGGCAAGCGGTGCGAGCTAATCACAGCTTAATATAAACGGCATGCAATTTGGTGCACGTTTGTATGCAGTCTGCCTAAAAATTTATTCAAACATAATCAACGATGCTATGAAAAAAGAAAATCTGACATTTGTGTGAGGAATAACAACTTCTGCGGTACCGGCTCCTAACGACGCTACAACTTTCTCTTATACTACCTGAACTGTGACAGCTGTCACCGGGATATCTCAGTTTCCGATACTTCAGATGTTACTTTGCACAACTGTGCTACAACGAATGGCAAAAAGTAATGGAACCTTGAATTCCGACGATCCGTTCCGATCGATTGACCGCCCAGAACTTTGAACAACCTTGAATGCGCCGCCGGCGGGTTCCTGAGAAAACCATACAGCTAATATAAAACGGGAAATGGCCCGAATTTGAATTCAACGAATCGACCGCTGCACTTGAATCCAAATCCATTAATGGGCCGTTTTCAAATCACGTCTAGTTTGCATGTTAACAAAACAAAATAATTGTATAGTTCCGGTGCTAGAAAACCCATTTAAGGGAAGCCTTTTAGCGGCCCTTTCCTTTTCCAAGCGGTTGTACAAACAGGGTAAAGTTGTTTAAAGTTTCTGTGTCAACATTTGCCGCAATTTCGGACTGCCAAACGGGAAAATAAGGCCTACTAACTAACAGCTCTCAAAGTCCTCCCTGAAAGTCCTCCAAAGTCGTTGTTTGCTCCATTACGCAGATACGGATTCAGTCTTCTTACAGAGTCGCACGCTCGGGGGATTCTGCGTGCTTGCTGTGGTATGTGCGTGTGTGCGTAGCCTCAGGCGGCTGGCAAAGGACTACAAATAGACCAGAAGCTGACTACCCCCGCTCGTAGCGGGGCATCCTTAAACTTCGACTGTGTTTGGTTTGGATAGCGCTTACAGGCGCCTCGAACTGCCGGCTCGAGGAAGCCACCGCGAAAAAGCGAGAAAACGGAAGGCGAGCGTTCGGCTGCGGTTAACGCTCTGTGATGCGATGTAAATTGAAATGGATCACCTTCGCGCCAGCTTGGCTAGGCTCACCCCTCCCGCTTTATTTCAGCCAAGCTCCCGAGATTTCGGCGTTGTTGTTGAGTCTGCACGCATCGGCAAGTCACAAAGGCAAACTCCTACCGACGTCTATGTGTGTGTATATGTGTGTGTGTGCGGGCCTCCCCTTCCGGTACCTTCACCCCCCTATCCATCCCCAACTCGTTGTCCCCTGGGGCAGGAGTGAAAAGGAGTAGTCGGGGGAAGGCTTTCCGATTCGAATCCGATTTGAAATTACATCCCGAACCGTTAAGCAGTCGACGGCGGAAGCTGAGAAACTGGGCCGCATCCGATCGCATATTTATGGATGTCAGGTTTCCACCTACCCTCATTCATTCCCCTGAGGGAGAGCAACGGCAAGCGCCGAAACGCGGCACTTAATAATAATGCGATCGATCGCGATTGCGGTGAAGATTGGTTCGGATTGCGCGCGTTACCGCAAGCATTTCGGCATTCCCTGAACAGCGACGAGTGAAGAGGGAGTAGGTCCTCTGCTGATGTGCTGGTCGGGTGATTTGATTGCTGTCATAAAGCGGCCCCCGAGCAATCAACGGCTGGGCGGTTACTTCCTTCGGTAGAAGTAATTTATCGTCCTCCCGGGGCCGACTTTACAAGGCGATAAAATCGTACGCTCCCAAATCGCACCTGGCTCGCAAGAGAGGTTTGGCGTCACCATCGAAAGGCTATCGATTGAATAGGTTTTAGGCACCGGTCCGAAGAATCCGGAACAAATTAGTGACAACAACGGAAAGCAACGTTGGATTTCTTGTTGTTGTTTTTTTTTTTTTTTGTTAGTGATAGGATTTATAACACCGAAAGTTTCTCAGGCGACGGAAGACGCAAAGATTCCTCCCGCCAATCAACCGAGAATAAGCTGGCGGGAGGAAATAAAGGAGTAAAACAATGCGTCCTCGAGTAAAGTTCATTCCGTGTCGAAAGTCCAGCGTGAAATAAAGACGAAACCTTCAAGTTATAACCGCCTGCAAGCCCTCGAGCGTTATGCAATCACGATGTCATGCTTGTCCGTGTCTCGAGCGTGATGTTCGAAGTCTGCCTTTTTTTCCGGAGCACCTGATAGCGGAGCTCTGGACCACCGAAGGAGTGGAGTGAATGCCAAGAAACAAGACCAACACTGCCCTGCCACCTCCAAAGAGAGACCTCCTGTTCGCTTTAGTGTGAGGACCAGTTCACTTTCATGTACCGCAAGTGAAAAGGTCAACCCCTTCAAAGCAAAAATCCCCAAAAACCCGTACACAAACGCCGGGCGGCTTCTAGCCGGTTGGAACGCTTGGAGTGCGTGCGTGCTCACTTGCACTCGCACGTCGGGCGCTCATTAACCTTACTGCTGCACATTTCGGACGACTTTTCGGGGCCCATCTCTTCTTTGGAGTTCGGGTTTCGTTTTTCAGTTCGAAAGTAGAGAAGAAGACGACGGACGCCTCATACGTGACCGACTTGTTTGTGCGGGGGGTGGCGAACCATCTTGCCTCTCCTTGACATCTTTGCAGGGCACGGGAATGCAAAAAGACGTCCGGAGGAGCCGACCTTAACAGGCTGCCATTGTGGGAACACTTCACCACGGCCGGTATCAGTTACTGAACGACCAAAAAACAAAAGACGCACAAAGAAAGAACAAAAACTACCCTGGAAAACCTACAGCTAAAAAATGATGATGCTCCCACCTCGTACCCCTGCATAGATTTGAGATGGCGGATTTGTCTAAACGATATTTTTTCCTCTGTATTAATTACACCCGATATTGCTTTTATGACGGGAGGATGAAGGAGAAACAATCACTTGACGGGCTAAGATGGGACGTCAGGTTGCCCACCTGTAGAAAACAATTCGATCTTCGCTCATCTCACCAAGTGTCATTCTCCCAGTCGACGTACGCGCGCGGGTCTCAAAGCTATGCAGTCTCGTTCCATTGTACTTTAATTACTCAATATTTCAAAAAAACAAAATAAAAGCATCATTATCAAAATGTTGGCCAACGCAAGTTACTTCTACACAAGCATTACCAATTCTAACCTACTAGACGACACAACATTCAATGTAGGCCGCACAAGACCGCTTAAAGCTAGCTAGCGTCCTCACATTTACAACTTGGCTAGGCATCCGATTATACATTTGAATTCCTCTAAAATAGAGAGAATTTCTGGCATTTTTAGACATTAGGTTTGGCAATCTCGGTTCATTGGCTCTTCTAGTTCTATAGTCATGCACATCTGAACCTCGCACAACTCTTTCACCCAGGTACGCAGATAGGAGGTGCCCATTCAACATTTTGTACAGGAAACCCATCGTTTTATACACGACTCTTTGCTTTACGGACATCCACAAAGCCTACTCGTAGAGTTATATTTCCCGGTACGTCTGCTTGTTAATCGCACAGAAGCACTTCTATGCAGCAACTGTGCGACACTAACAGGAGCTAAGGCAAGACCGATAAAAATTATGGCAAGTCAACATTTTTGTAGGAAACTTCAGTCGAAGGTCGGGGAAAAATAACCTTCTCCCTAATAACCTAAAAAAATTTAGAAAAATAACCTCCTCCCGGATTCTCAAGCACATGGAAGATATCACACTTGGTCATTAACATTAAAATTTCACTAATTATTGGGAGCAACTAAAAACACCGTCTTGCGTTGACCATCACCAACACTCACAGAGATGTGATGGGGAAGAGTGGAAAATCTTTATTTAAGGCAGTTCATTTCTTTTCTTCGCCTTATTCTACTGTTAAGACATGTGTAGGTGTGGCGCTAACCAGGTTGACACTGATCGGCAATAATTCACTTTACATATTCACTCTATGCTACACTTTTTTGGAAGAATTTTTGAACTTTTTTTAACTTGAACTATGCAGAGCTCCATCATCCGGTGCTTTGCCTGCATAGGTTGAGAAGGTAAAATCACCAACTCCTCCTCCGTTCGATTCCATCGGATTATAAAGGTTACCAGTACCCGTCAGAAATTTTGGACCCTCAATATCGGGGAAACTTGGACAAAAGGCTAAACAGCATGAGAAGCGAAAGTTCGAAACAACCGAGCGATTCAATACTTCACATCAAATTAGTTTGTAAAGCTCAGGATGGTATCGATAAATGTAGAACCGCCACCGATTAGGATCGATCGACGGACAGCGATCAGTCAGTAGAGTTGTTGGATTTGGCTTCTGTGGAAATTGCCTCAGAGCCTCATCAAAGCAAAGACACACAGAAGAACAACATTTTTAATTCTACCAAAATCAGTTACGATTAGATGAATTTAACGTCGGGTCGTGATCATCCAAATGAACAAAAGATATTGCTTTACGGAAAGAACTATCATTATAAGAACGTGCAAAGGCGGCCATTAAACGTTTACAAGCCGTAGAAGGAGCAAAGAAGTTTCCTTTTTCGCAGAGTATTGCGTTACGTACAAAGGGAAGCTCATACACTTTGAAATCGATTGTGGTGCTTGTGTCTTATTATCAGAAGAAATGTACAAAATCGTGTTTGAAGATGAAGCATTAAGCGAAACGAACAATACATTTGTGTCAACATCTGGACAACTAATCCTTCCAATAGGAAAAATTAACGTATTCATGCACTTAGCAGAAAACGATAAACGAGTATAAAGCTAATTATTCTACCTACAGAAAGGTACATCAGTGCTTTGCTAGGTAGAGACGCGTTAGATAGTTTATTCCCAAAATAGAGGAATGCGTTCATGACTAGCAAAATGGAGGAAGAAGTCCAAGATGAAGTGGAAAAACGTTTTAACAATGTTATGAATGGTACCGGCATGATAGAAGGTTTCTCAGCAAATTTAATTTTGAAATCAGAAGCGGTTCGCGCTTTTCACAAAGCATACCTAGTCCTTTTTGCCTTGTTAGAAAAGGAAAAAATAAGCATACAAAGCTTATACAATGAAGGTGAGCTAATTCCGACACGCTTTTTGCCATGGGCCAGTCCAGTAGTCGTAATCAAAAAAGAAGATGGATTATACGTTTGTGCTTGAATGGCAAAGCAGTGATTAGTAGATGATCCCTGTTTACAATCTTTGTGACTGCTCCGTCCATCAAAACCTGTTGGATGCACCAGTCGAGTGGTGCTCTAATTATTTCCTGATCCTTTATCTGAATAAGAGTTGCCCTGTTCCACATTCATAAACGTTGAATTCAGTAGAGCTATGCCCAATCCAACCCGGTTCCGAATGCAATCTCGCTTTGGGTGGTACATCCAGTCGGTGGTCTTTCTGAGTTTTTTTGTAAGTTATAAAACCAGTGCCAGGGTGCCACTTGAAATGTTAGTAAACAAACAACCTGTGAGTCGACAGCATTCCTGAGACTAATTAGACCCGATGAATCCGAAATGCCAAAGCTTTTAGTTTAGATAAGCTGATGTACATAAACTTTCATTTAATAGTTTTCCTCCGAAGTTTTACCTTTTCATATGCAAAACATGAAGCGTTAATCCACAATGGGTAAATAATTTATGAATCTGTCAGGATGGCAAACCCGTTCCTCCAAATCATTTAGTTGATTCATTTTCCCTAACCACGCTTCCGGCGGCGGTGGCATACGAAATGGAGGAAATGGGGCTAGCGAATCCAACTCGGCCAACCAAAACTTCACAGGAAAGTTGTTCCAGAGACCAGGAAAAATCTCTCCCATTCTCGTGCACCGCACTACTATGTGCAGGAAATGCAGCCGAATTGGAAGCTGGAAAAAAGGCGAAAACACGTGGATTCTGTTTTCCACCGTTGATTGCATGTACCTAGTCGCTCGGTTTTTTTTTTGTGCTTTCGGGAAGCAACATCGCATCTTCAGTCGCGCGCTTCAGGTTCCGCTTATTCACGTTTATTTGGTGAGTGTTTGTTTGTTTGTTTGTTTGTTGATTCTCCATCTGTTACACTATTGCCACGGCGTTTCATGCCGGTGTGAACACCGCCCAGCGTCGCATGATTGCGCGATATTAGGCAAGTAGAAAAAGAGCATGTTGCCACAGCTTTCATAAACGGGGACCAGACCCCGAGCGGGTCAGTGGGAAACCTTGGCCAAAGCGGTAGAACAAACACGACCGTCCGCCGTTCGCTAGCCAGTCGACCCGGAACGCCGTGGTGGTGTGGGCTTGAGGTCAGTTTTAATTATTATTTTATACACAAAACCCCAGGCAGGGCAGGGGCATGGCAGGATAATCGCTAACAAATGTTCCACCAGGCCAACGCCACGACGACCAGAAGACTAACAAATGCATCTGGCTGGCTGGCAGTTCGCGTGGCATTTCCCGGGCGATCTAAAACGTGGAAGGTGCGGGGGGGGGGGGGGGTGGCGGTACAGGTGCGCGGTAGCAACAAAAACGAGCCAAATAGTCGCACACCGAGTCCGAGAGTTTAACATCTTGATAGCGCGCACTTAACGGTTTGTTTAGAAAAGAAAAAAAACAACATGCTCTTCATCCCGACACGAACCAGGGGATACAGGGGGGGGAGGGACCGATTATGGTACCGTTGGTACTCTTTCTTTGTTGGTCTGTATGTGTATGTGTATGTGTGTGTGTTCTTCATTTACCTTTTCCCAGGAGGGTGTGTTTTGTTTTGCCTCCGCATCGCCGTTTATGTAGTTTGAGGTTTGAGTTTTCCAACGACTATTGCCGATTCGACTAGATGCTGTAGGGAAGAGGGCCTGTTGGATGCGGCTGAAAGATGTGCCAGCAGAAGGGCATGAAAATTAAATTAAACCTCACCACCTTTCTCGCTTGGTCCGCCGTGGTAGCGCATTCACGCATTAATATTCATTCGGAAAAAGGTGTTACATCCCGCGGCACTGCCGCATCTTCACCTCGTTTGTGGCTGCTGTATGTTGAAGAGCGAGGGGGGGAGGGGCAGAGGGCTGTTGATTTGCTCAGAAAATGAGTGGACAGCAAGGTGTTGGGTAGCCAGGCAAAAACGGCCGTCCGCAACGTACTCTTAAGGGTAAACCCGATCAAGTTCCAAAGAAGAGAAGCGTTCGTGGGAGCTGAAGTCAGTAGTCTGAAGGGTAGTGTGTCTGGACGATGTTTGGATTACCAACCAACCATTCGGAGCGTTGGAGCGCAGCCATTAAAACTAGCTGCATCTGGTTTGGCTCGCGCTAAGGCCACGTTCCAGAGGCCAGATGCTTCCTCGATGGAGCTCTCGACAGTGCTCGTCGTAACCACCCGTCTACGGCCGAAGCACCAGCCGACCAGCGAATGCTGTGCTGCGCGGACATTAAGCTCCAAACTAGCAACGATCACTTACGCAAAATGATGATGATCACTTGCGCAAAAAAAAAGTTAGGCCACTTTAAGCGGAGTCATTGGACTCCATTGGAATGGCGCGTTGTGCCATTGTCCCAGGGCAGGGCCTGCCGCCTAATGTCCATCCATCTATCCAGGACCAGCCGCGGGTCGGTTTTAAGAGCTCCCGACAAATGTACCAACCCTGGTAAAGAAGTGGTGAAATTTCAGACACTTGCGTAAGTGTGGCACTCCACTGGCGGAAGCCATCTTAGACACAACACTGCAGTGCATCTCCAGTGCATAAAATCTTAAAGGCTGGTGCGTGACGCCGATGAGCGGTCCAACCGGACGATAAAACGCAACATTTGAGTGACGATGGCACACGGGCGGAGGCAGGATAGGCTCTGGTGTGAGAATATAGGACATATATCCGGGGCACTTTTGGATCCATTTGCCCATGGACCTTAGGCTTTTATTGAACACACACTTAGTGTTGAGACAGGAGCGAAGGAGCTAGCTACCTCGCTCCGCTCTTCGAAAGGAGCGAAAATATCGCTCCTAGTTTGTGAGCGACCCTAGCTCTCAAAAGTGTTGCGCGACGTTTCCGCTCCTTTCCGCTCCTTTCGCTCCTATCCGCTCTTTCGCTTCTTTCGCTCCTTTCCGCTCCTTTTCGCTTTTTTCGCGCCTTTCCCCTCCTTTCGCTCCTTTTCGCTCTTTTCGCTTTGTTACGAGCTGGTCACGGAGCGAAGGTCGCTACGCCGCGTGTTGGTGTAAGTTGGGTTTCCTAGCTTGCTGTCGCGCAGGTAGACTTTGAATCATGTTGCGTAAGTAGAATGCGCTGTCATACTTACACCTTTTCTATAGTGTTTGGAATAAATTAAGCGTTTTTAATGGCGATAAGTTGTTCATGGCATACTGAGCTTTAGCAATTTGATGCTTTGTTTAATTTGATCTGAATGATACAGCGAAGTATGAGATGGTTGAAAGCAATTAGATTCGGACTTTTATAAGACAGGTTCAGCGAAAAAAAAAAAATGTAAAACATGTTTTGCAAAGGTAGAAAACAAAACAAAGGTTGCTTACTTGACTGTTCGATACTGTAGCTGAAATTACATCTTGAACGAATAGTAAGCACGAGGAAAAATATTCTGAAGATTATCAATTATACGCAGAGTTCTATTTGTTCGATATATGCATATATATGCATTCGTTAAATTTGTTTAAGCTCTTGAAGAGGAAGAGAAAGCTCACAGGTTATATGTAGAACCCTTTTCCCCTTCGTTCTACAAGCTACAAGTTACATTACGTAAGTTACACCAACACGCGGCGTAGCGACCTTCGCTCCGTAACCAGCTCGTAACAAAGCGAAAAGAGCGAAAAGGAGCGAAAGGAGCGAAAGGAGGGGAAAGGCGCGAAAAGGAGCGAAAAGGAGCGAAGGAGCGGAAAGGAGCGGAAAGGAGCGCAAACGTCGCGCAACACTTTGCGGAGCTGGCTAGCTCGCTCCGCTCATATTTGGGAGCGAATTATGGCCGCTCCGCTCCTCAAAAAGAGCGGATTTTCACAACACTACACACACTTCACTCCTAAAGCTGGACACCGATGTAACCAATCTTCACCGTTCTTCTCATGGTTTGCTCAGTTACGTGCAACACACGACGAACAACGATCGTTTACATCTAACATATCTTCACTCTCTGGTGTTGCCACTGCTGCTCTTGACCATTTGGTACTCTGCCGCACAAACAATCTGTAGCTTCAAGCGGCAGCAAGTGAAAAACACAAGCTGAGTTATCGCCGCCGTAACGATTTCCCGGTTACAGGTATTAACACACTCCAAAATACTCTCGTCTTTTTCGTAGCTGCCCTTTCCACAGCCGGAGTGCATAATAGGTTCTTTGCCTTACGCTAAAAAAAAAAGAATGAACCTTACCACCGTTGCACTTTAGGGCCCTGTGCATGCTGCCAAATTTAAAGCTTTCGCTTTCCCCTCAGCACCTCTTGCAATGTGTTAGGATGAGTCTCGGCTACTTAATAATACAATTTGAAGCGATGATTACCCAACGAGGTGCAGTGGCTTTCGATATGCCTTTCCGTCGACCGGCTTACAGCTCCTCCAGCTGCCATTAGAGTTCCGCTGAAGTTGCATCCCAGGCTCGTCGTTCGAGGGTCCCTCAGTCGATGGAAAGCCGTCGATGGTCTACCGGTTAACACGCCTGGAAAAATGCAACTGAAGCTCTCGCCTCAGTTCCATCTTCCCCTGGTTTGGGAAGAGTGGGCTTGTAGACGCCGGGCTGAAGCAAATCGGGGGAAGAGAACTGCACCAAAGGGTGCGCTATTCCTAATTGAACGGTTGTTTTTGAGCGCAATGGTGCCCAAAAAAAGAAGCTCCAAGTCTTAAGGCAACATTGGAGCGTCGGCGTTTATGTAATAAAAAGCTGGTTACCTTTGATGAGTAGCCTCCTCCAGGAGCTGACGGGCTCGGCATTCGTTCTGACCTTTCCGAGATGCACTTGCTGCCTTTGAGTGGGGAAAAGGAGGCACAAGGCAAGCAGTACTCACACCCTGTCAGTCCACGTCCAAGCACAGGTTACGTGGCAAGTGTACAACCGATGGTTTATCGAGTAAGTTTCTGCCGAGGAAGATAAGTAGCCCTCCACGTTCGGTCGACCGGCGTCGTGATGAAAGTAGCGAGTACACGAACATTCATCTTGCGAACCGCGGATGAGCCAATTAAGGGTCCGAAAGCCCCACCAAGCGGATGCACCACGGCTGTTGCGACCAAAAACGCAGACGAAAAGGGCAGAGGTCGGGCGAAGAGAGACCCTCTTCTCTGGCTGGCTCGTTACGCAAATTCCGTTTCCACGGCGATGATGGCTTCCAACAACCAAAAATAAAACCACATTGGGCGCTGACCGGCGGCCAACGAAAAGTGAGCCGTTTTCTCTTGCTTTCCTCTTCCTACCGTTTTTCTCGTTTCTTTCCTCTGCTTTTAATTCTCCTTCCCCTAGTGTTCGGTAGTGCCAATCGGTTTAATTTAACGGCATGCCGGATTCGCCTACCGCGAGACAAACCCTGATTAAACCCCTTCCCAGCGCACGAGTGCAGAGAGCATCGAAGCATCGACGATTTTCACACCGCAGGCACGGTGCGCGTTCGATAATGTTAACGAATTTTCCACCAACCAAAGAAATTGCACACAACAGGCAAAGCATAAAACATTACACCGTTTCTGACGCCATATGAACAGCTTACTGATGCTTCTGATCTAAACTGACCGCCAACTGTCAGCACACATACTCCACTTAACTAAAATTGTAGTGTTCAACTCAAGGTTACTGGAAGGAAGCAATATTTGTATCCAAATTTCAACTCCAACCAAAATCCTTTATAGAACGGTAGATCGATTCTTCACGTTTTTGCATTTGACAACTGAGAGTAGTTGGAGTTTAGTTGGAGTTGAATTGAAACGAATTTTGGATACAGTATGGGAATGTTCAGTTGAGGCACATTTCCATGAGAGTGGTTCGGTTCTTCATTTCTGCCCTTGTCAAATTGCAACAAATTTTGTACTTGTCCTATTATATCGTGAAACTTATGCAATGATCAGTCGGAAAAAAAAGATTGTAAATGAACAGTAGCTTACAGAAAAACATGGATTACTCGAGTTCCGTTTTCTTCGATTAAGTTTTGCTGAAGATCCGATAACCGAGAGTAACCGATACGGCATGATAAACTCAATGGTGGTTCCCAAGAAGCAACAACCAGTTGTTTGGAATTGGAGATGGCCTCAGAAACTGTGTAAGACAAAACAGATAAAATTGAACAATAAAAACATCAACAACACCGGCGGGAAGGAAAATAAAGCCCGACCGTGTAACCGACCTTGCTGATTGGTAGACTCACCGCATTCGTCTCTCCGGCGGCACCTTTTGGCGAAGAGGAGATGCGTGCCCAACTTGCATTGTAGTTTTTTTTTATTTTGTTTTTTTTCGTCTTCGCCACCGAAAGCGCACAGATTAATTTGCTTCATTTGCGAAAAGAGAAAAACCCACAAAAAAAACTAGTAAAGCTGCTTGTCTTAACTTGGATTTCAGCGAGCGCTTCAAGAAAAAAAAATAGCAACCTTCCCTTCACGGTAGCAACGGGAGAAGGAGGAACCAAAGCGGATTGTTGATGCTTTTTTATACATCTCATCTGCATTTTCTACATTTGCAGACTTCTTCTCTTCGTTTTTTATTTATAAATAGTCTCTTGGGTAAACTGTTTCCTCTGTTCGTTAAAATCGCCCCATCACCTGACGGTTAACGATTTTTTTGTTACTTTACTTTTCTTTTCCTTTAAGGTATTCCCACTTAACATAAACGTAGTCTCTCCGCTTAAGCCAGCCAGTTTCGTTGCCTCCTCTCTCAGTTTTTGGGTGGTTGCGATTCGGTTTCACGTTGAATTGCGGTGAATCCGAGACATCGAATGATTAACTCTCCCTGTTGTGCGTATTGCACTAAATTCCTCATCACCCTGCTGCAATATCGAAACTCTTTGTGGTGGTCATCGCGTCCATGCATCCACACGCAACGTCCGTGTCACGCAAGGGACACGAGCAAAGCAGAAGACAAAGTTTGCGACATGTGAAGCCCTTAGCGGCATGTGAAAGATGAAGGGTCAGATTCGTCACGGCTCGGAAAGAGAAGGACGTTGCCACGTCGTACGCAAGTGGATAATGATACGAAATTACCTGCGAACAAAGGACGCGCGTTTTGTTTGAGCCCTGGCCGGCTTGTCCCTGAGGGAGTAGCCGTCGTTTATCCTCACCTCCCCGACAGGTGCCTTTCTTGGCAGGGTGAAATCGAGCGATGCGAACCCTCGGGGATTTACTGCCTCAATGCGCGATACTTCGAACAATCAAACGAAGCGCTACAACAATTAATTAGTGTCCGGAAATTAATAAACTATAATTGATATGTTTCCTTTGGCACTGGCAAAACCGGTTGATCTGAACGGACAATACGATGGCTTGACACAATAAACAAAACATATTTTAAAGCTTGCAAGACCAGCTTTTCAATCAATCTCTCAGATATGTAGTTAAAATAAATGTGAAGATTATTCTGCTCCGAGCTTTTATAATAAAAAAAGCCAAGTAAATGAGTTGATTTGCGGGGCCTGCCGTTTACGTTCGATTGTTTGCTCTTCGAATTCGAATACGAGAAAAAATTCGATCGATTTGGCCTGTTCATTATGTTTTGAACGTCATTTTACTGTAGCTTTGATACCAAGAGATTAACAAAATTAATTTGTTTTAGATTTTAAACCCATGTTAAGAATATCAGGCACCAAATGAGGCTGACATAATGAAAAGGATAAAAAATGCACAGAAAATTGCATTTTCTTAGATTTTTATTCGTAGAGTTACGGTCAAAATAAAACTTTATGGTAATAAAGAAGTTAGGGAATGAGACCATTGGAGAACTTAAACAAAAATAATCCATTGAAGACTTCCTTCTTGCATACTACAATTAGATTAAACTGCTGACGTAACAAGCACTGGTTTTTAAAATATAATACTATCGTTTGAAAGCTTGCCTACCCGGGTTTTTTACAATTTTCCCAATGGTTAGACTATCCACTTTTAAGGTAAAGTAAGATCCACAATGTTCCTGACAATCAAGCCACCAATATTGCGTTATGGTCCCAATAGCGAAGGGAACCCGAATCAATGTAAACCAATTATTGTAATGTAACTTGTAACAATTTTCAATCATAAAATCATTACATTACTACTAGAAAGCTTGCCTAACATTATATAGACTGTTGTTGAGACCATGAAGAACATGCCATGTATTCAGCATTTTCCAGACGGTTATCAGCAAAAAGATTGGTTCTAGTTAACTCTTGAAAAATGATAACCAAGCTTTAAAGCCGAAGCGCATTGCTGTGTTGTATATTTTGACTGTACAAAACTATCCATGACAACCAAAGTTTGCAGAGCGTAGGATCCAGTAAAATTTTCTTGTGGCCCTTGAAGAAACAGTGTCTGTCACATAAATCTCACTCCGTAAACTCGGAAGTGGCGGGAGGGAAGGAGTCGCTGCCAATTTTCGCCCTTCATCCGGTGACTTTAAGTAACACAGGCTGGTTCTTGGGAAATCGTAGCGTTCAACAGCCCGATTTACCTGAGAGCCGAAACTTTACAAGAACCTTCACAATACTTAGCAAATGATAAGCCCTCGAGTGGGACGTCCACTCGTTCCGTGTATCCCGTACGGTGAGGCTCTTATAGACCGGGATTACCAAACCAGGACGACACCGTGCTCCGCTAGACATTCCAGCCAACACAAAAAGTCTGGAAAGCTTCGTTTGGAGTGCGCTTCGGTACGGGCACCAATTCGTGCCCGGGGAATGTGTCCTCTTTGACTCTAGAATCCTGAAGCGCCTGTGTCTTGCGTCTTAAGAAGGATGCAAGCGAATTTCACCCTCAACGGGCAAAATGGTTCCCTTCGTCACGCGAATATGGCGCAACAATTTCGCGGGAACTACAACACACCAAACTCCTTCGTTCCCTGCCAGCGCACAGTGGTTTCAACAATGTAAATCGGTTTAGCACACCGGCAATAAGCGCCGCAGCAAATTATCGGGCGCTTGTTCATGTTGCCCTCGAGGGAGACAGAGAGAGAGAGGGAGAGTGAGCCTTGATTAGGAGGAAAATACTAGAAATCATATCGTCGTTGCGGGATACTCAAATTCGCCGATCGATTGGCAAACCATACGCTCGCGGGCTTGACGCGACTGACAACAGTGATGATAGACACTTTTGACGAGCGAAGTGGCACTGATATTTTATGGTTTGCACCAAACAGCAAACCGGCAAACGCAACCGTTTTCCGTTCGATGTTCTCGAAGTTGGCGTCGTTGCATGAGCGACGTTCTTTCTTGCGCGGTTTCCTCGGAGACGTGCGTGCGGTTTCGCTTTGTTCCAGCGTCAAGGCATTCCTGCGGTTTCGTTCGCATTCCCGAAGGGCGCAATTGTTGACATGTTTACGCAGAGCGTGGGTGTCATCACGGCCATTGATGTTCTACACTAGCGCGATCGGTACGACGCTTTTTCCCTCCAAGGATTGTGACATGGGGATTTGGGTGAACATTGAATCCCTAAAGGATTGCTTTGAGACGATTATAGGCTTTTAAACATTCATATTCATTCCTTGGGGTTTTACAAAAGTGATACTTAACCAGCACCCTTAAACGATCTACAGAGTAGAACACAGCGAGACAGACGAAGCTGCAGAAAGCTGTAAGTTCGCCGGTACCTACTCCCAAATTTTTCGAAAGAAGTTTTAAAACAGCAAAAAGGAAACGTTACTTAAAAGACTAACAGAAAGCTGGCGCTAAAAATTCAAACAATTTGATCGCCTAAACAACAAGAACAACATCTACAAGAGAATCGGTACATTTTTAACGAGGACCTCAAATAGCAACTCTTGCATTACATTATTACACTGTTCCCGTTCGCATCTTAATGTGCCATGTTCGACCCCAGTGTTGCTCTGAGCCAGCTTTGGCTTTGAGAAAACATTAACATTCATGCAATGTGCGGACCTTTCTTTCGGAAAAGCGCCCCAAATTAAAGCACATTCAAAGATTAAGCCCCTAAAATGAGGCGAACAGCCAAATGATCCCTCGGCGGTACAAATAGTGTAGCTGCGGTTCGGGGGATGTTTTTGCACCGAAAAATCCATCCATCGCCGAACCGCCATCGTAATGACAATTAACGGATAATGTGCAAACGTGCCCTCGACTGACTACCCTTCTTTTGTGATCGACGCACTATGCTGAAGCGGCCCCCCGTCGCAATGCCAATGATTGGTTTGCTGTGGTGTGCAAAAAGGGCAAAAAGCAGTAAAAAAAACAGCCTCGGCAGCAGCAGCAGCAGATAGATCAGCCGATTTAACGGACCTGACACATAACCGCACGGCTTGCTGCGATGACCGCACGATTAATGGCCCGGTTAAATTAATATAAAATGATGATTACTAAACACACCTGTCAGAGGCGTTTTCATCAAAGTGGCCTCCCTGCGGGGTCCACGGGGAGGGGTTTTTGAAAGGGGTTTTTCTTTCTTTCCCTCTCTCTCTCTCTCTCGCTCGCTCGCCTCCTATCCCCTTCGATTTTTGCATAATCGAAAAGCGTCGCTATTGTTGGCCGAACATAGGCAGTGTGCCGCTCTAAGGTTGCCGGTTTCGCACGAGGCGGGGAAGGGATGGCGCGGTTTTGGACTGACATTTTACAGCCCGTGCAGTGATGGCAAATGGTACTCGCGGCCGCTACCGCCAGCCACCGACGTGCCCTAACACATCCGAAAACATCCTCTGCAGACGTCTGGGGTTTGCTGCGCGCTGTTGTTGTAGCTGCTTTCATATTTCCCCAAAATCCCAACCTTTTTGGGCAGTCTCCTCCTTTCTCTCGGGCCACCACACACACACAGCCACTACGGGCAGGGCACAGAACGTTAAACGCCTAAAAAATAAAAATCAAAAAGAGATGAAAAAAAATTTCCAGGAGTGCTACCTGTCACGACAATAAAATGCGATCGTCGTTTCCACCCGGAATATCGTTTGTCGTAAAAAAAAACCCTAAAAATTGGGAAGCAAAAACTTCGCTGTTGAACTTGTAGTTGGGATATGAGCTTTGATTTTCCCTGGGGAAACGAAATAAGGGGAAGAGACGGAGTGAAAACGTTTGCCAACAAATATTCTTTGGCTCTATACTAACTTGTTCAAAACATCACAGTTTCAGTTCAGTGAAACAAACACTTTCACGCCATATTTACTTTTTCTTTTCTGTTAACTTGAAGTCGATAACGATCGATCATTTTAGTTTTTGCTTGCAAGTCACCTTCAGTATATTTTGGCACAGGAAATAAAAAAAAATCCTAAAATCAATTTAAAAAAATCTACTATCTACTCCTATTAAATTTTTCGTACCAACGCTCCAAACATTTCCAACCGAAATCGTTAACATCGTTTTTCGGAAACAACAAAAATAAATAAACGTTGTTCTCTTAAAGTTCATTTAAATATGACTGCAAAATAATGAAAGGGAATGCCTGAATAGTGAAAGTCAAGGCGAAATTAACATCAGTATCTTTGAAATGTCAAGGGAATTTCAACCACATTGTTGATAACCTCCAAACCAGTAAAGGGACATTATACCTCAGTGTCATCCTCTTGAACACATCAGTTTGATGAGAAGGAACTACCGTTTCCTTCTGCATAACGCTCCCTAAATGTTATTTAATATCAAATTTAGCCTTGTTTGTCAGGATTTGCTGCTGTAATTTTCTTGCTACTTCTACAATTCAAACGAGGACTGCTAACGATTGTCCTCAAGCGATAGGATTGATTATTTTCCAAAAGTGCGCCACAGTGATGGGATTCATAAGTTGGAAGATCGTTGGAAATAGTATAAATAAGGGAAACAAGTCTGGTAAATCCTACCGGCTTTAACCAAATGATGATCATTACGCCAAGAAAAACAAATAGAGGAAGTATTTTTGCTTTTAAGTTGGTTTGATGCGTTTCGTTTCGTTTTTAAATTTAAACTGGCATCGAATTTTTGCAGGGTGATATCCATCCGTCAGGCGATCATGACCCAGCCTTTTTAGACTCCTTTTTCCCTCTCTTAAATAGGGGCAAAACATAAAAGCGAGGAGTACCCTAAAATACGCAACCTTTCCTCTGTCGGTCGTCACAGTTCATCGCCCGCGGCTTGTGTTGCTTTATGAAATTAGAAAAACTACAAGTAACCCAGCCAACCACCCAGCACGCTTTCCCGGCGGGTGTGTTGTTAATGGCCAGGCTATGTGTTTGTGTCCTTGCAAGGAAGCTGGTGCCAGTTTTTCGGGTTTCTTGCCGGCGAGGAAAAGCACACACAGCAACCCGGCGGCAAGGAAGGGAAATTAATTAACTCTGGCGTGTTTTGTTGGTTCTAGCGAAACGCTCCGGGTGTGTCGCGGTCCCCGTGATGCACCGCTGCTCCTTTCCTGCTCCAATGTTTGTGTTTTTTTTTCTTTTCTTTTGAGATTGCTTTAATTCCAAAGAAAATCCTCTCGCGCAAGAACGGTCAGCGGTTTTACAATCGATTCCTTTGTTTCTGGTAGGTTAGAGGAGTAAGGTTGCGACACGCGCAGACCTTCGGGGGACCTCAGCCTTGAGTTACACCAGGCCGTAATGATCAAAAACCAACCCCCCAACTCGGTTCTGGAAATTTTCTGGAGAAGAAACGAGGCAATAGGATAATAATAAAAAAAAAATCCGGTGTTTGCAGTAATTGATAGCACGTCCCTTCGAAAGACCAGCGCGCCGAGAATCGTTGTGGTTCAAATCATAATAAGCAAACATGTCCACACAGCCTCCCGCGCAACCGACCAGCCTACCTCCTCGTCCTGCTCTTCCTCGCTGTTTTTGGTAACGACATGGTGTGTTGCATTATGGTGATTTATTTTCCATTTTACCAGACGTGATTTGGACGGTGCGCGTGCCGGCGAGTTTTGCCATCTGGAGCTCAACATTTAGGCGGAGGGGTGGGGGGAGGGTTAAATCGATAACGAACCCCATGCGCGCTGGTCGTCAAACTCATCTAAATGCGAATGATGGCGAACAAGATAGCTTCGTGATGGGGATTGATGATTGGTGGCAACGTAGCGATGAAACGGACCTCTCTCTCTCCATTCCTAGAATTCCACCACCGGCACACGGTTTGTTATCCGTATTCCAATTCTCGCGAAAATTCTTCTATTAAAGTGTGCGCCTAGGTTTAAAGTAGCGGAAGAACTTCGCCAGAGGGCGCCAGTGGAATAAATTTCGCCCGCTTCCAACGGGGTCGACAGCTATTTCCCTGGACAATACCACCATGGCTAGTGGTTTTCACGCTTTTCCTTCCAACTACTCCATCTCTTTCTCTCGCTCGCTGTCTCTCTTCCACTAACACCCAAGCACGGTTGGTGCTTTCAAATTCATCTTCACTCCGTGCGTCTTTTCATAGCCTATAGACACTTCTCGTCTCTTGCCATGCCATTGTTCTTTTCCATCCATTTTTTCCCCGTTCGTCATTTTCTTTTCGCCCACCCCCTGCTGTTACTCTACATCTAACCCAATTCCGAATTCCCAGGGCCCGCTTGGCCGCCGACTCTCCCGGATTTTGTGGATCGCCAGTCTTCATCCTTCTGCATCGGCTTACCATAACCGCAGCCTTTGGGTTCGCGGTCCGATTAAACGGCAGAGCTGGGAAGCAGAAGCAGTGTGGTGCGATCTTCCAGTGCCGGGAAATAGATGGGTGGAAATGAGAAATGAAGTGCTCGGGTGCGCGCGCCAGCGGTAGTAACGCAGGCCGCGGCACCGGATCACGTAATCAGGGGACGCATTTGTCCGAGGATGGACACGAGACCCTGCGTAGATCACCACCGCTAACACCACGCGCCGTGGATTGCTTTTACTTTCGTTGTTCCGCTGAATCCGCCGTGATGTCCGCTGGGAAGAAACGCTGGTCGTCTCGGTTTCTCGTGCAACGCCGGTCCCATTGTTGGTCCCCGCGCGCGCGCGCACGCTCGGCCAGCCAGGGCGGATTGTGGTGAGCCAGCCCGCCGCCCTCGGGTGAATAATGGACAACCGTCTCTATCGCCCCGGTGGGTCTGTCGTCCGTCCCGGGGCACAAATGACCGCTTGCGCGTACGCCGAGCACCGTCGTCACGCAGATATGTAATGCGGCGCTGTTGCGCAACGCCGGCTAATGGCAACCCCGCGTGGCCGATCTTCTCCTCCGTGTGGACGGGGCGAACTTACTTGCAGGGCGCTCCGCCGCGCAAGGGCTCAATTACTGGGCGAAGAAGACACACACATACACATACACACCGATGGGCGGGAATCGACAACAAACCCCGGGGCCGATCCATTTATGATGCGCTAATCAAACGATCGTTTGAATAGCCCCGTGCACCCCCCCCCCCCTCCCCCCCAGGCTGCCATTATCTAATGCAGCGCACTCTTTTGACACCAAGACTCAACCGGAAAGGTGTTCTGGATCGAGGCGCCTAAGACGAGTGGATCGAATCCACGACACTTTCCCGATTCGGACAAACAATCTCTCCCCGCTGGGTAAAGGACCGTGAAGCACGTGAATCGATCAATTACGCCGAGCAGGCTATATATTCAACCCACACGGACTTCCTTGACATCGGAAGTTTGAGGCCCAATGATCCAATGGATTCGTGTCTTCTTGCCAACGTGCTGAGGAGTTGCTGGCAGGTGGTTTAAATTGTGCAGGTCTAACCGCGTCCCTCAAGGATCTGATAAGGGTTTCTTGCAAATTCCTCTGACGCATTTCCATTGCACAAGCACGGCGAAATACTTTCAACTCAAACGATTGTTGGCTACGTATTCCAGGAAAAACGGTTCGGAAATGGTGGTAAAACGATAATAAAAGAAATGAATCTTCTTGCGCCGTTCCGTTACGCAGAGGAAGTCTAATAGGTCTACATTGAGTTGAAGTGACATTGGCATTTATGAAGTCTGTAACAGCTCTCCCCTCCTAGCCTACGATGGTAGCAGGACCATGCTGTCTATAAGCCTGAGGAGCTGCTCCGGGACGAACTTAATCAGACCAAGCTCTGCTCTGCTAAATTGATTCAAAGGCGTCCTAAAAGTAAGTGAGCGACTTCAAAAGTTAACGTCATAGGCAACCTACACGATCCCAAGCTTAAACGGTTTAAAAAAAAAACTTAACACAAACAAGATGCGAATCGCCCAGCCAAGCGAACAACTTCCGCGGGTGTGATAGCCCCCCAAGAACGCAACGAAGCGTGATTGTTCCGTGCGACCAACGCACCTCGGCAGCACGGTGACGCCTGGTTCATCCATCCATCCATCCGTACGTTCGGGTAAAACAAGGCTTTGCCCCGCGGGGAAGCGAAAAACCTCTGTTTGTTCTGCAAATCGATAGGACCATATTCGAGCGCCAGGCAGCGCCGCGGTGTCAGACCTGCCTTATGTTTTTCTTTTCGATTCTATTTTTACTCTCGTTCACTCCCGGCACTGTTGGCCGACTGCTGCAGGATGGTGGAGTCTGCTGAACGCTCCAAGCGGTCTCGGGTGGCCCTCCGCTCGTCGCTTGTTTGCTTAACGCGTTACCTCTCGTTTTCAATCAAGCAAAGCCAGCGCCGTCGTCCCGGCAGGGCGGCTTCCGAGAGCACAGCGCTTCCGGCTTCCGAGTCCTATAGTTGTCGCCCTTGGACACGCGGGATCGAGGTCGGTGGCGGCAGGCTGGTTGTTACACGCGCTCTGTCAATTTGCATTTGCGCTGACATCCCTCGGCGCTGCGGCTCTATCCACGAAGCCGTTTGATGTTGCTACCGGAGCTCGGTCGCAAGGTCGGAGATCAAACTCCGGCGGTGTGGTTGTTGCCGAGCCCCGGGTTGACTCTTCCCCGGCGCGAAGCCATCAATGAATGGGCGGAAGCAAATGACACGCTCCAGAGCCGGCAGACGGAACGGGTGCACACGGGTTTGGAGGGTTAATGGTAGTGATTTATGAATTTTCCATCCCGATGCCTCTCGGGGTTTTCGATGAAATGCAGCGCGCGAAAAGCTCCCTAGTATCCGTGGGCACCATTGGCGCCGTACAGCTGTGCGTGTATGTTTTGTATGGCAGGTTTTCGGCAGACCATGACGCCGAGAGGCGGCACGCGCACATCAATCAAACGCTCGTTGAAAGGCACCCGCACCAATGATTGACTTTTGAGGCCCCATGTCATGTTGGGCGTGCATGCAGATAGGTGTGTGTGTGTGTGTGTGTGTGTCACCACGAGTCGGCTTGGTCTCCTGCCCCTTTGCTGATGTTGAATGACACCTGATGAATTCATTCTCGTCTCGCTTCAAGCCGCGACGACACGGTGGCGCGGGAGGCAAGTACGGGGGAGGAATGGCTCCCGGGAGGAGCAATATGGGACGTGCGAGGACTCGCAAAGTGATCGTTTAACACTAACGACCACCACATCGGAGATGAGTTTGACACCTCGCGAATAATGGCGCCTTTGGCGCTTGCGGAATTACGACATCGTTTCATCGTTCTGCTTTCCGCTGTGTAAAAGACGCGACATTTAGGATCGCGTTATAGTCAAAGTTAAGCCACGGCGTCTCTAGAGCTGAAGCTTGTTGCTTCCCGAACTTGAGGATAATTGTGAGTGGGCCGATAGCGGGTTACGGAATCGGAGATAGACTTTTTCAAAGTTTGCGTTGAAATAAATTATAGTTGGAACATTACAAGCAGAGTCAATAAGACTAAGCGCTTCAACAATTAAAAATTTATTTAATTTAATTAATTTAAAGAAAGCTGCATGTAAATCATCTCGATGCCGATATTTAGATTGATTCGGTCGTGGTTTTTTGAAGACCTTTGAAATGTTCCGTGAATTGAGGCAGGCTTTTCAACGGCAAATTTTACATCGAGTGTCAACGAACATAAGCAAAGCTATTACTTGACATGGCATGACATCGCATTATGTCGTTGGAAAAGTTTCCGATTTCATTATTGGAAGTTTCCATGGGAGTGATTGTAACGCCAAAACCGATCCGCATGACTTTCTCGAATCCAGTGCCTTTTCTCATCACCAAGTACATACTAGAACAAAATTGGAAAGTGAAAAAATCAAATCGGATGTCCTAGTGGGTATAGCGAGTCGTTCAATCGAGCTGGAAGTGTTACCGGAGAGTAATATGATTCCACGACGAACGTCGCCGGGCCAGTCAACATATTCGAAAGCTCAAATAGTGGGCAAACAAGGCGAGGGAATGGCTAGAAAAACATATTATTCCTCTATCGACATCAAGGTTAGCAAGTCTCCTGAAATTTAATTCCGATTTGGTAGTGTTTATTCCAATACTTTTTTAAACCATACATCCAAAACTCTGCTGTGGAAAGCTGCAGGAACTTATGTCCAGATCTTGGAAAGAAGAGACCAGCTACCGTTCGTAAATGAAAAAAGCAAAGTCGCTTTGGGGAAATTGGATATCTGGTAATTGGTCTGGGGTTTTACTGTCGAGCAGGTCCAATATGGGCGGAATTGGAACCCGTCAACACAGCTGCTATTTTGCTCGGTGTTGCATCGTTGCAAGCCAGATTAAACCAGCGAGGAAAACCACGAACCGGTCCGGGCTGATGATGAGCAAGCGAAGGATAAAGTTACTTGTTCTTTTTTTCCCCCCTTTCCACATAAATATTGTTTCACCGAGTTTGCGTGCATCCTGCGAAAGGCAGCGGCCATCACCGTCGACAGTGTACGCCACGCAGCGGACGGACACAAAGCGGAACTCGTTAACTGACGCAACAATAAATCGACAGCAGGTCCTCGTCCAGGCTCGCCCGACATTCCGGTAGAGCCTGGAACGCACGCACGCACGCACGCACAACGGAAGTAAGCGGATTGAAGGAATTGCACCAATACAAACAGGGTAGGGCCCCGCTTGGGAATTTGCAGAAGTGCGTTCGTCCCCAGTTGGCATGGCAGGAAAAACTCCCTGTTGGTGCTGTTGCTGCTGCGTGTTGCGTCACACTGGGACGTGGACAAGAGCGTGTTGCAAATAGGTACACACACACACACACACAGCACTCGCACATTCATGCACAAACTCATCACAACACTCTACTGGCTGTATTCGATTTTGATCGCAACAATGAGGTACGCATAGTTGAAGCAAACGTTGAAATGCCGTGCGTATTATTGGGAAAAGCGCAATCCTTTACTGTCGCCAGGCAAATGGTGCGCGGGTTTGTGAGGATGGGCACGAAATGCAAGTGGTAGGGTGCACAGCCTTCTCCTACCCGGTTCCGCAGGGTTTCCCTGACAAAGGCACGAACGATTATGACATGGCTGTTCCCGTGAGAAGCGAAACACCAAACCGAATCTAAAAAGAAAAAGTGTGTGATTGAGTGTGTGGGAGCGGAACATTTCATTTTTTAGCACATTTCCAGCACTGCTCCATATTCAGCGAGGTAATTTTTATTACGTTTGAATAGTGGCATTAATGGGGGTAAAGGGATAACCGAGTGCGTACGCAGGCGTGGGTTCGAATCCTCGACCGGACCTCCATCCGTACGAAGGATCGACTTTCCTCGTACGTGAAAAGGGGCATACCCTAGGAAGGGTAAGCATGACCAAATTGGTCGTTACACCAGAAAGAATGACAATAATGAACCAAAGAAATGAAAGAGAGCAGCTCGCTGATTTGTACGATCACCAACCACCGCCTGACCGAAAGTGAAGAACAATCACTTCTTGTATAGACCAGATCCTACATCTTTATAAACACCTAGATGAAAACATCAACAACAGAGCGTTGTATTTGACATACTAGAAAACGCACGTATTACAAAGGAAGAGTCGCTCAAGAGCGTGATCCGTCAGCACGAGAAAGATATGTTATTCGAGAAGGTGTCAGTCGTCAACTTGTACGCGAAGACTTCGGCATGGACCTGACCGGCGAGGCCTTCCGCGGAATGTCCCTAAAGTATGGCGGCTCAATCGCCAACCACCGCCCTACCGAAAGTGAACGTTGATGAAAAGATCAACAATAAAGCGTTGAATTGCACGTTTAAGGCGTTCGGGAATATTCCAACAAAATTCCTTACTCATATTGATCGAGTCATTGCTAAGGTAACAAAGAAATGTGGCGTCATGAAATGTGGCAGATTGGAGAACAACCTGAATTTCAACCAACCACAAACGGATTCGGAGTAGAATCGCGCGGGTGCGGTTCGGAGCGCGCACCACTAGTCCTTGGCATACGGACGATATCTGGTGGATCATCTTCAGCTACTGTGGGAGCGCACCGTAAAAAAAAAACACCTTGAACCGCCGGGTAGCAATATGCCAGGGTCTTACCCGAATCCGGACCGAACACCTTCTCCTTTCAAGCGTCAAGACGCCCATGCCTCCCGAAAGGGAGAGTGTGTGGTGGTTTGTAACAACCGTGCTTAATTCGAAATTGGAAATGTTGTTATGGCGCGCGGCTAATGCGATGGGAGCTTTGGAATGATCCGACCAACGTTTGACCATCGTCATCATCATCATCCAAACCCGCTCCAGGAGCACACCCACCTGTGGTGCGTGCGTTTTGTGCGAGATCCCTCGCCCTGGGCCAGCTGGATAAGCCGCACAACTGCCGTCCACCGCGTTCACCGCTTGTTAAACCTAATCCCCCCAACCCCCCCACTCTCCAAGTGTTTCGAGTAAGGTCAGAGGTTCGCGTTCCGTTTCGGTGAAAGGCACCTCGAATCTGCCCAGCAGCGCGCCTCGATTCGATTGATTGCGATGCCGACATCGGCCGCTTCTTCCCTTGCGCTCACATCTTGCTCGTGTGGCGGCAACGGGATGCGGTTGCGCAACTACCCCGGCTGTACTTGCGGGAGCACGGATCTGCTTCTCCAGCTGCGACTGTCAGCTGTACCCGGATGGCAACCGCCTCCCGAGAATAGATGCGCATCGGCATCCCTTGTACGGTGAAACAGCATCATCGTCTCATCATCATCATCATCCCTTTCCCGTGGCATGCAACACTACAGTCCGCATTCTACAAACGAGAAAAACTGATCCATCCCCGAGGATGGCTATCGTCTTGCGTTCGCGACATTTCAACCGGCTGCCGGTAAGACTTCCTGGAGGGAACATTGCGCTTCCCGAATCCAGCTTTCTCCAGGTTGCACGAGATGCAACGATAATAATATCGAGTTGCGCACCGTCGTTCGGCGCAGGGGGGTAACCGTCGAAACCCCAAACCCCTTTCTCTCTTTGTGCACGCTTCTCTCGTTTGCTGCTTGAACAGTTTAACTTAACAATTTCATTCATAAGTTCGAATCGTATTCGGAACGGCGAACCTTTACCGGTCAGGAAATGTGTATTCCGGTTTGCAAAACGTTTCCAGGCATCGAAAACGGTGGGCAGAGAGTATAGGCACAACAGATGGATCGAGAGCTGCACAAGAAAGTGATAGTACTCCTCCAACGGATTCTAGGGGCTGTATGGCTAAAATGTGACTGTCCATACAATATATTTACACCTTGGCGTATCGATCCTCACGGACTAGGCTCTGAGGATTAACAACAACAAAAAGGACTAAATTCTGGTTGTAGTAAGGTAGTTCACGACGTGAGTCTTTCCTCACAGAAAATGAAACTTTAATTTTGAAGGAAGGCAAAGCTAACTTCTACAATGATTATGAGCAGCATCCTGGTCTTATCCTTATCTAACCAGAGAAGCCATTTTTCATGTGAGTTGTACTAAAGACACTGTCTTAAAAGAAATATTTGATGTCAAACAATTGAAGAGATATGATACACATGTTTGTTCCTTGCTCGATCAAGCATCACGCCACTCTAAGGCAGCTTGTGTGCAAAACCCTTAAACGTGCCTTTGCTTGGTTCCCGAAAAAAGACACCCGCGGTTCATCGACCGGAACATTCTGCGAGGGGGCGCGTCGGCACGTTTTTTTTTTTTTTTTTGGAATCTTCCAGTACGTTCACTGACAACACGGGTTTCGAAAAATGCTGCTCCGAGGCGACGTAACGGCTACTGCCATCCATGCATCGGCCCGATCGTTTCCGGTTTGCCAGTTGGCACCCGCTCGATAAACGGTTCGGTGCGACTTTCGTTTTCGCAACGCACCAGCCAGCAGTCGCGAGCTCTGACGTGGTTTCTTCCTCCAATTGTTCTTCTTCGTGGCCCACCGAAGATCGCGCAAAGGATCCTCGAGGAGCGCCCGGACGAAAGTAGGGTCTACACTTGTCCGCCGGAAGGGGGGATGGAGTGTGGATGTCTCGCTCTCCAATTATCTCTCGCCCACCACCCTTTTTCTGTCCTCGTTCCGTTTAAGATTACGGAACTGCGGATGTTTTTGTGCTCCTTTTGTGGGGTTCCCGCCCCTCCCGTCTGCCAAAAACAACCAACCGCCGGCCGCGCATCGCAGTTGCCGATGTTTGGACCTCGCGAATTAGCACCATCCATCCATCGAGAATCGCAACGTCGCAACGCGCCGGGGCGTGTGTGGTTTCATAATACCTTCCCCCGTCCCCACCCGGGTTGCAGCACAGGAGAGACACTGCAGAGATAAAAATAAACTGCCGATCCAGCGCCGGTCCATTTCCTTTTCTTCTCTTGCGGACTCGTGATGCACAAATTGGCGCGTCGATGCAAGCGTACCTCCCCCCATTCCTTCCACTCTCCGGGGCCCGCGTCACGCGAGCCAACCATCCCCGTCCGTCGCCACTTCCCCGGTAAAGCGACCGGTAAATCACTGCATTTGATGATACTTTCTTCCAAGTTTCGCCGCCGCCGTTGATGATACCGGACGCGCAACAAAGTGGCATCGATAACCTACTTGTCGTCGTCGGGCGTCGTCGTCGTCGTGCTGCACCACCCCAAACACGCTCGCCTCCCACCCCGCTCGTCGCCCCGATTTCGCGTTTGCAAATGGATGCGATTTTGCCTCGCTGTCCCACCGGAGCGCGCCGGAGATAATAGAGTCCCGCCGCGCGAAGTGAAAGTCAACCCGGGCGAACACTTCTTCGCGAGTGCGTTTGCATGTGCCGGGCGTGTCGAAGTCGCTCAATCCGGTGCTGCGCGTAGGACGAAGGCGCCAACGCATGCTCGGGGCCAAAAATTGGTCCAACCTTCCCAGCGTGGGGGTGGTGGTGTAGGGGGCGTGTTCCGGTCACCCTTACCGTGGGGAGAGACTTGCGCGTCAGGCGCATGACTTCATCAGTCTCTGTCCGTCTGTCCGCCCGGAACCGGATCGCCCGAAAAGTGAGAGTTCCTGAGGGGGAGAGAAGCGAAAGAAAAGAGTGTTCAATAAAACTCGAGCATACTTGAATGCGAGAAAGAAAAAAAACAGCAAAACAAAACCAAATTTATCGGTATATCCTTTTGGCCTTACCTCGCGCGGACTGACGTCAGTGCAGGCGGCCGCTTCGAACGGTGCTCTAGCTTCCTTTCCATTTCTCTTCGGGGGCAGCGGCTCGACCGTTCCATTCTCGCTCTTCCGCCGCCTTCCATGGTCCAGAGGTTTCACCATCGCGTGGATGCTTTCCATGGCGCGTTCCACTCGCCGCTGGGACGTTTGGCTGAAACACAAATCTTGATCAGTTCTTTTCGCCCTGCGCTTGCTGTCGCTCCCCTCAGCCATTTCACCCCCAAATTCTATCGACTTCCTTCCCCGCCCCGTGGCGGTGAGTTTATGACGTGCAAGAGAACTGTCGCTTCCAGGCGAGAAGCCGCACACGTCCACGCGTCGCCCCACGTTTGCTTGTTTATTCTCCCGCCAGTTTGTTTGTTTGCTTATGCTTTCTTGCCTGCTTGCTCGCTTGCTACTTCGCTTGGCCCACACGGTTTGTTTGCTGACTTCTTGGCTTCCACGGCGCACACAGCGCATATGCGCGTGCCATGTAACGCGTTGGCCCGGTCCGCCGGCTTTTCGCTCCTCTCCCTCCTCCTTTCCATGCCCATCAAAACCCACGGCAGCATCAAGCCGCGCAACGCGCACGCAAAGCAGACGATCCACCAGCGGTTAGACGATGGATGGATGGATGGATGATACATATCAGAGCACGCGCAGTGCACAGCGCAGGTGAATTTTTCCGACTCCTCTCTTTCCCTGCGGTTTCGCGGCCCGAGGCTTAAACTCGCGTTACATGATGACGGGCGGTTTTTTTCTTTTTCTTTTGGTTTTTTGTTTTCTGGCTGTTGTCTTCTCTCCGTTTCGGTGGCGTCTGCGCCGGCCGGTTCACCAGCGCTCCGAAATTTTGCTTTTGTTGCTAGCATCGCGTCTCTAAAGCGGTGGCGCTGCGGTTTTCCCGCATCTAGCTTCGGTTGGTTGTGGCTTTGATCGGCACTGATGCAACAGCCGAATCGCGCGGCGGCATCTTCACGGAATCTCTGCGCCCGTGGGGATTCTCACGGAATTTTCGCTGGCAGCATCATTGCATCGCGCAGCAACCGAGACAGGGACGTCTCGCGGGCTAGAATGTCCGTGGGACACAGGAACGGAAAAAACATTTTCCTTCCAACGAGTTTGAAAAACCGCGCAAAAAAACCTTTGTCAAGTTTTCCAATTAAATACTGTTCCGTTTAGTATTCAATTCATTCTTCCCCCAATTTGCAGATTGATCACAATGGCTTCCCAATTAGGGAAAAATAGCGATAAATTAGTTGAACATTGTTTAAGTTTGGTTAAGAGGAAGGATTTTTTCTTAGAATCGTCAGAGAATCTTATGGTACAGTGAATGTTCGATTGCACCAAAGAAAGTTCTTGCTGCCAAAGACTACGAATGTCATTTGAAAGAAAAGGCATCACCCTCGAGGAGGTACGTAACGTATTTAAGGGGTTAATTATAATCCAAGCAACAACAAACAACTTAAAACAAACAAATAGACATGACAATAGTATCAAAGTTAGGCACATTATACAAAATTAATGGAAAACCACCTCTCCGGGGATTGAGGAGTTCTGTGGGTTGTCTGGGAAGAGGAGTTCGGTCGCGTGCAAATACGCTGGGAATGCACGGGAAACTTCCGCGAAACGGTGACGTCCTCCAAACGGACCTCCCTTTCGCTTTCGTGCGCTTCTTCGTTTATATTTATTCAATCATTCGAGTTTTCCGTGTTTGCACGCGTGCGACTCATTCTGGACCTCTCCTTTCTGGAGTTTCCAGGCCAGGGGGGGGATTGATAGCGAGAAAGGAGTTTGAACTTTGCCACGCGATTCCAAAACCGCGGATGATGATCACGACGACGACGGCGATGATATCCACCTCCTCCTCCCGGCGTTTCGGTTTTCCTTTCTTTCTCCCTTTCCTTTTAATTTTTCATCTGCTTCACCCTCCCCTTCTACCCCTCTTCTCTGTTCCCCCCCCCCCCCCCCCCCCCATCGTCGTACCGGCCCGAAAACAATTTGAATTACCCACAGTTGCTGAGAGCGTTTTGTTGCTTTTTTGCTGCTCCTTCTCTGCTTTATGGCCGTTTCGCGGATAAAGCCCATCTTCATCCAGTCCGCTCGCGGCGTACACAGCTTCCCTTCCTCTCTCTCACACACACACACAGAGACCGAGGCACAGTTTGCCCTCTCCCAGCCACGGGCGCGCCGGACTGCGCGTTCACTTTTCGTTTCGTTCTTTTCGCGCCAAGAAGCGGCGAGAAGAAAACGACGACGGGGCGCAACAATGCAACAAGCGCAGCACAACACGATCGCCGGTCGGTTTCGTGCCCTCTTGCCCTCTTGCCCTCTTGCCCCCCTGTCCCGTCCTGCTTCGTCCACGCTGGCAGGGCTTTTGGAGGAAGATCAGGTCGCGAAAGCTCCCGCGAAAGAGGAGCCGGTGCCGCGTCGTGTGCCGGTGCCGTGTTTCGCCCGGCCACCGTTTGATGAGATTTCGGTTCGGTTTCCTTCCCCCTCCACCCCCCCCCCCCCCTTGGAGGCAGAAATACCTCCCCCCTACCGCCCTCTCACCACTCGCATGTCGGGAGGAGGAAGGTTCACTTTTCCTTTCGTTTGCGGGCCCGGTTTGAACAAAAACAACAAAAAACCACCCCTTTTTCTCTCTCTCTCTCTCTCTCTCCCTCTCTCTCTTTCGGGCTCGCTCACGTTGCGGTATTTGACCGTACAATTTCTGCACTCAACACTTTCCGAGGGTGAACTCGTCACCGACCGACCGCGCGCACGGGAGAGAAGGAGCGAACGCCGTTCCCGGCAGAAGATGGGAAAAGATCCACGAAATAAACGAAACTGAAGTAAAATGAACGCACCGAGATCGCGCGATCGTGTGTCTCCTCTCTACTGTATTCCGTGAGAAGGAGCCGAGGGGGGGGAGGTGAATTGGAGGTTGAGTTGCTTGTTTCGTTTTTCGTGCCCGGCGCGTCGGAGTGGCGCTTTTTTTTCTTTCTTTCTTTCTTTCTTCTCCCGCGCGCGCGCTGTCCCTGCTTTGCTTGCTTGTTTGCTTTCTTTCGCCGCTTTTGTTGTCCGGGGAGGAGGAGGAGGAGGAGGAGGAGGAGAAGAAGAAGGAGGAGGCTTCCTTCCCACCCAGCCAGCATTAAAAAAGGGTATAAATTGCATCGGTCCGGCCAACCGAATCATCAGTGAAGCGTTTGCATCGATCAAACCAAGATCAGAGCGCTACCAGCAAGCGAGAGTTACCCGTTCGCCGTACCGGTGGTTCCGTCCCGTGTGTAGCACTCGCCGGTTTTGAAGAAATACGAACAGTGTGCGCGCTTTTGCCCGCCCATCTCACCATCACCCACCCGACTGCTGTAGCAAAGATCCTTTTTTCGCATCACCGAAGAAGAAGCCGCAGCGCGCAGACGGAGCACAGCAACATTCGACAATGAAGACGTTCGTGCTGGTGAGCTGTTGTTTGGTCCTGGCTTCCGCTCGGCCGGAAGCGGGCTACTCATACAATCGTCCATCAACTGGCGGCGGCGGCGGCGGCGGCTCGCACGGCGGCAGCTCGCACGGCGGCGGCGGCGGCGGCGGCGGTGGTTACGTGTCCGGAGGATCCTTCACGTCCGGCGGTAGTTCCGGATTTGGCGGCGTCGGCGGCTTCGGCGGCGGCGGCTTCTCGTCCGGTGCCGGTGCTAGCTTCGGCGGCAGTGCCGGAGGATTCGGAGGTGTGTGATTTAACCCCCCCCCCCCCCCCCCCTGTTTGCTTAGAACTTTAATCCTTCTTCCAAATCCCTCGCAATCTTGCAATCATCGCTCACTCGTGGGTTCGGGTCCGTTCAAAGTGGCGCTAGGGGATTGACTCCAGCATCCAGGGTATCTTTGCCAGTAAAAATAACTAAAAAAAAGTGCCCCCCCCCCCCCTCCCTCCAGTTTCCCCATCTAACAAGTGCCTAGCGGAAAAGAACATGCAAACAGGAGCCATTGGCAAACAAACTGGGCGCATCCCAAGCAGTGCGGTGCTGTGGTTGTGTTGGTGGCTGTGTGTGTGTGTACGTATACGTGTGATCTAGTGTTGATGTGTTGCGTGCGCTGTGCTCCGTGACGCTTCTGTTCTTTCGGACCCGGGGTCGACCACGGAGCACAGGAGCCGCGTGAATGTACCCGCGCTCTGTTTTCTTTGCCTGCCACACCACATCCACCACAATGGCACCATCAAACAATACACACACCAGCACCCAAAGGGCTCCCCCATTGAACGGTTGGTGATTGGCAATGCGAACCGGAGCAGAAGGAGCCCGCCCTTCCGGTTCGAGAACGTGTTTGATTTCTAGCTCGTAGAAACGAGCGCTGAGGAACAACGCATCAACAATCAAAGCTGGAGCTCACCAAGCGCGCGCCCACACACACACACACACACACAAAAACTGCCGAAAAACGTTAACGCACCGTTTTGCTTCGTTTGAACGGAGCGAACAGAACGATAGACTGCAACAACGCATCAAGCGACGAACCCCGGTTTTCGTCGGAATTTTTTTTTGTGGTGATGGTGTTTTAAATTTTTTTTTATCGCCCATAAGGGTTAACAGGACATGGTATGGACCTTTCATTGTGTTCTGGTGATTTTCTGCCAGCACTGGTGACGGTTTTTGTAAGATTAGATTTGTTATGTAAACCCAATCCAATCGCGTCGATGGGTTTCATGTTTCGAAAGCATCTGTTAAAACCCTCCCTCCCTTCTCCTCCCAACCCCTGGGATCGCGCGCAGGCTCGTCCTTCAGCTCAAGCGGTGGCAGCAGCTTCGGAGGCGGCGGCGGCGGCGGCGGCTTCGGCGGCGGCAGCAGCTTCGGCGGCGGCAGCAGCTTCGGCGGCGGCTCGCAGCAGGCCATCATCCAGAAGCACATCTACGTGCACGTGCCGCCGCCAGAGCCGGAGGAGGTGCGCGTCCAGCGCCCGATCCAGCTAGCCGCGCCGCAGAAGCACTACAAGATCATCTTCATCAAGGCGCCGTCCGCGCCCGCCTACCAGGCACCGCAGATCCCGCTGCAGCCGCAGAACGAGGAGAAGACGCTCGTGTACGTGCTGGTGAAGAAGCCGGACGAGCAGCAGGACATCGTCATACCGACGCCCGCCCCGACCCAGCCCAGCAAGCCGGAGGTCTACTTCATCAAGTACAAGACGCAGAAGGAGTCGTCCGGCGGCGCGTCCTCGGGCGGATACGCGACCGGCGGCGGCTTCGTTGGCGACCTGAGCGGCGGCGGCGTCGGCGGCGTGCTCGGCGGCGGCGATCTCGGCGGCCACGGCGTCGGCGGCGGCGATCTCGGCGGACATGGCGGCGGCTCCGGTGCGTCCGCTCCGGCGGCTCAGTACGGTCCGCCCGGCAAGTCCGGCCCCTACTAGGCCACCAGAGACTGCCGAGAGCCACACCGCCACTGGGACCACGTAGCTAGTCGTACCACCACCACCACCACCAACACCATCATCACCAATACCAGCTGACTGCCCTCAACCTACATCCTTCCCGGACCCGGCGGCTCCTGCTTCCCCCGGGGCGCGTTGCTGCGTTGCACACCTTTTGTAAATAGTCTCTAGCGCCCCCGTTTTCCCCCGATTCGGCTGTTTTTCCCCACGCCCGTCTGTGGGCCCCTACTGTCCTCTCTACCGCTTCTACCACCGCACCGCAAGCTTCACCCCGCCCCCCAAATTCGCGCGCAAAAAGGAGGAAACCAACGGAGCAGCAGGACAGGACGGAAGGAGCGCTGAACCTCGGCCTGCAACAAGGCCGGGTCCGGAGGGATTGGACGCAAATCACACGCAGAGAAAAAAAAAAAGGAAGACAAGCAAACCATGCAACGACACGCAGGATCGCAACTGCAGAACGTCTCTGCCGAGGCAGAAAACAAAACAAAAACTCAACCCCCCTCTCGTACCACGAGCTTGAAGCTTCTAAACCAGGCAGGGGGGGGTGGGCAGGAAGCATCATTCGCACACACTCGTAGTGAGGACGTGTACTAGTAGTTAGGGTTAAGATGTATATTTTTTTTTTGTTACGTTTCTTTTTTTGTGTTTATGTTTGACACATTATCGCTCATAAGTTCGTATTATCGTTAACTATTCGTAACGTTTTGTACTTCTCGTATTTTTTTTTCAAAATGCAAATTAAAAAAACAAACAACGGTGACAAATTTTGAAGAAAAAAAAAACGCTTCCCGCACACGCGTGTCTCGCCTTCAATTCTTCTTCCTTCCGAAGGGTTCCCATTGTTTTGTCTTTGCTCCTCGCAATCCTTTCCCTTCGCAGTGAGCGGCGAACGGTGGAAGGTGTTCCAGGCAGGATTTCAAAACAAAATCTGAAAAAGAAAAGAAAAAAAACATACCCAACTGTCCAGGGGCTTGCGGTCAGGAAGGGTGGAGATTCGTCCGATTCGATGGCATCCGGGTTTGCCTTTCACACGATTGCGCGTTCACTTTCATTCTTGCCACACACCATGATGCGTTCACGCAAAAACACGCACGCACGCTTAAAGGGAGGAAGAGGAAACATCTCCCCTCCTGCTCCTCCTTCACCCTTCGAGTAAATGAATGCACACACACACACACACATACAGAAGTCACCCGAAGGGTGAGGAGGGGGGACAAGATTTTCTGGCACTCCGGCGGTTCCCTTCTCTTGCGTTTGCAGCCTCCACCCAGCCGAAGCGATGGCAACACGTAATGGATATGGGTGGAAAGGAGCATAACAAATAAAAAAAAAACACAATAAACGATGGCGAGGCGAGGTGGGAGCGGAGGCCCGCGGGGAGATGATTCAATCGATTCCGGGGTTCATTCCGTTTTTGTTTTTCTTTGCAGCGTAAGAGCGAACGACTTCCGCGAAAGAAAAAAAAACCCCCCCCACGCACACACAAAACAAAGATCAAAGACTTAGTTTGTTGCAAGCGACGAACTCATCCTCTCCCACGGATAATCTTCTGCCGGGAAAGGGTGGTGGGGGGGGGGGGGGGGTTGGTTTGCTAACGGATCGTTGGGATCGTTGTTTCCCGGCTTTTTCCCCCCTACTCTACTCTTTCCCTCTTTCCTCTCTCCTCACTCTTTGTTTACCAGCAACCACCGCTTCCGGAAGCTGCTCCGTGACCTTTTCCCACTTTTCCCTCCGGTGCGCGCCGTGCAGTTTTACTTTGTCGTTTTCCCTTTGCCTGCAAACCAACCAGAGGAGGAGGAAATGATAGAGGGAAGGAAAAGTGCTCCATGTTTCTGCTGCGACTTTTTTCTACCAACCCGAAGAGGGGGCAGAGGGGAGCAGGGAAGGGGGTTCCATCGGCACGCGACGAGGGATGTTAGGAGAAGGAAAAAAATAGGGTAGAAGGCAAACGGAACTGTAGCCTCCGGGTGAACGTTGCTCATCTTCCGGGAGCTTTTTAGCTCTTCTCCTCAGCGCACTGCGGGGAGGAGGGGTGCAGTAAGGGGATTGTGAACACCTCCTTGCAACCTTACAAATCACCACCCACCGGGGCAACGGGGGAGTTTCACGCGATCGTGATCAAGTTGTTGGCGGAGCGCAAAGAAAAAGAAAAAAGCTCCCTCACGTTTGCGAAAAATTAATCAAAGAGGTGAGGTTTGCTAGAGGGAGGGGGGGGGGGGTGTTAGGCGCAAGTACGGTATGACACTGTCAAATGAGGCACAACTCCCCCCCCCTACCCCCCCCCCCCCCGTACGTTCCTTCCAATCGTACCCCTACTTTCTCCACTCCCGTGCTCGAGAGAAGGAAGAAGCGTGCACCGTTGGGAAAAGGTCAGCCGGGCGAGACGAAGAGGACGGGGGAGGGGTGAGAAAAACGTGCAGAGGAAAAGTTCAACCTGTTCCCAGCGGGGTTTTCGGTGAAATGGCTCTTAAGTCCGATGCAACAACAAAAAAAATCGATAAAGAGAAAGAGGGAAGCATACCTCCTTCGATTGTGTGTGTGTTTGTGTGTTTGTGTTGGGAAATCGTTAAGAATTTCCCGGCCAGCGAACGTTTACACCACCGTGCGCGGAAGGGGAGGATGCGATTATGCAAAAGCTCTTATGCGATCGTGGCGCTTCATTTCACAAGCCAAACAAAAAAACAAAAACCATCGACCGAAATTTACTTGAGGTTGCTGGGGAGGGGAGGGGGAGGGGTGTTGCGAGAGAGGTAGTGGTGGTGGTGAGCGGAAAAACGCGCCCGAAGTAATCAAACAAACAAGACGCAGCATAAACCGGAAGGCGAACAACAAATCGCATCCAGAGGTTTTCTTTTTTTTCAATTTTATTTTTCGGAAGGAAACTGTAACGCACAGCATACAAAGCTCTCAAATACACACACACACACACACACACAAACACACAACCTCGCTGTACACAGAGAAGAAGAAACTGGGCTAATTTTTCCCGCAACGAAAATCCAAAGCACAGTCACGGCAGCACACAACACACACGAGACAAGTAAACATTTTGGAACGTTTTAATAGACGCTGGAAAAACAACTGCAAACAAAAGAGAAAAAAAGGAAACAAGAAAAGCAACACAAAAATCCACAAACTTTGCCCGCCACAGGTGGAAAACGTTTCGTTGCGCGGGAAAATCAAACATTTGCTTATGCTAAACACAATTGGGCGAGCAGAGTTTACAAACGCTGCTCGGTTGCTAGGGGGACAAGCGTTTTATTTGGTGATAAAGCATATTCAATTCAAACTAGTGATGAGAATAACAACTCTTTTTAGAGACTTGAATCACAGTGAACAATTATGACGATGAATCAAATCTTTAAGTCACTCTTTTGTGATTTGACCCCTTAACAGGGATTCGAATCCCAAAAGAGTGAATGAGTGAGTAAAAGAGTTGCTAGTCGCCACAGCGATTCGAATCCCAAATAGGGATTCGAATCCCAAGGAGTGATTTGAATCCCAAGAGTGAGTAAAAGAGTTGCTAGTCGCCACAGCGATTCGAATCCCAAATAGGGATTCGAATCCCAAGGAGTGATTTGAATCCCAAATCGGGATTCGAATCCCAAAATTGGGTTTCGGATCCGAAACTTGGGTTTCAAATCACTCCTTGGAATCGAATCCCTATTTGGGATTCAAATCTCTGAGGCGACTAGCAACTCTTTTACTCACTCTTGGGATTCAAATCACTCCTTGGGATTCGAATCCCTATTTTGAATTCGAATCCCTATTTTGGATTCGAATCCCAATTTGGGATTCGAATCTCTGTGGCGACTAGCAACTCTTTTGCTCACTCTTGGGATACAAATCAATCCTTGGGATTCGAATCCCTATTTGGGATTCAAATCATGAAGGAGTTGCAAAACTCTCCGTTGGGATTTAAATCATTCATTCACTAGTATGAATCAACTCACTCATTCATTCTTACTCAGTACGCACATCACTAATTCAAACGTGTTCCCTGCACATCAACGCTGAATGTAAATGCGTGCAGGCGGACGTGAAAGGCTCAGCGAGGCTTGGTAGTTGAAGATGAAAACTTGGAGGCGGAAAACAGGCAGAAAAAAAAACACACAGCAGCAGCAACAAACGAAACAAAAAAAAAACAGGCGGAACAATTGCGATTACACATTGCAAGCGAGCAAAGCAACATCGGCAGCACACAGATCTCCCTTTCCACCTCATTTTTCCACACACGTCAACTATAAACCGCGTCGAGTGCGCGGGATGAAAAGCCGCCCGGAAAATGGCCCAACACAGCCGCCACCACCACCACCCCCCGTCGACGGCGATGACGACCGCATAATAGAAATTATCACGATGAAATATCTTTTCATTTCCTTTATTATTTAGCCAACACCGCGCGCCCTGCCGGAATTACTACCCCTGTTTTCTGCTTCTTTGGTGGGGGTTTTATTTGCTTCCTCCTTTTCTGCTCGTGGATCAAACTTACATGCACTCCGCGGCGTTCAGATTTCCCTTCGGTTGGGAAAAAAAGGTGGGCGGGGAGGGGTTTATCCCGCGAAATTGTCCTTTCCAGGAGACGCAAGAGAAAGAAGGGAAAGGAAATGGGGAGTCGTCCCCAGCCCCGTCCCACGGTTGGGCCCGCTAACCATCGGTGGATTATTATTAGCACAACCGGGAGACCGAGAGAGAGAGAGAGAGAGGGCATCAATTACCCCTCCCCGGTGGCCCTCCCCGCAGCACGACGCTGCAGCGCTTTTCTACATTTTCCCGCACACCCGACTCGAGGCGAACCTGTTGACTTCTTCGCGGGACAAAGGAAAAAGTCAACTGGAGCATATACAGCGCGCCCTTCTCGTTCTCCTTTGCTCTACCAGTTCAAACGCAGAACCCCCGTAATTGGGGGGTGGGATCGGAAAAACCGTTCGCAGCGCGGCAAGGTCGCCGACGAAAGCGGCGGGTGGGGGGGGTTGAATTTTCGCAGCACGCGCTGTACTAATGAAGTGTTGCTCGCGGAACGGACCCCGTGCTGCATTGTGTGCAGCACAAATTGGCTCACTTTGTGCCTTAATTAAGTTGCTCGCGATTTTCAACGCAAGTAGGATGATCCGTTGCGCAAACATTTAAAATGTGTCTCCGAAGTGCTGTGCATTTTCATGCTTGTACAGATAAAGAGAGAGCTCAACCATCTGGTATTATCATCATTCTAGCTAGCTGACACGCAGATGATGCCTCACAAACAGTTTGGTCTGACGTCGTTGGCGTTTTAAAACTTATTCAGTAGATGAACATGAGCCCGACGTGCTGCTGAAGGTCACACCTCGACGAAGAACCATCACATCCGTTGAAAAAAGGACACGACGACGGTCCTTGCGCTGCCGTTCGCGGAGTGGAGCTCCTGTCGGTTGCCTGCCTCGAGCAGGGTAAGGGAAGGGCCTTTGCTGACGGCATACAGGCACGGTAAATAAAGCTAGCAACGCCAATATGTATGTAGGCCAATACGAACGAGTGGGGAAAGCCCATCGCATTTCCCGCTACCCGCCAACGTCTCTCGGTGTTTGAGTTTCCCGCATCGTGTTTGTCATTTCTGTCGCATCTCTCTCGCTCTTTTTTTTTTCTTTAAAGAGTTTTGGTGCTACTCGCCGGAAAACACCCATGGAAGTGTTTGCACAAAACCGGTTGCGTTCTAGGAAAGCCGAAATCCATCATTATCAGCGCGCTTAGCAATTTTAACTACACCCTTTGCTCCGTGAGGCGTGACGGTGGAGTGACACATGCCTGCTTCGCGACGGATTTACGGCACGCAGTCGCAGTCCTTGGGTGGAGCAAGCATTCTAAGGGTATTTTGCCGCTTTCGCATAAGGGCACCCGGGCACCAAAGCCATCCATACCGGGGGAGTTCCAGGACAGTTGCCGTGCACGCGTTCGCGAATCGCTAAAATAAAAGCACAAGAGGAGGAAACTTTAACGATAAAATTAAATAACACCTCTCAGCCAGTCCTCCATCCACTACCATCCACCAGGAAAAGGGCCGAAGTCGACGGGCTTCGTTGCAATAAATTAACTCGAAAGCCGGCGGGGCTCGGCGTGCAGCAGTGGTTTGCGCCGCAGCGCGCGCTACTGGGTTAATTTTGTTTTATTTTATTTTTTTCCCCACCATGCATACCTGGCAACAGATTTCATCCAGTTGACCTTTTCGCTTTCCCGGGCGAGATGATTTAACATTCCCTCGGGACAAGGGTGCTGCAGGAGAGACCCACGCGAGAGAGAAAATCGAAGATCATTCACGTTTTTTATTGTTATTTTGCGGAACGGCAACTACCGAATGAAAACGCTCGAAAGCGGTCGCCGTTTCGTTTCTAGTAACAAATATGAATGTACATACAATGCTTCCATTTATTTATCAAAACTCGCTGAACCATGCCGTATACAGACAACTACATTCATCAGCTGAAGAAGAGCAGTGCAGTGAGTGACTGAAACAAATCAAACCCTCGTGAGGATTACAAAAAAAAAAGAAGTAATCTACGAATCGGTAGGCGAGTTTGTTTTAAAATGAATCGAATTATCTGCACAGAAAATCGATCTGCGTTCGCAACCAGATGGCGACGAGATGTGCTCGGGAAGATTGCTTTCTAGCTGGTGTCTTTTTGTTGCTCAATCGAATTCGCGGTACGCCCGGATGCGCCTTTTAAACCACGGTTCGTTTGCACCCGACAAAAGGGAAATAGTAATGCGATCACGTCGGCGCATAATGGATGGTAAAAGAGCGAACCACCACGTGGGCTTGCCACCGTGCATCACCGTGGACTTGCCTGTCTCTTGCTCGGCGATAAATTGCATTGCCTAGCCGGAGAGAGAGCCGAACAAATTAAGTGCAAAAACACTGCACATTTCCATTTAGCGGGAACGGGAATTTACAAAAATTATCATTTCAGCTCGCCAAGCTGGAAAGAACCATTTTTTTTCCGCTTCAGAATGCAGGAGTTGGTCCACCACGTTCGTCTGAAGTAATTGACGTGTTATTGAATAACTCCTGCGTAGCAAAGGGATAATGATGGCATACACAATCAGCCACTGTGTCGCTTTCGTCATCCGTCATTACATGCACTAAAAAGAGACAAATAAAATTAAACGAAAGCAGCAATTCCGCCCGCCATCCCTGCAACCGAACATCATCTCGACAACGAACGCGAGATGGACGTGTTAGCCCATCGCCTTTGGCCTACTCGTTCCACACTCGTTCCTTTCTGGCGCTTTTAATTGTCCCCATTATGGGCTTTTCGTTTCCCGTGCTGCTGGCTTTGTGTTTTGCTTTTCCCGGCGCAACGTATTCGCTCGCTTTCCCTTTTTCGTGCCTTGCCAATGTGCAATGCGAGGAGAAGACTCGGTGCGCGAGGCGGGGCAAGTTTCGTGGACGAACGGGACCGCGTCCCCGGCGCACATAAAAGTAAAAAGAAACGTTGATGAGCATCATGATGATACAGGAAAGGCCATTATTGAATTATCTCCCGGTTAAATTAAACAACGGAATAAGTAACATTTTGTGTCGTTCCTTACTTTGTCCCTCTGGATATTCGCAACATTTCGTCCTACCTTACTTTGTCCCCTGGGCATTCGCGTGTGTGCGTGTGTGTTTGTCGATTGTATATCCTGCACATCTCACAAGTGTTCGTACGGGCGGCGGGTCGGTGCTAAAAAGCGAAAGAAAATAAATCGTTAACATAACACGCTGGGGGGGAAAAAGGGCATTTGGTTAACCCCTTTCATTATCTGTTCCAAACAATCCATTTTCTACTGGCTTAAGTTGATATTTGGGTGTTTTTGTATTAAGTTCGCGATCTAGTATATGTTGCAACTTTTCGCTTCTCGATGACACTCATCATATAACGCGCGTGAATTCAAACATGCATGCAGAAATATTAAAATATTGCATTCGATCTATTAACTTCTTCTTTCTTGGCGTAACGACCAATTGGGTCATTTGGGTTCGAACCCTCGCCATCGCGGGTCATGTTCAAAGCCGGCGTACGCGCTCGGCTATCCCCGACTTTAATCATCATTCTATCTATTATCCCTTATAAATATGGAAAGCGTGTCAAGTACTTAAGACTTTACTTTAATTTCAAAAACTATGTAGCAAACAAACAAACCGATGCACGAAGTCCTCAAATAAATCACAACGAAAGAAAAGCGATCATTAGACAGAAGCAATAATGCCAACCAATCCGGTGCGGAGAACTCCAGGCAGATCGCAAGTGGAAAAGTTTAGTAAGCATTAAAGCCGGCACGAGCAACTCGAAACTTTCCAACACGAACGCGTTGCGATGCGGGCTCCGAGGGAGCATGGAGAGTTTTTTGGAGGCATCCATCCGACCGCCCCGGGCTGAAATGGAACCAATTTGCTTGACAGGTTTATCTCCAATGGCAGCACAGCCATTGCTGTGGGTGTAGGAGCTTTTATAGTTTCATGGCTGCATCTCGCCCTACCAGCTTCCCGCTCTATAGCGCGCACCAGGCCGGCAGGAGGTGCTCAAACCCGGTAGCCCGTGGCGCTTGCACCGCAATTTGACGGAACACTAGCCTGACACTGTCACCTGCATCTGATAGCTGGCCATTCTCGGTCAGCCCGTTCAATTAGCGCCTCAGCGAAGACGTACCCCGGACAGATAATCAACACTAGGTGGAAGTGGTGTGGCAGTTGCACGGGTGAAGCTGTTCGTTCGCCTTCGCGTACACTGGGGAACATCGGGAAGCATCGAGGGTCGCACCGAGAATGAACCTTTCCCGCATGCATGTTTTCAATATGATTGAATAACTTAAACGGAATGTAGCTGTAGATGCAATGCTGGAAAGGTGCAGCTAAAGGCGATGTTTAAGGTTAGGTTTGATCAGTTGAGCAGAGAACTGTTTCTCTTGGTGTCGCGTGCAACGAATCTCTTCCATACGACCGATGACCTTCCTCTGCATTCGCGGGTTGATCACTATTGCCCTTCAAGACAATAAAGGAAGAACTTCTAGTTAATCGTTGTTTTCTTCTTGCTAACCTTACCATTGAACAAACGTACAACCATCGTGTGGGAGGCAATGCATCTTCCCTTCCGGCTCTTGCTCATCGCTGGTGTACGGAAACAAAAAGTCCGTAGACGAATAGCTTCAATGATTTGGTTATACCAACCGGATGGCTTCAAAACGACAGTTTCGCTTCCAGTTCATTTGGAAACCATCATTCTCTACACAGCCGTTTGCTGTCCCGGGAAAGACCCGACTGGTTTAAAGAGGAAGCCCGTTTCCTATCTCCTGTTCACGATTCGATCCAACCCGATGGCACGGCTATAGGAATTTTTTTCCCAATGAAATAAATGCAAATCCATTTAGGCCGTGAAGAAATAAACGTAGAAGGTTTCCTATTCCGAGGAGCACCGTTAAATTGCATACGAATTGCTTCATTTGCCTGCTATGCGTGAGCACAGGGCGAAATTGCGAAGAAGGGAGAAAAAAAGCTCCGTTCGCGAACATGAGGGGAAACAAATACTGGGAAATTTTGCCCGAGCACAGGCTGACTTGAGGTGAAGGAAATTTCCTTTAAAGATGGAAACGAAACTATTGAACGGAGGCAGAAGCAAAGGTCATCATTTGATGCGCTCGGAAAAAGACGCACCGGACAGCAACGGGGGCTTGACAGACGATAAGCGGACATATTACATGGCATCCGATCGGAGTGAGCAATTTTGTCATCAGTTTTCACCCACAGGACGCGATACAAATGGAACCACATTGTAAAGGGCTATTGCGGAACCGACTGATGCAGAAGGTTCCACACAACTCCAAATGATTGAAAAATCATGAATAAAAGCGAAGAATAAAAAAAAACGTTTTCCTTGTTGCAAAAGCAAATTAACATTCGTTGACCACAGTAGAAAGAGACATGGATTCTACCAAGTAATTGAAAGCATGCTGCATTTCTTCATGTTGAACAAATTATTTGATTTTGATTTGATTACCCTCGAGTTGACTGATCCCGGTTCCATTTTTTTTTTTTAATTTCATTTTAATCCTTACCTTGCTTTCTTCTTTTGCTGCTTATAGTATGCTAGCCCACTGGAAGACGACACTGGGCCTGTTCGGCGAGTGCATTTTCACGAAAGTCTTTTAGTTCCCACTGTCCTGCGACTCGTTCCGCCGCACGGTGGTGTATTCCAACCGTTTCTTATCTGTCCGCCTTCAACAGTACCTCTGCCACAAAGATGAAAATCTTCTCCACTTACATGAGAAATATCTGTCCCACTGGTCGGATGCTTACTTCTTCGGGTGACTCCGCACCGGGCCGAGCTGTGCCCGGTGGACTTGAAATCTGACGCTGGATGCTGCGGTTGATTTGCAATGCAAATGGGGTCAAGCGTTGGTCACCCGCCCTGTGTTCACCACCTCCGTGATACCGGCTCGCTGGTTTGCCGTGCATTTGCCATTCTCATTTGTCGAACACCGCTGCAGTTCCTTTCTTCTTCTACCACTACAATAAGCAACCCCCATCAAAAGGGCAGCACGCCCGGGGAAGAGCATACCCTTCTTTACATTCGGTGAGCCGTGCTCCAGGGTACGAGATGGATGAAAAGCAAAAGGAAACCATTTAACAGGACCTAGGCAACCAGGGCTGGTTGGTTTATACATTTATGCAACCACTTTTCCGGTTCGTTACTTCGTGCTCGCGCCTCAGGGCTCGAGGCCCCTTTTCGTCTCGCCCGTCGTGAATTTGATCGATCTAGCTGCCGCTCGAGCGGTTCACCAGCGGTTACCAAACGGGCTCTAACACGCAGACACGAACATACACTCGTCCTGGGCATCCTTTATCTTAAAAGCAGCAAGGCGCCGGTCAAGAGGCGACCACAGAAGAGCTTAAAGCTTCAGTCCAATATTCTCACCATTGAGCCAAATTGCACTTCTTGAAACCGCAAAGGGCTGGACCGGAGTTTCACCCCGGCCGAGGGGGTGGGGTGTAAAGGAAACTCTAGATGGGTGCGCACTAGCTGTTGATTTCAACAAATATTTTGCAATTTGCACTCGCCCCCGTAAGGGATTTGCAGCTTGTCGTGCCCACGAACCGTAAAATGTTGCTCCCGTCCGGCTGGGGCTATATCTCGACAGCGGACGGCAGCACCTTTCGACCGTAGAAAATGGCACACACAACTGCAATCATGGCCATGTTTTACCTTCATTTGGCAAAGAGGATCGTGAGCATTTGGCATTTGCATATTGTAATTAATCCTTTTGACCGAAGCCTGTTCCAAGTAAGGCTCTGGTATCTTTTCACTCTGGGGTTTTCCCCTGTTGACACTTGAACGAGATCAATCAACTAAATTAATAGTAATAATACGGCAATAGAATACATACGTACATAGAGTACAAAATCTCTTGTGAACATGTTGAACAACACCGTTACATCGGAAAACGTAACAAGATTTAATCAGCTTATCCGAAGAAACACCATCGTGCCTTGCTTTGAGAAGAAGCTACTACTTGGTGAACACATCTTTCAGGATTTTGAAGCATTTGCAATGTTCTTTCGTTTAATACAATTTAAAAGAAATTGACAACTGAGAAGCAACAACGGGGCGTGCAGTTGGCAGTCGATGCAAACTGTCTACGTTCCAACACTTCCTTCCACACCAAGCAGAGCACTCGTAAAAGTAATTACATCTTAATTACAACCGATGGCAGGCGAAGCACCGAAAACGCTCTACCAGCCGAAAAACAGACATTTGTCTCTTCTCATTTGTTGCTATAAAATCCCTAAGGAACCTTCTTAAACCGCTCAGGGCCACTAATCACATCAGTAGCATCTTAATGATTTTGCTGAGAAGAGCTGTATTTTCTTCTTCTTGGCGTTGGTCAAAAACGTCCTGTCCGTCACCGCTCCCGGTGAAGGGTAGCTGCTATCGCTGCATCATTAAATTTCTTACACAGGGAAATTACATTTGTAATCGCATGCCAACTCTAGTATTGAGTGAAGTAGCACAATTGAGTGAGCTGAGCGCACACTTGAATGCTGTGCGGTGCGCAAAGTGCTCACTGCCCAACACTATTATCAACCCACGTGCTCGAAGGGAACACGTTCGTTCGTGTTTTTTTTTTTTCGATCTTCGTTTTTGTTCCAATTTACACAACCTCCGTACCTTCTTCGTCCTAGAAGTTTGGACTACATATCTAGCAATGTCAAAAACAAGCAAAATAAATATTGGGCCTTACCTTCACGTCCACCACATCTTTGCTTCGCTTGGTGGTTGTATTCTTTTCTATAAGCGATCCATGCGTTGAAGGGAAACTGCAGCCGATCTAATCTCTTTCATTTTAACATTTTTCTCTCTCCCATTTGCAGATGATCAAGATGATGGTGACCGTGGTGATCGTGTTCACGATCTGCTGGTTGCCCTTCAACTTTCTTATGGTATTGTATCGCCTCTAAAAAGGGCAGCCTTCCGCACCGGACGGACGATCGCAAGCCCATTTACACAACACCAAAAAATCCACTGCACTAAATCCATGTCACTTATGCTTTCTCTCCCTCCAATGCACTATGTATCACTACATCACAACATCTCACTCACACACACACACTGGCGTCTTTCATCATTCTACTTGCAGCTAAAGAAACTGGAGACATCCTGGGAGTTACTGCCGTACTTTTGGTTCGCCTTCCACTGGCTCGCGATGTCGCACAGCTGCTACAACCCGATCATCTACTGCTACATGAACGCACGCTTCCGCAGTGGCTTCATCCTGGTGCTGCACGGCGTGCCGGGTCTGCAGAGGCTCTGCTGCTGCATCCGCCACTCGCCGCCGAACCGCAACGTAGGCTCCAGCGTTGCCCTTGCCGGTGAGACGAATGGCATCATCTGCGGTGCCAGCGCACTCAGAAGAAAAGCGCGTCTGCGAGTTAGGTGCCACCCAACGTAACACACTAGCACGTGATTTTTTCCACACAAGTTCTTTCGCTTTTGCCTTAGTCCGTTTCGGCAGCATATACTCGCACACACTACACACACTGTTACTTGCCACCGGGATAAGCGAGTTTCTGTTGGCGTCGGTCGCACGGTAGAATTTATTGCCATTTTTTTTTTTAATTGCAACCACTTTTCAATAATCACCTACAGTATTTGCCACCGGTTAAGGGCCAAAGCCGCACACCACGCTTTCTCGAAAAAGTGGAGGCTTTTTTTAACACATTAAGCGCTACGTCGAACCGACAGCAATTCTGTTTAAACGTGGTGAATTTTGCTTTCTGACAAATCTTGAGGGTTTTTAGCAGGCGTTCGGCTTCGGGGTATCGATCATAAAACGCTTCGAATATCACTTCACTAGCAAGCAAAGTAGACGATTTTACCATCACAGCACGGGAACACGAAACCAAACGAACGTCCACTCCAACCGGAGCTCGCAACCGAAAGTAACGAAGTTCTATCTCAATCTGCACAATTGTCGCACTAACTGATTACTGATCGTTGCTTTTTCAGTGTTCTTATTCTTGGTGTTTTCTCCACCGGTTCGCCCTCCTTTCAATACATTCGCTCGCACACCAGTACCGCTAGCGCTTACGGAACGCATACGTTAGAATCCTGCGTGAAAAAACGGCACGATCACCTCATGCTGAACGCACACAAATGCAGACTGAAACAAATCCTAAACCTTCCCGGGAATCGACGGCTATATTGTATACCAGACGCAAGCGACGGATTCGAACTGTTTTTCAGTTTTACTATTCTTGGGATCGTTTCGCTTTCTTCCGCCCGTTCCGCACGCACAGAATTTGCCGTCAGCGCATGTGGAGTGCATTACCAAGAAATTTGCGACAAATAACGTCACAGTCACTTCTTTCGTTTCGTTCGTCTCTTGTGGTATACGCTGCTCACTCCCATTTGTTTTCTCCGCTGATCAAGCCGGGGCATTTGGACGAGGGTGAAGAAATAATACGCCAAACTTGGTTTTTTCTGCAAATTGCAAAATTTCTTGCCACGCACTTTCTGGGCTTTGGTTTTATGCTCGATTTCAGCAGATCTGTTTTGTGTGCTGCGGAAACCGTGCGCCTTTGCCCGAGGAACAACACACGCTTTCCGGGAAAGTTGCAGTCTGCAGCAAGCTATAATGGGATAATGCAAATTTAGGGTGTTCTTCAGGAACGCGAAAAACACAGACAGCCTTTACAGACATAATAACTCGCAGTGGGCATGTCTATGGAAATACTTTTCCACTATAAACTTATGGAGTTATAATTGGCCGTTTCATTCACGAAGCACGGAAAATGGAAAATGCAAGTAAAATGGGACAGGCAGGTCTTCGTCATTCGGCGAATTTTTGTGGCGGCAGATATCGTTCTTGGAACTTCATGTGTTTATGTTTGAAGATCAAAAATCGTAACTTGAAAATGACCTTACAGTAATGTTAATTTGTAACAAGTATGCCAAACTGTACAAATCAGAAAACTTGGTATCTAAACCTAGTGTTTCGATATGAACCTAACGGCTAATAACTTCATAAGTTTATCGATTTTGATGCAAGTTACAGTTTTATGTTTTACTCTTTAACTACGCACGACGACGGAGCCGGTACAGTCTGGAAGAACTTCGGCTTCTGATCTACAGGGGGGTGGGGTTTTGAGGCAGACGAAATCAATTCTTTGCCACCACGCAAGACAAAAAGGACATGACGCTGCGCAACGACGACTTTGAGTTACATGTGGAGTGCTTAACCAAGAACTTTGCGTCAAATAACGGCCTCCTGGGGCCACGTCGCAGATGTCCGAATGAAGGACTAAGATGAGTGGTTCAAACCAAAAAAAAAACGGAAAAATTATGGCACAAGGTGTGCCTTCAACCTCCCCACCCTTCCCATCTTACCACACTGAAAAAAGGACTAGCGCTACGTAAAATAACTCACCGAGGGATTTTCAATTTGCCTACGTCTGGTCGGCTGACTAAACATACTCCTGTTCAGAGTCCATGGGTATGGGGAAGGTCGGGGGAGGCATAGCAAAGCATGGAAAGGCAAGGAAAACAACTCATCATTCCCGTTTCTTTCCTTCCAAAAAGCCTCGCGCGGAGCGGAATCCCCTCGTTCTAGAGCGGGATGGTGGAAAACCAAGGCACGAACGACGAAGGTCGCCGGAAAATGTTGCTCTCCATTTGACGAAGAATGACAAGACATTCACGCACACCCACACATCCACACACAAACGTATACAAACACACTTTTTCCGCCCGACACCACCCCCCGCAGCGGAAAAAAAACGCCGGAAATGAACATAATTAATTAGAGCGAAGGCTACGCACTGGTTATTACTTCCTCGTTCATCTTGCTTTGCCAGGCACTTGCTTGGGAAATAAATCCGAGGAGCGAAGGCAGAGCATGAGGGAAAGCGAATGTGAGGAGTTTTCCCCGGGAAAACAAACTGCATGCTTCTGCTGCCTTGTCGGGCGCTCATTATGGGCATATTTGTAGCGACGGAAATGCGCGCGCCTCCCTTACAAAAGTCAGCCAGGGCTGATCCTGGCTTGGAACCGTTCACTCCCCCCCCCCCTCCGCCCCCTGTTGACAGCCCGCCTAGAAAACTGCCCACTATCGGGCGCCCCGGGGGGAGTTAATTAGACCCAACCCGGGGATCTTAGATTTCGGCAGATCGCTGATGTCTTTTTTCAGGTGGATGGAGAGGGAAAGGAGGAGGGGGGAGGGGGTGCTATTGTCCTCTTGCCTCTCATCGAACGACGTACTTTGCGCTTCCGGTATTTTTCTTTTTCCAGCTGTAGGTTATTCGCTATTATATCGCTGTTGTAGATGATATTCCATTTTTTTGTTTGCGTTTCGTTTTTGCGTTGAAATATTTTTTTTCTTTCATACTACTAACGGTAGCGCCTCCAATCCCATTTTCCTTCTCCTCCCACCCCTTTCCCTTTTCCCTGCGATCTCCACCCCCCCCCCCCCCCCCCCCTTCCTTTACGTAGAGAGTACCTAGTTTCTGGCCAGAGTTCCGGCAGCTTCGCAGGTTCTGTGCTGTGTTTCGTTTCGAATTAATTTAGAAAAAAAGGGAAGAACTCAAAAAAAAAAACGAAGGGAAATTTCACCTCAAATCTCCAACACATACCGTTAATGAACTAATTAAATTTCGTTCTTTTGTCCTATTTCCAACCTGGTTCGTCGAACTGGTTTTCGTTTGTTTTTCGTTTGCCGGTTCCGTTTGGGGGTTTTGTTTTTACCGGCCGCTCGCTTCCCTGGAACCTCGCAGGAGTCGATGAGGTCTCGCATCTGCATCGAGTTAACACATGTACCACCTACATAAGCAGCCGTAGGAAGCCGAACGTGAACCTGCAGGTAAGTGCACGAGAGGAATGCGTGGAAAACCCAAAGGAATGGGACAAAACATTAAGAAGACAAAAAAAAACAACAACAAACATCCGCCAAGTGAGCCACAGAAGGGGAGGGATATAAAATTCTTCTTACACGCACAGCGCAGGCAGGGAAACCGATGAGAGTAGATTAACACGCGCACCCCAGCGGAGCATGCCCATTTGGTTCGATTCGCTTTGTTTGCCCTCTACCATCAACTGAAATCAATCAACCCGTTCCATGCCGAGGAAAAACCGGAAGCATCCTCAAGGATCGGAAGGGCCCTTCGCGGTTACCGTACCGTTTTCAGCGGTAGGTATGCACGGCTGGGTGTCGGTGATTGACTCGATTGATAGCGAATAGCCGGGGGTAGGGAGGGGGTGTCGGCGAAAGAAAAAGAAAAAGGGAAGGTTTACCCGTGTGGAAAATCCGCTATCACATCCTGCGGCTGTGTGCACCGTCCAGAGGGGGGAAGTTGGAGGGTAGGAAGCTCTTTAGAGAGATTTCCCGACGACTCTATCGACGTGAGTGGCGAAGGAAAAATTTTGATTCCACTGAAACGATAAGTGAGTTGAAGATTCGTAAAAAAAAAAACGACGGAAGACGCTGTATTTTGTTTAGTACTCGAGCAGGCCATTTTCTAATTGACGTGTCGGTCAGATGAATTGTAAGTAGATATTTATTTTATGATTCTTGTTTGTGGTTTGTTATTGTTGTTTGTCTTGTTTGCAAAACCTAAGGAGGACCAAAGGTTTCCAACACCTTTTCTAAACGTCGAAGGTATCCAACACCTTTTCTAAACGTCGAAGTCGAGTCGATATGTATACTATATCCTCAGGCTTACCTGGTGGAATTAAATGCCCCGAATTTTCGGTGGCGAGCATCGGGGTTCGCTGCTTTACCCATTTTGTACGTGCAAAGTGTCGGGGTTTGCAAAAGAGACGAAATCGGACTGCAGGCACTTGTTTCACTTCTCATTTTCGTGTCTATCCCAGCACAGAGGCACAATCCTATCGAGTTCGCGGTTTGCTCATTGAATTCGATGGATTTCGGTGCAATTTCCCTGTGGCGCGAGTTCGCATCGGTTTCAGGTTTCACTGCAAAACGAGAGGAAAAAAGATACATAAACAAACGACAAAAGACCGCATCGTCGCTCGATTGAACCCCGACACGATTGTGCGGAAAATGCACATTATCGTAAATTCCCGCCCGGGATCAGTTGCAGCTTTCCGCAACATGTAAATGTGGCGAGGGCGAAGTAAAAATCGATAGTCGGAAGCCGCGGAAGTTCCTTCCATTTGCTTGCATCGCGAGCATTCCTAGGCAGGTTCGGCACACGGCAGAATCCGTAAGCTACAAATTAGCTACATTTTCTTTCCCAGGCTTTTCTCCAAAAAGTCTACAGGCACAGTATTTTTAGAAGTGTTTGCCTTTGTGTGCATACACCCGGCTACGACCAGTCTTTTGGAGTTTTGTATTGGTTTTCCTATGTGTGTGTGTTTTTTTGGGAACTAAACCATGCCGAAAGGAAAAGCCGCCAACGTGCCGAGCTTTGTTCAGTTTGCGCGAAAGATTATTACAGAACCTTACCAATCTTTGCGAAAGGAAACTCATTGCAAACGAAGAAGGAGTAAACATTTAGTTATGTTTACCTTGAACGATACGTTACGCGCACACCTGTACCTTAGCGATGCAAATGCTGGAGCGATGGAGAAGAAATTATCGAAAATTGCGAAACTTTAACGTTCGTCTCAATTTTTAAAGCGTTAAAAACCAGCTTTGGGCCAATAAAAAAAACCGCACATGCCGTAGTACTCCTTATGGTATTCTGCATGGGTGTTTGTGAAAGTTCAAATTTATGTTTGGAGCGGAGCGTGTTACCATTTCCATAATGTCCATATGCCATTTTTCGCGAGGAGGCTTTTATAGTATCACCCTCCTTCCTCCATTCTGTGGAGGTAAATTTTCTGTTAAATCGTTTTTGTGTCCATTTTTTTTTCTTTTCGATAAATCCCACCTGGATTCGAACCCCCGCTCTGGGTCTTGCTCTGGCCGGTGTACGCACTCGACCACCCTCGACCTCAATGAAGAGAATGGAAAACTAGGCTTACGTTATTGTACCTGTTCGCGCACGATTGCGATTGCCCCGGGAACCCGTTGACTAATCTTCTATTCCTCTCTTCCCGCAGGTGCAATCGACCGAGACCTCCCTGTTGAGTTGATACCAGCAGGGCTACGACTAGAACGCACCGTTCGCCCGCACCGGCGTTGCTTTCAACTTGAGTGGCTACACCGGCGCCGGCAGCGGTGCGGGGACTGGCGGCTACCGTAGTGGCGGCGGTGGCATGATAGACGTAGAAGACGGCAGGCGCAGGCGCAGGCGCGGCATATACCGCCACTGGGCAACATCGGAAGCGGATGTGGAGGACGGCAGAAGACGGGCGCGACGATACCGGCGTGAGAGTGACGAGCTGATCGAGCTTAAGATCCTGGGCACGAATCCGCTGGCGCACCAGCCGGGCTGCAGCAGCATGCAGCACACGACGGAGTTCCGCGGATCGGACACTAGCGTAGATCGGATGGGCTAGAGGGGAGGGCCGTGAGCCACGGGGTAGGGTAGGATAATCGGTTCACCGGAAGGGGACAGAACAGGAAGGCGGCAGCGAGAGGACCGGAAACAATTCCATTTCCCTTTGGCGTGCACAAGTGACGTGACTCTGCGCACAGATTTCCCAACGTTCTTAATGCAACGTTTCACACACACACACAAACACACATAAACTCCACTACTGGTTCCCCAAGTAAGCGTGTTTACGCTAAGGTTTCTCATCAACGTGGGACACTGTGTTTCCCCCCGCGCTAAAGAAGACTGGAGACAGTTCGTCAGGAACCAAATCCCGCAAAGCTCCAACACACAACATCCGCCTTCCGCAAATCATCATTGCAGCAAGGTTTGAACGGGAAACGGATTTTGCCATTCCATGTCGAGAACACTAGCCTATCCCTAGCTTTGCGCGAGTTGTCGTCAAACTATTTGTGTGCTGTAGAAAATAAATGTCTATAAAGGCGGGTCCGCCAGCTGGGAGGAAAAGGGAGGAGGGGGAACTCAACTTTAATTAGCTGTCAACTAGTAGCACCTCGCACTCGTCTCGAACAGGAAAGCAACGCATCGTCAAGATGTTTGCCTTTCCGGTTGGAGTGGAGGAGGAATAGAAGCAAAGAAAAAAAAAAACCGCACCGCGACCGAAGATCCTGTCTGGGACAAACTGTTCGCCAAGGCATTAGAACTTGGCGGGATGGACAGCAGCAAAAACCCCCGGGAAACGTCAGAGGAAATGCTGGAACGCTTCCTTTCTCTACCAGAACGCCATCGAGAGAAGTTTCCTGTCTCCCCTTCCTGCGAACTGAAAGTTAAAAAGCAAGACTGCGGGGTGGAAAAGAGAACGACGAAGAAAGAATTACCTGCAGGATTCGCGCTTGGCCGAAAGGTCAGTCATCAACATTTTTGGACTGCCTTATCGACGGACTATAGACGACGGCTATAGCTTGTCCACTCGAAAAGCTTGCAACAGCTTTTGAAATATCTCGCTCGTACCACTTTCCAACTGGTGGAAAATCCCTCACTGTCTGTCTCTCTCTCTCTCCCTCTTTCTCTTTTCGTCTGTAGTCTATAGGTATGTCCTTCCGTAAACTGTCCCCTTTTTTTTGCGGAAAAATTAGTTTCCAACTGTCACTTGCCAGCAATCTATAAATCAAACCTGCATTATTTTTTTTTCGCAATAAAGATTCCATTATTACTGCTAGTTTTTAGCCCACTCTCTCTCTCTCTTTCTCTTCCATTCTGTCCCCCCCTTCTCTCTCTCTCTCTTTTGGTCTATCTTGAATTTAAAACCCATCGTTTTCAACAGCACTGTTGAAGTATTTGCTGAAGTTTTGCGGGTTCAACCCGAAGAACGAATCCAGAGCGCGGCAAGGAAATGAAGAGAGGGATTCTATGTGTGTGACCGACAGGGTGAAGAAGAGGGAACAGAGGAAGAGGGGTTGTCTGAAGCTGACAGATGTCCCTAAATCTCGCCTAGCGCCCCGGACACCGATCACGCCAGCCGGGATCATCAATCTTTCCGCCTGCTTGGTCTGGCCAACCGCAGCAGCAAATGGGCTCCGTGGTCCGGTGGGGGTTTTTTTATGTCGTTTCTTCAAGGACCATAAGTCTCCCTCCTAGAGCGAGATGAGAGATAGAAAGAGAGAGCGAGAGAAGGAGAGATAGAAATGCATACCGAGCTCAGCGTGTCCTCGAAGTCGTCCTTATAGGTAGGCTATTCTGTTTATTAAGCTTATTACTTTCATTTCACAATTTAAGCCTAGGTCGGCCACAGATATTCCACCCTTCTCCCTCCCCCCACCAACCCCACCCCGCACGGGAGAGAGACTGGGGGCTTCCCAATTTAAGGTTAAGAGAAAAAAAAGTCGATGAAAAAGGGACGAATGTTATTATTTCCAATCCAGCGAACTGGAGCCCACTGAAGTAGATTATAATAAAATATACATAAAGAAAAAATTGGCCACCACCGTCACCACCCTCTACCGTGTGGATAGAGGGGGGAGGGCAAGTGTGTGTTAAGACTTTTGAGACTCTCCACCCTGCCCCCCAGGCCCCAAGCCGACCCTCGCGCCACGATCCGCTCTTCGCACTGTCCAAAGGCAATGCCGTCCAACGATACCGCCGGCTCGGCAGCATCCATCTTTCGGCACCGGCAAGGGAGGGATGCGATTTCCGGGTGGGGGGAGGTTGTAGGTTGTAGGGAGCGGAAAAGTTGATGGTTGTTTGCAGTATATTTACATCATAACGGTGCGCTGTTGTACACGATAAATTACAATGGGGCACGCCCCCGGGCATGTGTTAGCAGGATGCGTCATAAAGCAGGCGCAAAAAAGAAAAAGTTGAATTTTACGGCCACGCTGCCGGTGGAAAAGTTTCGCAGGAAACGAATTGAGGAAAACAAAAAAAAAAGAAATTGATCGCTGATCGAACGTTTTTATCGTAACGAGGTGTGATTTGATGATCAGCTCAACCGCGAGAAACAGAGCGCAGCAGGATTTATGAAGAAAAAGTGAAGAAATAACAAACGAACGAGCAAAGGCCGCAAGAGCGGGGGGGAAGCTTATGCTAGCAAGCCCGATCGGGACGACGGATATAATGCATTCTTATATTTGACGACATACATTGAACCTTTTAAACAAAACTATTTTGAAAAGAAAAAAAAAATATATTTAAAACCCATTGCACTATATGACTAAATGTAAGGAAAATTAAAGAACGGAAAATTTGGGCCATACAAGGCAAGGATACTAAGAGAGCATGGCAGAAACGTCCTCGTGTTCTGTGGACTGGCATCGTGGACGCTGAATGTAGGCTAAGGAATAACCCAATTGAAAACAAACAAATAACATATTTACTCAACGCTAGAATATAAACTGAAATCATGTGATGAACCGCAACCGGCAGATGGGACCGCACATAAATGTCCCATGGAAGGAAACACGGCGGAGAAGTATTTATTCACTATATTCATCCGGCTAAGTATATTTTATCGGTGTATACAAACGGCCATGTCTGTGAATTGGTGTTACTGAAGATAAATGAACAAAAAAAAAAAAAAACAACTTCAACAACCAAAAACAAAACTAAATACTATTGATGGATAAATCAACATAAACACTTGACCGGCAGAGGCAGAGAAGGAAAGGCGGCGGGGGGTGAGCCAGGTGACAGGACCGCGGTTGCAGTTAGGGAAGAGATGAGTTTTTTGGCACAAGTAGCACAATTGAGTGGGCGGTGCGCACAGGGCGGAGTGAGCGCACACTTCGCACTGTGCGCGCCCTTTTCAACGCTGGAAAAGATGCAGCAGGATCTGAATGGATTAAGCGAGCGAGGACGAGCAAGTGCGGCGATGAATGATAGAATTAACACAGTAAAAGTGAATTTAAGCAGCTGCATAAATTCGCTAATGAATGGACTAAATAAAACCCATATTTTATATGTATCCCCTACTCAATGGATCGTGCTGGAAGTGCCCTGTGCGTATGTTTGTTCGTTTTATTCAACCCGGCACCAATGAGAAACGAAAATAAAGATTGGTAAGTAGCCACGGAGCTATAGCAATAACAACAGCACTGTTCAGGTACGAGCGGAAAAGCAAACTGACACAGTGGAGGAGTTGCGGTGAGGGCGCCGTTTTATTTTTATTTTTCTCATCAAACTGCAGCATCGTTCTCCATGGAAATATATATATATATATATATATATTATGTATAAGTATGATATAAGATAATAGTATTGCGTTGTTTTGCCCGCCGGCGTCTTCGTTGGAATCATCGCCCCCACTCACTCACTAATGCTAGTCTATCATTCGGTTCATGTCTTCCTGTTATGTTTTCTCGTTAGGTTTGTCTGTTGTAAAATCGCGCGAACCTGGGTTGTCCTCGTTGTTATTAAGCTCGCATTTGGCTGCAACGTTACTTCTCTCCTCTCCCTCTCCCAAGGCTGTTTGTTCGGTTAAGGCTACTAGCTAAGGCTGCCGCCAAGGTTTACTGGCGAATTCAACTGCTCTCTCTCTCTCTCTCTTCGGTAACAAGTTCGGTAACAACACCGCGCTCAACGATTCTTATGTATAAAACATTTTTGTCTTTTTCCCTGGAGACCGCAGGATTTATAATTGAAATAAAAAACAAACAAAACAAAAAAAAAACAAACAAAAAAGGAAAGCATCGGCGGCAACCACCGGAACGTTTTGCTCAGTGTGTACGCGTAAGAATCTCATGACCGCCCTTATCCTAAAGCTACAGTAATCTTTGATGTATCAATTCGTAAAGGGTAAGCAAATAAAAAAATAAAATAAAAAAGGAACGAGAATACAAATCTGTCGCCGATCGGGCTCCTTGCGCGACTTTAAGTAAGGATGAGATTGTTAAGTTGGATTCCGACGCAACCGTAGCCAAAAAAGGCGGGATCGAAGGTAGGGGCTGATTTTGGCAACGCTCCTGATGCGATGGCACATTCACCACTGTTGGAAGTTTCTCTCGGGTGCCTACAGATCGGTCACCGGGCCCATGCCGCCGACGTTGCTCGTGACGACGTCTTCGCCCTGCTGCTGTTGGTATTGGTGTTGCTGGTGTTGGTATTGCTGCTGCTGCTGCAGTGCCTGCTGCTGTGCCTGATGCTGTGCCTGCTGCTGCTGCTGCAGTGCCTGCTGCTGTGCCTGCTGCTGTGCCTGCTGCTGCTGCTGCTGCTGCTGCAGGCCGGCGGCTTCCATAGACGGCCGCGGGACGGGGACCATCCGCATGCGCACGGCCGGCGTCGCGTTCAGCTCCTGGCTGATGTGGTTAAGCGCGTGCTGCAGCCTGGTTGGAAACGGATGGCACGCGTTAGAACTCATCTGCGACACGCGAGCGTCTCGCCAAAACTTACACTTCGATGCGCGTCTGGTGCTGCATCTTGGTGGCGACCGCGTCCTGCAGCTCGCGGCGCAGCTCCACCTCCCGGCGCTCCAGGTTAACGAGCTGCGGGGACGCGGCGTCGTAGACCGACACCTCGTCCGAGTAATCGCTGTCGGAGCGGTTCGCCTGGGGCGGGTTGCCCACCGTTTCGCCGTACATGCTCGCATCGAGGTGACGGATGTCCTCGCGCTGCAGCTGCAACGCGCCGGAAGTGATGGTGCTGGTGGCCCGGGAAGCGATGGGCCGCACCGTGCCAGCGATCGGGCCGGCGATGACACTCTGCTGCTGCAGATGCTGCGGTGTCAGCCGGTGCGCGGCTGATGCCGGGCGCATCTGCGACGCCGGCCGCGCCACGTACTGTACGAGTTGCGGCTGCGGCGGCGGCGGCGGCGGCGCCGGCTGGGGCTGCTCATACTCGTAATGCATCGGCATCGGCTGGTGGTGGGGCGAATAGCACGCATGCGGCTGTTCGGCGGCATGCTGCAGCTGCTGATGCTGCTGGTACGCAGCCTGCGCCAGATGCTGCGACAGCGGAAACGGCGGTGGTGGAGGAGGATAGAAGTTGACCAGCGGTGCGTGCGGCGGTACCGAGAACGTCGGCCCTTCGAGCGCCCGCATCGAGAGCGCCATCAGCTGGCTCTGCTGCGACGACAAGGTCGCGGTCAGGCTTTGACACTCGCGCTCGAGTATCTGCAGGCGGCTGGAGATGCTCTGCGAGCCGGTCTGCAGCGACTGGATGTCCCGCTTCATCTCCGTCATGTCCGCCTGCGTGCGGCCCATCTGCTGGTGCAGCGGCATCAGCTCCTGCGCCACGACCAGCTTCACGTGCTCGGTCATGCCCTCCTCGCGCACGCGTAACACCTCGCGCATGTCGGCGACCACTGCCGACGCCAAACCGGGCGCATAGTTGCCTGGAAGGAAGCGAAACAAGCAGGAAATAAGTACGATCAGCGGGCAGGAGGCACGTCGCACTATAGGCCTATAGGCCGTCTAGGGTTAACTAGCGATTCCGCAAAGTATGCGCTCGCGTACGCGTATGTTTACTTATCATGGGCTCTATGTGTGTTTAACTGCACCGTACGAATGCTCACTGTGATTAATGATATACCCGATGGTTGGTTAATTTACAGATGCCACCATCCAATGCGTGTGCGAGTGTGCTGAGAGAAGTCATTCGTTTCGTGTGTATGTATTTATGAGCGGTATGTACAGTTTATGTAGTAATGTAAATTTCCTGGCAAAATGCTACACCGATGTGCGGCGGATGCCAACCGTATGAGTGTAAAAGTGAATGGTGAACAACATCACACCGTAGCTAAACCAATCTGTAGGACTGTGTTGTCGAAGCCGCGAACAGCGGCAACAGTGCGTGTGCTTCTTTTTTTTTTTTGCTCTTGTAAATTAATCCAATGCTGCTCCAGATAAGCCATTTTTCGTGCACCCTTCCAATGAGCTAACCACCGAATGCCAGGCCTTGAGTGAGTTAGTCTAGTGAGTACGTCTGTGCAGGAAAAGAGCGGGAATCGTGCAAAACAGACACACACAAGCACAACAATTGCAAGCTAGCTAAAGGACCATTCAGTTATACACCTTGCGAACGGTAGGACGGGGCAGGACTTTGCAGACCGAGGCTGCTATAGTTCGCGCTCGCACCGACGAGCGGCTGGCTCTGCGTGCTCAGCCCACCGATACTGTCCCTCCGGAGGCCCAATCCTGACGAGGTGGAGCTCTGCCGCGTCTGTCTCGGCCATTCGTTTTCGCCTGGCGCAGGTGGCGAACGGTTTCCGCGGTTTTTGGCGATTAGGTGGGGGAGAGTGGGGGATGGAGGGAGGGAGTGGTCGGGGGGTAATAGAAGAAGAGAATAGCCGAGGCGATTAAAACATGCGTTCAACGGGCAGTATGCTAAGACGAAAGGGGGTTACTAATGCTGGCTGAAGTAAGTCATCGGATGCCGCGCAAACCGTGCAGCGTAATAATTGATTTTATAAGAAAGAGAGAAAGAGTTCCGCCGTACGAAGGCGCTACAGGCTGAACAGGGGAACGGAGGGGGAGAAACAAAAAAAACAAAAAAAGAAGAATCCAGCATGCACGGATGCAAACGGGAAATGGGGATTGGGGGGGGTGGGAAGGCCACGGTCAAACGGCGACTGGTGGGCGAATGGCTTTTCGCGCGCAATCTAGCATACTTCTCGGTTCCCGGAGGCGGCGCGCGGCCTTGCGGCTGCTATTGATCAGCCGGTAGGCGTGCTCCTCCAGATCGTTGGCCATGGCGAAGTCCTGGATCGCTTCCGGTTCGCCGGGGGGCATTACAGCCGGCGGCGCGTTTGCCTCGTCCATCGGGAACGACTCGGTGTCCGAGCATTCGGTGCTTCTTCTGAAAAGTGGGGGGGGCAAAAAGGAAAGAAAAAAAAAAGGGGCGATTAGAGGTTTTGGGCAACAGAAAAAACGGGACACGGGGCAACGCTAGACGCGAGCGTCGCAGAAACGTATCGATTTCCTTCAACGAGCAAAACATAAAAGAAATTGAAAGAAAGAACAAACAAAAAGTCCCGGCACAATCCCGGCAGGGCGATCCGGTAGTAAAGCATGACTGCCGTTTAGATAAATGTTCAGCGTTGCCGACCGGCCGCTATCTCTTCGACGCGGGCTTTCATTTCATGTTTTCTTGCCGGCTAACGTTATCTTTTATTTCCCGCTTCACCAGCGGACGCACGCACGCTCACGCAGCAAACGGCGCAACCGCAGCATAATGTACGGTGTTTAGCCGCGAAAAGCCCGGCCACCGCACGATTCTGGTGGTTTTTTTTTTTTTTAATTCGAACGCGTCACGCTCCGAGACATCGCCTCTACGCGTCGGATTGGCGAGAAAATCAAACGCGAGCTAAAATCAACGATCAATGCTCAGACGGCGGTGTGTCTAACGCCAATCGCTACTGTGCTAAAGAGAGAACGATGAAAAAGGGAAAAGCCTACTCTGGTTGCCTAGCTTCCACTCTCTTGCACTATCGATCCAGCCCCGATGCGATGGTTTTAAATGGTTGTCAAGTTAGATACGCATCTAGTGTGCAGTAATAAAGGCGAAGGCGCCATTATCGCATCCACCCGGTGCTGAACCGGTGCGAACGATTGGCTCATCGAAAGAGCGCAGCAAAAGTACCGCACGGTGGAAAAGCTTCTGCTAATTCACCTCCATTGGCATTTCACTGGCAAAAAACAACGAAAAAAGAAATCAATTCCTACGCATTAAAGCGAAAAGGCAAGCAACTGTGGTCGGACCAACCTGTACCTCTCGCGATCGGGGAATGGCAGGTTAAAACAGGCCCGAGGGCTTAATGCAGGTATTAGCTTTGAACACCATCGAAAAAAAAAAAAAACCGGTGGAACGCGTTGTTCGTTCTTCCTTATCCAGTGTGTGCTTATTCCTTGTCCGTCAGTCCGGTTTAATGATTTAATAAACTTGCCCGAAAGGATGATAGTACGAGAGCTTTTGCTATCCTCTGATGCCTGACTGGGAATTAAATATCTGCTGAAAGTCTTACAGATTCCGCATCCGCATTGAAGGGAGTAACTTAAAAAAAAAAAACAAAACAAAACGTTCACTAGAAAACGCTGCAAGACTCGGTTGTACTTTTAACGCTGTACTTTAAATAATCCGAGAAAATCACGTAGTTTGTTGATGATGAATTTAAACAATTAAACTGTCCTAAACTGCATTGTTTTAAACTTATTTCCTCAGATAGAAGCCAAACCGTAGCAAAGGATAGAATTCATTTTGGTTTCAGTACTTAAGCGACGCAGCGGACAATGAGTCTTTCTTTAAAACAAAACATCAACTGCGTGTGCCGGGTGAAACTAACAGAGAATTGCTTTCAGCTGGGTCTTTCTCGCGCAACGAGCACACCTTAAAAATTAAAGTAGCCTTTCCAGTATCAGCCGGAACCGATTTCGGTATTCTGGAAGAAAAAGTTAATCGTTTTGCTCGTAGCGAAACTCACGGCATCTGGCGCGCGACAGCGGCGTTCGGTTGATCCTCAGCCAACTGCTGCTGCTGCTGCTGCTGCTGCTGTTGCTGATGATGTTGCACCAACTGCGGTTGTTGTTGCTGCTGCTGCTGCTGTTGCTGATGATGTTGCACCAACTGCGGTTGTTGTTGCAGCTGCTGCTGCTGCTGTTGCTGCTGCTGCTGCTGCTGCTGCAGTTGCTGCTGTTGCTGCTGCTGCTGCTGTTCCTGCTGCTGCAGTTGCTGCTGCTGCTGCTGCTGCTGCTGCTGCTGCTGCTGCTGCTGCTGCTGCTGCTGCTGCTGCTGCTGCTGCTGCTGCTGCTGCTGCTGCTGCTGCTGCTGCTGCTGCTGCTGCTGCTGCTGCTGCTGCTGCTTTTGCTGCTGCTGCTGCTGCTGCTCCTGCTGCTGTTGTTGCTGCTGCTCCTGCTGCTGTTGCTGCTGTTGACGCTGGGCCGCCGGCTGCTGCGGCTGCGTCTTGGAGGGACGTGGCTCCTCCTGGTCCTCTGATTCCTCACTCTCGATCGATTCGAGCATGTTGTTGCTGGACATGTTGTTGGGCATGCTGTTGGGCATGCCGTTGATCTGGGCAAACGGTTGCTGCAATGCAAACGGAGTAGACGTTTAGTTGTGTTTTCGTTTTCTTTCACAAAAAGGGGACGTGAAACGTCCATATGTTACCTCGTTGGATTCGTCGGCCCGAGTGCGCGTCGTCGGCGTGTTCGATTGATGGTAACCGACGTATCTTCCACCGGGCATGGGGTTGCCAGGCGGTGCTCCTGAAAAGCGCAAAAGCCACACACAAAAAAAATTAGATTAAAGAAATGGGATTATTTCCTTTTGTGATTCGGGGTGGTTTCCCAGTTTTCCACTGGGTCAATTGTAACACTGACGACACAAGCGACGGACCAAAGTCGAGCGGAATGCGGAATCCATTCGCCCGCCTCCCCCAGATACCTCTACTGTGGAACTCTTGCGGCACGCACCGAAACCTGCCGTGCACGACACAACACCACACTGCTGGTGGAAAGCGCGATGTGGACCGAGAGCTTGGATGCGTTCGTGCGTAAGTTGGGCGTAGGCAAAAGGAGGGGATGGCATTTCCAGGGCGGAACCACACACGCAAAAAAAAAGCCAAACTCTCTCTCGCCTGGAGAGGCCGATGGTGGTGTACTAAAAGCTAGTCAAATGCGTGCACGGGTTTGCATTTGCAAAATGAGTTAGCGAGAGAAAGAGGGGCAACGGATGGACATAGAAAATGGACGGGAAAAGCGCACAACAAACCGTCTGCCTACCATTTTCCCTACCCCACGCTTGTGGTGAGTCAGAAGGAGGATGTATATTTACAAGCGGAAAGAAGCAATGAACCCCATCTAAACAAAGGTCTACAATGGAAGCTACACCATTGACGTCGAAGTACATACGATCGGTCGCTCGAAATCAAACCGAACTTTTTTTTATTAAGTTTATTAAGCATATTGAGAACATTCAGTTTGTTTTATTGAAAACAATGCAAGGCATTTTTCACCATTCACTTCACTTCAAAGTTATAAATCGTTTGAAAGTATCTGAGTCCCCCAGTCTCAGGAGTACCTAGCAAATGTTTCAAATGGGCTCCTAGAGAAGAAGGGGTTACGAACGCAAGTCGTTGGGGAGGCTGAACATCTAGGAAAGTCATGATTGCCGCAGGGAACTTAACTTCTTCTTGACCTAACAATCGTCATTTGATTATGCCAAAAATCCTTCGTCTATTTGTCAGTATAAGTTCTCTGGAGTAACGTTCAATTTCTGCGAGTTTGAGCATTCCCTACACCTTTGCGTTAATATTTGATTAAGGGATGTTTTTCGGTGTAAATTTTATCAACTTGTAAAGCCTCAGCCCTCAGGTTCCTGAAATTACGTTGACTGCGTGGGTGTTAAGCTAACCTAGACCCTTGCGTTAAAATATCCTTCTTTTCTACGAGCAGCGTTCTCTGCACACGGGGACTCTGGATTATCACAGTAGGAATTTCTAAGCAACATAAAAGCAAAATTGGTTTAGACTTTTTACAGGTTCTGGGCGTCGAGTAAAAATTGAACAAGCAGAGCAAAAGGCTGAAAGACAGTGTCTGTTTGTGGTTTATAGAGATTTGATAGCTTCTTTCCCAACAACCAAAGTAGGCGCGAGTTTTCATGTTTCCAGCTTTTTTTAGCCGCATAAACCTGTTTTGGGTCAAGACGAACAGGAAGGGAAGAATTTAGAGACGGTGTGGTAAAGATCGTTCTGATGTTAATAGACGTCCCTCAATCGAAGGATACAAATACTAGCCTTTTTTCTCGTTTAAATCTATTTCTTTCATTTCCTGAAATGCGTATCGCAAATCACCATCATGGCGAATATAATGACGTACCACTTCTGAATTTTCAACCAAAAAAATTGGCGGGGAATTTGAAGAGCAACGGAGCGACGTTGTCAGTTTCAATCCTTTCGCGAGTAAAGAGAGATGTCTTTTCCGCGTCTCGCCTACGTTCAGCAAGAAAATCCAAGAACAGTCTAGTAGGATTGCGTCCCATGCGGGAGCTGGCGCCGGTTGGATTATTCGTCGTTCACGGAATCACTGTGTGAAATTCTTGTGCACAAAAAAACGAGTTACAGGTATTGGCAATCCATTCGCCCGAAACGAGGGCTCCAATTTTTATGTCCTTATGTAGAATGTCGTAGGCCGCGCGGTGGCGCGCACGATAAGATTATTATTACGACGATAGCTTCTATGCCGATACGCAGATTTTAACACACCCACGACCGGTTTCCTTTCCTTTTTCTTCTAATTAATCTGCCCCAACTGGCCCTGGCTGAGCCATCGAAAGGTGCTCATGATAAAAATTCCAGTCCACATTAATAGTATTCCAATCTGTTTTTTTGTGCGATTATTTTAATTGCTCAACTATTAAATCGCCCCATCCTGCACTATAAACTGCAACCGATGCGATAAACCCACCGGCTTTACCCTTCCTCGAGGGATCCCTGGCACGAGTATATTCGATAGCGGCTTAAGTTAAAAGAAGAACTAATTAAAAACGTTTGGCAATCTGGCGAAGCAGAGGGGCATAAAATCAAGCAAGCAAACCGTAGATAGATAGATTTGCGATAGATTATTGCATAAAAACCCACCGGTGAACGTGCAAAGGACGACACGCCGGAACGCATAAACATCATAACGCAATGCCACACCGACACGATCTATTCCTCCCCCTGCTCAGCACTTTGCGAATTACTGAGACATCTCTATTCTTTGTGCATGCAGCAAGGTCTTTGAATTTGTTATTCACCCGTCACCCTTGTGAGGTTAGGAATTTGTCCACCCCAACAGGAGGTTCGTGCCAAGGAAGATCAGGAACAGTGACGAAACCTCATGCAGTTTTTGTTTCCACAACCAGCGCGATAGTCGAATTCAGGTTGTAGGATCTTCTAGACTGACTTTAAGGCCGCCTTTGAAACAGCACCTCACTCACTCCTACTAGCTAACCTCCTGAGGTTTCTGGCACTGCATTTCGTACTCCTTCGATCCCACTCGATGAACCCTCTCCTTGTCTCTGTTGTTGATTTAAGTTTCGGGATTTCCTTTGCCAATGCTGTTCCCTGATCCCTAGGATGATCGTTCTCGAAATGGAATGATGAGGATGATGATAATTGTAGTTGGCTGGATCCTTTTGTGCCGTCTAGATCTACTTCTGAAATCATATCCCGCCCAACTAACCAACGCTTTCCTTATAGTATGCTGAATGCGTCAAACGCGTTGTGAAGAAAAGATTCGAGAGGCGAACGGCTAGGGTTAGGATAAGATTATAATTTACAGTCGGCCCCAAGGTAAATGGGACAGTGCGAATTTGAGACGTGCTTCCAACTTTTGGAGTCCGTACAGCCTGCGCGGAAACGATTATTGATATAATCAAAGTATACAGAACTGCTGCACAATTCTTTCACACTGTGGGTACATCGAAAACTGCAACAAAATCGGTTAACTTAAAGAATAATTAGCCGTTTTGTTCGCGAAGCACAGAAAATGGGAAACTCAAGTAAAATGGAACAGGCAGGTGGCTTTGTCGTTCGGCGAACTTTGTGTGGGCAGATATCATTCTGGAAACAAATAAAAGTAGCTTAATGTGCACCGTTCGTTTACCAATTTGGATAAAGTTTTCGACGTTCCCTCATAGGGGAAGAGTTGTACAACAGTTTTGTAGAATTTGACTATCTACACTCGTTTCCGCGAAGGCTCTAGAGGGACTCGAAAAGTCAGAAGAACGTTTCAAATTTGCACTGTCCAATTTACCTTGAGGCCGACGCTACTAATAAGTTTGTGCGAGCAGATTAACATGGTGTGAACAAAATGATGTGTCTCTTGCGCTTAAAATTTGGTTTGCTACTATTGCCCCGATATTTTTCCAAGTGGGAATGCGATATTTCATCGTAGGAATGCAACATTTTGTTATTGCTAGCTAGAGCCGGATTGCGTTTATCGATCACGACATAAATCAGTGCGTGAAAAAAACACCTGTTGAGCAGACGAATAAAAAACGCACTGAACGCACTGAAATCACTGAATTCACAAGCAAAATGTGTGGAAATCGAAAACAATCAAACCGAGTGGCTCGATTTCGAAACACGCATCAAGTAATAAGCGTAGAAAAAACGCCATTTTGAACGAGAGATCGAGTAAGTCAAAATCTGTACAAAGCAGTTAAAACCAAAGTGCTTAGAAAGGGGAGGTGATCTCAAAGGCTTCCCGTGGCAGCCATATTTCATTGCGGTTATTGACAATCGGGGGTAATGTTGGTTTACTACCATGAGCTTAAAAAGGGATCAATTTAATTTATCGAATCGAACGATTCTTTTTAATTTATCAGAATTGAACGAATTGCGCAAAGAAAATTATTAAAACAATATTCAGAAGTGTTGTGCTAGTTTTAAGGTTTATCTTATGAAACAACCGGCATGAGGTGCAGTACATTATGTGCCCCCGACTGTCGAAAGCAAGGATACTTGAAATAACAGGTTGCCGCAAAGGTGGTTTTTGTTGGTTTTGTAATTTTGGCAGTTTGGTCTAAAGGTGTTTGCAAACATAGTTTTAAACATACGTTTTAAAGTGTTGCGACGAGAAATTTTGCATCAAGGTTTTGCCAAACCGATGTTGTTTGGCGAGTTGTTCCGCTTTTTTATAGCTCGTTAATAAATACAAGAAAATTAAGTGATATTCGTGCGACGTTCACATCAAAATTTGACAGGTTGGTCCAAAAGCATTTTTCCCACGGCAATTTGTCAAAATACACTGTATGGCATCGACCTCCTCTTAATTGGACCTTGGTCGAAAGAATCAAAGAATGATTTGTTCGGGTATGACATCCCCTCTCTAGATAACTTCTTTAGTTAAAATCAAATAGAACGACCAATGTGCATGTGTGCGAGCGAGCACCTGCGATTATGGAGTCGGAACGGCTGCGAAAGCAAGAGCAACGCACAGGGATTTGATAACGATCGTAAGCGAGACGGCATACGTAATAGAGCAAGAAGGAAGTATTTACCTTCCCGAAAAAAATCCCGGGCCCTGCCGGGGTAGATACGTCACTTCCCGATGCGTGGCATTCGTGGACAGGCTTGCGTCCTGTTCACAGTACGTCATTTCAAAGTGAAGCGCAACCGGTGAGCGAAAAATCGGAGTAAATCAGAAATCAAAGTTCATCGAATTGAATACACATCGCTGGACGCAGGTGGGAGCGACAAGTCAATTGAAGCAGTGGAGAAGGAGAAGAGAAAATTCACATTTGTTTACCATCCCTCCTCTCCGCCTTCGCAAAAACCAGCTCCGCCAACAACATGGACGGTTGGATCAACGTAGAAGATTTGGAATACTACGAATGCCTCGATACGCTCGTCTGCGATTTCTGCTACAAAGGATACCAGCATAAGGCAAGCCTTGCCGCACACATCGCCACGAAGCACGCCGAGGACAGCCAGTCGTTCCAATGTGGCAAATGTGGACTCGGGACGTTTAAAAACATGAGACAGCTGAAGGCGCATGAGCGGAGCCACATCCGTAAGGAGTGCGTCGTCTGTAAGAAGCTGCTGTCATCCGGAAGCCTGATGAAACATTTACGAACGCACGCGCACCCGGATTGCGGCACTTGCCGGCAGCACAAGCACGCGAAAAATTTAACGAAACATATTCTGCTTGCCCATCTGCCGGCTGAGATCATAGTGATAAATTAGTGTTTAAAGGACTTTTAAAGAATGTTGAAATAAAAATAAATCCATATGATGATGAAGTGATTAAGAAAACAAAATTGCTAGCTCAAATGAAAAAAAATCTTTGTGTTTCTTTGTGTAACATATTCAATCGCTCAGCTCAACCAAAAAGCCACCTCAGTGCACCTCTTCTCGCAGTCTCGATTTCAAGCGGCCATAGATTTCCGCTCAGGTAAAACCGTTTTCGAAACTAGTTTCAGCAGCTTACCGTGACTAAAATAAATCTAAACTAGCTTTTCCACAGCGATGCTCGGTATTTGGTTGAGAAAGTCTACCCCCCCCTTCTATGTTGATGTTCAACCAATCTACCCTTCCTTCCTAATGCTGCCTTCACGATTATCGGTTGTCTACCCTGATTAGTTTGTCGTTTGCAGTGTTTTGCAAAATATTCCCCATGATTTCAGCATTCAGGGACTTAGATCTTAGACTTAGATCTCATGTTAGGTCTTCTTAAAGGAAATCGGGATTAGCCATCGTCCAAGCCTACCAGATTCAATCGGTATTACATTGACAAACTTCAGCGCACACCTATTGCATTCGCGGAGGATGTATAGTAGGTGTACGATTGCAAACTAAAAGACCTTAAGCAAATGGAGGGAATATACCAACGACTTCATGTTGTGCCTCTTCCCGACAGCACCGATTTCAAAACCAACCGTGCCTTCCGAAACCCTAGGCCCTCAATTCCTGGCTTGCGAACGTTTTGTGACACACGTGGAGAAAGAGGCTCACGGCTTAGCCTCCAGCAAGCCAATGTTGAGAGTTCAACGAGCGGAAAGAACGCTAAAATTTAACGAAAAAAGAAGAGTGCGTTTAACGTAGCGGCAAAGAAAGGGCAACAACGAAAAGAAGCACACGCAATATAATATATACATTTGTCGGTAGTAAAACAAAAAAAAACGCTTTCTTATAATAACAACCCGTAAGCCGGTCGGTGAAATGGCCTCGGGGAAGAAATGGACACACATGGAGCATCTTCTCCTTTTTGCCGGTGTGGAGAAATGGAATGCGCTAAATAAGTCACATAAAATCCCGACCGAAACACACATATTAGTGCAGCAAATGGAGATGCGCAGGATAAACCCGTGAACCGTACGGCGGCAGGGAGAGGATCGAGGACGAGAACAGACGAACCCATGCATTTCCATCCCAGTTTGCTGCTCGCGAACATCGTGCACAGAAGGAGAACGGAGAACGAAAACGCGACCAGCAGAAAGGACGCGAAAAAGATTCCCGCGGAAAACGACGGTGCAGCTCCCAGGCGCTTTTCCATTGCGTTTGCGTGCGTTTGCATGCAGGAAAGTTCGCGCATGTGTTTCCTTTTTCGTTGCGATCGAGAAACCGAATCAGGGGGGTTGGGTGTGGGGGGGGGGGTTGCAGTTGGGCAGGAAACGGTTTATGGTGCAATAAAAGCCATCCGCCTTTTTCGATCAGCTAAAATGCAAACCATATTGTCCTTTGGGCCATATGAAATTAATTAACATGGGAAATACTATTCACCAGCGCTCGATGTAGGGAGAATAAATTAAAAAAAAACCCCCCCGGAAGGAAAATCCTGCAGCACACGAGGTGCGTTCGAGAAATGAGAATTTTGTGCCTGCTCGGGTTGGTATAAATCAGATTTGTAAGTCAATTTAAAATAAAGAGGTACAACCAACTCATACAACTCTTTGAGGCAAACATCGGTTCTTTGGAAAACTTAACACATCATCGGATCTTCGATAACACATGCTTTTGTTCGCTAACAACAATCCAATGTAATTAAAATGTTCATGATATACCGTTGAGCCTATCGGTTCAAACACAAATAAATTGAACATAAAACATACACAACATATTCAATAGTTTGTTTCTGTGCCTAATAGCCCTATGTTGCCCACCGTTACCGTATAGTAAAATTTACTTTTCCAACGTGTTTTCCACTTCCTTTGCACGATGGACAAATTGGAAAACGTTCAACGAAAGCTCAATAACGTTTTTTGCCTTATTATTTGCCGTGGTCCAACTGCGTTCTGCTAACCAAGGTAGGTTGTCTCTTGTTTGGTCTCGAGGGATTGTAAAAAATACGATTCGTATTCCTCCGTAAGTTATAGTATTAGCCTTGGCAAGGTACCTCAAGCCGAATCATGCAATCCATGCATTTCTAGCTTCCCTAGTAGAGGAACAAGATGAAGTCATCCGCTAAGTCGACATTCGGCACCAAATGATCCTCTGTTGCGCAACAGGTCATGCTTTATAACTCATTAGAAGCCAACGTTGATATTAGTACCGCAGGTCGAGTGTTGAGTTGAAATAACATTCGTTCGTTCGTTGTCTTACGTAATACTGGTCGTAATGCGCGCGACGAAATCTTGCTTATTTTTAACTATGGTACTAAGATGTCATCCCGGACTTAAACGCTCGATGGCTTCATCGCAAAAAAAAGTCAATGAATATTTATCGGTACTCAAAATTTACGATTGCATCGTACGATTTAGAAAAACGCTGAGAAAAGGAGTGAGAAGAAAACCAAAACGTATTCAACGCTAGGTTTAGGTTAGGTTTTAGTAGCTTTTCAGGCGCTCGTGGAGTTTACTCGAGAGGTCCAAGATCCCCGGTGAGTATTTACAGCGAATATAGTTGCATCTACGATGCCATGAGCTCATGGAGGGGTTTCCGGCTAAATTTACCAGCCTTGCTCATGCACAACGTCCATGTCAGGTGACGGTGACCCTTGTGGACCTGGCCTGTGTCTACACTTCATCTTGGAACCAGCGAGGACCGTCCGCAACTCGGCGGTGACAACTTTCGGAACCATCCTCTACGATTACTCCAGGTACAGCAAGTCGGATGATTTGAATATCATTGCTAGAAAGCTCTCCTACGAGGTTTACTTGCGAGGTCTAGCGCTGGCGGCGAATAATCTCGCGTCGCTAAAGTCCAAACGGATTGTTTGCATATCTAGCAGCATTTACATTTTGCCGAAAGCGTTTTTTTCTGTGTTCTATTCTCTCTCTCTCTCTCTCTCTGCTACACTCACCCTGCGAAGCGTAGCCGTCCTCGACGTTCTCGCGCACGGACTGCATGGCCGCCGGCGGCGGCTGAACGTTGGGAACGCTCTGGCGGACGCTTCTGATCAACGCGCGGTGGTCGAAAATGCTAAAGTCGTACTGGGTCCGATCGGGCGGATTCATCGGGTGCGCTGCGGCTGCTGCTGCTGCTGCTCGCGGTGCCGCCCCGGGGACATACGGTGGCCCTCCGGGCCGCGGATTGCCCGGCGAACGGTACGGATGAAATCCTGCAAAAGAGACAAACGAACACAGAGCGGGCATTAGTAGGAGAGTTCGTCGAGTCGAAAAAGGAAACAAATGAAGAAAAAACGAATGCCTAATCTCCAGGAACAATTAAACCTCAAAGCTGACCGAGCAGCACCAGTCCCGCACCCTGTTCCCCAAGCCCGGTAGCAAAGGACGCGAGGGACGACTTGGAAGGTGTTCGACCCGCGGCCGTTAAATTATGACCGATTTGCAACACCACGTTCCCACACCTGGACTGCTCCTGCCAGAGGTGTCTTCCCCTCCCCCCGGGCCTGAACAATGGTCTTTGCTCACAGGAGTCAAGACGGTGGCGGTAAATTCCGTGCGCTACAAGCAAAGCGAGCCAAAGCCGGCAGCGCATGGGGTGGGGTCACAATCGGCCCCAAACAGGGAAACTGTGCGCATCGGCAAATCCGCCGATTTGATTGATCCTTTCTGCCAGCACAAACGAAGCTCTGTCTGTTCGCTGGGGCTTAGAGCTTTGAAAGAGATATAAAACATTAAAATTAAAAAATTAAAATAAACCGATAAAACCCCGGACCGGATCGGACCGCGTTTCCAATCGTTCCGCTGGCTGCAATATAAACCGCGCGCTTTCATAAAACATGTCGTGTCATGTCTTCACGGATACACTGCGATTTTCTTTTCCCTCTTTCTTTTTTTTCCTTCGAAAAACCTTTCCATTGTCCGTCCGGGCAGCATAGATGTGCGGTGACTCATGCAGGCCCGAGCACAATGCACATCCGTTGTATACGATGGCTAACGTTTATTGGAAATTTGCAATAAAACCAAAGCCAGCCAGCCTGACCCGCGCTCGCCGCCGCCGCCGCCGCCGCCACCACTCCTTGAACCCATCAACCTCCAAGTGTTTTATTCCTTTCTCCCCCCCTTGAGGAGCCGGACTTTGCTCTGCGAACAAATGCACTTCCAAGGAACGTAGATCGCAAATGTGTGTGTGTGTGTGTGTGTGAGTGAGCGAGAGAGAGATAGGGAAGGGGGATGAATGTAAGCTGCATTTAACTGGCAGAAAAGGGACGGACATAGTAGCAGCTTCCTGTCTGCACTTTTTTTAACTGCCTCATCAGTCACCACCACTACTCCCTTAAGCACTGCTCCAGGAAAGGAAATGTATGTAGATTTGGATAAGCCGCTGCTGTGTGGGGAGAGACACGGTAAGAGTTTTCGCACCGAAAAGGGCGTGAAGAAAAAAAAAAAAAAACGCAAACTTTCAAAACGTAACCGAAAAACGGTGCGAAAGGTTTTAGCAGCCAGCGCCGGATCACCGAAAACTCGCTCATCGTGCGTGCGTGTACGATGCTGGAAAATGGTCGCAAAAATGCAACAGTTTGACCGGCGCCGACGTGATTCAAACGGCATATTGGCCGCGCGGCGTGTGATTGATTGTTGCACGAATTGATCGTTTGGGTTTTGAGGTTGAAAAATGTGTTTTTCTGCCAGAGAGGAAACCTCACCGTCCTGGCAATAAGAGTGGGAAGGGGGTGTGGGTTTTTATTTGGCGGCGCAGATTGATGGACGTGGAGTGGATTGAATCGGTAGCCTGCTTTCCTGCGGCCGAACGTGCGCGCCTGGTTTCGGAAATGTGGATGAGCAAAAGCGTTACCGTTGTTGCGCATCCTTTGCACGACGGTTCTTGTTCTTCCTCACACACCGTAGAACTTCACAAGCTTCACTGGCCGAGGGTACACTTCACTGGCACGTTCGTATCGGAACAGATTCTGAGGCAGACTGAAATGACGTTCCCGACCGTTGCGAGTCACCGCGCACAGCCTACTGGACTGGTGGAAAGTCGTAAAACGTTCTTGACGAGATAACACACCCCTACACAGACACAGGTCCGAACACGCCAACACACACACGCACACATAGGCGCGCTTCTCGGGCACCGTGTGCAGCCGTTTTTTGCTCTGGTGGGGCGATGCTTCCTCGCGAGGACGAGGGCATCACGATCGCCGAGTACAGCTCGGGACAGAGCCTGTTCGTGGGGAATGCGCAGGGGAATGGAGGAGAGCGAGTTGCTTCGTTTTTCCCAGCAAAAGAGAGGGGGGGGGGGGAAGCTATTTAGTCTGCAAACCCTTAACCCGGACTAAACCCTGGAAATGATGATACCGATGCTGGGTGGATGGACGTAACGTTGTACTGTGCGCAAATGTTTAGTCTACTTGGAAAGGTGGCGATAGTCCGCGTCGTCGTACATAGCGGCGACACAGCATCTTATGTAGTACTTTAATAGCTTTCCACTAACTGTGATACAACCGAACACACACACATGTGTCCACCCTCGGCCCGTACATGCTGCTTTGTGCCTGGAAGGCTGGCAGCCAAAGATATGGGGTATGCAGAAATTTTTGCAAAACGAAGACCATACGAGCCCCGCGTTTGGGACCATAAAATAAAAAATAAAAAAATTAAAAAAAACCTCGGGAGTCGTAAAATGCACGTGTATCTCCCGGTCCGGCAGATGAGCGCTGGGAAGCTGGTTCGCTTTGGCAAAGAAATTAGTTCGCAAGGAAACATCTTGTTTCGTCTTGCCATTCTTGGTCCGAACTATTAAGCGCATTGGTGGTTGGATTTTATTTTCCTCCCGCGTTTCCTCTTCCCCTGATCCCATGAAGCCACCGCCGGCAACCGAGACCCGAGGACCCGCGCATCTTGCCAGTTTTGCTCCGTGCACCTAGGTGGACCATATATTTTGCGTACATCTTAGCTTCGCCGGCGATCCTACCGTATTCCTCGCCAGTCGCCGAGCCATCGCTCGCGGTGATCAGAAATTGTTTGCATTGGAATCAATTCCATAGCCAGATCAAAACTGTTGGATTTTCATATAGATCAAAATAATTGGATTTTGAATCAATTCCATAGCCAGATCAAAATTGTTGGATTTTCGTACAGGGTAGATGCGCCAGTTTTGGCCACATTAGGAAAGGGTCAGCAAAAAAAAAAATAATTCGTTACACTCATTGTATCTATGACATATTTTAGCTTTTTTTTTTTGTATGGAGTTTTGCGTACACTAAAAACTCAACCAAAACTGCACCGTTGCTTCTGAAACCTTCCACACATTAAGTTTAAGCAGTGCAGATGTTGTTGAAGATTTGTTTGATCAATGTTTTTTGATAAAATCGTCCAAATTTAAAATTTGCAACTCAGTTTTACTAACACAAACAAAATAACCATGAACGCTCTTACAGTTGTTGACAAAATAACATCACACCATCAACATGTTTTAACTCATATTTTTGTGGCACAAACCAAACATTGTCTGCAATTTCTGTAGTTTAACGGTTAAACAATAATCATTCGCAGCATTATCGAATTTTTCGTTACCATTAAACTTAATTTAGAGTCAAAGGTGACTCTAATAAAATTAACTGTTACTCCGCGTTATGTATACAGCGCTGGCCACTACTGTAATCCAATGACAGTGGCATATCTGTCAAGGTGTATACATCAAAGCAGAGAAAGGTGAATACAGCAAAAAGGAATCGATGAAATATCGAACACCAACGGGGAATCGATGAAATTGAACAAGAAGTTTTTTTCTGTTGGAAAACTTAATGAATTCTTTAATTTCTGATTTGTTTGTTTGAATTATGTTTTCGTTCTGAACAGAGAAAGCAATAAATTGTATCTGAAAAAAAAAACAAATATTCTCAACATCATACATTATAGGGTAAAACAAGGTTTACCGGGCCTGCTAGTTGATCATATAACGATAAACATGGTATGGTAATGTAGAGTAACTATCTAAGCATGATTTCCAATTCACATTTGTGAGTTTATTTGATGTTTTCACTAAAAAATCATCAATTCCCGAACACACTTTTTGTCGCTATTTTGGCCATATCTGTATCTATTTTGGCCCTATCTGTGTACTAGTTTTGTCCACTCAAAAAAAGGCTCCTTTTAGGTACTAGACAATTTTATTATTCTTGTTTATAATCAAGATAATTCTTTTTGTTTTTATTTTCGTAAAATCGATGAGGTTTAATGCTTAATTTGCTATTTTAATGTTCCAATTTGTGCATGAGTGTCATGGCTTCCATGACGTATATGCTGTCAGTTAGTCTCAGCAATTTGCTGTCAGTTCCAAATCAGATTTCCTTGCATCTATTTTGGCCACTCTTTGCATCGAAAATAAAACTATTTTTCAAGCTCAAAAAATTCAAATAACGTTTTGATAATTTTTAAAAACACTCAAACTTTAAGAAAAACATTACTTCCGAGTTTTGTACGCAGTGGTTGCTTATATTTCGATATAGGGCCAACTATCAGCTATTTCCTTAAGGAAATCTGATTTGGAACTGACAGCAAAATGCTGTGACTTATCATACTGTCAGATGATTGTCAGAGACCATCTCGAACACCAAAACGAAACTGACTCTGGTCAAATCGCTGCTTTCATTGCGTTCAGCATTTACACCGGCGAATGATTAACACCTTCGAACATCGGACCATCATTTAGGACCTTTTTGCAATGAATACTTCTAATAAAAAACACTACGACGAGAAAACTTTAATGACCTGTATTAAGGTCATTGAAAACAAAGAAATGAGTTTGTACGAGGCCTGCAAGCGTTTCAAAATACCGCGATCGACTTGTCGGTATCGCTTGAGTTCTCGGTGGCAGCTAGGAAGTATCCAGGGACCGAAATCTGTGCTCACTCGAGAAGAAGAGAACGACATCGCAAACTGGATAGTCCATATGCAACAGCGAGGTTTTCCGGTCACACGAGGGCATCTTCTAACTAAGATTACAGACTTTTTAAATCTCAATTCAAGAGCGACTCCATTTAAAAATAATCGTCCAGGTAGGTACATACATATTGTGTATTCAATGTTCATGTTGCAACAGCTAATATGATTTATTATTATAATTTTTTTAGGACGAGCATGGCTGACAGCATTTTTAAGAAGAAACCCCATAATAACATTTCGAAAACCAGAGGCGGTTTCATCAGCATGTGCCCGCGTCAGTGAAGCTGATATAAGAGGCTGGTTTAAATCGGTGGAGAAATGGCTGAGTGAAAATAATTTATTAGACAATTTGAATGATCCAACAAGAGTCTTGGTGATGAAACGTCATTTTATTTACATCCGAAAACGAAAGAGGTGCTTGCTTTGAAAGGATCACGCAGTGTTTACGAGATGGAGAGTGCCCCAGGAAAACCCCCTGCATGTGGGTTCGTTGTGGATCCACATGTAATTCTACCATGACAACGTATTAGGAAAGAAGTTATCCAAGGATTTCCGTCCTCGTGGTGTATTGGCCAAAGTGAACGTGGGTGGATGGACTCACACAATTTTCGGGAATATATTAAAAAAGTCTTCTACCCATGTTTAGTAAAGCGAAATGTGTGTTTTCCGGTAATTTTATTTGTTGACGGTCATGTCTCCCACAAATCTGTAGAGGTTGCTGATCTTTGCCAATCTTTGGGCATTGTATTAATCTCGTTATATCCAAACACAACTCACACAACCTGCCGACGTAGCCGTTTTCAAACCTCTGAAAGATTCTTGGCGAACAGCATTAGAAAAGTGGCGTTACAACCATCCCCGTGAAAATTTCACCCTTAAATATTTTGGTGCAATTTTAGAAAAAGCAATGAAAAACGGCATACGATCAACTAGCGTGACAAACGGATTGCGTGCGTGTGGGCTTCATCCCTTTGGTCCGGATAATGTTAATTTTTCAAAGTGTTTGAACAATAGCCAACTGCAACACATCGACGATGAACAAATAGATGCAAATAGACACGTAACAGAAACCCACCAATCTTCTGAACAGAAACCCACCAATCTGTCTTCATAATTTGATTCCGGATTCTTCAGATACTGCAATAAAAACGACGGACCATTTTCTAAAATCCATTTTCTAAAATAATACACGCATTGGACATGATTGGCGATGAAACTTTACGGAAAATCCAGGGAGATGTCACCACGTTATCGCGTAATGAAAGGTGTATCAAGTTTTTCTACACGGAACTAATTCAACCATATGTAAATGTATCTATTAACTGTGCCAGCAATACAACCATCAATAGAGAATATGCAAACAATAGTACGCAAGAACATTCTGGAAATGATTTGTATGTTATCGAACGTATCGAAGAGAGTAATTTGTTAGAGCAGTGCAGTGATCAGACACCAGCATATGAACAGGACCAGTTACGGATTGAACGGATCGACGACGAATTTTTAGAGGAACAATGCAGTGACCAGACCCCAGCATTTGAACAGGACCAGTTACGGATTGAACGGATCGACGACGATTTTTTAGAGGAACAATGCAGTGACCAGACCCCAGCATATGAACCGGACCAGCTACGGATTGAACGGCTTGACGAAGAACTTGAAGACAAGGAAAATGTTGCTTTTAAAGATGTTTTTAAACTGCCCCCCGCACCTTGCAGAAGTTATAAGCATCGTAATTATAAAACGCGAAATTTTCCAGTGTTATCTGGCGAAAGACTGGAAGAAATTAAAAAAAAGAAGATGAAAAGGTACGACAGGAGCAGGAACAAAAAACCAAAGCTGAACAACGTCAAATCGTTAAAGAGCTCCGGGAAGCGGAAAAACTCGCAAAAAGAGAAGCAGGAGTGCAATCAAAAGCAAATAACCTTAAAAGAAACCAAATTAAAAATTCTAGTGAAATTTCAAAGAAATATAACCTAATTTAATCATGCCAAACTGCAACAACTGTTTTTAATTGGGAAATGGGCAACGGTGATATGTAAAGGGGGGAAATATTCACATGTATTTAAATAATATTGTTTAATATTTAAATTTATTGAAAAACAACAATATTTTCACGAGAAAAAATGGAACGTTGGACGAATACGAATACGTGCATACATATTGTATTCATTTTAAAACTATTTTATTATTCGTCGTTCGAAAATGTTTTGCTACGAAATTACAGAGTGGCCAAAATCCGAGCAAATCCATAAACAAACTGGTAATGCTGTAAGTATGACAGCTGGAACGTAACTGACAGCTTAGATGACATGGAAGCCATGACACTCATGCAAAAATATGGATCATTAAAATAGCAAATTAAGCATTAAACCTCATTGATTTTACGAAAATAAAAGCATAGAGAATTATCTTAATAATTAAAAAGAATAATAAAATTGTCTAGTTCATAAAAGGAGCCTTTTTTTTAGAGGCCAAAACTGGTGCACAGATAGGGCCAACATACAAACAGATAGAGCCAAAATAGCGACAAAAAGTGTGTTCGGGAATTGATGATTTTTTAGTGAAAACATCAAATAAACTCACAAATGTGAATTGGAAATCATGCTTAGATAGTTAGGCCGGTGTCATTGCTCCGTCGGACACTTTTTAAATCGGACGATATGTCAAATTTTTGTATGGGATTTGACAGATGGCAAAATCGGCCGATTTAATAAAAAAAAATTGATTCAAATCCCATATAAAATTTGACATATCGTCCGATTTAAAAAGTGTCCGACGGAGCAATGACACCGGCCTTACTCTACATTACCTTACCAAGTTTATCGTTATATGATCAATACAATGAGTGTAACGAATTTTTTTGTGCTGACCCTTTCCTAATGTGGCCAAAACCCCCGCAATTACCCTGTGCGTAAATATGTTGTTTGCTTTCTTTTTTCACGGAATGACAATAATTTTTAACTTCCACCGCAAAATGTAGGTAAGCAGAATTAACTGAAAAACATTCTCTTAGCCATTGCACAGTGATTAACGTTGCTAGATACAAAACTAACATTATTTGCTTACGTTTTTCACCGACTGAAAACAATTCTAAACTGCCAGATCAAAATGCCGGTAACCTGCAACAGATTTAGACCCCATTAAAGCGCGTATACACATTGAAACATTCTGTGAAACATTCGGCTGAAACGTTTTTTTGACATTCGACTTGAGGGGAAAGTATAACAGTAGAACAGTTTCGAGCCCGGTTTGACATGTTTTGGAACAGGATTATGTTTAACGAATTTCCACAAAACAAAATCTTAATTCGAAACATTTACATTTTTTTTTGTTTATTTCATACGAAATTATACTTGATTTCGATGTCAATAATTATGAGTGCAATTAAAACAATTTTTTCTTAACGGAAACACAACTGATTCGGCTAAAATAATATATTTTGGGCCAAATAGTTTTTGGGTTTTGTTTTCCAGCTCTCCACATTGAAACAAAAATGAGGGGAAAAATTGATAAACCAGGTGTCAAATTAGATGTCAAAATTATGTTTCAGCCGAATGTTTCACAGAATGTTTCAATGTGTATACGCGCTTTTACACTGAGCGCAACAAATGACAGGAAATCTGGCCATTTGACAGCGAATTTGATGTTGCAGAAAGGCTGTTGCAGCTTTGTTGCGCTCTGTGTATTGGGCCCCTGAAACATTCGGCTAAAACGTTTTTTTGACATTCGATTTGACGGGACAGTATAACAGTAGAACAGCTTCGAGCCCGGTTTGACATGTTTTGGAACCAGAATGATGTTTTATGAATTCCAACAACATAAACCATTAATTCGAAACATCGTTAATTTTGTTGTTAATTTCAAATTGTACATGATTTCGATTTAGATAAATATGTGTGTAATAAAAAAAAAACTCGAAGGAAACTGTTAGAAGAGTAATCTATGAATTGTAGTAGCCTTTGATTTGTTATACATGATGATTCGGTGTTCAACTACTGAATATATAAGACGTACTTTTCAATAGAAACACAACTAATTTGGCTAAAATGATATATTTTGAGCACAATTTCACACAACAGTCTGAGAAACATTCGCCTGAAACGGTTTTTTGACATTCGATTTGACGGGACAGTATAACAGTAGAACAGCTTCGGGCCCGGTTTGACATGTTTTGGAACATGTCTACTGAATTTCCACAAAACAAAACCTTAATTCGAAACATTTTAATTTGTTTTGTTTATTTCATGCGAAATTATACTTGATTTCGATTTAAATAATAATGTGTGCAATTAAAACATTTTTTTCTTAAAGGAAACACAACTGATTCCGCTGAAATGATGGGCAAACTAGTATTTGGGTTTTGTTTTCCAGCTCTCCACATTGAAACAAAAAGGAGGGGAAAAATTGATATAACAGGCGTCAAATGCATGAAAACACCATTATGGTTTTTATTAATAATCAATTCATTATGATTAAAGCTGTTATTTGCTTTCTTTTTTACCGAATAAAACTAATTTTAAACTGCAAGAGATTTAGACTTCATTACACAGTGCGCGACAAAGGGGGAAGACAGGCTGTTGCAGTCAATGTGTGCACCGAATTTTATACCGAATCTTTAAGCTTGCAAAAGCTAAAAGCAAACATAACTCTATGTTGTTCCTAATTCTATGCTCCATTCTACTTAAAATATAATCAAAATGGTATTGGGGTATTAAAACCTTTCTTAAACGAAACACTATGGACGATTCTTAAATGATAAAATATGAGATTTCTTATGTTAAGATCAGCATAAACAAATGCAGCAAATGGAAGATACAATGTGCGAAGCGTGTATTAATTATCTATATACTGAGTTTATTGCTATTTCTTAATTCAGCCGATCCGCCCTGTTCCAGCTTCTGCTTAAGTCTGTCTGTCAGATTGCTACCGCAACCACCGCTGTCACCTGCCAGTGTTGCCAGGAACCTATCTTATTACACGCTTTCTTTTTTTTTTTTTTTTAATGTACATTATTTACAAACCTATTTATACTAGCTAAGTGAATAACTGTGTTCTTACACCCTAACTCTTTTTATTCCTAATCTATCCTAACTAGATATTTAATTTTACTGGAGGGCGTACAACTCGTCCGCTCCTTGTTACGTATTGCGTATTTACACATGGCTCATCCGCTTCCGAATTATTACCTTCTTGCTCTTGGTGTTCTGATGTGTCTGAATCACTAGCAGTGTAGTACATTTCAAATTCACTTTCTACGTCTGTTATAGAACCCGCAGCCTGAGATTCCAGTCTATCAGTAAAGTCAGAACTATTTCTTCCGCATGATGCTGCAATATCGATTTCTGCACTTGGTAGGTTATGAACGGGTTTTGAATGCACTGTTTCGTTGTTTTCTTGGCTTAATTTTGTACTTTTTACTAACAATCTTCTATTTCTTCGAAAATGATTTCCGTATTTATCTTGGACTACGTACGATCTGCTGTTAACTTGACGTATAATTTTTCCACCACTCCATTCTTTTCCTCCCTTTTTAAAAATAACTGTATCTCCTACGTTAAGGGCTGGCAAATTTTTAGAGGACCGATCGTAAAATTCCTTCTGATACTGGCGTTTAGATTTTATCTTTGTCGCGACATAATTTTCATCAATATAATTCCGTACTAACAATGCGCTAGATATTGGTAGCCTAGATTTAAGTCTGCGACCGAAAAATAATTGCGCTGGTGAAAGGCCCATACTAGCAACTGGTGTGGTGTTGTATTCCAGCATATGGTATTGAAACATTTTTATGTCTCCAGTTTCATAGCACCGTTTTAAAATATTTTTAGCTATTGCTACGCCTTTTTCGGCGAGTCCATTACTTTGTGGGTATCTTGGACTAGAAAAGTTCACAACAATGTTGGTTTCATTGCAATACGACATAAATGCTGTTGAGTTGAATGGCACATTATCACACCTGATTTGAGTCGGGTACCCATAATTACAAAAGATGCCCTCTAATACATCTATCACGCATCTGATTGACTTTTCATGCAGTTGTCTAGATATAACATATCCAGAATACGAATCCATTAACACGATATGATCTTTTCCAGCGTATTCATATAAATCTATACCTACTCGTTCAAAAGGATAGTCAGGAGGTACGTCCTGTAAAAGAGGTTCTTTTTGTTGATTCCTTGTGAATTTTTCACAAACACTACATGCTTTGACAATTTCAGTAATATCTTTAGACATTCCAGGCCAAAAGAATTGAGACCTTGCTCTGGCAAGAGTTTTTTCTATTCCTAAGTGAGGAGCATGGATCCATTTGGATATGGTTGGCTGCATTACTGTGGGAACGATCAGTCTATGTTCCTTGAACAACAATCCATTTTCAAAATGTAGCAAGTCACGATGTTTATAAAAAGATTGTCCAAATGAATCCAGTTTGTGATATGATGGCCATCCATTTTTTACATATTTAATTATTCGACAGTATCTCTCATCATTTTTCAACTTCTCTACATAGTAGTTATAATTATCTTGTGATAAGCATACTTTGCTAGATACAGTATGAATTATGCCTGACAGTTCCTGGCTGAACTCTTTGTTGTCTAAAAGTGGTGCGCGCGATAAACAATCTGCTATTAGTATTTCTTTTCCAGGTGTGTATTTAATACACATTCCAGGATATTTTAACAAATATAAAAACATTCTTTGCAGACGCGGTGTCACATCATCAATATCACGCTTCACTAGTGCTTCAAGTGGCTTATGATCCGACTGAACCGTAAATTCACGACCGTATAAGAAATGATGAAAACGTTCACAAGCAAATACAATGGCCAGCAGCTCCTTTTCTATTTGGGCCCACTTCTGTTCACTTTTTGACAGTGTACGGGACGCATATGCTACGGCCTTTCCTTCTTGCATTAGCACACTCCCTAAGCCATCTTTTGAACTATCCGTTTGGACTACCACAGATTTTTTAACATCAAACATTGCCAGCACAGGTGCACTAGTAATGGACCCAATGAGATCATTAACTTCATTGTCATGTTGCTCAGTCCAAGACCATTCGACATCATTTCGTGAGAGCTGTCGCAATAAGGCGGTTCTTTTGGATAGATTTGGTATGAATTTGCCAATATACTTGAGCAGTCCGAGGAGACGCAGAACATCCGATTTATTCTTCGGTCGGGGCATATCAACAATTGCATTTATATAAGACTGGTCGGGTCTTATTTGACCAGCAGACAATATGTGTCCCATAAACTTGATCTCATTTGTTCTATACTGGGTTTTTGCAGGATTAAATTTGATGTTGTTTTGTCTGGCTCTTTCCAAGACAATGGATAATGTTTTATCGTGTTCTTCAACATTTTTTCCTGTCACTGCTACATCATCGAAATATACTTCGACTCCTGGAATATCTCCAAAAACTTTCACCATGCGCTGCTGAAACATTTCAGGCGCGCTACTGATCCCAAAAGGAACACGATTCCATCGAAAACGACCAAACGGTGTCATAAATGTTGTTAAGTCTGAACTTTTTCTATCCAATTTCATCTGCCAAAACCCATTTTTGAGATCCAGTACCGTAAATACACGTTTCCCTGCCATGCGACTTACAAGATCCTCTGATTTTGGAATTAAGAAATGTTCCCTTTTAATGCACGCGTTCAGGGGCTTCGGATCCAAACAAATGCGCAAAGAGCCATTCGGTTTCTCAACAATCTGCATATTGTTTACCCAATCGGTTGGATAATCAACAGTGCTAATTATTCCTTGCGTTTCCATTGCTTTGAGCTCCTCTTTTAACCGATTATGCAAACTGATAGGTATGCGCTTTTTATAATGTAAAGAAGGGGTAGCATCTTCTTTAAGTACTATAGTGCATGTTCCTGGAAGATTTCCCAAACCTTGAAATAAATCCACATTTGATTGGATGAAAGTTTCTCTGTCTAATGGAAATGATTGCAAAGATGCCACACGTTTCAATAATCCAAATTCAATACATGTTTCCAATCCCAGTATAGGTTGAAGAGAATTATCTACAACAAGGAAATTTGCTGAGTGTGATGTATTTGTTTCTTCATCAACACACGTTAGACAAACCTGGCCATGTATTTTAATATTATTATTATTATAGTCCACGACATTAAACGACTGCTCGTTCAACAAAGGTAAATTCAATGCGGCCACCACCCTCATCGGAATGCAGTTAACGTCAGCGCCAGTATCAAGCTTGAATTCCACGGAACAGTCCTGAACACGATATTTTTTAGTCCATGTGTAATTTGATCCTTCTCTAGTCGAATTGGAGTTTACTCTATAATTAGAATCACAAAACCTATGTAAAGCCCTAACATTTTCCATGACAACACTTTTATCATTATTTACGTTACCTGATTCAGACCATGCAATCATATGAACGTTTTTGTCATTTTTCTGCTTCGAACCATCGTATGCTCGTGTTGATTCTCCCGACGTACCAGTATGGTTGTTGTTTTTCGGTGCCTTGCAGAACTTCTTGAAGTGACCTCGTCGTCCACAGCTACTACAAGTTACATCCTTTGCTGGACAATAGCGACGATGACTCCCGTTGAATGGTTGACCGCAATTATAGCAGCTTACTTTACGAGTCTCGCTACGCTCGATGGAAGCCACATCCTTATTCTCAGTATGCAGTTCTACACTGTTTACATTGTGTGCGTCGTGTTTCTGGAACAGTTGTTTATGTTTTGAGGCAGCTTCATGTGTTTTGCACATTTCTACAACGTTCTTAAGCGGTTCATCCTTGGCATCCAACAATTTCAGCTGCAGAGTTTTATCATGAATGCCAATTATTAAGCGATCACGAAGCATTCTATTCGCGTAGGACGCATGACACTTTTCACACTCGAATTCACAAAATGCCATTTGCGTTCTTAGCATGGTTTCAAATTCTGCAAATGGTTGATTTTCTTTCTGCTCGATCATATTGAACTTAAAAGCCTCGACAGCCAGATTTTTCCTTGGAATGCAGTATGTATTAAAAGCACTGATGACGTCATTCAAAGTGATGCTTCTTTTAGCGATGCTAGTTGTTGCTGCTGCAGCAGCTTCATCAGCCTTTTGTTCACTGGTGGCTGAAGTTGGCGCTTTTTTTGACGTTTGCCCGCCAAACATAGTATTCATGTCTCCGTTGTTGGGAAATAATGTATTATATATCTCCAACCCATGATCGCCAATAAGCCACAAGAAGGTTGCGATCTTGCTTTCTTCGCCCTCATTAATTTTGCCTGTGGCCATCATGAAAATATTGAACTGCTGCTTCCATTTTGGCCATTCTTTAGCCAAATTTGTCGAGTCTAAAGCTCTTGGCAAACGATCCGATGGGTTTACAGCCATTTTGTGTTTTGCACTTTGCTGCACGCAGTACGCGACCTTTACACGTTTGTTTTGCAAACGACACTCTTTTTCCGATAATAAGAGCTTTTAATCGAAGTCGGCTCGTTTTTAACTTCTGACACCATGTATTAATTATCTATATACTGAGTTTATTGCTATTTCTTAATTCAGCCGATCCGCCCTGTTCCAGCTTCTGCTTAAGTCTGTCTGTCAGATTGCTACCGCAACCACCGCTGTCACCTGCCAGTGTTGCCAGGAACCTATCTTATTACAAAGCGCTCAACTTGTCGAAGAAGCCATTTCGTCCTTCCTTGCATGAGGTCTCATCACAATCAACTGATTTGCAAGTTTAGGTTATTTCGACTGTGCTTAACCAGGTGATCAGGGCTCATCAAATTCATCAAATTTTATTAACAGTAAATCCAAGCTTAATTTAAAAAAAAAGAAGATATTGATACATGCATCTCTCGTGCGACCGATAATTAGATACGTTGGACCCATTTGGTCCCATTACGCCAAATCACGTATATTAAAGCTACAAAGAATTCCAAACAAGTTTCTGAAAATAATACTCAAGGTCCCACCTTGGTTCAGCACCGCTCGTCTTCATAAAGAATGCAACATTGGGTTGTTGTTAAATAAAATTTTATTCTAAATTTTAATTTTAGTTCCGTGGGTTTTTTTCCTCTCCTAAAATCGCCTTTTTTTCACACCGTCGCAACACTAATTCAATTTGCATAATTTGTCTCATCTACTGAAAATTCTCAAGCAACGCGGAAAGTATGAGCGTTTCGAGCCCGTTATACCTAAATTAAAATAGCTGTAAGATAAAATTTCATAACGATACTTTTAAAGCAGTAAGTATATTACAACTATGACTACCGGCGAAACTCGAAAGATTGTTGTAGCTGCTAGTTCGGTGTAACAAAATGAGTCGAAAGAAAACTCTGGAAGCGGCGATTTTCAACGATTTCGTGGAGGAAGCCTAATTTCAAGCTTCAAACGAAAATCATCGGTGCAAAAGGGGGAAAAAAGAACAGCCCCAACGGGGGAGAAAGCCTGCAGTGGAAAATAAACCGAAACGGTCGACAAAAGCGTAAAGTGGCTATACTTACACACACCCGTGCAAGGAAGCAGGAAGACGCTGCCCAGGGCTCGAGTTTGGCGACAATTTTCTTCCTTCTTCCAAACGCTTCGGAGGCCGCAAAACAATACCGCACCGTCGAATAGGCGATTCGCGCCGATTCGCCGGAAAAAAACAAATCCACAGAAACGAAAACAAACGCCGATGGACAGCACGGTGTATCACGGCGACCAGCGGCTGCAGCACAAACACAAGCGCACAGCTGTACCGCTGAAGACAGTTGGTGGTTGATGGACGGGATGGATTGTCAAACTTCGCTTTGGTGTTGTGTGTGTGTGCAGGTTTTTTTTTTCTTCCTATCGTTTTACGGGAAGATTTGATGGACGGAATCGGTTGATCGGTGCGGGAGTATGTGTTGCTAAAGCAGGTTGACTGAAGAGGGCGTGCGGTGAAACGCAGCGGATGGTAGGGGGGGGGGGGGCTGCCACGGGGAGAGTCAGTTGCCTTTGAAATGCATAGTGGCTGGAATAGCTGGGCTTCGCCTTATGTTTTCACATCCGCGCACCGCAAGTCACAGCCCTTCGCCCGACCGTCGCAACCATCAGCACTGCGAAGCTTTCTCGCTTAATTGTGTACCATCCCGCTTTCGATTATTGCTGGGCGAGAAAAGTTGGTTTTATTTCTCCAGGCAAAAGCAACAAAAAACATAGGAACCACGATTTGGCTTCGGCCAGCGGTAGCCACGACACAATAGCATCAAACTATCACTGCACACTTGCATCACACCGATGCAGTTGGTTGCGATACACTTTCGACGCGAACTGGACAACAAGCTCCCTTCACCCAAAATACCATTCAGATGCCCACAAGCACACACGACCGACACGAGCTGACTGTTCTGGGTAACAAAACAAACGGTAGCACGTGACAACTTCAAACACGCTCAACCGAAAAACATGCACAACAAGTAAACTAATTGAACAACCAAAAAGTGCCTTTTCTCTGCGCAACCAGCCCTCTCCGTTAGCGACTCCCTTCGTCACGGGCCACGGTCGAACGATTGAAAAGCGACTGTGCTAGCGCCGTGCATGAGCTGCGGGCATCATAGTGTAGGCAGCTTTCAACTGATCGTTTTGATCGTTTAACTGCCAAACGCGCGACGGCGCTGCCCTTCCGTTGCGCTGCTGCTCTGGTTGGTTCAAATCAACCGTTGGCAGCCGGCGGCAAAAACGCGTCCGTTGGGAAATTTCTACCCCCAAAAACCCTTTTATTTTGGCAGCCCGTCACTGCGTAACCGTCGGCAGTGCTTAGTTAGGAGTGTTTACAAATGTTTCACAAAGATTTTAGGTGATATAAATAAAAATGGGAAGAAATGTTAAAAGCTTCGGTAATTATTTTAAGCTTTTGCTTTGGAGAGCTTTAAAGCAATCGAAGGATATCAACAATGATGTTTTTTTTATTCATTTCCGTAAATCGATTAGGTAAATTAATCTATCTTTAATGTTACAAAAATAGGATAAATCGATACCGTTCCACCAGCAATTTAAAAAGAAACTAGGGCTGCAGCATATGGCGTTATTATGAGATAGTTTTATTTTTCTCACAGCCATTCGTACTTTTGCTTTGTCACCTAACTCAACCCAATTTGAGATTGTTTTCAAATGTCATGTTACGAATTTATACAGTTGCAATACAGCAACTCGTGGATCTCCTGAATGGCGTTGAACTGTGACTGCGTCAAACAGTATATTATCTTATATATTAACTATGCCAACTATGCAAGCATGAGCATGCTGCCAATTATCATCATGTAATAGTTCTGAATGTCTCTACTTCGATGCGGAAATTCCGGGAGACGATTTTCCAAGGGCGCATGTAGAAGTAGCCTGAACGAATTTATGTGTGTTTTGTGCCATCCGAGAAGGTTTTAAAGGATGTCACGGTCGATACGAAGGTCAACGAAACAGCTGAAGGGTGTGCCATAGCGGCCTGCTGATACTATTGGATTACTGACAGCAGAGACAAGGCCCACGATAGAGCTCGATCGAGTGCGGAAATTCGGTGCAGCGAATGTAGCACCAATCGGAGCCGGCATTGTCGAACAAATCGGCCGCCTTTGTGGTGGTAATTAAGTTTATCAAAAATCTGGCCACTATCAAGCGGATCCAGCGCGCTTTCTTCAGGCGTATGCGCTCAGCCGGCAACACGTGACTCGCCGCGAGTCCACCGTGTATCGCCAAGGCACCGTGACGACTTGAGGCGGTCGCCCGGATCCCGTCGCAGACACCCTAAACCGACTCAGCGTCGACTGGGCTGGAAAACGGTTCACCAGGAACACGGTTCAACCCGTGCGGAGGCTTGCTAGAGTTACATCATCAATATTGACATAATTTTACTAATTTAATTAAACGCAGGGCTACCGCACGGTGAAGCCCTGAGGACGCTGGCCATTTTCGCTGGACAGCTCGAGCCGAGCGCAGGTTCGCTCCTAAGTGCAGTGCAGGCAGTTTCCCTTTCGACACCAGTCGACGACCGAATCCTCCAGTGGGCGGAAATCGATTCCCAGCGATAGTCAATTTTCGGCTGACTTGGTTCTTTGGTGCGACGGTGCCGGCATATGCATGTAGAGCATATGCAAATTGTTGCGGCTGTGGTGGAGCAGGAATTTAATCGAATTAAACGAGCCCAGTTGCTCCCAGTGGGGCTGTCCCTGTGCTACCTAGGCCACGATCGGTTGCTCCCGGGGGGAAACTCCGATGTGCTGCTCGTGAAGTGCCCAGCGAGACCGGCCAGAGCCTGCGGATCTTCCTCGAGCCCTCTAGTCGAATTTCTGTACCAGCTTAGTGAACACTCCACAGCCGCGATGTAATTTCGCGGAGTGCAAGTGCCCTAGTGTACGCGATTGAGACAGTGCAAGCGGTGCCAAGCTCCAAAACAGCCAAAGAACGAAGCTAAGTGTGGTGTGCCATTGAAGGGGGTCCACTGTGGTGCCTGGTGCGCTCTGACTCCTTGCCCAACCCTGCTGGCCGACTCAAGCAACAATCATACGATGAAGAAGGCGACCGAGTCGCGCGAGCATCTCGTCAACTCGACCGTCTCGCTCGAGGATGGCACCACGGAGCCGATCGGCGATGATCCGTCCATGCGGCGCTCGCTCAAGAGCGCCGCGTCCGAGTTCGACCTCGACATCCAGGACGTGGTGCTGACGAAAACGGAGAAGCGGTTCCTGCTGAGCGCCGAACGGGGTGATTGCGCAACGGTGCGAAGGTAAACCCTGCTCGGGCAGACCGTGGCCTAATCCGCTTTAACGGCCCAAGTCCCGCCCAAGGCCTGCGGGCGGCCATCGTAAGCTGCAGGTGTTGACACAACAAATTAAGTTGACGATGCACGCGCTGCTCTCCGCTGCGGCTCGAGGGAACTCTTCCTGCATGTAGCCAGTTGCACCTCCTGCGCAGCTATAGAGGACGCGCGGCATACTATCAACTCTAGACTTCTACCAATCAAACACCTCCCAGCGCCAGCGCCATGCTCCGTCGTCAATCGATCAAAGTAGAGCTTACATTAAGCTGACCGTGAGGATCCCTTACCGTTCTGTTTGATTTCCTCGCACACATTTCTAATTGAATTTAATTTAAATACCTCACTGTGTTCCTTTCTTCCATACCAAATGTTAATACCCTAATGCTGAAGATAAACTTCAGCATTCTAAAGAAAAAAAAAAGCAATACCTTGGAGCCCCTACAAGTTTGCATTTACCCTGTGGTTTCGTCGTTTGCAGCTTTGGGCAGTTTGTACTTGTTTAGTGATGCAGTCTTTAAAATGAGTATTATATAATCATGCCCACACTCACTGTTCGTTTCGCACACCCATCCTACTTGAATGGTGAAGGTTTAGGTAACCGTAGACCTTCATGCGACAATATCAACCTGGTACCGACATGGTATCGGCGAAAAATAACTATCCCTTGCCTCGCCTGCTGTAGCAGCAATCGGATTGGCTAACGTTTATTGACATAACGTCGCTGCGTTTGATGCTGTCCATTTAATAACCAATACCCACCCGCATCGCTTCATCGCTTTGCAGAATCATTCAGGAGAACCAGGAGACGCCGGAGGAGTTCGACATTAACTGCGTCGACCCCCTGAACCGGTCCGCCCTGATAGCGGCCATCGAGAACGAAAACATCGAGCTGATCAACTTGCTGCTGCGGGAGGGAATCAAAGTCAAGGTAGGCAAGGGAAGGAGGGAATGCGGGGGTTTGGGCGGCACCCGGGAGAGCCTTGGTAATCCCACGAACGGCCGTTGAGGGTCGTTTGAGGAATTAAGTGCGCGTTACGGTAGGTTAGGTAAACCATCCCGACATTGTGCATCAGGTGATGAGCAATGGAATAAGCACAGTAGTTGTGGACAAACATATTCTGAATAACTCACTATCGTCATCAGCGTTGCCATTAGTTGGGACAGAAGGAACCAGGAGGAACGGGAAGTAGGAGTACGAATTGCCGTGACGGTTGCTTTTCTTTCGTTGCACTTTCAGGATGCGTTGCTGCACGCCATCAGGGAGGAGTACGTGGAGGCTGTGGAGACGTTGCTGCTGTGGGAGGAGGAGAACCATCTGCCGGGCGATCCCTACGTAAGGATGATACCCACCTTGTTAAACCGAGGCGCATGCCGACCGAGTGGCGACCATTGATTAGCGCCTTCCCACCCAAACGGCCCCTCATTCCGTTCGTTTCCTTTGTTTTTCTCCAAATTTTCTGTTGAATATTATCGGCACACAGAGCTGGGAGGCAGTCGACCGGTCGTCGTCCTCGTTCACCGCCGACATCACGCCACTGATACTGGCCGCCCACAAGAATAACTACGAAATCCTGAAAATCCTACTTGACCGTGGGGCCACGCTGCCAATGCCGCACGATGTACGGTAAGTAAGTCCTACCCGGCAAGGTGTGTGTGAGAAAGTGTGATTAATGTGCACCGTTTCGGGCGCACGTCCTTCGCTCGCGGTGGGTCACACGGTCGCCGATACGCTGGGGCCATTTATTATGCCCACGCACACATCCGGCATTTCGGAGCGTGAAGTGAATTGACCATGGCGGGTTACCATGATTCCTTTGCACCTGCTTTGTTCCACGCTAGGTGCGGGTGCGACGAGTGTTGCACGTCAAGCGAACAGGACTCTTTGCGTCACTCCCAGTCACGCATCAACGCCTACAAAGCGCTCTCGTCCAGCTCGCTGATAGCGCTCAGCTCGAAGGACCCCATATCGACGGCTTTCCACCTATCCTGGGAGTTGCGTCGCCTCAGCCGCATGGAGACGGAGTTTCGAGCCGAATACTCGGTACGTGACACCGTCTGCACCAAACAGGAAGTTTCTCTCTCTGCACCATTGATGCCATTTGCGAATCCGGTTTTCGTTGTTATTTTATCCCGCACAGCAAATGCGACTGTCGGTGCAGGAGTTTGCCACGGCCTTGCTGGATCACGCACGCACCTCCAACGAGCTGGAGATCATGCTCAACTACAGCCCGGGTGCGGTGGACAACTGGGAGCCGGGCGAGCGGCAAACGCTCGAGCGTCTCAAGCTGGCCCTCAACCACAAGCAGAAAATGGTACCGATGGGGGCGCCTTTGGCACCAACTCTTCGGGGTGACACACTAACCAAATGTCCTTCACGCCCTTTCAGTTCGTCGCGCACCCGAACGTGCAGCAGCTGCTGGCGGCGATCTGGTACGAGGGGCTGCCCGGCTTCCGACGCAAGTCGATCGTCGGCCAGATCATGCAGGTGGCGAAGCTGGGTACTATGTTTCCGGTGTACAGCATGATCTACATGATCGCACCAAACTCCGAGATGGGACTGTTCATGAAGAAGCCGTTCGTGAAGTTCATCGTCCATTCGGCAAGTTACGCGTTCTTCCTAAGTATGAACCATAAACGCGTTACGATCGTAACGCGCTCAGTCGCGTCCATACGCACGCACCCGAGTCTCATGTCAGGTACTTCTCACACTCCCTTCGCACTCTGATCTCTCGTCCCGTTCTCCGTTCTGCCTGGCGTTCAGTGCTGCTCGGCGGTGCGTCCCAGCGCGTCGAGTATCTCGTCATCGAGTGGTTCGGGCCGGACTGGGCGCAGGACATTTTGGCTGAATGGAAGCGAAAGGAGCGCGGCTCTCTGCCTGGGATGTTCGAGTGTCTGGTGATCCTGTACATCATAAGTAGGTGTACTTGCGCGGATGAGGTTCTGAGGCATTCGCGCTTTTCAAATCACTGTTTTACTTTCTCTGCCCTCGCGTCGCTAGGTTTGATATGGCACGAGGTGAAGTCCCTGTGGAACGACGGGCTGATGGAGTACGTGTCGGACTTGTGGAACATTGTGGACTTCATCTCGAACACGTTCTACATAGCGTGGATGAGCCTGCGCTTCACGTCCTGGTACACGGTTTGGGTAAGTAGCCTAACCGAGCTTTGTCGGTCACATTGGACCACACGCAACTAACGACTGACTAATGTCTCTACCGTACGCCACCAATCTATCGGCAGCGCGATGCCAGGGCAGGCCTGAACCCGTGGTACCCGCGCGAACAGTGGGACCCGTTCGACCCGATGCTGCTGTCCGAGGGTGCGTTCGCCGCCGGCATGATCTTCTCCTTCCTGAAGCTGGTGCATATCTTCTCGATCAACCCGCATCTCGGGCCGCTGCAGGTGTCGCTTGGCCGCATGATCATCGACATCATCAAGTTCTTCTTCATCTACACGCTGGTGCTGTTCGCGTTCGGCTGCGGTCTCAATCAGCTGCTCTGGTACTACGCGGTGCTGGAGAAGAACAAGTGCTACCACCTGCCGAGCGGCCTGCCGGATTTTGACAACAACGAGAAGGCGTGCGGCATCTGGCGTCGGTTCGCCAACCTGTTCGAGACGTCCCAGTCGCTATTCTGGGCGTCGTTCGGCCTGGTCGACCTGATGGCGTTCGAGCTGAGCGGCATCAAGAGCTTCACGCGCTTCTGGGCGCTGCTGATGTTCGGTTCGTACAGCGTCATCAACATCATCGTGCTGCTGAACATGCTGATCGCCATGATGAGCAACTCCTACCAGATCATTTCGGTACGCACGGACGACCCCCCGCGAGAGGTTCGCACACTCACTCAGCCTTTCGCCGTTTTTCCACCAGGAACGCTCCGATACCGAGTGGAAGTTCGCCCGCTCGCGGCTATGGATGAGCTACTTCGAGGACGGCGACACGCTACCGCCCCCGTTCAATCTGTTCCCTTCGATCAAAAACTTCACGAACCTATGCGTATGTAACAACGACAAGCGCTCCACGACGAGCATCATAGTAAGTTTTACTCGGGAAGTCTGTAATTGAATTGTAGCGAACGGGCAATGGAGAGATATGTTTTGCGTGCGTCATGTCGTTGCTGAAATTTTCTACAGCATTATCATCACGGTGGTCAACATGTCCTAAGTCGGTTCTTTCCCCGGGGGGTTTCAACAAGATAGTCGCATTGAATATCTTTCGAATTTAGCATGAGTGGAACGGACATTGTAAAGAGCTGTGTTTACGTTTCAACATTTGGCTAACCCGAGGGCATTGTCCTAGTCCCACCAGAGCACATCACAAACACCCCGTCGTCTAGGCCGCAGGGGATGGGGTAGCGCTTGCAAAATGTGGCTTCATTTCGTATTCCATTTCCTGCCGCAGGGGGTTTCTGTTTTCGGTTTCGATTTTCCTTTCTCGCTTTCGAATGCAACAACGTATGTAAAATCGATAAAAAAGGAAACAGCACTAAGCGTACCCTTCCGGTAAACAGAAACGTAATCGCGAGAAGGCCCAGCGACGGCACGAGAACGTGATGAAGCTGCTGGTGCGCCGCTACGTCACGGCGGAGCAGCGCAAGCGGGACGACTTTGGCATCACCGAGGACGACGTGATGGAGATCCGGCAGGACATTAGCACGCTCCGGTTTGAGCTGATCGACATCCTGCATCAGAATGGCATGCGAACGCCTAATCTGAAGCCGAACGAAAATGCAAGTGAGTTGAGCGAGCGGTTGTTTGGGTATTGCCATGCAGTCCTTCTGGTATGCCCGCTTGTTGTTTTTTTTTCCTCTCCCACCCGTAGTTGCTGGCAAGAAGGGGCGCGTCATGGAGCGACGTATACTGAAGGACTTCCAGATTGGGTTCGTCGAGGGCATCCTGCAGGATACGTTCAACGCCGCCACGGAGAAACCGGCGGACGTGTTCAGTACGATAGCGAAGGCGATCGGCAACAAGTCGAGCACGAAGAAGAAGTACGTGAGACGCAGCTCGAGAGGCGCAGTGCCTGGTTCACGTGCATGTGCTGCTTTACATTCGCAGGAAGCCGGAGGACTGGAACGCGCTGGTGCGACGCAGCACGGTGGCGCGCGACCCGATCGGTAACTCTACCGAGGCCATCATGCGCCGCAGCCGGCAGAGCCTGCGCAAGCAGATCCTCGATAACTCGGAGATGGGCCTGGACATGGACACGGACCATCTGGTCGAGTACAACCCGAAGCTGTCGGAGGTGACGCCGGTGACGCGCGTGGCGTACGTCAAGTTCATGACGACCAAGCTGAAGAAGGACATGACGGACGTGGACGCGGCTGGCGGCACCGAGACGGCCGAGTTTGAGGACGAGCGCGGCAAGTCGTGGAAGCAGAGCTCGATCAAGAAGCTGGTCGACATGAAGGACAAGATAAGTGTAAGTATCGTGCTTTCGTGAGTCTATGTCTGGAGTTTGACGCTTTTGGCCGTTCTTGATATCTGCTTGACCAGGCTTTGGAGGGAGGTGACGAGGAAGGTCCAGAGACCAGCGAACAAAGTAAAGTGCCGGGCACCAATAACACCAAAGCGTCCGTAACCGTCGAGGAACCATCGCCGACCAACAGCGCCAAGTCGTCGACGGTGGCATCGCCGGCGACGGAGGAGCCCAGCAAGTTGGAGCGCATCCGGGTCCGCGTCCGGTCGCCCATCATCGAGGATCCAAACGAGGAGCGCTCGGATACGCCCGCGGCCGGCTCCAGCCCACCGGTGCCGCCAGCGGATGACGCCATCCCCGAGCGTCCCGTCTCGCCCATTCCTCCGAACAGTCCTCCGCTGGCGCGTCATGAGCTGCCGGACTTGAGCGGCGAGGTGTATGGGCTGGACATGAACGCGCCAGAAACGCAGGAGTCCGGCTCGTCAAAGTCACCGGAAGTAGCCGCATGCCCCATGGACACGCTCTCACCGACGGGTTCGACGAAGTCGGGGGCGCTACTAGCGGACTCTGCGCGCCCTCGTTCGCGCTCCCCCTCAAGCGTAAAGTCCCCGGAGCGCCTTAGCCCAACATCGGCGTCTGTCGAGGACTCCAGCACGGGCGCGCCTGCCGCTTCGCCCGCCGCCCGCGGCAAGTCCAAGAGCACCGGTCGTACCCTGGGCGGCTGGATCTAGGCCCGCGAGCTCCACCTAGCGCCACTTCATCAGCAGACTTTCCACGGAGTGTGTGTTGTGCACCGTTTGTGTTGTTTCCGTTTCACTGTGTGGCGCTTTGTCGCTAGCTGACGATTCGTCGTCTCCAACAAAAGCCGCTTATAGCTCGTTAATTAGTCGTAACTTGTTTGTTTTGTACTTTGAATGGAATGAATAAATCGTACTCCAAAACGCCGGATAGCGCCGGGCGTACACCGGGGTTTCTGTTTTGCGGCTGGCCATCCACTGTATGTTTCGTTCTTTTCTCTGCCCCGCATCGTCTCTTTCAGAAAGTCGCACCCCCACCACTTGGTCTTCCTACTTCCGACCTACTTCCGACCGCCTCCTTTACGACGCTGACAGAGATGCTATCGATTTGCGTCCATAAAATCGTTCGATAGCAAGCGATAGCTCTCATCATGCCTGCCCCTAGCCTGATGGCTCCAACCATTCTTGCCCACCTGTTTTCACCATGTTTGGTATTTTTTTAAAAACCCCCATCACATCCTGTATCTCCCTCCATCTACCGAAACCCGCAAGTATGGTGGAAGTGCCCAATCACTTCGAGGCGCTCAATGGAGGCGAGCATTATGAGAAGTTACGCAATTTCAATTTTGTTTGCTCGTCGTCCACTAAGGACCATTAAGGAGCAAGGCGTTTGTGAGGTGGTAAAATGGTGGGAAACCAAATTGGCTCTTCGTTCAATTGATGACCGGAAAATATTGAAACAGTGAAAACTAAAAAGCCACCAGTATGCCTTGAAAGGATTTCTGAAGTGAGACAAAACTGGCCGAAGCTTTCAAAATCGTTCACAGGCCTGACGACATGGAAGCTAGGCAGGAAAATGTTCAAATTCCAAAACATATGTTTCAATCTAATTTAACTGGATAAGCAAACGCAAGCAACCAGCGGCAAGGCAAGGCTAGGAGGGAGAACGTTTGCATCTTTTTCACCTGGGATAGCTCTTTAGACCGATATGCAACCGGTTGTCTATAAGACTGTGCATCGCCTGTTGCACTTTTCATTATCCTTTTGTTTTCATCTAAGCCTCCCAAGGATAACTCAACGTCTCGAAACGCTTGTTAACGCCACTCCACTTGACGCTACACGGTCGCGTTTTCCTTGACGTTGCTACGCACCAACGCGCGGAAATGCACAAATAAGCATCCTTGGCGCCTGCACAGCTTTTCTCCAGCAATCAATTATTCCCGAGCCGTGTCGTTTCAAATCCGAATGCCCAGCGGATTATTAGAATCCAGTAGTTTCCACCGCGTTGCCTGGTGGCTGCTCGCTTCCGTGATGAGCCAAACTAATCTCGCTTACGCAACGCAAGGTCTCCAGCATCCGAGTGTGTCACAGTGCGGCAAGAATCATCCCTTCCCCGAGCTTGGTTTATAGCCGGTAGGCATTCGGGATTATATCTATAGCACTCAAACCGGTGAAGCGACGCTTGCAGACGGAAGACCTTGTGTTGACGGTGGTGCTTCTTTAAAATACATCACCACCCGGACCCGGCCTTTCCCGTACACCTTCGCCGGCGGTGGTCGGCTGGCTTAAAATAGCCTCCGATGAGCGTCAACCACCGGTGCAGCCATGATCCCGGTTGTGTCGTTGCTTGGCTACCCGCAGTGCCATCTGGCGGCGCAGTAGAAAAATGCAACATCCGAACGAAAATTAATCGACGGAAGTTTGTTTCAATTTAGCGTGGCACTGGCCCGACTAAAACGGCTGCGATCCACATGCGTCGGGGGAAGAACGGAAGGGCGACCGGTGGGTTGCAGATATGGTTCCACCCCGGGAGACCGGAGCTTATACAGATGGGTGCGCTTTTATTAGCATTCGCCGCTGTGCCTGCGATTTGATGAGTCCGTGAGAAGGGAAGAGTTGGGTTTTTGGTAGCCTTCGTGCGTCTTCGAGCTTACTGAGCTGATGGTGTTGAAATTGCATCCACTGGGACTCTGCTAGGACAATGGTTCGACGCAACGAGTCGCCTAACCGAGATTCCAATCGCGTCCTGGATGTGGCCTCCCTGCGCCCAAGGGGAGAGATATCGGTCGCTTTCTTTGGGGTGGAAGATGACAAACTAATGAAACAATCATTACCGCATCTCTGCGCGTTGGTGTCCAGCAACCCCCGACCCCCATTCCCTCTTCCTACTAGGGAAACGATTATCGGCCCTAAATCCCGTGCGCTCACCGGGCTCCGAGAGCAAACGACAGTTCTGATCGCTGTTGTCCGGTGCGTTGATTTGAGTTGTCCCTAATTTCTTCGCTCCCTTGTAGCACCAGCGCCCTCGCAATCGCAGACGGGGCAATTCACACGTCACCTAGCGGCTCGTTGCTGTTACTGGAAGCGTTTCTTTTTTTGTTTCTTCCACTCCTACGTAGTTTGCTTGTTGCACCTGAAAATTAGCCTATCCCCGTCATCGATAAGAGATCAACGCAATATTTGTTCTCCCCAGGAAGGGGAAAGAGCAGTGCGGCCAATCGAGCGCTGAAAACAGAGATGGAGAGTGCGAATTTACAAATTACACGTATGGTCAGATTGTTCGCAACGACAGCCTGCTGGGGAAAAAAAGGTTAACCTTGAGTACATTTTTTTATTTCAATAAACCGAGAAAAATGTATAATGAAAAACATATGCATAATTAAGAACTCGCAAATTACGTAACACAAACGCAGCATAGCAGTTACAGAAAAATGTATTTGTATTTACAAATACAAAACAACTATAAAAAACAATATATAGAATACTGGCGGTTTGACAGTAGAATTGCCAGTTCTTCGTCAGTTTTATTGTATCGTTTAATAAGTAATCTCGAAGTTCTTTGCTTTTGCTGTAGCTTTATATACAAAGAACTTTCTACTTACATTGTTTATATTCTTATGGCAATGAACGACATCATTGTGTTGATTTTGCGTCGTAAAGTTGTAGGCAGTTAGCCAGCAACATACTTCTTAATTACATTACTTTAACACATTTAATTTAAATGATTAGATTTAATTGTTGGCTATCTACATGGATAAAAGTGAAAGTTGCTGTCAGCTTTATTTGTAAATAATACCAGAACCAAAAAATTTTTTTTTACATTTCGGTAGGCTGTGCTTTTAAGTTTTGCATTGCATTGCTACCCTTTTCTCGAAAAATACGGAAAACATTAGGTGCACTGCCACCTGGCAGAGAATCCATGTGAGTAGAGCAAATGCTATGGTGAATAAAACAAAAAAATAGTAAAATAGTCAGTCCTTCGTACCGGAGGAGGTTCGGTCTGGATTCGAACCTGCGCCGCCGTGGGTCGTGTTCGAGCCGGGATAAGCAAATAATTAACTTGTGCTTAAATTATATATTGTTGTGTCACTAGCCTCCCAACTTGTAACGTTACAATTTATTAAATTCAGCAGCGAACTTTTAAAAAGGCAGCATTTAATAAGCATTTAACAGATATGGAGCAGTCCGGCAGCGGCTACTTTTAAGAGCACCCCTGTAGCTGGCGGTAGAGACACTTCACACGGCGAATGATGAATTCTGCCAGCCAGAAGATCCTGATTTCACTGGAAAAAGAAATAAAAAGCACACTGGTGACGAGAGAAGACGGAGGGAGTAGGATGCCCGGGACATGCGCTCAACGGTTCAGCGGCATTGTGGCCACCATCGCCCGGCAACCCTGGCGAGCCACATTCAAATTCGCCCGTTGAGCTTGCGCCCTATATAAGGCGCGCTGCCGGACATCCGTTCGACACAACACCGTGCACAGCCGAACCGTCGAGTGAGCAGCCAGGACCGGAAAGCAATCCGACAGGTGGACAAGTCCTAGTGAACGATTCACGGAACTGTCTGTCGCGAGTTTGTGTCTGTGTGTACGCTTGTGTGTGTGCTGTTCGAGTGTGACTCTTCGAGGCAGCCACAGCCGCATCAATCAACCGATCTTCGAGGCTTCCGCCCGTTGGCCACCGACACTCGTCTCCGGCTCGTCCGCCAAAGATCCCCGGCTCGGTTCCGTTTGTGTGCTAGCGTCCCAGGGGATCACGACCCAGTCGCAATGGCCGTGAAGATGGTGGTGTACGTGATGCTCGCTGTGGTCCTGCTTGCAGTTCCGTTCTGCCGTGCGGAGGGTGAGTTTTCCCAACATTTCAAAATAATTTCCACAACCTGTCCAACACCTCCCGGGACGTCCTGGTCGTGCAGATTGGTGATAAATATGATTCGCGGGATCGACCGGCGAGTTAATGGTTGTTTGCCCAACGTGACGTTCGGTGCTTTCAACAACACCGAGCATATGGCTTCGCCTTATCTACGATCGGACGGTAGCATCCTGTGGGTTCATCGATAGATTAAACATTGAATCGTCACAGTTTCGCCCGGGAGTGCAACACTAGGTGGTGCAGTTCTAAAAATAAATGCAAAAAAAAAGATTGGATAAGCTATAGAACACAGTTTAATAAAGCAAAGAATAGAGCGGCTCTAGTGGAGTTTTAAATGCAACCAAATTAACTAAAAGGTGAATTATGCAGGAGTGTCAGAATTTTTCCAGATTGTCAGGAATCCTTCGCAAACCTCCGCTCTTTGTCGTTAGAAATTTTAAGTTGTTTTTTAAACTTAAAATACTTTTCACGTGTTGCCAGAAGTCTTTGTCTGGGTTTCTGTTTAACATCCTTCAAATAACTTGCCGTGCCACAAACGTTCGCTCCTTGACGGTAGACTTCTTCAGAAGCGCCTTCAAGTTGTACCAGCGAACAAGGCTACCTTGAAGAGAGGGGTTGTGCCGACTCGCCCACTTCGGCGTTCCGAATTGAGAACCTGTGTTTTCCCTCCCCTCTTTTTCAACACTTCGATTATCGCCAACGACTCCATCATCGGTCGTTCGCACGGTTCCAAGGTGTAGTTACTCCTGCTACTTGCTCGAAATGGAAAACCAAGCACTACACGGTGGAATCGATCGTTGTGGAAAACACCCGAAGCGGTATCTAGAACCCCCTCACAATTCGAAAAAAATCTGCCAAGAATTGAAACAATTAAAAATTGGTTAATTAGCCGAAGGCCGATTGCTGTACGGAATCGTTGGCATTAAAGAAGGCATACTGCACCTTGCTTGTGAGCAGCTGTCGGAGACAGAGAGAAAGAAGGAGAGCCAACGAGTAGCCCGGAAAAGGAGCAAACGATTATTCTAATCCCACATTTCTAGGCGTGCTGCAATAATGCTGCGTGAGCCGAAGTGCATCTCGAAGCCGTTGGGATTAGCCGCGGTAGGCAGGGGTAGGTAGCAGGGGGAAAAACATCATGTTTCGCCCGCCGAGGAACATCCTTGCGCCCGCGGATGGTATGGAATGAAAACGTCCAAAGCCCAGCCGGAGGCTACGAATGCAGCAGTACTAAGGAGAAGCAATAGGTTGGTTTGTGCTGGTGGCGGTGAGGGTGATGGTATCATAGCTGCCAACACGATTCCACAGAGGAGGATGCAGGAGATAGAGAGAGCAAGAGCAAACTGAGCTTGCCGCAAGGCTCAGCGCGAACAAAGGCGATGGCGTGCATAATGTCGTTATCAATTATCATTTCTTAGCATAACATCCCCGAAGGCGGGCGGTAGTTTTGCTTACGATAGGGTATGAAAGGAAGGATGGGTGGTAGAAGTGGTCTGGTCAGGGGGGTGTGCTGGTGAGCGGCGAGTCTTTGCTTGGTTGGTGGCTCAAGGAGACTCCCCCGGAACACCAGCTCCTCCGATAGACCATACGACTGACTATATGACTTGGCGGACACTAGAAAGCCTGGAAACCAATTTTTCACTTCAGTTTTTGTTTTCTCTTGTTGGGGTGCTTTGCGTTCCCAACCCTTTTTCCTCCCTCATTGCAGCCGAGTTCGACGGGGGCGATCGGAGCAAGCGCGGCCCGACCGTCGGCCTGTTCGCGTTTCCTCGCGTCGGCCGGAGCGACCCGGAGCTGGCATCCCTGGACTGGGACCCAGCGGCAGTGCTGCCAGCGGATGTGGCCGACGACTACGGTAGTACCTGCCGCGGTGGCACCCGGACGATCATCACACGTTTCTCTATCCTTTCTCTTTCCTGCAGAAGACTACCCGATCAAGGAGATCAAGCGCCAGGGGCTGGTGCCGTTTCCGCGTGTTGGACGTTCCGGAGCAATCGGAGCGAAGGCGGAGCTGGTGGGGGCCGCTGCCCGCTACTGGCAGGCGGCTCGGGCGCTCCAGCAGCAGCAGCAGCAGATGCTGGCCCCGTCGAGCATGGTGAAGCGCGCCGGCGGCTCCGGAGCCAACAGTGGCATGTGGTTCGGGCCGAGGCTCGGCAAGCGCAGCCGGTCGGGGATCGCCCAGACGATGACGGCGGGGATCGGTGGCAGCGCCGAGCAGCTGGCCAAAGGTGACCAGCTGTAATCTGGCTGCCCATGGCTCTCTCCCTGCACGGTGGTACGCTCCATGTTGCCCACGATATTGCCTCCCATGTCGTACGCTAAGACGATGGTAGTCTTCTAGAAGAGAAAAACTGTCACACAAACACACACTGACGCAACCCATCCCATTTGGCTTTCACGATCCTTTTTTTTTGCTCCTCCATCTTCATTCGAAAGGAAAAGAGAAAATTTCCCGGGGCGCGCAAAGGAAACAAAACAAACAAACGCTTACTGACATGATCCTTGCCAGATCTTATGCCACTCCGTAGGCTCATCTGGAGGTTTACCGTGATCGAGCTTTCAGGGCCCACCCCTCACCTTTGGGCAAGAACCGTTTCAGCCATGGAAACTAATGCCTTGAACCCGGCCTTAGTTGAAACCGTTTTGTGTTTCTCTTCCCAACGTTGAGTGAGGCCTTGGAGTGTGGTCTCTGGTACACCCTTTGTATTTGTCTAAAGACTTCAATGCACCTTGGCCGTAGCCTACTTTGTCCTCATTCCGCCCGTAGCCTGCGATGTATGAAAATTTAGTTTCACACGCAATCAGATTTGAGGTAAAGCTCGAGTCAACGGGCTTACCATGTTGTTGGTTGTGCTGCTACGTGTGGCTCGGACGGAATGGATGCGCCGTCCGGAAGTAACAGGACCATCCAGGGTCGGTTCCTTACAAGCCGGCGTGCGCCGATAATTGTTTTTGCGTCTCCCAAACCGGGTTACAAGTGACGCACCTGCTGGTCTGTCGCCTCCCCCATTTACCCGGGGGGTCGACGGACGAGCAAAATTTTTTAGTCTACTTCCCCCGGTTCCCCAATCCCACCACCTCCATCAGTGCCGCACGGAAAGGAGCGTCAACTTAAACTTTTGAGTGCGCGCCCCGTTGCCTCGACTCTATCCGCCGCTTCGTCCTGGTTGGAGAAACTTCGAAGGCTGGAGGCAGCTGATGGAGCAGCCGGGGAGGTCCCCAGCGTTCGTTCACTGCCTGGTTTCTCCCGCCACGTACCAATACGGTCGGATGCAGAGTCTGCTTCCTTTCGAATGTTTTCGCTTACATCATAAATAGCTCTTGGGGTTTTTTTTTTGTTATCCCTCATCCAGTTTGGCTCACATGGCATTTTCCTTCCCTTCACCATTCTAGAGGACACTGGACCACTGCACCGCCCTATTCGCCACGCGGTGTCTATTGTTAGGCAAGAGCCACACATTAACTTACGAATAGAGGGAAAAAAAACATACAGCATGATATTACATACGGCGGTGTGAAGAAAATAGTTTAAAAAAAAATGCAGACATTCGTAACAAAATGATCGACAAAAAAAAAAAACAAGAATAGATGTATTGAAAAATGGTTACATGTGACAAGCGAGCGGGAGCACGAGCAGAAATATAGAGTTGTTTTATCATCACTCACGTTGCTGTAAATAACGATTGAAAAATACAAGAAATAATGGAAATTTCAATCCAAAGAAACGCACTTTAGGAAAACATAAAAGTATCGGGATTTCTTTCGCCTTGATTGTGGTGATCCGAAAGTATGGGGGTGTATCAAGGGAGAACGGACAATCAGAAAGGGATAGGTTCGCAAAGGATAGGATAACATCTAAAAACGTAAACGGCTGTCGACGTGGTCGCGTCTTTGGAAGTTGCAATTAATGATTCACAGAGAAAGCTGCGCAGCCTGTTGTGATGTTCCACTGCAAGGATCATCAACGATTCTCACTCTGCTACTCTTCAAAGAACTGTGAAATCAGTTCACAGGGACGCTTTTGCTAGCGAACGTTCAAGTAGCTACAACGAAAATTTCGTCTCGTTGGATTCGTCTAGTTTTATGGTTTCCAAAGCTCGAATTTGTTTGCGATAATATGTTTGCCCTACGGTCCCCAGAAAAGCAAATTTTGCGTCTCTCTTACTCTCGGAAATAAATTATTACGCTCTTCGACGTTACGTTCCTCTCGTGGAAATTTCCCGAAGCAGCAACCTTCAGGTGGAGAACAATTTTCCCTGTGGGAGGATTGTTTCCACTGAGGTAATGTTCCCGACTACGAGGCCCCCTTTAATGCACGTCCTTATGGCACACGTGTCTTGGCTAGTTTTTCCAGGCGAACTCGGGCAACCATATCCAAGGTGTCCGGACTGCGAGAAAGGATCCCATAATCGCCGACTGACAGCATTCGAGCGAGACCACGGGGGTGCCAGCGTGTGTACCTTTTCTTTCAATTTGAATCTGCGGACATGCGCAGCGTGGGTCAAAGGATGTTCCCGAGTCGGGTCCTGTAGCGAATGCGAATCGGCAGTAGGCTCGCTGCACTCGCGCGAGCGTGATTTCGCGGAAGCGTGTGTCGGTTTTATGAGGTCCGACACAGAACCGATCGCGTAGCAGGAGAGTTCGCTTTAGCATCAACGTACGAGACTCCTCCCGTACCCGTGGGTTGATAATAGAATGCCATTGAACGTCACAAAGCCCTTCTTCTACGATGGGCTTTATCATCAGGAGATTCCTAGAGCTAGGGGTGACATTAACGATGCGTCTTTTGTCACCCGTTTGAGGACTGGGATTACTATGTTTTAAATCTAGCGGTGGCTAAAAGTTGGTGCTCAAAACATCCCCGGGGAGCCCGTCAGCGGAATACTGCGATGGATCGATGGCGGGATTCCGATACACAACGCTATCACCGCACGCACCCCCACGCAACAGGTTGCGAAGAGTGCCAGCTCGCTACGGTAGTGAAAATCTACATGATCGCTACACCTGCAACGGGAATGGGGGAATTTTCAAACGGGATACTGTCGCCCGAACAAAGTCAGACCCGCGCTTAAAAGGACAAGAATGGGTTCACTTTATTTTTGGTTTAGCGCTAACAACCTAGACGAATGAATCAGCACACGGTCCCTACACTGCAGCACTCTGCATCTGCACCTCGTTCGTTCTGTGTGCTATAGCTATAGCTAAATCCCTACACGTGGTTTAAAAACCGTGTTATCGTGTAAATGCTACTTGTTAAATTGTTTTCATTTCAGTTTTGTCGCTAATCGGCGTTGGCTTCGGGGTATCTTTTGTTTGTTTGTTTGTTTGTTTGCTTGTTTGTTTCCTTAACACTACGATTCCCTCCCATAAGGCACCTCAAACAGTACTCGTTAACAAGTACTCAAACAGGTTACTTGAATGCAGGGTAAAAGCACGACTAGCCGGAAGGTAGAGTGTTCGAGCCTCGAGAGCACCAGAGAGCGGGAAGGGAGAATTTTGTTTGTTTGTTTGTTTTCTTCCTCTTTGTCGTTATCAGGAGTAGTCGTTCTTCACCAGCAAGATCAGCAAACGCAAGGACATCCCACCGTCTGTTGCAAGACCTGCTACCACTTAAGTGCTACCACTGACGCGCTCGACTGCCTCCGACGACTACTTCCGTGTACTGCGGCATGACGGACCGTCCGTCATATGGGGCCAGGGCGACCGGGACCCCTTGTGCATTATGGCAATTACATGTTGGAGCGGCCAAAGCCGGGGGATTGCTGCAGAATTTAGGGCGCCTCGTGCCGACACTTGCAGCAGGACGGAAACCGTAGCTTCGTTTTGACGAACTGTGTGGAGTCGTCGAGCGGCGCGGTGTACACGTCGTACATTCCGTACACCTGCTCGCAGATCAGCTTACCCTTCGAGGCGGGGATCGCGTTGCTGCATAGGGCTCCCACGTTGCTGCCGAAGGGAGAAGAGAAGGAGAAACGAAACATTAATAGTTACTCGTCCGTGCGCGATACAGTTTTCCTCCCACAGAGCCCCACAGCAATAAAAACGAGCACACAAATAGGGAAAATAAACAAAAATCAAACAATTGTCGTTGCAAAAACTGGTGAAATAATCCATATCGTTGCAAAACTCTTAACCATTCAGCGCAAATTTCCATGAATTGAATTGATTGAAATATTGTTATCGCCAGTCGGAAACAGTTTCATTCATGAATGGAACGCCCCAAGAGTGGAAACGTAGAAAAGAAAGCTAAGCCTTTTTTCCCGCAATTCGCGGGATACCAACCTTATTCCGACGAATGGCAATCGACACCGAATCGACAGGCAATCAAACTCCGGCATCTTTGAATGTTTGAGGGTTTCATTCATCCGATATAAGTACAGTATCTCGTTTCTCGGTCCTAAACGTACTGCCAGAGCCAAACTATTTACATGGATAAGTTGCACGGTTCGTGTTGCATGTATTATCTGCTGAACGGAAGGGATCGGTTCTCAGGTTAAAAGGCAAAGTTTGTAAACCAATTTGGATATCAAGGTACTGTAGCCCGCATAATTTGCCGGACTTGAATCCAATTTTCATCCAGCGTTCCTGGAAGGTTTATGCATACGTGCAGCCAACTACTGATTCTCGTACGTGCCTCAAAGAGTGTCTGGTTAGAATTAAATGCAGGGCGCCGTGTATCCCGTGTGCATTGAGCGCATTTGTGTGCTGCTCTTGCCAGGGCAGCTCCTGGTGGACGCATTACTTACTCGCAAACCTCGAAGGTGACTTGCTGGAAGTAGCCCTCCATGTTCACGATGTTAACCTTCGCTTCCGGGTGGTATGTCGGGTACCGGTAAGAGCGGGTCGAGCTGCACAGGTACTGGTCGGACGGACTGTCGATGCGCGTCACCAGCGCCTCGGCCGCCACGGCCTTCTCGAAGACCTCGCTGTACATCTCGCGCTTCGCCTTCAGGATGCGCCGGATCTTCTCGAACGGGTAGTCGGCCGGGTACGAACCGACCGCGATGTCGTAGCCCGCCATGTCCTCCATGCTCGTCCCGTTCACGCCCGCCACTGCCGGAGAGATCCGGAAGGCAAAAGGAAAGGTTAGTGCCGGCGGCAACCACGACGCCAGGCTACAGGTGACGAGCGCTCACCTCGGAGTACGAGTATTTCATCGTGCTTGGTCGGTGCATGGGAGACGACGTGCTCGTACTGTGCGGGGGGCGTGGTGGGGGGCGTCAGTGTGGTGGAGTTAAAGAATACCACCTGGAGCTTACCGTTGTCGTCGCGCACTACGGCCGCGATGCCCTTCTTGTCGTTGCTGTCGATCGGTTTCTTCACCCGCTGGCCTACCGGGTTCTGCAAGCAAAAGAAAAAAAAGGGCTTAGTTCGCGTTCGTCCCGTTGCGCTGCCCAGGCAAACCTTACCGCACGCGTCACGAGCTCGAGCTGCTGGTCCGCGGCCGGCCCCTTCGCCGACGCTGCCGCCATCGCCGGCGTCTTGAAGTCCTTCTTGTAGATGTGGTCGATGTTGGCGTTCAGCTCCTCCTCCGAAGTCTGCGGACGTATGGAGCGGTCCCGGATCAGTGGCCCGAAAGTCTGCGGGATAGCAGATAGCTGTGTATAGAGTTAAACGAAAAAGGTGCGTTTGAGTAACTCTTTTGGAAAATTTTGCCAATTTCAATCAAATTAGTTACTAACGTTTAAAATCATCGTCATCACGCGACACCGACAAAAAAAATTGCGCTTAATAGTAATTGGGTTAAAATTAAAATAATTTAAAAGGCCAATAATAATAAAAAAAACATGGATCTGTCAAACTAGCACCAACAGACATATTTCAGGAATTATATTAAATATTCACTGCTAAATTCAGAACACACACACATACGTACATACATACATATTTTCACGATTTCCTTACTTAAAAAAAAAAGAGATAAAACAATGGAAAGCAAATCTGTCGTTGCATTTCAAAAATGTTTTCAGATCGTGCAGTTCTCATCCGACATTTCTGACATTTTCCACAGAATTGTTTGCAGGTCATCTATTTGCCATCTGACGTGACCGACATTTCGCCATGAGGTTCGAAAGAAAATCTGCTCATCTTCCACAGGCCAAGAATAGTATGTCAGTGGAATATTTGCAGTTGCAACGTAGGAATCCATTTTTCAATTCCCTTTTGCTTTCATTGTTTTTTTTGCTCCGATGTACCTGTTGAATATCCAAAGGATCGGTACCCTTTTTGGAATGGTTTGGCTTCTATCGGAAAAAGCACAGCATATTCTATCGCAAGCTGGCAACTGGCGGAAAGCACGAACCAAAAAAAAAGGAGTTTTTTTTGCTGCAGGAAACATTGTTGTAGCTGGCAAAAAAAGGATAGGAAGTTCCCTACCAGAAGAACGAAAGCATCAGGTAGTACTGCAAGGACAACACATCAGGGCACCTCTAGCGTCGGCAATTCGGTTATCCGGAATTGGGTGCTTGATGCTTGCGCCGGGAACCATTCCATCTACTGCACGATGCGCCCGACCAATGGCGTACATTCGCAAGCGGAAGTCGGAAATTACTGCACGCCAAACTTCCCGAACATTGCCGCACGTCGGGAAGCGTAACTATTGTACCCTTCCCTTGCCCATTTGCCAAGCGATTTTCAGGGAAGTGGGAGCCGAAGGGACCACCTCTTGCCCAAACGGTAATGCGACTGACCATTTCAAAGGACAGGTGGGCACAGTTTACGATACTGTCGAAAGTTTCGATAAAGGCTAAAGTTCGATATCGATGACACCCGGGTGGATGCGCTGCGGTGTCCTGAAGCTGAAAGTCCGCAGCTAGAAATAGAAAGCCAATCGCGTCCCCGCAACGACTCAAGGACTGGAGAGAAAAACTTCTTCCATGTTTCCCGCTGTCGGATCTGTCGGGAGTTGGGAGGAAAAGCAAACTTTTTATGTGACAGGAAACGATTCGTCTGTAGTTTCCGTCCGTTTTGGGTACAGGTTTGCGAAACGTAAAGCATTGCGATTGTTGGGGTAAGTATGGCAAGGATTTAAGGAGGCCTGCCGAGGAGAAAAAAATATTCAAATTTTCTTTTAGTATCTGGTATCCGGCAAAACAAAACAAAAAAAGCACCCCCTCTTGTTAGTGATAGTTTTGGGCTACTCGGAGGCGATATTATTCAACTGCTCAACCCCGGTGGCATAGTGTAGGCCAACACACGGCTCAAGTAAACATAGAACGGCAGATACCGAAGCGTAAGGTGCATAAATTGGCGTCTCCGGTAAAAAAAAAAACTCAGTAAATCAGGCAAAAACGAGTCCTTGACACACTGGATCGACCGGTTTTCGGGGACCGAGTAGCCAAGTCGTGGATTCCCCCCCGTTATTTATTTAGTTTTTGTTGCTTCTTACGTTCGCCTACTTTCTGTTCGCGCTTCGCGTCCAAGCGTCGTCGTCTCGCCAAATGGACGTGCCGTTTGCTCCGTGGAATTCCGTTTGTTAGGTTTATCATTCTAGCAACAAAAGTAAAAATAAATTAAAAAACAGACAAAACTGTATCGCATATGGGCGTGTTAGATCATCACGATGAGCTTATCGGAAAATTGGGGCATCTTTTTATGGCAGACGCACCCCCATCAGCCTATGATACTCCCTGCATATCCAACGGACTATGGATGAACTATCTGCTTGCGATCTGATTGGCACACTATTCTGCAGCTTCAACTTCCGGGTGGCAATAACATTATTGAGAAAGGAAGGCTGTTCTTCATCGTAATCATCTTTTAAAAAGATCAGATGTCCCATTTGAAATTGAACTATAGTTGTGTGTACTTTCTTCGCTTCGCACGTTAATTAGACTGCGTCGAAAGGTGGCTGCTGTGCAGTGAGTGTGGAAGTTATCATTATTTTAAAAGGGCTCGTTGCAGCGGCAATATCTCTCCGGCGGGATTTTGTTACAGCCATCCGGACTGCTTCGTTCTGGCGCACCGGAAGCGCTCGGTGCAGTTAATGTCGAAATGTTGCTAACGAGCTGGGCGAGCTCATGCCATTACGAAGCCTCACTAGACGCGCCAGCATTTCCGCATTGCCGCGAGATGAGGACACCGCAAGGATGTGTCACCAAGAGTGACAAACCGGGGAGCCCTGTGTGACTTTCCGACTTCCGTTGCGTTCCGTTTGCGGAAGAAAGGGAGCCGTTGCTTGCGTGGTAGAAAAGCTTAGTCCACAGCCACCTTTTTTGTTTTAACCTCCCACCGTATAGCTAAGGCCCGATACACCAGAGACGTTAATGTGCCCAGAGATAGTTTCTTCATTCTTCATTCAGGGGAGATGGAGGTAGACGGTGGCTTGCATTATTGAAATGAGCTGTTTGCCGTGTAGTGATTTTTCACTCGCTAGCAATACAATGCATCTGTGGTAAAGCATATCTGTCCCAAGTGAATCTCAGAAATACTTGAGTGCGTGTGGGTTTGTGTGTGTGCGTGTGTGTGTTTTTTTTTGCGCCATGGATTGGATCCTTGCTAGGCTCTACATTGTCGGCATACTTGTGTTAAAATGGCGTTCCGGCGTGTTACAGTATTGCAATTAGTCACCTATTTCCTGTTCGGCTAAAGGCTGTACGGTTCAAATCTTGTATTTTGCAATGAATATTCATGGCACACGTTTGTCTTCCTTTCGTTTTCACTTGCGCTTGTTTTAGACCACCCGCGAATCGGGGATTTCATCAGGTATCAGAAAGAGCGCCTGGTAAAATATATTAAAAAAAAAATTAAAAATCCATCTCGATTTGCATGATCTTTTTTTGTGTGTATTTCCCATACTGTATTGGGATTTCCGTTGATTGAACAGAAGAAAAACAGGTTCGCTTATTTGTGGCAGTAAACCGAACTAATGTATGATGAGACGATTTTACATTTTGAAATTGGTCACGAAGAAAAAACGAAGCTACGAGAACATGATAACCCCAGCCGATAGTGAATCGAAAATTTTTCAGTGCAGAACCCTTATCGAAGTCAACCGGGAATGCAATGGGTTAGCTCGCCTTCTATTTATAGTTAGAATGCTCGCCTACACCGGGCTAGAGGAAGGTGTAAAAGATTGTCAGCATGTTTTGAGAAAGCACTGAGCCAACGTGTTTCAAACGGTCGCTTCAGATGCAAAAGGAAAAAAAGAGTGCAGGGTGTTTAGAATCGAAGGTAACTGGCTCTGATGGCATGGCATGAGCTTTGCATGGGATGGGCTCACCTCTGCCACAGCATTATCGTGTCATCCCGGAAGTTCTGGGGAAGTCCACACATATCTCTCTCGCTCTCTCTCTCTCTCTCTCTCTCTCTCTTTCATGCTCTCACAAGTATTCCGCTTCCAAATGGGCAGGTTTCGTGAGCTTCGCGTGTGCCTTACCACACCGGAAGTGGTGCGCCCTATCGTACAAATCTGGAACACAATAGTGGCGGGTTTGGTTTTGGCGAGCTGCGTGACACCAAGCTAGAAGCCGCCACTATATGGACGACGATGAGTCACTAGTGTACGAATTTGGCTCTAATGAAAACATCCGCCCCAGGCCCGTTCCGTGTTTGGCGCGGTCGGCTCTCTCCGCATGGGTGGTTTCTTGTAGGTGGCCGAAAGGGTTCACTCGCAGCCTAACCGCACGGCGGGCCTAACGAGACCTGACCTCCGGCCTATTGTTCGACCGTGGAGTTAATGAATTTGATGACGATTTTAATAAACAGTCGGCTACCGGTTGCTCCCACGCAATTAGGCCAAGCGTGGTGGCTGAGAGCTGCTCGGATAACAATCGGTACGACGACGGAGGTGAACTCTCGCTGCCAGGAGAGGAGTGCAGTTGACGACCAGTTGCCGGAAGAACCGTAGTTTTAGACCTTGTTCCTAGCACCGATGACATATGGCGAGGCCAAAACTCAAACTTAATGAAATGTACACGAAACTCTTAGAACACAACATTTGGGTCAGAAACGAGTCAAAATGGTGATAAATGGCTAATTTCATATGGGGGAGTTTAGCCTAGCAATTACTCTGGCCAACCGGGTGATACCCAGTACCTGGCAAATGTCGGCTATGAGGTCGGCTCTGACGTACCACAGCGCACAATGGCGAATTACGTGTATGACGTGTCGGAGGCTTCATTTAGCTGCTCCAATACCGTAGAGCTACTCCGGTTCCAGCTAAAACAGATCGTTCTATACGTGCTCCCGTGCTCTCGCGCCATCCGCTGTATGGTTATAGCTGCATTTGCGTAGACAAAGTTCGCAATGTCAGGCATAAAGCGATCACTCTAGCTGCTTGCAGCCTGCCAGGTAGAGGTGTGGGTAGGGCAGCAGCCATGGGAAACAGCCGGAGCGAGTAAGAGTAAGTGTGAAAGCGTTGCCCCACGCTTCTCCGAAACGCGACGCGATCGAATGTACCGTGATCGTGCACTCACCTGTGTGCGCGTATACCTTTTTGTTGTTGTTTGCGTAAATTGCTGGGGATATTGCCTCATAAAACCAAAAAAACAAAAAACAAAAGTTGAAGCCAAATCTTCCTCCAGCGGACAGCAACAGCAACAACACCACTAGCCCGTGCGTAAACGGAAGTGTTGGGCTACGGCCAGAGATGAGCGGCCGGCCATTTGTGCAAACATGCGGGTCGGGTACATCGAAAAAAGGAACCGAAAATAGGACCGTCAACGTGGGTTCCGTCCGTTGACGTAACAGAATGCTCCCCGTAAAAAGAGGCAAAAGGCAGGAGTACCGTTAACCGAGCGTTAAAGAAACGCACGACAAATGTGTGGGTTTAAAAGTGATTAAAAAAAAATCATCCGAAAATACAATATCGAGCTTTATTATCTCGCGGCATCAATCTGGGATTCCCATCCATTTTCTCTCTTTCTTCCTCTGTCGTTCTCTCACGTTCTCGCTTGTGTTATCAGGTAAAGTAATGACTTATTACATACACCGCTGTAAGTGGTCTGTAACGCTCTACGTGAGCACATTGATAGTAGCGCATGCAGTGATCGGCTATCTGCGCAGGATTAAAACGAATCGCGCGTCCATCGAAAGGCAACAGCACACACAAACACACAGCCAGCTGCGGTGGCGCTGGTACCAACACTTACCGATCCGATCAGCACTAGGAGCGCGAACAGGCTAAGGTAAACACAGCATCGTTCGAAGCGAGCCATGCCTGTTTGTTTGCGGCGATCGTTGATCGGTGGAGTGGTTGATTTCGAAGTGGCAGCCCGAACCGTGCACCCACCGAAAACGGGCAAGCGAAGCGGCTTTTCGGGCTAGACCCGTGCCGATGCTAGCTGGGTTTGCTGGGAGACGTATCACTAGCACTTTCGCCGAAGGCACCGCACGCACTAGTTATTAGAGAAACTATCTGACACCGCTGATGCAACGCATGGAATGGACGCGGGTTGGCACACGCACGCACGCTAAAGGTTAACCCGGTCGTGACGGTTGGTGCACTGAACGCACTGAGCCTTGATGTTGTCTTAATCGAGGCTGTCTTCCTCCTCTTTCGTTTGCTCCCAGCCGGGCACAAGGAACGAACAATCGATAGGCGCACCCCAGCTGACTACTTGCGGCGTAACTGCGCACGTCTTTGCTCTCCGTACGCCCGACCGAACTCTACTAGCGGGCGAAGCGTTCGCTCACCCTGATTAAATAGCGGTCAACGCGGCGCGATCAGCGCGACCGCCTTGCGAACGCCCAATATCGCGCACGTCTCACCAAAGGGACGTCGCGGAACGACGCTGAGAGTGTCGAGTATTGCGGCAAAAAGCTTTACACGCCATACACCGTTTCTGACTCCATCTGAACAGCTGACTGTTGCTTCTAGGCAAAGTACTTACGTAGAGAGGTGCTACCATCCCGAACAAATCGCTTTGATTATATTAGAAAAATAAAAGAAATTTTGATACATATTCTGGGGCACATAAAATAAGACAAAAATTAGCACAACACTTCAGAAGATTGCTTTATAATTTTCCTTGAGCAATTCCCCTCGATTCTGGTAATTAAATACAATCCAAACATCGTTTTTGTGAGCTCATAGTAGTAAAGAAACATTACCCTTGGTTGTCAAAAATTAAATGTGCACAATATCTACAATAAGCACTTTGCTCCTAGACAACCACCAACTGTATGCACACATTCACCACTCAACGAAAATTCGAAAATTCGACTCGAAACACGAACCGTGAATCCTCAAGAATCGTGAATCGTCAAGAATCGTCAAGAATCGTGAATCGTCAAGAATCGTGAATCGTCAAGAATCGTGAATCATCTGCTCTAGCGGCATGAGTAAAACGTCACTCTGCTGGCGACGCACAAGCAGGCAATGCCGCGGCTAGAACAGTCTAACACACAAAAAGAAATGAAACCACATGTTCTCTCTTTTGCTTGCACAGATTCATGAAACTGAATCATATTGGCACAACACTAAACTAAACATACTAAAGTCCAAACTAAGCAACGAGTTTCTCATATCGAATCGGTTGCTGACAAGCGCAGAGGCGTGAAGAATCGAACCACCGTCATGCACACGATTTTAGTTGGATCTTATGGAGTTTCGGATACAGTTTGGGAATATTCAGTAGAACACTAGAATTTTAGATGCGTAGTGAATGTGTGCATACAGTTGGTGGTTGTCTAGAAGCAACAGCCAGCTGTTTAGATGGAGTCAGAAACGGTGTAATAAATTGATCAGCTCCCACTCCATCTCTATCTCCGTGTCTCGCTATTCTTTATTTTTCTCTCTTTCGCTATATAAGCTCCAACCGGTATTCTCTCTTCACGCTCTCTCGCGTGATCTTTCCACGCTCACCGGAGCCACCGCGCGGTGCTTCTCGGCTGCAGCATCATCCCGCTAGCCGCAGCGGATCCAGGTACGCTCCACTACCGATCGGCTATTCCCATTACGTAATTGCCTTCGTCGTCGTACCTTCGCCTCATCTGCCCCAAGATCATTACCTGGTGCGACTTCTACGATTATACGGGCGATCGCGAGGAGCGACGCGATCGTAGATCGCCGCAAGTCCCGGTTTTGAGGGGATCGGATTTAACCCAGAGCTCCAACGGCCCCAGGAAATTGCAAGGAGCAAAAACGTCATGTCGTCCTGCAATGAAAAAAAAAAAAAACTGGAAAAATGAAGGCACACTGCTCACCTGTAAGTCGCTTCGGATCGGATCACCTGCTCACCGAAAGGATGGGTGGTTCCAATTTCACACCGCTTCATCGGCAACCTGTGTCCGTGTAGCGCTTGAAATGCCGAAACTGTCAAGGATCGGCTGGCAGCCGACTGACCATTAGCAGCGCGGTTGGCGTGCCGTTGGGGATTTCCTCCAGGAGCAGCATGATACGATTGATTGGATATAACATATGTGGGTAGGGGAAAAACAGAACAACAAAAAACAACGAACCGGGGGCAAGTAGCGCAGTTTTACTAGAGACGCCGGCCGCCACCATTGATCGAACTCAGGAATAACCCGAATATTTGCCGCCGGGCGTACGCCGTGGGAATTCGCGCGTCGGGAACATGTTCACCAGCCAGGTGAAGTGTGCGGGTTCCACCGGACAACATCTCATCAGTATGCAGCACCCGTCACGCTCGCACTACGAGCCCCACGAGGCGCGTTTTTCTCTCTTTCTTATGGGTTTTTGTGTTTCAGCTTCCTCCCACTGATTGCGCTGCACACCGACAGGCGAGCGACAGGCTGGCTGATGTCCCGTTTCCGGAACAAAGCGAAGGAGGGAATGAGAATGACAGACATGGAAGCAGAGGCAGGCAGTTAATGATAAATAAAGACGTAGAGAAACCAGGTGGTTCATTCGTTAGGAGCAGCCGCTGGCGGGGTTCCCTGGCCACGTGACCAGTTGAACGAAAGGGAAATCCTCGCGATTAAGCTGCGGCGACCGTGGCGTCTGCGATACAAAGTATATGAGAAGGCGCGAATCGGCACATCTATTTACATTCGGTCACGACAGTTTGTGGCATTGCGAATTTTCCCGACTCAACCGGTTGGCGGTTGCATTTCCGTTGATTTTTTTTATCTGCCAAGCTCCCAGGGGTTCAATAAGCAACCCCTCGTATTGATTCCATCAATCGTGGTTGTCTCAATTTTTTACCCCAACATTACTCAATGCAGAATCCGTTTATCAGTCGTTGAGCGCGCCAGAAACGTATTTTTGGCGGATACACGATGAGTCTTGTTGGCCCACGTCAGAGCGTCTATAAGCGGTTCTTGGTGAGTAATCCGATTCAAGCATAATTCAGAAAAGAACGCATTGATGACTCGAAATAATTAGACATTCATTGAAGCAACACACATTTTATGACATCATTCGGATCGATGCTAATATATCAGCGCTTCATTGAGTGCAGCTGGCCTGATGATGGCACACTAAAGTCGCGGCCTGGAACGATGGCAGTTGGGTGTTGATACAAGGGCCCAGCTTGTGTTTACCGCACGTACGCGTACGTTACCGTATGGCAAACATATCGCCTGATTAACGGACGTCAGCCTGAGCGAAGCCAAGTTTCCTACGAACATTGTTTGGTTTCTTCCGTCTTCTGCGCACTAAGAGATTGCACTTCCACGAACCGATTCGAAAACATGCATTTCCCTGCAATTGCAGGCGCTCAAATTGAAAGCTGCTGGTGGTAAAGTACTGGCAGGATAGCACGAAGCAAAGAAAAACAGTAGCTACGCTAAAGGTTTGGCGCTGACCAGCGAATGTTTGCTGTCCCCGGTGACATGAACGGTCTTTTTCTTCGATCACCAAGAACTTCCGGCGCGGTTGTCGGAGAACGATTCGAAGTTGGGGAAAAACGGAATCGACGGCAGCAATTCCAGCATGGCGTTTCCGGGTTAAGACAACGGTGCAAAGAATATATTCATTTGCTTGGTTATTTTCTTCTTAGACTTGTAGCGTCCCACGCGTTCGCCTTTCCTCCGTCTACGATGGCCACCGAAGCGCCACAAACCTGCTTGAACAACAGCGTCAAAAGCTCGATTGGAAGCGGTCGTCCTGGTTCGAGCCGTCCGTCTAATGTCAGCAGACCAGTGGACTGGTGGAACTACTGCGGCACGTGGGTCCGATCGGGAAAACACGTCCACCGCTGACCGCGAAGATGTCGAGACGGACCGGATTGAGCGAAAACAAGCATCGACCGTCATGCCGCCGGGTGTTGGGGAAGAATATTTTCTTTCTAGAGCTAACACAATCTGCGCTGACCATCTTGCTTGTGGCTTGCTTGTGGTAAGTTGTTTTGTTTTCTTCATTCCTGTCATGATGCGTCTCCTTCGGCAGCACGTCTCAAGCACGTTTTCTGTGGTTGAAAAATAATTTTTTTAACCGCCGTGTCTCCATTTTAAACCACGCGGCTCGAACTGCAGGCGCTTCGCCCGATGGTGAAATATTTCAGGCGTACCATCGGTTGCCTACATTCAGGCGTACGCGGGTGAATGCTTTCAGCGTCGTTTAAACTGCGCACAAACAGCCATTAAATAATTTAATTTAAAGTTTGCTAATTCGCCACGATTACTGATAAGCGACTGTTTAACACAAAAACACACAGGGGGCAGATAAAACCACCCATCGGAGGTGTAGGTGCTGGGCGGACGGGTCGGGAAAATTGTCAGGGAAAGCTAGAGCTCGTTAATATTAATAACAAAAAGAAAAACACGTGCCAACGCACATCGCATCACGCGGAAATAAGTGGCGCAATTTGTGAAAATGGGTTTAACGATTAATCTTGCCGTACCGGCCGGATAATCGGGCCCCGTGGTGAAGAACGAGTAGTGGGCAAACGCACGACCCGGTGCTCACACGCCGACAACATCAATAAATTAATTAATCCGCACCTGATGCCGGGACATGCGAGTCGTAAATGATTGATATTTCATCTGCAATCGTTCCGTGCTCGATGCCCAACCTCTCCCCCCCCGACACTTTCTTTGCTTTGCCTGCACGTGATTTTGTTTCGTTATGCTTTTTTTTAATGGGTTTTTTTATTTGCTCGTCATCTATCGCAGGCCACACGAGCCACGGCTGACGGTAATAGGCTGTCTCATAAGCCCTACGGCTTTAGGCCCGTCACAATGCTGGGAGCCATCGGAAGGGAATGTGTCGTTTAAAATTATGACAAATTAAAACACAAATCACCCGTGCCGCCCCGAAATGAGGTTGCGCGTACCGCCGTGGCCGTTTCTGTCTTTCGGGTTGCGCAAATGACCTGCTTGTGCATACCGCCTGCCGTGTTTGTATATCTGCCGCTCTCTTCCCGCTCTAGGTACGGGCTGTCACCGTTTTATCCTTGTTGTACCCTGCAACACTCAAACAACCGGTTTCAAGAGTATACCTTTTTCACACAGAACGGGACATTTTGACCCTTGTTTCTCAAAGCGCGAAACATATGCACTATTTTTAAAGGGTACATTCGGATATCCTCTCCTGTTTTGATTTTTTTTTCAAATTTTAGTTTGGGCTAACATTGTGTGGCCATTGAAACATACTTAATTTTTTCCTTACGATCTGGTTTTTTTTCTTTCCCTATGTACACATTTATTGTACGATCGCTTTTAAGGCACCTTTTATAGGTGTAATTTAAAATAACCTGCTGTTCAGAGACGATAAATATGAATTTTAGAATTAATTTTCAAGAGTTATTTTTATTTTTAACGAATTGTTTTAAAAGTTGACCAACGCATTTCACACTGTTGATAAGCGCTAAAGGAAAAGAAGGTTAAAAACTAGAAATGGAGAACTTGTCTGTCAATAACTAGAGTGCATGATCTTAAAAAATAATCAAAAACGTCTTTAAAATTACACAATTAATTAAGTTGGCGGTTGACATGACATTAAGTTTAACTGGGAGGTCAAAATCACACGATAATGAAATAGGTGTGGTAAAGAAATTTCTCAGAATAAGTTTGTCTGAAAAATTCCGACAAAAAGAATTTAAATGGGAAATTTTGGATTCTGTCTTTTTATTTCCCGAAAGGTTGCTTAGTTTTGGAGAAATTAAAAAAAAAGGAAAATTAACAAATTGTCAAAGTAACCCCTCGGGTGTTTGAGTGTTCAGCCTGTGATCGTTATTCGTTTTGTTTCTCGTGACTTTTGGGTTTTTTGTTTGTTTGTCTGCTTGTTTATTGTTTCGGGTGGCTCTCGTTACCCGGTGGTGCAACAACACGCGTCCGAATTTGTAATGTGAGGGCAGTACTAGGTAATTTCAGGCGCTTTTGGGCTCCTTTTTCCTCTATCGTTCCTTTCGGCGTGGTTTGTCCGGCCACATTGCTGCAAGCAGGTTTCCTCAACCGTTGGGTTGAGATATTGATGGTGAAAGATGAGATGTGGGTTAGATTTCGGTAGCTAATTCGAGCACGCGGGTGAAAGCGAATTGCATCCACGTAACACGTGATGTCGCCCGGGAAAATCGGTCCGTTACGCACCGGTTGCACGTGCGACGAACGAAACCGTTGGCAACAATTCGGCAACCGGCATTTCGAATCGGAAGCTGGAACATTGAAGCTGGAACCGTTTGCGCAAACCGAAACGAATGCCGGACTCTGGATGGGGTTTCGTAAGCCGGTCCGGTGCTCCAGCAATTTCAAGCTGTCGCCGGGTGTTTTGTTTTCCCCCACCCGGGTGCGTGCCATGGTTTCTCGAACCACCGAGACAGATCGACCGGATTGGGCTGGTCATCGATTCGATATGCGGGAGTGCCGCGTCTAACCGATCGCGGGCATGAAAGTGCTCCAGTTACGAAGGCCAAGCCCCGGCCATTCCGGTTTGCTCCACCCGGTGAAGGCTAGACGGAACCTTCGCATGCCCGAAACGGTGCGCATCGTCACGTCATAGCAGTCTTCGAGCATCTGTGTTCGCCCCTTCGATCTTCGAGTGATAGGACCTGCTGCTGCTGCTGCTCGACCTTCAAAGGTTGCCCTCGGGCCTGGCGACAGGCGGTCATTGTCAACCAGGATTTTGCTTTGCCCTGCTCCTTCAGTCCGTGAAATCCACCTTGAGAACGTGATAGCCATCCAGTGACTCCAATGGCGGCCGGGAGCGTTTCCACGTTCAAGGCAACATAGCAAGGCGAACAAAACAAAATCACTCTTACCGATCCTAGCTAGCTCTAGTCCTTTGCTTTCGTTGCACATCGTACCGAATTGGGTGGTATTCGTCTGGGAGCGAAATACGGATCATTCGCAGCTGACAACATCAAACACCGGGCAGCGACAAAATGTTTGTGAACAATGGTACCTTCCTGAGCGGAAGCAGTACGATCGTCCACCAATCCATCCGTTCTGTCATTCAGCCACCGCCAGGGTTGGGCAGGATTCGTGACATTTCGGACGAAAGTTTTGACGCACAGGGTAAACGGGGACACGGGTAGAAACGGGTCACACGGTATGAAGGAAAGAAAAACGGAAAAGCTCACGTCACTCGCTGCACCAACATCCGGACACCGGATTCGAAGGATGGAAAAGGAAACAGAATGAAAGAGAACGGGAGGGATAGCACGAACGACGAAATTAAAACTTAGAAACACCCACACACACACACACATACACCAGGTTCATTAGCAAAAACCAAAGCATTTCGCAATGTGCAAATATTGCGCGCAAAGTAGGGACAGAACAATTCACTTGGAAGAGATTTTGGAAGTGGAAGGAAAAGCGTGGCGAAAAAATAGATCGGTATCAAAAATGAAACGAATAAACGGTGGCAGCGCGAGGGACAGCTGGAAATGATTGTGGTTTGCAAGGTGCGGGGAAGAGGGGCGGGGGCGTAATAAAATGGAATGATCCGGCATCCTTTTTCGTGTGCAAATTTATTTTTTTCAAAACTTTTCAGCAAGCAATCTGTTCGTCAGTTTGTGCGTGTGCGTGTGTTTGTTTGTGGGGTACGTGGAAATGGTGCACCCGCGGGAAATTATGGAGACGCAATTTTGCACTAATTAGTTAATGGCCGTCCACTGTTGCGGACGTCGAAGGTGTTTCCGGAGGGTGTTGGGAGAACAAGCTGCGAACGGAGGAGGTTGCGCTCAACAGCTTCCTCCTGAAGGCTGGTGACGGTTCCAGGACACTGTAGAGGCGAAGGGGAAGACGTTCCGGACGGCCATGTTGCCTTCGAGCTGCCGCTGTCAGAAGAGTTGTTTTGCTCGCATTCGCGCATGTTTATCTCTTTAATGCATCCCCAAACAGGCTAGTCCCCTTAGCGTGGGGATGGGGGCGAGGAGGGGGACTTGGTGAAGAAGGAGGCGTTGGTTTTTCACGAGTTCGCCTTGGATATCGCCTGTCACCGACGAAAGTGCCCGTCATGGGGGATGATTACGCGTTCATCGCGAGGAAAACCGCGAGCAAAGTCAGGTGGAAAAGCGAGGAAAAACGATGGAGGGAAGCAAGGAAAAACGAGGAAGGGCAGCTCTTCCTGCTCTCGGGAGGCCTAGAAAGCTAACCCCACGCACTACGAAGGCTTCGGCAGGGGAGACGATTCTATTACACCGTGTCCGACTCCATATGAAAAGATGGCTGTTGCTTCTGGACAACCACCAAACAAGCATAAATTCACCACTTAACTAAAATTCTCGTATTCAAACTAAAATTTCCAAACTGTATCCGAACTTTCTTCAACTCCAACCAACATCGTTTAAATGACGATGGTTCGGATGCTAACCGATCCGACATGATGACTCGAGCTCCGTGACCTTTGATGCAGTTTGATAGAAGATCCGATATCCAAGAGTAATCGATTCAACATGATAAACCCGATGATGGTTACCCAGAAGCAACTGCTATGTTTAGAAAGAGTCAGGAACGGTGTAATCGGCATCGCTGGCGTCGGCAGTGCCAGGAAAAACCGCCCAGGGCCGGAGTTTTCCCGTCGTCAGTCGTTATTGCACCACGTTGGAAAGGAGTAAATTATCTGAATAGTTTTCCAACGTACTAATAGGATCCAAATAAATGAATATCTTTCAAGCATTAAACATTAGTGGTTACTTTTTGCAAAGAAATTTTTTATTTTCATGTTTTAAGGCAAATGGAATCTATTTTTTGTGCATTTCTGATAAATACAGGATCCAGGAAGCAAACAGACTTGCGAACGCGCATTTCCTCGGAAACGATACTCAGAACTGCTAGCAGGGAACGTAAATAAGTGCTTCTACAGGGCAAGTTACTCAGATTTTTTTGGGTTTTACAGTGGAGTAACTTAAAAGTCTCAAAAAAAATCTCACGAGTGTTCGTCTTCTTTTTTCTAGCAAGCATTCTTTTGGTACTTATTTCAAAATTGCTTTGTAATACTAACGCTTCTATCTGGAACATCTCTTTTGGTATGCGACTAAAGAAAAACTCCATAATAACAACAAAAATATAAATAAAAGGTCTTATGTTTTCTTGAGTGGCAGCTGGTTCACCTTGAATCCTGCGCCTACGAAACTTGATCCGCGGTGTGTCATCGTCGGCCGCGAGGTTGCGTTTTCTTACAGAATTTTCCAACCCTACACTTTTTCCGTTAACCTTCACCATCGCCTTTAACAGAACGTGCGTGAAATGATCGGGTTGAGACAGTCGTGGGACCGTTTGACAGGTGACACTTGGGTCGTTCTATTTCATTCCGCAGATTCCCTTCCATCCATTTCTTTCCCGGCCCTTCGCCTGCCCAGAGAGTAACTCAATTAATTATGCGCGAGAATCTTGAAAAAAAAAAAACAAAACAAAAAACAACAGAGCATTCCATCAGAATAGCACCCGGCGGGAAGAAAACCGAAAGTTTCATCGCCGTTTGTTTCGTCATCGTCTTCATCAGTCGGTTTTTTAAAAGAAGTCTGGTTTTTTTCTTCTACTTTTTCTTTTACGCTGAATATAAAATACTTCATGCTGGTTTTATGTATTCGCCGTTACTAAGACTTTTTCTGTAAGGGTTTTTTGTTGATATCATAACAGGCTTTTACCCGTCAATGACGGACTGATTTTGACTTTCTGTCACATCTCGCCGCACTTTCCCAATCTTCGGGAGATGATGTGCCGTGGCTTTGCCTGTAGCTTAGCTGGTTGGCCTTTCCCAACCGCCGCTATCGGATTCGCAACGAATATCGGCACGTGCCAGCACCGACATCCTTTCAGCTCGATTGCGATGACTCTGCGATCCGCCTAATGGCTGAACGTGCGATCGCAGGCGGGTGGATCGCAATGGAAAATAGCACGGAAGTATGGAAAATCGGGGCAAAACTTTATCCCGATTACATGACATTTCACTGTACTCTGTGCTCGGGTCGTGTTCCTAATTTTGAGGGTTGGCAAAAGAAAAGCAAAAAAAAAAACGATGAAAAATCACAGCTATGGAAAAAGAATCACAGCTATGCATGCCGGGGATGGAAATACATGTTCCAAGTTCAAGCGGCAGCCGACTAACTTTATTGCACTCCGAACGATTGCGAAGTCACCGGCGGGTGAATTATACATCTATATATATATTGCCAAGTGGTACACGGAAAATACGAGCAGGAAAACCCCCCCACGCGCTTCTCGGAAACGTGTTGGCTCTCGATGAAAATTATCCGCCAATGTGCTTCCGAGCATCGAGCACTTCTAAGTTTCATCCTCCTTCGTCGGGGAAATGGAGGCAGCAAGGAATGGTATCCTATCCACCCGGATGGATGGATACCAAAGATCCTCGAGTGATGGTGAATTTTAAATTAGTTTCCTGAATCGTATTTTCGATAACGATCGCTAACGGCCGGGAATGGCGCACCGGGGACCAAACAGGGCGACCGATAGGGAAGGACGGGAGGAGGTGTGGTGGCAGGCATAAGAGCATGCAGCCGGTGCAACGATGTACCGGGCAACGATGGGTGCCTGGCACTAATTAAGTGGTTCCACGTTCTCGAGCTCTTCCAAGCAGATTACCCGGGGGGTAGACACAATGCCGTGCAAGCTTCCTTTGAGTTCTGGGTAAAAACCTAGGCGAGGACGGAAGAGCGACGCCAGGCCGGTACTCACCGGGACCTCACACACCGTCCTGCGAGTCGCTCCGGTTAGTTGGGGATAATTTATGAACTAGCAGCAAATAAGACGATTTATTTCTTTCCAATGAATGCACGAGATTCAACTTTGTTTGGGTGTGAGGGAATGCAAGGTTGGCCATGGTTCTGCAGCTGCAGCAATTCTGAGGAAGCTGATGAACGGCTGCCCACAAAGCGTGTGTCCCTGTGGACGAGCGGACCGGGTTTTCAGGGTTTCTGTCAGTTTCCGCTGTTTGTTGCTCACCACACCAGAACCTCAGAAAAGGACCGTTCAGGTTTATTTTATTTTTTATTTTTTGTTTTTCTTTGGCTGTCGTAGTAACTGTAACACGGGAAGTTGGTAAAGTTTCATCGCTCGCCCGGGCAGGCTCGATTGTGCAGTCCAGCAATGGAAAATCGGTCTTGGTTGTGTATCGCACCGCAACTGGTAGTCCTACTTGCTGGAGGAATGCTGCAACTTGCATCGTTGGGTTCGTTTCGAGCCCGGGAAGATAAATTACGGGAATTTATCACGACCCATCCCCTAGCTGTCCCGGTAGTCCAGATTCCGGGAGACAGGTTCGAATTTACCCCTTACCCCTAGCCCATTCCAAATTGGGACAAGAAGCTGGTGCCCAGCTTTAACAGGAGAACAAGTTGTCAGGGCAAACTTCAAAAAGTGTGGGCAATTAGAGGTCTGGGAGCTTCTTGCGGGTTGTCCACGGGTCGGACGACTCTACGGCACGGGTGACATCTGTTCGCCGACGGATGGACGGGTGGTTTTGATGGAAATCTAAAACATCATCCAGACCGGTCCACGCAAATCGTTATCTCCGCTCGAGCGAGAAATGAAAGTGGATGATTACCCCGGGGGAGAGTGGGGGGGGGGGGGGGGGCGAAGGGGGCAGACGATGACGACAGCTCATACACACATAATTACCAGCCGAGCGGGTCCGGCTAGTACCTACCCGGGGATGTACTAGCGTCGAAGGTCCAGATATGGGTTTATGTGCGGTTGCGAAAGTCAAGGTAACGTGGTGTATTCCGTGGAGTGGTCGTGGATTACGCGTGTGACCAAGCCGGAATGACGCAACCGACCGACCCAACAGGTCCCTTTTTTGGTGGGGGCGGGCAGGCGGACGCACACACGCACGCGGTACCTAGACTGCTGTGTTGCCCGGTAGGACGCGGCTGATCCGGAAGGCCTGGGTGAACACTTTCTTATTTCAGTTGTACCGGACGGTGTTGGCGTTAGCGAAAGGGCTGGTTTTCCGAGCGGGTTTCCTAGCACCCAGGTTCGCGGGACCCAGCCTGCTATAGCTAAGGTGTAGCGAGAGGGAAAACCAGGTCTACAACAAGTGAATCAAAACATGCCGGGTTTGTAACCAAGACCGCGCTACGATTGGCTTTCGATTACGGCTATATCTCAAATCAGCGAGGGCAACTGGACTTCAACGCAAGCAGAAGAGTCGGGGTTCGAGGAAGTTAATCGAGCGTCGGTGGCAGCTCCTATTTGGCTCATGAGAAATCACGAGGCTGACGATGGGTTATTTTTGTTAGTGCTTTGGCTCCGACGGAAAACGGTGAGCATCGTTAAGACTAGACCTTAGGCTAGAAAAACTGTGGCACGGATTTATGTTAGGCTAGCGCTTTCCGTGCTTGCCCGCTGACACCCAAAAACCACACTCAGTTCGAGCGAAAGTGTTGATGTTGGCGCTGTTGGGTGTGCACAAAAACGAACCTTTGGCTCATCTCGTACACGCATTACATGTGTCCTGCAGTTGTGTAACATCTTTACGAGTCCTCCGGAGCACTCCATTCCCTGCGACCAAAAGTAGGCTTTCCTCTGCTCAGTAGGTCAGTCGGTGACGTTAGGCGAAAAATACTTCCTCCGCTCCAGCGACCCGCAAACTCCGACCGAAGTGCCTCTGGTCTTTTCTTGTGCCCAGGAAAATTAAGTTTGCACTGGCACTGGCCAGATGGCTTAAAGTTTTTAATTTTCACCTGCTGCGTAGACTTCATGAGGGGAGCCCAATTGTAACGCCAGACTATAAGTAAGTAGGGCGTAAGTAGGGTACAGGCTAGGAAAAAAGTGTTCACCACCAGGGTTGACACGGGCAAGCAAAAAGTGTCCGAGCTGGGGCCAAAAAAAAAAAACTATCGTGTAGTTTTACCGATGGTTAGATGGCTATGAACTGTTGCATCTCGGCCGGAATGTGTGATGCTGGCTGGTTGGCCAAATATGGGCCCTCTCTTCCCCTTCTTCCCCTCTCTTCTCCATACCTGTCCTAGATGACCTTCTTAGTCCTAGGATTACAGAGCCGTCACTTCAAACGGGAGGGCATATAAATCTAAATGCTTAATAGTCATCTTCAATGCGCGCGAGGGTGAGATTCGCGTAGCGTTTAGTTTGGCTAAGTGGGAAAATTTATTCCGATCTTGCCGGACCTCTGGGTGACCTCGGCGTACCTCGAGCGATCCGGGGACGGGGGACGGGACGGATCACTCACCAATTATAATATGAGCTTTGATGTAACCTCGTTAAACCGTTTACTGTCTAGCTTAATGACGTGCGTTCAGGACCTATAGACAAACGCACTCCTCGGAGGTTGGCATTTCGCGACGAGAAAAAATAAAAATGAAAAAATGGCGGACGACGAAGCCTCGGCGTTGCTGGCATGCAAATGTTCGATAGTAAAACACCATCTACATGCGCGTCGGTAAACTGTTGCGTTCTTTCCTCCGCCAGTTTTCATCAATTTGTACATTCCGGCGGGATGAGCCGGGAGAATATATGTACTTCACCTCCAGAACGTCGCCGTCGCCCAGGTTGATAGACATTTGATGAGTTCGGTAATTAAAGCGGCATAATTAGCCCGTCCGGTGTGCTGGTTCCTTTGTTCCCATCGTTTGTTAGGTCACCTGCTGGACGGTTTTTGGACTTGAAAGGATCTGCCGGTCGCTAGTTGTACGGGGAGGCTCCAACCTTGAACTATCCGTGTGGCCTTTTTCCCTGGCCAGGACATTCCCTCACTCTATTTGCGTCAAACCGTACCACGAAAATAAATTAAAAGGGGTGTTGAAAGGGAACAATTGAGTGGCAGCGCTAGCTACAACACCACAGGGGAACAAAAAGAAAACAACGTAATCATTTTCAAGCAACAGCGCACCGTGGAGTGCGTGCAAAATTCTTGCAAACAAGCGGGACGGTTAATCGAATCGTATTTTAATCGACTTTCGAACGACGCCATTTCAAAAATGTCATGTATGAAAATACGTCCCTGTCGGACGCGGGTCACAACGGTGGTGAGGGAATGAGGGAGGCTGCAAAGGTATGGAACGGAAAAACCTATAGCTCGATCGGCTCCATTTAGCTTCGGCATTTGTTTTCTTCTCCCTCTCTATTTTAACAACGACTAAAAATGGAAAAAGAAGGAAGACAACAGAAGGCACGATGAAAAACAAATCGGTTATAGGCGTTCTTATTTTTGTTTTCCTTCTGTCTTCCCTTTAGTTAAGTTGTTTTGCTAGCCGCTGTAATCAGTTCCTGCGTATATATGCATAAAACTCATCGAAGCTTGACGAGATTAGCTTATGAAACCATGCGTTCGCTCGCTTGGGCAGAGGGAAAGGTAGAGAATGAAGGTTGGTGATGTCGTATTTCTGAGTATGTTTTTTTTTTACTTCTTGTGCCTTCATGCTGTCCACTATCGTTGGGGTTTTTTTTATCGGGCAGATTGCCGGTATGCTGCTTTTAAATTAAATTTAACTTTTTTGGGACCGTCGATTACCTCGTTAAACGAGCACTTGTGCATCGTGAATGCCGAGTTTAACCACATACTTGTCGGTTATACCTTTCAACGGGATGTTCGCAAGAACTGAAGTCCTTTGTAGGGCGATTACTTCCGAGGAGGATTCTCTGGGATACGACTGCCAGGACGAGCATAGAACATCTTCTGCGGTGTACTTTACCTACACTCTGGTGGTTTACATATTCATGGGCATTGCGCTTCCTGGATGCAGATGCCACCCGCAGTGCTGCAGTCAGGGTTGCCTGCGTGGGTTTGCTAAAGATTGCACGTGCAGTACTGCGGTGTCTCCGAGTTCTTGGAAAACACCAGACGCCACAGAGCTCTACCATTAGTAAAACGCATTGTCGGGTTCGTGCAGGCAGGCACGGAGATTTTACACCACCCCTGATACCTTCTCGCCGCCATTTGTTGACCCGTGCTGGCATATCAGGAAATAAAGACACGGGTGGAGGTCACCAATAATTCACCATGTCTTCGGCGTGTGCCAGACATTATATGACGGTAGACATTTGAAATGGAACCCTTTGGTTACGTTTTTTTTTAATGATGCGTTCACCACCATTCGCCCGCTTTACGATGATTGGTTCCTAGGCATCCTTGGACCTTCCCGTGGCAACAGTCGTTTACATACGCTACGCTTGGGCTCATTAATAGCCCATCGTTTCGACCGGCAGATGACAATATCAGGCATCAGTTTATGATGCAAATAGATGACTGTTTTCATTGGCCGGTGTCGGGGTGATAAAAAGGCGTGAAACATTTGTTTAGCTCGTATAAGTTCCGATGTCAATAGTTCACCGGCTACAGCATCGTCGGCCGGACAGACCCATTCTAGCTTCCCAGGGAACGCTGGCTTCGGACGGTTCTCCGGGATGCCATACGGTGTGAACATTATATTACGCAAGTGTACCTTTAGATTCGCCCGATTCCCAGTCTAGATGGCCAGTCTCTGGCCTCGGAAACCGTGTGGTCTAACAGAGCCTGTGTGTCCCAAACAGGTGTAATTACAGCCGGACAGGCAAAACATGAAGCACGCACACATGAGGACACGATTGTTTTGCGCATCCACCAGTCCGACCAGCCGGTCTCGCCACTTTCTTGCTCCTTTCGTTTTCCTGCGCTAGCGCGATTTGGAGCTAGTGTTGCCTAGAGGCCATTGCCCTTCAAAGGGGGGGGAGCAGTGAGAGAGATAAAAAAGTGACAAAAGGGTGTTGTTGATTAGGTCCAAGAACTCTCTTGAGCTATGCTTTCGGTGAGGCCATTAAATAAAGAAAAGACTTCTATGAGTCCCAAGACATTTCGGGTAGTTTTTGAGAGCTGTCTTTTTTTGCGAGGATTTAGAACAACAAACGATGGAGGGGTGGTGATCAGTAAAAAAGCAACGACTGCTCCTTACCCTGCCCCAGAATGAGATGGCACGTTTGCCCTTTCCAACCTGCCAGGTTCCGCGTGGATTGTACGTAACCGCACAGTGCCAAGGATACGCCACGCCAACTCACAAGTCATCAGTCGTCACCTCCATTAGTGGTAACGACGATAAAAATGTACCATCCCTCCCCCTAGTGCTCTTGCTACCTTCCTCTACTTCTTCGTTCGGTTCGTCCGAGGCGCGAGAAAGGTGGCGCGGTGTGGCTCGCGAAACACTGCCGAAAATCCCCGCCATCGCGAGCGCCCCACCGCCCGGGCGTCTTCTATAAAGCGAGGTGCCCGGGCCGACGGTGGAGTCAGTCGAAGTTGGATACCGACCGTGGTTAGCAAGATTCAAGAGCTCGAGCTCGTACGAGACAGCGACCAGCACACGTGTCGCACAGGTTAGTCCCGGTGAGGTACTTGGCGGAGTTCTGGAGGTAGTGTGCTGAAGGTCCCAATAGCTCCAAGTAGTTGTACTCCGAGATGCAGCAAGCTCCAGAGAACGATCTACAGTATTTCAAAGTGTGCCGCCAGATGCTTCGGTTGCATTTTCTGTTTGTGCAGACTTCAACCTCTTCAGAAAACCTTTGAGATCATCCCTTTCGTGGTCGACAACGACTTCCGGTCGGCAATCCATCCAGCAATCAAACAATCCCGTTCCGCATATTAGCAGTGTGTGTGTGTGTGTGTGTGTGTGTGTGTGTGTGTGTGCACGTGAGGCTATATGTGTGTCTATATGTGTGTGTGTAATGTGGTGCCAAATGGACTTATCTTCCCAAAACACTCCCCAAGCCAACCGGTAACCGGTTGTGGCGGTTCTCGCGGGCTTGCGCAAGCTCGCACTCGCACGCGCGTCCGGTGTTACATCTTCCCTCCACGCCTCTCCCCTTTCACCGTCTCCTCCAGAGCGATGGACGGAACTTTCTCCGGAGCATCACCGCCGAAACGAGCGCCACTGGTGCATTTCGCGGCTCACCGGTGCGCGGTGTGCGTTTCCCATATACTCTACATAGTGGCAATACTGGCCCCACGATACTTCGTCACTTTCTCCTTGCCGTTGCGCGCCACGCGTTACACCCGTTTGAGTAATACTTTGGACTCCCCTTTGCTTTGACGTTCGCGCCCTCTCGCTCTCATAACGCTCTGCTCCACTCATCTCGATCGCTCGGACGGACGATAAACTTTCGTTTTCAATCGGTGACGTCTGTGCGCCGGCTGACGTAACGTCATGCACGGTCTTGCCGCCAGGGGGAGCCTGCTTGCCTCCTCGTTTGATCGTCGCATTTCACAGGTTTCGGGGCTGGAACTATCGCTCTCGATCGGCTTACATGGTACGGCACACGATCGGTGGAGCCCGCTCGAGAGCGCTCACTCGGCGCGCTTGGTTCCGGTAACAATAAAGATAGCATTTCTGTTTTGTTTATTATCAATGGTTTGGTTTAGCATCTCGCACCGTAACCCTCCCAACACGCCGTGCATTCACCGCACGCACCAATGAGGAAGATCTTCCGATCCGGTCGATTGGAGCCATATATCGTGTACTGGCTTTTTTCTTTCACTCTCACTGGTTTTTCGGCATCACCAACCGGGACACATTTCTTTTCTTTTTTTTTTGTGTGTGCGTTAAAAATGCTGTCAGAGAGCTGGCATTTCTCCGGACCCAGTTGTTGTAGCTGGGCGGAGTGGGGCAGTGCATCGTTGGCTCACGTTTGGCGGATTTCTCCGGGATTACCCGACGCGCTGGCTCGGCCCACGGTATCATTCCGCTGGCAGCCGCCGCAGCATCCGCAGCTCAATTGTGTCGTGCAGCCGAAGATCTCAGGTGTTTGTGGGTTTTGCTGTTTTTTGTGATGTTGTTTTTTTTCTCTGTTTGTGTTGTCTACTCGATCTCTTTCGGAAGACTTATCCGGTCGGTGGTTGAGAGGAGTAGCCAACAACAAATCAACACTTTCCAACCTAATTGAAATTCATCTAACGGGTTTTGTTAATCATATTTGTTTGTTTCCCTTTCTTTTTCTCGCTCTTTCTCCTTTCCATAGCTGTACCTCTGTTTTCTTCCTGAAGATTTCGCGTTCGTGGTATACGGTTTAGTGAAAAGTGATAACAAGGCTCACAAGCGACTTGCGCGATCCAGCGTTTGCTGTTCGGTGTTTTGTTGTTGTTGTTGTTGTTTATTATTGTTACTGCATCTTCTTCTGTTTCGGGTGAAAGTGTCGGTCTCGGTGCGCGAGTGTCGTTGCAAGCTTGAACGACTGCATACTGAACAACTTCCACAGGCGGAAGCTCCGCGGCAACTTCTCCTGCGAGTCCCTGCGACGCCAGCCGACGCCATCGCCAGCGAGGGACGAACCACCGACAAACCGGCTTAAAATGAAGGTAATTAGGATTGCCAGGATCGCCAGGAATTTGACCGCTCACCAGTAGCAGCCACCAGCTACTCCAGTTGGAGGTGGTCTTTCCCGAGCTTTCAATAATGCTGTCGCGGAAGTAGGCGGACATTACTCACCGATGACGAAAGTAGGCCACGAGTTTCGGGGGTGTCGCTGGCGAGCCGTGGATCCGGATATAAAATTCAAAACTTTCGAGGATTCAGCTGGTTGGGGATGAGAGGCTTTCTTATTTTGGATCCTGCATTTCCATCACGGCACAGTCTATTTAACGGAGCGGGACCAAAACGCTGGTGGAAATGTTCCTTCATTCTATCAACGGCTTCAGGCGTCAAACATTGTTGTAGGTGTAGAAACAGTAGGGCAACGTACTGCCTCATTGCGGCATCCTTGCCTTCAGCTTTGAGTCTTCGATCGTGTCATCTTACAACATACTTTCCTAAAACAGGCCGCGGAGGTTGTTGACCGAAAGGAAGGAGCTGCAATCTGCTTCCTTCCTCTCGTATCCCACCCACTCCTATAGCTGCCGATTGCCGTCCAGCAGTGAATTGCAATAATATTAAACAGTGGCAAATATGCGGCATGGTCAGGTCTGGAGCCCGTAATGAGCGTCTATACGCCGATAGTGCGTGCGTATGTGCTTGTGTCTGTACCTGTGTATGTGTGTGTGTGTGTTGTTGTACCGGTGTGACGTAAAGAAAAAAACAAAAGTTGGAACCTGCATCGATCGCCTGCAATCAACCGTCTCAATTTGCCCCCAACCCCTCCCTACCCTACGCCCAGTCCAGTGACTTCAAACGTCCAATTACCATCCATCACCATGTATTTCATGAAGCGATGATGCTGGTGCTGCCCTGTGACGGTGGTGATGGCGGATAAGGGGGCCACGAAAATCATCTATTCCGGTTCGTTTCCCCTGCACCTCATCTCCTCCCCCCCTCACCCATCACCCAACTCCCAGCCCACCCCGCCTACACTCCTTGCGCATCGCCGAGGAGAAAGCTGACCGCCGTTGCACGGCTCCGTAACGAGCCGTGCTTCCGTGCCGCGTGCGTGTGCCGATTAATGTCGTCGTGTCGCATCAGTGGAACAATGCGGGAATGGCGGGTTCATCCCTAAGACCCCCCCCCCACCACTCATCAACTTCCACCCCCTCCAGACGAGCCATAAAGCCGGTGCAGTTGTTAACCGATGTAGCGAGCGCTTGCACGGTCGATTGGGCAATGTTTTTGGCACGCAGCGAGCTGTCCTCGCCATGGTTGGGAGATAAAAAATGTCTAATAAATGTTAAGCACATGCGATCCAAAACGTCCCCGCGAGCAATGCAGGCAACTGAGGCTGCGTTGGACTTGTTACGATGGTCAGTCGACATTGTCCGGGAAGCCATTTTTTTTGCGTTCGACAAAACGAACCGTTTGTGTCAGATTAGTGGCTGACAGCTGGAGCAATCCGTTGGGCCTGGTTTACGAGGGTTGCAGTTTCATCTGCCCATTACATCATGCTAGCCTTACCGTATCGACACGCCCGTTTCAGAGTCCTTTGCTGCTGATAGGATTCACTCAATGAGAGTGATGGATGGAACAGATTGCGAAGTGATTAAACGGTCAGTAACATAGTTGGAATTAACCGTGCCGTAAGATGCACAGGGGTTGAAAAATGGCTTCTGACTATCCCGGACTTCGCACCGAGCGTGAAAGTACCGAGCGGTTGTTCATTATCGGGGCAGTATCATTACGCGAAATGATGTAGGTTGCGTAATGCACGCTTGTGCACGGACCGTTGAGTTGGAGGAGTTTGCCAAATGGCCATATCGTTTGGCTCATCGTCGGCATAAATATATTCACGGTAATCACACTTCAGCCTATGGGCGCGCTTCCGCATGATTCCGTTTAGGCGCTTCAAGTTCACCATCACCAGCCAGCGTGTGCCCTTCCCGTGCGCTTTTGAAGTTCAGTGCAACGCCAGCCTGCGAGACCGACGCCGAGAGTGAAAGTTCGCCGGGCGGAACCGGTCCGTTGACTGGATTTGGCCGTCCGTTGACAGTCAGGTTCCAGTCGTTGGCTGCGCCGCGGCACGATTCGTGTGCTTCGATGAGGTAACAGGTTGCAGCGTTCAACTGCAACACCCTTTCAGGAGCTGCATCAGCTGCAGGGCGGACAGATGGAGCTGTGGAGCGTGGAGTCCATTGAAGAAAATATTAAAAGAGGGAGAAAAAACGACGCGATAGGCTCGTGGGAGCAATTCCAGTCCTTACCTACACCGTTCCAGGCTGTCTGCAGAGCAAGACAGAGAGAGAAAGAGAGAGAGAGAGAGAAAGATAGAGAGAGAGAGTGAGAGAGAGAAAGAAAGAGATAGAGAGAGAGAGAGGGAGAGAGAGAGAGAGGGAGAGAGAGAGAGAGAGAGAGAGAGAGAGAGAGAGAGAGAGAGATTATGTAATCCTCCGGGATGGTTGAGCGGTTGGAAGTACCGAATTCTGTCGGGGGAATGAACATCACACCCTTTGAAGCCTTTCTGGGCCTTTTCGGTAGACCTAGAAACCTCCAAAGGACTAACGGATTTGTGTCCCTTGCGGTCCTCGAAGTCGTGGACGAGAAACGGCGGTAGGACCGACCGAGCCCGGGCCAGCCTTTAACCGTCATAACTTATCACCGTCATCACCCCAAGGGTGTGGACCTTCCGCCGGCATCAAACTGTCCCTGCCGGCCGGTTGGAGTTCCCCTGCATGCCGGTCGCTCTTGAACGCTTCTCCGGGCAGCAATTGGTCGATACGGGCCATCGCCATCCTACCATCTATTCCTATTTCTTTTCCTCCGCTTCGAGATGGCGTTGTGGGAGGCTCGCGATGGCCTTTTGACGCGAAAAGGGGGTACCCTTTTCCTTACGGTTTGTTCCTTCATGGAACGCTTGAGTGACGTCGAGTAGACGAATAAAACGGCAGGATAAGGTGCCTAAGGGCAGTGGGTTTCGGGACTGCTTTGCTCCGTCATAAGTGACTCCCAAACCTCTGCTTGTGTGTATGTGTGAGTGAAAATAACGATGTAACGGGACGGAGAGGAGGAGCAGGAGGAACTCAATCACAATCGTCTTTTCAGTAGACAAGGATGACGAGGATTCGGAGGCACCATTCTCTTTGCCATTTGCTCCATGGACCATTATCACCCAGAGGGCAAAAACGGCAACAAAAAGTAAAAAAGAAACGCAGCAACACACATCTGGCATCCGTTTGGGGGTAGGAATTGCGGACAGAAACCGCAAGCATGCTGTCATATCCCATCGATTTTACAATACATCATGCGACGTGATCGGCCTTAGCAAGATATCGAGCTCGGTGCCAGAATCCAGAAACCGGTTGGTGGGTGGTTTTGATTTTGATTGACGGAGCACGGTGGAGATGCTTAACGCTGCAAGCCACTCGCACGATGGCTGGCGGGAAATAAAACCAGCACCATAAAACCCAAAACTCTAGAGTGATTGAAAAGCTTAGACAACAACTGGACGCCCGATGGGGGAATCGAATCCAAATCGGTGAATATGTCGGGAGGGGTCTTATTTTGTAAGTTTCTCAAGCCCATAATCACACGAGTGGTGGCCAGTGGGCCGAAGGTCCCCGCTCCCCCCTTTCGACATGAATAATGCATTCGAGCGCAGAGGAATCTCTTACAAATTCACCTAACCACTTCCGCCTCGGTCCAGCAGGTACGGAGTGGGAGGTGAATGTGAAGGGAAGGTGCCGCCTGTTGCCTGGTTCATTCGGGAGATAAGCCTGCCTCTCCGTGTCCCAAACGGGAAGCAGTTATCCAAGACGTGGACCTTGCAATGTGAGGGAAAAAGTCATAGGTCGAAAAGTCGCTCAGTCGCTAGAAATGGGAAACAGTGGATAATGATGAGGAGCAAATTTATTGAATTTATCATCATGAAAATCGCACCCAATCACGTGCTACTGCACACGGTGCGACAATGGAGAAAACTGAAATTAAAAGACATTCTAGCCCGGTCTCCACACACGCAAATAATATCGCCATAGCTAACACGACAAAAGTAGCTCCGTTTGAACAAAACATCCTGCGTGACCGAACGCCATCGAGGGTCGCGAACCAGTTTGTTCACGTATTTTTAATCGGTATGCACGATTCAACAACTATTACGAAATAATGTTTGTTTACGTCGCGAATGACAGTTAAAAAAGTGAGCAATGACGTCCAAATTGACAAATTTTTGCACCAAACACACACAGCGCAAAGACAACCTGTTTTTGTTTTGTTTTAGAATTTATCGTTCGCATTCACGTTGTCCTTGGCGAGATTCGCGCTTTGTGTAGACGCTGCGTAAGAGAAGACGACTTTCCAGCAGAGAAAGTTCTAATGTAATTAAACTGATCCTGCTCAAAACTGTACCTACATTCGCCTTTCCTTAGCACGTGTCACGAAGGACACACACACACACACATATACTTCGCCGGTCTTTCGGCCTTTCCGTTCAGAATGGGGAATTTCATTACTCCTATTTTTTTCTCGATTTGGTTGCCTAAGCTACGGGTCAAGCAATTTCAATGTTTCATTCCCCGTCCTTCCCTGCAGTCGGTTTTAGAAGGGACTCGCAAGGCACTTGCTTCAAATGGGCAAGGGAGGCTCGCCTGGGAGGGCCCAAAAGCAGGTTTTAATTACTATTCATTGGATTTGCATCACCTAGCTCCCATGGACCTTCACTCCGATCCAATCAAACTTCGGTTTATCAAATAACAAGCAATTGGCCGAGACGTGCTGTGCTGTGGGAAACTTTTTCGGGGGAGTTGTGAGCAAGGGACGGCGGGAAAGGATAAGGACATAGCTTCGTCCCGTTCTATAGACATACACACACATACACGTACACACACAAACACACAAATGCATATGTATGCAGGAAGAAACATACTGCTCGGTAGGAAGGATTTTGGACAAATGCCAACGAAGTGTATGGTTCTTCAATTTTCCTGACTAGAGGCGCTAACAGTGCAGGCGGTTCGGCTCAGCTGATTCTCTAGCCATCCAAGAATGGTGTTAATGCGGCAATGCATAAATTCTGGGACCCGGCGCCTTTCATACGACTCTTGTATGAACTGCACAGGCAGTATCCGTGCGGCGTTAGTGCATTGCTGCCCGAGGATGCCCTCGCTTTCGCCTCTAGCTGTTTTCTCTCATTCTCTCCCTCTCGCTCGCGTGTGAATCCTTATGCCTAGCTGGAGCGTGCCGGGTGGAGCGAGAAACCCGGTCGCAGACACTTCGGAGGCGCTAATAAGGTATCGCCAACACTTGCGGCAGGTGTCAAGACAGGGAACTTCCGGTAGCGTGGAGGCGGTTCGCGTGCCAGTGTGCAGTTTTTGGGCCCGTAGCCCTCTCGTGCCGTATGCGTCACGGTGAGGTGCCTTTTTTATTATTTTCTTTCACCTGGCCAACCACTTTCTCCGACAGTTCGTCGGTGTTCTGTGGCAATCCGGCTGACGCAGTTGTTGCGGTGGGTCGCGCCAAAACAATTTCGCACGCCAGCTAGTTGGCCGATTATTGCTGAACGTTCAAAGGCTTACACATGCGTGTGTGTGTTGGTGCTTCGGTTGTATTTTGCCTAGGAAGTAACGATTCACCCGTTTCGTCCGGCAGATGAACCTTCGCTGGGGTATTCTTCCGGGCCGTTCATACACTTCTCGGAAATTTACCTTTGCGCGAACGCAAAACGTAGCATAAGTTTAGTTTAAGTTTATTGTGCGTTATGGCACGATTATGGGGTTAGCGATTGCAGGAGTCCAATTCGTGCCAAACTTTTACCGAATGAATAGAGGAGCGAACTGGAACGCCAAGGAGGTTCCTGGTAATCCTCTTCCGTTAGAACAGAAACGCTCTGCTCTATCTAACTGCTGTCACCACCATGAAGTCAAGAAGTGTCGAATGAAGTGATAGAGATTGTTATTTATTTTACCAGAGAATTTCTCGTATCTATTTGCCTGAGAATAGCCCGGGAACGCGTTTCGACCGCACGCTGTTTGCTCGTCACTCCGCGGTGGCGGCACCTTTCGAAGCTGGAGCTCCTGCTGCTCGCCCCGATCTAGCTTACCAAGTGTCCATCGTCGTGAATTGCTGCTTTCTTATTCAGTCGGTCAGTGAGTTGGCCCTGGTACATTTGGTGGACCGTTCGAAATTTGCGTTCGCTCCAATTTCAACGCCCCCGGCCCAAGAGACTGGTGAAGGTTGAGGCATACTTGTCGCGCGAAATTTGCCACCGTTCGCGGTTCTACCACCGTAGTCGATTGACCAACGCTGCAACGTAACGGAGCAGGCTAACGAAATCAATAATTCAAGCGGACGACGGGGCCCCGCAGACTCTCGGATGCGGTGGCGTACTCGTAATCATCGTTTGGATCATAATAAATCTTCATTAAAAGCGTTCACAGCAGCCACCCCAAGCTTGAAGGAAAGCTGGGAAACTGCTGCGACATGAAGCACGTCGAGACCCATCCAGCGACATGAGGTTGGACGGAGGGACGGAAGCAAACGAACATCTTTTTCTTTTATCCCCCCATTTCCCCATTTAGCGAAGTTGCCAAGAGATGGTAAATGAAGCTTCCGGATCAGAAGTTACTCTCACCCGGTTTCTGGTCATCCTCATATTTCTCTTGACTCGGTTTGTGCAAAAAAAAAAAAAAAAGAGAAAAGATAACCATGTCCTTGGAAGAACAGAAACAAGCAAGCGAGAAGCAGAGAACGCAAGCAAGGACAAAAACGAGTCACCAGTCTTTTCTTTTCCTCCTTTCTTTTCTGGGCATTTCTTGCAAAGAGGCAAGAGGCCCAGAAGAAAATCTGGGAAACCTCTCACTTAGCTTACACTCAATTCATTTATCTTGCTCATCCGCTTGCCGTACCTGATTTGCATGTCCTGTCCTGCGTCCCTTTCCCGCAAGACACCGTTTGCCCTAGGAATGACGGAGAGAAATGAAATTCATTCCTCTATTGCGGTTGACTCATTAAACGGGCCATGCATTGATTTTTGAGGAGGACAAAGGTAAAAGTGGTAGTGACAGTCAGTACTTTTCCCCAAATTAAAAAAAAATCGTCTTGTTTCCCGTTTCTTCTGCTTGCTAAACGCGAACGTGTTAACATGTTGCACCATCAAAGGATCTTCTCACAATTTTACCGCAGAGGGTTTGACGACTTATCCGTCCAGTCCGGTTTTCCCTTCCAAGGCTGATGGAAAATGAACCATCGCCTACTCGTTTAGGAGGGTCAGGATTTCTCCGGGCCACCACGGTATGACTTACCGGCTTGGTCGTCAAGCATTTCGCAGCACCATTTTATACCCAAATCTGTACCAATGCTATGCCGATGGCGTGTCAGGCCTTAAGGCCATTGAAGTCTAAGCTTTTGGCGGGATAAAGCCGAGGCAACGGTTTTGGCCCGGGTAGCTTTGCTGATTGATTTGCAATCCGGTGGCTAACCGCAGGGTAGTGTTCTCCTTTCATACCAAAATCCCATTGAATTGCGCCCGTGCTGACGCCAGTGGAAAGCCTCTGAAAAGAATTGAATCTGGTTGTAGGCGGATCGGTAGGAGGAACAGGGAGCTCCTACCCCGATATGCCCAAGGTATATTATCTTTGACGTATTGTGCGAAGAAATTCTGCGACACAAGCGCCACCTTCCTGACGGCTCCGTGGATTCTCTGAAAGCCTCCGTTCCAGGTACGGCTCGTTTGCATGAGGTTGCCACAATTTTCGCAATATCTTTGGTGGACGCGGCATGGGATAACGGGCGGTGTTACTCATTTGCCTTGGCACGAGCCTCAACGTTGTGCCAACCGTTCGTAAGGCAAAAAGAAACACATCAGAGCTTTAAAAGCAACCCTATCGGTAATCTCCCCCCCGGTGGAGTGTGTGTGTGGGTATGTTACGAATCGTCGGTGCTCCAACTTCCCCGTAAAGCGATTGTCTACAGCGACGTGAAAGTATGAGCAGCACCAGCCAAAGCCTAGTCTCTAAGCCGCTTATTATACGCCGCCAGTGTGCAAGCTTTTGTCTTGGCAGACTTCAAATGGAATCGGCTGATGCCATCGGGCCGATAGCTAGCCTGTGGAGGCAGACTGAGGTTGGGCGTGCCGTGCCGAATCTGGGGAGCGCTTATCGAAATGAGATTTAAACGATAATTTACTGCGTGCCGTGTCGAAGCGCGCCTTCTTAAGTGCCAATAAGCGCCGGAAAAAAATTGCCCGGGGAAGGTTGGGAAAAGCCGAAGAACTCGCTCCGTGCGCCACACGCGTCCCTCGGAAACTTTAAAGTGCGCAACGAAGCGTAGGCAAAAAAAGGAAAAAAAAGGAACAATTAAACAACGTGTCCTTCTGCCACCATCTGCAAATGGCGGGCGGTTCAAGATGGCGCATCGTGTTCTCTTAATGTCAACACTTTTTAATCGCTGCATGTTAGAGCCGTGATAGAGAACGTGGAGGTTAATTGCGCCAGCTGCACTCGCTGTGCCATGGGGGAGGCAATTAAACTTGAGCTGCCTCACGACAAACAACGTCGAGGAAATGACCCTTCTTTTTTTCTTCCTCCGTTGCCAGCGAGCAAAAAAAAAAAGCAAAGTGCGGAAAAGTCTTATGGAAAGCTAAAGCTGTCGCTTTGAAGACACTTTTGCCCACTTTCAGCTTCTGCCCTGCAGCACAGTTAATCTGAGACGTGTTTTTACACCCACCGGTTTTATGTTTGTTGTTTTTTTTTTAATTTCTCGTCTTACACCTGAACGATGGACAGAACGGATCGAACTTTTATGAGTATCTGATTGCTCGCACGCTTTGCCCGCTTCGGGTGTTTGCATCTGCATCCGCGGGGCGGGAGTTTTGTCGTACAAACTTTTCTAGCGTCATCGATTGGACAACACTTGGCAGTATTACACTATCCCCACCGTTGTTGCCAGGCATTGTTGCCTAGTGCGCGAAAGTGCATCGAGCCAGAAGCAGCCCGGGAAAAGAGTGCAATTTGCTATCTTCCCGGAAAACTCGGGCGGACCCTCGGGGGATTTACATCCAGTGGGCTGCTAGGGCTCTGTCGTTTGCCTGCACAAACGATCATCAATCTCGGGCTGGCATTGTTTGAAGGGGATTTCCCGGAGCGCTGGAAAAACAATTCAGGGCAGTAATAGCTTTCCGGAAACCCGCTCGAGCCGAGATCCCTTTCAAACCTCGCTTCCGCGAAAGCCCCGAGCGGTCCAGGATACGATTGGAGCTTTGCTGCCGACAAACACGAAACCAACGTACGTCTGTTCGGAGGGAAAATCAGCGGTTCCATATTGGAATTTTGAGTAGGTCTTCGTGCGTACAACAAAACAAGGTGCATTTCTTCTCGTCCAGTAAATCCAATTGATTGAACGCAACAAGATGATTCTCCTCACTCCAGTCTTAACAACACTCCAGTTTCCGGTTTCTACGCTCGAAAAGCAACCGGAGCAACAGTTTTCCAATGGCGAAAAAGAGAGATTACCTTTGAGTGTTTCCGTTGTTTTTACGTTGGCCTTTAATCCTCCGATCGATTTTCTATTTATTTTACCCCGCCTCCCTTTTTTTCCTTGCGATTCTCGAACGATAATGTCAAAATTAACGTTCGAACGCTTTGCTGAATTTCCATCTGGCTGAACTTTCCTCTCCTCACAATGATTGCCTTTACCTATTTAAATGTTTATTGTTTAAGAAACGGAAAGGTTGCAGCTGAAGCTTGGTTTTGTAGTAGTAATTTTTCTTTATCAAATACGGATTCGCCTAAAAACTACTCTTTACTCCTAGGATAGGAGGGGGTTTTACAGCTTACTTCCACAGAACTGAGAAAATGTTTTGTATCGATAGAAAAAAAATAGAAAACATCAATGTTTTACAACATCGTCAGTGACAACCACATGAAGTCACAACAAGATCTAGAGGAAGGGGAAGTGATTTCGAGTCCCTAACACCACAAAACACCAGCCAGTAAACAAGGAATTCCTACGATCAATAGGTCACGGTATGCCTAATCAGCAGGAAATAAATAAGCAGAGCGTTTCCTTTTCTCCTGGATCAGACCTTGGATGTGGTTAATTGAGAAGCTCAAACATCACCTGAAGGCTGTCTCAGTTTGAATGTGATATGTTGCGAATTTTCTTCCGAAAAGTTCCACTTTGCCAGCCAATGGGCGCTGGAAAAGGCATCTAGCTGTCCTTCGGCCAGACTGAAGGGATACATGGAAAAGAATCGTAGGCCGGATTCACAAAAATTAGCAGAACGTTCTCGTTACCGAAAAAGGCTTCCCGTGGCTTTTGCCTGTGTCGACTCGGCGCCAAACCGTACATACGATTAATGTGTAGCCGGGATGGGAGGAACAGTAAGATCCGTCCACCATCACGTCTGGTGTGTGATTGTGGGACTGCTCGGTCGAACGGGGGGAACGGTACAGCCCAAATCCGAGAGCCGTGCTGAAAAATCTCCGCCGCCAGTCAAATAGAACCTCTGTCACGGCGGGGACGACCCTTCTGTTACCCATTGCCCTGGTGCCACTCGATCCCCTGGAGGCGGGAAGTTTTGCCATACGGTTGGGCGCAATCAGTCAACGGACACACGACACACGTCCATATAAACATACATTTCTCCTAAAGGGCCCTCGAACGTCGGCGTCTTTGCTGGCGGATAGGTGGAAGAAGCCGAGGCTCGAATATCATGAACCGCCTCCTCCGTGCCGGTAAAGTGTGTCAGCGTCGTCTTCAGCGGCAGCTTCCTCAAGTTCCACGCTCCTCGGGCAAGGTCCAGCACGTTCACATTCCGGTTTCGGTTGTTTGTAGTACGTTTGGTCGGACCGGGTGTGGGTGTGTGTTTTGGCATTCCGAAGGGCAAGGGATGGGGGTTGAGTAAATATGCCCGTCTCCTCCCTATGTGCCCGCTTGACACACATACACCCCCTCACACATATACACACACTCACATTTTCGATAGTCCATTCTGGAGCGAAGAAACCATCATCACTTCGAGAAGTGGCGTTGGGAAGTTCGAGAACAGTATCCTACTGGTTTTTTGCTAGCCTGTCTTCAAATGTTACTCCAGTTCGCTCGCAGCCACACGGTCCAAGGAACGTGAAAGGCCTCGATAGAACACAAGGGGAGTGAAAGAAAACAGAAAACAGAACATTGAGCGGCAGCATACGCGCCTCGGGATGCAAGGACACCCAAGGTGCAAGGACGGGACCACATACCGGTTCGATGACAGGAAATGGCCCGTAGTTAGGTTGATTCTTGCCACGAACCATGGCGAGCCTATAGCTCCACACATCGTTCCCTGTCGTCTACTCCTCCTCCTCTTCCACGTTGGCGCCGTTTCGGAGCGAAGGAATCAGACGACATCGACTGGAAGTATCAATTTACCGGCATGCCACGGTCTTATTGTTGGAGGGGAGGCCGGGGATGAGCCGGAGATGATGGTGTGGATGACCTCGAGAAGGAAAAACAGGGGTGGACTGCCGAGTTTGTTCTACTGATCGCGTTAAGCCGTCTCTCGACGCTGTTTGGTGGAGCCGCCGGGCCAGGTGGGTGATTCCTAGAGCGGGCCGGAGTGGGGAGTTGTGGGAGGGGAAATAAAAACAACAACAGAACATCATAGGTGTCCAAACATACAACACGAAGCACCGGCCAGCGAACGGCCCAGCTTAAGCTAACGGATTCCATTTTATTGCCGCTCGTGTTGCTCCGGCACGGCATGGTGTTTGCTAGCCGAGAAAATTTGATTTAATACGATAAGGACGTCTCATGGTGCGCAATTCGTCTCGTGCCTTTCACGCGCTCCTCGCTATCAGGAGATGCCTCGACGAAACGGATGAATGTGTTTACTTCTACCCGGGCGTTCGAGCGGCGTTCTGTCGGAGAGAGTTCGTGTTGTCCTGTTTGTTGGCCCTTTATTGACCTTATTCATACTCGTGGTCCTCCAGTGATGTGTAAGGTAACACAGTAACACCACCCTGCAATTGGAACAGTATATTCGTAAGAAAATCTAAAGCATTTGTTTGTATGTGCACGCGATGGATACCCAACTAAGCGAAGACAACAAATTGAAAAACCTGTTCAGCACTCGTTTGTATTTCTAATATTCTGCGAACGAAATTAATGACATCTGAGAAACATCACGGGGTTTTTCTTAGATAACTCTTTTAACAAATCCCAGTTAGCTGAGCCTTGCTTTGCAAACGTCTCCGTTGCGAAACAATCTTTGCAAAGGTAAGTAGGCCAATTTATTTTTATTTGTTATGTTGTTTCACACTGTTATAAGTATTCCATAAAATGTGATATTTATCAAATGTCAAATTCGATGTAGTGCGTTGCAAAGCACATTTCAAATTTCCAAACTTCCAGTTTTGTTTGACTAAGATAAATTGTAACAAGGTGAATAGCAAAAGTCATGCATTTGTGTGTTGAAATTTCCTCTCTGGAGCCCCCTTTGCAAACAGGTACATGAAGCCAGCGAATGTGAAGACACACGTTCCACATTAATACATACGCACTCACCTACACGGGATAGTCAATCATAGATATTTGCTGAACCAAACCGAACCCTGCCAGGATCACACCCGTCCCGTCTGGCGCGGCAAGTCGTACTCAATTAATCTGCAATAAAACGGATTTTGGCACACATCTTTGTTTGCTCAGGGAGGGGGTTGTTAGTGAGATGCGACGGAGGCAGTTTGGAAGGTCCGGAAGTCCTAGCCCGACTACAGTGTCGTGCTGCCCATTGGAGCGTGTCCAACGGGCACGGGTGCCGGGTGTGAAGTCAGTTGCGAGTTATGGCCGATATACGTACGAAGATGTATGCTATAAAGCGGGTCGTGGCAGGCTACGGTAAATATTCTGCCGCGTGCCGAATATGATCCGGCTTGCTGCCATGAAAAGTGAACCTGCGACATATGACGACGGCCATCAACATAATCCGTGTATACATTCCAGATGAGCTCTCGAAGCGATTTCTAATTCCATAAAACCAGTTCTGATCCGGGCGCACACGTATCCGAGGCATCGTAAAACGTGGCAAGCTTCCTCGCATGCCGTTAATGGCTGCCAGGAGGAGTAGAGCTGGAAGAGGAGCTGAAGAAGGAGCAGAGTGGTTTCCGGTACTAGATGGCGCTTCCTTTATTCGATTTCTTTTATGTTATCCCGTTTCTCTATATGTGTGTGTGAACGCTTGTCGGCATCGTCATCCAGAAGGGGTTGGCGATTGCGAGTGCATTATTCTGCTGACATCCTCTTTTGTCCGCCAACCCACCGCCAATTGGATACCGCTGGGCTCGGCTTACGGCTGCTGTGTCTTTTTGTGGCACGCGGAATATGACTCGCTCCTCCTCGGATGCATCGTGCCGTAAATTTGTAGACTTTTAGTAACGTGGCCAGCTGAGGAAGCCCGTACTCGATGCCCGACATTCCTGGGAGTTGTTTGTTCTCCATTCCCCACCCCATCTGTCACATTTTATGGCTAGCTCGTTTAGCGGCGCGGGTCGGTTTCTTCGGAAGCTGCAATTTGGCTTGCACCTCGATTCCTGGTGGGGACCGCAACCGCTTACTGCAAGGTTTGTTCGCTAGAGGAAGGTTATCGGTGTGGCGTGCAGCACAATCTCGAGCTGTAACTCTTCATGTAGCCGAACCGCACCCATCCCCTACGCCATTCCCTCCCCACTCCTCCTGTGTGGTATATGTCCGGCGAAGTAGAACGTCATCACAGCGACATCAGCGGCAGCGCTAGCGATAATGGTTGCGGTGGAAGCGCACAAGCTAATGTGCATGTTCTATTGCCCATTCCGGATCGTGTTTCGGTGGAGCAAAGCGGAAAGGCGACCCTGGGCGGGAACGAGTTAGACTGTTCTGCAACGAAGACTGCAGTAACACAACTCCGCTTGGAGGCTTTGGAGAGAATGTGAGCCTCGTGCGGGTATTCCGGGAACCAATAACATGCTAACTACGGCCTGCCATTTCTTGCCCAACCTGCGGCAGTGGAAGATACAGGGAGTGTTTGAGTTTGGCTCAACTTGTGCTCTGGGGGGGAGGGGGAATTCTCCAATCGGGGAGGCTGCAGCTTCCTTGCACAAGACAAGGGAGGCCCAAAAAGTTATGGCGTTGCGGTTCAATGGTGAGCAAACATGAACCACACTAGCCAGAAGAAAAAGAACTGAAGCCGCCCGACTTTATCGCATAACCGAGGTCCTCTCATTCCCAGCTGTTGACGAATCTGAGGCAGCTTTCGAAAGGAAGTCTCGTGCATCGCTGCTGGAAGCAAAAGCCCTTTGAAGATGGAGCTCATCTGGGTGCAGATACGCCCGAGGGAATCGTTCACGTTTTGAATTTTGTGAATCGTAGAGTGCATTTCCTTAACTCGTACGGGACCAGGTAGCGACCAGCAGGCTTCCGACGGGGGGTGGTTTTCAACCGCCTTTAAACAGCCGAAGTATTCAGCCATAACGTGGTCTGGGGCATGGGGGGTTGCCGGCGATGTGCATTATGAACATTTAGAATTTATTGAAAAACTTTCACTCATGTCTCGATACCGTTGCGGGGGACGCCAGGGAGCCTGGTCGGCTGGTTCCAGTTCATGAAGCCGAGCAACTGCCGCGTATCCCTTTCATCATCATCGGGTACGGTTTGCAGCCTCGAGGTTTTGCTGTTTCGAGCTGGCGAAAGTTGCAGCCTTGTGTTTTGCGGACTCGTTACGAGTTTGACCGGGCATTTTTCGGTATTGATCCTTTATCTTGGTCCTCTCCCGTTCGTTTCGAAATTATTTCCGCAAGTCGGAAGGCATTATTTTGGTCTGTTTCGCTAGCGCCCTTTTGCCGCTCATTTTACTTAACAGAAAGTAAGAAGCTGCCAAGCGATGAAAAAAAAAACCCGATTGTAACTCATAACGAAACTTTGTTGGACGGTTTCATTTTTTTTAACTGCAATCATCATCGGACTCCGTGCAGGCCGAGTGGGATAGAATAAACAATCGTACTTCAAAGGGCTGCACTCTGGCAGGAGAAAAAAAGAACCCGGAAGAAGCTTACGGATAGACCCAAGTGGAAAGTAATAAATAATGAAAATTCCTCCAGACGGATTCAAAGTAATAAGAAATACACAAAAACCAAATCAAGGCCTCTACGCTCGACGCCGAGAACTCGGGGAATAGAAGGCCCAGGTTAGCTCCATCGCCTTTCCCTCCATTCCGGGTATCTAGGCAATGGTGAAAAGAGCTGTTGGAGCGTCGGAGGGGTTGTGAAAATTCGTCACGCAGTGCAGCACGGACCGTGGGAGTTCGCGTGACAGCAGCCCATTTATCGTGTCCTCTAACCGTTCCCGGGGCACGTACCGGCCTGACTGCGTGTACGTGACGCTTATCAATCGCAGTTCAGTCTACCAGGTGGTCGTACTGAATCTGGGCAATCGGTGAGCTCACACACACACACCCACACACACACACACACACACAAACACACTGCTCCTACCAGGGAGGAAAATGCAAATGATCCAAACTATCGATTGCACAAAACTATCCGCGAAGTTGTGTCGTGAGCGAGCGGAGTGTTCCTTTTTTCGGGGAAGGAGCAAGCCGTCTGAACCTACGCGGGTGGATTGCCGGCTGTGCATACACAGATTCAAGCGGGTTATTTATGGCGCTACGGGTGACTCGGAACCTTGGGAGTTGCCTCGGAGCGAACGATTTTCACTAGAAAGAACCGCCGCCGTAGCACCGTCTATAGCGAACAAACGCAAGGCAATGAAGCAAGCTTTACGCATGAACAATTAAACCCTTGCAAGATCTCGCCGGTGTGAGAAAAAGCATAGCTCAGAACCGCCTTTTCCTGCACGACAGTCTTCACAACCACATAGCAGTTTACTGACGGTAAACCCCGGGGGGGCGCAGTTTCTTGAGAAAGGGATTTGTCTGCGATTTCCCATCTCAGGCCGCGCAGTAATCGGCGCTAATCGTGTCAAACCGGAGACAGGGCCATAGCACTCAGCTTTGTTTCCTGCACCATCTCCGCGCGATGCAAACTGACGAAAGTGGCAAGCTCGTGAACAAAGTCGGTCCAAAGGCTCCAGGGGCTTAGCGCGCGGTGCATTGATCGCAGGATGCATTGTCCCATTTCCTGCGTCGACTTTGTGACCTTCGTTGGAAAAAGGTTTTTCCGTTTTTTCTTGCCACCACACGAAAGGGCGTCCTGCAGCTGGTGCTTGTGCTGGTTCCTCCCCTGGCGGGTTCGTGAGTGGCACCTTTCGAGAAAAACACCGGAATGCCCCAACAGTTCCTTTGTGTGTTTCCGAGGGAAGCAAACGGAAATCCTTGATCGTGCGTTGTACGCTGCAATGACTACACGAAAAGCAGTTTTCACTGGCGGTGAAAGAGAATATGGGAAGGATGTATGGGTTGAGAAAGGCAGCTGCAATTGCGAAAAGCACAAAGGACGATCGTGGCGTGGCTGAAAAGCGAAAAGTGTCGATAGATAGTGAGCAGATTGAATTGGGCCAATACTGAAGCGTTTTATCTTATCCCCTGGATGAGTGCGATGTGGCACAAGAGGAGGGGGGGTGGGGGGGGGGGGAGTGAAGGTTAGGGTGTACAGGGTGACAAGCGGCTCCTGGTTTCAGCTTGTGGCAGTTATTGTTTGGATCGCCTTCACTTCTCCATTTTTTGCCTGCTGGTGGTACTGCCAAAAGGGATACAGTAGCGTTCCTTCCCATGCTGGCTTTCCTGGCGCAGCAATTGATTTTCAACCCGTTTTTCTGCCATTACCCCCTCCCTCCTTCTTCCCTTGGACACCACGACGATAGCATATCAAGCAAATCGGTTTCCGATGGGTGTACCAGCCTGGTTCTTGGCACGGTGCCAAAAAAAAAAAAAAAAAAAACCGTTCGTATGTTCGCCATTCGGGCGTAATTGAGCTTATTGAGGCCTTGCGGATGCGTTGGAAAGTGGGGATTCCCCTTCATTTCCCTCGAAACGGTATGTTTTTGATCTTTAGCAATTTTGTTTTTTTTATTCCCGTGTAAAACAGTGCCGTGTTGAACGATTCAACTTTATACATCTTTTGCCAGCAAAATATTGTATAAGATTTTTAAAGCTACATTTAGCTGACGTGTAATTGCTATCAGCCAAAAGCTTCTCTCTGTGGAATTAGTCTTAAAAAAAACGTTGTTGCTTACTTTCGATTTCGAAAGTTTTTAAGTTATACCGACAATCTCTTTTAGAAAGGTTTCCGAGCCAAATGAAACCACCAGTTGAAACGCATCAAGAAGACTCCTACCTGTCTTCTCCCCTTTTGCCAGCGCAACGACGAGGGCTTTCATTGCGAAAGGTAGGCTCTGTGAAGCCTCTATTATCCTTCTCTTATAACTCTCGGGAAGACTTGATTCGCAAAAATGATCACTCAAAACAAAAATAGTTGAAAAAGCTTAATGTTTCATCCAGTCTCTACAAACAGAAAAAAAAAATCGCGCTTGCCTGCATAAAAAAGTAGGTCAGTTGTAACCAAGTACCTAGGACGAGCACGAACGAAGGTTGCAGTTGCGGATCGTTCAACCTCAATTAATAATGCATACTGAAAATATACAACTGTAATCAACATGTTTTATTAAACGCGAGGACATATGTTTATTTTAAACGCAGAAATTTATGTACGATCCTTATTTTATTACGACATTGTTTTTGTTTACGTCTCGAATGATAGCTCAAAAAATGCTACCCACAGTCCGGTATACGCAATGGCGCCCAATTAGCAAACTGCCAAAGTTTCGCACCAGATATTATTGAAAGAGCGAAGGCATCCCCTTTTTTTTTGTATACCGATAATATACCGCATTCGCGTTGCCAAGCATAAAATTCGCACTGTGTTTAAAGACTGGCTAAGACTTGCGTCACTTTAATGTTGACCACTTTTTTATATACTGTGAGTGCAATTTAGAGTATACTCATTACTTCACCATTTTCTCTCATCCTTTTCAATCCACCACTCGCTTTTAAATGAACTTCCTTTTGTAAGGCTGTCTGTCGTTGCTAAACCTAATCCTTATGTTATTGATTTTGTTCGTAGGAAAAGCATTTTACGGTGAAATATTTTTAATTACCTTTTCAATAGATGAATAGGCTTCGTAGATGTTGGGTACGCCTTTAATAAAAACACGTATAACAAAGGCAAAACCTAAGCAGCAATGAAATCAATTTAAATGATGTGCAAAAAATGCAGATGAGCAGCACCATTTAGTCAATTAAGAAATTCTTCGAGGGGGGGGGGGGGGTAAGCAAAAGCTTGATAAATCTCCTACGCACAAGTTCCAGTGAAATCTTATCCAAAAAATCTTGGGAACACTTACAAGGGACTTCTCAGAGACCTGTCAAAAATTTAATCGAGTCAATAACCCATTTATTATTTAACTAATACCAACGAGCATTGTCTTGAAGAAAGATAAAAGTTTTTGCTAGAACAGTATTTATTTCTTTCATGCATTTGATTATTGCAATTAAAAATGGATTGAACATTTTCAATGCGAGTTTCATACTCCCTAGGGAGTTTGCCGTTGGCAAGTGATTCAACGATGGGTTGCATGACGCAATCATAATTCGGCTGTGTTGGTTGAATGGAAAATGGCTCCTGCCAGATACGCTTCAATTGCCTTATGTCCAAACCAATTCGACTTTAAAAAAAATACATCATAAAACCTCAAGACGCCCCGCGGGCATTCGGCGAACACGTCGGGGGATCATCTTTTTGGTGATGTTTAATTTTGTTTGCTGTCTCTAACGATGCCTCTCACCATGCCTAATGGAGGGATGGTCTTAAGTACCTTGCTGTTGCCGCTCTAACGGGTGTGTTTCATTTGTAGAAAGTACGGCATTCGGCATAACCTCATATTTGTGTCATTTGTTAACTTTCGCTCTACGCGGTCCCTTGCAAATGTTCCGCAAACAATTCAATCAAGCTGTTTGCGAGAAGGGGTGTAAATGCATTTTTTTTTTAAATAAATGGCCCCACATTAAATGAATTCAGTTCGTTGGAGGTGAAGGCACCAGCCTGAAAAGAGGCATCGTTTCATGCACCTTTCCTCGGCTTAGAATCGCAATATCATGAAACATGTTATTTCTTTTTCAGCCTGTTGCTTTGTGCAACATTGAAAGGATGGAGAGAACCAGGGAGAAAGAGACACGGAGAACGAGTTCGACGATCTATCAACAAAAGTTTACGTAAAGCGCCAAACGTTGATCGTGAATTTTCCATCTTTCGCCAGGCGTCCTTCGAGTCCGAAATCCCTCCTCATCCAATTTTTCCAACCTCCCCCTCGCTTTCCTTCCCCCTTGCCATCCCCGGGGGTGTGTGGCTTTTGTGTGCGGTTTGGCCTTTTGCATCGCGGTTATGCAACACGGTGCAACGATCTCCGTGCAGTGAAAGGCTCGCGACGCTGTGGCCAAAAGTGGCCAGCAATTGCTTCAATTCAACCCACGGTCTTTCACTTTCCATTGTGTGTGTCAGTGGCTGTGTGATGCTTCAATTACTTTCCTTCGCCCATTCTTCTCCTTCGCGATCGTCCGCCGGTTTTCGCGCGCTTTTGTTCTTCCTCCCAATCTCGGTCGGAGATTTCTTCGTGATGTTCCGCCCCAGACGCCGGTTAGACAATTGAGCGCGGTGTTGTTAAAGAAAAGAAAAAAGCCGTTGCACTCCAATTGCCAATATGCTGCGCGGTTCGGAACTAATGCGCCTTTGCCGCTCGAACCTGCTTCCGTTGCGTAATAATCGCCCGCGTCGAATTCGGCAACGAGCCGGCACGAGTAAAGGGGATTTACGATGCCGGTGTCGCGCGATCAGCCTCTCAAGACTCCTCGGGTCCGAGTTCAATCCTACAAGAGCATTAAAAATTGGTACAAAAGTTAATTGGTACAAAGGCAGTGGTTGCAACAAACGTATGGCGACACGAGGACCGATGGCGTTGATCGATGATTTCTACACGCGAACGCAAATGTCGCCAAGTTTGTTTAGGTATTTTTAATCGTCAGTTGCATGTCGTGCAACTTCGTAAACATTTTCACAACATATTTTAATAAATTTAAGCACTTATGTTTAATCCAATGAAACTTTTTAACAAAGCAATGTAATTTTGCACGATCCAAAATTTATTATGACATTGTTATTGTTTACGTCGCGTATGACAGCCTGAATGATTGATTGGCATCAACAATGGCGTTCAAACCACTGTTTTGTTTGTATACTGTTTATCACCACCCTTTAGAAGCTGGGTGTATGCATTTGTCGATTGTCGATGCATTTGACGTACTAATTTATTCTCTTATGGATCGATCGGTCTTCGTGATGATTGCTGCCCTTTTTCGGCCAACTGGAAATTAAAATCGAATGACATGAATTCGCCGAAAGTCAATCAAACCGACTTTTGTGCTTCATGTGTCTATCAAGCCACCGGATCCTTCGGAAACCGATGGTAAGCTTGCGTACCTTTTTAATTATTCACAGCCAATTTCCACACACCCTTCGTAGATAATGGCACGAACTTTAGCTGTCCGGGAAACCGTGGTGCGCCATTTTGCAACCCGCATGTTAGTTCGCCATGACCCTGCGGAACATTATCCCGTCGACACGTTTCGGGAAGCTGAGGGTATCTTTTTTCTCTCACTCTCTCACTCTCGCAGGGCATCGAGAAGCAGTTTAGCAATGGCCGGCACTGCAATTTACGGTCAAGCGAAATAGCATCGACAGTTTTTCGCAAATGTGCTGCATCCAGCGAAGGAGTTTTATTTTTCGTTTGAAATAAATGTTTCCAACAACGGATCGATTTCGATTGAAAAAAAAAAACACCCCGTTACGCCGGAAAATGGAAAGCTTCCATTATCGGGCGTAAATGCCGCGTTTTGCCAGCGCAGTGGAAATGGAATCCCGCCAGGTGCAGATTGGTTTATTTCTGACTGAATTCGGCCCCGGCTGTTCGTGTTCCTGTGGGGAGTTATTAAAAAAAAAAAAGTTTCGCTCTTTTGCCTTTGGCGCAACAGTTTGGTACGAGTTGGTGGTTTTTGCCGCACGGGAAGCCCACGGAACCGTTGGCTTTTGATACATAGAATTTAATAAACAACATGTTCATAATTGCCATTAGCAATGCACTTGGAACTAGTACTACTACTTGAAGAATTGACGAAGTTTGTTTTTATCTGCTTTCCCATTTCCATTCGAACGAGTACCAGATTTGCGCCTTTTTTTAATTATATTTTTAGCAAATATAATTTATTTAACATGACAGCCGGATCCCAGGTGGTTCATGAATTGATTTCACACTAGGTTTTTTTAATTATTGCTCCCTACTTTTTTTTTCCTTTCCCCGGAATTGATCGAATCGATATAACGATGAAATTGATGCATTGTAAATGAATTAAAAAAAAAAATCGGCTGCTCCCGTTTTTTGCTGCGGCCGCGAAATGGGAACAACTTTTCCGTCGAACGTTTGCTGATTGGTGATCAATGGCAATGAAAAGCAAAACAAGCATCAGCCGAGTATTAATTTACCTTTTAAATATTATTCTGTTCTGCGAAAATTTGCGTTTTGGGCGAATTTTAACTTAATAATTAACATAATATAGCGTGCACGGAAATGGCTCGGTTACAACCGCAGTAGCCCGAATTGAGAGCGGGAGTATTAATTTTTATTGAAATTGGCAACAGAAACCATATGCAATATGCAATTAATTTGATCTTTCGACAAACCAAGCCAACGATTGTTGAACAATGAAAACCTCAGCTGTTGCTGTTGTTTATATTCAATTCGTATAGGAAACTTCCTACCGATCTGAAAATTGAAGAGTTATTTCGTTGGGTTTTTTTAACGTTTCAAAATAATGCAGAAAAAAATCGTTACTAAAAAATAATGTTACTAAAAAAAATTAAGTTTTTATTTAATTGCTGTGTGTGTTTGGTGTGAAACTTTGGCAAATAGCGAATTGGACGCCACTGCTCACATTGAGCTGTCATTCGAAACATTGTCATTGTAAACAAAAACAAAACAGTAAGAAATATTGGATCATGCATAAATTACTATGCTAAAACATTTGTTAAGAGTTAATATCAACGCTCGAAATTATTAAAAAATGTTGTGAACAGTTTTGCCTTATTCGACAGGGTTTATTAAGTGCAACCGTATATGCAGCTGCCGATTAAAAAACGAAAAAAACAAACTTCCTTAGTTTCAAACTGTGCTTTTTTTTGTGGCGAGACCAATGACGATATTTTTTTTTTATTTGTGGAGACTCGGTGAGAAAAACTCAATAATAATGTTAAAGCATGTTCATAACCAAATAAGCGAAAGAAAAGCAAACACAGACGCATACGCGCTCGCGGAATGGGATAACAAAATGGCGAAGTTCCTGTTGCTAGTTGCAAGTGCTCAATGAAAATTTGCAATCGCACCAACTGCATCGGGGATGGGCGGAAAACCGTCTTGCAAAAGCGGATTTGGGCACGCGAAGTTCGGTTCTCAGTTCACGCTAGGGGGAATGCATTTAAATTTGCATTCGCTCGATTTGCCCGACCCTCCCCGGCCGATGTTGATGGGCACTGGATTTCGGTAACGACAGCAGGAAAAAAAAGAGAGGACAGGACAAAGAGGCTTCCCGGAGACGAAGCATGCACACGGTTGACGTGCGGTGTCGAAGGCGAAAAGCGATCGAGCATCCCCGGAGCGCGGAAGGATTGCCAGTTTATCGCAACAGTGCCGGTGCGAAAGGCGGTCCAGGATATTCGGGCGAGCAAGTAAGAGTACCGGGTTGGCGAAGAGCAGCAGCAGGAGGAACAACGAAGGACACGAACTTACACACGCACATATATAAAATACAACAACATAAAACAACATAAATGGCAAACACGACCCGTGGCAGCTCCGTTCGGCACAGCAGCCATCCATCACCGGCAAGCATTGAATTGAATTTGTTGAATGCGCTCCGGCGCAACAAAAACAACGAACATAAAAACATCATTCAACAGGAAGGAAGGCAGCGCCACCGTCGGGGCGTAACTAGTTGCCATGGGATTGCTGCTGCTTTTCTCGCTGCTGCCCTGTTTGTTATCGTGCGGTGGAAATTTGAATTCGTTGCTAGTTGGAACGCACGGAAAAACAATCTACACAAACAAGGAATCCTCGCAACCGATCTGGGCAGACATGTGCACTGCTAAACGCTTCGCAATATCGTCTGCCTTGTGCGGGGCGCTAGTTCTCGGACATTTTTCTCCTCCATTCAATGAAGACAAGTTGCAATGACATGATGAAATGGAATACCCTTTTTTAAGCTTCTGGGCCTCTTTTTTCCAGGTTTTAAATGGGTCCTTTTACTTGCATAAACTTCTATGGGTGAGGATAAAATAATGAATCTTATAACAAAACTGAAACTGTGGAGATAATTGTTGGATATTGTTGCACTAATAAATTTTAAATCAGTTTGAATCAGGCTTATACCGTTATTCGAGCGAACCTTTCCTTGTCGTTAAATTGATGCCGGCAGTAAACTGGTTACATTTTATAGAAAGAAAATTCAATAATTTAGAATCGTTCGAATAGTGCGTTGCTTTGAACAAAGAGCTTCAAGGCTTCAAGGGCGACGAAGAGTTCAGCGTTTTCCGCGCCGCCAGTCCATTCGATCGCATAGCTTCGGGCGAACTTTCCTATTTCTTTACTTCCGCACAAGTGCATGGTCAGCTGGTTGACACCTTTTGTAATATGAACCGGGCTTCGGCCTTCTCGCCTGCCTTTCTTCGCCTCGGTGAGTAATAGGGCGAAAACCCCCAACGGACCATGGCGTGATCGATGAGACCCGGGGTTACAATGAACGCATGCCGAAAGGATGATGTTCCCGATCCGCTTCCCAGGGCGGCTCCGATCCGATCCGCTTCCGATCCGATCCGCCCGATTTAATGGACGCCAAATATTCGTCCCGGTGGGGGAGAAGCAAAGCAGGCCGAGATGGCGATGAAGACGGGGCTGGGGAAGGGGGAACCACAAGTTCGATTCAGCTATTATCATTACTCGTGCCTACGCATCCTCGGGAGCTTGGAGCCTTAGATCAGGCCGGTGTACAAGCCGCGCCGGCACATCCGGGGCGTGCAGCTCTTCCGGCTCATTAGGTCCACTTGATGAATCGCACCGGCAGGCCTCCGGAAGCGCTGGCCCGCTTTCATGGCAACAAGATTAATTGGAGGAAACGGTTCGCGGTAGTCCTTGGCAATGAACGCCTGCATCCCACCTCCTGTTTGGTCGATGACCAACTTTTGGACATCTTTTTTTGCAAATGTTTGAGGGGGGTTGAGGGGGGGGGGGGGAAGGATCCTGGTAGGAGCTCGGTGTGGGTGTTTCAATGAGAAACATTCGATTACGTTCCCCCCGAGGCTTCGACAGACACAAACATGCAAACGCACGCATATACACAGCCGTGGTGCACGGAAATGGAAATGAAAGTGATAAGTGATGTTCGGTTCGTTCTATTGGTGATAGCGGAAAGCTAATGACTACAATTACGATGTTTATCTGCTCAAGTTTCGACAAACAAAGCTTTCCCGTCACAATTGTACCTAGCAGTGAAGAAGAAGAAGAAGGCAGAAGGAGGTTTCTATATAATGACCTCTAGAAACGGTTTGCATCGGAATCTCCACGGTTCTCCACCATTGGCTATGGAACGGACTGTTTTCATTTTCTGCGATAGGAATCCAAGGACTTCTTTGGAGAAACTGTTGCTGGTGCTCTCCACCCTTAAATCTATCAATCAAATAGCACGCCGGATGCAACACTGGCCCTAATGGTGGTGTTCTGGATTGAATAAGGGTTAATTTTAAACTGCGCTCCTGGAAAGCCACATGGGAAGGAAAAGTGGGGGCACGAGAAAACGTTTACAGCTCGCTGAAAAGTGGGTAGGAAAACAACACCCTTGTTCTCATGTTGTTTTCCCTGGAAAACGAGCAGCTACAGCTGGCACAGTTTTCCTTTCCGTTCGTTCCCGCACATTACGCTTGCCTGCAGTGCTTGAGCGTTGGAATGATCATAGAAGTAAAACCGGATCAAACGAGGCGACGCAACAGCACACAGCTGATGGACCTGGAGCTGAAGTGAAATAAAAAAAAAACATAAATTAAGATAAGAAAAAGATTTATACGCTGAAGCGGTCGGACCGGAACATCACCACCCGAGCTCGTACCGTTTCAATTCAACCTCAACCTGTCCCCCGAAAACAACAGATTGGCGGCTTGGTTCCGGGTGCGATCCGGTTTCCCGATAAGGCCACGCCGTCCGGCGACAACAGGTGGAGGGCAGGTTCCACGGATAGGTTCTACGGTGATTCCGAGGGGATCGGAGTGACCGGCGTTCCGGCAATCGTATATGGAAATGTTGTGCAGCTGCCGGAAAGCACACACTCTACTTCCGGCCGCGTCTGTTTGTGCCGCACGCCAGTAGCTACGCTGCGTGGAAAATAGGGCCCTTTTTCTTCATTCGAGAATAAATCGTCCTTTTGCCGGGAAATTGCCGACTGAACAGGATACACAAGATAGAGACCGCGAGTGAGATAAAGGGAGGCAAAGATTGGAGCATGTGTACTTGCTTGCCCGGCTCTTGCTCACTGCCGTGACTCTCGGAAGTAAAACAAATAAAGATACATTGGATGTGGGGCGTCGGCCTCGCCGTAAACGCCACTTGAAACCTTCGAGCACGAATAATGTTTTCGAACCTGAGCATGTAAAGTCGCATGGAAACGGGGAAGCGTACGTTCGGCCCGCCTCGGTAGGAGACGTGCACTTTTAACTAATCCCAACTGCTTGCGGAAAGTCACGCTAAGGCGGAAAGCCGTGCCGCGTACAGCATGCGAATCCTCGGTTGTCCGTGTGCGACATTAATCTTAACTCCAACTACTAGGTTCGCTCGGGAACTCTAAAGAACTACCATCTCCTGGTCCAAACCCAGCTGCACCAGCTCCGTGTGCACAGGGATGCGTTGCACCGTGCCCGGATAAATGAGATTCTTTCCGAAAGTATATTTTTCCCAACGCTTTTCTTTGTTTACAACAATGTTCTCCACGGCGTTTGTACCTTGGCGTACTTGGACGCCGCTCCAATCCTTCCGCGAATGGTTGCAGTCAACAGCGAATGGCATCTTAGCCGTAAACAAACGTTGAACTAACGAGCACAAGCTTCCTTTCTTTGGTTAGCAAAGCGCGCAATAGATTAGGAAAAGTTTCGCATCGCCCGTGTGAAGTTGTGTGCTGCTCGTTAGTGTCGCCGAGGGTGTGTAATCTTTTAAGAACCAACCCGACACCGCAGTTCGACCGATGAATGTTCAATTGACTACGACCGAGGGAAAGGATTTCTTTTTAATTAGCTCTCGAACAACGTGCGCTTGAAGAAAATATTTCCATTTTCCATCTAACGCTGTGAAGGCGACAAACTAATTCCCGGAAAGCCCTGCAAGCGCACACATGGACATCGGCACATCCCGTTGTAAGGTCTTTGTGATCGAGACACTTTGAACTGGTACGCTTCTCGGTACCGATTCCCCTGATGGACGTAGTTATGCATTCTGAAAGGATTTCCACTTTTGCTCCATTTCTTTTGATTTTCACCGATTGCATGGGGGAGGAGGTTGGAAAAGCAGATGTGTGTGTGTGTGTGTTTGAACGTGGTTTCAAGATGGAATTTCTGCCCGGCAGTCGGTTCCGACTGTCGTCGAATGTCGTTTTGTCTGTTTGTCTGTTTGTCGGATCGGAAAAACTGGCAACGGCACGCCAGTTGCACGAGTTGACAAACTGAATACTCAAACAAGAACCGTTTGCGAAGCCATCTGCAACTTCCTTTCGTTTCTTTTTCTCGTTAGAGCGAACGGGGTGGTACTTTGAAATGGAAAATATTAGCTTTCTATCGGCACGTCTTGTTCCGCCTACGCCACTTGGAACGTAAGTACGTTCGGACTGAAGTGCTTCGATTCTGCGAAAATCTCTGCAAACGAACCGATTGCAGGCAGCTTGAAAGCACCGCTGCAGCCGTGTACTGTGTGCGTTGGCCGGTAACAAAACAAGTCCACTATGTACCTTGCCTCACTCCAGACAATCCAACCCTCCCCCGCATCCTGCACCGCTCCACCAAGCCGAATCCCTGTAGCCACAAACGATCCCATCAAGCTGCAAGCAATATTTCAAGGTCCCTTCCGCTTCCAAGCGTTCCCGGGGGGTTTCGGTTTACGCTCGTTGTTGGTGGGCTCTATTTCGGAGCTTATTTGCATGCGGCAGTCAGCCAGTCAGCCGGTGGGTCGGGGAACCGGCGCACTGCCACTGTTTCGGTTCAGCAAAGGCTCTAGCTCCATGCGGGGTCGAGTTACCGCGGCGTCAGTGTCCATAGACACTGGGACTGAACGCTCTGAACGGATGGCCTGACGCCCCGTTGGATGGATGGTTCCTTGGCTCCATGCAATTTTATCGCACCATGAAAATGCATTTTATCATCATTTTCGCCACCCCCGGGTTCCCGTTTTTCCGGGTGCTATCGCTCCTTCCACCGAAAAATCCTCTACTCGACCGCTCCACACGACTCGGCAGCGCTCGACAGCGTTCTTGTTTGGCATTTTCATCAACTGACGAGAGGAACAAGGCTGGCGGGAGGGGGGTGATTTGGTGAAGGTAAGAGGGATAGAATATGAATAAATAATCTCCCGATCTCCGATACTTTGCAGCCCGGAAAATTCTGGTGCAGCAGCAGCAGCAAGGAGCAAAAAGCAACAGCTACCATTGCATCCAACATATTCTCCAAGGATGGGCAGGGAGGGATCTAGAGAAAAGACTGGAAGTGTCTTCGTTGCATGTCAGTGCACCGTACCGGCAGAAAACTTCCAACAAACAGCGAACCTCCGGACGTAAGCTACGAGTTTTGACTTCAACAGCGGCTCGCTGAAACGGCTCAAAGCGGAGTCGAGCTAGACTGATGGGAAAAGCGTGAGCACCGGGGGTGACTGCGGCGACCCCCTCTATCGAATACCTCTGATACAAACCGTGACCTCGCACTGAATGTGTGCAGGTTAAACTTCGCCAAATCGGTCGTAATTAGCGGCTGGATGATGATGAGGATCGGGCACCGGCTTTGTTTTGATCAGCCGCAGCGATTAAGGTGGGCTCCTTCATGCTGCGAAGCAGGCTTTCCGTTAGGCTCTTTGATCTAGGCCACGGTGCCAGCACATGGATCAATTTGTCACTTCCAGTCGAATGAGCTCGTGAGCCCGGGACGGAATTTCACAATCGGCATGTATCTCGCAAACATATATATTTGCGGTTTAACTTGTCGGTTTTTGATTTGGTGAGAAATAAAGGAGGCCTTAGAGGTCTTGAGAGAGATAAAGGATTTGGATAATTTTGAGCAGCATTTCTAACAAGCGTGATATCCATTCAGAAGTTCCGACTGCTCGTTTTGTAAGCCCGACTGGATGGAAAGTGATGGTATCATAAAACTGATTCGCCAAAAACGCCCGATCAATCCGAGGCTCCAAAGTCGCGTTATTTTTGAATGATTTATTGACCGATTGAAGCGAACTCCGAAGACGATGAAGTTAAAGGGGATCCAGCTTGCGAGTATGCATTTTTATTTTCTCCCGGGAAAGATGCTCTTCATAAACAATCGATTTGATTTTATGTTTACGGCGCACACTACCGGTCCCCACGGAAGTAAAACAAGCAGAGGAAGTCAAAGAAGGAAGTTCAGCCTCATAAAAACCGCAAGACCAAAAAAAAAAAAAAAAACGGAAGACGAGCAATCGCAAAGAACAGTCGCAACGCGGAGACAGACGGAGTTCGACCAGGGCGAAAGGCATCCTACGGTTCGCTACGGCATGGCAATAAAATAATATCCAATAAGAGTCGTCCGTCCGTCCCAGCCGACTCGGTTTTCGATGGTTCTTCAGGGTCGTCCAGCAGCGGGTATCGGGAGTTGATTTCACTTTTCGCACCATGACGACTTGTTTTTGGGGGGGCATGTTTTGCTGGAACATAAATACATAATGACATTATCAAAATCGGCTCCGCCGTTCGCTGTCCACTGGGTACTGCGAACGTCCAGAATGGCAGAAAAAGCGCCCATCCGGTGATCCTTCGCCCCATCCGCCCTTGCACAGAGAGAAAGAGGCAGAGAGAGACAATAAAAAAGTGCGCGGAAAGAGGAGGGTACATCTGGCGGAGAAAGAAAACGGCAGCCAATAAATGTCCCGTCCGGTCGGTAATTGCCTCTTGGAGGCGCTACGTCCTCCACAATCGCCGTTCGACAACCCATGTTTGGCTGCACGCGGAGAATGTGAAGGGGAGAGAAAGAGAGAGAGAGAGAGAGAGAGAGAGAGAGAGAGAGAGAGAGAGAGCGAGAGAGAGGGAGGGTGGGAGTGAACAGGGTTGGCAGACGAGGAAGTACAAATTTATTGAACAATATTAGCTGTTGTGCCAATAAAAATACAATATTGGCTCCATTTTCGTGGCCGGCCGATGGTTTCGAGTTTGGTTTGCATTCGATCCGCCGACGCGAAAGGACACGTTTCAACCAATACACACACAAACACACACACACACGCACACACACATGCAGAGATGTAGACACAGAATGGAGCAGTTGCACCGGTGGCGAATACCACGGCTGCAGTTATTGTTTCGCCAAAAGCATCAATTGTGCCGCAACCGATAAAGCCAATCCGACATTATTCCTCCCCGAGCAGCAGAAGAAGAAATCCTGCACGACACGAGAAAGGAAATTCCGGTGCGTCCGGCACACACACATAAATGCACACACACACGCTTTGCATGCTGGCTTGCAGATCCTGGGGCAATATAAGAAGAAAAAAATCAATCAGCCAGAAATACCGGATTGTGCTAGGATATATTCGCCACACCTGCTAAAGCCCGGGACCAACATCAGATTGGGAGTATGGGGACGCTCCAACGAATCAAACGTACAGCAGTTTTCGTCACGTATGCTTCCGTAATCGATTTTTGGTCTCGACACTTACGGCTGGCAGGGGGGTTCGGGTTTTTGCGACATATCCATTCCGTTTCCGGCAGCTGGACATGGACGGTCAAAGGCACGAGTCTTCGGTATTGGCTTGCAAGTGCAATAATGCATCGAAAGCCAACTGGCCCGTGCAGGGAAGGATTGGTCCGAGTGGCTATTAAATCCTGGAACCATTACGGACGGAAATGGTTTAAAGCTTGCCAAGCTTAGAATAAAAGAACAAATGGCTCGATCTGTGTTGCCCAAAGCATTCGCCGAAAAACCTCAAGATGTGCAACGTTTGGCTAGTTGCTCGGTTAGGTATTTGGAAGTCACGAAGCGATTTAGTTTAAACTCAATTGCGTCCCTGGTCCAGGGAAAGCTGAAGCCGGGATCCACAACGTTTCCCGTTCCGCTTGATTTGCGTCGATTGTTCCGGAAGAACCGAACCCAGAGCGGGTCGATTAGGCAGCAAATTAGTATAAATCACGTCCAGCTAACGCTGCAGCGGCTCGCCCTGAACGATACTATTTGTCTTCCGACGCCCCGCAGGGTACCTGAGCTTCCAGGCGTCGCCGCTGTCGTCCGGTGGGGCGCATTTGTTTGGCATTTGTAACGGACCATTAGGCAGCGGCAGTGGCAGAGGCCAAGCGCCTCCGGGCCTGCACGACTGTCCAGGTCCGTTAATTGAATTGTGATATTTGAACCTGATTGCTATTTTAAGGTGATTGCAGGTAAAATCGCCCCAGGTCGAATGGGGAAAATGAAACAAAAGCAATACAAAACGAAAACGAACGGCCCCCATCGCAAGTAAAAAACAACGGCACAGGATGTAATGAGCTCCCAGAACGGAAGCGGAGGTTTTTTAATGATGTTGCCCACAGGGCTGTCCGCCGTTCGTGCAGACACACCCCCGGGACCCGGGCTGTCCGTGAATCAAAGCCAAAAGATTCTCCCAAATGAGCGAATGCTCTCCTGAGGGGATGGAAACGATATACAACGGGTGGAAGGTGGAGTGGATCTAAAAAAAAACGGAAAAACAAACTCCTAGCGACGACAATTAGGCAAACGAGTTACGAGTTCGTCCAACAGGTAGCTCCGATTTTGGAGCAGTCCTTACAGGCCATTCAATTACCGCAGCTTGTCGAGTGAGCAGCAGGGGCGATATGATATGGTGGTAGGAGGGAGGAGAGTAATGTAATGATAGTAACTAGAGTTCAAAAATTAAAAACCGCACCGTACGACGCCAGATGGTGGCAGCGTTACCGAGGAATTTAATTACATCCCGAGAGCCGTCGAAACTTGCTCCTTCGGAAGTGTATTCGGAAGGCCCGGAAGCGAGCCTAGGAGTGGAATTGGATGGTGGAAGGAAGGTGGAAAGGATAATTGTGAAGGGTGTAGGGAAACTGTAGGCGGTCCAGTTGCACAAGCTCTACCTGCAGCCTACCTATATATTTGACTTCGATAACTGCAGCTCGGGCAGGTTCACCTTCTTCCAGGAAAGCTCCTTCGGGTTATGCATCGTTCCTCTAGCGTCCGCCCACGCTCGTGTTATTACTGTGTACAAATTTTGCCCGATGTTTCCAACCTACGGCTACGCCCGGGGACCCGGATGACCAGGGTCTCACCCGTACTCAAGCTAGCAGTGCGCCCGAGCAGTGCGCCAATTGAAATAATTAAATTTCAATTTAACTTTGACATCTCGGCACTAAAGCGGCTTGTGGGGCGCAAACAAAGGGCGTCGACAGGGTTGCTTCCAGGCCGGGGGACCGGCTCGGTAAGCTGATGGCTCTTTCAACGATGTTTGTAGGTGGCTGAGGAGCAATAGAAATCCCGGGCTCACACAGGAGAGCGAGAGCTTTGCGCAAAACCAGACAATGCATATTGTCACCAGCATCTTGAGATTTGGGGCGCGTGGGTTTAGCCTGCATCCCATTGTGTGGTGCTTACACTCGACAAACCATTGCCAGGCGCACTGCCATTATCGTACTGCTTGCATCGACGGCTGCAGCCAACGGTGACATACGCTGCCAATCTCGTCAAAACCACGCTGTTAATCACCAATGGCAATGTGGTGACCGTGCCGCCACATGCTGCCAATCTCGACACAACCATCACCATCGGGGATTTGTGTGGGAGTGACAGCCAAGGGGGTCAGTTCTCTACACCACGCTAGTCTTTAATGCTCGTGCGACTGAATTAGAGGAGTACAAATTACCGCACGGTACTTAGCCAACCTGGCTACCCGGTGCAGCAGGTGACAGAAACGCCACCAGTTCGACAATCGACAAGCAACACAACTAGATAACAAGATAATACGAGATCGTGTGAAGTTTTTAGGAGCTGTGACATGGCCACAGCCTGTTCAAACCAGAGCTGTGCGAAAGGAAATTATTCATACAAATGTATCTTTCGTAGCGCCGGTGGGAATGCAAAGAAAAAAAAAGGGGGGAGGGAAAAAGGTACAGTTCAGTAAACTGGGGCAGCAAAGCTGTCGTGTTTGCATCCTATTACTGTGTGTCAACGACTGTCTAGGGAGACAGAGGGAGCGATATAGGCTTGTATTGTAGTGCATTTTGCATGCAAAGCTGCTCCATCTATTGTGTTGACGCAATCGAATCCCTTTCTGCGAATCACTTTCTTATCCTGTGGCGTGTGTGTAGTGTTTTGACAGTTTCCTCTAACTTTCATTGTCAGCCAGTCAATATGGATGAGTAAAACAAGTTTTGCCGATAATCCACCTATACCTACACGCATGCAATCGAACCGTTGAACTTTGACAGCTCGCTCGAGTATCAGCGAAGGCAACGAACGGTCAAATGGTGGCTTAAAACCTTAAAAAAAAAACCAATACCGAGACGATGCAATTTAGTCGCACTTTCTCCCGGCATTTTTCATGTGCAAACAAATGTCTCAAACAAAAATGAAAATTGCACTTTCCAACGGTGGAGCTACTGGGCAACGACTGTATTGCTAATTGACAACCCTTACGGGCCCAATCATAGGAAGAACAACAGTGGAATCGTGGAATAATGTAGCGACGTGTATTTTTCGGTTCGTTTCAGGTCTCCTTGCTGTTTGTCGTGGCCCTGCTGCCCCTTGCGGCCCTTGCCAAGCCGTCCAGCTCCCTCGACCCCACGGACCTGGCCGACGTGGACCTGCTCTCGGAGGACGTTTCCCGGATCAAGCGCTCCGGGCTCGGCTCCGGCAGTGGCTCTTTCGATCTGTTGGGTGGGCTTAAAAAGGTAAGCGCCAGATCGCGAGAGAGAGATAGAGAGAGAGAGAGAGAGAGAGACATAGAGAGAGAGAGAGAGAGAGAGAGAGAAAGAAAGAAAGAGAGAAAGAGAAAGAAAGAGTTGGTTTCATTGTCGTTTTGGTTTTCTCTCTTGTTTTTAGACAATCCTGTCCGGGATCGGTTCGGCGTCCGCGTCGCTCGTCGCCGGCAGCAGCAGCTCATCGCTCTCCTCCGGATCCGGGCACGGTAGTAGCGGTGGCAGCAGCGGTTCCAGCTACGGACACTCGTCGTCCTCCTCCGGACATTCGTACGAGAAGCCACACGTAAGTGAAGGTCAAGCGTAGGCTACCCTGAATGCACCAGTGCAATCGCATTCAGCTGCAACTGGCGGGAACAAGCTGGACCTGGAACGTTCATCTTCCCGGACAGCTATGCCCGTAGTTCCAGGTGCAAGGGGCTCCAGTTGCAAGCATACCGGGAAACCAGTAAATAACGACCGTATTTCCACCTGACGGGGGCACACACAATTTCAATTATTATTACAAACACCCGCACGCGGTTTGTTATCATGGCCTCCATACCCTTCCGTTTCCGGTGGCGCAGATTGCGGCCGGCGGTTGTCGATGTTTTCGCAACATGTTCCGTTCGGTTCGCCGGAGCGTAATGTATCCTGCCAGTGTGGAGCCAGAACCCGCTGGGAAAATAGGGGTTTGTCTGCCGCCGTGGTTGTTTTAAATAAATTACGATTATCATCATCGTCATCATCGCTACACGGGCCAGCTTGTTCCTGGCCGGAATGAAGCCGTTTGAAAAAAAAAAATAATCGCCCCAGCTAATGGTACACCTCAGCTGACCACGATTATTGCGCAATTGTTGGGACCAGCTTGTGTGCGTGTTTGTTTGATCAGGGAGAAACCAATGAATACATTTTGCGGCACGCAGTTGACCGCGTTGTGCACACTATCGGTCTTTTCCGCTAGTTGCACTCGGAAGGAAAATTTATGATCAATAAAAATCCAAATGCTCCACCTCTTATAAGCCACACATAGAACGCGAAAGCGAATGAGAGAGATCGATAGAACCTGTTGGTTTATGGCCATATTCGAATGAAAAAAAAGCTTCACGAAGCATGCACAAGGAACGTAGATTGAGGTAGCGAGGCGTTTATAAAGTCCACCGTCTCCAGGAGTACCGATTTGATGGAGGATGGATATTTTTGTGCTTTGATTCTTCTCTTTTCTGGTTCTATTCAGCTTCCCACACTGAAGATAAAACGTAACTTTGAGCGAGCGAATAAAACAGGAATGACAGTTTCTAACTGAGCCCGGGCTTACCGAGAACTCGCAGGTGCTCCGTTGCCCAGTTCAAGGCCGCTTGGAGCAATTATCGACAGCCCGGGGCCAATTCTGCTGCTCCCACTGTCGTCCTATTCGAAATCGGCCTTCGTACTAAAATCTGTATATTTTTGATGTTTGGATCGCTTCTTTTGCTGCCAGGCCAGGCAAAAGCTCAGCGGCACGTGTCATCCTTGGTTCCGTCCACGGCTACGGGCACCACTTAATTGGTCGTAGTTTTCGTGGCAACCGGCGCAGACTGGTCCACCGCACAGCTTGGGATCCGCCGGGACAACGACGGATAGCAAATAAAAAAAAAAAAGCGCACACACATCCCATCATCCCACGCCATTTGCTCACTGTTCGGGCAGTGTGCATCCTAGCAACCGGAAGAGGAAAGCAAACTTGCATCCACAAACGGAAAGCAAGTCAAATAAAAATTGGTTCGAGGAACTCGACTTCCGACCTGCTTCTAAGAAATTGCTCAATAAAAGAGGACATCTAGTTTTTGCAGAGTCTAATTTGCTTGACATCTACCGCCTTTTCTTTTTGGTCGCAGATAGTACCGAAGAATTTTTGCTTCCCTAGCCTATGGACCTGCGTTTTATAAAAAGGACTGACGCGAGAGTTGTTTTCGAGCTTTTCACCTATAGTGTATCTAGATTCTTCTTTATTAGTGTTCTTCGTGTTACAATAATTTCCCTCACACCCTATTGATAGACAGACGGATGCCAGAAGCGATGGTTTCGGTTGGGCCGGTGCTGTTTAGCACGTCTTTCATCTTTTATAATTGAAAATAATAAGTGCGCGTGGGTGGGGATCCGTTGGTGCCCGACCCCGCCATGTATGCAACCGGCAAAGCATCGAGCTGTTGTCTGTTTTTCTTGTCTAATGCATTATTTCTTTCGTTTGCCGCTGCAGGAGGACACCCACTTCGATGGCTGGTCGCTGAAGAAGTCGATCCTGAACACGCTGTTCCAGGCGGTCAAGGCCATCACCGGTGGGGTGACGGCCATCAAGGGCCAGCTGATCAAGGGCTCCGGCTACCTGGTGAGCGGCGCCGGCAAGCTGATCGCGTCCGGTGGTGACGCCGTGACGGGCGTCGGCAAGAAGATCGCCCTGTCCGCGCACCTGATCCCGCCGAAGCAGGCCTCGCACCCGTTTGCCAAGCTGAGCGGCCTGCTGTCGTCCTCCTCGTCCGGCCTGTCCGGCTTGTCCTCGTCCTCGTCGTCGCCCTCGTCCGGTCACCACCACGGCGACGCGTCCGGAGAAAGTAAGTGCTCGTCCACCTACCCGAACGTTCACTTTCGGCTTCAGCATCGTTAGATTGGATTGGGAGCTGTTCCGCAGCTCACCGAACTGTTTGCTGAGCTCCACCCGTCTCCACCTCTTTATTTCACCAGTGCAACCAGCGCCTGCTTCCAGACACGCTCTGTTTGCAGACACTCGAGACGCCAACCGGTTCCAAATCCTTCAAGCCCGTTCGAACGGAAAGGTGTTTGTTCGCTCCCTTGCTACCCTTTACTAATCTTTCGGCGACTCATTTGTCGCGATTTGGCCACCCTTCTCCTTTCTCTACTGCTCTTTTCCATTTCCAAATGAAAAGGATGGGCTTTTCCGATTGATGCCAGCAGATGTGGAGTGAAGCTGCAGACGGAGCGGAGACTAGAACTCGCGAGATTTGTTTGCTCAACTACGAACATCTCAAAGGACAGCCGTCACAGCCGAGTCAGAGGCGCGCTTTCCTTGACACGGACGAGTTACCCAGTTCAAGGCCTGTTTACCGATGTTTTCGGAATCACTAACTTTCTAGTGTTGTGGTGTTATTCAATTCAATTTGATTTGTTCATTTCCCCGCAAACAACAGCGTCACATGCCTCGTGAATTTCGCCAATGCCAACGGGAATGCGGAAGCAATCGCGCTGGTTGACGATAAACCTTATGCAAAAAAACCGATGTTGATGCGAAACCGAGTGTTTGGTGCGAAACTTTAACAGTTTGAGAATTGGGCGCCATTGATCGCTTTTTTAGCTGTCAGTCGTAAACAAAAACAATGCCGTAAAAAAATGTGGATCGTGCATAAATCACTTTTTCAAAAGTTTTAATTGGAGTAAATATAAGCCCTTGCATTTTTAAACATGTTGTGAACAGTAGTGTGTTTCTTAGGCAGCATTTATTGTTGATGTTGCAAGATATGCACTATCTGCACAAAAAAAAAAGGAAATTAAACTGTTTAAACATAGCTTCTTTTTTGTATTTGCCAGCGCAACATTATTCCTGTGTGTAGCGACTGGCTCAGGGGTCATTTTGACTTGGTAGGAAATTGGAATATATTTTTCCTAGTTTTTCCCCTTCCCCTGCAACTACTTGTCCCTTTTCGTCACCGTCTCGCCTAGCCTTTCCGGGTCCATGTTCAATACGTACATGGCGGTTGTGCAATGGATAGTGTTGAATGGTTTCGCTCGCAACGAAAAACGTTCCGCGTACTTCGCCCTTTGATGGGTGAGGAAATTATTTCAATTTCCGTGCATCCCGGCTGCTCCAGTCCGCGCCGTGGAGTACCGTCGGTAGGGAAATTTATGATGTGAACGCACAACTTTCCCAACTCTTGATTCGATGCTGCGCCGAGCGGCCGAATGGGCCTGTCTCACTCCGTACTGCGATACATTGAATTGTAAGGGCTTTCGGGTGCCGATTTGTAGCAAATTGTGTTTGTGTGCGTTAGCTCGTGCTTAATGGCAGGAAATGCTTAGCACACGCAAAAAGGCTCCTCGCACTAACTATTTTTGAAATAATGCGCTCCGAAGATTTCGCGCAAGCGATGGATTTTCTCGGTGGCTGCCGATTTTCCGCGAGCAAAACAAAGCCGTTACCATGGCCATTTGTGTAATGTGAGTGTATGCGTTTGGCTGGAATGCTCGTAATTCAGATTTTGGATTTGCCACAAATGGGAACCCCCCCCCCCCCCCCCCCTATAGAGACTCGACAAAATAGAACATCGGTGTAGCTAAACGGTTTCCCGGGACGCTCGTTTTAATGAATCGAAATTATAATGTGTGTGCGTGTGTGTGCCACGTTGATGTCCAGCTCCAGCACAGTTTCCATGGAATTCGCTCAACCAGCGTGACGAAACTTACCAAATTGAGCTAAACCTGGCCCCGGCGGCGGAAGCGGAAACCGAAACACCGGTATCCGGTGTACCACTAATGAGCGGCCGTTTTCCGGGTATATTTTCCCTCGCGCGCGTTTTGTAGGAGGCAATTGCAGCCCGCGAATAATGGCCACCGACCGGAAGCACTAATGCAATGCCAAATTGCAGTCGCTAGATTAGTGCGTAGACGAATGGTGTTGCGGTGGAAATGGCTTGTGCTTGGAAGGCGAGCGGCTGAAAGGGGTTTTCCGGTTCCGGTAGACGACGAAGGACACAGGCTGGCGATCAAAGTTCCATCAAAGCACTTCCGAGGCGGGAAACCGGTGTTCGAAGAAAACCACACTCCCAAACGAACTGACGGAATTTGCATTACAGGGTTTCCCAGTCAAGAGCAAACATTGTCCACCCGTATAAGCCATCTTGCCCTTTCGATAACGGACCTGTCAATTGCGCTGCCGTTCGTATTGATTTTGGGAATGGCATGGGCATGTATCTGATGTCTGCTTGAAGTAATATGCCTAGCCACTGACGATTCAAAACATAGCTCTGGTCGTAACAGTTGTTCGTAAATTTTACTTTTAAATGGAAAACAAGCGAAAGTAATGCTGGCAATATTGGTAGTAAAAACAGGAGAGCTTAAAAACAGCAACACCACCCTCGTGAAGGTTTGAAGGCTCAAAACCAAAACAAACCACACAGCATTTGACAGGTCTATTATTTAAAGGGCACGATCGCTTACCGAAACGCACAGGATCGCTTAAAGGTGGGAAGTGTCGCTTATAAGGAGGGACGAAACCGCTAGCGAATGGTACGGGTCGCTTATCAAACGCGATGAGTCTCTTAAAAAGTGGGCAATGTATGCTATTGCCTGGAAAACCCTGTTTCTGATGCGGTTTCTGATGGGCTGTTTTTTATGGGTGGCGAGGGAAAAGGGATAAAGGGGTTTGTGTGTTTTTCCGATAAAAAAGCGCACCATTCGAGCGGTCGAGCGACGGATCAAATTAATTTTTCACCTCAAATCGGCTCGTTCGCAAAAGGGCCTCGTGGAAATGGAGGGAAAACTTACCCCCCCTCCCCTCCCACCCCGTTTCCTCCTACTTTCCTTACAAGACACTTTCCGCCTGCAAACGGAAGCCTCAAGCAACGATTTCTTAAGCTTCGACAACTAATAAAAGTCGTTGGGCAAAATAAAGAACCCGCTTCCTTCTTGGCGGAAAAGGGGACGAAACGGAATAATTCGCTCCTTCGGTGCGAGCCGGAGCAAAAACTAAAATACCCACCGTGTGGGTTAGGGGGGTGATGAGTTTCATTCATGATTTCCGAGCCTTGCACGGCAGGACTGTCTGAAGCCCGGAAAAGGGACGCCTCACGCAAGCACGAAAGGATGCGCCCGGCCAACAGCAACAAATGTCGGAATGTGGCGACTTCTGTTTGCTTTTTCCGGGCGGCTGTTTGTTTGATTGTTTTTTTCTCGCTTCTATCCCTTTTGCCTTCGGTTAGTGATTTGTTCACCCAGCCACGATGGAGGAAGAGGGAGAGAGAAAGAGAGGGTGGGTTTGTGCGGGGAAAACCGTTTGGCAGCTAACGTCCACTCGAACCCGGACGCAAGCATCGAGCCAATATCCTCACGACTTCTGCACCCTTCCGCAAGGATACAGGATAAATGTTCCTTTCTTTGGAAGGACCTTTCGGAAGCTTGCGTTTTTCTTCATGCTTCCTGTTTGTTGCGCGCACACAAACACACATGAAAGGAAAGAAGAAAAAAAAAGGCCACGGCAAAGTATGTGTGTTTTCTTACCCTGTTAATCTGTTTGTAACGTTGCCCTGGCCTTCTCCCGAACCGCCCAAACCCCTGTTCCTCCTCAGAAAGGATTGAATGGTTTCGCTGGAAGCACTTCTCTTCGTTCAAAAGCAAAAAAAAAAAGAAAACGGGGAAAAAACACAAAACACGGCAGACGGTTGTTGAAAAGAAATTTCGATTAGTTTTTGGCATCGCACCCGTAAATCGTTCGGTTTCGGTGACCGTAAAACTCATCGGCGTCTCGTTGCAGTTTCCCAGTCCCCCCCCCCTCCACTTCCCCTCCCTCCTTTCACCATCAACTATTGGTGTCCTTTCGCTTGAATTTGTTTTTCCCCTTTGGCGGGGCGCGGGAACGAAAAGAAGGAATCGTAGGTAATAATTTAGGAGCTTGGGCTTCTTAGCCCAACGTGGGTTGTGAGTCGAGGGCCTTCGAGGGGGGAAAGGAAGACTGTTGCCGAGGGTGCCTGCTAGGAGATAAGAATAAAGGTTGATTGGTTTCCAGCAGGACGCGTGGACGGATTGCAGACAAATTCGCAGTATTCGGTATTGAGTAGCCAGTAGCGTTGCTGTCTTTTAGGCTTTCGGGAAAAATGGTCGCATCAGAAGGAAATTGATATTGCTGACAGCGATTGAGGATACCGATCATTGGATGGCTGTCCCATCTTCCCTCTAGCCCATCCTTTCCCCCCAGGGGGGGTTGGTGAGGAGCCCGAAATTCCTCGTTCGTTGTGGTTTTCGCTAACCCTTTCGTTGCCCACTCTTTCACTCCCTTTTTCTCGCCCACAAATAAACGCAGGCTTCACCAGCTACGAAGGACCGACCAGCTACGGACACGATTCCTCGCACAGCGCCGTGAGTGGCCCCTCCGGTCCCTCGTACATCCCGCCCTCGAAGGGATCCTCCCACAAGGCGCCCTCGGTGAACTCGTACGGAGCGGACCTGGACGGCCACCAGCACAGCTACGTTTCCTCCGGCAAGTACGGCCACTTGTCCGACGGTAAGTACCGCCGCAGGGAATCGGAAGTGGAACGCGTAAAATAATTGGACACCCGTTGGAAAAGCAAAAAAAAAAAAAAAACCGACATACAGCCGTTCGCAGTTTCTACCATCGTGTGATCCACATAATGTGCCGTTTGCTCAACATTTATTATTGTTCGGGCAACATTTATTGTTGTTTCGTCCACCGTACCGACGAGTGGGCAAACTCTGCTAGCTTTTTCGCAAGCACTACCGTCTTTTTGACAGATCCGCCTCTGCTTGAAAAGACGGTAGTGCTTGCGAAAAAGCTAGCAGAGTTTGCCCACTCGTCGGTACGGTGGACGAAACAACAATAAATGTTGCCCGAACAATAATAAATGTTGAGCAAACGGCACATTATGTGGATCACACGATGGTAGAAACTGCGAACGGCTGTAATATGACGTCACGGACGGCAAACGGTTGCCATATTTGGTTTAATTAAATGCGAACCATTAGCAGCAAATAATGTTATTACGGTGACCGACCTGCCCGACCCGCTCTCCCCTACCTCCCATTACCGGTCGTCCTGCACACGACTGGGAAAGCTGATAAAGGAAAGTTTTGATGTTCGTTGCGGTGCTGTTTAAAAATGAGCAGCTCATGGAGACCGATAATTGAATTCGATGAGTTGCTACCCTCATTCGAGGATGATATCAATGCTTGCAGCCAACAGAGCCTTTCCACCACCACCTTTCCACCGTGGTTTGGTTGGCTCCATCTGGATACGAGGCAATTGAAATGATTCACGCATCATTTATTTACCCCTCCATCACGGAGGAAGGTGGAGCGGTTGGAGTTGGGGAAACAAGATGTAGCGTTGATAAAATTCATTTCCACTACGTTCCCTCATTTAACTTTACATGGAGGGATAGAAACGGGACTGTAACCCTGCACCAGTTTCGCTCCTAAAGTTATGCAACAGGTGAGAACGTCAGCGATAGCGTGCGCCTAAAGCTATGCAACCTGTTGGATGTATAGCTATGACTTTGATAAAAGATCATTTAACCGTTGCATCTACACAAGAAAAAAAAAACACTTCAGGACCGCCGTCTCTGGTAGGCCGTACATTTTGCAAAGGAGTTTGTATTTTCCGTACTTCATAGCTTGTATCTTAGTTTTAGAAGTTGTATCGAGTTGAAACCTCCAGTAAAATTGTTTTGCAAAATTAAAATTCGAACCTGAAAACTTGCCAAAAACCTGTTTACTAAGAACATTCCGTAAATAAAACTAGTTGTTATGAATGTATTTAATCTCTTATAAATATGAAAGAGAGTATATGTGGCTAATGTGCAACCGCTTATTACTCTGAAATGGATGCATCAATTGCAGCTATTTTTGGTTTGTGTTATTCATCGTGACCCAGGACAGATGGCGAAATTTTTAGCAATTTTCGAAAACTTTTCTACATCACTTCTTATTTACCTCCAACCCACTACGGCTCCGACAATTTCTTGTCAACACTTTTATAATATACACTTCGCCTACTTCGATTGTTGCGAATGAAGGAATCAAATTTGTCTGTCTGTGAAATCGTTCCACGAATTTCAATTGAAGCCATACCCGATGGCGTTAACATACGTAAAACTTTTACTTTTGTTGACATTTCTACCTTGGGCATGAGGAATCCCCGGGTATAGGTCGTTTAGCGATAGGTCCCAGGGTTGCTCAAAATTCTTGAACATACACGAACACACGAATACACCAACTGAAGTACCGGAAAAGGCAACGTCCAAAACAAAATTAATGGCCTACCCGGGGAGGCGGGTATAGATGTGAGATTTTGGATACGAATCGCAAAATGCGAATTAAAAAAAAAATCGATTCAAATACTTCACCGTTCTTACCGTTCAATTAAAAGTTATTTCAGCACGAAGTTGCAAAGCCTCCCCAGGGTTGACAGTCGTAGACATGATGGTTAGCTGCATTTTAACCTTAAACCAACCTTGTTTTGGCCCTTTTCTTTCCTTCCAACTGGATGGCGGTGGTAGCAGCAGATGAAACGAAGCCAACATCTTAGTTTATTGAGAAATACTTCCTAACCACCTGACGAATAAGGTAATGTGTTGCTAACCTTGTCCCAGTGAACTTGGCCTCCATCATTATTGTCGATAACGCACCCCATGAGACGAACCGGTTCTTTGCCGTTTGGAAAGCGAGTATGTGAGGGGTTTCCACGTCACTTTCTAGTGCACCTCAAGTGGATTCTGCTGGGGATAGGTTAAGGAATAACAGGGGCACAAATTCTGTTTCCGAAAAAAAATGAGACTTAGTAGTGAAAACTCTTTCAACGGCCCCAGCCAGAATAAGATTCCGGGAACAAAGTAAAGCAAACAAACGTATACGTGATACGCATCCGGTGCCGGTCCTGGGTGATCCTAATGGTGTGATCCAGCTGGTGGTTTTCAAGCAACGCGCTGCGGTAAAACGGAAGCGCTCATCTGCTGGCAAACCTCGATGCCGCGGAAACCCGAATACCGAGCGGCACATTTTCCGACCGACCGCATCCACTATCGCGCGTGGGTGTGACGTTGCGGTCGTGCGTGTGCGCTCCGTTGTTGTAAAGCGGAGGCTGGCTTGCACACAACAAATTGTAATTCAATGAAAGTCAATATTGGGCACATTATAGGCTCGGTTTCGGTTGGAGTTAGAACACACAGGCCGGGGTGTTGACCGGGCACCGGAAGGAGAGCGTGTTCAAGGGGTGTATGCAAATGAACGCCACAGCAGGAAAATTCACAGGACATAGTGTGGTCAGTTTGCCAGTGAGGTAATCAGTTCACTTGTTACACACACTCACCCTAATAGCCGGCGTGTGTGATCCCTCCACCCTCTTGGCAACCCTTGTTCGATAAATCAACAAGCGACACATTAATTTCTCTCGCGAGCCTTGCGGCGGTACATTTGACCATCGCCGTTCTATTAGATTCGCATCGCTTCCATTCGAAAATTGATAAAACTAAATTAAGTTTCCCCGGGTTGTCATCATCGATGGCAGAGTTATTAAACCCAGCCCGGCCAATGTTGGCACGCATGCATCCTAGTCCTGGGTTCGCTCGGGGTGTGGATAATTTTCGATTCAGCCCGCTTTTGAACTTTGGCGCTGAACAATACTGTTCATTTTTGATAATCCACTTGGCTGTTCATTGGACTCATGTTTCAAAGCATCGCTGCCTCTGCCCGCTGATGCAAATTATCACTGGACAAGTCTGGGACTCTACTTGCGTTCGGATGACGGCACCACCCGAATTATTTGACAATTCTACATCATTATGAATAGCGCTCCAAACTGTCTTCACACTGTGCATGCTTTCCAATGATATGCAATGTTTTAATTTATGGAATATTCTCGACCGTGCCACGTGCCGGTTGGAACATTTGGACCTGTTCACAGAGAAACTAGCTAGGATTTGGAAAATCGCAGATCCGTGAACTGACGCCAATTTTCCAATGTTTGCATCGGTGCATTTGGTAGGTACATTTCACTCCAAATTGCTGGTCTAATTTAATTTTGAAATTAATAAACTTGCCACCTATCGCCTATCTTTTAAGGATTTTTGACAGCGGAGAAAACAATATTTAAACAATAAATTAGCTCACAAAACTTGGACCTCTCCTGCTACGCAAATGTCAGATTCTCACTCCTTTTCTTTTAGAACATCGCGCTGGTTACAAGCCAACGTAACTGCAGCTCAAGGAGCAGCGAATGTTCATTTATGTAAACGTTTCACGTTTAGCTAAACTGTTCAAACAAAAACCTGACGCAAGTATTGTTGTACAACCGACTCCTTGGTCCAACAACGGGTTTTTTTTGTTTTCTCCTTACACAAAAGTGTGGGATTGTCCACTGTCGACGTCCGCACGTGATGCAGCCACAGGTGTTTCCCTTTGGAATTGGCTTGTAGATAACAGTCCAAGAAAACCAATGCACTGCAGCAGCGCAGGATGAAAGTGAATCGTAGGCTGTGCCGGCCAGCCTTCACAGGAAGGATGTCTCACGTTTCGCCGACGAACGTACGGCGAGTCTCGATTGTGCGGAACTTTCTTCGTTCTGGTCGCCAGTTTTGGGATGGGCAGCAGCAAGGAAGGAATCCTCGCCGGTGCATTGGAAAGTTTGGCGTGGAGGAGCTACGCGTCGGCAAGTGTGGTGAACACATAGGGCGATGCTATGAAACAAACTGGTTGCGGTCGACCGAATGGGATGCAAGAAACGGGGAGTGGCAGGCGTTCGGCGTAAGTTGTTATACACCACTGGACTGTCGGTTGCATGTGCTTCCGTAAGCGAACGTTGAATGTGTAGAATGTTCTGCGTGGAAACTTCACCAGGGAAACCCTGTCGTTCGTCGTGCTTTCAAAGGTCAATCGGTGCTCGGTAACGCTAGCATAACGCTCGCTCATTGTGTTGCCCATTTTCTTACAACATTTCCTCCCATACACAACGCTTTGCAACGTGATGACATTTGGCACGTTTAGGCCCGACCGGCCACTATCCACCGACCGGGTACCCGGCGAAGAGCCACGGGAACGTAGTGGAGGCGTCGGACGTGCTGCGGCAGATCCTGAACCAGAAGATCCCGCACCACGGGCCCCCGAAGAAGGTGATCGCGCAGTACGAGATCCCGTCCGACGCGAACCCGCCGCCCTTCAAGCCGATGAAGCACTCCGGATACCTGCCGCCGACGCTGTACGGCGTCCCCGTCGGTCCGATCGACTCGGTCACGCATTCGCACTCCATCACCACCTCTTTCGGGGCGACCGGGAGCCACGGGGTGCACGAGGAGCCGGCCCTGCCGAGCTCGTACGACACCTACCGCTCGATGGCACTGAAGCACGGCGGTGATGCGCGGCCCGGTAGCTACCGGGGGGAGGCGAGTGCCGGCGTCTCGTACGAGCTGCTGCCTCCGAAGGGGGGACCCTCCTCGCACGAGGTGGTCCACGGGCAGCAGCTGCACGACCTCAAGCGCCATCTGGGCAACGGCATCGAGGTGCAGAAGTCACTGGCCTACGAGATCGCCGATCCGTCCGCGGCGCGACTCCACCAGAAGCGACGCTCCGACAACCTCTCGCCTTCCACGACGACAACGACGACGACGACGACGACAACGACCAAGGACAAGCCCAGCAGCACCAAGACGTAGGGCCGAGCCGTCCAGGACCAACCGTCCATCTCAACCAACCAACCAACCAACCAACCACCGACCACTACTACACTCGGACCTGGACGGCATTCCACTTTAGTCACTGCCACCAACTAAAACAAAAAGACTCACGAAGACCGGAGAAGGTAGTGTGTGTAATCGCGTGCCAGCTTGCCCATGCCCTACCACGGGCATGGCGTTCGAGCGTCGATATCCCAGGTAAACCGACTGGACCTCACCTCCACACACTCGTCTCGCTGCAGGAGAAAATCCTCCCCCCCCCCGTTTCCAGAGTAGTAGACCAGCCCAGAAACATCTCTGATGTTCATTCGGACAGCCCAAGCCTAAGTCCCTCCGGTTGTCTTCTGAGGAGACGGTCTCTCAAGATATAGAAGCATCCCCACTCCTTGTAAAGTCCTAGAATAGGAAAAGTTGGAAACTGATCTAACTCCAAGCTAGGAATCAGCTCACTAATCAATCGAATCCTCCTTCAAGAACCTTTATATTTTAGATTTAGAACCTTTAGAACATGCATGCTGTTTTGACAAGGATCCGTGCAGCGAGGTGTGAATGTGCGGAGGTCACAAACCATCCTACTCAACACAATACTCACGACGCATGACTTGCCTGATCTTCCCATCTCTGCTCTGCCTCACCTTACTTATTCGGCTCCAGCCTAGACTTACTCTCACCATAGTCACTGTAACGCCAACGCCAACCATTGTCACTAACTGCCTGCTGTCACCCACTTGCCTGGATCTTCTTTTCCGTCGTTGAACGGAATCCGAGTGTGTGCGCTTCGTTTCTAATGTGTTTTTTTCTTCTCTTCCTCTTTTTTGCTCGCTTTTTTACAGATTCCGACTATAGTAAGATCGTCGTTGGCTAAGTAGCAAGTCCCCAGGCAAAGAGTCGTAGTTGGAGCTACGCTACGGTGCTCTGCAGCATTTGTGAACCCCCCTCTTCCAGAAGCCCTTCCCATCGCTCTGGAATTCCTTCCTGAATTGTGCTCAATTTCATCAGTAAAGGACTAATCCTCATCCTATTCACCTAACCGTACCCAATGTATCTGCGATGATTTCATACTATCCTTACCAAATTCGCTCAAACTAATAGCCGGGCGCATTCAGGAGATAAGCGATAGTGATGAGCTTGGCTCGCCGGCGTAGTGCAGTAAGATTACTCCGTAGATTACCACCTAGGTGTAAGATTGTATTTTTTTGGCTAGTAGTAGTTCAACCGGTAAGAGGGTCTGACGGGCTACCGCCAGGAGACGGCCGTGCGCCTATGTGTACGTGTAGTTGTATTTATTCGCCACGGCGATGCTGTGCGAGAAACATAGGGTAGCGAACGAAAAGCGAAAGTGAACAAAATGAATAAAGTATTCCAATAATTTGTAATCTCATAGATGCGAACACCGATCGAATGGGATTTTTTTCAGCTTTTATTGATGTGTGAAAATCGTTTACAGGGTGCTTCGGGAAAACTGAAAGAAATTGGCTCGATTGCGCGCGTGCCATAAGGATGAGTGCAAATTTAGCGCAAAAGTGGCCGATATTTTATAGCAGAATTTTCACGGAAAATTCCGACTCCTTCCGACGGTTTCTGCCGCTCAATTTCCCTTTTCGTGTCTTGACTGGAATTTTAAATCATCGCAGGATTAAAACATCGCACGGCGCAAACGCTGAGCTTGTGGAAAAGTTCGGTACGAAGCTCTTAGGATGCCAGAAAAACTGGTCAAAGCGAATTTACAGCTAAAATTTTCCACAGGAAAATATTTCCAGTGAATCGGGTCGAAATGGAGCTTTCTTAGGAACGGCATCCTTCCCAACAGCTTTAACTATTTAGAATAGAAAAGCTAGACTTGTCTGCTGAATACGTTATTGGTCCTATTATTTTGCTACAAACTGTGTCCTTTTCCCCATTACAACATTATTTTAAACGGAAATTGTCGGTCAACTCTGGAGAAAATTGATTTAGACGAACAATGCGTCATTTACTACGATAGTAAGTTTTCTTACTGGTAAAATGGAATAAAAGTTGTCTTTATTCTAAAATTTAAGTTTATTCGGCTAAGTACATCCCCAAGCAGAACTCGGCCTAAAGCTCTACCTTTATCGCCAAGCTAGAACAACTAAAGCTCTCACCAGTAGGCCTCTTTTAAAGGTCTATATCCTTAAAGCACCCTTCTTACAAAGGTATACAACTCACCGTACACAGAACAGTAGCACAGTGGGACAGTTTCGATACAGGTTTGTTTGACAAAACTGGATACAACTTTATTTGTTACTTATTACATGTTACTTATTTATCCCAAAAGCTGAAAACTAATGAAACTATCCGAAAAATGTTATCTATACACATCATTTTCAAGTTAATCCTGGTCACCGCCTGCACCTTTTGAAGGCCTTATGCGCCCCAAAACGGGCGTATGGCTGATTCATGCAAGTTTGCTGCTGTTCTGACCTGGTGTTGAAAGTTGTATGCAGTTGACAAGTAACTTGTGTTGAAATATCGAACAAGTGGTGTCAAAAACTAACTTGAATGTGCACATGAGGCACATGATTTGTTTGTGCTGCTGCTGAGCAAGATGTGTAAACTCCAGTTACGTGATCTGTTACTGATCGGAATACCACCAAAACCACTTGGAACGCCCAAAAACTGCAGGAAATCGATGGGTTTAGAGCAGGAGGCCAAACTCGCGGTGCAAACCGTCCATGACCATCGGATTAGATACCTCCAAGCAAATTCAAAAGTACCCGAATCGTGATAATCCGAAAAATAATTTAAAAGGTGCTTGCTGTGCACAAATGTTTGATGGGCCCGCGTGGATTGTTTACATTCACGAGAGCTTGACGCATTTTGCGCTCATTTGACTGGAAATGGAAGATAGATTTACGTGCTTAGCTAGCCTGTCAACAGGCAACCTAAGCTCATAAATCCAATCTTATCTCCGAGCAAACTCTTAGTTGGGTCAGTGGGGATCCTTGTTGAAAGCTTTAAGCACCTGGCGCGAGCTTTGCTGAAAGTTCCTAGAAGTAAAACAGCTTTGGCGTAAAAACACACCACGCTTCTCCGAAGCTACTGGGAAATCGAAACGAATCGAGCATAAAAAATTCAACGGACGCCATCAACACTACATTATGCCACGATTCTCGCCACACGTCCAACGGCCCATCGTATCTTTGTTTAAACTCCTGCAGCTTAAATACCCCATCTTGGTCCTTATCAGCTCTTAAGGAAACGGGTGAGGATTAAATCGTGCCAATGTGGCCATTCGCTTTCTCGAAGACATTTCCCCGTTCCAGCTTGACCCGTCCGACCCGAATTGTGTGCGCTAAGGGGGAAATTAGTTTACGTGCTGCGTGAGAAAGGCCGCCTCCGTCGCTTCCGGCCAGCCCAGATCTGCGGAGCTCTGCAATGTTTACGACAAGTTCGAGACAGCTGCCGTACGTGTCATGCCGACAAGCAGTGAGCAGGATGCGTGCACTCTGAGAGTGTGTGTCGAGGAATGCCAGGAACGTGACATACCGTTCGGTAGTTCAATTCAACAGGATCAATTTTGTACCCCTCCTCCGGCTCAACCACTCCCCAACCGCCACGTCATGCCTGAAAATGGTTCAAAACCATCACACTTCCATTGGAGACTTGGTATTATTATGGCTTCCCATGCCAAATACCTCGTAAAAATCGCTCGTGGAAGAACCCTTCTGCTGTTTTGAGTTTATGGTTTTATATTTAAATCATTGAACCAAAGTCACTTGTTACAGGGTAACCTTACTCTTCAATTCTGAGAATGGGTTTTCAAGCATGGATCTTCTGCCGGTAGGATGCTAACAGGTGGAATTGAAACTGGTGCACTTAGATACCATGCGAACGCGGTTTATTAATTTCAATCTGATATGATGTACGTGTGGACAAGCATAGAAGCATCCAGTACTAGGTCAGATCGACAGAATGTACTGATACACCCTCCCCATGATACGAGTGTGTGTGTGTGTGTATGTGTGTGTGTCATAGTAATTCATATTCAATGGGCGTAAACCGAACCGATACTCTACTCCCTGTAACGGAACTTGCTCCTTTTTAGGCCTTGCCTCCTTGCGGGCTCAGGATTGCTCACACATTACTGGATCACCGGATCCTTTTGCGGGGGAGCGGCAAGCTAGATAATCCTCCACCCCCGCGCCACCTCCTCGTCCCTCCTCAGGCCGTTCCACCGAAGCACTCCAATCACCGCATGCTCAACCGACATAGTAACGATTATAGAAGGGACCCGTTAAGTCCTTCTAAATCAATTAATGCATGATGGTGTCTTCGTCCCTTCGCACCGCTCGCCCTCTCCACCGCCATGTGGCGAAAAGGCGAAGAGGCGAGAGACGCGAACGTACAGTAAACAGAACGGATAAACGAAACGCATTAAAGCATGTAAGCTTCAGATGAGGTTCAAGCGCAAGAACATTTGCTCCTGAAGGAAGGACACTCACAAACAAGCCTACATGTGTTTGTGTATGCGTGTGTGAGAGAGAAAGAGAGTGAACATGACAGTAAAGTAAGGGAGCATGGTTGAGGTAGATTTCAGAGTGGATTTTTGTTAACAGCACACCAAAATTGGCACAAAGTACATCGGTGTTTCAGAGAAAATTTGGATTGAAAAAACGGAAGAAAATAAAAAAGCTACACACTCACATCAGCAAGGAGTTAGGCAAGAGGATATCGAAACAAGGCTTACACGAGCAAGTTTAGGTGTCCAGCTCTTGCATTTTGATGTATTTTTGGCTAAAGCCTTGAACATCAACACACATCAAATAAATTGTTTTAATTTAATTACTTATTTTATCCCCATCTTTGGAATTACTGACAGCACCGTACTAGTAATCTTGCGGCATGTTTTAAAAATTGAGTTGTTGAAAGTTTTGCTTAGAAAAATTGTGATTCGAACCGACGACGTTCAACATGAACGAAAAAGACTGTCTACGACTGCGCTATGGGGTCTCACTCCACTTAACGTGCTAAACTGCATCAAAGTGGTCCAAAAGTCTCCGAACTCGAATGAGTTGCCAACTCAAACACAGAACAAAATCAGTTCATTATCTTTGCCGGATCAATGACAAACAGTTTCACGTGTCGCAAAACGCGGGAGATGGTTTCTTCGTCCCTGCGAGGAATTGGCGAACCGATAGTAGCACGAACAATCTGAAATGTTCAAGTGAAACAACATACAGTCTCCGCAAAGACGCACCTTTAAACTCCATCTGAAAACGTTGCAAATACCGGGTGAGGGGCGTTAAGGAATGGCTGGGAAAAGGTACTCGATTACATTCTTTTCATTTTCGCAGTCTTTCTCCCCCCGGCTCGTCTACTTCGGTGAGGCGATAATGGCATTTGAATATGCGCATTTTGCACGTTCTGTCGCGAAGAAGCGATGCTTTAATATATAGATTTTTGTTTTGTTCTCTCTCTTTTCGGATGCTATATTCCCCCCCTCCCTCTCCTGCAACTTATAACCTACCGGCGTCCTTGCCTGAGCGCAGAGGATGGTTCCACAGATTGGTCGCCTCGGGTTAGATTTGTGGTTAGTACGGTTGGGGAAGCTTCTTTTTTTGTTTTGCTATGTATCTCTCCGTCAGTTCGCCCCCGGCTTCTTCGCAGATAACGACCTAACGACGATAGAAGTTAAGGGAAAAGAATGGCAAGAGATAGGAACAGGGTTGTGGTGAGCAGTTCACTCGCAAAGCCACGCCAGCAGCTCCGTTTGCCGCTCCTAACGTCTCCTGTATGTGATTGTCAGTGCGCGTGGGACACTTCAGGCATTACCTTAATTACGTGTCGAGTGTCGGAGTTGGAAGGGCTGGCTAGCTGGCCGAAGGGAAGGGCAGCTGGTGATCGAAGGTCCTTGAAGTGATGTCCCAGCATCCTAGCGGACGCACGTTGTTTTTGTTTTTTCCACTGACGTCAAAGCGCGGACGAGGTTCAAATAGAACGGAAGGCTTCGTCTCCCAGATCTCGGCATTCCGCAGCTGTTTTTCCGCGTGGGGAGCGGTCAGGTTTTCACTCCGGCCACGTTTAAGCTTTTCATCGTGCTTTCCCATGACCTGCCCATGCTGCCTGCTCCCTCCGCACCTTCGCAGCCACATAAGACTCTGGGTTTGGCAAGGTTTCGAACAATCGATAAACCATTGTGGGCTCGGGTGGCACGAAGGAATTTAAGTGGAAAAGTGAAAAGTAGCAAAACATTGCCTTTTACTCTTCCTCTATTTCCACCTCCCCTATCCCCTTTCGACCCACCCCCCTTCCCCCCATTCACCCTCGTGCCTATTTCTGTGGGAAGCTAGGGTCGGCAGAAAATGGGAAAGCTGGATGCAGAACGACTTCTTCGGCTGGTGATGATCCTGTAAAGGATAATGCCAGCCAGCCATTCTACCTTCGCCGGTTTTCCACCGTTCGGTTTTGATCTTTTTCGCTCGTGAAAATGTGTGCGCTTATCAAAAAATATCAATCATAAAAGTTCAACCGCATGCGTTCGAGCCACAACCGTTTTCAAGCAGAGAAGGTGGGGAAGCAAGGAGGAAAGTTAGAGGTAAGGGAGGAAAGGCAGGAGGCAAGCGTGCACTCACCGGCAAATGGCCACATTTCACAGGCCAGGAGCAGAGTGCTATTCTTTTTCTTACCGAACCGTTTTTTCCCCTGTTTTTGCTGTGTTTTTTTCCTTCGTTTTTGTGTGTGTCCTATGTTCACAATTTTCCTCGCCGCTGAATTTTGCAAAACTTCCGCCATGGCACAATTCAACACCCACGCGGATCCGCGCCTCACTCCCGGGGAAGGAAAGGTGTACAACGGGCGCCATTTTCTCACCGCTGCACAGTGGGGCCACGTGGTGGACAGTTGCCCCGTGGGAGAAGAAGAGGGGACATTTCTTCTAAAAGGAATAACCAATGTTCACTGAACGCAGATGGAACTGTCACTATTTGTACGCCACCGAAACCTGTTAAAAAATTATTAATCAGTCAGATGAGATACCTTTTTTGACATTTGCTACCCCTGTAAAGTCGCATCCCTTTGTTAGCTCCTTAATGCTGCGTCTACTCACAGCGCCATTTTGGCGAATGCCAACACCAAATTGGCAAATTGCCAAAGCAAATCGACGTACTCTATACGACAAAAAAAACCTCTTCTCTTCGCGCTGTGTGTTTTTTTATGCGAAACTTTGGCAGATTGCGAAATGGACGCCATATTGCTCATGCCGGGCCTTGTAGTTCATTTTGAGCTGTTATTCCAGGCTTAAACTATAACAATGTCCTAATAAATGTTAAAGCGAGACTAAATTGCTTTGTAAAAAATAATTTTAGTTGATATAAAAAGCTTGAATTTATTTAAAAAAATTGTGAACACTTTTATGTTACTATGCAGCATGCATATTTTAGGTTGCACGAAATGCAACTGGCGATTCAAAAATCGGGACCAGGATGTTTTGTGTTTTGTAGGAAAAACAAAAAAAGATCTAACGTATGTGACGTTGAGAAATTTGATATCGTTTTTTTTTTCTATCGAAAGGATGCAGCTCAAACATTGTCCCGCTGTTGCCTCTCGACGACGTCCCACTGTGCGATCGGTGGACGATGGGGGCAATAAATAATCGACGGATGAGAACAACGGCGGTGAGAAGTAGGTGAAATGGCAGTAGGACAGGGGGGGGGGGGGGGGGTTAGCGTGAGCTCTCAACACGCACCATACGCTTTTTCCCGACCGTTTTCCCGCACACAATGGCCTGCGGGTTGCCCCCGGGGCCTGATGCAAAGAGATGCGAGGGAAGGTAAATTAACGATGCAACTTTTTCGGGACGCTTTTGTTTTGGGCTACAGCAGCCTCTGCAGCACCTTCGCTCTCTCCCTTTTTCCTCAGCCTCTTTCCACAGTTTCCCAAGCAAGCGCTGCTCTATTTATTGCCGACCGCCGTCAACATTCGCGGAGGGCTATAATTCTGGGCTCTTTATTACTTCCCAAGGCACCCAGCGTCGCTGGCTTCGGTGGTGAACCTCTTAAGCACCACCATCGCACCGTTCACCCTTCCACCCACCCGCACCCTTTGCACTGTTTGGCGATAATTAGAAAATGTGTGTGTGTTGTAGGGACAGCATCGACAGGCGGGAAAATCGGGCGAAAAACAAACGGCCGTGAATGTGTAAAAGCTAGGAGGCCTTATGAAGGGCGGGGGCCCATCCGTGGGCTTTTCCTTCGTTTTCCCGCGATGAATAGGGATCACCATCCATCCGTCTATCCTTCCAAGTGCAGGCGTTTCCCGGTGGGATCGCTTTCGGTGTTGTTGTGACGCTGTAAACGTTTAACTGCGGTGTTGCTGGATATGAAAAAGGGATGAAGGTTGCTGTTGTATGCCAATGAGAGGAAAGAGAGAGCAAAGGGCGAAATGGGAGAAGGAAGATCGCGTTCGGCACCTGTCGTGTGAGGAGTTTTTGGAATTCGTTTCGAAAATTTAACGCTTTGTTTTCTTGCGCAGCTAGCGGTACTTGCGTCCAGCAGCTGGGAATGTGTCCTTGGAAAAGGGAACAAGCGTAAAAAGATTAAAGAGAAAAAAACCATCTCACACAAACACACCATGTGATTAAGCTTCCAGTGTCCTTCAACGGTTTGCCCCTTATCTCCGTCGTTTGGCGTGAAACGAGTGAAGAAGAAAAAAAAACCGTGCTAGCGTGTTGTTCGGAAAGGAAAACGGATTCCTTCGCCTTTCGCATCGTCACCCGGTATCCCAATCTTGGCCATGTAGCGACTTGCTCGCAGCGGAAGGGTCGGCAGCGACTCCACCTCCGACCCTGCCACGGCCCAACGGTCGGTTCGGTTTAGAAAGGATGTCCTTGAAGAACTGGTTTCCTGCCGCATGCCGACGCGTGATGCCAGTGCGATTAACCTGTACCGCAAACTGATCATTCACACAATGACACACACATACACCCCCGGGCGTACCATTCACGGTCTAATCGGTCCATATTTAATGCAGCGAAGCGAAGCAAGACACCGGATCTTAGCTTGACTTACCAAAGTCCGCTGCTTTGTTTTCGGTGCCCATTTTCGACACCCGGCCTATAAACGTGGTGAGAAAAGGTATGCTAAGATCGATTTAAAATAAATAAGGAAATTAGATTAGATTTATAGAAAGGCTCATTCGATCAGGCTTAAACATCGACTCAGGTGAGAACAGAATAATTTGACAGATTTAAGATTAGTTGCGAAACAAAACGTCACTCACACGAACGTATATAAATGAGTTGTTTCATTATAATTGTAAAATTATTATAAAATAATCCTCGGCGGCGTGGGTTCGAATCCAGACCGCAATTCCTCAGGATTTCGTAAGCCATGGGTAGGTTTGACCAAATTATCATTTCATTTCTTATATTATATTGCGCAGTATTAGTTCTTACTTCCTATTCATTTTTTGGGGCAAGGAAATCAGTACGCAAATACGAATCACTTCACACGCATAAATTCAAGTCGAAAAACTTATATGCATAGTTAAGTATCGAAAATAAAGTGTAGTTTAACTATTTCTACTCCTATACTACATGCCACTCTGTAAACCTCTAAGTCCAATTTGAAATGGTATCATATCAAAGGAGTATGCCTTGGCCGATAAGCGAGTCACAAAAAAAGCAGTCTGGAGCACATTCGCCGCACGGTGACGGGGATTGCTGCACTTGTGCTCGATAAATGCATTCAAATACCTGCACGATGACTCACGAAGCAGGAGATAAGTTATAGAGCTTCTGAAGAGCATGTTCCTCGTCATCTAGACTGTATGTTGCGCTGTAAAATCGCTCCAAGGGAAACCAGGTTCAATGCTTCCCTTGGCGAACTTTAGACTAGTTGCTTTTATTTGTTTTATTCACCAAGTCCAAGTTTAACCAAGTCCTTTTTTATTCTCCTCTATGAAATTACCTTCTGCGCCATAAAGCAAACTTGCGCTGTTAAATCATTGTATGCTGCTGGAAGGCGAGCACTTCGAGAGATTCGCTTGGAGTACGGAGCATGGTCAACGGGGAACAGGTTGAACTATCTTCGTGATGCACTCAGCAATTGTAGTTTTCTTTTCGTACTCTCCGCTTCGACTGGGTGCGGTGGCAGGTTTAACGACTGCTTCAAGGTCTTCGGTTCATGTTTTCGTCAATCTGTTGAACTCTCTCGCTGCTCTCACTTGACTATCAGGTTTATGGTGCCACTAGTCCAGATGTCTGCGCCAGGTCTATCCACTTTCGATCGACCGTGTCGGTGTGTGTGGTATAGTGACATTTTCATTGTTGCAAAACACCTATCCCGTGTTTGACGACTGTATGAGGAACCGTGTTTGGAGACATTGCATCCCGAGTTTTGTTTCGAGCGGTTTATCGCTCCGTCACTAGCTACGGAAGTTTGAGCCGTGCGCAAATTCCTTCCGACTCAACGGTTCCGGCAACACCAACGAGTTCGACTGCTGTTCCGGGAGTCACTTCCCCGTCCAGCGACCCGCTCGGCCTTCGCGTCACTTCCCTGGCGAAAGATCGATCGAGCGAAGGAGAGAAAAAACAAAAAGCGGTTGAGGTGATGCTGTTAAGAAGTTGAACTAGATCACTCCCATTTGCCACACCGGCAATCGATCTAAGAGGACTTGCTGTAGACGACCAAGAAGTTCAGCACCCTGCCGTATGCCCGCGGAAGGAGAGCGGTGTGGTGTACGGTGTGCATGTGTCTCACTCTGGTTCTGCGCGTTTGGAGCCTTTCCGGGTTTGGGGCGAGTGCTGGAACCGGTTTTCCGCCATTCCGTGCCGTGCGTTCGGGCCAACTACCGCCCCACTTCGTACGACCTTGCCCGGAGAGATAGCTGTACCTTCGAGGGCGCACTGCTGGCTGAGGTGCGTGGTACGCTGCTGAATGTGGTGAATGGAATTTTGTGCGGGACGTACACTGCGTACGGGTCGCAATAAAGTCGAGCCGAAGAAGGAAACATTTTATGCAAAGGAGGCCCGAGCGTTGATCGATGGGTGCAGCGGCTGCCGAGAGGCAGAATCAGGGTGGAGATTGGGGGTGCTGAAGTTGGGCATAACCGCAATCTCCGGGCCATGGTGGAGGTGCTCGATGATAGAGTGCACACCTACTCTCGCCCGTGAACATGAACATGACGAACATAAGAAGAAATAAGCGCTAAAGCTTATTCTCTCGCTTGCAAAGATTCCACGGAGCTCTTCCGAAAACCGTTTCAAAGCCTCCAAATTGCATCACGGAGGAAAATGCGATCGGTAAAGCCTTCCCGAATCTTAGGCGTCAAGTTCTTCGCCGTATCGCGCCATCCTCTAATCCTTCTGGAGCCGTCTCACATGTCGCCCCATACCGGTCCACGATTAAATCCGTACTATAAACAGGCGCACCGAAACCCCTTCTTGCTCTGCGCTTTCGGCTTCGGAGTCATGCTGCCTATTACGCTGCTCCCTATTCAGGTTTTCTTTTTTTTCTTTCTTCAAAACCCCCCTTCAATGTTCCTTAAGCATCATAACTGTCCTCCAATGGTTATTGGACTCGCACCCAGTAGCCAGGAGCAGCCAGCAGCTGCCAGCAGCACAGAAAAGAGGCAAAAAGAAACTCCCGCACGGTGTATTTACCCGTTCCGCGAATCGGTCGTTAAACTCTTAATCACGGTTCACCCATTTATGACTCCGTTAATGGCGGTTGTGGAAGCGCGAGCGAGCCCGTACTCATCCGGTTGGCAAGGATTTTCGTCAAGGAATTCACCTCAGGTCACTTCGCAACCGGCCTCGTTCGGAAAAGCCGTTGGAAGGAAGCGAAGGAGAAGGAGGAAAAGGTCCCGATGGAAGCTGTGAAAATAGTGTGGAAGAGAAAAAGATGATCCAGTATGGGGCATAACTTTTTAATTAAATAGACGGCAGCCAAGATTCATTGCTAGCCAGCACTGCCAAACGCTATCTTGCGAGACCACCAGGAAGCAAGAAAAATGGAGGAGGATCTTATTTTTTTCTCTTGTTTCAAACCATTTTCATTAAACTTAAGTGTCACCATTGCAGGGATTAAAAATGTGGTCTCCATTAACCTTGGAAAGCGTTCCAGGGAAAAGAATCATTCCGTAAAACCAGCTAGCCTTAATCTGTTGCATAACATCACTTTATGTTGATTTGATATTCTTTTCAAGCACATGGCTGGTGGTGGTGAAACAATGCCTCTGTGGTACATATTTCGTACGTTCCTGGCTTTCAACGTTGTCTACACATGTGACAGCACGAAGAACCTGTCACAACCTGTAATCTAGTGATCCCAGTATTCTAGCATCCTGATGGTCGTATAAGTGGTGGGGGGGGGGGGGGGGGAGGGTGCGATAGTAAGTGGCACTAGGTAAACATATTGCTGCCCGAGGCACACCCGAATGTGACACAATAATCCCCCACCCGTCGAATGACGCATTACGGCGCGCCGTTCTTTGTTTTGAGGTCGCATCCGCGGCAAGGTGAGCTACATTCACATTCCGGGCGGATAAATCCATACCTTGCACCCGATCCTTCTCCACCCGTCGCTCCACACCGCTTGTGTGATGACCACTGGAACCCCATTAACCCCCTTTCCTTCACCCGGTACGATTGCGTTTGGGCGAGGAGCCCCTAATAAGCGCTGCCACTTTCCTTGTTTTGTTGTTGTTGTTGTTTCGTTTTCCTAGTGCCAGTCTCTTTATTGGAGAGGTTTTTTTAAGGTTGTCCGTCTTATTTTCTCTCCCTTTTGCATCCCAACTGTGGGGTGGATTTTGCTGCAACGGTACCCCCCGGTTGCACTCTGCTGCACCAGCGCACGTAATGGGCACGTAAGCGCTGCACCGAGCCTCCCGCGGACTCACAACGTGTTGTCTGTGTTTTTTTTAAACACACGCGCACACACACACACACACCCACACCCACAATTGGTTGACTCTTAGCTGGAATGCAGCCCCCGGTGCACTGAAACCGTTTGCTGTACTGTTTTTTCCCCCCATGAAGCTCACTTTAAAACTGTTCCACCTCGCTGGAGTTCGACACGAGTCAAATGTCGGTTATCGGGCAGCGGAAGACGAAATGAAACAGTCTCGAATCACCCGAATGCACTTGGAGCTGAGCTAACGGTGAGTCTTTTTTCTCTTCTTCTTCTTCTTCTTCTTTACTTTGGACCGAAATGCAATTCGCAATCATTAACGAGTACAAACGCTATCCGTGGGACTCCTTCTAAAGGATGCGCATAAAGGTGAGTGCCCAAACACGCACCCCGGGCTTACATGGCGCTGGTGTCAATTATCGACCACAAAACGCGGCCATTAATGAGCCCATCGCCATCCTGGGCGCTTTTCGACTCTTTCATATCGCAACATCATTAGCGTCCGTCGGTGTTGGTCCTGTCGAACCATTTAGAGCTAGGCCTAAAGCGCACCTAATAATCGATTGGTGTTACGGGACTGGATTGGAACATCGTCCGTACGGGACTCCAGAGGTTGAGGTACTGCGGGGAAGTCACGGAGTTTCGGACAGGCTGGCAAACAGATAGAGATCCTTGCAGAGTATGAGTTCTTATCGTGCGACTCGTTTTCTACCGCTTCGGCACACCAAGTCCAGGACTTTTGCATTGCGTTACGTTGCATAACCACTCCGGTGTGAAATGAAATGAGCAAGAAAAAAACCATATGCCTTCAATTGCGCGCGGGCAGAATGGAATGCAGCTAGTTGGCTCAGCTTCCTGGTACACCCTTTCTTCCCCGCCTCTCCCCGGGCCTTTTGCAAGGCCGCAAGGGTAAGGTTCCAGGAATCCGCCGAACGGTCCACCCAAGTCCCGACGAAAGTCTGACGTACCGAGCTGCGTGGTACATATATGGGGAACTTGCTCGTGGACCTCAACGTTCGCAGGCCCAAGACCAGAGTGCTTTGCTCCAGTTCTCCATCGAACGCCCTCAATCTCTCAGATGTATTCGCCACCGTGCAAGCTGCAGCTGCAATCGAAGTGGACAAATTTGCTGGTTCAGAAATCGAGCGGAAAACAAACGTTAAAGCGATACAAAACTAATGCAACTATAACTTCGGCTGGTACCTGTGCGGGTGGGTGTGAGGGGGGCGAGGGTGGTTGTTAAATACTGCACACGGTAACCAGGGCTTACGTAAAGTACGGGCTGACTTTCAGACTCCGGCAGCTAAGAGGTTTTCCAGCCGCAAAACGGTTAATTCCCGTAATGAGAAGGCAAACGCTGGCGACGGTCGCCCTCAAGGTTTGGTAAGCATAAAAGAGGGGGAAGGGAGAGTGAGGAGATGTAGTGGGACCTATTGGACTATTTTCACTGCTCCAAAAACTTTCCCGTACGCCTCTGATCGGTTGCGACGACTATTTCGTTTTCATTTTTTGTTCAAATAAAACCAAAGAAATGGCTGCCATAACGGTTAAAAGACACACACACACACACACACACACACACACAAACACACACACACACACACACACACACACACACACACACACAAACACACACACACACAAACACACACAAACACATGTATATAAAATGCACACATGATGGCGCACATTAAGATCCTGCATCGTTACAGCAACGGTTGCAGAATGGTTGCAATTTTCCATTGCCGAGTGTGTTCGGATTGGCATTGGTCTCACGTTTTTTTTGGCCTGTTTCAAGTCTACCTTAGACCAAGAAAAAGAAATCTTTTCTCAAAACCGTCCATTGCAGTTGGAGGATGTGGTTCTCTGAAAACACAGTGAAGGCAGTGAAAAATGTGCTTTACCTTTCGTTAGCAGACAGGGTTTCCCAGTGAATAGCATTCATTGCCCACCACTGCGTCCAAAACAATCAAACCAAAACAAGCCGCAAAGAATTTGACAGGTCTCCAACTGAAAGGGCAAGATGGCTCTCCGAAATTCACAGGGTTGCTTGTATGTGGACAATGGCGCTTATATGTTGGAGCAAAACCAACTTTCGAATGGCATGATTCACTTATCAAACGATGGGCAATGTATGATTGTAGCTGAAAACCCTGTAAGGAGGAAACAGTTTAGCAACGCCCTGTTGAGCACGGCGGTTGCAGATTTCCATTCCATGGCAAATCCCTCCGGGATCCATCGTTGCTTTTCCCATTTCCCGGGGCAGAATGTGCGAGAAATCGATTGCGCGGCAGATATTGCAAGAATATTCGTTCTTCGCCTTCCCGTGAGGAACTTTTGCAGAAGTTTCTTCTCGACCCGTGGCGGGACGTACGTCGGTCGGTGCACGGTAATGGCACCCTTGGGAGGCTTTGGGTGAGGGTCAGTTAATCTTTATCTTTCCGATAGTAATGGCTTTTTTTTCATACCAGTTTCATTGAGAGTTTGTGCAAGTACCAGCCTCAACTTCATTGAGAATGGCACAGCGAGCCGAGCCAAGACTTTGTGCCATATTGTACCTCACAACGCAACGCCTATTTTCTGTCGGCGGCCCGGAAAAGCAAAATAATTGCATTACTTCGACCGTTCCAGGGCAGCCGAAAGCGGTGGCCAACGTTTCGCAGTGCGCCAAATTGGCTGTTAAAATTAAATTGACCTGCGTCGCCACGCTGGCTCGCGTGGCTGTCAGTTCGTGACGTCCGTAGCATACAATATTGCCTCCTGATGCAAACGTGCCACCGATACCCGAAGGACAGGTTCGACCGTGTGGAACCCGTTTGATGAGTCCACTCGGTAACAGGAACTCGCCGCTGGAAGTTCATCCGATCATGCGTGTGCGAGGAAGTGGACAACATGCACGCGAAACCACCGGAAGTGGCGAAACCCCTGGAGTCGGATGCTCGGTAGCATTTTTAATGCTACCTAGGGCACTATGGTCACCTCCGACACGGGAGGAAGGGACAAAATTGGGAGAAATAACAATGGAGCAATAAAGTAGGCTACCTACAAATGCCAATGGTTCGTAATTTACACGAGCTTGAAAAATTAAAACGAATTTGTAGAAAAATAATAATTAAATCAGTGGGTATGACCATAAAAACAACGTGTTTTCCTTTCCTCCGTGTTTAGCTATTATGGTCACAAACGAAAGGACCTGATGCTATCTGTCACTTTTAGCCATTCAGCTGTTATTTCAGCTGTGCTTCCCTGGCACATGAGATGCGTTTAAATTTAGAACCAATGAATTCTTCTCGGCAAATCCTCCGGATACCGGCAAACATCTATTACTTGTTAACTACGGATTTGGACCATAAAATGATCTAAAAGGGAACAGAAAGCGCTGAAGTCAATCCCGTACGATTTGGGGCTGATGTAGAACAAGTTGTTCGTAGTAAAGACTTGGTACTACCAAATTCATCGATTGGTTCTTGGAACACTCAGATCTTCAACGGGAAGAAATTCATTTAGAAAAGTAAACAAACGGTATTTGAAGTTTTAACCAATTTCCCAGCTGCATGTTTTGGCTATACCTGAACTTCAGAGCGCCAGAGTTTTGTGCCAACAGGTACCTTATATGGTGGTGTAGACAAATATGAGTGTTCATATGTTAGGATTAGATGCTTACCTGTTTAGAATGAGTTGTCTTCTTTATCAGTACCGACAAGTGAGCGTTAGTGCAGGTGCTAGGAACATCACCACGGGAAACTTTTTTGTTCTTTTCTTCGTCAGCTCTCCCCCAGATAATTATAAAGAAATAAACACACCTGCACTGTACTATTTAGCAGGGGATTTAAAAACGGATGGCTTATTTGTTGTTGACTTGAAAAAAAATGGATATCAATGGCAGGGAAATGAAATTCCTCCCACTGTGATGTAAGCTTCGGTGGCAAGTCGAATCTCGTGCTGCATACGATAGTTGGTCGTGTTGGGGTATTTGCAAGGAAAGTGTCCATAGTGTTGCGATTGGGCAACTGGTTTTTCGTTTCACAACGCCCGATGCATACGGGATGCAGCACACCAAAAGTGGTAGCTGTTTGGAAAACAAAATGCACCCAGGGAAGGTGTTTGTTGCTTTATTGATTTACACCGTCCAAAGTAAACCGGGGAGAGGGAAGCCATGACACAGAAGCGAGTACTGAAAAACGGGTAGGAAAATTAACAAACAAGAGAACAGAAATGTGTTAATTAGTGGCGTACCGCGTGCTCCCTGCCACGATGGACACGTGCCGAGGAAAATCATCGCAACGCCGTGATCGATAAATTCTACGAACGACCCAGAGCCAGCCAACCATCGTACGGAAAGAGGATAACAATTTGCTCATCTGCAGCCAGCTGAATGAACAGATTTCGTTCGACGATACCGTTGTGGTGATGCCGTTTCGTCGTAGAAAATGGGGCTTCTGCATATCGGACGGTAGTCGGTTTGCCCGGTTCCGGTTCCATTCGGTTGCCAGCGTCATTAAAAATGCACCCAGTAGAAGCCAGATCGTTCCCCAGGTTGATCGGAGGGATTGTTTTTCATAATTTAAGTCAACACGGCACGACGGACTCGCTCGGGGTGCCGGGGGAATGCGTGGCGGGGCAATAAGCAAGCTGCACTTGGCGCATCGTAGAATTTGCCGGCGGTAGAATCATCACACTGTTTGCCCTCCGTCTGTCTTTGTTTCATGAACCGCTTGGGCGAGCCCGTTTAATTCTGCAGGAGAAAGCATAATCACGGTGCTCTTTCCTTCCAGAACGCCTAGGTGTGCTGAAGCATTTATCTAAATAGAGGCGATAGAATGAGGTTGTGCAAATAAAATGATAGCAAGAAAAACCATCCTCCACCACAGAATAATGGCAAAATTTTTTCTATGCTTTAGCATTTATGGATGTATTAATTTTTTTTAAAATAAATTAATGTTATTTGATCTATCTCTGCACTTGTCAAATGACAACAAATCTTGTATTTTTATTATTACACCGTGAGTATTTTGCGATAAATAGCACTAGTTTTTTAATATTTATTTTCTGATAAATCGCACTTTGCCGAAGTGAAACAAGCTCGAAATTGCTTATTTGCATTACAAAGGAAACATGGAACTGTAATTACCATAACCAGTAAGGTGGGTGAAAAAAAAATCAGAAAACTTGGATGAACAATCAAAATTAACATTTACAGAAACGGTATGAAATTAATAAATACCTCAAGAACGCTTTTCCTTTCTTTTTCCGCAAGCCTTAACATGGTACCAATTCCTTTGTGAGGTTATGAAATATTGCGAGTTAGGACCAGAGAAAAACTGGTAATAATAAAACGAATAGAAGTGGAACAACACAAAATCATATTGTGAAAATATGGCCAGTGATAAATTTTCATTAAAAGCGTCGCACACTAACGAACACACACCCACATAAACACTTACTCTGCAGGCTGGTCGGTCCTCAGGTAGTGGCCGGGCACGTGCACATGCACTGTGCACTTTCTCCTCATGTCCTGCCTGTTTCCCTCACCCCACACTGACCCCTTCTGTTTTGTGTTTATTCGAGATTGTAAATTTATTCATGAAAATGCCAACAATGGTTCGTCCGAGCTGCTGAGCGTGGTTTCCCCCCCCGGTGGGAGAGAGACAGTGGAAGGGAATGGGATTTGGTGTGCCATCTGCTGCCCCATTTTAGTTGCAAGCGGAGATCGTAGCATCGATTTTTCCTCCCGGTGCATCCCTTCGGTGTTTTGTGTGTGTGTGTGTGTGTGTGTTTTTTTGCACCGAGCGCTTTTCATTAACACCATCAGAAGGAGGTCCTTGTGGGCGGGTGGAGGGGTGACGATCTTTTCTTTCTCTTTCCAGTCACCTGACTGATGTCACCATTCATCGATCCGATCGTTCCGTCAGCCATCGCCATATCGCACGCACATCACACGCATCCGTGAATCGGAAATGAGGAAGCGTGAACGAACGAACGTTCCACCGGGCGAAGCAGAAAAGAAAATCCCAATAAAATATAATGATAGAAATAGTGTCACGTTTGTCCCCCCTTCCGTCGCTTCCACTTGCGTGGCTTACTGTCCCTTGCTTGTACTGCACTTGTTTCGTTCCAATCTCCTCTCACGTGCGGTTTCTGCTCTCGCCTTCGCGTGCCCGCACTCGGAGTTGGGTTTTTGGGGCGATTTCGGCTGCCATGTTTGTAGCCCGGCAACCGGTGAAGCACACAGCACAGCAGCATTTATATTCTACGCTCGTCCTGCAGCTCGTCGACCACGATCCCCGGACGGTTGCATAACGACAAAAAAAAAAATCCACCGCGGGCGGCAGAACGACACTGGACCGCCGGCCGCCGACGGCAACTTTCACACTCGACTTTAATGTGCTCGTCGTTTGTCCATTATCCACTTTTTAGTGGTGTTTCCATGAAGCACTCAGCCGGGATGTCGCTTTCGTTTTGATCGGCTAATTTATTATTTCATATGTTAAATTACATTTAGTCAACAACACTAGAGCTGGCCCTGTGTTTTATTTGAGTTGTTTTCCTGCTACTAGCGTGTAAGTGGCGTTTACGACAAGACTTTGACGTTTGGGACTTTTACTTTGTTTATAAAACATGCAGGAAATGTCAGACGCTAAAAGGAAACAATCAGCCTCGCAGTTTGAGGAAACAGAACCTTTCCAAAAATATTAACAAGGGGAATCCTCCTCTATTAGGTCTACGAATAGGTTCGTAGCAAGTGCATTAAATGCGTTGGCCTCTTTTTTCTAGTTCACCTAGTGGTGTAAAACAAACTCCATTTTGTAGCATCAGTTTCTGTCACTTTATTTGTTTTCTTTTCATTCTATTCGCATCGGTAAAGTTTCTAACAATTTGCATAAAATGGCTTTCTTTCCCAAACAAGGGTTTTGTGGGAAAAAGGTTCGCCATGTTCAGCATTGGTGAATTCCCGACTAATGCCGAACAGTGTTTTATGTTCAGGCCTGACACCGCCTTAATGTTCGGGCCTGACACCTTTCGACTACCAATCTTTTTTTTTTTTTAGTGGCAGCATCTCTGGCTTGTCATGAGCTTCACAAGCCTGGATGAAAGCCTATGTTGAAGTCAATTTTACGAAAATTATCTGGAATGTTCAATTATCTGGAAGATTCGGCTGGAGATAATAATTAAGAACCTGAATTTAACACACGTTTAATTTTTTTTTTAATAGCAGCAAAATTCTACCAACTTACATGTACTCCTAATACTATGTCCAGCTTTTGTCCAAGGGTCATGCACACAGTTGGATCGTCGAATTTTCGGGATGAGACCGACCGGAGAAGACAAATGGTGGAAGAAGTGTTCTCCGGCAGCCTGGAGCTATCATTGTATTTTAATCATCGCCTGCCCTTCTTTCCTGCCTTCCTTCCTGTCCTGCAGCAGCTCTCATCGTTAGTCGCCGGTATAAAATCCCCTTTTCTCGCTTTCGCCCTTAAATACGTTCGCTCCGTTTCGACCTCTCTATCCGTCAGCTACCTTTGCACTGATCGATCCTTTCTTCGCTTCCAGCGTCCAGTGTCAGCTGTCAGTAGTTGTTCCGTGTCAGCGGGCATTCCTTCCCGGCCACCTCCGCTGAATTTTCGGGCCCGGAAAATCGGGTCGGACGGGAAAATCCACCCAGCACATCGGGGGACCAGTGTCGGTCGCAAGCCGCATCTTGCATTCGCCGTGTCGGTTCACAAGTGCACCGGGGAACTACGACGTACATGACAATGATGGCCGGAAAGAGAATGAGAAAGAGATAGCGAAGTGTAGGAGTTGCAAAGGCCTCTCGTTCCCTCAGACCGCACACTTGAAAGTTGAGCTCGGTTAACTTTAAAGCGTCTCGGAGGCAGCCCAGGGAAGATCTACACGGCAGCCACATTGGTGCAGCCACACGAGTGCCTTCGTCAGGTTTGCAATTTGTTTTACGGCTATACGATCCTTCCGCAGCTGCACAAGAGCAGCTTCCTCTCTTTCGCCCTCTCTCCGGTGGGCGAGAAGGGAGTGCTTGTGCATACACTGATCGACATCATGCATGCAATTTGAATAATACGCATTGAAAACCGTCGGCTCTCTGTGATGCCGAACAAATGGAACACACAAGTGAACCTTGACCGGGGACAAAAGGCTCGGCCTCGGGACCTCAGAAGTCCTCCTCCCTATCGAACAACTTGCAGCATTTCGAAGTTTTCAGCTCGGCCCCGGCTCACTGCAGGTCCATTGTGCTTGCGGTGGGGTAGAAAAGCGGCTTAGCAAAAAGACGAGGAGGTCTACGATGATGCTGCCGCTTCAGATGATGATGATGATGTTGGCGATGATGGGTTTTATCGGATTTCCAGCCGAACGGACTTGCCGAGAGCATCCAGCGCAGGAATTGAAGAACGCTGCAGGCTGTTGAGGCAGAAGGGTTCGAGTTTCCTCGCCCATTCGCCTTTCCTTGTCGGCACGTACGCGGCAGCGAGACACGCAAGTTGGCTTTTTCCGGACCGCTGGCTACCGGAGGCTCCCGCGGGAGTCGGTGGGGAGGGATCACTGAGGCAAAGTTTCCGACTGGACAAAAGCGAAACAAATAACCGAATGAAAGACTCACACACTCACTCAAAAGGAAGGAAAAACAAACGCGAGGGCTTTTGGCAATTAAATTTTCGCTAATTAAAGAAAAACCGAATTTCACCGTTACGGATCCGGAACGTGAAAGATTGCGAGCCGGACGGTAATGAACTGGTAAGAGCGCTTGAAAGTTTAAGAAAAAAAAGGAATTATGAAAACGGCGTACAGGTCAAGTGGAAAGCCGACACGAGCCAGACAGGCGAGTTTTGTTCGCAAGATTTTGTCGAGGACGAATGAATGACTCCTTGAAGCGGGATTAGTTCCTCGAAACTTCATAACTGCAGTCGTTTCCCATGAGTAATTCATAGCTTTTGCGCAACTGAAATTAGGCTCACCAGATCCTTCTGAATAATTCCTTTGGCGCACCTCGTTATGTAATCTTCTTAAATGCTACGGGAGGGAGTATATTAGAACTTTCACAAGTTACTTTAATTCGAAAAGTTACACTCAATATTCGACAGAATCCACCAAAAATGTCATTTAACTTAGGGACAAACAAAGTTTATTAAAACCGTGCATTACTAAAACATTCTGTGCTGCTATACTTTGCATAAGATATTGTTAACGGGCAAACACTGTTCGCTCGGAACCGGAACTTCGTTAGTCAGTCCATTCGCCTGTCCGCCATGTTCGGCAGTTGTTTACAGATAGAAGAACGCCAGTCGGCGAAGGGTGTGGCCAGGTCGGTCGATTCTCCACCTTCTCGGAGATCTAGCTGCACCTATAGTGATTGCATCGATAAACCGCTGCCAAGAATGCTCTAGAACGCCCCCTGTTGATTTCTTTCCCCAGCCCTTTCCCGTTCCAAAGCGCTACCGCATACTTCATCGCTGCGGACTACTACGGGTTTTGTGGCTCGTGCCATTCCCGAACTAGGGCAACTATAACTCGCGGCTCAGTCTTTGCGACAAAGAGGGCACGTTGCCTCGTTGAAAGATCTTGGCACGGTGACACCTTGACAGTCGGATCCTTGAGAGGTTCAGGCGTTTGATTGCAGCTATACTGATACTAACTGCCGATGGTGACGCGTTGGACTCAACCATCTGTCTCTAGAGAAAAATTCCACTAGAATCATCAATCAACCCAACAGCACACAGACTGAAAGAAGTGATTCATAAACTCAATCAATCGCGCCGATGCAGCTGAAGCTGATGCTCGTTAACGATGTGATGCTCCACAGGAGCCTAAACATGCATTGGCTGGTTGGCCACTTGGCTGGCGCCCCACAGTAAGGCTGCTTCGTCCAATCCAATTCCAGCGCAATTCGCGTTTGCTTTCTTGCGCTGAATAAGCCGCAGGCTTCTGATTCTAAGGGTAGGGCAGGTCCGGCGCTCGCAACGAGCCGTGCGCGTGCTTGTTCGGCATCCGATCAGGCGATGACATGTTGCAGGCATGCAGGCCCACTGTTGGCTCCGTTATGGTTGAATGGCTCGATTGGTGGTGGTCTGACCACGCGGCTACAAGGGCGGGCTGTCCACTCAGCCGTGTGTCTGTTTGTGTGTGCCTGTTATTGGTGCGCTCGAGCGTGCCCGGCGCGGAACTTCGCCGGACTTCGCAACCATCAAGTGCACCAAGTTTTGGAGGGTAGCGTTTGTGCTCTCCCTTGCACCGGTCGGTGGTGGCGAAAATGGATAGCATGTGTAGGCCCGTGCAGCTCTGTTGCGGGGCTGTGAAGCTTGCAGAAGGGAGGTAAATTACACCTCCACCACGTCAACGCCAAGGGACGCTTGCACGAACGGGAACGAAAGAGCGCACTCTAAGGCTCCACCGGCAAGATGACAGAGTGCAGTCCGTACCGGGGACGAAAAACTCTTCCGTCTTGGGCCTGCGCCACCTCACACCACGCACACACAGACGCCCGTTGTCGTCAGGATGAATGCAGCGGGCGGACGGAGCCTAGGGTGACCGGCAAGAAGCGAAAGGATAGATCCAGGTGAGGTGCGTTTGTGGAGCAGTATCGTTGATCGTAACCGCGGTCGCCTACAGAGTGGGCACGAAAGCAGGAGAAGGTGAGACAAACCGATGCAGTGGTAGCGAACGAAAGAGACGGAAACGGAGGCACTGAGAAAGAAAGATCGATTCTGCGAGGAGTAGGAAATCGCAAAACCCCACTAGCGAACGGTGTGTTGGAAAGGGACGAGATCGGTCGAGGGCGAGTGAGACAGGCTTCCACTTGCCAAGCGGCAGCCGGGAGATTTCTATATAAGCGCACGCCGCGCATTTGCGTGCGGTCTGTTTATAAACAAACTGTAGCAAGTGGCGATCGTTCAATCGCACCCTAGTACCTGTATCGGCAGGGATCAGTCCAATTTCGAAGCTTGAGTTTGGTGCCGCACCACCTCGCGCAAAGTGTCCAGTGCAGGTACGAGAACATTCTGACTATTCCGCGTTTATCATGTGTGTGTGTCCTCTGAGGACTTGCGTTGAAACGTCCTTGCGAGGCGCCGGTGCCCGCCTCAGTAGTGCCAGCTAAATTGTTGATTCCCTCTTTCTCTCGTTCTGCTCGGCTTTACCTCCACGTGTAGCCTCGCAGCTCAGCAGCCACCCGCACGCACCGGAACAGTTGTTGCGGAAGAGGAAGAAGTCCAAGCGACGACACCAAGCGGTCACCTTTGAACCAGTCAAGCGCGCCAAAACGGAGGGTCCCCCCAAGTTAAACAAACGCTGCACTTCGCTACTGTTCTTTCGTTTGCTTCGACAGCTTCAACAGAACAATCAACCAAATAAACATGAAGTCTCTGGTAAGTGTGGGTGGCTCACGGGCTGTTCAAAGTTTGGCGTGTGTGAACGATGTGAAAATTAAAACTCCTGCCGTCGCCAGATGGCGATAGGGTGACAAGTGTTTAACCACCGAATGGTGCTTTCTGTAACTACTAGAAGTGTGGTCAGTTAATTGCACTTGCTTCTAAATAGGCACGAGTGAAACCCTTTTCTTCTTTTCTTCCATTGAGAGAAAGAGAGACAGACAGTGACAGACAGAGAAGAAGAAAGCGACACACGATTCCTCAACCGGAATCCGGGTCGGATGAGCTAGTTTCCAAAAAGGAAGCTGGATTGTCATCGCCAGCTCGGGTTTGTTTTTCTTTTCGTTTTATTTGGTTTCAACTTTCCCGAGGCTGGAACTGGAAAAGTTTCCCGCGCTTCTGATCCATACACTTGGGACTTGCTATTCCGTGCCGGTTAAACCTGGTTTTCTTCGATCCTGATTGCTTTGTGCCAGTTTCTAGGCTTCTTCCGGGAAGGTATCAGTCAGCTGGCATCTTGGGCGTGTGTACTGCCTGTGGGCTTGTGTCGCATTGTCAGCTAAGCTGATACGGTGAAGGCGGAACGAGACATGTCATCGCAAAGAGGATGTGGAAGATGCAAGTGGCGATGGAAAAGGGAAGCTCTCTAGGCTGCATGTAGGCGTTGAAATCTTAAAACCTTTTGCCTTTCGCAGGCCAATTACCGAGTTGGGTTCAGTTCGTGCCTAACGATTTCTCTAGAATGCAATAGTGACGACGCGCACTGGAAAATAGGAAACTAACAGGCAGCTTTCCGTGTGCCTTTCGCTGAACAATTACCGAGTTGAGGACAGTTTGCTAACGATTTCTCTGGAATTAGATAGTGGCGATGTGCGCTGGAAAAAACAACCTTAACAGCAATGGAATCGAGGGAATGGCAAATTTGTTAGATTTAAGAGCGATATTCAGCTATCGTAACATTCGAAGGTACCTACACGAGTCCTCCGAGCGATTCTAACTTCATTCTTATCTTCGGTACTGCTATGTCCGAACGAAGCTTATGGTTCTCTCTTTCTCACTCTCTATCTGTCTTTCGCAACACAGGAATGCACTACCTAATCCTACCAGCCGTCGTCATGGAAGGTTGCTCTTTTTGTTCCTTTTTTTGGGTGACTGGGAAAATGTAACACCATGCGAATCGATGCCAACTCCTGCACCGGATCAAATACCCCGGAAGTTGTAGCTAAGAGAACTGGATGACAAAGTGGCACGCGTGGGAATGCCGAGCCAGGGCGCCGAAGGTCGAGGGGAGGGAAAACATTCATTTTCATGCTCCATCCAATTGGTAATCTGCAAGCGACAAAAAGGAGGAGTGAAAAAAAAAGAAACAACAACGAAAACACTGCTCAGTTCACTCGCCGCTTCCGGAGGTGGTGCTGCATGTGGCTGTGCTGTACGAGGTGCTTGATTTATTGACTATCGGGCAATTCCGGTTCCGCAGCAAAGCGCCGGAGCTGAGGGGGTCCATAATTTATTTATTTATTCCAATGCTGCACAGCTGTGCCCCGCCATTGCTCGCTGTCGAGTCGAATTAAATTAAACACCTTCCCGGCTGGGCGAATGTGAGTAGCGTACAACTAGGAGCTGTTCGGTGGTTGCCCAACATATTGATTTTCAACTGACGATTGATTTGGAGTAAGTGGGGGCGAAAAAGGGGGCCCCATGTTATTACAACTTTCCGTGGCCCTGTCGTGGCGTAATTCGCCGTTGGACGGTCAGGTTCTGTCGGATAAATCGCTCGTGCGGTGCGCTGCTTGATCAACCGGCAACCAACTAGAAGGCATCGCTGTTAGCCCAGCAGCAGTAGCCACAAAAAAACAACGTTTTGGCGATAATTGATTAACCAAGTCCAACCGAACTAGGCACGACGGCCTACGATGGGGAAACTGGCTCATCGATTTGGCAGCGAGGCAATTCGAGCATAACACACTCGGTTCGGAGACTCGGCTCATATAGGAGCCCCATCTAGCGTCCAGCGGCTCGTTACGTCTTCAGCTCGTTACCGCGCCGTAAGCGTGGACGAGTTGCATATCAACCCCTGCAGCCAACTCGCGGCTCGAAAGGTGGCGTAAACCCTGTACGGCCCCAAATCCGGCGGTCGTCCACACGAAAACAGGTTCACCCGCAGGCAGGCGCCCCCGGGGGTGTTGGTGGACTTGAGCTAGTTGCGGCGGCGCGTAGGTGCATTGACACCGACCGAACCGGCCCGAAACCTTGCTCCCATTTCTGGTCTTAACATAGAGTTGAACTCTGCGTGTTCCGCGGTTTGTGGATCTTAACCCATCCGGACCATTCGGGCACGTCGGTATCGATTTCATTGCCTTTCGAGAGTCACCTAATGTTTCCCACCGAGTTCGACTTCTAGGAATTCAACGCCCTGGCCGGAGTGAAGGGTTTAACTTTCGGTTTCGATAAAAACGGTGTATCCACAAGCAAGGGATCTCCAGAGTAGGATTATCTTCACTCATCCAACCTAAGGTTAATCGAAGCCTTGTGCTAAGACTGACGAGTTTCGTTTCACGAACGTAACCGAGCATTCACATCATTTTAATCTCTTTTTGAGTAGAAAACAATTCTATTGGTAGCCGAACACATTCGTACGACTAGGGTTTATCATGGAGGTCCCAGGTTTTTTTAAAATAAAAACAAAATGCTTTCGGCGAAACAAAACAAAAACCCGTAACAAAAACCCGTAAGCAGCCCGTCGGTATCACAGATCAAACTTCATTCCGGCTATTTCTCCGGCCTTAATTTGCCAATGGATACTTGCCCGACATTCATTTCTCTTCACTACCAGCCGTCACTACCCCTGCTCGACCGACCGCTCACTTTCGACGGCGACTTTCAGTTTGCGTAACCGTTAAAACCATTTTGTGCCGTGGAATTGACAAATTTAAGCACGTTCCGGCTATTATGCAGTTTTATTTTTCCGCCATGCCGAAAGTGCGGTGAAATAGCATTTTTGGCCGTTATCTCTCGTCCCGTAAAATCCATTCTCACTTGGTTGTGTTTGATTTTGTGCTCCACTTCTTATTCTTATGCTGGGGAGAGCTTTACTGCTCCCGGATGGTGAGGTTTTTTGGATCTTTCTTCTTTTGTGTTAGTCTTCTGCTGAGGACCCGGTTTGGACTCATAATGCCTCAGGTAGGGAATTTTACAAGCAAACCGTACAATGATCAAGCTTATACTTTTCCAGCCCTCCATTTCTCGCCCACCACACTTCTGCCTTAATGGAAGCTGGTGATCTAAATGGCTGTTCACTTTACGTTTAGTTCGCTGTGGTTCTTGTCGAGCCACGGCGATTCCGTTTGGCCCCAGTTTCCGAAACCGACATTTGGGGAGAATTTAAATTTTTCAATTAATTTGTCCTCTGTTGGGAAGGTAGAAGGGAAAGAATGAGAACATCCAAATGGCCAAATGCGTAAAGTACGCTCGTTTAAACCGACAGGTACACGGTTACGAGACGATCTTTATTGTAATAAGCGTTTTCTTTTTGGTACGTTACGTAAAGTTTGTTTATTCTTTTTGTTTTTGTTTGGTTACAGCCACAAAACGAAACCGATGTCAACAGATGTTGACAGTGGTATTCCGCCGAGCATGAGCCGTCATTCGGAAAGTAATATTAGCCCGGGGTTCCCGAAAACAGGGCGCAAACTTTTCTCCGTGTGCTTGCGTAGGTGTAGTTGGAAAAGCGGCGAAACAGTGGTGGAGCTTTTCACCGTTCATTCGTGCAGCTCTATGGTGCAGCGTTTTATGGCCTCGGTTTTTCGGCAGAAACGAGACGAAAAAAAAAAAAAGAGGGAACAGAGTAGACAGCGAGAAATGCCACATGAGTGCAGATTAAGGCTGTCCGCTTGTGTTGTGCTGCCGATTTGTATTCCTCCTTTTTCTTCCTACCCGCGTTTTCGCGTCTAGGAACTGGTGAATGCTTGTCCCCGAACGATGTACACAGATGGAGCTATAAAATGCGCATTCCGGATGCCACAGCGTAGGTCGGTGCAGCCCGGAGTGAAGGGACTAGGGATTTGGATGTAAATGAGCTGGAAGGCAGCGTTGTGTCAGCATCCAGCAGCATGCACTATGTTTTTGACCGAAGAAAAGTGTTGGCATATGTTTGTCCCGGGACGTGTAGGAGAGCTGTGGACTACGGGAGCTGGATTACGTCGGGTGTGCCAGTATGTCCATGAAAGTTTATAGGATTTTCTGTGTGCGGTTATTTTTCACTGATTGATAGGATCATTATCTAAGTGTTTCGAAACCTTGCATCGGTCGTAAGCCTATCGGTCTACAGAATCTGCAGAAACTAATGTGGAATTTGTTTGCTTGTTGTTTGCCACCCGAAACAGCTACTTCTGTCTGCGGTAGTGACGATTATTGCAGCCCAGAGAGACTACACCACGCCGGTGCCGATCCTGAAGCAGCTCAACCGGCACAACGAGGACGGCAGCTACAGCTATGGCTACGAGGCCGCGGACGGCACGTTCAAGATCGAGACCAAATACCCGAACGGGGAGGTGCAGGGCAAGTACGGCTACGTGGACGATGGTGGCAAGCTGCGCGAGATCGAGTACGGGGCAAGCAATCGCGGGTTCGAGCCGCAGGGTAAGGACACAGGGTGTTCCTCCCGCAAAGGATTATTTAGCTCACCTCTTACTTGTTTCCGCCGGTCGCAGGTACCGACATCAACGTGCCGCCGCCGACGCTGAGCAACAGCAACTACCCGGCGCTCGGCCCGAACGAGGAGGACGACGGCCAGTACCGTGAGGATCCCAGCATCTACTACAAGGACTCGCGCTACAACTCGAAGCCGGCGCCGTACAACCCGCGGCCCGCACAGGTTGCCTACAATCCGGCGCCGCAGCAGTACTACCGCAACACGGCCGCGCCCCAGGAGGCGCCGGCGGCGACGTACCAGCCTCAGCCGCAACCCCAGCACCGATTCCAGCCGCAGCCGCAACCCCAGCAGCAGTACTACCAGCAGCCTGCCGCGCCCCAGCACCGCGCCGACGTCTGGCACCCGAACGCCAAGGTGGACATCAACACGGGCTCGTACTCGCTCAGCTACACCGGAAGATAGAGCGGCAGCGTTGCCTACCTTTAGGCGCACGCATCTCTCGCTGTAAGGCATGAAGGAAGGAATGCTACAACAAAACAACTGCCAATACGATGTATCCTAAGTCAGCAAGCACGGTCGAGTGCTCGGCCCCCCGCGGCCCGGTGCCGTCCTTCGCTTACCTAGAGTCACACGCGCGAACACATACACTTTTTCACAACCACATCGCACCTAGGTGTGCGTAATGCTCATTCATATGGTGCCCCCGCCCGGTGTTACGGGCACGGCTCACACGGAGAAATAAACCGACGAAGAACCTTTTCTCAACCTATCCATCGATTGCGAACTTGGTTTCATTACGATTCTTATATTTTTTGTTGATGTCGTGGAATGCTATCCTCCTTTTAAGAAGGCAGCTGTTCGAAGCATCTGTATATGAAAGAGTACCCAGTTGGTCGCTCAACGCTGCACAGATTCCGCCATCACTCTCGGCAGCTAGCTGCGGGTATGAAGAGGGTGAACCTGAGATCGACCTGAGAAAGAATACAGCCGATAATCGATTCCTCTTTCCATCTTTTTTTTTCGAAGCGATAAATCTGTACTGGCGTAACCGGGTACCGCGAAGATGCGAAATGTGCATCCTCCCATCCCGGTTCCTGGACCCAGCCGGCTGTAAAATGGGGCGATAAAACCCGTAAAGGCGGAAAATCGGAACACACAGACTGTTCCTACGGTTCGCTAGACCAAAGCACCAGTGGCGGAGGGGGAAGCATTATGGTTCTGGTAAGCCGCTCAGTCATTGCCGACGTTGGATCATCCATCGCCGTCTGCAAGTCCTGCCGTGATGGGTAATAAAACTTCCCCCCTCGGTTACCAGCATCTGTGCCGAGTTTCCATGCCACGACAAGCCATCTCGGCGCTCTCCGAAAGATTTTATTCCCGACTGAAGCAACAGCAGCAGCCTCCCATTGAGGGAATGTCGCCCGGATGACTTAATTAATTTATTCGGTAGTTGTATCGCCTGGGGAGTCCAAGGGGCCCCATCACAGACTTCCTGCTGTTTATGTTGCGGTATGGTGCAGCTGCAAGAAGAGCCATCTAGGCAGCAGAAGAAGAGCATGGTCCAGCTTGGAGTGCATACCAGTTTATTATGTGTGCAGCGCACTCGAGCTTTGAAGTTCAGCTTGAATACTCCTACGTTTAGATGGTCGTCTTGCAAACCCCACAAAAGCAACTACGAATGCCTACTGGATGGGTTCCGTTCCTCCGGGCTGCACCTTACTTTAATTTGTGGTTGCTAAGGTATCCTTTAGTACCCTGGCAATACGGTACGGTAGGTCCGCTCTTGTCTGTTCACCTTAACTCCTTCATCATCCTTGGTGCACTCGATCGCTCTCGAAATGTCTATGCCAAAGTTTAAAGCACAATTTGTTTTAAAATTAATCATGCAAACCACCACCGGATGACATGTTGAACAGTTTCAAGTATGTCACATTCCAAAAAGTATAACACGAGATTGCAGAGCTTCAGGTAAGCTAAATGCTTTGCTTCTGGGTATTCCAGTAAATTGGATACATTACCCACCATTTAAGAGACTCATCCCGTTTGATAAACGACTCGTAACATTCGATAGCGCTTTCGGCCCACCATGCAAGTGACATTGCCCACCTTTAAGCAATCCCGTTCATTTCGATAACCGATCTAGTCCTTGACATAATAGACCTGCTAAATGCTCCTCGGTATACTTAGGTTTTTGCCCTTCAAACCAATTGGATTGTATCGATTGGGTTTTGCACTCCTGTAAGTACTATCAATTGTGATCTATTGAAAAATAATATTCACGATCAACAGTCACGAGAAAGTCGGTCTTTTGAATTATCTAATCAGAAATCGTCAGAAAACCATAAATCAAAATAAAAAGGCACTTTCGAATGTAACGAGTGGCTTATCAAACGGGTCTGGTAAGTTTTCTGGTGAGTAATGTAAGTTATTAACTGAGAAACCCTGTTATATTCAGAAAAACGCTTTTTTAAACATCCAGTGCAGGACTTTGTGGGAAGCAGCAGCAACAAAAGTAAAGTTCTTTAAATCTCTCTGGCCCGAGCAAGACTACGGACAAAGCATATTTACAGTACGTCTTCCATTTTGTGCCATGCATTCTCGCGTTGACATTATCGGCCAAGGCTGGCGTTCGGTTTCGCATCGCATTTCGCCCGTTTCGGTGACATTTCATTCCGGTTCTTCCAGCCGGTATGCCCGGTTTCCGCGTGATATTTTACGGGGTTCTTCTCGCTATTCGTTCTGATACCTTACAGGTTCTGTTTGCCACCTATCCGCGGCTCGTGCAGGAGGTCCGTAAAGTCCCCAATTTAGAGCATAACCAAGAGACCAACGTATATCCTTTCCTCTCTATTGGCAATCAGGAAATGTGCTGCTTGCTTCCCATGGTCAACAAGATATGTATCTTGTTTCGTGCACCAGCTGGGCGATTGGTGCGCCGATTTTCATGATGAACATGATTTCTGAGGGAGAAAAAATGTGGAAGACTTTTATTTTCGATCTGTCCGTGTGTGCGGTAAATACACCTGTACTTTCGCAGCCGCCCTTTGCTGTGGTTATGCATTATGAATTTTACATCCAAACGGTGTACTTCTCTAGGCGCAAAGGGGAGAAGCGAGAACATTCGAAAGATAGAGATAGAGATGGATAGAACGATAGCGTACGGGCGAAGCATTTGGCATTACAGATCTATTTATTTTCTCTGCCGTGAACGAACGGACGCTTACCGTGTGGTGGTATGGCGCACGAGGATTCTCCGAAAGCCAACATTCTACCAGGGAGTCGCCCCCCAACCATTTTGAAGCCGTATGATGGAAGCTGGATGGTCGGGTCCATTGTGCTGTATGGCGTAACAAATGTAATTTCGATAAGCCGGAATTTATAGCGTTCCTGTGAGTGAATGCACATTCTGCGAAAGCAAAAGCACCGAGGGATGCTCGAGGTGAAAAGATGCGGAAGAAAAAAAAACGGTAAAAAGAATCAAACATGAGGCAGTCCACAGATCCGTGGTGTGGGAGGGAAGGAAAAACAAGGAACACCGTAACCCGCGCCCGGGTAAGGACGCTTGGAAAAGCCTTAGGAAATGAATGAAGTTACGGTCGGTTCACAAAATGAAAGATTTTCCTCCACGAGACGGCGGGCGAAGCGAGGCGAAGGTGTAGAAAACTCCCCGCCGACCCATCTCGGGGAATATTATACATAATGTACATAAATATTGTTTCCCTGGCATCCAGTGTCGTATGGCAAGCGAGCTACCGGAGAAGGCTTTTCAGGGCGCGGCCCTTTTGTTGGTGTGTAAAACGAGAAAAGAATATGCTCAAATTCAATTCAAAGAAAAAGCCTCATGGCGGCAAAGGAAGAGCGCTGCCGGGGGCAGGAGGAAAGAAACCGGAGGCCAGCGTCGGGTTACGTAACCTGCAGCCCAGGCGCTCTGTGTGTGTGTGGGTGTTGGACATGCAGAAACCGGAGAAATAAACCCGATCGCATGTTTACCTTCGCCACGCACGAACGCGCCGAAATGTGAGTAACAGTTGCTTGAAAGCAATCTTCAAGCATCGAACTGGGAGAAAGAAAACAATCAAGACGTCAAGCAAAGCCGAAATCCGCCCGAGGATGCGGTGCGCGTCGTCGCGCCTAACCATCCAACGAATCTGGCCCGGTTTTCAGGGTCGCCTCCGGGTGACGAAGCAGGAGCTGAAGCAAATGGAAGCCGGCAAAGGGGACGGACTAGCGAAAGCGGAAGACAACCGAGCCCAGGTGGCGGAAGGCGGTGAGAGTTGGCGAAGTGGAGCGTAGTATAGCCCGCGGGATGGGGCAGAGCCGTGCAACAAAAGCGAGCGGCTGGTTCGCGATGAAATGGAAAGCTCGCGCGAAGCAATCGCCTTTGCTGCCGTGCCATGGACACGCGGCGAGACTTGGAACGAGGGTTATAATTGGGGCCCCGTTCCGACCCGGCCGCAAACGAAATAAGTCAAGGTGAACGGGGCCGAGGGAACCTTTCTCCGGCTGGGCTAAGAGCGAGTCGTTAGCTGGAAGTACAGGGCGGTGGTTGCAGGGCCGCACTCTTGCTCTCGTATACATGCACGGTGGATAGTCAGCTTCCTGCACGGCAGCAAAAGGGCAATCAAAACATCGGCGCACACCCAGCCTCCCACACACCGAGGGCCCGCCTCCTTCCAAATCGGCCACCGAAACGTCTTTTCGAGTGATCGGAGAAACTGGAGCACGCCCGTCACCAAGCGGGCGTGTCAAGTTGATCCAGTGCAGGCAGATAGACGCCGTTGATAGGAGCTCGAAAACAAATGACGAAAGACCTTCAAATTGAAACCGAAAGTACACCGACCAGTTCCGCATGCATGCAGACGACGAGAGGTTTCGTTCGGCCCAAAAGCAAGGCGTAATTCCAGTTCCCCGCGAGCCTGGCGAAACTACAGAACAACTAACCTCGAATAAAAAAGCAAAAACAAAAACTGGAGCAGACATACACGATTATACGCGAGAGGAGCGTGGTGCTCTACGGACAGCTGAGTGCGGCAGAGGATTTAAACGATTTGGATGAAGGCGAACAGGTGCGTTTGCGGTTACCTGCTTGCGTAACCCATTCGGGATATGGAACCTGCGAAGAGCCTACCTTAAAGCAGTGCGACGGAACCGGCACAAACTGTCACGACATCGACTGATTGCCGTTTGTGCTGCTAAAAATATGCACAGCGGGAAGAAGGTGCTGACCGCAGCCTTGCGTCCAGCGTTTGCCTCGCACACGTTACGTCACATCGCCACCGGGATCGCTGTTGAACGGCTTCGCTTCACAGGATCCCCCGTCGTCGGCGTCCTCGTCGTCGTCGTCGTTGGAATTCTATTGCCATCGGATCGTGCTCGCCATGACAGTCAATGGAGTCCGCTCAATGGGTTCCCAACGCTGGAAATGTTGTAACGATGGTTGCCATAAGAAAACCGGTCCGAGCGTTGGTTCTTTCCCCTCGAGGTAGTTAGTGCTTTCGTGAGCCATTCGAGATAGAATACCGCGAGGAATCGCGAAAACCTAAACCGACCGAAGTTCAGATGGCTGCAGATGTTACGCTTAAACTGTGAAAAAACTAGGAACGCTGGAAGCTGATGTCCTCGTGCTTACATCGGGCCATCTTGCAACAGTGTACGATGATGTTGACTTATTCCAACATGCTTAAAACAATGACGACTTTATTTTAGTGAAATAAACAAACTGTCATGCAATAGTGTTGTACAGCTGCATTCTCGAGTATGTGGGCCTTGTCGATAGCACAGAACTCTACATATGTATTAATCCAGTAGTTCTCAGTAAACCCTCTTAGACTGAGGACGGATTAAAAGCAGGGGGTTTGTTTTTGTTTACAATGACACTCTTTGAGAAGAAGTGCTTGAAGATTTCGTCCCTTACGGATGAATTACAAACAACACGTCTTAATGTTTGGATAATGCTTATCTTCTTTATGTACATTAAAGAGCAAGGCCTTCCTCTGGTATTTTTAAAGAGTTGCCTCTTTAACATAGTACAGTGAAGGTTGTCACGGGTTTTAAGGGGTGTTCTTTACTGACCCTTCGTAGTTGGAAAGTCCTGTCAAATCAGGTGTAACGTTGTTACTGGTAACGAACGAGGCATTGAAGTGAGTGGTAATTTGACGCGCCTTGATGCACCCGCAACTGGTGCACTGTCTTTCACACTTTCCCCCGTCAATTCTGCGAGGCCCTTCTGATCGTTTGTTGATCACACAAGCCTTTCGAATGTTCTTCTTCTTTTCTCAGTCGTGGCTAGTTGTGGAACTAGGAAGCTCGACTATGTGGCCCGGGGAAACCCGTGGAGTGCAGCGCCAACTTTGGCCACACGTCCAAGTAACCCTCACGGTTCACCGATACGGTACGGTACTCACCCCCTGGCGACAGCTGCAGAATTGTGTGCGTTTTTGCTACCGGTGTTCGATGGCGCACTGGCTCTGTACTGGTTTTGTTGCTTTCGTTTTCAAACGGAGAACTGGTGCAATTGGGGACAACCGCACGACGGGCACGAGTTGGAGTCGAACTGGTTCGTGTTATGTCAGCCTTCGGTCGCCCATTGGCACCAGGGTACACGAACCTTCAAGCTCGAGGCTGCTGCGAACCGGCGATTGGTGGTGGTGTGAAATTCTAGCTACGTATCGAACGACGCAAGAGATGGCGGGGGGAGGAAGAGCTAAAGAGCGCTGCGGATGAGAGAAGGAAGCACTCGAGCTCTCCACTTGCTAGGAATGGGAGGTCCATCGAGCCATCTGCCGGAATTCGGGAGACATTGGATCTCGCACCAACCGTGCCCAAGTACCTCCTCTACTTCACCAAGCTCCTGGCCTCCCTTCGAGATGGCTTTGCAACAAGTGGTCCGCTCCGTTTCGTCACCATGGCGGCTCGAATGTTACCTGGCGAATCGGTAAGGGTCGACGAAGGAACGGAAATCTCTAGCCCGGCTAGAGTTTCCTTTTGAGACTCGAGCTGAAGCCCGACGCTTAGCGGTCGACGGGTGACGACTTCAAGTAGGAAGATGGAAAATGTCAACAAGTGTGCGAGTGTGTGTGTCAGCAAAACGCAGGGATGGCACGAAATCAATTCGAGGGTAAGCTGTACGTAAACGGTCGAACTAAGAATAAAGTTGTCGACGAACAAATTGCAATCGAATGGAATCTCCAGTTCGTTTCAGACGAAGAAAAAGTTCTGCTCAATTTGTACAGGCAAGGAGTTAGAGTTAATGTATTTCCCAATGCCACTTATAGGCAGCACGCACCATCGCACTTGAATGCAGGTTCAGCAACTATACCCGCTCCGTTGCAGTCTCGCCTTTGTGGATGTCAATTTGGCGGCATAATTCAATCGTGACACGATACGCGCCTTCACCGAATGCATTATGCCTCGCCCGGGGTCAGGTGTATCGCAATCGCAATGCAAATTATTAAATTAACTCCACCGTCCCCCGCCCGCCAACCGCCGGCGACAACCGATGACGGTGGGCCTCGGTCCTCCACACAGGGATTCTCCGGAACTTGAAATCGCCGACGCGCGTGCGAGTGAAATTAGGCGAAGCGTCGGATTGCGATCGATAAATTGAATTAATTGAGCAAACGGCCTTCTATGGAGGATGCCAGCTGGTGGATGCGCTTCGGTCAATTGCTTTTCAAGGAGGCCACTTGGTGGTGATGGTGGAAAGGACTTTTGGGCCGGCGTGCTGTCCACTTCCAGCATCGCAGTCCTTTTTGTCCTCGTCCTCGCAGCGAATTGTCGAGTGTTTGCCGAGCGTCACCGCCATTCGACGGCAGGCCATACGTGGTTCCGGAAATAAATCAAGCCCCGTTCGTCGGATGAAGTTACCAAAATACTTTGTATACGAATATTCGCTCATCCTCCGCAACACCCTACAATGTAGCTGTTGCGATGCTGGTCTCTCCTATTTAAACGTTAAGCAAGGCGCAAACGTGACGAACTTGTTCGCGCAAACATTTTGACAAGACACTTTTTGGGCAAAATAACAGTGTACGCCATGATTCCCGTGTTTCCCGATGTACGTGCGGGATACTGGCACGAACATCGCTGTCAAATCGAGAACCACCTAGTTTATACGATACGGTTGTAGAGTTTACAGAGATGAGTAAAGAGACAGGTAATTAGTTGTTATTTAAATCTTTAACGTTTTTGTTGTGTCGAAATCATAAAAAAAATCCTTGAAGTCACTTCAGCGGCCGGGATGTCAACAGTTGATTAAGTTGCGTTTGCGCTTAGCTTTAGTGTAAAAGCTTAGCCTGGTATAACTAAAACTTCGTACGTTTCCTAGAGAAGATTTCATAAATAAATCCTAGTGCTTATAGTCGTACCTTACCATTCAATAAGAAGTTATAATTTACTCTTCCAATTGTTCCAATCTTATTGTTCCACACCCTTCTATACATATGCAAGCAAAAATTTCTTTCCATCGCTCCGTAACCAAGCAATAACGAAGCTCGGAAACAATCCAATTTATATCGAAGCGGGTGTGGAATGGAAAATTTTCTCACATTCATCTGAATCAAAAGTTTGCCGCAATGTTTCCAACCGGGAGCGAGCAGTAGCAATCCTTGGCAGAAAATTTTATCATGTAGAACAGAGGACAGAGAAGCGTTATGGTACGTCTGCTTTAACAAAACTGTTGGGATGTTCTGTAATTAAAAAATACCATTAAAAAATATTTAAAAAAACGAAAAGAAAAGTTTAAAAACTTCAATTGTAAAATGTTCATATCGTTGGTGCCGAATATTTTGCTTTTGATTTCAGAATTTCTGCCCTGGGCATGATGCGCACGTTGGTTTAAATTGGCTGATGAAGAAGAATTGTAGCGCAAATATCCCGAAAAATGGTAGCTTATTTTAATGATTATACTTACCTTCCAGCAATTCATAATTTGTTATTTAGTGAGATATAATTTATGGGACCTAATGGAAATTTAATCTTCCAGATTCAAATCTAGTTTTTAGGCGGTAACCGAAAATAAAATGGTAAATTTATCCCACAGCACACGGTTCTGGCCTAAATAAAATTTCAAGAGTTGAATACGTTTAGTTCATGCAAGACTATGTTCAGTTGCGTTTTCAATCATGCACGGGAAAGAGAGTTGCAAAGGCTGGGAAACGTTTTCTGGACGGCCTGATGCAAACTTGATGCCTTTGGGTTTTCTAGACGTAGAAACCCAAATGCAGCTTCTAAAAAATGTGGCATTCCTGGAGCCACGCCTGTTCAAATTTCATTTACTTAGCCTAGTTTATTATTTTCAAAGAACGTTCCTATTAAAATTTGATCCTTTCATATCGCGGGAGCATTTCCATGCGAATGTCGGTGCAGGGCGGTGAAGGTAAAGTGAATCTTGAGCGTAAGTTTTCCCTGCCGCATGGGTTCGAATGTTATTTTATTGCGGAATGAAGTGAGAAAAGAAAACGGAACGGCAAGGGAACGTAGAAATTCCCATCTTGCAGCTTTGGTGGTCTTTGGATTTGCGTTGGAATTGTGGAGAGCTGGAACGGCATGAAAAGTGCGCGGAGTCAAGGATGCCACGGGATGCGCAGCTCACTCGTCCCAGTGTGCCGGTGTCATTTGTCAAGTTTACCTCCCTAACAACCCTCGGAAAACCATACGGCCGGCGCTGGAGGAAAAGCCGGCACCAAATCGAAGCAGAATAGTGCAGAATTTGCCCGACTCCCCGTTTGGTGGAAAATTCCTGGCTGTCAATTACGCTCAAGTCCGCCTCACCCTTCCCTCTCGACTCGGCTGGAATTCGGTGCTCATTATGGTTTTCTACCGGCAGCGCATCGCGCACGCCAGCGCCAGACAATTCGTTCGTTTGTTGCAGGTCGTTCCTCGTCGAACTACACACACATACACACAAAATTGCTCCCAAAGCACAATGGGTTTTGGTGCTAATAACGAGTTCCTATTGTTTCCGTTCCTCTATGGCCTTGGCATGCCGAAAAGATTGCGTGAAGACGAGGGCGAACTGACGGGAGTGGTTGGTAATTCGGTGGGCAAAATGGCCGCACGGAAGAGCTCCTGGCCTGGGCTCGAAGGCACGCAAAAGAAGGCGCTCGTTGAAAGATGTCTTTTGCGAGCCGCCATTTCTCGTCAAATTACTCTCATCACCACAACCACCGCCAGGACCTCCGACATCCGCACCATCATCCGCATCATCATCTTCATCATCATTGTAGCCGTCGATGGCGCTGTCATAGCTTTCATTGGCCATTCTCTTCATAATCAGCAGCATCATTACCGTGCCGACGGTGGCACCATCCGCCCTTCTGCGGGCGGGTTCTACATTCTTTTGAAGTGCAAAATGTCCACCTCAAGCACACCTCTTCCCCTGGCGTTGGCGTGGCATGGTAAGATATCCTTTCGCATTGTCTCCACATCCTTGACGTAAGGAACCGGACAGGACCAACGGGGAAACTTGCTTGCGTTTCGGTACACACTGCTAATGACCAAGAACCCGACACCGGGCATCGTCAACCACCTGGCAGGAGTCAGCTCGGGAGACATCGTTCAGAAGGCATCTAGAAGAAGAGCGAATAGAAGAATGAAAGAAAAGGTCAAGCAAAACGACGCACAAGGATCTCGGGTAAATGGGTTAATGCAGGGCGCTCGCAGGAAGGAATAAATCCTTTACGGCTCGAGATGGATGGCCGACATTGAGAGTACACCTACGGTGAGTCGAAGGGAGCAGGTATAACATCGTTACTACACTTCCGCTGTCTTGGACGGCTGCGCTAGCAGTCAAGCATTTGTCCAGCCACCGTGGATCTTCGGGAGGATGGAGTGTAGCCTGTGTCCTAGCTCAAAAGCTAGAGCTATAAAGATTGGACTGGCCATCAATGCGGTGAAAACGAAATATGTGAGAAGATAAGCCCCAAGGGAAGACACTACGTGCATCTTTACAGTTCGGCAACGGTGCAATCGAAGTGGTCGATGACTTTGTATAAGCGCTATGACTACGAACGGCTGCTGATTCGAAACGACAAAAGATTCATCGATTTTTTGAGTTGTCAAATTATATGAAAAATGTAAACAAACCATTCTAATGACGGTGAATAACTAAGCAAACGAAAGACGCAGCATTGTTTGGTGGGTGAAAATAATTTCGACGTTTTATTTATGCATAGTGAAAACATAATAAAAAGTAATTGACGAAGTGCTATCTCCCTAAGACTTGTGCAAATATTGTACGCATGATGTTTTTGACCACTCGTAAAAAAAACTACTTGATTGCTCGACAGTTCTCGTGAACCATCGAACGGTAGCTTAAAAGTTGCGCACAAAACCAAAATGACATTTAACTTGTGCTTTTTTGCCGTTCGTGGCCGGGAATAGGACCGAGCGACACCAGAAGAGAGATGAAACGTTGCATTAAGGCAGGAAATTGGTCCTACTTTGGACTTAACTGCGTACCGCGGGAGTTTCGAAGGTGAGGACCGTGGTCCACACCGCAAAATTCGGAAGACTGCGGTGGGCTGGGCACGATTACAAGATGTTGGACGGCAGGCCTAGTTAGCATGGTGCTCCAGACGTCGAGAAGTACAGCGTACGAGGTGGCTCTACCATGTGGAAGGAGACCTCTGGACGCTTCGTTGTCGGTACGGCTGGTTTGGTAATTGAAACGGCTTCTTTGCACAGCAGAGGAAACAACAGCCTCAGTCCGTTGCCTGATGAAGAACGACCTGACCCATCCAAGAAGGCAGCGGAACCTTTGCGTTCCCGGAAGGGGGAAAGCAAACCACAAAATGGTTCCGCAGTCCTCATTGAACAATTCTGCCTACGATCAGCGCCCTTCGAGAACAAAGCAGAGAACAAAGTGAAACGGTAACCATCGTGAGTTGAGCTGCAAAAGACTGTAAATCCTTTCGTTTCCGACGCGAATGCTTTCCGCATGGCAACAGAGCGGCTCATAATTCACAAAGGCAAGGCAAGAACTCTGGTCGTCCAAACCGGTAGCTTCCCTGCGGCGACTCTGGGGAGGTGTGTCCGTCAGCCTTCACTCGCAGCGAGCGGCGCCAAACTTCCCAAAATTTCAATCAAATCAATCTCCTTCGCACGCAAATAAGAACCTAAGGAACTAAGCCACGAATGGAAAAGTCAACCAAAGGCGATAAAAGTAGTTGATCACTTCCCCCAAAGATTTGAGACTAAATTAGCGTCGCTTAAGAGGTTCGCAACCTTTCGAGACTGCGTGCAAACACCAGCGAGCCTGGCGGATTCGACCGTCGTGTGACCTTTGGAGTGTGTGCCGCTCACCTCTGGAGTCGCGGGCTGGGGGGTAGGCAAATTTTACGTGCGGTTTCTACTTCCGCTACTGGCAGAGGGCAAGCTGGCCGATTCGCGTGGCTGTTTCGTGGTGTGAATTTTTGGCATAACACTGCGGCTCTCGAGAACCGGACTTAGGGTTGTCGAGCGTGCGCAATCAAGCCTCACCATGGGTTTACCATTACGTGATCTTTTTTTCTTTCCACCCCCCGATCGGTCGTAACACGACACGAGTTTGAGCTTCGATGGATCCACGCCAGATGGCTCCACCGGTGGTATACAATTACCGCCCACTGCCTCGCGGTAACCCGAATCCTGGTGCGCTCGGCTACAGTGCAGTGCACTGGGATTCGCTGTGGCCGCGCCGTTGGCTACTATTACTCGGGGGGACTTCGATGCCTATAGCCATTATGGTCTGCCGCGCCGGGTCCCACATCCCTTCCCCAGCTGGTCGGTGGCAGCAGTCGCGTACTCTGGTTCTCTTTTTCATTTTCCGCCATCCTCCCCGTCGTGCCACCAGCCTGTCCCTAGACACCTACCCTCCCCACGAGGTTGACCTAGAGCCTCTATCCACCGCTCCGTTCTCTACCGGCACACCGTCACAGCCAGCGTCAGGCTCCGTGGTACCGGTTTTTCCTTTTCCTTGCTCCACCAACCGCTCGCTCGCGCAGTGTCTGTGCGCTTCTGGGTGTGGGAACCCTACGTGCCACCAACCATCACCCACCAACCTGAATGGGTGAAGGGAATGGTGGTTGTTGGATTTCTATTTGCACGCTGCCAAAAGCATGCAGCAAGAGCATGGCAGTAATAATAATGCCAGCAAAGGTAATAAGAGTAACAGTAAATGTAACAAAAAGACACCGGAGGTGCCAAAGGCATCCTATTGTGAGAAAAGGGGTGGTAAATAGGGCGGGGGTGGATTGAGCAGAAGAAAAAAAAACCGAATCGAAACGAAACCGAACCGAACATCGACACGCTGACACCAGATGCTGGGTGGAAGGGGTTGAAGTGAAGTGGCAAAGGAAAGGTGACAGAAAGAGAAGGACTGAAAGAGAAGGAGAGAGTGGACTGTTCGCGGTGTGAGGTGGCTGCCCTACCAGATGCCCTCCCTTGCCGCCAACAATTTCCCCCGTCCCCTCCCACTTCTGCAGTGCATGGCTCGCACCACAGCTCTTTGTCCTTTGTATAAAAGCATTCGAGAGGTCTTAATTGCGCTCAGTACCTAATTTTGTGCAGTCCGACACACGGCCTCCGGTGTGTCCCAACGTGCAGGAGCAGCATTCAGCAGCATTCAGCAGCATTCCGTGTCGATCGTCGAACATCGCACGGTCAGGACGAAACGGCTGAACGCTTCTTGTCAGTGCATCTTCACTTCAACGTGAACGTGTAATAGTGTTGACTTGCGGGTGCGAATTTGTGTGTGTGTGTGTGTGCGCGCAGGTGAATGCGTGCGTCTAAAACAGTGGGTGCAACCGATCGTGCCAAGTGCTAGAATCCCTACGAATAGAACACGCGTTGCTACAGCAAACATCTAGCAAGCGAATCCTAACACCTAGGCTGCCGTAGTCCCGTTGTTCTCGCTGCTCCGTGAACAACCTCTGCTAGCTTCAAAATGCTCGGATTTAAACTGGTAGGTTTCGGCTTTGTTTCACAGCAACAAGAAGGGATGTTACGTGGTAGTATTAATTGGAACCTGAGTTTCCGGGTGTTCGGTGTCAGAGTGCATGGACACGAGGAATACGTGTAAGATTTGAAGAGAAAACAAAAAACGGAGCATTGTGAAAACCTTGCTTGAGCAGACGTATGGAGCCAGCCGAACATCCATATCTAACGAGCGCGACCTGCGTTCCAATTCCACGAGTGCCAGCGATACAATTAAACTCCTATCAAACTGACTCCGTCCACCGTCGGGGCCGTCGTCACCTTGAGGCGCGTGAGGGAGAATGGCGCACGAATTTCATGCACGCCCAGCACCCGATCCGGAGCCGGCCGACACTTTCACTTTTCAAGAATGCGCCGCACCACCACACTTGCCTATGGGCTCGTGATCCGAAAATCTGCGCGTTGAAAGGGGTGAGCGGCTGAAGCGTGTCGGGTGGAGGCTTCCCGTGTGTGTGTGTGAGTGAGTGTGTGTGTGTGTGTGAGAGAGAGAGAGAGAGAGAGAGAGGGGGGGGGGGGGCATAGAGAGGCCAGGTCTGGCTCGAGACACCACATCACCGAGAACGAGTCCGGCTTAGTAATGTGGGCTCGCGTCCCCTCCAAGCTCCCGGATGAGGACTGTCTATAGGCCACACTTGTAGGCTCCACTTCCTCGATCAATATGCCGAGGTCCGTGTCGATGCGTCTGTCTATCAAACTTTTTTCTTTAAACCTGCAGTTTTCTATACTTCCCCTCGTTTCGTTTTCTGTTTTTTTTTTTTTGTTCTCGTCATTGTGCAGTCAGACGAAAAGACGATGATCGATGCGTCCTCAAAAGCTGAGGGTACGGTAGTGCACCACTGTTAGCAAGAGGTGTTTTTTTCTTCTTTTCTAACGGATCAATCATGTGGAGAGGGGTGGGATATATCCTGGAAACCAACACCTTCTCCCGTTGCCACCACATGGGATTCCGAATGTGCACAGCAAGCGAGTCACACTTCACTCCTTTGTGTCTAGAACGGTGAAGGGACGCCTTGGTTTACCGTTTTGCAGGGAAACGATTGGAAACCAATTTTTTTTTCACAAACGGCGTTGCGGCGGTGCTCCTAGACATCGCAGCAGCATCGAACCAAAAATCAAAAGTCAATTTCCGGCACCCGGCCTGACCTTGGCCGGTTGCCTAAGTGCGCCACGGTGCTGTGGAGTTGTTGTAGCCGGAGGGTACCCACGAAAAGCAGGGAAAGACGAACGCGAGATGCTGCACAATGAGGGTATTCGTTGAGAAAATTCATCTAAACTTCATCTTTACATTGCTGGAGTTCCACTCGGCTAGTGTGGACGATAAATATATTATGGCTCAGCTCAGTCGCTCGCTCAGCTCTGTGCTGGTTTCGTAGGCGAAGGATCTAAACCAGGCTCCACACACAAAACCCATATTGTCATAGTAATGCGAATGGCTCCAGGAACAGTTTGTCTAGTATTTTGAGGCGGAAGTTGCACATCGTGTCACCTCAATTTAAATGCTGTCCAATAACAAAAATTACTGTTCGCAACACATTTTAATAATTTTAAGCACTTGAAGTAACCCCGAATCATTTTGTAACAAAGTAATTCATACACGATCCAACATTTATTACGACATTGTTTTTGTTTACGTCACGAATGACAGCCTGAATGTCAAGTTTTCGCACTAAATACACACAGCAATAAGCCAACCCCTCCGGTTTTTTGGTATAAAGCTTATCGTTACCCTGTGCAAATGCTTTCACATTCGCTATGGCATTGGTTAAATTCGCGCTGCGTGTAGACGCACCGTAAAACTCCAGTTTATGGCTTTGTCTCACGCTCTCCCCATCTACCGAGTGGGGCTCGTGCACACTCTGGACCAAAAGTGATTGCATTAGAGAACATCAATAGCCAATAATTAACCGCCCTCGTAAAAGCACACATTATCTCTCGCGCTGCAATGGCCGATAGACTGGCGGGCAAAAGGGCCACTACCAGCGACAACGTTACGGCGCATGGGTCAGGACGAGTAGGAGAGGGAGAGATAGAGAGAAGGAGAAAGAGAAAGAGAGGGGAGGTAAAGGTTAGGGGCTTATGCTGGGTCGACGTGTCGGTGATCGGTGGGCTACCACAGCGCCGCGTATCGCCGCGGGCGCGGGTTCAAACTCAGCCGAGGGGCGAACCGAAAAGCCAGCCCAAATGAGATATCGATCCGAGGAGAATGTTTATTTATACCGAGCCACCGGCCCCGAGAAGGCCATGGTGGTGGTGATGGCCGCGGTATTCCCGTTGGCTAGAGCTGGATGCTCAGTTCAGGGCACGGACAGTACGTACGTAACCGTAACGACACGGATCGGTTTTGTGTACTCTGTCGTCTCTTTAGCTGTTCCAATTTTTTTTTCTTCCATGTTTCATATATGAATTCAATGCAGCTGCCAGTGGAGTGCTCAATAGTTGGAGCGCTGCTGTAGCGCCGCCGGCACAATCGATGCTGTATACTGCGGTGTAAGAAAAATCGCGACAAAGAAATGCTGTAGCTACCGCAAAACTCTGTTGTGTTGTGTTGGCCTGTTTTGTTATCTTTTACCTTCGATTTTCCTGTTTATAGTCTGCAAGCGAACCGGTGTGTACTACCCGGGAGGAAACTGGAGCACGCCGAGTCACCGGAATTGGGCCCTTTTCGCTAGAAGAGGAAGGTGACTAGGCCCTTTTGGGATGCCACCGCCACCAATGTTGAACGACGGATGGATGTCAATAAATAATGATTTTCGGCTGGAGCGGATCTGCAAGAAGTTCGGAAGCAATGGTGCAAGGTTCAACCGGACGACTTGGTGGAGAAGTAAGTGGGCGGATAATGGCTTTCTGGTTGCGGCACGGAGCAAGGAATGGAAAGAGGGAAGCGTTCGACTCTGCTTCCCTTCGTTTCCGATCGGAACCGGCTTGTTCGGGTGGCAAAGATCGGGTGTTCCTACAGCAAAGAAAAATGGCCGTCTAACCGGTGTCCATAGCGCTGCGACAGAATATGATTTGCGATTCGGTAACGGGAGCGAACAGTTGCTAGTACCTCTTGGAATTCGATAACGAACGGGCAGCCCGTTCGATGGATGTGACTGACTGCAGCGACCACGGGAGGATTTACAAGTTCTCGACTCGCGAACTCGCTCGTAAACTTTACCGATGCTCGTAAAGTACGCGATATTGATTTAGTCCGCACTGCCAGGAATTGAGCTCGCTTCGGGACAATGCAGCCGACCGCACTTCTAGAACTATGTGAACCGCGTAAACCACAGAACAAAAAACAAATACAAATCTAAATCAACTGCTTCAGCTCTGCAGTTTCCACGACTCGTCGTTATTGGGAAAGTTCACCGAGCTTGCGCTCGGCTGGTGCGAGGCGCATTCAGGCCAAGGCACGCAGAGGCTGCTCGTGGAATGGCAGTAGAATAAATAAGCAACGCGGCCACCCTCTCTGGAAGGTGTGTGTGTGTGTGTGTTAGTGTGTTCATGTGCTTACACTGCGACGAGCTGCCGGGAATGAAATCTGCTCTGTCCACATTGTGCCGCGGTTGGAAATGGCGCGAGAATGAAGTTATAAAGTCACGGCGTTCCGGTGCGGTGGCTTTTCAGAATAGTTGCGTAACGGAGCCGGAGTCCGTTGTCTCGAGTAGCAGGAGCGCGCATTTCCGCGTCTTTCTGGTTCCTGGCCGTGCTAGTTTCGCTGGCTAGTGCGAAACGGTTCGCTCTCCTTATCCCTACTCCCGCGCCAAATCGAAAACGACCCCGGCACAGGCAGCGAAGAACTCCTCAAATGATGAAGTACGTGCAGCTTACGAGATGAGTAATGTCTTTACTTCGCGTTCGCAAGATGCGAGCCAACACAAAAGCTGCCCCCATCACCAAGCCATACAGTGCTGGCTGAAAAACTAGTACGCGGGGACGACACAGCACACAGCAGGAAACGGGAGTCATCATGGACCGAGCAAAAGTTCCTCTTGTGCTGGGATCGATGCTTCTGGTGAAGCAGAAAAGAAAAAGAAAACAAACCGTAAACCGAAAACGGGACAGTCAATCGGAGGAGCAAGTTTTTGACGCCCCATCGAAAGGTTTTTGTTGCTTTTGCTACTAACCACTGGCCAGGGCCTTTCGAGGCTTACAAGTTGTGGGGAAACTTTTTCAGATTCTAATGAACTATTCGCCTACGAGCCGACGCTATGCGTGACTTCATGCAGCGACTTGCAGCAAGGACGCCTACGAACAAAGTTACGAGTATGGGGGAGTATCCCAAAGAAGTCATATTAATTCAATCCTGACCATTGCAACGATGGGTGGTAGGTAGTAGAAGAAGCTTAGTGACTTCGTAACTTGTACGAAAGTATCTCCTAGATCCCCCGTAGTTTCACCAAGCCGCTTCTGGCGTAAACTCCTTGATTGTGACACTGTTTGGATACCTTCCAGGTTAAACAGTTTTGGACATACTTAAATTCCTTTGCTACTATAATCTAACGCAGTTACTCGAAGGCTGTTGAAACTGGTAGCAAGTCTCCCAAGTTTTCATGTCCACGCCTTAAAGTTCTTTCAATGTGGACCTTTTTTTTCACCCACGAAAGATGCATCCTGGCATGGCAGTGAAATGCTATGGTCAGAAGACGCATGTCAGCTAGATGAATGCTGGTTATGATCCGTTTCATATGCCCCTTTCCACGAGATTACTCCCATTTTAAACGGTTTATGGATGCAAAAATGCCGGGTGTTTCATATCACAGGAGGCGACGAGCGAGCCGTGCGGTCGGAGGAATGTGAGCTGGTGCCGTTGCGCTTGACAGAAGAACACTCTGGGGCTTGCGGGCGCTAGGCGGTTCCTACGGCGTGCACTCCACGCTGCAAGTATCGGCAGGCAGGACGAGCGCAACGCAAATACCTTGCGAAGGTATGGTCACAGAGGGATGGAGCCTGTAAGCCGCGCTTTATTCAAGTTTCTCTCTCCCTTCCCGATGCCCCGGGGAAGCTCTCACGTCGGATCGATAAGCCGGTCGTGGTGCTGCCGCGTGCGTCCGAACTACGTCCGGGCGGACACTCAAGATTTCAAGAAGCTAAATTGCTTTCGACACACTACGCTTCCTCCCTCCGGGACACTCCGGTGTGGCAAGGCATCGGGCAGGCTTGGCTAACGCTGGGAAACACGTCTTCGAGTGGTTGCCCATGTCGATGCCGACCTCGACGGAAATAGCTCCGGTACCGGACTCGTGTAAATATCTCGAATGTAATTAATTTCACTCCAATCGATTCTGGCCCGCTCGTCCCCCGGTTGCGCCCGGCTGTTGCACCGGGACTGGCGGCAACTTCCTGTCCAGGACAAACCCAGGAGTTGCAGCAGTTGCTCTTGACAAAAGCGCATTCCCTGTAGCCGGTACGTGCGTGTGGGCGGTGCACGATGAAAAACGATTAAATCGATCAGAGGAACCATTTGCCGCATGTCCATCATCATCAAGTCAAGCTCGTCGGGCAGTTGGCAGCCCGGACAGGAAAGTCCGACTTGGATCCGACGTGCTCAAGGATTATGGACGAGTGGAATTTAGATTGTTTTTAGACAAATGAAGCTGTCGTACAGTTCTTCTTCTGCGTGGAATGGAATGCAGTTGATATGAACTTTCATAAAGGCTGATTATCTAAGTACGTTAAGAAGATTACAGTGTGTGCCTTCAAGTTGCTAGAGCTTGCCCAAGCGTGATGCTCACAACCCGCTCGTCTACTAGCAGCCTTTTATTATGTTTCCACCCGTCCTGCACCCGTGTTTTCACCTCCTACCGTCTTTTAATTTTCTCCTCCTTTTTCCCCCAGCTGACCATTGCCGCCTGTTTGGCCGGCGCCGTCTTCGCGCAAGACTACCAGGAGTATCGGCAGGCTCCGCTCCGAATTGGCACCAAGGCCGAAGAGCCAAAACCGACGCCGATACCGATCCTGAAACAGATCAATAGGTAAGCGTTGCACTAAAGACTATCTTCCCACAGTTTTCCTATCCCATCCTGTTTCGCTTTTAACATCAAGCATTAATAATTGTTTTGCCGGTGGAGTAAGGAACAAGTTCCAAGAGTTGAAAAATGATGCACGCCGGAGCGAGGAGTGCAAGTTCAACAGGAATAAGGGCTTTAACATTCAGCAGGACTAGCTCTCAAGTGATTTGTATGTACTACGTTTGCTGAAACAGCAAAATGGGGAAGGGCTCCGCTGTTTCAACGTTCCTGCCTGGCATGCTAATTCTTTGTTTTGCTGAATGCCTTCAGTGACTCTGTGCATGTGTGACTTACTACTTCTAACATCTGGTTCACATTGCCATACATATTCGTGACAGTAACTGCTCCCTCCCTTGGTCCGCAACCGATGATAGATTAAATTGATGCTCGACTCCTCGATCGCTCCCGAAGGACGTCACCGACGCCATGCCACACGGGACGATTGGCACAATCCGACGCTACACGCACACGTACACTCAGCAAGCAAGGCGTGTCTGAAACTGGGGTACTATTCAAGCTAAGATCCAGTAGAGATAATGCGCTTTGGTTTGGCACTTTCTGGTGTTTGGGGACCGGATATGGCCTGTATACTAAACCGTTCCGTCCCACCTTCAACTTCCCTGATGTTCGGTTCCTACTGTATGCCATACTGTACTTTGTATTTTATCTCTCTTGTCTCTTTTTTTTTCTCTCTTTCGCTCTTGCATTGCTCATGCTGGATACGGAACGAATGCACCCGGCCTGGCTTTAATGGATCGAAATAAAAAATGAAACTTCAAATTAAAACAAAATCTGCACTACCTACCATTCGCTCACATTCATGAAACAAACCAAAACAACTTGCACACAAACGCACACTCTCACTTTGGAAACATGCTTTTGACTTACTAACTGCAATGCCATCAAAACTGCATCCCCGTAAATGCATTCTCCCATGTGACACATACATTCTCGCACACACATACCCCCCCCCCCCCCCCCCCCCCCCATACACACACACACACATACATGCATCACATCGCGTAGTGACAGAAGCGGCTACTACCGGAAGCGCTGCTTCGCCGCAGTGCGCAACAACTGCAAGCTGCGCTCGGGCGACAAAACTCACTCCAAATTCAACCCGACCGGTCCGCGAGGGTTCGAGGGCCCGGAGGCACGGGAAAACGCAGTCAGCGAGGCGCAGCGCCCGACGGTGGCGCCCGGGCCCGGTGGTTTCGGCGCGGGAGCGAAGAAAAAACTCTTCAAAAGCACCATCCACTAACCCCCCCCCCCCCCCCCCCTCGTCATTTAAACGCACCTTCAGGTCCCTCCTAGACTCACCCAGCTTCTGCTAGGTTCCACGCCGCTTTCGTGTCCGCCACTCGTGATTTTGTTTTTTGTTCTTTCGCTGCCAACTCATCTGGGCGTTCTTTGTCGCGTTGAGTGCTCGTGATACGTTGGCAGTGTCGAACGGCGGGGGAGGGAGGAAGAAAGCAGCAAGCAAGAACGAGAACTTTATATAGTGCCATAGAGTGGAGCAGCTGGCTGTGGTCCTCCATCATCCAAGCCATTCGAAAGCAGTTCGAACTTTAACTTCCATGTCTTACCCGGTTCAATGTTATTGTGCTGCAGCGAACAAAAACAAAAACCCTAGCCTCACCGCTTAGAGGAGCGCGTTTACATTATGGCATCACATTATGGCACGAATGACAGAAGACAGATACCTGATAAATATCGAACCATTCGATATCGCTAAGAAATTAGTAATAACGAAGAATAATGCGTACTACGGTGCTCTGCGTGATTAAACATGCTGTTCAGTGTAAGGTGACGTTCTAAGATTGCTCGTTTCAATAAAGCATCTTCAATGGAGTAAAAGTTGTAGATAAAATCAATGTACAAACTAACAGCAGCATCATGCTTGATGAGACGAGCATGTACACAAACATCCGGAGATGGTAAACTCCACCGAGAACGTTTAATGTTAAAGGATCAGAACTTCGACAGACTGATGGCTCTAATGGAAGCAGCAGAAAGAAATACCCTTCAAGCAGCAACTATGTCAGCCCTATGGAATGGCAGACACATTCCCCCTCTCCGTGGCAGATATATCAGTTCTCAAGCGCAATCTTTTTATCAACATTCAATAGCCGAAGCGGACATCGAAACGGGAACGTAAAGAAGTGTATACTGCAGTATACTCCATGGAAGAACGGTTTTTGCTTTGTTTTGTTTCGTGACACTGGCCGAAATCCTGTCGAACTTCCGCAAGCGTCCGTTGCTGATCGACACGTCCATCGTGCAGCACGTTGGTCAAACCCAGCGAAGCACCGATCCATTAACTTTTCGGCTCAATCTGCCACCGCGCGCTGGATTTTTCCACTCGACTCGTTTACTTGGTTGCACCGTTTCAGGGTTTGCCACCGAGAGGCGCTCGCCGCACCGCCAGTCACACTCCAGCCACATGTCCGCTAATTCTGTCGTTCATTAGGGCCTTCCTCTGGGCTTTGCAGGGATATGCCGGTGCCGACTTGCATGTCCAGCGTAGCCATCCGAACGTAAGCTTAAGCGCTCAGCAGCTCAACCATGGAATGTAACAGGCCTATCCGTACGGTCGCTTAATCGGAGTATAGTTTTATTTTTCTCCGGTGGGTTTTGACAACACGAGATTTTCTTGAAGCAGCTAGGGGTTTTCGAGCTTGTGAGCGGCTGAGCGAGGAAAGAGAAAAAAAACCATGGCAGCAGGAAGCTGCCAGAGTCCAGGGTGAGCGAGCAGGGAGTCCAAGGGAACGACGGGCGTGCCGTAATTCCTTTTCGTTAGAATTATATATTTGCTTTCGGTGTGTTTCAGGCGGTTGATTTATTTTGCTCCCTTTTCATCTGTCCTCCCGATCGTCGGGAGTATTTGCACCTAACGTGGGTAGATGAGGCATGGGAACGGGACAACGACGACGACGACGACTACGACGACGACGACTACGACGACGACGTTCAGAGTTGTTGCTAGTCGACGTTTTCGCTCGACCTCGTGCAGGATACACGCAGGAAGCAAAGGGAAAGAGAAAAAAATCCCTGGCAGGAGGAGGCAAAAAAATCAACGAAATATTCACAGTCATTTATCCTGATTCCATTTCCGCATGGTATAAATGAATCCGGTTGTTACGAGCGAGTTTTGCCGGTCTCCGATGGGCTAGGGAGCGTGAGAGCGGACGCTTGTCTGAAACGTTGCCAGCGAGTTGATCCTTCCCCATGCACCTTCTTTCCGCAGCAATCGGCCACGTAGAGGAGGAGCAAGCAGAAGGCATTTGCACGGAACCAAGTTGGAAAGTTGGCCGGAAAGAAAAGGCATCCAGAGAGCCAGCCAGCAGCGGCTCAACTGATAGGCGTTGGGCTTGCTGCGAGTGCCAGGCCAGGCCAGATACTTCGGCCGTTTGCTTGTTTTATTGATTGGAAAATCAATATGGCCCCGACTGGCTGTGGGGCGGCGAAATCGACCGACTCACATTGGCTCCTGCGCCTCCCGTATCCATTCACCATTTCAATCAGAACATTCGACTCAACGAGCGGCCGCCCGCACGACGAAGATACCCAGATGCCTTCTATAACCCCTTGTTCTGCGCTACTGGCAAACACTCAAAAGAAATTTGTGGAACGGTGCGCCGACGGGCGCACGGGAGCTCGTCAGGAAATTTGTTTGTGTTCCCGCTTTGTGGTTGATTGTGCAAAGTATTTACCGAGCGAATACGAGAATTGGACTGAGCATATCCGGCGCAGCCGACCATGTGATGCCCTGTGGGGCCTTAGCATCCGGAGCGCAAAGCATACGGGTGGCAGCAGGCTTTGCAGCGAGATTCTCCATCGCTTTGCTTCTCCTCCTTCTCCGGGAGATGAAAGACACACTTTTTCTACCGTTTCGGGGCATTAAGGCGTACGTGCGCCATGGGAGAACCGGAGTGGGCCTGGGTCATGCCAGTGCAGTGCGTGCTCTCGGCAACGGCACGAGGTATCAACACAACGGTTACCGATACAACCATCATGATCGGACCGGCACCGCTAGCATCCTCTGGGTACGATGGTGGAGTTCATCAAGCAGCAGCATCGAAAACTGCACACGGGCACCCTTCGCCAGAAATCCCAACGGACTACGCTACGGCGTGAAGTTATGCGAAGTGCTTCGCCGTTCTTTCGCCTTTCGAAACATTACTCGGGCAACACCGGGCGGGGCGCACCCTGGACAGGACGCTTGGTGGCGAGATATATCCGTTGCGGTGTATGCATGTACGAGAAGCACGAGTGCACTACAGTCTAGTCGGTCGACCGTTCCGACCCGAAGGGTAGTGAAAACTTCAGCACGTAGCTATCCCGAAACACACATGCACACAAACACACACATCGACGACAAGAAATCTTACACATAATCGATCAATGTCCTCCGTCGGCAGTCGGTCAGTTGTGGGGGTACTTCTCCCTGGACCTGCACAGAACCGAATAAAACCAAAGCGTAGAGCCACTTGCCGGAGCAAATGGCTTTAAGCAGCTTTACGAAATGATTTCACAGCTAATCCGAAGTGTGGATATGCTGCCGCAGTGAGTTTGCAGAGAACATGAAAAGGATGCGTGAGAGCGACGCAACCCCCATCGTGGCTATCGGACATTACAGTTAAAGTTGAATGATAGTGCAGCTTTTGAAGGAACTTGGCCCCACGTTCGTTTGGTCCCGTCTTTGCAGAGGCATATGGAAGAAGCGGCAAACAAACCGCAGGAATGAAGGTGTCTCACAACGTTACCTTTCATCTGTTGTGCTGAGCTTGTACGGAGTATTTGGAATTACGCATAGACAATCCTTGGATAAAAGGATAAACTTCCATTCTTTAAGTATAATGCGCTTGAAGTGAGGTTGTTAGGTGCATGGGAAGAAAGGCTTCTCGGAGTTGTTTTATACAATCCTGTGTTTATTAGCAACGCCGATTACGATAAAAATCATTGGATCTGTTAGGCTGGGTAAGACAATGAGTTACATTGTAAGATACATCAGTCTTATCAATGCCTTATTTAGTACCATCTTCTCTAGCACACGACTTTAAATTCTTCCTCCAAAGAAGCTCACCATCTTGCTTTCTCGCCTGTTTCTCCTCTTTTCCACACACCCGCTGCAGGCACAACGAGGATGGATCGTACACCTACGGCTACGAGGGTGCGGACGGTTCGTTCAAGATCGAAACCAAGCTGGCGACGGGCGAGGTGAAGGGCAAGTATGGCTACGTGGACGAGACGGGCAAGGTGAAGGTCGTCGAGTACGGCGCCAACAAGTACGGCTTCCAGCCGTCCGGCGAGGGCATCACCGTGCCGCCGCCAACGCTCGTCGACGAAACGACCGGCAAGGACGACCTGCTCGACGAGGACAACGATAACTTGCCGCTGGCGCCGCGCCCACAGGTACGTGCTCGCGTTATGACGATGCGGCATCTTCCTCGCAGTTGGCAGCAGGCCAACAGCAGGAAGTGCGAAACCGTTGCCACCGTTCCCCTGGTGGAATTTTTAATTTCCGAGCAACAAATGTGCCAACGACGCCTTCGTTCATCCGACTAAAGTTCACGTGTGGCTCCTTTGGCCAGCATTTTTGGAGTGTGATTCCGGAGAACGGCTGTCACCAACGGTAGCTACCGATGGCACGGTGACTAGTGGAGTTGGAGCGATGGTTTTAGAAACACAAGTCACGAACCGCGCGCTATTATACGTTTTGCCTGGCTAAACTGTTCCAATCCCTCTCGACCTCCGCAGAAGCATCGGACTGCCTCGAAGCCACGCTATCAGGAGACACCTGCTCAACATCACCACCACCACCAGCAGCAGCAGCAGCAGCCTCAGCAGCAGCAGCAGCGTCCTCAGTACTACGACTACGAGGACAACCAGCAGCCTCAGCAGCTAGCCCAGCCCAAGTACCAGCCGGCCCCGCAGTACGTCCAGCGGTCCCACTTCGCGGCCGGACCCTCCCACTCTCCAGCGCCGGCCCCCCCGCGCGCCCAGATCCCCAACGCCGTCCCCGTGGACGTGGTGTACTCGCCGAAGCAGCTTCCGGCGCGCCCCGATGCAGAGTACCGCAGCGTTGGCCCACAGACCTTCCCCGGCGCGGCGCCCGAGCCGAAGATCCGCTACTCGCAGCCCGCCTTCGCGCCAGCCGCCCTTCCCTCGCAACACTCCTCCGCCAAGTCCGCTAACGTAATGTCGCACTGACGCCCGTCTTAAGAACTCCACCCTGGTTGATCCGTCGTCACTAACCGTTCCTCGTTTTCTTGTCCTTTCCTGGATGTTTTGGTTTTTTTTTTAACACAGCACGCCCCACAGTCAGCCTTCGCACCGGCCCCTCTCCCACAGCCCCACCCGCAGCCAGCCGTCTACCAGCCGCGTCCGGCCCAGGGACGCAGCACCAGCGTCCTGGACCAGCTGGCCAAGGACTACGCGCTGCCGCAGGGTGGTTCCGCGCCGCTGCACGACATCACCTTCGGTTACTACTGAGCCTGATCTCTCCAACACCATCCCCTGCCTGCTCCTTCTTCCCTCAGCACACACTGCTCCCGGTAGTTCGATCCCGTATCATCCGATGTCATCAGTTCAATCGGCACTTGCCATCCAGCTGTTTCTCACCTCATCGTTACCGACCGTACTTCAAGCCCTCCCCCTGAACCATTCCACGCACGCCACGCACGACCCGCAACATCACACGCGCTACAGCAGGAGCAGGAGCGGTGGCGCGATGTGGTGACCATCCTGACCGAACGCAGAACTGATGATTAGTAGCCATAAGATGAAGAATAAAATTGGTCTTACTAATGGTTACCCGCACTGTCTTCTGGCTGCCACATTTTATCTTGTGCGTCCTATTCTCGGCAGCTGGGCGCTCCAGCTCCCTGCTCCGTGATCCGAACTTCTAATGGCCAACGCCTCAGTGTAGGCTGTGGCGCCGTGCCAACTCTGTTATCGCTGATCGTGTGCCGTTCATCATCGATGCCGCATAAATAATGCGACCATAAGCGGGAAGTGCAGCACCACCGCCGTTGATGCTGATGATGATGATGAAGCGGGCCATGACTTGCGTAACGCGTTTTTTGACCTCCGTCACCGTGGCAAAAGGGAAGGGCCGCGAAAACGGGGCCCCCTTTGGTGGGCTTGGGAGCAAATTTAAATCAATCGCTTCCGTTCACAGCCGATAGAAGGCCAAGAGGGAGAACGAAACCTACACCGAACGATGACTCGTCGCGTTGGCCTCGATTCGGCTCGAAGTGTTCGATCGGTGCTTCGCCCTTCTGTTTTCCCAACTTTCCGTAGGTAAGTGAGCCCGGAAGAGGGGAAGAAAAAAAAAACAACCCGGAAATGAACGCAATGGAGCGAAAGTAAAACAATTTTCCGCCGTCCGTCGAGCAAAAGGATGGTGATTACGTGGAGTAATACGTCGGTAATAAAGTTTTCCGTCACACACCAAAACCGGCTCGCCCAGGCCCATCACCCATCGCCCTCTTCCCCTGGAGCTTCCCGGACGAACCCCTCGGCTTGGGGGTTATTTATTGTTTTTATCTCATATGATGCCTCTCCCGCGCGGGCCCTGCTTGTTGTGGGCAAGAGACGTAAACGTGAAGTACCCACGCATTTTGCGAGTAGAAGAATCGGCGCAGCCTACGGAAAAGGAGCTCAAGGGCTAGGGATGCACGTAGGCGAAACCAGGGGAGGACCACGGACGTGAGGACGATCGTAAAAGTGTTCGACGACTTTTGCGTACCATTATTGTTTGGTCTTTCCGTGCGTTTCCTGCCCAGTTCCTCGTCGTAAGGCAAGTCAGCTTCACAATTGGCCGGCATCTTCCGCTTGTTCCGCCATAAAAAATACCCACAAGCACACGCAGACACACACACACATGTAGAGACAGAAAATGAAGGAATGGATCTTCACGGCCGCAGGCGGCTTTGCAATAAATAAGGGCACGGATGGTCGAATTTCGCGTCGCCTAGCGGCTTGTGAATGGTTGGAGTTGAAAGTTTGATAAATTTATATCTTTTTACGAGACCTTCCCTTTTCTCCCTTCTCCGTGGAGCCGTTGCGAATGCAGCTCCGCCGCCGCCGCTTTTATTAGCCACTTTCGGTCGATTAATGGCGCCTGAAATTAGGCAATCGTGCAGCCATGCGGTTCCGCGACGCCCGGTCCGGCACGTTTACGGTGCCAATCAACCGGGTGCGGTGCATCCGCATGATCTTACACCGTTTCTCACTCCATCTGAACAACTGGCTGCTGCTGCAACCAACCACAATCCCACAGTGTATGGAGCATTTCCTAAACTGTATCCAAACATTCACCGTTTACATGACGGTGGTTCGATTCTTCTCTCCTGCACTTGTCAAATGGTAGTACATCCTGTCCTTTGACTATTATATCTTGACAATTGTCCAATGATCAGTAGGTTAAAAGTTTAAAAGGTACCTGAAAATACAAAACATCATGACTAACTCAAGTTCCTTTCTCTTTCATTCAGTTTGACAAACGATCCTATAGTATCCGGTTCGACATGGTAAACTCCATGTTTAGTTAGATTTGGAGAAAGTTTAGATACAGTTTGGGAATAATCAATTGAACACTGGAAGCTAAGTTGAGTGGTGAATGTGTGCTTACAGCTGGTGGTTGTTTGGAAGCAACAGCCAGTTGTTAAGATAGAGTACGAAACGGTGTAATTCTTTCCCCGTGTGTTCTTTTACCCCGAACCGAGAAGCGCAGAAATTGGGGGGCACTAAACGACCGTTTTAGAACCGATTCTTTCGCAGCAAAACGGTGTCAGCGAAAAGGATTGCCAAAATTGCCGGATTCGTTGCGACGAGAAAGTGAGAATCCTTTCCCAATTTGGGCCGCCTATTCCCCCAACCAAAAATTCCTGGAAGTTTAAGATGGCTTCCCGGCGGATAACAACCCCTGTTTGGGTTGTGAAATCGGAACACCGAATCGGTTCGCTGCGCGGAACCGGAAATGATAAGGATGGGTCGGTGGTAGGAAAAAAAAGAGGGAAACTTCCGTGGGACACGCCAACGCTCAATAATGACACTGATTTGACAAAGAACGCATCAGGAATCACCTCTTCAACTCGCCCTCTACCTCTCTTTCTTGAGGGACGCCCCCGAAGGCGAGCTTCATTGAATTACGTTACTCAAGCTGTTGATTCACGTTCTTGGAACGTCCGTGGAAAGGAAGGACACTGGAAGGCTTAGGGGAGTTGGTTACTCCTTGCTGCTTCCTGATGCTGGTTTACATCCATCCAGCCCGCCTACACATCGTGGAGCGGAGTCAAAAACACACCAAAACAGGACCGAGAGCGTTCTAAACAACCATGACGCGATGAGGAAATTTGTCAGATTCCGTTGAACATACATAAAACATAAATAGATGTATATGTACCCGGCCCAGCCGCCCTCATCGATGGATGAAACAATTTTCTTTTCAATTTTCAGCCAACACAAAAAAAAGGAAATTCCGGAAGGAACCAGGCTTCGATATCCGATTTGAGTTCCCTTTTTCGTGGGAGGAAGCGTAACGGAGCTACACAATATAAAAAGTCCTTTTTACCAGAAGGACCCGCCAGGACCTCCCCCGTAACAATTCGCTAAGCCTCAGAAGGGTGCGATTTGTGTATTTCGGTTCAGTTTCGCTTTTCCATCGTTCTTGTTTGTTCTACTAACCAGGCGCAATTTCTTCGCGTGAAAAAAATAACTGTAGCAATGCCGTAAGCCACTCATGCCGCAAACACACGCACTGTACTCTTTTTTTCCCCTTTGGCCTTTGGTTGTTTTTCGTTAGGACATTTCAGTTTCATTTTCACTCGTCTGTCGGCGTCGCGTCGACAACTTAATCCGATAACGCGGCCAGCGGCATGAGATGTCGAGCAAATTATGATGACGACAAACCTGCTCCTTCTAACTCCGCAGCTTGGGGGGGGGGGGGGGGGGGGTTTGCTGCAAGGTTGCGGGAGGTAGGGGTGCTTACGCGTGCCTCCATCTTGTTTGCATTTCCCACCGTGCCGGTGTGGCCTTTTTTTGCTCGGTAAGCCGGCAGCGGTGACAGGAGCACGGGGTAAAGGTGCTAAAATCACCTGTCAGACACTCCCACCGTGGTTAGCGTGAGCATATGGGAGAGGAATTGGGGTGGCCGGAGAGGCGAGAAGCACGAGGTGATAAACAGCGAAATGGCGTCGGAGGCAATTATACGAGCCATGACACCAAATTAGAGCAATTAAAATCCCATCCCGGCGCGGCCGAACACGCTTCCGATTCGTTGAATAAACGCAAGAGAAGGTAAGTGTGTATGTGAGAGAAAGAAAGGCAGAGAGAAAGAGACAGAGAGAGAAAGAGAGAGAGAGAGAGAGATAGAGAAAGAGATATATATATATAGAGATATGGAGATAGAGAAAGATAGGTACAGGTTGTAGATGAATAGCAAGGAGAGGACGAGATAGATTCCCGTTCACCTGAATGCGACCACCAGCAATGTTTTAATCAATTCCCCACACCATCCCCTACTTAAGCCTCCTATTCATCCACTCCCTACCTCCCTTCCTTCCTTTCCTGCCTCTTCTATGTCTCCACCACACACAGCACGTGGCATCCCGCGCGTAATCCTGCGGATGCTTGTTTGTTTTTCGGCGAAGGGTAGGTTATTAACCATCGCATGGGAAACGCGGGCACAAACCGGGACGTGAAAGCTTCGCCAGGCAACTTGTGACACTCCTTCGCCCACGTTCCGAATGCCCATCAGCTCATCAGCCGACCGTAACCGCCGCCACCCCCATGGAAAGCACGACGAAAGCATGCAGGGTGTACCTGGAACAGGAGGACTGGATATGATTTCGGATTGCGAAAATACACAGTTGCGGTTGTTGCGATTTCACACTTCGTTGGTCGCATTCTACGCCAATCCCGATTTCCATAATCGTAACGTCTGTTTTGAATCACTCCCGCTTCCATTTTTTCCAAAGTGGAACATATTGTGTCGTTAGTACCCTGTGTGGATTGATCCACGCGGTAAAAAACGAGATGTATCGTTTTCGACTCGCATTAGATAATTAGCAAGGAGGGTAAATCCAAGGGTTTTCGATGGAACTTCATAGGTCTTGCTTGTATGATCCATTTGTTATGGTTGTTTTCTTTTCAATTTTCTTCAATCTTTCTTCAATCTTCACGAATTTGTTATGGTCATACATTACTGTTATCCTAGGACCTTACCAGATGTTGAGGTGGGACCTTGGAAAATATTTACCTCTTTTAAGATATTTCTTTAAACTTATTCTTTTCAAAACAATGTCACCGCTTTTGGATCACTCTATGCCACTAATGATGCAAACGACTGCAGGGTTCTATCGGCTTGCGTCTTCTTGTAATTTAACTAACAGAAAATACTTCCATACACACTCCGATGTCCACCCTCCGAAGCTCAAGATCCAGTCCGGTGTTTGGTGTTATACTTTAACCTTCTTGTCTTTAACCTTCTTAACCACTCCAAAACTCCACACGTGCAGGAAGCAAGATAATCCCTTCGCGACACCGGCCCCTTAATCTTGCCCAGTGATACTACATTTGGTTGATGTTATAATAAAAAAAAAAAAACACGCACACCCTCCAACATAAACACCAACCCAGCGTAGCGTTCTCTAGCAGCCGAGCGAGTTCCGAGATTGGAGTTGCAAGTTCCAAGTTCCAGGATGCCCATTCCACAACAGCGTGACATCTGGCTAAACCGGCTGCCTCTGCATTCCGCTTCCTTCGTGAACCCGTCCACTCAGGCTCAGAATGTATCGTACTTCACGAGCCGCACCATAATTTGGCCCGGTTGCAGTACGAGTTGCGATGAAGTAATAAATCCCAAAACCCTGGCGCCGCCTGTCACAAGGCCGGCTGGGGAAGAGCTTGCAATCGCAGAGTGCGGCATGGTTGGATCCGCGCCAATGGCAGCAGATTGACGACCCCCGTCACCGAAATCAAACAGGAGCACGTGTGCCGAGTGTAAGCGATATGTCGGATCGTTGTCTAGGATGGGCTGGCCCCCGCCCAACGCGTGTGCTGAGTCGTAGGTCGATGAGGGATAGTTATAAATAACGCTTGAACCGGGTTGGCTTGCCAATCTGTTGACAAGTCGTTGGTCGCCCGGTAATGGTCTTGCAATTTCTTCCCTCGTCATGGGGAACACCGACATGGACAACTTAATAGCGGGGTACAGCAAATGCTGTAATTATGAGACACCCACGCAGGCAGCCAGACGAGCTTCCTGCCAGCAGCTAATGGCCCTTGCTGCCAAGAAGCAACCCGATCCGGGCGATACTCCGCGTCCGTTCTTTCGCTTCCCGGAGCGTGGATTTGCGGTGAATATTAATTAGAAGCTCCAGCTTGCTCTCCGGTAGCGTTCGAATGCGCATTTTCCCTTCCGTGACGCCCATTACAGGCGATTCTCGTCCGTCGGAGCGTGGGCTTCGAAGAAATCCAATGATAACCTTGCCTGGAAAAAGGGACGATAACGAGGGTACGGATGCTGGGCGCGGGGTGTACGTTGACGATGCGGATTAGCGTGGTGACTTATCGTAGTGCACACCGGTCAGTCCTACTTCAGCTTCGAGCGGAGCTATCAGTGGCCGTTGAACCAAAACCATCCCTGTTAAACCGTGCACACACACGCTCAGATACAGACTAATGGGCTTCCGAGGCCAAGATAAACAGGAGGACGATAACAGACCAGAGGATGACCGGCGTTCTTTCGGATGGAGCTACAGCGATCGTCATACTTATTCAAGCATCTGTAGGTGGAGGTGGAAAACTTTACCATAGTGGAACGAGTGAAACCTATTGCAAGACGGAACTATCTAATTTGTGAAACTGAACCTTGGAAAAGAAAACAGCTAAACCATCTGTTTGCCTACTTTATGGTAAGAACAGCATAAACAAGCCGTACTTGAGCCAGAAAATTGCAACAACATATATGTTCTTCTGATAAACCGAGCCCTTGAGGATTTTCTTGATGACAGCCCAAGCAATCTAGTGTATAGTGTTTCCCAAACCCTCAGATATAGAATAGTTTTTAATTTTTTACAATGTATAAATACTATATTATAGGATTTAAAAGAACAGGTCCATTTCGCATTGTGTTTTGGCTCACTTTGAGCTGTCATTCAAAACGTAAACAAAAGCTTTTGAGGAACAATATCTACGCTGAGTGATCTGACATTAGACATGACACATGACACACGACGCACGAAGGAAGCCGTCTTTACCATTCAGTAGCTGTAGAATAAATACGTGATTTTTCTTCCTGCACTGTGATCGCAGCGTTTGTTCATTGCAAAATTGGATGGACTATCCTTCCAAAAGGTGCAATTTCTTCATAGATCCCAGACGTTTCTTCAATTTGTCAGTGCGATACTTCAACGAGGTGCCTGTTTCCTTTGAGAGCTCTTATGCTTGTAAATGTGAAATTTAGCCGACGGTTATATTTTTTCTGGAGCAAGACATACCCCATTTTCCTCACAGCTTGGATTCGTGCATCTGCAAGATTATTCGTCCCCGTCTGTCCTGTGGTAGGCTTCAGCTAGGCGTTAAAGCTTTGGATCAATATAAACCGAAACGGTAACCACATGCAATATGAGCATGTTTATCTCTTTCCACGAAAATTCACCTTCTCTTTTGGTTTCGGTTTTGTTTGGTAATTTGTGATAAAATATGTCGTCATTTTCGTGCTCTTGCTAAACACAAAGCAGGGAGCACGTTTCGCTTCAATCGTGTTTTGTGCAGGAGGAGGAAGGACCAGTAACAATCCACGACCATGGTTAAATCAGAGCGACGGGCAAACACTGACATAAAAGCACAATTTACTGCTGCAATGTTCAACCGGTTCCGCGTGGAAATCGCCCCGCACGCTCCCCTGCAAGATTGATGGTTATCGCGTTTAATTGCCTGCGCAAACACTCACTCCCTACACACACCCATACAGGCGCGTGCCGGTCCGATTTACTGCGAAAGCACTCCGGGCTGGCCCATTCGCACATAAATATTTATTGCTGCCCGTTTTGCAACCGCAGCCGTGAGCTGTGCTCCCGGTGCTCGGTGTGGAAGGGCCCTGAAGCGGAGCAGAGAGGTCGAATCTTCTGGCTCACCCCACACTCCCCGTTCCTACCTTCTTGTTCTTTTGCTTAGTCGGTCCACAGTCCGCTCACGGAACGTCTCTATAATTACAAAATGAATATTCGATAACGGGCCGGAGTTGCTGCCATTCTAGTCATTAGGCGCGACCTCACCTAAAAGTCGCTCTCTTGGTGTAGCTCGTAAAGAAGCAAAGGGGAGGGAAGGAAGGTGGCAGCGCACACAGATTACCCGCCAGCCGAGGAGGAGGGTGGCTTCTGTCGAGTAAATTAGTCGAATGAAATTTAATCCTTTCCATCTCTACTACGGGTGCTCCATTTTACTTTACTCGCAGCACACCACTTCCCCCTTAGCTGCGACGCAGCGGAAAATCGTGGCGAGGAGCGGAAATGGCGGACGAAGGGCCACCCTTACGGTGGCAGAAATTGAAAGTGACAGGCCCTGGACCGAAGCTTGAGCAGGGGGAAAAGCTGGCGCTATTTATTTTACATTCTGTTTGCAATCCATTCTTGCGCACCGGAAGACCACGGCGGGGAGCTGCCGGTGAACGGAGGAGAAGAAGCAAAAGGGGGTGCGCATCTTCAGGCGTCGAAGACAATGCGGTCTACCGACCGAAAGGAGCCGGAATGTTTGCACGCTCATTAGGGCGATTAGAAGTGGCTCGGCAAAAGACCGCCCGAAAATGGCGGTCACACTTCCGGTCGTGAAGGTGCTTTTTCCCGTTGTGCTGTCTTTATGAGTGGGATTGTTTCTTTTTTTTCTTTCTTTTGGGTTTTGTTTTATCGATTACCGGGATTTTCCTCAAACTCGCGCCTTCCATTAACTGGCAGCGAATAAAAAAAAAACAACCAAAACCAAAACCGAGAAAGAAATAACGGAAAACAAAAAAAAACCCTCATGGTGGCGATACACATGCGACAGGGGGAGGGGGGGGTGGTGGTGAGTGCAATCAACTAATTGAATGTTAATAGAAAGCAGTTGCACGGAAACTGGCAAAAGAAAGAAAGGAACTAGATTAAAAACATCGCAAAAATCCGTGAAAATCAATACGAGAATGAAAATGGACGAACCCGTATGGAGTACGTGGCGGCAAAAAGCCCTCTCCCTTAAAACCCGAGTGGCATTTCCGGGAAAATGGATTGGCGGCTGAATGGATGGGTTCCCCGATCGAAATCGCGCCAAATGACTGCCATTTCGGCATCGGCACAGCGCGCAGGATTTTTTTGCCCTTGGGTTTGCAGGCGAAAGCTTGGGGAAACAAAGCTGGATAGTCAAAAGCGAACCGGAAAGGAGCCTCAGGCGTATGTGAGGCGTGCTGTGCTCTGGCCAAACTATCACCATTAACTTGCATCACGCCACCCGAATCCTTTCGTACCTCCAGAGTATTCGTCTAGGTACGGGCGAACATAGAAGAAACTTATACTTTTCGTTGGCGGCTAGGGGTAGGCCGGACATAATGAGCGTGTACCACCGTAATTATCAGCACTATCATCACCATCATCGATGTCGTCAGCACGCTTAATCAGAGTCGTACGTGGAACAAGCAGAGGGAGAAAAGGGCAAGAAGGCAGCCAAAACGCCATCAGTAGTGAACCACTTGGCGCCTCCATTAGCGCGCGAGTCCGCCAGAAGGACGCGGATTACCTCCAGGAGGAGGCACGGACTGGGTGCAAATCGGTTCGGTTGCCAAGCGCGTGACCTTATTCTGGACCCAGTACCGTTGTTCCGCGGTTGAGAGGGGGGGGGGGGGGGATACCGATTCGGATTGGAACGGAACGGAACGGAACCGGGACATGCGGGATGAAATGGGCAAAAGATTTATCAACACAGCTCCGATTGGCCGGCTGCCCAAATGCAGCTTAGCCGTAGGGACATAGCCTGACACCGCACTTCCACCCTGAAGCCCCTCAAACCACCCCCTTTCAATTTCCCGTATCATTCACGTAGGAGGATTTAATATTATTGTTTTTTGCACACTGATGGAACACCACGGAGCAAACGGGCAGTAATAAATCGGTGTCGTGAATTTCTTGTGTGTGGGTCTTTCCGTGGACGCATTTCTACTTCTCGAGGAGGTGGGAGCTCAAATGTCCAATGTATGCAGTGGTCTAGAACCCAAAAAAGAAACCTCCAAAACGGCAAACCACTGGAGGGCAGGGCGACAAGTTACGCAAGGCTGTTTTGCGGTTCTCTTCAGCAAAACGTTCTTCAGCAAACTCTTCTTCCAAAGAGCATGTTGTGTATGTGTTTGGTTTTCGTGTAAGAGCCATAGCGATTGGGTGAAGGCAACCCATTAGCTCGAGGCAGACAGGCAAGTGGCGGTCAGTAATTAAGATAAGATTAATTTCACTTACGTTTCCGGATTCGTTCCGGATACAAGTCCTACGTTGGCTTTTGTCGAACGGATGTGCAATTCGAGCCGTTTTTCCCTTGCCAGCTTTCACTGTACTCCTCAACATCTCACGGAAAAGAGAGGTGACTTCTCTCCTCGCGTATAGTTTTTGGTATAGGCAGTACAGGGTATAGTAATGAGTACGCCATCGAGGAGGATGAACCCAAGGGAAGGTTGAAACTCTCTCGTGACGGGTAGGAAGGAAGCCAGAAGGGTGGAGCGTGAACGTACTTAAACTTTCGCAAGTCTTCTCTCGCCGGGGTTAGCCGCATGCCTTCACCTCCTGTCGTGACGTGCCTTTCCAGCGCTCCATGAAGTGCTAACAGCCGTGTAACTAACGATCCACTAGGAAAACGAACGATGACTAGAGGAGAACAGAAAGGTTGGGAGCCAGAATATCGGATGTTGCCCAAGGAACACAAATCGCTGGTACCTCGCGTCAAAAGGTAACGCTGCCACCCTCTGTAGTGAGAAACCATCGAATGTTGAATCCTGCACCTCGATAGCACCTGCACACTTTGGCACTCTGGCACCTCCCCAGCCCTGCTACATATTAATTTATAGCATGCCCGGGAAAACCATCGATCGACAGGTGAGGTGCTCGTTTTACAGCAACCGAGCGAACAACCATTGCACAAGTGAGTCGAAACTTTTAACAACCGGGAACAACACAGAGTGCACTTGGTGGAAGGAGTTGCCGTCGTCGTGCGTGCTGTTTGGGTGCCAGGGTACGACGAACCGGGTCGAAAATCCTCCACCCGCTGGGAGCGGGTGTTTAAATTAGTTAGAACACCAAGCGAACAAACTTTGCCTCGGAAGTTCACCCACAGGCGGCATCATGCCATTCCGCAAAACGTAAACAAAAAAAAGTCATTCCTTAAAGAGCACGAGCTTGGCAAAGAAAAAAAGAGTAGAGAGGGGAGGGGGGGCAACTTGCTGTCCCTCGAGGATACTCTAGAGGCACCTCCTTTATATAGGGTTACTAAAAGTTTTCCGTGTACGTAACTCCCCTGGAACTCGAGCGAAAGAAGGCTGCAGCCCTAAAAGTCAACTCGAACCGAAAAAGTTTCGTCTGTTAATCCTTTCGATACTCTTCGGACTCGAGGATGTGTTCGTGTGTATGTGTGTATATCTTTGAGGACTTCAGGGAACCTTGAGGAGGAGAAATCAAAGCAGATGTGTCAGTCGATTGCTTGCCGGCCGTAAACTGTGCGTCGGAAATAGAGAGAAATCTGCCATGAGCCTCGGTGAAGATGTTTCCATGCAGACGATAATTGTTGGGCGATAGTGCGCCTTACACAAGAAGACGGACCTCATGCGGTCCCTTGCCGATCATCCAATCGGCCTTGAGATGGTCTGGGGGAACCTTACCAAGCACCAATGTCGGAGCCAATGTGGAGCCACCGCTGCGCCCCGTTTTATGGCGGATAGGCGAACAATCATAAACGAGGGGAGAACACAATCGTCCGAATGATGGAGCGAGTGCGTATGGTTGCTTTTCTTTGGGTTTTGTATGGTTGTTTTTTTTTCTTCTTGCCGTTCGTTATTCAATATTTGATCAACCCTAGCCTGAACACAGCCTGCAATAATCTGGCACATGTAATGTTGGGCGCCAAGATGTGGCAAGTGCTTGGGTCAGTATCCATCACCGCCGTCCAACGAACCAGCAGTGAGCGAGGGAGCTGGAGAAACGAGGGCACCGATTTGCTCATTGTTTTATTGTGAAGCTCGTAAAACTCGTTTACGAGGCCTATCTAGATTTTCTTCGTGCTGCCGGCCAATGAAGTCCGCAGAAAGGGCTTCAAATCGACCGTGCCCTGGACCAGCATAGCCGGCGGGGCGTGGAAATGCGTCGAAAGAGAGTCTGAGCCTCGCCAGAGAAAGTTCCATCGTCGACCACAGGAATCACAGTCGACAGCTTGTTTAGCTTTCACGAGAAGGCCCGTCTACATTGGACTTGCCTTGCTGTGCAACCATTTTGTGTTCCTCTCGCCGTTTGGCTTTCTGCATCAAGTTGTTGTCTTTGTCAGCCGACTACTCTGAAACACAGACGTATGTAACTTTTTGTAATACGATATATTAAAGTTGCTCGGAGCGACAGAGTTTGGGTCAGGTCTATGCTCCTGTAATTGCGAAATAGATTCGAACAAGAACATTCATTGCCGGTTAGAGTTCGTCAAAACTGACGACATGCTTAATGGATTTGGTGGTGCAAAATGCACGAGACGAAGAGGAATTAGTAGGTTTTAAAGTTATCATTCCTTAAAAGGATTGTAAATAGCCAGTCTAGGAAGAGTGCGACGTACCCGATACGGTTTGCTCTACCACCTTTCTGACGCTAAGTCTGTCGAACGAAACAAAGCTCTTCAAGGCTTCCTCTCGTTTAGATTACTCGTAAAAACTCCCTCACCTATCAGAAGCCCTTCTAATTTGCCTTCTCTGAAGTCATATGTACAAAAATAAAAAAGCCACCTGTTAGTCCGTTCGGTGCATGATATTGCTGCCTATCGAAGGAACACTTGGTACTTTGGCCTTGAATGGTTCACACCGGCTGCAAAGAGGACATAAATGCCACAATTTGTCACCGGCTGTCTGCGAAAACCCGTACCCGTACTAAAAGGGTAGACTTAACTTCCGACTCCCGCGCGATAATCGTGAGGAATCGGAGAAAAATGAACTGCCTGCGCGTGGAGCTAAAGAGCTGACGGCCGGAAGCTCGATGGTTCTCCAATCGGAGAACATCCCAGGAATAGGATGACTTAAAATATGCGAGTCGTCGCTTCCAGGGGACCCGTCCAAACCTTCGTCACGGATAAGCCAGTCGGCTTAATGAAGTTTGAAATGGTGGCGTTCAAATTGGTCAGCCCCCCGTCCTGGTATTCCCGTCCCCGAAGCAGGACTCCCGTTGCCCGAAGCTGTCAAAAGTTAATATCCAACATTCACTGACTACGCGTACCCCGGGAGTGCTTTCGCTTCATTTTTAGATTTGATCGTTCACCTGGCTGAACTTTGCTCAACCCTTTCGCATGTGCCTGCCTTCGCGCCACCGTGATTGGGTAGCTTCTCCGCCGCACGGTGACACTTATCCACCCCGGTATCAAGTGTCGATGGCTTGCTTAAGTGTTATTAATGACTCCTTGGCCGAACCGCACCGTCGATGTTTCCAAGTGGTGGAGGGGCGAAAAAAAAAGGGTGTCGGAAATTTTGAGCGAAAGTTGGCTCGATAAGTGCGCTGATCCTTGGTTAAACATTATCCGATGAAAGTGAAGAGAAGCCCCAGTGAAAAGCACCGAATCCGGATCATGTTTTTAACCGCGCCATTTCGAAATCCGAACTCCCTCCTCCTTCCGTCCCCATGGCAGCCGTCGATCTGGTGTAGAATTGGTGCACATGCCACCGAGTGTGGATGGAGCGGTGAACAAGGCAAGGAAGGAGTGGAAGAAAAAGAAGATGGCGGGAAAAGCCGCCCCTCGACGAGTCAATTGATGGCAGATAGCAATCAATCATCCGCCCTAATGGCCCACCGGGGGAAAGGACACTTCCCGCACAAACCCGACCAGGGAAGGGGGAAAAACGCAATGTTCGAGCAGTGCCAGTTCAATCTAACTCGCACGGAGTGTGCATACCGAGCAGGATCCTTTTTTTTTTTGCTCTCCCTTACCTTACAGCTCTCAGCTGCTTGCCTCGTTCAACGTACGGAAAGAGATCCTTTTCCGGTTCGCTTGGAGGAATATTTTATGTAAATTCACCACCATCCAGCGATCCACCGAGTGATGTGGTGGTGTGAGGGCCTGCCACGCAGGCTTAAATGTTCGTATAAATAACTGCGAAAACAATCAATGCCTCTGCCGGGGTTGGGTTTATTTTTATTTCGCTCTTCCTCTCCGCATCCGAACCGAATGGACGCGCGCCATTTCCGGCGTTCCGTTACAGCCCGCTTTTGATATGCTGGCGATAAATCGTCCCAGTTGATGGAGCAAACGGGCCGGCCCTGTACCGTGTGGAGACAGTTTTTAATTCCGGTGTGCCCACACTGATTACCGATTGATTTACGATACGACTCGGTCGCGCATTCTGTTCACCGAGCTACGGCTTTTTGAATGGTAAGTAATGTTATCGCAACGTTGCATCTCATTCTGCATTTCAAACATCGACCGATATGCCTGTAGGGAAACGAGCATGCGGCATGAATGCTGTAAGCTCATATGCTTTTATTTGCTTGTGTTGTTTATTCATTGCTCTATAATACAGTAAGCGAAATTACTACCAGCGCAAGCTAAGCTTAAAGATTTTATATTTAAAAAACATTCACGTTTATACGTCGCATTAGAGCTCATAAATTAGATTCCAACAGGTTTTGGACAAAACAGAATCAACTACTTACTTGTGTCGCATATTCCTACTAAATCCGCAACGCTAGTTGCAAAAGTGGTGAAAATCTAACTGGAAACGGTAAAATGGGAAATTCTAACCTTCCTTCTCTCTTCCAATTCTGATATTTCATGGTAAGATTATCACCTATGCCGTTTGATAGGACATGATCTACAAGACCAGCAGTTCCGTCCACATGAGGAAAGCAAAAATATACGTGATTTGTGGATTTCTTCAATAGCTATTCAGAGTATGTGGAAATAAAACTATTCAGAATATCCATCGCTTACAACAAAAAAACAGCTAGATAAGGGACTAACATGATTTTCGTAAGTTGCAAGAGAAATCTTTAGACAATTTGTTCATTCATTTCTCCTAAAACATTAAAAACTAGGGCATTTGAAAGAAAACAACTCCCAATTTTGTAAACCCAAAATGAAGTGTGTAGATAAACTACTCGGAAATTTTTGATTTTCTACAAATAAAGAGGATACTTGGAATGAAATAAAAGAGGATTCACCTCCAACTCATGAGTGACAATTTTAAAGAGAATTGTGGCCAACATTTATTGTTTTTATTCCGAAAAGAAGTTCGGTCTGTTTTCGAACGATATCAGAGGTAGAATTGAATAGCCGAGTTTGGCATGATAGACTCATAGTGTTTGGTTCGTCTCGGAAAGCTGTTCGAAGCTTTGTCTGACGATTTGAAGAAAATCCCACAAAAATATAAGTAGGCGTCGTAAATTAAATGCAAACCACGAATCGATGCCATACACACCATTTTGAGATAATAAACCTGGCTGAGAAGTTCAACAAATACATGCCTGTTCGAAATGTTTGTTTTTCCAGGAAACAATATGAACAAGTAAGTGTTTTAGAATTTCTCCGCCTAAATATGCAGTTCTATGCTTTCTCCATCAAAACATTGATTTTACAATCAAAAGATGGTTAGATATTTCGAAAAACAGGGTGCCCTTAGACTTAATACGTCTAAGTCTTCCTAAAATTGGTTTAGTAATTAATGGTTAAATTATTTTCCACCGATAGACGGAGCAAAGCAAGCAGGTCTAAGCAACAACGATAAGAACAGATTAGTTTGTAGAATAACAAAGAGCTCTTTGGACAAGACGATGCTTCTTGCTCCTTGTCACAAATCGTTTGCTCAGTTGGAATGAGTTACTGTTCCTTATTTACGGACCTCAAAGGAAACTGGCGGAAATATTATTAGCTCAAAACAAAGAGGTGATTATAGAAACATATGGGATTTATGTAAACAATTGCTTGGGTCAGACTACGTTGTAAAGTTTTGTCAATTTTATAGCGATTGGTCAAGTGGTTTTCATGTTTTACATAAGATCCAATCCATGCAAGGGTATTTTTAATGAAATTTAATTTGTTTATTTATTTGTTTGCCAAGAGACTTTCCTAACCATTGGTAGTTATGTTTACATTTGTTCTCCATCCAGTTCGTTTTTCAGCCTCGAAACCCTGATTTACCTGTGTCCGTCAAAACATTTCCCTCCAGAGGATTGCACCAAAGTTAAGGCTTATTGCATGTTAAGTGGGAGAAGCTTTTGATATGAGCGTTCCTGGCTGACTCTTCTCCTTCTCCTCCACCGACACCTACCAAATGCCAACCACCCTGTTCCATAAAAAATGTAACCTTCCACCCGTTTCAAGTGCACGAAACCCTACGCTCAGTGGGCTCCCACCCTAATTAAGGGTGATGAAACTCATAAATAAAAAAATAAGAGGCAACTAAAACTAGGCACGCTATTTATGCAAAAAGACGTTTAATCTGCTCCGGCAATGGGAGCCATAAAACAGACCATACAGCGTGAGTGGAAGATTTAATGCCCGTAGTTGTTGTGGTACTTTGCGATGTGGTGGAACGTGCTCCGGCTTTATTTTTCTTTCACCCGTATTAATTTGCAGAGCATTCGGGGGAGTAGCATCCGTTGGCGCAGTAAGGAGCGAAGGGGCGAAAAGAGGGAAAGATGAAAGCAAACGATGATACGGTGAGGTTCCCGAAAGCTCCTAACGGAGAAGGTGTCGAATCGGGCAAATCGCCCGCAGATTCGCAGGCCGTCGTCGGTGAAATCGATACGCAAATTGATGTGCTCCTGCAACATCGAATCCTCGAGGGGTGCATGGGGGAGGATATGGGGGGGGTAAGGGGGTGATGTGGTATGCAGGGACGCACCACTTTTCAACCTCGAGCAACGCATTTGTGAAGCATCCTTCAGTATCCCTCCAGATTCGCGCGTGTCGTTGCCGAAGATGCGGGAAATACGAGGTGGATCAAGCGGAAGGGCGTCCTTTTATTCAAGACGCATCGCTATCCCTCCCACTTCAGCTTATCTTCTTGCTCTTCCCTCTAGATCCATAAGGTTTCGTAAAGATTCGCTTTCGTTGGCGTAACTATTCATCAATCAGAAGGCTCCCAAACTCCCACCAGGGGCCCGTGTGTCGAGTGACGGAAAACGAATGTCCTCCCAGCGAGCGGGCGATGTGATTTTCCTCTCTTTTCGCGTTCTTTCTTCCCCTCGAGAGGCTGACCACTTGGAGGCGCTTCAAAAACGCTTCGCCAATCGTTTCGTTCGCCCAGGATTACCAGAAATGCAAGGACGATGCTCAGCATGGAAGCTACTAGGCCCGAGTGCCCGAGAAGTTCAACACACACACGCACACACACACACACGCGCGCCAACACTTGACGGCTCGTTGTAAATTGATATTCTATACTTCTTTGCATTTTCTTCGTTCGCATTCGATCGATTGGTCCAGTTTGGGGAAAATCCTGCTCCAAACGAGGGCTGAAATGTAGGGCACGGCGTGAGGCCTTGAAGCGAGAAGAATGCTGAAAGCTGCGCAGACACCGTACAAACAAACAAACATAAATTTGTGAAGAAAAAAAAACAAACACACACAAACGGGCCCCGTGACGAAACGTCCTGGCTGGCGGAAAATGGGTGCAACGAAATGCGCGGGATGTTTGATTTGCTTTTCCGCTTCCGATTGGCGATCGGCTCCTCCCGGGGGTCGAGAGGAGCGTCGGAGTGTCGTTTTCCATCGTTGTTGGTTTGTGTGTGTGTGTTTTTTTTTTCTTCAAACCACCACCCGAGATCCTTTCGGCTTCCGGGTTTCTCTTCCCAAGGAGATATAATTGATCTATGCACAGACAGTTTCCCTTGCGTTTCCACGCGGGAGTTCGGTTTTCCGAAGTGAAAGTGGAACCGTTCATCGTTCATCCGAGCGGTTTCTATCTGGCCCTTTTCACAGCCTCTCCCCCTCTCGGCCCCCCTGTTCCGCTTGCCCAATCGAATCTAAATCCAATCAGCAAAGACCTGCGAGGGTGCTTCGGACAAACAGGACTCGCTTTCGAACTCGTAAACCGGCAGGCAAATAGAACTAATTTTTAATTCACACAGCAACCCACCAACCCCGCCGGCCCGACTTGGAGTATATTAGAGGAAGGAATGGGGCGGCTTATCTTTTAAAAGAGAAGATTAATTCGTCATTTGTTTGCACGGCAGTGCAGGGGGTATCGAACAAGGTAATCCGAAGTCGATATCTCCTAGGCAGCAGTCGGACGGGAAGTGAGTAAAATTACAAATTGATTGCCCGAACCCGGCTTTGTTTATCGTTAGTCGACGGTGTAGCCGATCTCGATGAAGTGCTGTTTCCGTTGAAATTTGTTTTTCATTTCTATTTATAAAGCGAAGATACAAACCATGAATTTACTTATAACAATCGCAAAAGTGGGTTAGGTTTCAAAGTACACTGTAAGATTTCCAATATCTTTCTTTGATACATCATGCAACCATTTACTTCATGAGTCGTTCTTTTTTTTATCATTCATTCGTCATTCTAAGTTATAACGTGTTTGCCCAATTTTGCTCGGCAAGTGATTAAGCTCCCTGCAATTACGTTTACTTCCGTGGCGATTGAGCTACCCTAGGCCCTTGCGTTAAAATGACCTTCTTCTTTATAAGACACGTTGTCTGATCCAAGTCCCAAAGGACTCCGGATTAGCACAATTGCTAAGGAAGGCGTGGGTTCGAATCCAGACCGGACCTCCCGCAGTACGAAGGATTGACTATCCATGTACGTTAAAGGGTAAAAAGTCTCGAAAGCCCTAAAAATTGGTATGCATGACCAAGTTGGTCAGTACGGCAGGAAAGCAGAAGATGAGAATTTCTTAACAAAATAAAAGCATTAGTTTTTTTGGATTTTTAAATGTGCTGGTTTTCCACTTTAAATTGAGAGCAAAATTAAAGGCGGAAAGGCAGTGTCGCTTTGGATTAAAGAGATGAGATGATTTCATTTCCAAAAAAACTTAGTAGGCGAGGTTTAGTCGAAAATGGATGTCAAAAAGTTTTTGGAGCCATAGTAGGCGCGAGGTTTTAGCATAAAATCGCGAAAATTGTGGAAGCTAAGCGATTTTTACAGCTTTTTTTGCCTGATAAACCTGCCTTGGGCTGAATACTAGGGCTGACTATCTACGCACGTTAAAGGGGAAAAAATCTCATAAGCCCTTAATCGATAAGTATGTAGCGTTACGAGCGTTATGCTTGATGAAGTTTAAGATCGTGGAGTTGCACATTTTTTGTTTCTTAAATGTAGCCTCTCAGCCATCAAATCATTGCTAGTTTGCAAATTGCCGGGTACAGTTTGTAACATCTACGAGCGGCATCATAAATTGCATTGGAAAGGGCTTCCTATTCTGCAAACGGTCCGTGTGTCAAAATATTGTTGAAATGAGGCTTGTACAAAGCTCTCTGGTGATGTACTTAGGTTCATACAATGGAGGACTCAGAACCCAACGCCAGTTTATGCTTCAAATTTTAACGGTGTGCCTCAGTCCAGGCATAAGTCTCCAACTTTGCGATATCTTGCAATAAAATTGAATAGGAGACGTTAAGGGTGACGCTGATTTAGGACCAGTGCATTACGAATACGCTCTATTCAGGAACTTGGGTTGTTTTGAAAATACGATTCTGCTTTATTAATCTATAAGCCAAAAATTAGGGAATGGTCTACTAAAATGACAAAACGAAGTACAACTACTACAATTTATAAGCAATTGCTTTTTAGAAGGTGCACTGGTAGTTCACCGGCTAGTTCTGGTTCCATTTTGTCTGATTTTGTTTGCAACAATGTGCGCAATCATGGAACCATGGAAACACTTGAAGCATAGTACATTGTAAACCTTGGAACCATTGAATAGGCTATTTTTGGGGTAAACCCTTCCGTTCAAGCGAGATACCAAAAAACTAAACGATGAAAACGAGAAATCAAAGTAAAAAAATCAATGGAATTGCAAATAGACGTATTTTATAACAAAATGACACCTGCAAATTGTGACTCGAAAATTCCGAGATTTTTTGAAAAGGCACAACATTGCTCCACTCTACAGAGAGTGGTTTGAGCTAGTAAGTTATCCTATTAGCATCACATTTTCGAATGGTATCCTCGGTCTTCCTATCCTTCGCCAACCCCCAAGAAGAATCCTCTCCACTTCAGTCTGAGCGATGGGATCCGCAAGAACGCGGGTCTTTAAGATCGAAAGCAGCAGACAACGAACACAAACATCGCACCGAAAGGAGAGGCAAAACCCCACCAAAAATTAATCAGCCCATTCCGACGCAGCTAATGGCACGCAATAATGCACCCGATGGGCTTTTAATAAACGGAAGCCGCCCGGCTGTCGTCGCGCGGGCCAATAATAGTAAATTATTTGAAAATATCATCGAGCCATTTACATTTTTATCGGCCGATATAAAAGCGCGATAAAGCTGGCGGGCAGGCAGTCGTAATCCGAGCTCGAGCGAGGGATTCGATACTCGTGTCCTCCAAAACGAAACGGCTCCTCGAGCGGCGAAACGCCTCGACCTTCCGGCGTGCTCCGAATATTCTTCCATTTTCTTCCCGTGGTGAAGCGGATTGGATTGAGAAGGAACGGAGGGGCCGCACTTCGGTGAGCCGTTTCGTTTGAGTGCTCATAATTCTTGAACCGTTTTGGTTAATTGGAAGCGATAGCGCACTGAATGAAGATGTTTCTGCCAAGACACTCGCGGGTCGATTCTCGTGCAGACAAGGAATGCCATCTGTGGGCGTCGCGGAATATTCTTTCAATCTTCCGCGGAAGGTGCTAGGATGTTCTAGGTTATTGCTTACGAAGGAAGACTTCTTTTGAGAAAACATTTGCTTCTCGAAACTCGGATTACTTTCAAGCGCAGACGAGGGGGTGGAGAAACTGACTCAACCACAAACTGAAGGTTTTCTTTGAGTCGTTGCCAATACATTTTTCCTCTAATGCACCCACGTTTGAAGTAGCGCATCAACTTTTTTCGCTACGGCTCCAACTTTTAACACAGTGCATCGATTTTTATCTCTGAGCCAATACTTGTGCATGTAACGCAAACCTTTTTACCTCGTAATCATCCATTTTTGTGACTGATGCACACATTTTTCTCGCTTCGCATTCTGTCCTTCTGCTTTGTGTACCTTAATGTTACGTTGTTTTCATTAAATTGAAATTGAATAATAGCAAAAATGAAACAAAGAGTTGCCTTAAAACCTTAAAACAATTTTACTAGTACTCATCAAGCGACTTTTGACAGTTTATGAAATACGTTTATATCCCCGAGTTAGCAATACACCGAAAATCGGTAGAAAACGCATATGAATCGAAACAACTTAGTTTTAAAGCATAAACTTACTTTTGTTTATAATTGTTAGAGCTAAATTGTTGAGAATAACCACAAATACCTTGTTTATCGTTGTGTTCTCGACAAGAAAGTTTTATGCCTATGAGGCAACACTTGATGCATTAGATACAAACAGTTTTGCTAAGAGACAAAAGTTAACGCGCTTTATCCGAAAATGGCGCCTTAGAGACAAAAAGGTTCATTTCTTGACTAGTGATGTTTCTTTGGATGTTTAGCCGACAGAATTCGTTCCTGCCAATTGTCAAAAGATGTTCGCCTTTGACTAGTCCCCGTCACTGAAAGCTGCATACGCTTAAGGGGTTGCAATTCGTCCAAAATGGATCTCCCACTGCCCGTTTCTCACTCTCGAACGCTTTATCTCAAGATCTAAGAATCCAATCATATTTCGGCCACCTCTCGCCGGGCAGATAAGCTGAACGTTCGCGCTCTGATTTGAGGTGGTATAAATTACACACAAAAGACAAATTAAACTACCATCCTCCGCGCCAGAAATGCAGCAAATCTGGGCATTTACATAAAACGGACAACACGCAAGCTGGGCCAGCGAGATCCAAGTCATGCCGACCAAACATTTCCACATTAAAGCCTGGGCCTGAATGTGGTTGCCACGGTCCACTCGTAATGTTCACCCGGCGAAAAGGTCAAAAGTAAGGAATAAGCGAAATAAAAAAAAGACCAGCCCTCCAGTTCTGGCGCAACCACAACAAACGGCTCCTGCTCGCCTGCCAACGTTGGGCCCTGTCTTCCCTGGAGGATAATTAAATGGGCATTGCGAGCACTAATTTACATGCTAATGCTAATGCCGCCCGAGTGGATGACAGTTTCATTAAGGGTGCGATCTCGGATTGGCACGGCGCGTGCCATCGTGGTTCTGGCCGGGGCTAAGACCATAAGGAGGGTTGGATTGGCAGGGGCAGCTTTTTGACTCGGTGTGCTGTGATCGAAATGCCGGAATGTCGGCTACGTTCGCGGACGCACTTATTATTCATGATCTTCGATCAGATCTCGCGCAATTGAGCATAAGTCACAAACCGGGGCGGCAAAACGTGAGCTTGATGGAAACCGGATCCGGAAAATGGAAGGCGGATCGGTTGGACATTTCCTGACAGGCACTCACTAATTCATGATCGGGTGAATATTTCAATTCCGAGTTGATTACATTACGCTGCGTTGGATTCGGAAAAAAGGGCTGCCACGAGGAACCTTTTGCACCCCACGGCATCCGTGCGAAACAGGAGTGGCAGGCGTGGATGGGTTTCCCGGAGGTGGGTTTGACTGTCGGACAATGTACTGGAGGCAGGAGGGCCTTTTATTACACGAACACCCCCCCAGCAGCACCATCAAAGGGAAACGATGGCATTGAACATCAATTAGTTTTTCCTACCTTCCTGCCCCAAAACCAACCGGATTGATGTCGTTTCCCATTTCCGTCACACCCTCGACTGATCCATCACACTGCTTCATTTGTTCCTACTTTGTGCGAGCTTTACTCTTCGGCGCGAGGAAAAAGCTACGCCTATGCCGCCTTCGTGACAAAATGATGAATAAATAATGCTGCCCGTGTTTTATTCCCCACTCCCTTCAAATGCGATCGGGAAGGGAAGAGAATAAAACGCGACGGGCTCGAGTCGCGAGCGGCAGGAATGCGGAACGATGCGGATGCTTCCGATGGGGGAACGACCGAAAATCGATACCACCGGAACACCGGAGAAACGGGCCCAACCGGGGGGTGAGAAACGGAGGTAACAAAATTTTCATTTTTATATCCTTGCTCGGGTCGGGCAGGAGCGTCGTCGTGTAGTCGGGGCCTGGATGGGAGCGGAAAACTATTTCCCAAAAGCAATCATGGGCTCGAGGATTGGTTTTCGATTGCGGCCGAACGAAGTGGCATCCAGCAAAACGGCCCGCAGGCTGCAGAAGACACACCGCGTACCGCAACTGTACGCGAGGCGGGTTTAAGCGCCTGAAGGTATGCGCACAAACGATGCGAAGTAGTTTGTGGTGCATAGATTTAGGCGCATCAGCGAGTGAATATCCTTAGGCACGGAAGCGGCAGTTTTAAAGTAAAACGGCCATGAAACACGTAACGATGCGGGCATTTTTTCGGGTGCAATTCACAGCGCAATCCAATCCACAAGCAAGATCAAAAAGATTCCCTTTACAACTCTGCCGCTGCTTAATCCCGGGCTCGTTTTATCGGTTTTCTCCATTCTCACCAGCTCAATGCCGTTGCTCAAAACTTGGATCTTGTGGAAGTAATCTACGGCAAATGCCACCGGGAGTGCTATAGTTTTCTTTCGGACTGTCCAATCTACCGCCCGGCATCGCAATTTTCCAACCGCTGAGGAAGCTTTTTAACACGCCTCAGACACGATGGCGGACGAATGATTCAATTTCCTAAATGTGTTCGCCTAAGCACTCCCAGCCGAGATGGTCCCAAAGTTATACCTCCCGCTTCCAACTCTCTCTCTCTCTTTCTCTCTCTCTCTCTCTTCCTCTTTTGCCTTATTCCTTTCTTTCCATCACCCGCTTTTCGTTGCGCTCCCTGATTTGATTTGGATTCATATCGTTTGATATATTTCATCCGCTCTTTCACTTGCTGTACACTTTCCGCTTCCGGCGGTTCATTGCGACTGTATCGTTTTGGAGAGTGGGCAGTCTTGTCCCCCTCCTCCCCTCCCCCCCCCCCCCCCCAATTTCCCATGTATCGAACCCCGAGCAGGCGGTTCTTCTGGCTTGGCGCCTTCGTGCTGGTCCGTTTTGATCTGGTATGCTCCGGCATGCCAAGCTTTACACTTCGGTGCGATAAAACTTATCGCCGGACGCCGGAACGCTGGCCAAGTGTAAAAACATGCAACATAGTTTGTTTCGCTGACAAAGCGTAGTTTGTTTTCTGTTCCTGACGCAAGCTTCTCCTTCGCCCCGATGTATATTTATATACATAGTTTTTTTTATCCCCACCCAAGTTTTACGACCCTCCCGCCATCTTCCTCACTCGCTGCCATCGCGATGATCCTCACCGAAAGAGGGGAAGGGGGCTGGGGGACGAACGGCGAACACGGAAAAAAACCATGGCATTCCCCTTTTTATTGCTGACGCGCTAGGAAAAAGTTGAACGCCGAAGCAATCAGGGCCGGGTGACGCTGATTTTTGCCTTTTATTTAATTTTATTTCCGTCAGCTAATGTCGTCGCCAAACACACGGACACAAGGCAGACACACGCACACATAGACCATCGGTTTGTGTGGTTATCGTTGCGAACGAAAAAAAAACAGGGGGAAAGGGGCTGTGTTCGATTCTAAAGCAGCACGCATTCGGGGTCGAAGTTGGGAATCCAAATAAAATAAAATAAAGTAAGCAGAATACCCGAACCATCTAGCGACAAATGGGTTTCCCGTTCCACCACCACCCATGATTCTCTCCGCCTCCGAAAGAAAAAGTGTGAACGAGAGCAGAAAATAAAAGCGTTTTCCCAAGCCTTCCCCTGTCAGCCGTGGCTCCTCTTTGAAAAGATTTCCACTCCCGATAGTGTGCACAAGTGGCGCAGTATGTGGCACGTGTAAGTGTGTGTGTCTAGTTTCTTTTTACTTGTGAAGTTTTACTTGTTGTCACTCACGCCGTGCGAAAGAAATTCATTCCGAGGGAACCAGCGCCAGCTCCACTGCGACTCGAATCGAACTTCGTTTGCGTAGGTTTGCGAGAAAGTTGAACCCTTTCATAATTTCATTATTCCATGTCACAACCGGGTTGCGAGCAAACGAACGAAAAGAAAATCCCACCGCGGGCGACAAACCCAGGGGAAGAGGGTGGTTTCTGGGAAGGAAAACCGATTGCACCGGTAGCGCAAGGGAATAGAATGAAGGGGGGAAAAGCGAACGAAATACAATTCAACTTTTATGGCTTGTATGCAGAATGGATTACAAACGAGCTTCGTATTTGCTGGAAACTACTGCGCCGCATTTAGTTTAAGAGAAACGAAAGAAACGCCGGCGTGTCGATAAGCGGGTAATGGTGGATCAAACCGGAGCAACATCGCTTTGCCAGCCCGGCATTTTCCGGCGGAAGGGTCTGCCCGTTTCTCGGCCACCGGAAACACACATCCATTCACACACACACACACACTCATGTGAACTGTCCGGAAAACTAGCGATAAGGGCGATGCGGGCACGAAAAACGGGTGGAAATGGAGATAGTTGTCCCAGATGGAAATCGAGACACTTCTCACTATTTCTATCGGCTACGGCTTTTTTTTCTCTCCACCTTCGGTCCACCCCACCCCGCCATGTCCACCAACACACATGTGCAGAATCGAACTCGTAGGAAATCATGGGTGTTTGTGGAAATAAAAACCGATTCCGGCGAGATTCCGGTCAGCTCCGGGCTACGAACGGTATCGTTTGCGGTCTTGCAGAATTTTCCTCCGGAAATCGCCCAGCTGGAGGTGAAGCTGAAAATGTCTTCCCCATACCTTTTCCACTAGATATGGGATTCGGAAATCAGGAAAGGTCAATCTAACTGCCATTAGCCACACAGATGAACGCCTCGGGGAAGAGATCGGGTTCCGGCAGTTGGAGAAGGCTAAGAGATTTTAGTTTTCCTGGCATGACATTTCTCAATGTGGGTGAACCAAAAACACCTCAAGACGGTGCACTTTTCTAGGAAGCATGAGCCAAGTCAGTTACATTTTAATACGCATCGGGTTTGTTTGCCTAAGTGCTGTGTTTGAAGCAAAGCAAAAGAAGCCTCATTCCTCACGAAATGTAAAACATTCCGGCTGCCTTTTCAGATCGTTACACGACCTGCCGGGTTTTTTTTTTCAGTCGGATTGCCCCAACCCTTTCCCCTTGACCTACCAGCAAGGGTGAGCAGTAAATCCGCTCGTAAAAAGGTTTGCGGCAAACGGCAGGCAAAATTAAAATGCTCAGTCTTGCCATCAACGTCCCGGGCAATATGCTTGCTTCCGACATCCGGCAGAAGGATGTTTTACGACCGGTTTTGCTCATTATATTAAACACATCAACACGCCAGGCAGGCAGGCAGACGGACGATCAGCAATGAGCGGCGGTTCGTTAAGCCACGATTAAACTGTCGCATTAAGGATGATAACTGGTTTTACGAGAGTACATCAACGCATTTTAAATTAAACTTTAATCACCATTGCTCTGGACACATTCACCGGTGAATGGTGCTGTGGGGAGCATTGCGGCACAAATAATTGCTTATTAAATAAGTTCATTTTGTATTTTTCCAATCTTCATACTAAAAAGCGAACCATCTGCTTCGCCTTCCGTTGTGAAAACATTAATCTAAAATACGGTTGAATAAAGATGAGATGATACAAACACGCTCTTGATTACTTCATTAACGTGCGCAACTGACACTTACGGTGACGTTTGGCGGAAGCAGCAGAACTAATAAATCATGCGAAGGAGAATACGTTAACACCGGGTGGATGGTCAAGTGGAAAGACATGATGGAAAATCTACTCAAAATCTGACGCTCCGTTTTCCAATTAATGTCCAGTCGTCGTTTGTTTCATGTTCTGTTGCTCGTATAGACGGATGGCTTCAATTTTTCCAATTTTTCCTTTGTGTTGAGCTGCCCTGCCCTGAATTGGTGCAAAGTACAGCATCAAACCAAACGAAAATAAACACGGATTCGAAGCCGGACGGCATGCTGCCGATTTTTTCCCTTTCCTCCGTTTGCCCGCCGGAGCGGAAATGTATCGCCGGATCCATTTATTTATGATGCATGCCGACAATATGATGCCACATCCCTTAGGTGGTGCTTTCCCGGGTGCTTCTCGGCCCCAAACGTCCGCCATATTTGCCCTTCTCGTCGCGTGCCGCAGCTCATACCCGTGCTCCGTGAATTAGCTTTTAATAATTTTCCCACCTCTCGATTTGGTCCACCGCTCCGGAGTGTCTCGTCTCGTTCACCGCTCCCCACCCCCACCGTCCTCTTTCTCCTCATCAACTTGGGGACCATTTTCCAGCCCGTCGAACACCAGCTTGGGCCGAGCACGCTTTGATGTTGGAATCAAATTAGAATGAATGAAACAGCACCGACCGGTTGACATTGAGAGCCATTCGAGCGCGTTGCAAAGGGAACGCGGCCGAGATAGCAAGGAAAGGAATGGAGCGAACGGTGCCTAGAAAAAAGGGAAACTGAAATGAAAATGAAACGAATGGAAAAACGTGCTCTACCAATTGGCGCGCCTTTCAGTTTCACGAGCAGCAAGCAACCGGTACGGGATTGCCGGTAGGACAAGACGGATCAGCGTCGGGGAATGAGAATAATCGACTTAAAATGACGCAATAAATGGCACAGGCAAATGGAACAGCAGAGTAGAGAAGGCAACGAACGGTACGTGAATGATGGCAAAACAAAAAACAAAAAAATAGGCAGCAACGGCGTACCACGCCGGAACCGTTTACCCGAAAATTGTTTCACTTTGCTTTGCTCCGACGGAGCCAGGCTGCGGACGCTTCTGCAGCTGAAGGAAAACTCGAGAGCCAGAGATCATTCGTTACGCGTTACGAGCCTGCCGGGGAAGCCTCGGTGCACGGGGCAATGTAAGCGATCCTTTCCATTTTTGCAAAACGCCGAGTCTTTAAAGTTGCGTGAAGCAGGCGAACAGGAAAATTAAATGTGGCTCATTCATGTTTATTTTTGGATGGCATCTACCTTAAACTCACGAACACACCAACGAGGCGTCTGTTCACAGATTCACAGAGTTTCTTTTTCTCATTGCATCCTTTCATTATGGAACCTCATGATAGGTCGTAGCAAATGGAAACGTAGACAACGACGGAGCCATCGTGCCACAAAGCGGCTCCTCCTTGGTAAAAAAGAACTGTGCGCATCTCAACAAGCAGAAAAAGGAGCAGCATCGTTGCAGCAACTCATACCAATGAATAGAAAATGAAGGTCTTAGAGCAATGGCAGGGCGTGAAAAGATCAGATTCTTTGATTATTGCAACCAGGGTCGGTTTCTGTCTGCCTCATTCTGCTGGTTATTCTTCTTTCTACGCCAAAATGTAGCCCTGTTTTACTCTTTTTGAGTCGGGCTACGCAATCCGATGAGCTTGGAGCGGCTTTTTTCAATCGCAGTTTACTTTGGTGCTGCTTGAATTCACAAACGCTCGCTTTATTTCATTTTTGGCCTCACATTCCGTAGGTCGTGTACGTTTCACGTACCACTCGCTGCCAAATGGTTGGATGGTTGTGAACGCAAATATGTGTGGGTATGTTTGTGGATGTGTGTTTAACCATTGTTGTCCCCGAACACGTTTTCCACCGCGGTGGCAGTAAAATAAATATCGCTTTAAAAATCAGCGAACCGGATGTTTCCACACATTGTGCCACTGCAAACGTCTGGAGCGTAGGTTGGGCTGACGCTCACGCCTGACATGTCGTGAATGGATTGGTACGGAAAACGGCCTCACCCATCCGTTCGCATAATGGGGGCGCCTGGTGAGTCGTGGCACAATGGGGACGCCTGGTGGCTCGTGGCAAGATGGAGACGCTTGGTGCTCCACAAATTCGTGTCTCAATGTGGCTTTCCCTCCTGGCTTTTTTCTTCCCTCAGTCATCATCTCACTCTATTCTTCCACATCACCACCACAACGAAGCATGTGCCTGCTGAAAGCGATGGATCTTGTTTACGCCACAAACCCCTTGGGGACGACTTTTGTCGCCTCAGATCGCAGAATCCCCCTGCCCACCTGCCCGCCTTCTCGTGGACGTGCTCACACCGAACAAGCGACCCCATCCAGAATTGGAGGCAGCTTTCGGCGTGGCGTGCGAAGGTCGCGCGAGATAAAATGGAAAAGTTTTCACTCTAATGTACGGTATTTATCACGTGGATTACGGGCAGGCACCATCGCTAGGTGCCGGATGAGTGTTCACAAACACGCGAGGACGCCTCGGCCGAAGGTGATATGAGTGCGTTCAAAGAGGCTTCACTGGCCGAAGAAAAGATCAGCGAAGGCGTGTGAGGTGCTGACCTTCCTCGGAGCAACGTGCCACAACTACTCATTTCTCTCTGTCAATGGACACATGATTCATTTTTCATTGTAACACACACATAGTCCGTGAAAAAAAAAAAAATGTTGCAACAAATGTCTCGCAGCAGGGCGTGCCTACAAGATCCACGCGATTCAATTTCGGCGGGTGAGTAAGAAAAAAAACATCATTTTTAGCGAGTTGAGTGTACGAGCATATTGCTGTGTTACGCTATCGTCGTTACGCTGACGTGTAGCTCTAAGAAAGCAGCATCATATTGTCGACAAAGTTCCCAGCTGCAAAGGATTTCCCTAGAGAGGAGGATGATAAGCTACGACTGGCCAATCGTACGGTGGGAGCGTAAAGTTTAACAACTCCACTTCGGACCGAAGGGGTCGGTGGGCTTCACGTTGCAAGGTAGAATGGTCGATTGCATCCGCCCCACTCCTTGGAAGGTGCTCCTGGATGACGGGATGCTTAAATTAAATTTTCACCGCCACCTTCACTGCACCCCTCAGCAGCTCCAGCACCGAGATGACCGAGAGTAATGATTTGGATTTGGTGCAAAGCAAGGAGCACAAAAGCAGGGACCACACCCTTCTCCGTTTGAATGCCGAGGCGGACACTGAATAGTGTCTGTGTGTGCGTGTGTGTGTTTGTGTATGAATATATTCCTTTTCAGTGCCAAAGAAAGGCGCACGTTAGCTCGGGTACGAATCCTGAGCCTTCACTTCCTGACTCGTAAAGCAACGCTTGTTCAAGCAAACCCCGTCGTTCGGTGGCGACTCGTGGCCGAGTTGATTGACGAGCCAGCTTCCGGCGGGATTTTGGGGGGATGCAGACCGGATGCAGCCATTACGCCTGCCATATGACGATACGCACCCGTTGCACGCAGGCCACTACAGTTTGCAGCAGCAAAACCGACTATGGGAGGCGCTGCACGGAGCGAAAGCACACGCCATCGCCCGATCACACGATGAAGATAATCCGGCAGCCCCATCCCGGCGGGCCCTAGCTGGCAAAACAAATGAATACATCAGCGCGTTACTCATGCAGATAAGTACCAGGACAAACATTTACCCAGCAGGACCTGCATCTAAACGGGGTGCGAGGGCACAGGAGGACAGATGGAGATGCGGGGACCTATGCCATTTTGTTTATTTTGCCACTTCCAACCTGCTCATACAAGTGTGTGCGTGGATGTATTCATACATGAGTGTGTGTTTATGTGGGTGTATATATATGGCTCACGTTCGAGTTTCGCTAAGCCGCCTGCCTCAGTTGTCCAACAGTGCGCTCGGGTTCTGCGCTTCTAAGAAGCTGGTGTTCCTCATTGGCACAGCCACATCCGTTGGCAAGAGGCGCACACGGTACATGTGCCTCTGTTTTCTTTTCTTCCCTTTTTGTTCCTTTTTCGTGCATCACCCTGATGCTTATTCATTCACCTGCGTTGGTCGTGTCTAGCTTCATGCTACGTTCCATCTGCTATAGGAGTTCTCAGGCTAAGGGCTCCACGCGAGCAGACGAGGGGGAACTGTTTTTCAAGCACGCTTTTCGAACACAAGCTGTGCAACGGAGAAGGACAGGACTAGTGCAGTTTACGGATAAAAGACCTTTGTCACTGCAGTTTGCAACGAGTGGGAGCTAAGAGCGAGTAACACAAAGTGACATAAAGCAAACAAGTAATAACACCCATCGCTCGGATTCTTGGTCCTTTCATTCTTCCGAATGAGCAACTCCTTCGCTAGGCTTCTCATCTCTCCTTCGCCCATCCACAAGCGGCAAAGCGGGAATGTTCTGCTGACGGATCTGCTGAGGAAAGTCGAACATCGAGTGATCTGTTTACAGCAATTTAACGGCTGCACATTCGTGCGCTCACCATAGTGGCTTCTTTTTCTGTACTTTGACGCTTCCGGGCACGCCAATTACCGCTTTCCTGCAATTTGTCTCCCCATTTAAGACCCAAGCGGAACCCACATCACCGTAAACATCTTTGTTGAGTATAAATAAGGCAAGCGATGGATAAGCTTTACACAGCACTGAATCCCAACTCCATTAGGAGACATTTGGTGGAGCTCGTTCCATTTTTGTACGCCAGATCCTTACCTATGGTACCCTGCACCGTTCATGGGTGATAATCGTTGGGAAAATGTCTCCGATGGATCTTTTTTTCATCGCACTTCGTTAGCGTTCCGTGGCCGATTAGTATTCAGCAGTTTGTACTCAAGGTGTTAAGTCGAACCGGGCATGTGCACATGATTCCGCCAGATACTACACCGTTAACAACGCAAGCCGTTGTATCCGTTTCCTTAGTTTCTCTAAATAATCAAACGCAACTAGCGCCGTACAAAGGCCGCAATCTCGTCCTGTGGCAACTCCAGCATTTCACCGTGAACGCAGTCGGTTTTGTTTGCACACAATTTCGCCGTAAGGTGAAATAAATTGTGCCCGTCCTGCACCATTGTCTACGAGGGAAACTTCTGCTGGGTATGCGAGCGAAGCTCACCGGTAACGAACCTCCGTGTTTAACTTACGCAAGCTCGATTAGGGCAACGATTCGCGAAGTCGGCTCAGCTCCGGTAGAATGAAAAGCGTACCGTGGCAAAACGGCCCCACTGGTAGCTTGTTTGGCACGGCTGCTGCTGAAAGGGACGAACCAGGAGTGCCAACCAGGCGGAGGTGCTGGCACGGGTTAGGTTGAGCAAATACGGTGCAAGCCAAACGTTTCATTTTGGCAGAACCGTGCGGCGACAAGGGTATATCTTCACACAAAACAAACAATCCACGTTTTCCCGCTGGGGGAAGGCGAGCCCCTGGAGCAGCGCTGGGTTTTCGAGTTTCGATTTTACAGCTCGCCGAACAGGGCTCTCGCAAGTCTCGCGAACGTCTCGTGGAGGAGCCGTCTTTGAATGATTAATCAAGCGTAAATGAGTCGCAAGACAGTGAGCATCGTCGGCATCGTAAGTAGATTACCACCGCGTGGCGGCGGCTACCGGATGCCCAAGGGCCTCTCGAATTCGCCACCAACCGTCACTCTTTCACTCTCTATAGGCAAAATTTGCCGGGAGACGACGCCGTGTGGCTCCACTACCCCTGCCAGCGAGTAGCTTTCAAACACTATCGTTCGTGTTTCGGCTCCGGTGCAAAGAGGAGCCAAAATTCAATTAGGATAAAATAATCAAGTACGCACCGTGAATCTAATGCGCCATAAAACAAACGACACCCTGGATCCCTCGGCGCTACCAACCGTTGTGTAGGTAGGGACCTTATTGAATTCACGTATTTACCCCCGATTATCGAGTGGTTGTCTACCGGAAGCGTCCCGGAGGGGGTTTCAGTTGCACTGGCGCTTTCAGAGGCGGATTTATTTTTGTTTCCCCTGCTTCCTTTTCATATTTTTTTTCCTCCATTTTCCTCCTACGGCTCGATGGCTATTACTTTTCCCAACTTTGCGGCCTCGGCTTTTGTACAGGGATACTCAACCTGACAAGAGCGCTATATAAAAATTCTTATCAAACTATTACTAAATCGTAAGTGATGATCTGGTTTGAGGCATTACTTGTGAAACTCTGTATGGAAATGGAAGCAAAAAGCTGAAATAAAATCTTTTTAATCCATCCCTAGCACTTTGGTAACGACAGCTTCGGCTTCATTCCGACACGGGGTTCCGTTTTAGTTTGTTGTTTGTGATTTGTCATAAGTGACAGCGGTTTGTTTATGTGCGCGCTTTCTTCAGTGACAGCGGTTAGACAGCTGCCGTCACAAACACCTATGTGTTAATTATTCTGAGAAACTAATTTACGTTGCAAAAAAACCGGAAAATACCTACAGTAATTGTATTTTGTATTTTTTATATTGTATTTGTATTTTGTTTTTGTATTTCTTTACTTATTTTATGCATTATCTGGCCCCGCGACCTACATGGAAATATGATGAACAATAATAGCGATCTTTAAGCTTTGTAAAAATTCTAGGACGTAAGAAGGATATTGACAGATCCTCGCCATTTGCTAGATAGGGTCCGGGATGCCGTAGACAGTATAGCTAAAATCAATACACAACAGAGGTCCACGTCTTAATGCCCTGGCTGGCGCTGCAAGTACCATATTTTAACCATCTTTAGACCAAACAATAAACATCTGAACTCGGACGTAAGGCGTGGTATGCGATTCGACCAGGGTAATCGATAAAACATGTAACGCGTCAAAGTTTTCTGAGCATTCTCAAGTCTAACAAATGACTGTCGAATGTGTTGACACCCAACCAATGCACGCAAATTCATGCACAGGAAAGGCTAAGCAACAGTACAAAGCTTTTAAACTGAATGGATCCATTAAACGATTCGACATACGCCAAAACATTAAAAATCGCAGACCCAGTGCCTTTGAGAAAGTGTTGTCCATGGACACCTTAGTCTCGAACAGAGACAGTTTGAGGTATTTTAATGCCGTTGTTATGCACTACATGATAGGCAACAGGAATAGATGCGTGTCGAAAACGTATCTGAAAGTGTTCCTTCGATCTCCAGAGAACCAGTTTTTGGTAGAAATTCAACATTCGTTTGCTTCCAGGTGGATATCAAAAAACACAAACGCGTGGAAACTTTAGCCGAAAACCATACCGAGGGATTCCATGAGCAAAACATTGCTTGCTTATTGCCGTCGAAAGGTGTGTGATGGAATTTAATATTTGAGTAACCCTGCCCTAGGCGAGAGAGGGGACTGCAGAAGATACAAAAAAAAGTGGATCAAGCATGAATTGTGGGGATTGGCGGGAAGAAATTGACAATTTCCCAGCGACAGCCTACAGCCACTTTCCTCGGTAGATGAAAAGGTGGATGGCAGAGGGGGTGTGAGTGAGAAAAAATACGACCCGTCTAAGAGATATCACTTCCGCACTGCCGACGAGGCCGTTTGCTAGGCGGAGGCACGATTTATGGCTTGGCACGGCTCTTCGGGTGCAGCTGGAGCAGCGGCAACAGCAAATTTTACAGCTGGCCGGCATGGGTGGGCCGGGGGTGGAAATGGGTGCCAAAATGTGTACGTGTGTCCCCCTCCCTGCCTTCCCTTTCTGGCGATCGAATGTGGTGTACAAAATATTCCCGCAAACCTTGGGCTCGGGTAATCTTGCATCCGACATCGAACCGGCTGCGGTTCTCTTCAGGTGGTAGGTGTTAGAGGGGTCAAAACGAGGTACCGGCGGAGAGGATCCTGATGCAGCACAAAGACCACAGACGAGCGAGCGCATCCATTCGCTGGCAGCAGGCATTTGTTCCACTATGGGAGTTTTATGTTAATGTCTGTCCGCAGACAGCAACAATTCTCTTCTCAATCGCCTTTCGCCTAGTCCACACACCCGCGTCGATCGGAGTGACTTTTCGTGGGTGAAGCTCGTAATCCACTTGCTTCCAGCATCCTTCAACCCCCTAACGGTCACCCTTCCCCAATTTAGATAATGGCTATCGATGTCAACGTTTTGTTCCGTAAATCGACTTCTGAAAACGACGCCGAAATCAATGAACCGTGCAGCCTGGGCAGTCTGTGGCTGGGCCACATATTTCGGCTACCCTTCCGGCACTTTTCCTTTTCTTTCTCTCTCTCTCTCTCTCTCTCTCTCTCTCTCTCTCACACACACTCTCTCCCTCTTCCTTCCACCATAAGAGCACACGGTGAAAAGATGCGCCTTTAGGGCGAGTGTCGTTATATTTTTGCATAACAATCCTGCTTTGAGGCACCATGTGGCGGTTTTGGAGGGAAAACCCTAACCACGGGAGCACCAATAAAATGAGGATCTTAAAAAAAACAGAAGACATTGCCTTAGCACCACATGTCGGCCGGCAATATTGATGCTTGGTGGCTTCGAGATGACTTCGGAGAACCTGCCACAGATGGGATTCACCCTTTGGCACACAGGCACACCAATTGGCCCTGCAATCTCATCCGGAGGCGGTGCACGTCATAAAGTTTAATATGATGATTTAAAGTAGCGTTGCTGTAGTTTCCTTTTTACTCGATTTTGTCCTCTTAGTAGCAATATGTTACAATGTTTGATGGCCATAGGATTATGGCTCAAACGACAGCAAGCGAACAGAGCGTCCTAATGAGCGTCAATTGACCCGATTCAGTGCAGAATTACTTATAATGGATTCGTTTATAGCCCCCTCCTCGTTCTGTTTACTGGTGCAATTCCGGGCACAATCATGGTCGCAACCGCGTCCATTGCGCAAGGAAAGTTTACCCGTCGGAAAGTAATGTTACAGCGTGATGTTTTCCCTTCACTCGCTGGCGGCGTACTGGTGGCCTGCTGTGGAGGAGGGACAAAATGATGGCATTATTTTCATTCCCGATAATCAATTGCAGTGTTTGCCGAGGCACGAAAATGAATCAAAATGAGCTGGCACCCCCCGGAAAACCCCGGGATGGAAAAGAGCGATAAAAATCGAAGTGCAGTACGCAGCATGTAATGTGTAAAGCGTACACGGACCAAACTCGATGGAAAAATCGCGGAACCGCGTCAGCAGCAGTGTGCCGTGGGTCTGTTTTCCTAGCTGGTGCGGGAACGCGGGCCCTACGGTGCTCCTTCTTGGCGCCATCGTGCCGTGGTGTACAAAAACGAACCGGCGGAAACAATAAGCCGAAGCAACACAACTTTAAGCACTGCTTCGAATGCAAATCGCATCTGCGGGAGTGTCATTAACGCGAACGCGGCGTCAATTAAGTGCGGCCAATTTCGAAAACCAACCGTTGCTGCATTGGTGCACCGAGCCGGGTCCACTATTGTTGCCCTTTCCCGACATTCGGGTAGCTGAGTAACGAGGCACGCTACTGCCAACTGGCAACTTTACTACTGGCCGAAGTAAAACCGATTGAAAAAAACAAAGGCTAATGCATTACATCGATGAACGTGCTCGTGCTCAAGCTGGAAGGACCAGGAAAAATGTGTGTACACCTGCGCGAGCGGTGCGTGATGGCCTTGGGCGGGCTGTTGATTAATGTTACTGCCATGGATGAGGAAAACAGGATCGAGGATAGTGTGTAAAGTTCCCGCCAGGAGGTAAGCGATGTATAGCAGCAAAAGTCTTTCTTATTTCCTTCCATAGTTAGAATGATGAGGGTTCGGAATGGACGAGCGCGTACGCCGGCTGGTACACGACCCATGGCGGCGTGGGTTCAAATCCCAGAATTCAAAGTCGAGTAAAAGGGGAACAAAAGTCACGTAACCCTTTAAAAGGGTAAGCTTGGCCAACTGACGATAGTGACGCCAAGAACAAATAAGTGAAGATGATGATTTCACCTCTTAGCCTCTTTTTAGCTTTATCCACTTCTCAATATGCCTGAAACGACTTACTAGAAACTATCAACATTGTGCATTCATTGTCCCATGGTGCCCTCTTTCAGTGCGTAGAAACTTTTCCAACCACCCTCGTAAAGCGCACCGAGCCACGAGTAACGATGTGGAGGACGTGACGTTCATCGTTGGAGGCTTGGAACCGAGCAGGCACGCAAACCGCTTTTCCGACCTCCCGCTTGGAATGTCACCGAAGGCCGCAAGGGTCACTTTGAGTGGGATAAAAGCACATTTCACCGCTAAAATGCATTTCAGCACGCACCGACGAAGGCGTGCGGGGAACGATCAAGACAATAAGCAGGCAGGCAGAACGGGTTACTAGATAATAGGAAATGGAAATAGCTGCGTGGATGCTGGCAGGTACATAAAAATAAAACACACAGTAAATAACGATCTAAAAAGAAAAGAACTGTACAAAATGACTGCCACCTTCTTATTTTGTTGCAGTCCGTTCTCCAATTCTTTTCGGAACCACCATCTTCCCTTTGCCCTTACTCCGTTGCGGTGACGTCAACGCGTGACTAAGCTTAATTGCACGTAATTCCTTTTAATTTCCCAGAGCAGGCCACGAACGGTAAGGAGGCAAGATATTATGGGCAGGCATACCTTTAACCCTTTCGGCATACCTTTAACCCTCTTAAACAGGGTTTTCTTATTTCGTCCGCTTCATGAAGAGTGTTTGAAGATATTGTGCGCGAACTCAATCGAATCGATGCGTACATTTGTTTCTAAGAAAAATTTTCGCCAGTCTCCACATTGGCATTATTTATCAATTCGTGAAAAATTTTCTGGTAATTGTAAAAAAACACAATAACTTTCGTAACGACCCAGTTGATTGGAATCCCTCAGTTATCAAGACTTTATTACGTAAAACAAAATAAAGCTTAAGACCAATCTAGTTACATTATCCAACCATCTAACAAAACCCGAAGCTCCAAACGTTACCCAATTGTCCTCGGACTCCAGCATGCATCGGTTGCCTATGAGAAAATGTACCCTAGAATTTGGAGATCATCTATTTGATCTGCCAGAAATAGACGTCAGAATTTTTCTGTAGATAAGTCTAAGGATCTGTGCATATTAGCATGAACGCAGGCTCTACGTACCCCTACGGCGGGTTGTTTGCCTATGCATAACTGCGTTGATTGAACTGAATCGATTGGTGCTTACGTTTTAGAAACTTATGCAAATATGCTCAAGTTATATAAAATGTCCAGGTAGCCTCCATCAAAGACGTAAGCCTACGTTAAAAGTTCATTGTGAGGTTTTTCTCTTTTGCCAAGGACTAAGGTGAAAGGTAGTGCATGATGTTCAATTGAAGCGTTTGATCAGGACACACCCAGTACACGCGAATTCTACGATCGATCAAAGGAATATTCAGGAGGACTCAGGAAGTACGGATCTTTCAACTTAACATAAACCTTCTAAAGGGACCCCACAATTTAGGATGCTTGTACTGACCAGAGGGACCAGTTTGTCTTGTTGTACTGACCAGAGAGGCATAGCTTACTATCTATAGTGCCACTCCTAGGTTGCGAATTTGCTTCAGAGCTGGCGTCCATATGGAAGAAAAAAAAACAATTGGTTTCCAAGCATGAAAAAGGGATCCTCTCTTCTTCCATACCACGGAGATCATCCCACGTTCATCCCGTTTCTCGGAAGTGTGCTATCGAAATGATGGTGCCATCGAAGGAATGTCCTAGCGAGATGAACCAAACCGTGAAATAGAACGAGCCTGGGGAAAAGAAGCGAGAGCAAGGAGCAACGCATGACATGGACCGTCCCTTTCGGAGCGACTAGCCAACAAATCTCCCTTCCCGGAGTACGGATAATAATGGAAAATCAACATAACCTAACATTACCTCATTCCGGGAATAAAAAAAACACCGCAGAATTCTTTGCCGGGCCGGTTATGTGCACGTTAACATCAGTCAATATTGGCTGGTGGTGGGGCTGGTCAGCCTTTCACCAACTCCCCTCTTCCCGTCCCCCTTCTCTCCCACCTTGTTAATACCCGTATGGTCCTCCGTATGTGTTTGAGTATGTTTCTTTTATCTTTTTCTTAACAAGCGCAGGAAAACCTCTATCCGTTCCATATTGTTCCAGTCATTTTTCCCATGGAAGTGACATGACCAGGCGCGACTCTCCTTCTTCGCCTATTACCCCCTACCTCCCCCCCCCCCCGCTCCTTGCGAAGGAAGGCTAAACCAAACAGGCACATAAAAACACAATCACACACACTCGCGCGCGACAGAAAATCGGATCCTTGTTCATTTTAGTTCGATGTTTATTTTGTGTTTGTTTAATGTTATCGTTTGTTTACCTCTTTTTGTTGATGTTGTTGTTGTTGTTGATGCTTCCTGTTCGGTTTTCGGCCGTTGTCCTTTTTGGCGTACACATTTCTGGGTTCCGGTAGTTTTTCACCGGTTTTGGGCAGTGTTTGCTTTTGCCGTACCCCGTCCTTTTCCCCTCGGGCGTGGCGGGGGTGCTTTATTTGGCCCTTCTTCATCACAGGATCGTCCGGGGGACAAACAAACATACGTGGACGCACGCACACGCGCGCACGGGGAAGGTTGGCCAAAATGGTCAGATGTCGAACCACGGCTACATCGATTTGCAAACAAATCATCCTACCAAGGGGCCCCCGGGGAAGCGATGACGTTGTTTGGATTTGCCGCCGCATTTATCGAGCTTTGGTAGGTTGGGAATGGATAACCGTTGCTGGTGGAGTTGGTGGAGGAATGGGTGATAGGAGACCGGCAAATCGACCACCGAACAACCGCCGGAAATGTCAATCGACCGGGCAAGTCGAGAGGTCAGCGAGCGTTTGCAAAAGCTCGATAGACGGGCGCCAGGACGCACGGGATCCAGGGGGAACCTCGGTTTCCAGCTGTACAAAATCGCAGCACCGTCCTGTATGCTTACTAAAGGTCCACCTATAATTTGGTATAACTTGAATAAGCCTAAGCATGATCTGTTGTGCACGTGTGGGCGTATAAAAAAGCGGTTCGTGAACCGGTTAGTTCATGGCCTGCACTCCGGTCCCATAGATGACGTATGCCATCCTCATAAATAAACGCACTTGTTGGTCCAAGAACTGCATCACATCAGCCGGATAATTATTATGTCAGTTCAGATGATGCCTCGGTCGCTTCGATGCCGTAGAAGCAAAAACACTTATTACAACATAACAATCATAACATTATTATTCTGTTGATACTTAAGTTTATTGATCCTACGGGACTAGAGGGCACAATCTTATCATCATTAAACACTTACTTTATAATTTATGTACAATTTCACTCTTTTAGAATCCACTGATGCCAACCCCTTCCAACATCGACTTAAAATTAAGCTGTCAAACTACCGAACAATCGGAGAGTCCGAGCCAATCATTAGTTTCAATTAATCGGCAAAATCGTGTAAGTCCCAGGACAAGAAGAACCAAAATGTTTTAACAGATCCTGTGTGGCACTATGGTGAACTTGCAAGATGGCACTATGGTTGAAGGGATGTATATTTGGCAGCAAGGTATAGATAGCGTCAACATAGTCTTATATAGGTTGCAACCCAACTCAAATTATGATTTGTCTTCGATCGTTGACTGGTTAAGCGAATATCGTCATTGCAATTGGTTTTGTTTGCATTGCACAGTTCAGTTCGAGGGTATAGTCTAGGTACCCGTAAAATTATTAAATAACGAAGTTTGTTTTTTGTTTTTTTGGATTTTGGAAAGAATTTTCCTGCGCGTAACCGGTTTGTAGTTGCGTGGCATCAGTTTTAGTGTCGCTCCGGTTGCCTACGTTTAGACGCCTAGAAGCGCCATTTGCTAGAGCGAAAGAAACCGTCACGTGGTCACAATGGAATCTAAAAAATTGAAATGAAAACTAAAGGAGTCATCGGTTCAGAGAACGAGGAGCCTTGGAATGTTCGTCGACCGGGACCAGTTGCTGACCGCAAAAGGGAAACTGGGCCAGCGCCAACCAGTTGCTGCCCCAACGTTCAGCGAAGTGCGTGCGTTTCAAGCAAAAGAAGGACAACGCAAAAGTAGAAAGCATCAGCGAGGGAAGAAAAAATAAGGAATGTGGGGCGGGGGCCCAGGGGTTTGAGGAGGGTTCCGGCAAGGGTGAAGGGCAGGGAGATAGGTCAATGCAGAAGGGTAGATTAAATTCCGCAACGAAAAGGGATCCAGAAGCGTCACAGCCCTCATCAGGCGCAATACAGTGGACGACATGCGAAAGGAAAATGCACAAGCCCGTAACATACAACGACCCTACAGTCCCGTCCTTCTTCCTGCTTCCGCTTGCCTAACGTTCCATTTTCCACAGCATAGGTCCCCGTAGGTCAAATCGACTCCAAACTCCCAATTTCTCATTTTCCTACGGTTTCCCGCCCTCGATCGCCCTTGCACATTTCGTTTTACCCTATTGTTTCATTTCCCCCAGCATCTCATATTCCCCACGCCTCTCGTCTTGCAGCCCGCTTCGTACCAGTTCGACATGGCGAATGTGGGGAAGTCGAAAGTCGGCCAAATTATAGAGGATAAAGGCAGGAGTGCCCTGCCACCAGCAGATGACAGCAACAATGGATCCCGAAACGCGCACGGAGCGACCGAATTCGGGGGCTGGATCAGCAAAGGGAAAGCGCAAGCAAGAGGGCAAGAGAAGAAAGGGATAGCATTCATTCCAGGAACAGCAGCCCGGCCAAACTTGCTTCAGAACTTTTAACCTTTCGACCGATCCAAATCGGTTTGTCCTTTTATTTTCCTTTTCTCTCGTTCTCTCTCTTTTATATTTTTTTTTGTTGCTGCTTCCCCTACATACCGAATTTCGCTTACTGACACCCCCATCTATCGCAAGGCTAGGCGGGTCCCGGGAAAATTCATCCAGAGATTCGGAGCGAGCGAAAATCCGATTTTGTGTTTCTTCGACGACCCTTGAAAGCAACTTGCATCGGCCCACGAGCCTGTCCCGTATCAATTGAATTGATTTTCCTGTCCTTCTTGCTTACTTTTCCCGCGATTTTCCATCTTCGATCGGCCTTTCCATCGACCCGCTTATGGAGCGGACGTTTCCGGGAGTACCCGTTTATTCTTTGCTTTACAAATTAATCACTTATCTAGCGCCAAAGACGCGGAAAGCAGAAAGCATTGTTTCCGACTAGGGGAACCTTCGCTCCACAAGAGTCAAGCTCGTAAACTGTTGCCAGAAAGGTAAAGACCATCTGCCAATATGTTCGCTCATTCGCCTCAGAATGTTCCCCCTGCAAATGGAGTTTCGGATGACTATCTTCCGCCATTTGGGATGTTTTATGCGCCCCAAATTTGCGCGGTGTGTCCTCCTAGTATGCTTCGGGGGGGCTGGAAGATTGAAGGACTCGTCTATATTACACATACACACACACGCGCACACGCACATGCACGTATGTTTGCCGCAGATTTGACGTTTCGTGGAATGTAGTACATTGTTTCGAAAACATTACATTTTTGCTCCTTGCGTCTGTTGGTGGCAGAACTCCTCCGACCACGGGGGGAAGCCCAGCAATGCGACTGGAAAATTGTAATCCCACCTTCCGAAATTATTTTTTGTATGTCCACTGCTTTAGGTAACGTTTCCGCGTACCGCTCTTTCCCAAGTTTTTCTCCCACTGATTCGGGTGAAACTTTTCACTAGCCTGCTGCGGATCAGAAAAGCTGGCAAAACTCAAACAACATCCAGGATAGATTCACGCCCGTCCATCATGTTTTATTGCCCCGGACAGCTTACTATTTTTGGTCCACCCTCTCTCCTTTCCCAGGAAATTCCCCCTTCGTTTTCGTTCGATTTATTTATTTCCGGTTTCACGTACGGCCGGAGCGACGTCGCTGTTTGCCCCGTTCGGATCGATCGAAACAAGATGCATAATTAACGTGGTCGCCGTCGGCTTGCATCCGGTTCGTTGATAGGGACGTGAAGGTGCATTTCGGATCGCTGGTGTACTGACCACGTCCTCCTACCGTTGTCTATTTGGGGGAGCTTGTTAGCAGGCGAAGAGACTAATTCCAGCCAGAGCAAACCGGCGGTGTGGAAGAACAATTTCAGGAAGAGCAAAAGGCTTTGTGCGGAAGAAAACGCTCCATGGAACAAATTGAGGAAGCCCAACGGATGCGCCGGAGAACCGGGGGGAGTTTCCGGCAGCGGCCATCTTTCCAACCGACGAGAGCAGCTTCCGAACCCTGCCGGAAAGTTAGCCCCGTGGTGCAGGCTGCTGCGATGATAGTGCTGGGAACAAAGGAAAACCCGGCCGACGACGAACGGGATGGCAAAAGGAAAAGTGTCACCGCAAGACACCCCGCGGGGGGCAGCTCGGGCAAATCATTTTCCCGCCGCGTCGAATTGCGACACCCTCGGACCGGGGTCTATTGTTGGCAATGGAAAGCCGGAAATAGCGGAAGGATGCGCCTGGAAACCGGAACACTCTCGCCCACGGAACGTCTAGCTGCGGGGCTGGTGGTAATTCCCGTTTTGTTTTCCTTTTGCTTCGTTTGGTGCTCCAGTTTCCTGGAGGGGGCCTTGCAATCGACGGGAACGATTCCCAGTGGGACGCCCAATCTCGAACGTGGAAAACGATGACGCCCGGAAGGCTGCTGCAGCGCTCGACACGACATCTTCTGTTTCGCGGGCAATCCCTCGGGAAAATCTGCCACCAACCGGCAAATCGGGCCGGATGGTTTTCCACCGTCAGACAAACGGGAAGGAGCGTCCTTTTCCCAGAACTGCACAGGTTGGCGAAGGGACAAAGGAAATAAAAAGCACCTTCGAGCGAATCAAGCGGCTCCTGGTTGGCGTTGGCGGAAAAACGGGCTCCAAAACTCCTGAGGGAGACCGGCGGCGAACGTAAAATGAAAAAAAAAGCAAACTTCTGCCAAATGCCAATCATGAGCGCGCAGTCGGATTTGTTTGACTGGAGCACATTGTTGTCCAACCGACGTGCCAATTTCGGGAGTGCGGGTGTTACATGTTTCGTTTTCCGTTGTTTTATCTGCTCCTAGCTGGCTTGGGCCAGGGCTGCTTTGTTTTCCACGGCTTGGATGTTTTACCTGTGCAAGCGTTTGGGTTTTTCTTTTATTCTCTGCAGGCAGGTCGGTTTCCATCATTGCGTTTCCCAGTCATCGGCCATTGCCGGGGCCGTTCTCCTTCGCCAAAGACGGCCACGGAAGTTAGTCCCGATTTCCCGCAAAAAAAAGGGACCAGGGAGAGAAAACTCCGTCCGTTCCAACGCTGTGTGTGTTTTTTGGGTGAAAAATAATAAACGAGGAAACATGAACCTACCCGCAGCGGACCGTGTCGCGGAACACAACTGGTGCGTGAAAATTACACTCCCTCCCACACAAACCCCTCTCCCACCCATGGCCTGGTAGTGGGAGATCGGTCGAAGCAATCGCGGCATTTGGCAGGCAAGAAAGAAAACCTACCGTCAACCTGTTTGCAACCGACGGCGCAGCGACACTGCACGCCAAATTCGAACACCGATGTTCGAAAGCCGAAAGCCGAGTTTTCCCTCTTGCTTGCCGGATACGAAGAAAGCTCCGATCGGGGGAGCGTGAAAACCTGCTTCGTGCCGTAGCTTGTGAGAGCCGTGTTGCACGGAAGAGAGAGAGAGAGAGTGTGTGTGCGTCGGAGATTGCATGCATCTACCGATTAGATTTAAATTTTCTTCGTCCTCACGAACGAACATCGAGCGAGGAAAGGGAGGAGAACACACATTCATTCCAAATGTTAGAGGGAGAGGCTAAGAACCAAGACAATGTCAGAGAGGAGAACATGGCAAAGTGGGAAAACCTTCTGCTCAAATTGGAAACGGGGGGTCCACCACTTGGCGAAAGTTTTTTTTTTTTGTCGATGTACAGCAATTGCTACCGTTTGGTGCCAAAGCCGCACCACGCTTTTTAAAACACTATTCGCAATATTTTCTGCACAAAACGCACCTTTTCAAAGTTATCGCATTATCAACCAAAACAGTCGCATTCAATCCGGAACATGCAATTGATCTGGAAGCTAAAGCGACAATTTAAAAGTGGGGATTTTTGTTGAGAAAATGGTGTGACTTTTTGGACATTTGTTTTTTTTTTTTAACTACTAAACGAAGGCAAATGGTGTGCGACTTTTTGAAAAAATCTTGAGACTTTTTACTAAGCGAGTTGCGCATTCCGTAATACATGGTGGGAAGTGCTGTAAACCTCTTGTCATTATGTTCTCGTGATGGTTTTACAGGTATACAAAAAAACATGCTAAACGCTTCTTGATGCAGCCAAGGCTCTTTGAATTGGCAATTAGCATCTGAAGCTTTCAACACGGTGCTGTAAACACTAATGACAACAGCAACAGTTAGTTCAAGAGTGTTCAACTTTAAATGCAGTAGTTTTGTTCGGTATTTCGGAAAAAAATATGTTTTGATTTATGCACAGACTACCAATTTACATGTTATTATTACTGTAACCAACAACAAAGGCTGAAAAACCCATACCATCATACCCAACTCAAATGCCGCAATTTTCTCTCCAATAGAAGATTCTGAATGAAGTTTACATCTATAAGTTCAAACTTGATTTTCTACACGAACCATTGCCATTATATCGACATAATTATTCCTGCAGCGTTTTTAGGCAACATAGTTCAGGTTTAATGTTTGGAAAAAAAACCTTCCTTAAAATCCGCAAGTGCAGTTATCTGGCTCAGACTTAAGATCACCGAATTTCTCGCTAGTCCAAAAGCTCGGATTCCACGATTAAAGGACCCCTCGAACGAGGACGAAATACTCAACGCTTTTCGCCTGGCTCTCGCTCTCTCTTTCTCTCTCTCTTACCATCTTTATCCCCGAGTCGCGGATTGTGCTCTCCACGATTGCCGACTACTTTGCCCTCGGGTACGCGAGCGAAAAAGCACGTCCGAGAAGCCCGAACCTCCCTTAAAGCAGTTCAGCTTTCCCAGCGGCCGCCAGTCACTGTCGCGATTGCAAACAACACGGAAGCGAACGAGGATCGGAGCCTAAAGCCGTGGGATCCGCAATAAAAAGGAGGCGGGAGACTTTCTGGTGCCTGTGCTCGGTGGAGCCCTACGGTAGCGAGACACACCATACACAGTTTTCTGGTGCGCTTCTTGTGAAGACGTACACGGTACGTTGAGTAACTTCCACTTCCGCGGAATTTGGCTGGCTGGAGGCGTTGTAGGCAGAATTCGCGCGCGCGTGTGTGGACGGTGCCGTAACACTGGTTTAGGTCTTCCCCCCTTCCTACTCATTCTCTTTCTCCTTCTCCCTCACTCACTCTCTTATTCGTTCCCACTCGTACGTTCCGTGGTGCCCAAGAAGTCCGCGTGCAACCCACAACTCCCGGAGTGTGTTTGGTGAACCATTAGAACACATCACAGCGTGCGGTACAGCAGAACGCACACGCACGATGTTGCTAGACCTCGGCTCGTGTTATTATTCTTCCACGAGCCACGAGTCTGTCCACAGCCACCAGCATCCTCTTGGGATGGAGGTTTTAGGATGGATGCTGGAAGTGGCTCGTCGTGTGCTCGGCGGATCCGAAACTCCTCGGCCGATGCCATCGGTCCGGTTCGGCGCAAAGGCAACGTAATACAGTGGGTGGGGATGAAAAGAAGTAGAAGGATCGGAAGGAAGTGAAGGAAGACGTAATAGTAACGACAATCACGTCGCTGGAGTGCAGTAATCGTACGGTGGAACACGGCGCTTGACAAAGGACTCACAAGCAAACGGTACCTAGTTGTGGACCGTTGCTTTAAAAAACTTATCGAAGAAAGAACGGAACAGAGAGGAAGAGAGGGAGGGAGATAAAAAGCGTCGAATCGAAAGCGTTTTTAATGGGATCACGCGGTAACGAACGCGACCGAGGGAAATGTTAGGCTCTCCCTTCGCTGTACGGGCAAGTAACTGACACCGTCCCATTACGAGCGACGGTTAACAACGCTGCCTTGGCTTCTCATCCTTCTTTCCTTCACTATGAACTCCTGCTTTCCAAGGGCCAAATACTTGGCGCCCTTATTGCCAGGGGATGGTGCTCCTCGTTGTGGTTGGAAAACCGTTTGGACAACAAACGGGCTTATCTGGAGTTATCGGGAGGAGATATCGGATTAGCACAGAGCGCCCTATGGCCCTTTTCCACTAAGTAGCACGTCACTCAGCAAAACACAATGCGATTAGATTGAGGCATCCGCACCATCACGGGATTTGCGAGGACCAACCTCCGCTATAAGACTACCGTTGAAGTCTCGTTGAACCTGGCATCCCTCACATGTGCATCGTGTCACCTTTAACACAAACTTAAAGTCGTCTGGTCCTCGGAATGAACAACCCTTCTGCTGGTTTTAGTCTAGCAAGGTATCCTGCGATGTCCAGGTTTGATTAGCTGATTGGCTTTATCCTCCAAGTTGCCAAGGCTAGAGGCGTGTCTTAGAGGAAATTGTCACAAAAAGGAAATTAGATTCCGCTTCGTTCCATCGTCACCCAGCTGAAGGATCCTTTTTGAACAACCTAGAAACAAGCAGAGGACTTATACTAATGGAGGCTACCACTCCCCCTTCGCGCAAGTTGAGCAACAATCAACGAAACATCCTACTGATCTTGCTCGTTTGTATATGTTCATGTGTGTGTGTATTCCGGCGACGCTCCAGTTTCATTTTCTCCGATCAAACAACACCCCAACTAACAGCAATCAATGTAACCGTGTGAACCCAACACGTCCAGCGACTCTCGAGGACCCGACCGCCAGTTGTGTAAAGAAATGTGATAGATCGATTGCATTAGTCGTTAGAACACAACGAGGCACCTTGTGACACGGTGTGCCCGAGCGCCTATATGCACGTATGCCGCTGTATGCACCGTGTCGCGAAGGTGTTCCTGGGATCGATAGCACCCTCCGGAAGCCATTCGTCCGACCGAGGCTCTCGTTAGGTGCTAGTGGACGGTCACCTGGCTGACAAGTAAAGCTCGCGTGTGTGTGTGTGTGTGTATTTGTATTTGTATTTGATGGGGAACGTGCCGGGCAGCGTGCTTGAACTCCACAAGCGACCCGGTCAGCTCGGCCAAGCCAACACACACTGTAGATCAAACACAAACCTTGTACACACACCAACTTTCTAGGCAACGGCATAATTTGAACCAAGCCACTCACAAGCTCGCGTCGTTTTCTCAGCAGCCCCTCGGTGTGGTGATGGTGATTGAAGTTCCCAGAAGTACAGTGCAAGGTGCGACTCCGGAAGCAACGCGGAAACGAAGCACGAATGCGTAAAATTCGTACGGCCACGGACCGAAAGAACGCCAGTAGAGACCAGGCGGACCGCACAGCGCTGCCTGCGCCTTCCATCAGCCGCAAGAACCTGAAGCGCCTCAGCACACGCCAGCAAGCAGCCCCCAGGTCCGGACAGATGACCGCCAGCGTCGCCGGGGTTTGAGCGACGAGCACGTCCCGGTAGACTAACCTCGCTGCATCAGTGCCGACGGCAAGTCAAAGTTTATCGTTGTTGACTAGTAAACAGTAACCTGCTTTTAAAAATGGTAAGTATGGCGGTCCTCGTCCCCATTCCATCCGTCCGTATTGTACAAGCACTTGAAGCTTAGACACAGAACACAGGGTAGCATACTCTCGAGATAATAGGACTTCACTGGAACTCTGCCTCTGGTTCCATTGACGCCTAATTGAGGTTTACATTCGACCCTGGAGGTATCTCCGTCAACAAGTTTCGCACATTGGCACCCATTTATCGTAACGGTGCTTCGTCTTCTCCCTACGTCTTCGATTATATCTAACACATCCAATCTCTCTCTCTCTCCCACTGTTCCGCCTTCAATCGCTGCCGCATCGCCACATCGCCCGACCCATCCCTACCTGCCGGCAACGTCTACCATTGGCCGGCACTAGTACGGATTCGTAAACTACGCGCTCGAGCTGCTAGTTTTAAAAAACTTCGGCCTAAATATATGGGAACAAATAAAGTAAGTCATGCCACCGCAGTAAGTAGATAGTTTAGAATCAATATTGCATCTTTTGCGCGAATAATTGATGAGATACAGTAAACAATTTATTTTATTTTTTCTGTGATTGAACAAAAGACACTGGCCGGGATAAAAATAAAAGTTCAATATTTGCTTTCTCGTATTCTCGTCCTGAGAAAAATTCATTCGTATACAGAATTTTGTGGAACTTGATTAGAGGATAAAATATTTAAAAATGTAATAGTAAAACGATAACTTCAGTAACGTTAATGCTTAGGTCAATTTGAGAAGGTGAAAAACCAGGCGGCTCCATCATGTGACAAAATCATTAAAAATCTGTCTTTCGACTTTGAACAAATTCATTTTTCGATCATTTTAAAATGTTTGTCAAACAAATTAAAGGCGTAATATTATTTGGTTGAGACAAAGGCAATTGAAGTTAGTTTGACTTTCTTATCTGCAATTTGCTCGAAAATTACGCTTGCGAATAATCGAAGAATATGAAAAGGATTTTATTTAAGCTTGCACATTTCATTTCACATGTTTCATGCATTATTGCTTGAACGTATGTATCATTTAGATTCTCAGAGCGAAATTGCATTTATTCGGGAAACGGTTTTTTCCCCCATTGACATTTTTAAACGGAGACCACGAACTGTTGTGGTTTTACCCGAACAGGACTTCGGCCCAAGCCATTTGACGGGATCTGCTCAGCAAACCCAACGAATTGGAAGTTCAGTAGAAACCAGTGAACCGGAGGAAAATGGTAAATGCTAGAGCATGCAGCGATCCAGCCGATCGAACTAGACAATTCCCGTTGGCCGAACCGTACGAAAGTGTCGATGTGGGAACGGTTGGCAGCTTTTCAGCCTTCCGGGCCCCCGTAGCCAAATGTTGGCAACGTGACACACGAGCTCGACAACTTCTTATCGTTCCATCGCACTCGTACAATCCCTCTGCAGTGGTATGAGGCCTTTTTTTTTGGCAGTGTGTCAAATGAGGCCAAATTGCTGCATCAACGAACGCATTGCATTAACTGCACTGTGTTGTGTCATCAGCGGAACGCAGAACCCCCAACGGGAGTTGGATCATCAAAAATGTTTTCCTCGTACATTAAAACAGTGCGAAAGGATTTACGAGCTTATAGTTTGCATGAAATAAAAAGGGGAAAATTTATTTCATATTTTGTCTTCCCTCAACTTACAATCGTGTTTCGTTTGGCGAACAAAAGTGTGAGAATGTACCCTACTGGCGTTTTAATTAATGCACAAGCCAGACAATTCCCATTCGCCAACAGTGGTGTCTCCCAACGGAAACGAGCCTCGTTTGTCAGAGGAGAAAAAAGAAGGAACCATCCGACAGGATATAAAACAACCAATAAAATTTAATACTGGGCTAGAAGAGGGATAGGACGTACGGTTCACGTCGACAATCAATCCCCATTGCTGCATCTTTCACTTTCCATTTATCCATTTCCGTTCGCTGACGGTGCGCCATCCATTCTCAATGTCTCTTACGAACAACACGATGGATGAGTCTTTTTCAACCGAAACGCCGACTAGCATGTGTCCCTCGCCAGGCCTTTCATTCCCGTGAGGTAGAAGGGCAGAAAAGTTATTACAAACTGTTATGCAACATGCAGGCACTTCTAATTTAACGTTGCCGGTCACCTTTCACGTGCTTTGCTGCTCGTAATAGTTGAGGGGGACGATCACATAAGCCAATTTTTTCCAACCAAAAAACCCATCAATCAAGTGATTGTTCGAGCCCGATACCTGATTTTATTTCCCTGGGGACCAGGCAATTTGTTCGCCTGAACCGTTGTCGTGCGAAACCGTGAACAGCCGAAACGATTTTAAATAATTATACCTGTCTGGCAAAAAAAATTAAGATGGCGAGGGATAGTTCTAGGAGAATAAATCCTCGATTGAAAAATGACGGAAAGGAAGTTATCGAGAATAAGCAAAGCGAATCAATAAACGCTAAACAATGTTACTGAATTTCATGAAACAAGTTAAGATCTACAGCATATGGAAGCAAATCAAAGTAGATTCTCAAAACTGTAAACGGGAGCTGAGCTATATCATCCAGCTTGGAGGAAGCGGAAGACCTTATTTTTTCATAATAAAGTATTGGATCAATTTTCCTGTCACACCTTGCCTTATCTTGCGAGGATCTACTCACAAGCGCGATTTTGGCGAATGCTTAAAGGTAGCAAAGTCTGTACAAAATGTCTAACGAGCGCGAAAGAGTGTCATGGACCAGTTTGTTTACGTTTGTTGAATGGTCAGTTGCATATCGGGCAACCTAAATTATGCATGCTCAATTATAGCACAAAACTGTTCACAATATTTTAAATTAATTGAGCTCATATTTACTAATATATACTTTTTTAATAAATAAGTTTAGCAAGTTTACGTCTGGAATGACAGCTCAAAGTAAACTACAAGGCTCGGTATGAGCAATATGGCGTCCATTTCGCAAACTGCCAAAGAGTCGCATCAAATACACACAGCGCGAAGAGAACACGGTTTTTTTTTTCGTGTATAGAGATTAACGATTTGCTTTGGCAAATTCGCCAATTTGGCGCTGACATTCTCTTAAATGGTGCTTTGCCCTGAATTTATTGTGAAAGCACTAGAATGATTCAACTTTCCTCGTGTCCACAGGAAAAAAGCACAGGTGAATATGGAGGGCCAGTTCCTGGTGCGGCAAATCTACGAAGATGACATCACGTACAACTTGATCGAGGCCGCCGTGGACATTCTCAGTAAGTGTGGCGGCCTGAGCCGGAACGGCAAGCTTGATTCTACCGTTCATGTTTCTACTGCACCCAGACATTCCCGCCGGCGACATCCTGGAGCTGTTCGGCAAGACGTTCTTCGAGTTCTGCCAGGACTCGGGCTACGACAAGATCCTGCAGGTACTGGGGGCGACCCCACGCGACTTCCTGCAGAATCTGGACGCCCTGCACGATCACCTGGGCACGCTTTACCCGGGCATGCGGGCGCCCTCGTTCCGCTGCACGGAGACCAACGGCCAGCTCGTGCTGCACTACTACTCGGAGCGGCCGGGCCTGGAGCATATCGTGATCGGCATCGTGAAGGCGGTCGCCTCGAAGCTGCACGGTGTCGACGTGGAGATCAAGATCATCCGGCGCAAGGGCGATCCGATCGAGCCGGTGATGCCCGCGGATTCCAGCCAGGCCAATGCCCCGCCGGAAGCGAAGCCACCGACCAAGCGGTCCGCCCAGCCGCCGGCGGTGGCCATCAAGTCAGTTCCTATCACGTCCCACGACCCGGCCATGCCCGAGCTGGCCAACCTTGGCCTGTGCAAACGCATTCTGGCCTCCAAAACGTACGGTGAATCTTTTTTTTCGCATAGACTAACTAGTAGGTTTCACGATGGTCCCCGCTGCTAGCGCTTGCGCCCCCAGAGCCGCCCGTATTAACGCGTAGCTGTTGTTTCTGTACTTTTCTCACTCCTGCGCCCACCCCTTTGTCCTCCTTCGAACCTCTGTTCCCCTTCCCCTCACGCCCACTCCCCCCACCCCCCCCCCCCCTCTCGCTGCTAGATCTAGCCACCTCCAAGAGTTCGAACGCGCTCAAGCAACCACCTACCGACAGCTCGTCCTCGTCCTCGTCGTCCCCGGCGTCAGCGGCTAGCCATGGCAATAAACTTAGTGTAAGCAGTAGTCAAAACGGAAGCAATAGTATACCGCTCTGCGGCGAAGCGAGCGTGACTAGTAAAGGCAACAACACCAATTGTGATAGCAGCGCGGGTCAACAGCAGCAGCAGGCGGCGGTGGCACCGGCAGCGGCCACGGTGGAGCGTTCGGACCACTTCCAGTTTCTCATCACCGAGATCTCCGGGCCCAAAACACCGACACGGGGCTCGGACGACAAGGAGCAGCAGGCGGTCTACCAGCTGGTAGCTAAAGGTACCTTTCGAAACCGGTTGAGGCCCAGTCTCAAGCGGGACACACAGTGAGCGACTCCTTTTGGAGAGGGTAGACGAATGCAATATTTACCGTGAAGAACTGTCAAATGCGCATTTCTCTCGTGTAACGGGCAATGCTAGCACGCAATTCTTTCTTTGTGCTGCAAGCTTTTTCTGGAATGAAATGACCATGAAATATTGCAATGACAGCTCCGAATCTGTCAAACACTCCGGGTGTCAACAGTAGACGAAACGTGATGATAGATTTTAACTTTCCTATTTTTAAGGCGTTTTACTTCCTCGTAGTATTGAACCATCGGTATGGAATGTCGAGAATGCATTCAATTCATGTCGAAACAATTGCCGACACGAACAAACTTCGTGATTATTATGTTGGTGCAATGAAGCCGATTCTTCTCATTTAGTTGTGTTTTCATGTTGTTAAACTGCCAACCACATGCAAAATTGGACATTTTGTGAAAATGCGTTTCATTTCATAAAACTTTATGGTGCATGACTGTGAAAATTATTAAACTTACATTACTGTCTCGAAATTGTTCTGTCAAAAAGCGGCATCCCATAAACTTTCATGGCAATATTGCTGTCGTGTATCTGTGCAACGAATAAATAAATATTATTTGTGGCCCAAAAGACAGATCGTCCAAGAAGCGGTAAAGTTCTGGCATTGAAAAATTGCAATCATCTACTCGCCCCATTGGAAATGGAAATTAAACCGGAAGCGTCCCTACGAGTTGCTCACGTGCCTCTGCGTGTCTTGTTGCCTGTAGTGATTTCTGACATTCTCTTCTACCGTGCTGCTACCTTCCAGAACCAATGATTTCCCCGACGACGTTTTGTAAAATTTTCCCGTTTCACTTGATGTTCGATCGGAATATGCACATCGTGCAGGCCGGTCGGTCGGTGTCGCGAGTAATCCCGCGGTAGGTTTCACCCAGGTTTTGCACTCTGAATCGATCTTGAACCAAAAACGTTTTTCGATTTTTTGGCCCTGCATGCTTCAGGATCTGCGAGAAAAATTGCCCCCTGTTGGCCTTATTCGAAGCCGTGCGGCCGCATCTTCAGCTGAGCTTCGAGAACATTCTGGCCCACATCAACACGATCTACGTGCTGAAGACGAAGGCAGGCGTGATGTCCAAAAGTGAGAGGTATCTAAGACTGAAGGTATGTGAGGCCGACTGTGTGCCCATGTGACCCTGGGTTGGTGTTGATGGTTTTGTTTTATTTATGTTTTAACTATTTCTTTCGCTTGCCTCCGATAGGGACAAATGATGTACATTCCGGGGTCGGATCTGATATTATTCCAGTGCTATCCTAGCGTGATGAACCTAGATGATCTAACCAAGTAAGTTCCCAGCTGCTTGGTTGCAATACCGGGTTTGACAGTATTGATCAAAACCGTTTCGCCTACATAGTCGAGTTGGCTTTCTTTCCATTAAACACACTACTTTCTCACTCCCCTCCCGGTATCAGGAAGGGGCTACACATTTCCGACATCCCGCTGCACGACGCGTCGCGCGATCTGGTGCTGCTGAGCGAAAAATTCGAGGCCGAGTACAAGCTGACCACGAACCTGGAGATCCTGACCGACCGGCTGCAGCAGACGTACCGGGACCTGGAGAGCGAGAAGCAGAAGACGGACCGGCTGCTGTACTCCGTACTGCCGAAGTCGGTGGCAAACGAGCTGCGCCACCAGCGCCCGGTAGCGCCGAAGCGATACGACTCGGTGACGCTCATGTTCTCCGGCATCGTCGGGTTTGGACAGTACTGCGCGGCCAACACCGACGCCGAGGGTGCGATGAAGATCGTCAAGATGCTGAACGAGCTGTACACGATCTACGACGAGCTGACCGACTCGAAGAGCAACTCGAACATCTACAAGGTGGAGACGGTCGGCGATAAGTACATGGCCGTGTCGGGGCTGCCGGACGAGTGTGAGAACCACGCCAAGTGCATCGCCCGGCTCGCACTCGACATGCTGGATATGGCGAAGAACGTCAAGATGGGCACCGAGGCGGTGGTAAGACTTGCGTGCAGACTGTCATGATGTGGAACCAACTTGCTCTTACGCTCTAAACACGTTCGCGTGACTTCGCTCCCTATTCGCAGAAAATCACCATCGGCATCCACTCGGGCGAGGTGGTGACCGGGGTCATCGGGAACCGGATGCCACGGTACTGCCTGTTCGGCAACACGGTCAATCTGACCAGCCGCACCGAAACCACGGGCATCCCGGGGCGGATTAACATCAGCGAAACTACGTACAAGTAAGTAAGGTGCTCCGGCGCTCAATCGAGCAGGTCTATGTATTTCTGCATTTTGCGTGGCAGTGGCAGCTTCGGCACGCTGCCGGGTAGCTGAAAGTTGTCGCGCAGCACCGCACGAATCGTGCAGCGGCAGAGGTGCCTCAGGCTGGGGATGCCGTACACCTGCTCCACCGGCAGCAGCCCGTCCTCCAGCAGACGCCCGTACTTGCCGTGGAACATCTCTCGCCGCACGGCCCAGAGGGCCGGTTTGTAGGGTAGCTCGAGCATGGTGGTGGTGCGCAGCAGCAGCTTCAGGCAGGACACCAGCTGGAACGGATAGCAACGGTTCTCGCACTCGACCAGCTTATCCAGCAGGGCCAGCACTGGGCTAGCACCCCCATCGTCCGGGCAGGGGTGCGCGCCATGGCGCACCAGGATGAGCACGATGTCCGGTGCTGAGGCTTGCAGGGCCACACGCAACGGTGTTGCTTTTCCGCACGATTCGATCGGCACGTCGATGAACCTGGGGAGACGAAACGGAACACGGATTATTAGATTAACGCCGTGGAACCTGTCCGGGACTAAGCTATTCACTTCGTCTCGCGGAGTTGCTGGTACGCGTAGGAGTACGTTGGAAAGGTGGCCCGCGTCTTCGCTGCATGGTGCAGAAAGAACACCACCGCCCGTAGGTTCTCGTCCTGATCGTTGAAGTCACTCTTCCAGCCGGCGATGAAGTGCGGTGCGTTGCAGCCGAACAGTGCCCCGAGGAACAGCCGCTCGAAGGTTCGCTCGCAGCTAAACATTTCCCCTGTAATCTTGCGACATTAGAATCATCCGGTCCGAAATCTCCGCGTGCGTTCTTTTGACATACCCAGCAGCCTGTGCACGATTCCGGAATCTTCCAGGCCCCAGTCCCAGGCGACGCGCAGCGCTATGTAGAGCACGTTGTGGTACTTGCCCATCAGGCACACCGCGTAGTTGTCTCCCTTCATTCGGTTGTGATAGTCGATGGCCGACGTCACCGCCAAGCCGACGGCCAACTGCGTCGAGGCCGTCTGCCTTCCCTGGATGCAGCCGGAGATGACCGAGTTCAGGTGGCTGATGATGTCACGTCTGCCCGCTCGCGACATCAGCCCACTGCGGGCCATCTTCTCGAAGCACTCCTCGAAGAACACATCGAACACGTACTCCATCGCGGTCGATCTGGGCCCGATTGAACTTCAACACAAACTCAATGCAACCGCAAGCGATCAATACTTCATTCAACGCTGATACCTGACGATTCCTGCGCACCTGGGAGTCGAATGAAAAGCAGCCTGCGAAGGAAGCAAAAGGAACCACGCGTACCACCCGTGACGTGAGACCGATGAAGCCGTGCCACGCAACGCCACGACGCTTATAAACACCAGGAGGTGAAACGGTTCCTAGCAGTGAACGGTGGTTCCCCGTTCACTCACCGAACGACCAGGTTGTATGGCTTCGATACTGGTGCTACGCATGCGCCATCGTAATACCTGGACAGAAGAATCACACCGAGAACTCGTCCGAAACCCTGTTACCTCCGTGAACGCCCGCATCGAACCCCAGTTCCTCAAGGGTGCGCTTGGCCAACAATCGTGTAGAGCCTGTCCTGCTTTCTTTGAACATGTTACATTCCTACCCATTATGACTCTAGGGATCGAAGACTATCCCTTGGTATAGCTGCCTGGAGCATAGCTGGTGCGTTATGCAACATTCTTCACGTGTTTTCTATTCAAGTGTACATCGCAATAGCAAGAAGAAAACCTTCATAGACAAAACACTAGTAATCTGTAACGAACAGCTTGCTGAATTGTTAAAAATTTCATGACCTTGCGTAGCTTGCAAATAGCTTGCTTTTTAAAGATTATGACAGTCTCTGTTCTGCTCCCCTGTTCCAGGCTTCTCTGCGATCCCGTAAACCACGACCCATGCTTCAACCTGGAGTATCGTGGGCCGGTCGTCATGAAGGGTAAACCGGAGCCGATGGATTGCTGGTTCCTGACACGCAAGGCAACTCCGAAAATGAAATAGCTCCCGCAATCGGCAGACGATGCCCCCGCTGGGAATGGGAACTAGTAAGACTAGGGAAATACGAGAGCCAACATTGTAAAACAACACTGATAGTAACCTGATAGCTTTCTCACTGCACACTACACAGTGTTTATAGATGTCGCGAAGACGATATGTACCCGGCGTGCCATCGCCGCTCCTGATTGTAACGATGTGACAAAGTTGTGTAAAACGAAACCAAACTCATTTCGATATTTTAATGTACTAGCGTAGATGTGTATTTTTTGTACCTCTGCCAAAAATTTGTCCAGATTATCTTAACTCATCGTTAACCGGTAGGAAGTGGTAAATGTTCTACTTTGCATGTGACGGAGTCTACGGCTGTCCGTGCCGAATTGCAAACCTTCTTCAGTGCACCGTTCAGCAGCTGTCGATACCGGCCACAAAAACACATACCCAAACACACTCACATCTGCAAGCGCCAGTTGAGGGATATGTTTCTTAAACACGGAAAGAAGGAACTTAGCCAATATGATTTTCATCTATTATATATTCTTGGATATACTTTTGTAGCCTTTTTAGATAGCTGTACAATGAAAATATTTATAAAAAGATAAAAGATTGACGTTAAAGTGTAGTGTGTAGGTAAACCAGTAGTCTTCTGAAGATAAGTAGATTGACGCAAAACTGTAGCTAATAGAATTGGTCAACCGTGATAGATGTAACTCTAATGGAACGCAGTACGCCGGCAGCCAACTCTGCTTAGATACAACTATTGGAACTCCGGTGTCTAAAAACCAACATTATACACAAACATACACACACATATACGAATAAATTCATACACAGGCATTCACACCTACACAAACACTGGAAAATACATACCACATTAACGAATATAATCAAGCAGTCCAGGGAACGGGGGAGGAACCTAATGGCGAGTGGATCATGATTAGTTGTGAGTGATTCTAACAAGAAACGCAAATGATGTTATACAGTGCAACAAATAAAGTCTAATCTAACCTCTCTACATGTTGCTGTGGTTTAGCACCTGCCATGGTATCAATGTATGCACAATGCTACGTTGGTCGGTAATTACGTACTTGCTTCAAAAGCCTGTACGCTACTTGTTCTATATGCTTTTTTCTATGCCTCGCTGTATTTTGACCAAGAATCAAAGATGTTCATGTTCCTGCACGAGTATGATTAAATCGAAGAGTTGCTTTGGTCAATTAAAAAAATGAGAAATATTAAATATACCACGACAGATGCGGCATGGGGACACGATGTCCCTTAATACCGTTTTCTTAGCCGAAATCGATCTCTTATGTGCAGTATTCGGTTTTGAACTCATTTTCCTGATCGGCAATGACGGGCGCCTTGTTCAGTGGGCACACCCGGATGCTGGAGCGCAGCTCCATTAGTTGAAGCCGGATTTCCTGGACGTAGACGCGCGGTGCAGCCAGCAGGCGCCACGTCAGCGGATTGAGAGGGTTCGTCCGGTAGGCCCAGGTGAGCAGCACTCGAAGCGGTTTGGCAACGTGCGTGCCCGCCATAATGGCCGAGTAGTTGCCGCCTGGCTCGAAGTAGACGGGATCCTTGGAGAAGTCCATCTTGCCTGAGCGCACGTTTCCCTCGCCGTGCACCTCCACGGTCATCTTTCCAATCTCGCCACCGTGAATAAGACTTTCGTCCTCGCTGGACAGGCTGAGTGTGACGCGATAGTGTGACCCTGCAACGATATGCGTACAGCAATGTGCAAAACATTTAGTCAACTGTCGGCCATCGAGAACTCGAGCAACTCACGGCAGTAGGGAGAGTCATCCCCGGTGATCATGTAGACGCTCAGTGGAGCGTTCGGATTGACCAGAATGCGGTTCTCGATCAGCCGTTCGTAGCTGCTCTGCGCCTTCAGCCCTAAGTCGATGCAGTAGTGGCCGTCCCGGTCGCACTCGAAACACTCGCCACGCAGAAACTGCGCGTACGAAGAGCAGCCTATCGCCACGAACGGGCACCGCGGGTTCAGCACACTGTCGGTGAAGACCTGATGACAGCGCAGATGGTTACATCCGAAGAACTCCTGGAAGCCCCAGAAGAACGACTCGTCGTGCTTGCGGATGAACTTGGTCATCGGGTCGCTGCAGCCGGGCTGGTTGTAGCCACCGTTCGGGTAGAAGTCCACGTGTCCGATCGGCTGATACATGCCGAGGCCGCCCTTGCTCACCCATTCCGAGCCATCGGTATGGATCACGTCGACGAACTTGGCGTCGCTCCGGTCAAGCCGCACCAGTGGATCGGTATCGGAGAACAGTGGCTCCGCTGGGTCAAGCCCCGTGATGCGGCCCAACTTCAGACCGAAGTCCTTCTGTAGGTGGTAGCCGGCGTACCCGCACAGATGCGACCCCAACGAGTGGCCCAACAGGTGCACCTTGTCCAGGTCCCTCATTCCCAGCTCTTCCTGTGGGGGATAGCAAACAAAAAATCGAAACCCGCTTTACTCAGTTTGCTCCAGCGTAGGTGTGCATCAGATGGCCTACATAGAGCAAGTATATTACGTGGGCCGTAATGGCTCCGATCACCCGAATGTTGGCGCAGCACTGCGTGTACGGTGGGTTGGAAGCCTTCCGCCAGTCAATCACCACACAGCTCGCCGTCCCATCTGGATCGTTATCGATGAGCGCGTTCACCATCTGCTGAATCTACAAACGATAACTGCGATTAGATCAGTGCAATCGCAATCCCGAACATTCGATGATCTCCGTTCCAGCCATACCCAGGGTCTATCGCCCGATTCGATGTAACCGTGAGTGATGAAGTAGATGCGTCCCCTCGGGTTGATGCCAAGCTTCCGGACGCCGATCGGATCGTTGATGTCAATAAACTTCGGGTGATCAGTGTTGGAGCGCACGAATACCGGGAAGCGCACGTCAACTTGCTTCGGTGACTGCGGATGGTAAGCCACCGGTCGCTTCTCGTCTACCCAGGGATAGGTTATCGGGAAGCAACCGTAAACGCCGTAACACCTAACATCTTCGGCCAGCGAAAACTCACCTGTAATGTCACCAGTTTTGTTTTTTTTTTATTATTTGCTCATGTGAAATGCAATGAAAGTCCGATACCCGGATTACTGCACTGCTATCACACTGTTCCAAATACCCAACAAGGTCACCGGCAATCACCTCACCAGGAACCTACCAGTCGTTTGGTTGCTGTCAGCGCTTAACGTTTTATTGTGGATCAGATTGATCAGCGAATTGTTGTACTCATGGTTGGCCAGGTAGAGCATTGTTTGGAGCAAAAATCCGGTGGTGTTGCCCAGTTCCATGGTTGATTGATTTCCGTAGTGGTACTGGTCACATTGATGGCTTTACGAGACACTGCCTGAATAGTTCACACCACTCGCTTTGTTCAAGCGGCTCAAGCTCCCTCTTTACCAGCAACACTCGTGTATGTGTACCGATCACAAGAATGTCTACCAATCAACTAATGGCAACACGGTACCGAAGGCTCCAGTCGTTTGCGGCTGCTAAAGCAAAAGCCTTACAACACGGATGGAAACTGATCGCAGTGGAGCAATAAGAAGCGCACACTCTCACAGCCACACGTGCAACAAAGACTGCTGATAAGGAGTCGGATCGAGCCAAGTGAGTCCTAGAAACAAACGGAGTACGAGGTGGAAGCAAAAAAAACGGAATACTAACAAGCCTTGAGGGTTCATAAGCAGCTCCCGAGCAAACAAGTTTCGAAATCGTTCCAAATCCGCCTAGATCGGCACGAGAAGCTGCGAGGGTGATATACAAATTGTTTCCCTGACGCATGTTTACGAAGTCTTTTTTCTACCATTCATTATCAACAAGCATTTCTACCGCTTCATCAATAGCATCGGTATTACTAGCCAACTATTTGACGTATGTTAGTAACTGCGGCTGTCTGACTACCAGATTGGGTTCTACATGGCAGTAGAATTCAAAGTAATGAGGGCAGATCGACCGATTGATTTTTTAATTTGTCTGTACCTAGGCGGAAAAGATGAAGACATTGTGCCCTTTCTTTCAACATTGTTTACCTCTATACATGTGTGTATTACCTGTAGGAATCGTTCACCTAGTTCTCGAGACTAGCGAAATAGACTTCATAGATTAAAAACAAGTATCCCTGAAGAATGTGAGTTTAATTACTCCAGTGACCCTCTACTGAGCATTGTTACTGAGCGTCTAGCACTTCTGCTCCACATACATATCATATTGCCATATTATTCTTGACGTGTTATAAGTCTAAATGCTATGACAATTTCCAGAATAATGCAAAGCAGGGCACAACAAAATTCTTAAGAAAACCCCACATCGAGAGAAAATAAAAGGAAGCGAGCTCGTGATAGTTGTTTTCAACGTCCCAAGACAATGCGGTTCGATGCCGTGGTGCACGATCGCAATGAGCCATGTGCCCTTACGTCATTTACGTCACTGATAATGACCTATGGTCGGGTAAAGTTCATGTCTCAGCGAATGCCGATTGGCAGATCCGTGTACGCTGTGGGCGCTGTGCATTGCGTTTCATGAAATTGGTCCAGGGCGAATTCCCGGATCCCGGTACAAATCAGGGCAAAGAGCCGGCTTTTGACACATGCCGGGCGGGCTTATCATCAGCGCCGGTCGCCTTGAATCGGCGACAGTCGCACTTCAAACAGCACGCAATAGTTTGAAAATAAGAAGGTGGTACGTATATTTATACAGCTTATATATTAATACATTGCATTGATAAGGCTAACGGCTTTTCGAGGCCGCCTGTGGCAAATGGATGATAGTGGATGAACGTGGTTGATGCTGCGGAGAGGTAAGTTGGTATAGCTTTGAGGTTCAGTCTCTGGTAAACCTGTGCTTGCACTTCGCATCGGACACCTGGCTGAGTTCGTTGGTGGTGACGGGCTGGTTGTACGTGGGGCACATCTTCACCTGCATGTGCTGGGTCAGCGATTTCACCTTAACGTGCTCGATGAAAATACGCGGTGCCGACAGGATGCGCCACGTCAGCGGGTTCAGCAAGTTTGTATCGTACTCCCAGCCGATCGACATGGACTTCGGGTGGGCACTGCTGTACCCAGCGATCACGCTGGAGTAGTTGTGCCCGGGCTCGAATAACCTAAAGGGGGCGAGGAGGAGCGCTCATGAGCCGATTGCGAAACCAATTGAGGAAGGGCTACTACAAGGAGTAAGATGCTTACATCGACTGCTCGTTAAAGTAGATCTTTTCCGACTTGACGCCACCCGGTCCGTGGATGTACAGGAAGATCTTGCCAATCTCCGGCCCGTGCGCTACACTCGCCGCAGTGGCCGAGATTCGGACCGTGATCTTGAAGTTCGTCGTGAGGTACGGTTCGCTGGGTCCGGTCTTGAAGAATAGCTGGATCGGCTCGTAGTGGCTCCGGTTGATGCTCCGGTAGCCCGCGATGCTACCCAAGCCGAACTCGATGCACGACGGGCTGTCGGTGTGGCAGGTGAAGCACTCGCCCGCACTGTACCGCTCGTACGAGTCGCAGGCCACCGTCGTCACCGGGTGCGTAATACTCTCGATGAAGTACAGGTAGGCGCGCGAGTGGCTACAGCTGAAGAACTGAAACATTTCCGATACGAAGCGCGAGTTCGGCTGCTTCCAGAAGTCGCGCCGGCAGCCGGGCTGGTTGAAGCCACCATTCGGGTAAAAGTCCACGTGCCCAATCGGCTCGTACAGGCCCAGGCCTATCTTCGGCACGAACGGCGTGGCGTCGCTGTGGATCACGTCCACGAACTTGGCATCGCTGGGGTCCAGCCGCACTAGCTCGTCCGTCTCGGTGAAGGCTAGCTCGGCCGGGTCGAGCCCCGTTATCCGTCCGAGTCGTAGGCCGAAGTTCGCCTGCAGCGTGTATCCTGTGTACCCGGACAGATGCGAGCCCAGCGAGTGCCCAATCATGTGCACCTTGTCCAGATTCTTCAGTCCCAACTCTTCCTGTGTGTACGAGTACGAACGACGATGGGAAATTTGATGTTATATTCCTTTGATCCTGATTCCTTTCATGATCGTTCAGAAACTTACATAGATCATGTAGATGATGTGTGCGGCAATAGCTCCCACCAGCCGAATGTTCGCGCACGCTTGATTGTACGGCGGATTGGAACCCTTCCCCCAGTCTATCACGATTACCGTCGAGCCAGGATCTCTGTCCAGCAGCCGGTTCAGCATGCGCTGAATCTAAAAATAGCACAAACCGAACTGAAAACCCTATCGCAAACGACAACGGCACACTTCCGTACATACCCATTTCGACTTGCCGGACTCCAGAAACCCATGCGTCACGAAGTAGATCGTCCCGTCCGGGTTGATGCCGGACGTGTGCGCCGTGTCCGGATCGTCGATGTTCAGGAACTTCGGGTAGGTGCGGTTGCCGCCGTGAAAAGCCGCAAACCGCACGTCTATCTTCGACGGCTCCTCCGGATAGAGGGCGATCGGGCGCCGGACGCTGGTCCACGGTGGCGTAATGGGAAAGCAGTCAAATATGCCGTAGCACACGACATTGTCCGGATCTGGCGATTTGTAGAACGGCAACAAAGCAACGGGATGTCGGTTAGGATGTCGTAGGCAGTTGTCAAAAATGCTTACCTGCACGAATTTCCGGTGTCTCATTGTAAACCAGTCCGCGGTAGCTGCTGAGAAGGAGGAACGTGGGAAAAAGCAGCCCGGTCTCGTTGACCATAGTGGGACCGGCACTCACGTTGCTGGCGATGGTTCTTACAATCCCTCCAAAACGAACTATCCCTTTTATGTTCACCACTCACGAAAAACCTCTTGTATTTCACGCAACTAACAATGGGTCAATTTTGTTTGATTGCTTCGAGTTCGACGATGTCCAATAATTTTGTTGCACTCCTCCTTTGACAAACAGTTTGATTGTGATGTGCTTGACGCCGGGTCTGGCTCGGCACGAAAGACTTGCTTGTCGATTGAAGAATTCACATGCAGACTATTCTGCATCCGGTTGCACCTACACTCTACCCTTGCCACCAGATTTCCTTGACTGAGCAGCTCACGATAAAACCATGTCACTGGTGCACCACTTCCGCAGTGCTCTAATAATAGGTACCGTTACAGAATCTGGTACAGACCTGGCTAACCTTTTCAACTATCAGTTGTGTAGCTCCACTCGCTGTGAGAAGATTCGTGAGACTGATCCAACGCCGGAAGAGATGTAGTCTCTTTAAATAAAATGACCCGGCGCCAACGATTCTTCGGGAGGAACATGTTCTCTTGCTCGCTGAAACCGGAGAGGGATGGCGAGAAAAGAACCGACGCATATACAGTGTGCACCATTGCTTGAGCAAAACAAAAATATGTGGAAATAATCCGCAAAAAAAAAAACAATCAAACACTGCATATATTGGTGTAGATCGAGGCACTAGAAATGGTCGTTCGGAATCATTTAATGATGTCGATAAGAAACGAATTTCGCTTTCGCATCCGCTAACGAGACGGAAAGCACTGTAAGGAAGAAAACAGAGTGTGAGAAAGAACGAGAACGAACCGACCGAAAGAGAGACAGATAGAACGAGAGAGCGCGTCATGAAAACATGTGCACATCAATCGAACCCATTTCTCTGCACGATTCGCATGGTTTACTCCCGCCGGGTTTTTAATCGGCTTTGCGAAGCATCAAACGATGCCGATTCCTGACTACACAGCCGCTTGAAACCGGAGGAGTATCGCATGGCGAAGTTTTCCCGTTACGAGATGTTGCTGCAGATGTAAACGAAACAAATAATAATACAGTGCATGTAATTGGTTTCCTTTCGAGTCTCGTTTTTAAGCAAATTGGCCGCCCTTCCACATGTTTTACTGCTGTTTATTTAACATAATCCCTTCCGTTCGCGGTGCACGAGTTAACTTGTTGTTTGAGTTATGAGTTTTTAATCCAATGTTTCCTTAAAATAGTTACATTGTACTGGCTGGTGACAAACCAGATTCCCACGAAAATATGCAACGCTCTTTTGAAATGCTTTGTAGCTTATCGTGCTAATAAATTGCAAAGGTATAATAAATAAAATACAAAAGTTTTATATAAACTGAGTATACTCACCAAAATACATCAATTCAGTAGTGGGTGAACGGTTGTTATTTGTTATGCAACCCACTACCACATGATTCCAGCTTACAAATTCATTTACATTTATTAAATTAAACTCTTCATATCATAATTCGTGAAAATGAAAGAACAAATTTTACCGAGTATTTTTTAAATTTTTTTTTCAAAATTCGTTTTTTAAAGGGATCCAAGATAGCCAGGCTATGTTCTTCTTAATTATGTTTCAATTAATTTGTTCCTTTCAATTTCCCTGGGGAGATTCCCAATTCCAATTTATTTCATACAATCCTTCTTTTTTCAATTACGAATAAAACCGCGTTACAGCCGTTGCCAAACCGATCACGTAGCGTCAACATATACATTCGGTCAGAAGTAGCTCTAAACGGACACAACTCCATTAATTGTGAAATTGCTCGTTAAAAAGTGATGGATTAAGTAAAAGTTTATGCCCGCACTGAGGGCGCACCGGCATCGAAATCTCGCAAAATACTCTCCCCCATGCATCGCATTCACGCTTAATACTCGAACCTTCGAGCTGGCCTCGCACTCGAAGGAACTACTGCGGAGTAGACCCGACGCGCGGTGCAGCGGCAATATCGGTCAATAGCAAAGTTCACTTGGACGGCTCGCCTAGGCGCCAACCGTTGCAACCGGATCCCCGTGAGGGGCATCTAAGGCACCGCTCTGGTGTGGGCCTATAGTTTGATAAGGGCACGAAGGAAGGCTGGTACCCGAACCCAACAGACTGATGACGTCAGCGTTGTGCAGCACTCTGTTATTTGTATGAAATCATAACAGCACGCCTGCCTGCCCGTAAACAGTGAAAACACGCGCCACCGGTTGTTTGTGTGGAAATTGTTTATTGTCAAATGGAGGAACGCCTCGAATGATGTTAACATAAATCGTACTCTAGAACGTTAGTATTGACTAATGAAAACAGGGATGCAAATAAATACGCCATACTGCAAGAGGCTAGTTGAATGTTTAGTAAAATGGAGATATGAATTAGACAGGGTGGAGTGGTTGATAGCGAAAGAGAGACAGATAGATAGAGAGAGATAGAGAGAAAGAGAAAGTGGGGAATTAAGACCTTTAGTTTAATGTTTGGCATATTCGAACGGACACGCGTCCATTATTAGACTACTACTCGGACACTGGGCGCTGTAGGACCAGCTCTATCTTGTCACCGGCAGCAGCTATCAGTGGCACGGTGAGGCAGCAGTCGAAATCTTGCGTTTTGGTTCCGTTCACCTAGAAGAAAGAGTACCCGTTAGAGAAAGGGGGAGTAGGAGTAGATCTTCAGAAGGAGGCCCCGTACCTGCACGATTCGATCGAAAGGTTTTAGCAGCCCTGCTAGGTCTGCCGGGCCGCCGGAGCGTATGCGGTTGATGTAGACGCCGCGCTCGTACAGGCCGTCCGACACCGAAAACCCGTAGTCATCGTACACGCGGTCCTTGAACAGCGTCACGTGCAGCGTCCGGTAGTTGCCCGAGCCCGGCCCGAACGAGTTGTTCGAGGCCGCATCGTTGCCGACCGACGGGCTGCGGGGTCTACGCTGGACCGCCGCGTACACGGCAGCCTGCGACCGGCCAGCATTCTCCGCCCCCGGCACACTCGGCACCGCCACCCCGACCGACTCCGTCCGCGCTATCTGCAGATCGACGACGTTCTCGAACTTCTGCAGCAGCTTGGTGGCCGTGGTCAGCGGCACGCCGGCGATGCTCTCGCCGTTGATGGCCAGCAGACAGTCACCCACCTTGAGCTGGCCGGTGTTGTACGCGATGCCACCCTCCGTCAACGCACTGATCTTAATCGGCTTTTGCAGGTCTTCGCTGGCGGCAAGCGTTATACCCAGAGGACCCCCCTGCGGCTCCAGGCGGACGCTAAACACTCGCTGGTGATGCTGCTGCTGCTGCTGCTGCTGCTGCTGCTGTTGAGGCTGTTGCCCATGCATCTGCGGTGGAGACTCTTCGTGGTTGGTGGGCTTCATCATGAGATGCTGGTTGTCGACGGAGCCGTTCGAACCAAACCCGACATAGTTGGTGTTGCTGATGTTCATCGAGGCCATCTTGTAGTGCATGATGTCGTCGTAGCGCTCGCCCTCGCCCGGTTCCGGCTCGTTGCTGAGCAGGTGAGCCGGCGGTAGGGGCAGATGTTCGGTGCTGTCACCGTGCGTGCTCGGTGCCTTCAGCGTGCCCGTGCTCTGGCTTGTGCCGGGTGCCTCGTAGCCGGAGCCAGTGTTGCTCCACACCGGGCGACGTAGCTGCTCCTCCAGCTGGTAGGAGTCCGAGTTGTTCATCCGCAGTATCGACGCGTCCGCATACCTGTAACGGGAATGTAAGGTTAAAGACGTGACGCTTCTGGGTGAGCCCTTTATATTACCTGCTGCCGTAGCCAAACGCTCCACCGGCGTCATCCGCACTCCCATAGATGGCAGTGCCGGGGATGGGTTTTGGCTGCGCGTCGAAGAGGAAGTCCGGGAGCGAATTGCGCTTGACCGTGAGCGTAATACAGTCGTTCTTGCTCTCCTTCAGCAGCAGGTCCAGGTTGTAGTGCTGCAGCGGGCGGCCGTCCACTGCCATCAGCAAGTCGCCGGCCCGCAAAGAGCCCGTCCGGTGCGCCGCACTGCCCGGCTTCACCTCGGCGATCACGAACGAACCGTGCGCGTTCCCGTTGACGGTAATGCCGAGGCCGCACTTGCTCTGCTTCAGCAGCTTGATGTTGAACACGCCGCTCGACGGCACCACCGCGTCCGCCATGTCGAACTCGATCTCCAGCTCCACCCAGTTGGACGTTTGCGGTTGGTTGTGGTAGTGGTTGGCGGCCGTCACCGGCCCGAAGTCACCCAGGATCTGGCGGGCAGCGTTCGCGTCCAGGTTGCACATCTTGTTGACCGCCACGATCCGATCGCCCTTCTGCAGGCAGCCGGACCGCTCGGCCACCGAGTCCGGCAGGATCTGGGCGATCACGAAACCGCGCCCGCACGCCGTCTTCGGCCCGAGGCAGATGCCCGAGCCCTGCGAACAGTCCAGGATGATGTGTATCCGCTCCACCTTGCAGAGGCCGACCGCCGAATGCAGCAGTCCGTCCTCGGCCGTCTGCGGCAACGAGCTCTTGCGCAGCAGTCGCCGGTGCTTGCTGCTGGCGGCGTTCTTCCGCGAGTCGACCGTGTTGAAGCCGTAGCGCGGGCTCGAGCAGGAGATGCCTACAGGGAAAGATGGCGCTATCATTTATCCGTGCTCCGACAGCGCAACATAACAGCGCAGCAGGGAGTATGAATGATAAAAATTGTTGTTTAAAATGTTCAGAAATATTTCTTTTGAAGCCCACCATAACTAAGATTGTCAAAGAGTCGAAAACAAACAACGATTGCTTCAGAAACTCGTCTGTCGAGATTAAAGCCAACAAACCGTTTAACTTGGAGCCGTTGGTGAGCAAACTACGCTGGCCTGGGGTAGAAGCTATGATGGCTTTATTTTCAATCAAACTCGATCCCATCACTTTCCGCTATTTTGTGCCGTTGGTAAACCGAAAACTTCTCAAAGAAAATCGAAAAGCACAGCATAGACAAGCGTTCTATAATATCTCCCAGGTTTTCAGATGAAAAATCCTGGAAGTGTTGAGATTAATTATAAAACGAATGCCCGCAATGCGAGTAGCAGCCTAGGCTTGATGATGGGTAAGAAAAATATTCATGAATTATGATCTCGCGTAATGAAGACTACTACCCCCCCCCCCCCCCCCTCGCCACTGCTTCCGTTCACTCCCATCGAAGCCAGCTCTAGTCTTCGGCAGATCGCGCGACACCAAAAAACGCACCCTTTTGCCAAAGGCGCGCTTGTCATGCTCGTCGCGTCATATTCGCGCGCGCACGGAAAAGATAAAATTAGCCGTCAACGGGCAGCGCAAACAAAAACAAAAAAACAACCAAAAACGCACGAAAAGTCACCACGCGAAAGCCCTTCCCCACCATACCGCATGTCACATCTTTTTATTTCGAAGACGGATTTATGACCGCCTCGCCGCCTCCCGCCCCGTACTGTCATTTGCTCGGCGTCGGCGTCCCTTCAGGGCGCTGCAGCTGCCAGCCACTCGAATGATCGCTTCGTCACGCGACGCGCACGAACTCCCTGCTGCCCTCCTCCAGTACCCGTTTTCCCAGCAGGCCACCCTACGCTCGGCGAAAAGTCACATATGCGTCGTACGGTGCTTGCGCGTGAAGTCAATGATTCTCGGAAAATAAAGTCGGGTAGAATAAAGTCGGCGTCGCCGCCAGCGTCTGATAGGGAGAGGGGGTGGAGGGTGTTGAGGGGAAGGAAAGTCTGGGAGGAGAGGGGCCCTGCATCTCTCCTCTAGTCTCTATATAGCAGTGTGATCGAATGGATCTCCGCCGATCGCGGTGTGGCAACTACACAAACTACTCAAGTGAACTCCCACACGAGCAACCGGGGACGCGCACATATGCGACATAAGACACCCCAACGACGCTGCTAGAAGGAAGCTGCGGAATGAGGTGGAGGGGGGTACCCAAAACAGCGAAAAGAAAAACACACACTCACGCACAAATATTACGGGTATTACGAGGAGCACAACATTGGACGGGCGGACCGAAGGGCGGTAACAAAACAACGCCATTGGAGGAAAACAAATTATAATGAGTCTAAAAATAAAACTCTTCCCAAAACTCCCTGGCCCCGCCGTCAGCGCACCCATCCTGGGAAAACCTAAAGCCACTCGTTGCGTCGTGTACAGCGCGTGGGGACCCTTTTCTTTACATTACATTCGCAGGCCGGAAGAGCCCTGTTACAAGCACGCTCTTTAACTCCAACCAATTAAACCTAACGCATCTTTCCAGTCCTGCCGCAAGTCTTGTGAGCAAATTTAGTGAAAACGGGGATCCTAGAAATATCGGGACCAGAGAACAGCTCATCTATCACACGGAAGTGCTCGTAAAGGCAATGGCAGCCCTTCGTGCACGTTGTTGTTGGGCAAGTGTTGAAACAATGCCTTTTTATTACAAAACCACGCTGGCTGAGTTGACCCTCGCCGTGTTCAGGCCGGCGTAAGATTGATGTTGGAAGTTCAGATTTTCCGTTCAGGGCAAGGTCACGATGGAAATGGGCGGCGGCACACGGAGATCCAGGCAGGGAGGGAGGTAAGTGGGAAGTAAATCTCCGTCAAATCCCTCTTCGACTAGTCTAGTAAAGCCGATCGTTTTCACCCTCTAATCAGCCTCATTCACGTCAGCTCAGGGTCTACTTTCGACGCAATGCGACGTCAATTTTCATCGGCAGCGAAATATACGGGTGTGCGTATGGAAATAGCGCTGTTCGTTTGTGGGTTTTCTGATGCGCTGACGGGCGAGTTGTGGAGTTTAGGTCGATCCCTGGAAAAGCTGTATGCGCGCGCATCGCCTTCACGGTGTGACAGGAAACGGCTGACGGATGTGCCGCCGAAGGACGCCTTGGAGGGAGACGCAAGATTGCGTTATAATTAAAATCGAGCACACGAGTGGATGTGGCCAGGAGATCAATGTCCCACCGGGGAGCAGATGCGTTTGACGTCGTGCACGGAAAGAAGGTTTTCCCCCTTGGCGCCTCAGCCAGCCAACCCCGAAGAATGGGACGAATCATTCCAAAACGGAGCTCGAGCTCCAACTGTGCGTCCGTCGCTCCAACAAAGCGTCGCACAACAGCTGAAACAGTCTTTGTTTGAAGCAACTCGAAATTAGCGTTGGAACGATCAGCTTTTGATGTTTTGGGATACGAAACTGGAGGACGCGGGAGTTATACTCCACCTCCATCTGAATGACAAACCCCAGGGTACAAATGTGGATAGAACGAGCTTTGAAACGCTTTGCAACTGCAACTACGCAATTACAATTGTTTAAAACACACAAATTCTTCCCTTTCGCGAAGTAAAGGTATACAGTTAGGCCGTCATTCCTTATTCCATAGGTGAAGTTACACTCGGCACGCGCTGGAAACGCTGCGGTGTCACTAGGAGCTTGGAGCACTTACCGCGGCGTCGCACGAACGTGTGGGCAGGCAGTATGTGCAGTTGGGTGTAGCCTTTGACGCAGTTGGCATCGAGCATGGTGCTGGCCTCCTCCAGCGAGCAAACGCCACCGTCCACGACCATCTCGTCGATCGACAGTATCTGATCGCCCACGGTGAGCGCTCCGCATCTGCGAGGGATCAAACAGACAAATGAAAGAACCAGCCATCCAGGTCGCCGCTAGCAGCGCGATTGGTTTGCCTGCCTACCGATCGGCGATACTGGCCGGCAAGATGCTGGCGATGAAGATGCCGTCCGGCTGGACCTCGTTCAGCTTGTAGCTGCTGTGGTAGATGTCGTTCAGGTTGACCGCGCTGGAGTAGTTGCTGAGTATTAGCCCGAGCTTCTCGTTCAGCGGCCGCTCGATCTCCAGCAACAGCGGGCCCATGCTCAGCTCGACCGTCTGCATCACCGACACGTCGTACTCGATCGTGAGGTTCGTGTAGCCCGACACGTGCGTCTCCTTCAGGATGTGCTGCGCCTCCGAGAGGCTCTTGTTGAGGAGCGATATCTGGAAGTAAACGATGCCATCATTACAACTCAACGACGAACGGGTTTGCTCCGATGACGATGACTACGTACGTTATCGACCCGCAGTACCCGGTCGCCCGGCTTGATCTGGCCCGTCTTGAACACCGGACCGTTCATGCGGACGTTCGTCACCACCAGCGGGTAGTCACCTCCGCCCCGCAGCGTCAGCCCCAGGCAGCCGTTTTCCCGCTCGATCGTAATCTGGGCAATCTTCGTCGTCACGCACAGACTGTTCTGGGAAACTGATTGTAGGGAAGGGAAAAGAATCACCACCAAATGCAGGTGTAAGAAAGCTAAACCCCAATTCTGCATATACGGTAGACCTGCTCGCACACTCACTGTACTCCGGGAAGGAATATTCGATCTCGATAACCGCCGGCCCGTCACCGTGGCACAGGATGCTGAAGATGTGCGGGTTCGTCAGCCCAATCGTGGAGATGCCGTCGATCTGGTGGATGCGATCGCCCGGCGCGAGCAAATCGGCCACCGGCCCACTGATTGACTCCACCACCGGCGGAAATGACAGATCGTTGCGTTCTGGAAGAAATGAAAAAGGAAAACCATCCCCGATATCGTCGGTCAGTCAGCCCTTCCTGCCTGTCCTAGCCGTTCCTTGTTACCTGCCAGTACGATCCCTATCTGTCCATTGTCCCGAGGAATTGAAATGGTGGCGTACGTGGTACCACGATCCGCCGCTAGACCAGAGTCTTCAGACTGCGCGGGACTCATCGCACGGTCACTGGCTGAAAGAAAGAAAGAAGACGATAGAATAGAACATTGAGAACATGCCTGAGCCTTTGCAAGTGTCAAAGGAACCTTATTGGTGAAAAGATCTAGAAAAAGAAATAAGTATTGAAGTGTAAAGTTAGAATGTCAATCTTAGCTTTCAACGCTATTCGTTGCTAAAGTCTTTCTAGAATACGAGGGATAAAAGATGTTACTCAGGATATCAAATTCTAGTCCGAATTATTACGAATAACATCCTGGACTATCCGGAGCTACCATTTTTGGAAAGAATCCGATTTCATTCCCAACGCAAACTTGTGTTGACTTTTTCATTCCTTATCTAAAATATGGCCACTTCTAGGGCAAACGATGAAATTTCAGTTTTTCCTGTCGATCTCGCCACTAAACCAATTGTTTCCCTTCCCACTTCCCCAATTGTTTGTGGAGACCACGAGGAAGCTCCATTCGCTTGCAGCCAAGTTTGAGAACTTCCTAGCACAAAATTGAGCGATTCGTTTAGCGATGCCTAGCATTTGCATAATCTAATTCGTACGACCGGAGTTTAAGTTTCTCCTAGCGTTGCTATTGATCGGTTGGTTGTAGCGAATTGAAAAGACAAACTTGCACCATAAACAAGCTGCACGAAGCTAATTCATACGCAAAAGAGGTGGAGTTCGCCCAATCGATTCTAAATCCGCCGGTGGTTTGCTGAGAATAAAGCCGCCAAATGCAGCCGAAACAAAAATTCTCCCAAGGAGCGGGAGTTCGATGGGCGCTCCAAAGTTTTCCACTAGACTAGAAGTCTCTCTGCTCCGTGAAGCGGCATCGTTTGTGATTGCGGAGCGTGAACGGATCCTGTCTTAACGGGAGTGATCTTTTTTTCTGGCGAATTTATTACACCACACTCATTCAACGAATTGAACTGTTTGTTTGATTTAAACACCCTTTCTCTTGAAAGACGGCGGTTGCAGTTTATCTAAACGAGTCCGCGCGTTCAATTACCTCACATTCATGCCGATGGAGAAACGCTCCTCGTCTCCATCATTCCAATGGTTGAGTCTATTCTTCCGGGAAAAAGGGAGAAAGCAATGCGGGCCGAGGGCCAAGTCGTTGGGCTTATCTGGCACACCATAATTAATCCCCCCCCCCCCCCCCGCATCATCCGCTGCACCCACCGTGATAAGCCTGAAAAGCATTTCTTGTTCTCGGCTTTCCGAGCGTACCGATCGTCATCGCGTATCTTCAGATCAATGATTGATGAGAGATCGGTGACCGAGCTGGGGAAAGCAGTGGTGCTCCTTGAGGTCGGTCCAGGCTCAGGCGGGAGACTGTACTGAGTCGTTTCCATCGCCACACCACACTGCAGGTCAAGCAACTCTGCCGGTTGTATTGTCCACCCTTGCCTTGGATGCTTGGGCTGGTGCCTCGACCGCATGCCGGATGCACGCGACACTGGATGGTGGATGCGGCTTCAGCTCGAATACGAACCTGATTATAATAACTGTTATGAACGAGCACTTGGTAACCCTTTTTTATGCTATCTCTCCCCACTTGAACATTGCGAAATTATGGATCGCGTCTCGCAGTGCGCTGGCCAAATAAAATAAAAAAAAGGCCGCGGCAAGCCGGCAGATTCGGCGACACCCAGTCGGGCCCTGCCAGCACCGCTGGAGCCAGCCGTATATCGAGCCCATGGAACTGTGCCAAGATTAACATTTTCCTTCGGCGTGCTGGACGCTGCCACTTGCATTCGTATGGAATGGGAAGAAAAAAAATCAAACTCACCCAAGGAGCAAAGTACAGTAGTGTGCTTGTTAGATTTATGTTTCTCCGTTTTCCCTCCGATTTAGCGGTTTGAACTCCGCCAAACAAAAAATCTGCAATGGAGCATCCAACCTAACGCTCTCTCTCTCTCTCTCTTTCTTTCCCTGGCTTGCTTGGTATGGCGGGTGCCTTACGAAACCGTGCAACTCTTGTTCCTTTTTTCCGCTGCCGATTTACATTCGAATGTGTTGATTTCATCCGAAAACATTGAAGCCAACGAAGGAACGGCAAAACCGTCCCATGTGTCATCGATGAGAGACGGAATGCACACAAGCCGCGTGAGTCAGGCTTCAGCTTTCTCGGGGTGATGTTACTAGCATTCGAAATGCATTGCGAGCCAACCCAAACCTCTGCCAAGGATCCCAGGAAGTTAAATAGACTGACGTGTACATTTTAATTTCTGCACGAATCAAGTTATTCGCATTGGTTATCAAAGGATTTTTCTCGCTAATTAACCTAAGTAGGTTGGTGCGGAGGAGTCCCCTTACCCTCATGCAAAACGTGGCGGCATACTTACTCGCGAAGATGTTTCCGGTGGCGTGCTGCACCATGCCGGCGGAAGGGACCCCCGCACCGTTCAGCTCGTTCGCACCCCCGGCCGGCACCTGGTTTATGAAGGACGTCTCCACGCTGCTATCGTCCAGGCTACTGCCGTTTCCGGCGCTGCCGTGCGTGCTGCCGCCGCTGCTGCCACTGTTGAACTTGCACGTTTTCGCGAGAATGCCGGCGCCCTTCGCGCTACCACCGCTTCCGCCCGAGCCGGACACGCAGCTGGTCGTGGTACCGGAAGCATTCGCACCTTTCTTCGACTTCCACAGCTTCATGATCGACGATCCGACCGACCGAGTTCGGTTCGAACTCCCTTAGTGTGTCCTTCACTCTCTCTCTCTTTCTCTCTCTCTCTCTCTCTCTATCTCTCTCTACCTTTCTCTCTCTCTCTTTCTCGCTTCTTTCCTTTCCTTTCTTTCGCCACTCTTTCCTTCGCACGCTGGTATCACTTCAGATTTACCATTGCTGCCAAAACGGTTGCTCCACGATGGCGTCACACGTCCACCTAACGGCATTCGAAATCGCAAAATGAATTCCCCTTTCCCGGAATGATCACCGATCGTTCGATAGTCAATTGAGCCTTTCCCCAGGCCGGACAAATACACCGGAACAAGTGGCACGAGGTAATGCACGCAGCGAGGCTGAGGTAAGGAGCGAACGTGAGGGAGACGCTGATGGGAAATCGAAAATGCAAATGTGTTTGCCTGGCCTGGGGGACTCAACTAAAGGAGTTTTCCAACCGCGTTTGTTGCCTCTCCCAAAAAGTCTATTTTTACGGCCGCGTGAGGAGGATAAGGTCGCGGCTGGGGCGGAAAGCGGAAGGCAGCCAAGCAGTGCGACCGAACGGGACGGCGGGTGCGCCAGGCAAGTGATGGAGTGAACGATAAGTCAAACGTAATTGATCTTAAGCGAAGGCGACACCAGCGACATCAAACTAAAGAGGGGGACGTCCTTTGGCGTAGGGGACTGAAGCATCTAAACACACATCTCGACACGCATACACAAATATATCTGGAATGTTGAGGAATGGCAGTAAGGATCATGGGCTTGACATTCTACCGGAGCCGAAGCCAATGCCCGATTAAAGGGTCTAGCGGTGCGTATAGACGCGCTCGAGGGGCAGCTAGTCAGCTGGCAGCAGCATCGAGATGCGCCATATGGCACGTCTACGGTGCGTTCCCGAAGTGATCGGCACTGGCATTACAGACGAACCCATCACCGCATGTTTGTTCGGGAGTGGGAGGAAATTTGGTTGGTGGTTATATAGAAAATAAAACGCACACGCACGGCACGCACCGACGGGAGGAGGAAATGTCGTACCGCGTAACGTGGGCGGCCGCCATCGCCAAACAGCTTATTGTTCCGGTTGATCGATGAACAGTTTGATTGAGTAGCAGATGTCAATAACGCACCGCCGCTGGTTGAATTTCGGCTCATCCGGGCAAGATCACGTTTTCACAATCGTGCACGCACGCACGCACGTCCCGTCCCCTGCACCCCCGCACAACGCATCCTGCACGATCCTCCGTCCTCCGCCACCGTTTTTCCTTTCCTTGGAGGAACGGATTTTCCGAGCCCGCTCTGTATGGCGATCTCGTGTCCACACGCAAACACGGCAACTCCCTACCACTATCTGCTTGCGAAAAACCTTTCCTCCCGAAAAAAAAACACACACACACACAGAAACAAACCCACACCTAAAAGCGAAATCGGCTCGGCTGCAGCAGGTCGGGAAAAACCGGCCAACACCGACGGAGTGCGCGATCGAAATGTTTCGGCGTGCTTCGCAGACCTGCGGCAAGAGCGCGATGTAGTGGCGCAACAGAGACACACACACACGCACGCACACACGTCTTGCATCGGCTGGCGCTTGGTCGCGAGTGAGAACGGCGGGGTTCGCGCCCGAGAAGCGAGATGCTCTGCGCGACGTGTTCTAGGAAAACGGTGAGGTCGGCGGCTGGGGCTGGGGTTTGGTTCGCCGCCACACAACGAGAAGCGAGTGGTTGTGTGTTTGTGTGTGGATTATTATTTTTGGGTGCCTCTGGTCGGATCTCTGGCGACCAAACGACCCGTGACCGGTAAAGACACGATGGCTGGCACTGACGAAACGAAACCACATCCATCCACTCTCGCCCAGCCAGTGCTTCTCAAACGGGGCGATCGGTCGTGCAGCATCCGAGAATCCACTCGATGAGTGTGTGTGTGTTTTTTTTTTCTTCTTTTGTTATCAACTTGCGAATCATTTGCTCTCAAATTCCCCCATGGCGTTGGCTCTCAAATATTCACTGTATTTGATCAATTTCCGACTGGGAATCTTCGTCAACTGTTGTTGAGGAAAATGATCTGAGTAGCGCTGCTCTATTTCGGACGCCATCGCTACTGTTTGGTATTGAGAAAATCAAGAAACCATTTCTAAAAACTGGTGTTTAATGTGTTTTTAAGTCCCACTCTTAATGATTGAGTATATCGTGGAACTCAATATAGCGATAAAAGCTCGGGAAAATTAAAGGGTTTTGTTCAATTAAAGCGGCTTCTGGTTGACAGAATTCTTTCTGTTAAAATTTAATCAACTTCTGTCACATTCTCTTCTCTGTGTCTACGGAACCCGTAAGTTCCCTACAGTTACTTTGTGGGATGTCTAATGCCAAGTTTATAAAAGCCTGTGGGAGCTTTGCACAGTTTACGTACGAGAGTCGAGTACGCTACTAGATTTGACTCCATCAAAACAACTTGCTGTTGTTTCTAGCCACCCAACTGTAAGCACAAATTCACTACCTAACTCAACTGCTAGTCTTCAACTGTACATTCCCACACTGTATCCAAACTTTCTTCAAGTTCAACTTAAATCGTTTACATGACGGTGGTTTTAGATGCTAACCACCACGCCTTCAACCGCGTGGTTGAGGCATGTTTGGATACAGTTCGGGAAATATTCACTTGAAAACTAGAAGTTTACTTGAGTGGTACATGTGTACTTACAGCTGGTGGTTTTTTGGAAGCAGCAGCCAGTTGTTTAGATTGAGTAAGAAACGGTGTAATTCCATTTTTCGACAGACAACAGACAGACCGGCAAAACTTTTGCTATTATTTGTATAGATTTGCTTACTTCATTCTCAAAAACCATAGTAACCGAGTTGTAGTGGAAAACTGATATAACAAAGTTTGAATAAAATCAAACAAAGCCGACTCAAATCGGACCATCCGTTATGGTATAAACTCTGCACCGATTGTCCTTAATTAATTACTAGAAGATACAAATCGTGAGAAAATATGAATCATCGTGTTAATTTTTGACTGACCAACATTCCGTGGCTGCGTTTGTAAATGATAGTTGATTGAAGCTAGACTTAGGGAAGGTTATATTGGGCAAATCTCATAGAATAATTTTGTTGTTGCATTTCTATCTACCTAGAGCTGAAAAAACTTAATACTGAGATTGCTCTTAATTTTGTTCAATTCAGATCCAATAACAACAAAACTTTGGTTGGTTGAGAAGCACTGCAACTTCTTGAACGATTCGCACGAAAAAGCGAAATAAAAACTGTCGCAAAGGGAGAGAGAAAAAGACGGAGCAGCCGTCACGAAGTAATCTGAGACCGTAGGAAATCGGTAGCGGCGTATCCACCCCGCCGTGCGGGGAGCATAAAGCATTTATGCTCAGTCCACTTCCAACCGAACGGGCGTACACCCAAGGAGGGGAAAAGAAAGCAACATCTAGCGCACATTCGATGCGCTCCGTATGCTGCTGTACTTTGTTCCATTCTGTCCGACGAAAAAGATGTCTTATCTCATAATCCATGCACCCGTCGGTAGCCTCGACAGCTCCGAGCGCTCAACACATCAAACATTTCGTCTCGGTTGACTTTTCGACGCGGTGGGAGAAAAAAATGCGCTCAGGAAATCGTTGATCGTTGCGAAACATCCCGTTGTCCTTTGGGCAAATTGTTGAGTTAATCTCTCAGTACCGTAACATGCAGGGTTGGGCAATTTACTAACTTCCACAGAATTATAATACGGTTTAGCCGTTTAAGTAAATAAAATAAAACAAAAAAGGAACACTATGCACCAAACTGGAACGATCGTACGTCCACCGTATGCCAAATATCAGCAAGAACGATTCTTCTAATCATCTTTCGAGATATTCAGCATCGGCAATTCCGGATGTTAACCCATATCCGTTAGCCCAGACACACACCAATTTCGAGTAAGCGGAACTTGCACGCAAAATGGTGTACTTTCCTACGGATGAAAAATCGACATTAGATGGAGCCACAGTGCTGGTAAAAGAAAGCTGTAAGCTGCGGTATGGTTTTTAAACATCCGGTACAATCACGTTTTAGCCAAATTATTTATTCCAGCCTGTCTTTGTGTGCTGCGCTTACATCTACTTAAACGTATAATTTGATATAATTGTAATTTGTAGTTTTGCGTATGCTGCACGAACTGAATGCGCAGTTACTAATGAACCGTTCCGCCGTTGCTCAATTGTGTACCCACGATGCGATACTCTACGTTAAGCTTTCGCTGATGCGGCTTGTCGTTTGATTTGCGACCATTCCAAAAAGCATACATGATGGTAAGCAAGACGATGGCTCCACCCAACGCACAGCCAGCCAGCGCTATCTGATGGCCCACGTCCAGCAGGTGCAGCATTTTGGTCAGATTCCGCGCAGTAGTGTCACTGAGCCGATAATACCGGACGAACCGAAACAGGGGCACGTACAGCTCGGGTACATCCTGAAATAGGGCGATGTGTGCATTGGGCACCAGGAGCGTGTGGTACTTCATGGCGATGTACGACTCCAGCACCGTGCCAGTGGCGGGCTCAAGAACGAAGTAGATCGTCTCCTTGAGCGGCTCCATTGTATGCATGTTTTCTTGGGAACCATATCTGTACAATGGAATCCTTTGGCAATCGTTCGATATCAGCGTCCCGTAGCCATGCACGTTGCTGGTCGACTCATTGCACTTTTCTTCACCATTGAGCGCCCCGACAACTTTCGCCACATAGCGATACCCCACAATATCACCGACAATTTCGTCACGTTCGTACTCTAGCGACAATCGTAGGCAAAATTCCGGCAGGACGAGCGCCAACGGTTGTGTACGATCTAAGCGTGATGGGAACAGATCGCCCGTGTATCCCTCGAAACTTTTGCAGGCAGTGGCGGTCTCCTTGCCTCTCGATCCCTGACTCCACGACTGAACCACTCCGTACAGTGCGCGATCCTCCAGTCCTATATTCAAGCTGTACGTTTCGCTTGCCTTGCGGGTAACGTTATAGGTCCGGAAGTAAGCCAGTCGCTCCTCACTACAGAGCACTCCGATGTGGTGCCGGGGGCAAACGATCGTTCGTGCCTGATCCCACAGCGGGCTTCGATAGCCACTGAACAGAAGCTGCCCGATCGTCCTCGTCGACGTCACGCTCTGGTGCAGATCGTGGAGCAGAAAGGACAACTCCCGCTGCACGGGGTAGTCCATGCTCTGGGACAGAAATGATATCAGCAGGGCGGCAAAGTTGATGCTGGTGATGTTCGCATGCTGCAACGCACCACCGCTGAACCTCTCCACCGGGTGTCGCCGGAAGTAGATCCGTTTGCGGTACGACAGCGTGCCATTTCTAGCGTGATACTTGGCGTCCACTACTTCTGTATGCTCTGTTGGGAGAAGGAAGTGACAGAATCCATTAACGCGGTGATTGGGTCTACCGAACGTACGTTCACCGGTGTGGTCCGGGAATTGCACCTTCGTACCATCGTAAGTGAAGGGGCCCAGCTGTCGGAAGCTTGCCGACGTCGCGTCGGGATGCTCCAGATAGCTTGCTGCATTCGTCCAGTTGTACACGTAGAATTGCCAGCTGGGATGAACCATGGGACGGCGCCATTCTTTGTAAGCCGTTGAGCCGGGGATCAATGATTTCTCCTAAAAAAGGTGGTCAGGTAAAGCACGCCTTACATTAACGATCCCTTCTGCGATCATCATATTATCAAACCAGTGTGCAGTGTCCAGCACCATTGCACCACCTCTCAACTCATTATTGTTTGGCCAGTTTTATATGGTATGTTTTTCTAACGATCAGAGAAAACGAAACGATAAAATCGACGCATCACGCAAGTGAGCAACAGTGAATTAAGATCAACTGCACAATACCACCTGGGATTACCTGGACTGCGTCGACTTGATCCACATTAAAAATGTATTTTAATTGCACAAAAGTCACCCTGAGTGTCGCACAATCTCGTTGGGTCACGAGAAGGCACATCCAACTACGAACTTTCTTGCCGAACAGTCTAGACGCAGCATATGACGCACATTCTATAATAGATGCGCAAATTCATTTCTCAAACCGGATTTTTCACTATGAACGATCAAGAGAATCACAAGTCACTTGTATTGTTTGTGTTTATCATCGCTGTTCGTTTGTTACATGAATGGAAAAAAAGGAACCCACAATATAGTCTATAGACTGGCGCTTGAACGTTGTCAAAAAGTGCATCCCTGGGAGCCTGCCTGTTGTACTACACTGGGCTTACCTCGGTCACTAGGATGTCGAAAATATCGCGCCAAGATAGGAGAAAGATCACACCAGTGGCAGCAATTCCCAAGCCTAGCCCGAGCACAAAATACCACTGGCAGCACCGCATCGTTAGTGCCCTCCGCAGGAACGAGGGACAGAAAGGCCGCTTCGGTGAAGGTACCACACTGGGCAACACACTGAGCTGTGCGGATCTGTCCTGTGTTGATAGTTTGTAGGCGCCTTGTTGGTTCAATCAAGCTGCTGCGAACTAATTGTGTGTCACTATTGAATCGAAATGGCTACGGCGAGAGCAGGTGCACAAAACTTACGGCCGCCCGCTTTGCGAGGCATGAATGGACTGAGCCTTCACCCGCTAGAGACCTGCTTACGCCGACGAGGCCTGCCCGGTCCCCTCCAAACGCCGCGAAATGCCCGCGCGGTCAAGTGCACGAGTGGAGGTTACTGCTGGCACTGCACGTCGAGTTGGTTGTGGTTTGATCGGTAGTTTTTCCGTTAGTGGTGTCATTTTGATGCCATGTTTTTTGCCGTTCCAGTGACACAGTGCACTGGGTTCATCTTGGGTCTAACAGCAAACAATATTAAAGTGCACTTTGGGACAAGTAAGTGCACATGTGGAAAACTGTAGAACAGCATGTTTACAGCATAGTTTACAAAACTAAATCATCATTCATATGGCGACAATTTTAAACGTGCAAATGTTGAATATTTAAAAAAAAACACGCGAAGAAAATAAGTCATGTTGAACTTAACATTTTCATAGATCTCATCTAATCACAACGGCTTAAAAGCAATCACAAAGCAAATGCCGGACGGACGGCCCGAGGCCTTGATCTACCGTCCAAAGTACGCCATTGACGTCCACGGAGTGTGTCAACGATTGGTTTCGAGGGTGCGTATGCAATCCAACCCCCCCGGGTACGCCACGTTCGATGATCCTGTACACCTTGTAACCGTTCTCGAGGTGGGTGGGTTTTTCTCAGGGCGCCCGGTGCAGTTGCGATTGCATTCATGAATCGGCGTTCGTTACACCGGTCCGGCGTAACACATTGGCATATATGACATGCACGACCGAGCCTCGGAGAACCCCATCGCCCCACAAACCTGAGGCGTATACATTGCATATAATTAGAGTGACTATTATTTGCAATCGATGGGCCGACGATGCAAAATGTTTACGATCCCACACCCCTCGTCTTTCATAGTTTGGAAGAAGAGAAAAAAAAATCAGCTATCAAAGTTATTGTCACAACATACAATCGATTTTATTAAACAAATATGAATCAGTAATGATATACAGGTCTTGTAGAACGAAATAAGAAATGAAGTAAAATTAAATGTTCGGGTTCCCTGCAACGATAGATTTATTGCACCTTTGCACGCGCATACAACTCATCCGTCTGAATGGCATAGTTCCTAAAGGAGTCGACTGAGGTTGAACAGAACTTATCTAGTGCATTGCCGATGCTATCCTGTTCTGCTTAGTTCTTGAGGACAACTTCATGATACGGAGAAACAGTGTCTCACAAGGTCTCGGTGCACCTTTAATATAAGGGTGGAACTGCGTGGATAGTTCTTCCGCATCCAGCTACCTTGCCACCGTGAAACGCGTGTCTTGTGTTACTCGTTATGCGACCACTGATATGAGAGCGTTGTCACCAAATATTCGCTTAAAATGTTACTGAATGTTATGTATCCGCTCTTCGACGAAATGGTATTAAATAAATCAAAATTATTCGCAGTAATAGTAGCAGCAATATTAGTAAAACAATAATAATACCAAAAACTACCTTACATCTTCGTGACGCTTAATCGCGACCTCGATCTCGACAGTTGCGATATTCAATGTAGCCCGAATAGAATCGAAAGAATTTTGAAGTTTGCAGGTTGCCAGCAAACATTATACTGATGTCGAGCCGAGTCGTTGGAATATCTGTACAAATTATTAACAACATACTGTTGGTAGAGGAATAAAGTAGGAAAAGGAATACAGTACCATGGAGATACGAACGTCATCGTAGTCTCCCGCCCACCGCCAGTATCCGTTGTATACTGTGTGACAGTTGCCCATAAGGTACAATTGTCACAAAATAACGCAAATACAGCAGACTCCCGTTTATTCTTAAACGGTTTATCTGCTTAACGGAAAATTCGTGATCATTCCAAATTTGTTTTTGTTGTTCATTCTCATTCTTAGTTTAGATTAAGTAAAGCTATTTAAACCCTTAATTAAATAAGATTTGGATTTGAAAGGATTAAATTTTTTTAAAAAAATGTTGAAAGAACTTGACAAGAGCCTGCAGAGGAAAATCAGAATTGAGCTTGTTTTCAGAAATTAGTTAATTTTGGAAGAAACTTAGACGACAGAAACATTGGCGAAGAGATTAATCAGGTATCGCTCTAAGGTGGAGTGCCAAAGGGAAAGAAGATCACTCAACGTAGGAAACAAGGCATGACGTAAATTTAACAACTATTGAAAAACGAATACAACATGCGTAGGAACAAAACATAACCCATCGCAATATGATAAAATGATGCTAACAACATTTCAATCATAAATTATCATTATCCTTCTTTTCCCCGCTCTCTCTCTCTCTCTCTCTATATATATCTCTCTCTCTATCTCTATCTCTCTCTAACTATCTCTCTCTCTCTTTCTCTTTCTCTCTCTCTTTCGTGACCTCTTTAACTCTGCATTTGAAACAAATGTTTAATCTCGAATAAATAAAAACTAGCGACTTTTTTATGAAAAAGTAAACTGATTAGCCATGTAAATTTGTAACCTTTTGACACTGTAACTAATTTTCTTTTTTAAGTATTTTTTGTTGTTTGCAGAATTGGCTCATCTGCCACGGATAATCGGGAGTCTGCTGTACCAATTTACGTCCAAATGCATCCACAATCGAAACCTCGATTAATATAAAACTAAACCTAACAAGAAAACAATGGCGAAAAAATGCAAGGCCGCGACTTTGCGAGGGTGTAGTGCACTTTGGCTTGACTTGTTACCGTGCAACTAGACGGCAGAAACATTCCCGAAAATGTACTCACCGAATAATTCCGACGCCTCATTTAACGCGTCAGATTATTCTAAACTTGCCTCCAGCGAGTACTAAAGCACAACCGTTAATTCACATGTTTTTCGGAGAATGATTATTTTAGGAATTTCCTGATAGGTGGTTTAGTACAATCTAGCATCAAACAGGAGTCTAGCTGCACGGTTGAATACGAAAAGTTTCTTGCCTTATCCTTCCAGTTAATCTTTTTACAAATGAATATTGGTTTGATAAAATTATAGAAAAAAATTCACACGCGAAATGCTCGCCTCTCTACCTCATTCGAATTGCTTCATATATCTTACACACTATCTGCTCTTCCCTATCTGTCTTGCTCCCTCTTTGTCCCTCCATTCCACTCGCTTTCTCCTTGTTTCTCCATTGCTCTCCACCGACCTCCTACACAAACACTTTTTATGCATTGATTTCCTACTGTTGCGGTACTAGCCTAGCAGTCATATTATATCACCTTGTATTCTGTTTCGTGCGCACTACCTAATCGCAACAAGGTGCCACTAGTCTAGTCGTAGGCAGCCTTAAACACACCTCGTGCACCAGCGAGCAGGTTTGTCTTTGTTTCGCTTCAGCTCAGTGGCTTCCGCTCATCCCCATCCTTAATACTACTGCGTGTGCTGGCTCTCGACTCTGCCCCGGCGACTGGCATCGCGGGTCCCTCGCGTCCTCTGCGCAGTGTGTGGTGTGGGAAGCCGTCATGGATGGGCCCGGCGACTATCTGGCGCTCCAGGCTGTCCATCCCTGACACTCCGTGGTGTCCCCCGTAACGATCTGGGAAAAGGCGCGCCATGTTCGACATGATCGAAACCGGAAGCAGCGGATCGAGACTGGAGCAGCCGTCGTTCGCCACTACCGTCGTCGTGGTCGCCGTCGTTGGAACACTGGCAGCAAACGGTGAAGCGGTGCGCACCGGTGGTAGTGGGCTCTCCTGCAGATGGCGCGCCAAGGCGGCCTGAAGGCGCTTGTCGGTGATTGGAATCTCGTAGCCGTTGTCGGTGGGTGTTACCAGCATCGGCGGCTTTTCCTGGCCGACCGGCGAGCCTGGCTGGAGCTGATGGCTGTGCTGTGTCCCATTGCTGTCTTCGTAGAGTAGCTCCAAGTATTTTGGAACGCCCGTGCCGGTGGCCGCTCCACTGCTGCCACTGCTCGAGGTAGGCGGCGTGGATAGCAACACCGGCTCACATTCACCGTGTTGCCTATAGCGAAGAGTGCCTGGCGTTAAGCAATGTTTTCGTGGAGGGGCATCGAGGGAGTGATAATGAAAACAAAATCGATCAGTAAATCAGGTGGACAGCATTATTCTGTCATTCGAATGGTAAGTTAGTGGGTAAGCGAGGGATGACAGCTAAAGCGCAATGGGAATTAAAAGTCTTCAAAATCAATCGCAACTTTGCATTGTTGGGTTACTCTACTCTAGCTCTAACGGGTATAGCATCCATTGCGTAGACATATCTACATGCGAGCAATGCTAGCAATGCTCACGAAATTGTTTGCAATTTGCTGATGTCTAAATAGGACTGACAATCAAAATGCAATTGGCAATAAGTTTGAAGGATGGATGGGGGGGTGTGGGCGTCTGTGCGTCGTCTATCTACCTGCCGAAAGCGAGTTCTTCTCTTTTTCTGAGACCAAGTAAGCCGGATTGGACACGGCCTCTGCAACGAAATGGATGAATTTGCTTGATTGCGTGCAGTGCTCGATGTGAAATTTAGTTGCGGCCGTGCAGGCTGCTGCCGGGGATGGCCAAGGCCCTGCCTTACCTTGCTGTAGTTTCGCAGGAAACGGTGCGATGATCTGCGTATCCTCACTGGTGTTTTCGCGTATTACTTTCAATTCCTCCAGGCAGTAGCGGAACGTAGGTCGCGCCTCCGGTGAAAACCGCCAGCAATACTTCATCAGCTCGTACCTGTTGGGAAGAGGACGATTTGTTTGGGTAAGCAAGCGATCGCTCCGCACTGCATCAACACTAGACTCACATTTCGTTCGGACAAACTTTCGGCCGATCCAGATGGCCGCCCTCACGTACGTGGTTCAGCACCTCAACGTTGTTTTTCGCCTGGTACGGCTGCTCGCCTAGTGTCATTATCTCCCACAATAGAACACCGAACGCCCAGATGTCCGACTGAGAAGTGAACACACCATCCACCAGACTCTCGGGTGACATCCAGCGTACCGGGAGGAGCCCTTCGCCCTCCTTCCGGTAGTAATCGTTTTTGTAGATGTCACGCGCCAGCCCGAAGTCGCCGATTTTAACCACGCGATTCCGTGGATCAACCGAGGAGACCAGACAGTTGCGACAGGCTAGATCCCGGTGAACGAAGTGCATTTCCTCCAGGTAGCGGCAGCCGGATGCCACGTCTTGGCACATCGAGATTAGATCCAGCATCGTGAGACGCGCCGCCTGGCCCGGTCCGGAGCGGCTGCGACGCAGGTAGCTCAGCAGATCCCCGCCCTGCATTAGCTCCATAACGATCATCAGCTCGTCGCCGTCGATGCACACGCCTAGCAGGCGTGTGATGTGCTTGTGCTTGAAGTTGCTCATCAGCTGCGCTTCCTGCAAGAACTCTTGTTTCTCGTGCTCCTTGGCTCCCTTCTTGAGAGTCTGCGAGAGTGAAAGAGGGCAAAAAAAAGGGTACCGTCAAGCCGAATGCCACGAAAGTTGTTCAGCAACCAACTCACATACCTTTATCGCGACGCGCGATTCCATTAAATCCTCGACACCCTTCACGGTGCCCGCGTTCACTTCGCCAAAAGCTCCACTGCCCAGCAGGGGACCCACCTCGATTGTGATCTGCGTGGACGATTCCAAAAGCAACTGATTAGTCTATCTTGCGGTTGTACATGCGCGTACCTTACATCTTACCTGATCTCTACGAATTTGCGGCAGTAGTGCAATCTCGGCGTCGCGCACCGTCCCGGAGTCGTAAAGAATGTTGGTGCTGTGTACAAAGTTTCCGCGTCGCGGCAGCTCTCGAAGGGTGGCCAGCTCGACGTCCGGCAGCCGGGACCCACCAACCGGATCGGTGGGAAACGTTTTGCGATTCTCCGAGTGTCGAAAGCCTGTAAGCCAATAGTCATGAGCATTCGCAGAGCAAATCACCTATTGCGTTCAGCTAAAAGCTACTTACATAAAATCACAACCACGAACACGGTAATAAAGACAGCTGCGAGGGCGCAAGCGAACGCCACGACGTAAGCAAGCGCACGTTCGCTGTGCAACTCCTCGCCGACCGGCCGACTCTCCTCGCTGTAGGGTCCCCAGCCGAAGGAGTTACGGGCGCGCACCCGAAACAGATTGTTATGGATGGCGTGCCGCTCCGGAATGATCCAGTAGATGTCCGTGCCATTATAAACCTGGCTCCAGTGTTCGTCGAAGAATTCCGGCCCCGGAGCCATTGCCGTCCCATTAGCGGTACCGTCCACGCCATTCGCACTGCCATCTCCAGCGCTGTTGTCTTCGTCCAGTGGAGCAAGCTCTGGGTCCGGTTCCGGTTCCACCGAGCGTACCCCACGTTTCGAATGGCGCACCAAGGCTTCCAAGCCGTACTCCTCGATAGAGGCACCGTTGTCATTCGCCGGCGCCCAGCTCACCTTGTACACGTCCTGTCGCAGCTGCGTCACCACCGGGCGACCCGGGGTGCCCGGCTTATCGGCGAGTGTCTCAAAGCCGAACTGCTTCGCCTCACGAGGCCACATGTACGGCACGTCCCGATCGGGATAGTAGATCAGTATCGAGAATCGGTACAGCGTCTTCGGCAGCAGCTCGTTCAGCTCGTATGTGTATCGATCGTACGGCTTCGCGGCCGGCTGCTCTACATTCGAGTCGTACAGCATCAGCCAGTTGGTGGTTCCTGCGATGGCGTACTGCATCTTATATCTGAAATCAGTGACGAAACAAAATTACAACGTCATACTTCAGAAGCTTCCGATTTTAACGAACTACCACACAAAGCCCGGCAGTCTTCTCCTTACCTTTGAACGTTAGACGGGGGTGACCAGTGTAGCCGCATTCCAGTGGAATTGATTGCCATCAGCTCGATGTCATCCGGCTCCGGAAAAGTTCTTATCTCGACCGCTTCGCTCTCGCTGTATGTCTTGCTAGTGGAGTACGCCCGGATCCCAATGCTGTACGTCTGGTTCGGCTGCAGTCGTGTGAGGTTCATCGACAGCATATTGTCGATATCGCTAAACTCTGGGTCGGGGAACAGGGAAACGTAGTTATCCCAAACGCTCGCTGGCCGATTCACCTACTGGCTACTCACCTGTCACTAGCTGCTGCTGCCGGTTCTTGCGCCCACCGGTTTCCGTCTGCCAGTAGATCTCGTACCAAACCCGATCGTTGTTCTTTTGCCTCGGTGGTCTCCAGCTGACGACCGCCTCCGAGGGACTGATCGACAACGCGCGCATACTTTCCGGTTTGGATGGTGCACCGGCGGCGGTCGAGAAGATGGTCGGCATTGCCGTCGGCTCCTTATCGTCCGCATCGATCTGGAGCCCCATGGTCCCGTTGAACTCGACAGTGTAATAGTTTAGCAGCGTCACCCAGAACACGTACTTGGTGAACGGCCGCAAGTTGCCGATGGTGGCGCGCTGTACGTACGATTCCGTGACGTGTAGCTCGCCGCCCTTCTCGGGGATCGAGGAGTGCGTGCGATACTGGATGCGGTAGCGAATGCCCGGCAGACGCATTTTGCAGTTCCGGTGTGCCTCGGGATTCGGTAGGCGCAGGGTCAATGAGTTCTCGGTGGCTTGCAGTAGTTCCGGGCGGTACTGGACACCGTGCATCACGGGGACGAGGCAGCGTGCGCGCGGGTAAGGCTGATGCTGCACAGGTAGAAGCGCACCGGCATCTGCGATCTGTGGCCACTGCCAGTCATTGTCGGCATGGTTCATCATCGTTCGGTTGTGATGCTCTCGCGCCTGCATCTGTACCGTGCCGTTGGTGATCCAGTAGAGGTAACCTGCATCCTGCGTGATGCCCTGGCGCCCTGCGTTGTCGAAAATCTCCCGATATTCATTACACCACGGCAGCCGATGCATGGTAGCATCGTCACGCTCGGAACAGTTTAGCATGGCCATGTTCAGAAACTGGTGCCACGTGTCAAGTGAAATGATGGGGCCAGTGCGAGCCTCACGGAGAGCGCTCCACAGGAAGTAGCCTCCATCCAGCTCGATTCCCTCACGTTCTTCGTTCTCGAATATCTCCCGGTGCTCATCACACACTGCTGGGCGTTGCTCGGTAACATCGTCTCGCTCGGAACAGTTTACTGAGGCCAAGTCTAGCAATTTGTCCAGCAAGTCAAGCGAAATGATGTAACCAGTGCGAGTCTCACGCGATGCGGCCAACAGCGTGCGGTTCTCGGGGAACGCATGCAGTATATCGATCTGGACTAGTTCGGTCGGCAGCGGGATGGACTTCAGTGTGCCCGGTTCCGTGCCACCGTTTTCGAACCGATTCAGGTCGAAGATGTGCAGAGTACTGACCACGCCACCGCTGCTGCTTCCGATGCCTGCACCCTGCACACGCATGTATATCGTGCGTGAGATCCAGTCGACGGTAAGGGCCGTCACCTTGCCCTGCGCAGGAGGAACCTGCATCAGTTTCCGCTTGCCATCCACATTGTCGTGCAGGAACAGTTCACCGTTAACGTTCACCCATAGCAACCTCTGCTCGTGCCGCAGCTCCGCTATCAGGATGGCTGGGATGGCGGTGCTCACGACTGAACTGCTCGTGCCCCGATCCATATCGAACAGCAAAATCTGGTCCACGGTTGCCACGTACAGCAGGGGCAGCGTCTGCCCTGGTTCGTCCATGCTGACCCACCGGAGTGCGCTCGGGTCGCCCTCGTGGTCCACATTGCAGACACGCACCTGCAGGAAGTAGGTCACATTCGGTAGTACCTGAGCGGGAAGCAGTAGTTCCGCGCGATCGCCAGCACCGGCCACGCGCATCCCATCAAGCACGACGCTCCTCGCGGCACTGGAGTTGTAACCCGCCCAGCAGTCCACCCGGTAACCGACGATGGGCCCGTTAGGTTCAAGCGGAGGTGACCAGCGAAAGACGATGCTGGCGTACAGCTCGTACGAGTCGGACCGGTAGCGGTAGAGGACAAAGGCACGCGGTTCCACGGGCACCGAGGGTTTGCCAGCCGGGGTATGCCGCTGCGTGGTCGCGAATCCCGACGAGCGCCAGTAGGTGAACGCGTGCAGTGTGATGTCGATCGGTGTGTAGGGCGCGATCGGATCGTGATCCGTGCCATCGCCGTAGGCGAAGTACGGCACTGTCAGCTCCTGCACGATGTCGCGCGTATCCGGTAGCTTAAGGATGAGCTTGTAGAACACGCTGGTGTAGTTGACGTTCTCCACCGGTGCCCAGCTTACGTTGAAGCGCCGCCAGTCGCCGCTGACCCGTATCGAGCCACTGTCTACCGTAGCCGGCAGAACGTTGAAGCGAGCGTGACCTCGCTGTGCCATCTGCTGCCCCAGGTCCACTTCGCCGGCGTCGATGAGGGCGAAGGCACGCGTACCATTCAGCTGGCGGCTGCGGATGTAGGCCAGGTTTTCACCCCGTACGTCTCCGATCACAACTTGGCTCTCCTTGAGCCACAACAGACGATCGCTGAAGTGCAGCAGCGGGCCCTGCGGTGTCTGATCTGTCAGGATCTTCATTTCCGGTACGAGCGGTGCGCGGGTGGGAGCTACCGTGGTCATGCTCTCCAACCCTTCTGCCAGCAGGCTATGGGGTTTGTTTACTTGCGCGCTTGGCGCGAGGGCGGCATCCGTTCCCGCCAGGGGCGCCCAGTAGAGGTGCGAGTGCGAGTAGCTGCGCACGATCCAGAAAACCTTCTGCCCATCAACGTCCAAGGTCATGCCGACGATCTGCTTGCCGGTAAACAGGCTGGCGCTAAAGTACAACACTCGGTTCTTACCGTTCAGCCGGAACGCCTCCAGGATGAGCCCGGACGAGCAGTAGATGAAGCCGCGGTGCGCGTCAAACCGGAGCTCCCGCACGTTCATCACACTGTGGATGGGCTCGTGCTGCTCGCCGTGGAGGCCCGCTCGCACGATCATCTGCTGCGTAGGGTTGGAGAAGTACAGCCGCTCTCCGATCGGATCGACCGTGACGCACTCGACCGACTCGAGCTCGCGGAACTTTATCCACTCACCGACGCCGCCCTGCGCGGCCCGGTACAGTCGCAGCGTCGAGTTGCTGACCACGTACAGCGTGTCGTTGTACCAGGCGAGGTTAGTGACGACCGCGCCATCCAGCCCGGCCGACCTGCCGATCATGGTCGAAACATTTTCGCCGATCACATCCGAGCGCATGATGCCATCCGCACTGGCCCACACCAGATGGCGCTGCTGCTTGGTGCGCAAGGTGCGCACGCGAAACTCTCTGCTCCACGGGCCGAGGCCGGCTACGGTGAAGGCGGTGGCGCGTATTACGTACACCCGGTTCGGTAGCAGCCGATCGTCAATGTCACTCGCGTAACTTGTGCCGTTCGCTTCGGCCGTGTGAATGACGGTGCCGAGCAGCTCGTCGGTCACCTCCAGCCGGTAGCGCCACGCCTGCCACGCACCCTTTCCCATAATGCCGAGCAGGTAAGGCGCATCCCAGGAGATTTTGATCTTGTTCGGCGACACAAGCGCCTGCACGTTGCGCGGCGGATTGACCGGAATCGGGATCGGCTGCTCCGATGTCAGGTTGACGCTGATGCTAAAGTACGTGTTGTTCGACGCAATCGGGAACGCGTTGTGGTAGTAGCTGTTGTGCACCTTGTGGTAGTCTTCGGCGAACACCTCCGTGCCATTGGTCCAATAGAACAGGCCGTTGGCAAGCGCGAGGGATTTCACCTTCTCGAACCGCGGCTGCTGGGTGTTGTTGCGGATGTTCTCTACCTGCTTGCCATCCAGTGACACCGACAGCACCGTGTTAAGGCCCTGGTCGGCGATAAGCACGCGGAAGTTCGTGTGGTCAATGGCGAACGCGCCGAAGTTGCGCCCACGTGCCATTTGCAACGGCTTGATCTCGTGCTTCACCCCGTTCGAGATGTCACCGAGGTCGAGCCGATACAGCCCGGCGTCGGCCCGGCCGCCCCCGACCACCCAGAACAGGTACCCGTTGAACGGATCCACCTCGAAGCAGTCCGGGCGGCGCTGGAGACCCGCGATCGCCACCGTCAGATGGTCGCCGTCGAAGTCGCAGTGCGAGATCTGCCAAAGTTGCGTGTTCCGCACCTGCCCGAGAATGTACAGGTGGTCGTTCAGCCAGTCCACCGACAATAGCGTCGGGCGGAAGTTGTTCCCCGCGCTAGGTGTCAGGATCGCAACGCGGTCATGCTCTGCGTCGGGCCGCGATGGCACCCTGTAGATGAAACCAGCCTCATCCGAGATGAAGATGAGCCCGCGGCGGATGTGCGTCGCCGTGCCACGGATCTTGTGCACCGGACTGCTGTAAAAGCTGGTCGGAGCGTCCGTGAACATGTTGTAGCTTTGCGTTAGGATTGACCGCTCCGCGCCCAGTATTAGCGTTGGCAGGAAGTTCTCCTCCAAGCCCTTCGGCTTCACTGGTGTCGTGACGTGGGTGATCGAAGCCGGCCCTTCGCCCTCCGGATTGCGCATCGCCACTGACACCGAATAGTTTCGTTCCGGGTCTAGCTTCTCAAAGATGTAGTAGCGTGTCGTGCTGGATTCAGTTATGTCCTGCTCGGCAGAGTGGGGAAGAAAAGTAGGTGTAAACAAATGATCTACTCGATCTATTTTGTTTTTTCATCGGAAACAAACAAAATGCAATTCAAACACATGCCACAGACAGCCATACGGAAAGATGCGTTAGTCAGACAATGTGAAAGGTTAGTGCAAGCTGTACAACAGTGCATTTGCATGTCCTCTGGGGTCTAGCCAAGGATCATCAGCCATCACCTCAGCCGGAAAAAGAAAGAGCAGGTAAAGCGAAACAGATAAAGATAGAAAGAGAGCAAAAAAGGGGCGAAAGAGAACCATGTGTGACAGAAAAAGGAAGTGTCACAGCAGAATCACGTGCAGGTGCACTTGGCTCAACCTCGCACATAGTTGGGTAACAGGGTAGGCAAAACAACAACAAAAACCTTAATCGCACTGTAGCCAATCGGATGAAGTTCTTTGATTTGAAGCACATATGACAATACAGGACCATTGGGGAATGGACCCGGTTCCCATGAAATGGAAATGCGTGAGTGATCTACCGCTACCGCTCGTACAATCGTCGGCTTCGAGGTTGGCACACCCGATGGCAGCGTGCTGATGATGACGCTCTGCTCCGATGTCAGCACCTGGTCGTGCTTGGGCGATAGAAGCAGTGCCACACGAAACTGTTCGAGAGAAAGAGAGAGAAAGAGAGAGAGAGAAAGAAGGAAGCAATAAATAGAAATGGCCGACACTGGAAGAGATCGGGCGTACGTACTCGATATTTGGTATACGGCTGCAGGTTGTCGACGCGCACGGTAGAGTTTTCGCCCATGCTCTGATTGCGGCAGTACTTCCAATCGCCGGCCACCTCCTCGTAGCGCCACTGGACGAGGTAGCTGCGCGGGCCGTGGTTCCGATGGAGCGATACGTCCAACAGCCGCTCCGGCACTTCCCACTCGAGCGAAAGGGCCGTCGCGGTGAGACTGTCGGCCACCAGAGCCGGTGCCTGCGGAGTTCCGATCTCAGCCTTGAGCCACCGGAAGTACTGGTTCAGCCCATCGTTGCAGCCCATGATGCAAGACCACTCGCGTGCCTCCAGAAAGTCCTGGTTAGTAATGTTCTGTGTGGTTATGAAAACAAAAGCACAAGTTCAGTTAGACACGGTTGGGGAAGAAAGTGGTCTCTGCTCCAAGCGATGCACAAGGGCTAGGAAAATGGCTACTTACACATGCATACTGGCAGCTGGATTCGAGCGCTAGTCGCCAGTGCTGGCAACCGATGGTACACTGCAAACAAAACGTAGACGATAGATTAAAAAAATATATACAACTCTTGAATGTCAACACAATGCTCCACAATAATTTCGGACATGGTTAGACGCATCCAGTGTACACCGACAACAGTTGAAAAGCGCAGCAAGCAGCGAGACTAAAAAACCAAAATGGGCAAACCTATGCCACTAAATCATCCTCCAACGTTAATAGATTTAATGGTCTCCACTGATTACTGCCTATTTGGCGTTTCCAGTCCAGTTGGCGTCCTCAGTCAGGGCAGTGATCTGGTAGCCTGGGGGACGCTTGCCAAACACACACACACACACACAGTCACACAACTTACGCAGGTTTTCCTCCCTCCCTGCACAGCACAGCCGAGAGAGACAAAACCTCCGGGTCGCCGGGCCGCTGCTGGCTTAATTAAACCCGGAAAGCGGGGGCGGATATCATGTGGCCCCCGTGGCAGGGCAAGCGTTTGTTTTCGTCGTGATCTTCCACATTTTGATTTGATATACTCCAGCTTCCACGAAACGGTTGGATCCCCGTTTAAATTACCCACGGCGGTGACCGGCCATAAACAAAACGAGCTGCTGCGTTATCTTCCGTGCTGCGGTGCCTCGATCTGCAACCGCTATCAGGCGTTTGATGGGTTTACAGGGGGCCGACGTCTGATCGTTGTCATCGCGCTAACCGGACAGTGACGTCTTCGGCTGTAGGGCCAGGCAGGGCTTCTGCTCTTTGACACTCACGTCGAACTTGACTCGCTTTAGGAAATTGTTAACATCATGCTGCTTCCGTAGGCAAGAAGTACTTTCAACTCCATACCAGCCCTCTTGTGAACGAGCGTAGAACTTAAAGGGAAGCAGAGGATTTCTTTTCCAATCCAACCCACGGAGGCGATCATCCGTTGCACCCCTTCCTCTTGCAGATTATTCGCAGGACATCATTCACGGTTCAAAATCTAAACAATCATGAACCGTGTGTTGAACCGTAAAGGTTCGGTTCAACCATTTGGTGTACCGGAGCGGGGGGATGAGCACAGCTGGCGATAACCGATAGGGTTGATGGTTTGTTGTGATGAACACTTAACCATTTGTGGCTGCATGCTAATTGGGGACATGTGCGCGAGCACACCAGCAGATTAGGTGCGTCGACATCGAGCACCGAGCCCATGCTATCGGGCTACGGGTGTCAACCGAAGGCACTATAAAGCCAATAAACGTTAGGCGAAGGTTACGGCAACCGTCGGAGAGGTCGACGTTAAACCGCGGCCCATAAAAAAGAAGTCGGAGTAAAATGGCTCGCGCGAAGATAAGCTCGCGAAAGTGTACCAATCGCAGGAAGTCGCAGGAAGTCAGCATGTCCGATGCTGTAAAACATACATATTGGTGATGTGTGAACGAAAGAGAAGAGAGAAGGAGAGAGAGAGAGAGAAAGAGAGAGAAATAGAGAGAGAGAGCAAGGGAAGGTGATGTAGAATACGAACAATCACGACGAAATGGCCTCGACATTCCATGCTCTAAAAGCTCGTCAGGCTTGTCATCTGTCGGGCGGAGGTTGGCAATCAGCAAAATGACGTATCTGTTGATGAGCGAAGCGAAAGGTTTGTGCAGCTCTGCTGTGAGCCGTCGCCTGCAACCGGTTTGCTGTGCGTCCCGGCCAGGGCTTTCTCCGTTCGGGGTGATAAGCCGATCAGCGACGTCGGTGGTTCGTCTTTGGACAAGCGAACAGAATGCACTGTGATTGGGAGAGTAAATTGCGAATCGATATTGTAGCATCGCCCTGAAGGGTCCATCCATGGGACTAGGCACATCAAGTGCATCGATCATTCCAGCTTGCTGATATCTAACTGATCAACCACATGTTGCAACGCCACTCCACTGCGTGTTCTTTCTAACGTTTTCCTCACAGAGACACCCCAACCGTCAGCGGCTATGCCAAAGGGCCCAAACTTGAAACCTGTGGAGCCGTCGGTGAATGTTAACACATTTGTCGCCTATCATGTGTCGTGCCCGCTGGGAAGAAGCTGCTGTGGGAAACTAAGTGGACGCGAAGAAAAAATAAACAAACATGAAGGATAGAACGAACGCATTCGCGGCGGAGTTGAGAGCATCTCGTCAATGGCGTCATAAACCGCGTGCGGAAACTTGATCAAGATAACTTCGTATCGTTTCCAAACGATCGAAAAAAACACTATAAGCCGGAGTGGATTGATAAGTGAATGTGCACCGACGAAGCGGTATGATTGCACTATTTTTATTTTTGATGAAAATTTAATTGAACCGTCAGCATCGATTCAGAAGTCTCGTCTCAAACCTTTCATTTGATTTTATTTATTTTGTCTACAATTTAAAACGATGTGCGATGTGATTACTGCTAAATCAAAGAATCATGCTAGATGTTTTGAACGAGCAGCTGTAAGCAGCATTCTTGTCAGCATCTCCATTAAACGGATGGACAATGGCCGCTGTTTGTTGATGTACAAGCACCGCATCCTCGCCGTGGGAGTAATGACACTCGAAGTACCGACGTCTAGGTACCTAGACGTCGGTACTGCGAGTGTCATTACTCCCACGGCGTTGGGGACACTCTCGAATACAAAGATTTTCATTTATCGAGCCGCTGGTCGCTCTTCAGGCTTGTGGCATCGCCAGCCTGCCAAGCCTGCGGCGCATCCACCCTTCCAGAGACGCAGCAATCCAGTCGCGACGTTCGATGCGCCACGGTTGTATTAGCCAACTTAGACCAGCAACACGTGGTACCAAGAGCGGACATACCGTACCGAACACCGACGGCGAATGAAATACATCACAAACAGGCTGGAAAATATTAGGGCCCCGCGCGCGACACCATCTGTCCGTCACGTGTGAAGACGACCTCGGGTGCTCGGCTGCTGCCAATTGTTATCATCAATTGTGGTGTAGCCCAAAGGGTGCAGGGCAGGGCGGAACGGCTCGTTACACGATAGGATGAGCACGCACATGCTGCTCTTAAAAATCGGTTCGCGCGCTTGGAGGGCCGATTAGCTTACGGATTAGGGAAGAGGAGGTCCTCGGCGTTTGCTATTTCCACTTCGAAGCAAATGAAACGCATGAAGCACAAATAACAACAACGAAAAAAAGTCCATTTGGACCGAAAGAATACGCCCCAAAACTCGGCGTCAAGGCACGTTCGATAGAGTCGTCAAAAGCAAGCCAAGCGAAACATTGCTCCTTCTTGCAGAGGTCCGAAGCCACCGCCGAAACTACCGCAGATGGCCGTTACGTAATGTCCTAATTTTGCCGCCCAAGCCGTGCTGATATGAACGAGGAGTGCTGGACTGCGCGTACCCAATCCATGGGATGGTAAACATGTGCGCCAGAATTCGGTTTCGAACTACCTAATTGTGCGGTGAGCTGGAGATCGACGGGTAGTTGAAACCCTCCATTTGGTTTCACCAGTTCTTCTTACTGTATGCCCTAGTTAGGCGAACGCGCCAAATCGTAAAAGAATTACATTCGTTCTAGATCAAGCGTGAACATATTTTTCCCCCATCAGTGAAGCATCAAATCGGGGAGAAATATGAGGCGTAGATTGATCGCGTACTTGTCAACAGCCATAAACCTGTGGAGCGCCCGCTACGTGACCTAAGTTTAATTATGCCTGGACAAGTGTGGAAACACTCGAAACACGCATCTCGAGGATAGCATTGCGCGCCAAACAAACACCGTCCTTGTTTTAACATCTCACAGGCGGGCTGAGCACCCCGGATGCTCGTGCTGGACGTGCCGAACGAGCGTATTAACAAGGCCAAGATGGCTTATTAATACGCTGAAGAAATGCCCCAGCGCCCCAATCCTACGCATCGGATCGTAAAAACCAGGCACAGATTTATGGAATACCATAGGTTCTGGAGTGCAAACTTATTAACGTGGAAGGGTTCGACAAAGCGACCCCAGTTTTCGGTGAGTCAGGACCTAGAACCGCCGTTCGATCGAGATTCGACGCAGGCATAAACTGCGTAGGCAATGGCGGAAACAATAAAATTCTGGACTGGAAACAGGGGATTGGAAGGTGATGAGGGTGGAGACCCTCTTCCGGCTACTGTTCAGGGATTTAGGTCATGCTGGCAGGATGACGTTGTTAAACTAAAAATACCATTCTGATTTTGCTGCAATAAACTTGTGCGTCTCTAGAATTCAACTTCAGCAAGAACCTATAGTTTAACCAAAAACGGCATTGGAATTTCACCATGTTGTACTTCAAGAAGAATGTTCAGCTGAGAGAATGATTAATTTGTTCAAATCATTATAATTTTTTTCAAAATGTCTCGACAAACTTCCACACTCCACAAACTTATCTTTTACACTCCACACTTCCATAGAGCATTAGCAGACCTCTAATTTATAAATTTTTCGAAATATTACAGTCATTTTGTATGATGAAACAAAATAATATTGCTTAAAAAATCGCTTATAAAGCTTGTAAATCCTTTTAATTAATTTGAAAGCAATTTGAAATTCTGGAGCTACAAGACAGGTGTTATCCAATACTTATCCAATCTAATAGAAATGTTTGTGCGAACGATGTCTTTGGGAAATAATTCCCATACCTTCAATTCATTTGATTGCATCGTTTTTAACAAGCATTCGCCTACGATTACATGTTACCTCTCTTCATTAAGCACTAAAAAGTAAATTAATCAAACGATTTAGGTCGAGTTTTTCACAACACGTTCGTCGTTCGTTGGGATGTAAACGATTAATTGCTAGAGCAATAGTTGTTTGAAGTTAATATTCTTCAAATTTGATACAATCACCGAATGCTCGGCACAGCTTTGAAGATTCTTAAAATCCAAGATTTTCCAGAAACCATTTTCTTCAAGAGGTTTTCTCCATATGAGAGGCTCCTTCCGCCATTCGAGGATGCTACGCAATGACCGTCTTAGTGCATTCAAAGAGAAGAACTCGTGTTAGCAATTAAGCTCGATTTGTAAACATATACCGTAAATAGGATCAGATTATTATAATCTTCAGCTTGCTAGGGGATGCCAAAGAAGCGAGCGTGAATGACCAAACTCATAAAACCGTTGCAGATCGATGTAAGAGGTGTTCGAACCTTTTAAAAACCATTGCACCCTCCTGGAGGGTGAGGTTCGTGACAGAGGGTGGCAAAGTGCGGTTGTAAAACGGCGAAATGCTATAAATCGATGAGGTTTAACGCAAAGACTATAACGCAGCGTCTACACACGGCGCGAATTTCGCCAATGCCAACGCGAATGCGAAAGTAAACGCGCTGTGTGACGATAAACTTTATGCAAAAACAACCGAATTATCTTCGCACTGTGTGTATAGCGAAACTTTAAAGGGGCGATATGGACGACATTGCTCACGCCATTCTATCATTCAGGCTGTCGTTAGCAACATAAACAAAACAATGTCTTAATACAAAACTTTGTTGGAAAAATTGATTATATAAACATAAGTTTATGAATATATTAATATAATTCGTGAACAGTTTTTTGATATCAAACAGCATTTATAATTGAAGTTGAGAGCTTTGCAACTGCTAAGATATTTAATTTATGTTTGTACATAGATACTGGGTAAGGACACATTTGTCTACAGCATTCGCCGACAACACGCATTTGCCAAGCATTAGACAAATTTGTGTCAACCCTTAGTGATTTTCCGGACTCTTTTCGAAGCCATTGGCGATAGGGGGATCGATGCAATTGATTTCGAAAAAATGCCGTAAGCAAACGCAGCAAATTCCTGACGGGCCGCTGCACTTTGCCGGGAGCTGAGTTGCACAGGAAGATCCCTTACCACCATTATCCCACTCCCACACCAGTTGCCCTTTGAGTGTGCAGCGCAATGCGAGATGCAAATCGGGCGCAGCATGCAAGTGGAGCGCCCGAGAATAGGGTGTGAAGACGCACGGACGTCAACGACGACGACAACGACTAACAAAAGGCGAACACTATAACGACAAACGGGAGCATCCCTGGGGCGTTCCGTGTCCGGGCCGCGACCGGCTGCGACCGGACCGCGCGATAATTGGGCGTAATTAAAAACCCATCAAAGATTATGAATGAACACAACAATAAACAAACGGCCTGGCGTGCAGCCGCAAGCTGCAGTCCGTGTGTGCATGCGCCGGGCGAGATTCCGAGCAAATAAGGCTCACGATGCTCACGTGGGTTTTTTTTTTGTTTTTTTTTTTAATTCTTGTACTTTACGGCACCAACAGTTCCGCCATCGCCACCGTCAACTAACACGCATCGCCGCAGTTTTAATCGTTCGGAATCGAAACGATCTGTTTCTCATCCGTCGTCGGCCGGCAACCTGTCGCCAATGACTTGGGGTTTTCGCTTCCGATAGGATTTACGGTTGCCTGCGCGCACATAGACACTCATAGCGTCACACACTCGTGGCGTACGCGGAAAATGCACCAGTCCGGAAGTTTGCATCGCCCGCACTTGTTTTCGCCGTTCTACGGGTCCAGAAAATTAATGTAAACAAATGAGTCATTTATTGTTGTTGTTTTTTTTTTTTTTTGCTAGAAGATTATCCAGCTTGTTTTTGCCCACTAAGTGCCTAAGTGATATTCTTCAATACATTAATTTAAAAATGTAAATGAATGCAGAAAAATCCGAATGATGGATAGGAAGTCGCGATACATCGCTTTAAAATGTTTAAATAATATTAAATACTTTTCACTCAATATGTTGAAACTCTCATAGTTGTCCACTGGTCCACGAGAATAAATTGAAATAAACGCCACACCTTTTATTCGAGTTATGCTGCACGCCGCCGGGTGAATCGTTTTTGAGCAGGCGTACGCGCTCGGCTATCCCTAATCCTTCGATCAAGTCACGTCTACAATAGGTTTTATAAAATAAACCAACCGGGTTTGTTAAGAAACCTGATGCCTAGTTTCTTATAACCTCTTGCAAAGGCCATTAATCCTATCTTTTAACCGATAAGTAACTACAGATCAATCCAATATCTGGGCCAATATCTGGGCCCCAAGCGGTGTGAAAAGCTTAGTCCACAATAAACCTCTATATCCGTAAGATTCTACCAAGAATAAAAAATGAACTGCAAAATCCAGCAAGAGATGCAGACGATCGCTTTCATACCTTAATGATTTTATTTAAATTTTCTTCTAGCTTTTTCGATAAAATTCGTAAACATAATTCGATAAAAAGTATTCTAAGGATATTCAAAACCAATTCATAAACTTTGCATAAGTTAAATCGAATATTAAAAAAACTAAGTCTTTTTATCATTTACAGGGCATTCATATTCCTGCTGGATGGATTCTGCAAAAACATCTTCTTTTTCATTTATGCTGTTTTTCGTCCTTTGCACAGATTCCAGAATGAAAGAACACAAACGACAAATTAGTGAAGCCAGTAAGGAGGCATAAAATAAGTTTACGAGCAATTAAAAAAAAATATATTACTGGCGATTTTTGGACTTAGGTTTGCACCTGCTGATAAGCACTTTTGCGGTTTTAAATGCAAAGCGGCAACGGCAAAAGCACCATCAAATACGGTAAGAAGCACCAAGCACAGAAGGGTTCTGATGCGACATTGGAGTTCGCCAATTAGGGACGAGCAAGGCAAAACAAAAACAGATTCCCAGCTACCATTTTGAGCGGGAATTTACAATTTAATACTCGACGATTGTGACTCATACTAAGAACCGGCAAATGGCTTGCAGAGGCGTTTGTTGTGTCTAGAGATCGTCAGTATTCTACAGCGTTGTTTTTCCTGCATTGTAGCAAACTATGTTTGTTACAAGACACACTCAATGATGCGTCAGTGATTGTTTCTCGTCTGCTTCCAATGGAGTTTTAAAAAAACACATACTCAAATTCAGTCCATTCTGGGGTGAAAACAGCACAGATCAATCTCACCACCATGGCTTCCAGCCCTGTCGAGCCCTGTACCAAACATTTTTTTTTTTTAATTGAAGCAAAGGGGGAAGACATGCCTAATAGCAAGACCCTCGGGGAAGCGGCATGCGTTTGGGCCGGAGCTACGCTTGGTCGCCGGATTGGAACGGAGCGAAAGATCTAGTCTGGGGTTTAGGGTAGAAGGAATAGAATTCCGGTGTTCACCGACACCCGGCGAGAGTGGATATCTGAATTCCGCTGCATGCCGTTGCCGGACACGATGGAAGGATGCATCGAACCAAACGGCACTGTCCATCCAAATGGTGTTTGCTGTTCCTCCTTGCATCGATGGTTTTATTTTTCTGTCCCAACGCAAGGAATGTAAAAAAAAATTACCTGCATTGTAACTCCCTCTCAAAGAAATGGGTGCAGCGTCGACACAATAAACACGGGGATAGAAAAAAATCGGACCCTGGGGAAAAAATACACCTGTTGCACCGTACCTGTTTGATGTAGCAGTCGTTCCCGCAGCTGGCGTCGATGTGCTCGGTGAAGCTGGTTTGGTTCTGTTTGCGTATCGGATCGCATCGCAGTGTCGCGCCATCCACCGGAACCGGAAAAGCGAAACATGGAAAGAGAAAGAGAGAGAAACAGAAGGTGACGAACAACCGATGAATTGAAAATTGCGACGATGGCATAGAAAAAAGTGGGAACTTCAGAGCGCAAATATATCATTAAAAACATATTTCCTCGAAAAAAATACTCTGTCAAACAATCATTTAAAAACCTTTTTGGGAGAGTATAAATATAAACTAGCGAACTAACTATTATATATTGTGCTTTAAATGAAATGAAAACATTAAGCATATCAACTATCCTGTGGCGAATCAAATATACAGATATTTTTATTCATATTGTGAGAATGTAAAAACAGTCGTGGAAAGCCTACGGTCAACGGTCTAACTAAGTTTCCTAAACGTTCAACTTGATTGAATCGGACTCAATCAGACTACAACTGTGATAAAGTTGGGGCATGGAATTGGAATTTGAGCAACCTTTTATAAGCGACCGCACACTAACGATTGATCCATAGGCAAAAAGCCAACGTGACGCAACCAACTTGAGGTCACGAAGGTCCCTCACTAGGCAACAAGTGGCAGCAAAACTGTCCCTTTCCGATGGCAATGTTGCGCCTTGTTTTCTCCTAACATTGCCGACGACGATAAACAAAGATGTAGCTGTCGTAATTTGTTGCCACTGGAAGGCCCATAACTCAGTCCAGGTCTGGCCCGCTGAGAAACGATGAGACCTGGAGGGATCATCTGGCCCTAAAGGTTCGTGGCCCAAACCTAAAGACACGCCTCAAGTGGCGCTTGTCAACGCAGCCCTCCTACGGCGACTCTCGTGCAAGCATCGGTCGAGGAGGGTTTGCGCCTTTCTGTTTACGCTTTACCATATTTGTTGCGTACTTTGCGTTTTCCTTGCATCGCATCGAAGCAGAAACGCAATCCCGCATCGCAGCGGGAAGCCGCACGGGCGTCTGGTTTTCGGCCAGGACGCTGCAGTGTGTAGGCTTCCGTAGGACGACCTAACCGCCAAATTTGTGTTTATTTATGTATTAGGCCCAGTCAGTCCCGGGAAAAAAATGCGAGCGAAGGGTGCACACGTCAAGTGCGTGCGAGTGTTTGCCGCAGTAACTCTAATCTAGCCTCAGTAACCCGATTTGAGCGGCAGGCAATGGGCCAGGCTTCGAACCTTTGACGCCAGTAGTTCAGCAGTCGGTATGCGGGCTGGCGTGGACCAAATGTTCGCAGTTAGGATTAGCATCAACTGTGGACCACACTAGCTTTATTGCCAATCGTAAAAAGGAGCCTTTTCGAAGACAGTTTGGCAAAACCACACAACGACAATCAAAGCGCTTGTCAAACAATTCCGGGTGCATGACGCCGTTTTCAGCTTGCCTAATTAACGTGTTAATTTTTCCCGCCAATTCGGACAAAAGCACCCTTCTCGGCATCCTTGGGACGTCTCGCTCCAGCTTGCATTGAATGCCATAAATCGAGAGACAAAGGAATAGGGCACAAACAAATTAAGGGAAGAAAAGGGACCCGAGAAAATGCTGTATGAAAACAACAACAAGACAGAACCCGACCCCGGAGCCGGAGCTGGTGGGGATCCACTTCGGACCGCGAGTAATTGACAGCGTCAGTGCTTGCAGTCCGCTTGTAGATCAGCTTCATCTCCTCCAGAGTGCCGCTGCTGCTGGTTGCCCTTTTTTTTCGTTAGCAATAACCGGCGAGTTGTAACATTCATTACGTACCGGAAACGGCGCAGGCTTCCGGAGATAATGTTACCCATCCTTTGCTTCTTTCTTTCCGTTTCGTTTTGTCCACCGCCTGTGGCTTTTCCCCCTTTTTTGTCCATTCGCAGCCACCGCGCATCTCCGCGAACGCGCGAATCATTAATTCAAATTGAGGAAATTCATGCTTTTCGTGAGATCCCGCGAGCGGAGGAAAGTAGAAGCAACGCGAGGGTGGGTGGCGGGGGGCGTGAGAAGGCGGTTGAAAGGATTCGAAACCGGCCGAGCCTCCTCCCCCCTCGTAATCGGAGTGGATACAAGGGATATTGGAAACAGGGACGATTTGAGATAATCTGTCCTATAACCATCCAACCGATCGGATGGGGACATGGGTGGACATAACGGAACAAATAAAAAAAAAATCAAATCAGAAAATCCAAAACCGCCGAAAGCCGAGAGCCGAAGCCACAGAACGCAACCGTGAAGCGGAAAACAACAGGGGCAAAACATAAAACATAAAACATAAAGAACACCATGAGGTGGTAAGCGAAAAGCGTGGCCGTTGTGGGGCTTGCCGTCGCTCCTGGCTTCCTGACGTCCCGTGCGTGCTTTAATTTATTATGATTGCCCCTGGTCCGGCTTGTCGAGGGGTCCAATTTCGGGCCCCGGTTCCCATGGTGGTTCCGCGCTGGGTTGGGACCGCCAGGATTCCCGGAAACCGGAAGGCTCCGATTGAATTGGGACGATAGTCCCGGACGACCCGAATGGATTGCAATTGAAGGAGAGTCTAAAAACTAAAGAAAAATAAACAAACGAGAAACCGAAACCGCGTGGGGTACGATTGACGGAATATATGTTGACGAGTGATCAATAACTTCTGACCGGACCGGGCGGATCGGGTTCGTAAAACTTGCCCCTGACGGACGTGTCGGTGTGGCGTTCTCTCCGCAGATATCATTGCTGCACAACTGTCAGTCATGTTACTTGATTTCATTTATTTTTTATTTCGGCTGGTGTAGTCAAAGGCACATCCTTTGAAACACTGCTCAGCTGCTTTCAGGCCACCTACTGGGGCAAAAACAAGGAACTTAAAAGAACACATACTTACAGCATCTTTTCCTTCTTCTTGACATACGAACCGTCCGGTCTACCGAGTTTTGGGCTTACGAGACTTTATTCCCCATTTAAATAACGTGCATAGTCAGTCAAATCGTAAGAACGTCCGTAATCTTGAGCGTCTGTCACACCGTTTTCAACCGAGCCAACTCCATGGATTGTTATTTTGTTCACTGATAATTTAAAGTTGGAATGGTGTAAAAGAAAATACTTCACCAGTACCCCTGAAAAAAGAAACGTCTAATGAATTCAACCCAATGTTTGCTATTTAAAAGGTTCTTACGTTGTGTCTTTCATTCATTTCAATAATCCATTGTAAGCCTTCTAGGATACAAGTGCATTCAAGAACCTATTCGTATACAGCATCAACAAACAGATACAACGACTACACATTTCCTAAGCCCAAATTGACACAAACAGAAGTCAAAAAGTTTCGATCTAGGGTTATTTGACAGTTCTAGACAAACTAATTTGATCAAAACAGTTTATAACCAAACCAAAATGTGTAGGTTTCAAAGCTAGTCACAAATTATTCTATCAAAAATATCAAGGTCTTGAGCACTCGCCGTGATTTATAAATAAAATGTCTTTAATGTTCCCAAATCCATAAGGATTGGATTTCTGGCAAAAGGATTTTTGATTTATTATGATGTACTATCCGGTACTTTTTTTAAATCGAGAATAACCAAGTTCTCTCTAGATTAGCTTCAGATAAAGATTTAACAAATGAAACACCTCCACTTTGTAGCAACTAGTCTGCCGATTAAGTCGGGGGTGGAACGCGATTTTCAAATGAGACTCATCTAAGTACTCACCCTTATCCAGCCCCTGCAGCAGCTCGCTGCATTGACACACAAACACACACACAAGCCAATCGCGTACGGCTTATGTACACTAACCTTCATCCCTCAACTCTCCTAACCCCAGCTCCCCACCCATCCAATGCGTTTGTGCTGCGCCCATGTGTTATAAATTCTAATTGAGGCCCTAAAGTAAATCTTCCGGTCGGGCTGGACGCCAGGCGAGTCGGGGCCACTTGCAGCGTCCTCGGAACAGCTGGACGCGACCTTTCTCGCAGCTCATCCATTTGCAGTTCCTTGCTTCGTTTCTCCGCTCCACGATCCGCTCCGTAGCCCCCAGAGCGGTGGTTTATTTTATTTTATTTTTTTCGGCTCGTTCCACAAAGTTCTTCATATTTTGCCAGTCGGTTTCTTCCCGGGGGAGGCTTCGGAAGGCCTCTCGTTCATCTTCCGCAACCGTCCGGGAAACCATAATGCACCAAAGGGGGGAGCCTAAGCGGGCCCGCAAACGACCGAAAACGCCGAACACTTTCAAGCTAATAAATCTTCTGACTGGGAGGAATGGGGGTTGCAGCTTGGCCACAGGGCGAGAAAGCGCAACCCGCGAACTGCAAGAAAAAACCGTAAGCACGCACGACTGACCCGTATTTGCCAGAAGTTTTGCGTCGAGCGACGAAAGAAAACTGCCCGGTGCAAAAATACGCGTCACGTTCGCCCTGACACTGCGTGTATCGAACGCAGATTGTTTGCGGATTTGTTGTTCTTGTGATTTTTTTGTTTTTGCACATTGGCTTTTCTTTACCGTCGCATAACAGCTCTCCCCCCAGCTGCAGCGAGTAATTAGCGACCGGCAGCAAAATGCAGAAGAACAAGCGGAAGCGGCTCATCTTTCTGCGGCTCACGGGTGAAGAAAAAAAAAACGCTGGTGGTCACTTTTCGCGATTTTAGGGTTTTTCTGCTTTTTCATTGCATTGCGGTTCGGTTTATTGTTGGGATTTTGGTGCTTTTTGGTTGTAGCATTATTTAGTTTTTTTTTTTTATTTGCACTTTTCTCGTTTGCTCCTGCACGTATGGGCGATTCCTTCCCGCTCCTGTTAGGAATTTGTAACCATCGCTGACCGTTATCTCATTATTTATAGATTTAAAAATTAAAATTAAACTCGCGCGCAACATGTGGAAAGGAGTGAGGAGAAGGAGGGGGGAGGAAGAGGGGCGTGCAAGGAAGAACAAAAAACAAATCTCAAAATGGGAGGAAACATTGACCAAACGACGCACGGCACGGTAGTTTTTTTTTTTTTTTTTTTTTTTTTTTTGATAGGAAAGGCTACAGCAGGCGCAGCGCAGTAAAATGGTATGAAAAATGTTTGCAAACATCCACCGACAGATAAAAAAAAAGAAAGCGAACACGTGGCTGAGAGCGATGGAAGTGGAGTTAGAAACCTCGGCATGGCAGGATCATCACACCTACGATCCGCAATCCTCAGATCCCTGGCTGGCAGCAGGGAAGGAAACCGGATGGCCATTGAAGGCAGCGACGAAATTGGATCGAGCAGTGTAATGCAACAATGGCACCAGTGTGTATTAATAGGCCAACCCAAGCTGCAGCTACTCGCATTCCAAGAAATCACGATCCGGGCAGTGATTATTTCAATAAAAGGCGTTGAAAAAATCGGAAGGAGTACGAGACAGAAATAAGAATGCTACCAGAATTGCCAGGGTGGAGGAACAAAAAATCCCCAAACAATCAATACCGCCGGTGAACTCTGGAGTGAAGTAGCTATGAACTGTAATAAGCAACTACAGTGATAGCAAATTTAAATTATATTTAAGTCATTCACGTCGATGTCCAAGCAATCCATCCCCAAATGCAGCTAACCGACGCGAATATCTCAAACGATCTCTATAAGTACCAATCTCCGCTTTCAATGTTTACTAACAAAACGTTACATCTCATTGAATGCAAACAAGTGTCCAAGCGCCCAATCGATGAAAGTGGCTTCTCGGTGCTAAATCCGGTGCGGCTTCACCATGTTTGCCCGGAAGCGGAAATCGTGAAAAGGAAAAAAACGCGGAGAGAAAGGTCCGCAGAAATAAGTGTCGATTTCTGACAGGCCCCGCTACCGCTTCCGATATTGATTTTCTCCTAGGCTTCCCATTGATCCCGTCCCAACCAGAGAAACCACAGGCCAAGTGGACAAGTGTTGCAGAATGCGATTCATTCAAGTCGCGATCGGCAGAATATGTGCAACCCTTGGCTCGGCGATGGTCACATTCTATTCTAATCCCCCTCCCACACCAACGTGACAACAACAATTGTGCACCGTTCATGCTGGTGTGCGTATGCCGCTATGCCACTTGCTGGCAAACAGCGTTTGATTGAGATTTCCGTGAACTCAATTTGCAGCTTCGTCTCCTCTAGTTTTGCCAACAACGGACCAATCTCCAGCATAATCCACCCCCTCTTCACCCGTCGACCAAAACCCTCCTCCACCAACCACCCCCCCCCCCCCCCCCCCCACCCCCCACTCAACTCTCCCTTCCATTATATTATTTCAACATTGCTGTGGATCAGCCGCAGCTCATCTCCGCCCTCCGCTCGCCCTTCCCGGTCCCATCAGATAGAAAGGTGGATTGTTTTTTTTTGTTATCTCCGATTTTTTTTAAACCTCACCCCATTGCAGATCTCATCCGTGTCGCCATCCGGTCCACCTGACGCGTGTTTGCGTGGCTTTGTATTACTGAGTACATTTGTGTGTGTGTGTGTGTTTATATTTGTGTGTTAAGCTAGCCATAAATGTTCCATTGATCGCTAGTGCGATGGATGGAAAAGGTAGATTGAATACATGCAACTGTTGCGCCATTTTTCCCCTTTTTTTGCGTAGAGAAGCCTCTGGAAAATATTTCCAACCCATGACAGCTGCATTCGGTAGCGAACTGCGTACATGTGTTTGGTTGTGCGTAGTGGTAAATGTTTTAGCCTACAAGTGTGCGAATCCACCAATAGTTCCCACATAACAACACACGTACTACAGTCCCATGCGTATTAGAAATATACTAATCCATCAGATCATTCTACTCTGCAGATGTTCGCATATATTTAAACTTCGTCCTATTTGATACACAATTTGGTTTTGTGAAAGAACAACGGGCCACCTAGAACAACGGGCCACTAGACTTCTCTGACTCACCCGGAGATACCCAAAGATGGCCATCTTTGAATACGTAAAATGCATGAGATCAAATGAAAATATGTTTCTTTTCTCGAAACCCTCCAGCTTAGTTACCGAAGGCTCTAGAGGAAGATTGGAACTGTGCTATACAACCAGAGGAAAATTGTAAGGTACATCCAGGCGACTTCCACACTTTAAATACTCCACTCGCCCTGGGCAAGATTCCGATTACTATCTGTCGCAGTAGGTTAGCAGTTCAACCTATGTCGGCTAGTGCGCCTGTGTATCTCGAATTCCACCCGCTGTCAGACCTGCTGATGTCTGCAACGTACGATTCCGCGTACTAGACCTACGGAGTGTCGACCCAGATTTTACAATCCTACCGTCTAGGCACGCGAATGAACGAGCTGACACTTTTCTGCAGCTGATCTTCAGTCAGCCCGCCCCAGCTTCTCCAGCCCATTCCATCCCATCTTCTAGGCGGGAGTTATCACGACAATCTCGTACAGGGCTGCTTTGATAGCTCTCCAGCACTCCAAGGCGTACAATGTAAAGCTCGGGATCACGGTAAGCTGCGCCGACAGCACTCACGCTGGCGAGCCAGGGGGGATCCGGCGAAAAAAAAAACAAAACACACATTAAAACGCCACACCTTCCCCCTCTTGTCTTCCAACGACCCAACCCGATGCCTGGCGAAACCGCCACAAGAATAACGCAGATGAACTCATACGGAATGGTACCACTCACCGAAATCGGGGTTCAGTTACTTACAGCTTGACTTGACAACTTGAAGGGGTTGCACGGGGTCATCACGAGTAAGCGATAGGGGTTACTTCTTCTCACTACCCGTTTTCTGCATGCTTTTCATGTGTTGGACTGCTGTTGTTGGTGTTGCTTTTTTTTTTTTTTGTTGATGTTGTGTTTGTTGTTTTTGGATTCTCCTTCTCTTCTACTTCACTGCCAACCGACTGCTTACATTGTGCAAGCAGCTCGAACCGCGGTGCGTCGATAAGGCGTCCGGCCGCAACGGCCTAAGTAGCCAATTACGAACGGTGTTCATATCAATACCAATGAGACGTGCATAATGAACCATCAACATCCAACCGGGTCCCGAGCAGCAAAGGTATCAGGGAACCTAAGGACAGGAAGATTTACCGGGAAGGGCCAGCGGTAGGCCCAGCCAGCGATCGGAGGGGGCAGATAGGCGAAACAGATCGCTGCCAGGAACATGCTGGAATTTTTGGAGTTGGTTGTGTTTTTATTTGTTTTTTTTTTTTTTGTAAAGCACGAGAGCTCCTCGCTGTTACTTGATAGTAAAACAGTCAGGTTTGGGACGCGGCATGGTGGCGAAGATTACACACAGTGTTTACCGCATTGTCGCTGATAGACACCAGTTTCAGTGCCTGCTATCTAAGCAGTGGGATTTGGGAAAACGGTAATCAATCCGGAGATTTGGCGCCGGACTTACAGGAAGAGCCGATGCAGGCTTTAATAGTCTTGTAAATACACCACCTTTGCAAGCCTGATTACCATAGCAAACCGTTCTACAGTTCAAGGAGGACCTGCAGCTGTGTGGAAGTGCTCAGGACCTCCGAATATGATAACATGCACGCAAAACAGGGCGCCCTGTTCCTGCGACCGGTGCACTTAGCTGGCACATACCATCCCTAGTCCGACCCAAAGCTGGTGATGTTTTCACACAGAAATTACGGCACAAATGAAAACAAAATGTACCACACCAAAACACAGCTCAAGTGCACCAGATGAAAAATCTACCGAGGAAGCATTAGCATACACAGTGCACACTTTAAACGTGCGTGTGTCGCAGACCGGGCCAGAGTGCCCCTTCGAAAAGTGAAATAATAATAATAATGGACACAAGGGTACGACTGAACTGAAGAGCAGCAGCAACAGCAAAAAAAAAACTCAATGATTAAATAACTGCCGGATGTAGGCTTCCTGCTTTGGGGACCAATTCCTACTAGCACCGGACCCTCTCCCTTCAACCTCCTTCCCTTGCTCTTCGCCCCTGCCAATGCCACCGCCCCCGCTTTGGCCGCATAATCGGAATCCCAATTGGGCATTAGTATCCTCCTGCCCCGTGCGTGGACAGTCGCGTATGTGTCCAAGTGCTGGCCAGCTGTACAACCCAGCTAAACAATTGACCATTGACGAGCAGCGCGGCACGCAAAACGGTGCGTTTTTGTTCTTTTCTGTGTTTTCGCTGCCGCTGCTACTGCCACTGAGCACAAAAAGGCTAACTACTGTCGCGAAACTGGACACTGGCGATGGCGCAAGATGGCGTGCGCGATCGTGACAGTGCAGTAGAAAAAGTAACAACAAAAACGAGCAAAAGTGCAGCGGATCGATGGCGTGGATGCAACACGGTCAAATTACGACACTGTTAAGACGATCCGCGATATCGAAATGACATCCTGGTCGTATAGTACACACCTTCAAGGTCAATGAGCTCTTACCTCCCCGGACAGCATTTTTTACTCGACCCGGGAGAAATGATGCTCATCTTTATAGCAAAACAGCAAAATCCATTTGGCGACTTTTTCTCGAGCGACAATCAACCCGTTACATACATGTTTTTTCCAAAATTGGTGACACACTGAGGAACGTCATCCCCTTGAGCGACTGGTCCAGCTCGATTGACACGTGCTAGCACCAGGGGGCGTCTTAGTCGTTATGATCGTTGCAGATGTATTTTTATATAGCCAAGCATTAAACAGATCTGCACCGGTATAAGGAAGCGCAAGGTTCTACAGGGTTTTCGAATGGTTTTTCCATCAACTTCTTTCAAACGCGTCAAGTGAAGTAAAGCCATGCGATTCGTAAGGTGATCAAAATTGTCTTGAGCAGTTGGATGTGAACCAATGTGGCTTACTGTTTGCCACAAATTGGACCTAGTCTGGCGTGTGACCGTAAGTGACACCTGCTGGAACTTCACCGGGCCACTGCTTCGGGGCACATTTGGATTGGCTGTAGCGCCACCTTAGTAGGAGTGTAGCCGCTCGGTGATAATCGATGGGCCCGCCATACATAACCAGGACGCCTTCGAGCTGTTGTTGTTTTGCTCGCGCACGGCCGATCGCACTGAAGTGCATCCACGACAAACTTGCGAAAGAAAATCAACAATTCCCTTCTCGCTTAATCGCCACCGAGGATCGCTCAATTTCAAATCGGTTGAAATTCAAATCGACTGCATGGATGGAGCCTCGACGGTTGGCTGGATGTTTGGTTTTAATTTCATGATGTTCTGTTTTTTTTCATTTGCTTCTTTTTTCATCAACTGACACCCGATCTTGTTCGACGGGCTGCCCGCTATCAGCAACAAGCTACGGATAGTCTCAACAGATCGCCTCAACGCCCAATTGAGACGCGCTCCGGTGCCTAGGCCGGGCCGCGAGCCTCACGAGACTCCGAGCTATAGTCAGCATAGATTCCGCTGCTTCTTTCGCATTTCCTTTTGTTGTTGCTGTCTGTCATTACCTCTGCCACTACGCAGCCTTCCACCTCCTATCAGGCTCGGAACCGATAGGGGCGGCCAGGACGCTCCACTACTGACGTGTCGGTGACGTGTCGACTCTCGGCTGACATGGGAAAACGGTGCGGGAGGGAATGGCTGGTAAGCATGGACCACTGTCACTCAGCTTTAAACTTCCGCGGAAGGTCGATGGTCACTGGTGGGTTTTAAACATTTCCTATGAAACGCTGGAAGGCCACGGGAGATACAGAGAAAAAAACGAGTACTATAACATAATCTAACTCCGATCCGATTGCTTTTCTTCTTTCTTGCCTTTCTTCTCTCCGTTCGTACCTTGCTTTCTGTTTGCTGCTGGAAATCATTGGCACACAAACAAGTCGTATGTGTTTTTCGAGGCAATCTTCACAAATACATCGCCACAAGTTAACCGAATCCCGCCCGATCGTTCACATCGATAGGCGGAAACTGAGAGCAATCGGAAGGAGCTCATGTTGCGCAATAGAATTAAGATTGCCTTTTTTAAAGGTGCCTGTTTTTGCCTGCGCTTCGCTGTTTTTTAGTGCTGCAGAATAAATTGCAAACAAATCCTGCCACAGTAGAGTTTTTTTGCATCGCTCTTTTGCATGATTAAATTTTTCCTTCGTATGGATTGGAATGGATCTTTATTTTATTACGTTTAATTTCTTTCCTAACATCAGCATATGATTGCCTACCCGTGTGGCCTAAGTTTGCCACTTCCTCACACCACTTGTTTTTGGGTTCACGTTATTAGTATTATTTTACAATCCCCCTCTCCTCGTACCCTTGCGTGCTCCACTGATTACTTTAAGTCCCGTCCCGCCGTAACTGCCCATCGTGATGATACACACAGGGCCGTTTCGAAAAACGCGCAAGCTTCGGCTTCCATTATCTAATCGGGGACCGATTTGGGCTGCCGGGATGAGGCGACCAGAGGCAGGAGGAGAGAAGAAAGTGATTTTTTACACTTTCCATGATTATCCCCGTGCCGTGCCGGTTTGTGTGTAGGCCTCTGCTTGGTATGGGCACTAGTTTACTGGACGAACCAAGCCGCGCTTAGTTAGTTTGATAGAGTTAGAAACCGCTAAAAAACAAACCTTTTTTGTTGTTGTTATTTGTTCTTACCACAAGGAAGTATTCAACCATTCGACCGACTCCGTTACGATTAAGGCCGATGGAGAAAGTTCGGGTGTTGTTTTTTTTTGTTTTTTTTTATTTTTTGTTTTATTTTTGGCACAATCAAATAAACACCCCGAACGCGGTGGTCAATGTTTTTAACTCAGGCAACAGCTAGAGGAGGCAATCGCTGGGTTTTCAAAAGCCTTTAAAGACGAACGAGAATAATTGCATTTTTAAAGAGCATTACGAATGTCCCCGCCATAAGCTCGACAGCTCCTGAGCTGTTTACATCTGCTAATGGTCATCATCTCAAATTTGACTCTTACGTTCGCCATCTCATACCGTTCTCGTTGTACTCGCAATTATTTCTCGACAACTTTTGGGGTCTTCCAGATCTTACGCTCAAACGAACCATTATAAGAAACTATACAGAAGAAGATTTCTATAGATCGAATCATAGGTTTTCCAGTTTAGAGCAAAGGTGCGGATCGCCTTCCCTTCTTCACAAGATTATCGCTCACAAGTGTTTCAAAGTTTGCAGAGGAATCCAGCTAGATTTAATGAACAAAACGGCACCTGTGACGTGAAACTCTTACGGACTCCGATTTAGCCGAGCGCATACGCCGGTTCAACACGCGATCCCCGAACGTCGGGGCACAAACCCCGACGGCGTGGGTTCGAATCCAGGCCGGATCGCGACCGTCTCTATCCAAGTACGTTAAAGGGATAACATGTGTCTCGTAAACCCTCAAATGAGTGGGCATGACAAACTGGTCGTTACGCCAGGAAGAACGGGAAGTTTATCATAGCGGAGCGAGTAAAGGTACACTTGCAAAACCCTGACGATCGGTTGCGTCGGACACGGTTGCGTCGGATCAAATGCAAATTCCAACCCTCTCCGGTGTCAATTGATAGGAGATCCTTTTTTTACTCAAGGAGGAGATTACTCAAGACAACACCTTCGAAAAACGACAATCATCACAGTCACACAATTAGCGTACAGCAAAACATACCAAACAGAGGAGGCTTCCGTCCCCTTTATTTCGTTTTTTTTTTCGTGCTGCAAATTCAAGCTGATAGGAGGGGGATTATTCCAAGAATGGGGACGGTGGGGACATTGCTGTACTCCTGTGTTGGTAGCATCACACGGACCATGGCAGCCGGTGATTTGTGTTTGGCCCCCAGCTCAACACCCGGTTCCGGTGCGCGCTGATGCTAATTCGCGGCAATTCATGCGTTTTCATTAGAATGAATATGCGTGTGTGCGCAGGGGGCTTCACCATTGTTATTGCAAGGGGAAATAACGGACAATACCGTTGACAACCGAGCATTGGGACGCTTTGTATGCTCACCCAGCGTACATTATTCTAAGCATCTCGGTTCGGGTCAGCGTTGAATGTATACGGCGACACATCAAACATGCATGACGGCGACAATGGACGAGTAACATATGTCGGCAAAGTAGCCCCCGTGCTCCGCGAAAAGGCACTCGCAAGGGCACTCGATGCCAACATTTGCTGCCGGGAGTCTTGAGTTTCATGTCATGCCATAGATCTCTGTTCATATTTCGTTGGATCGCTTGTTGTAGAACGCAAGAACCTGAGCATAAGCGGCTGTCCTTCTTTCTAAGACAACTCCACACAACACAGATTATGGGTACATCGCGATTGCAACCTCGATATACCTTCGAGTATACCTCGTTGGATGCAGGTCTTCCTATTCTTCTTTTCTGGCCTGCTCACAGTTGAGCACGTCGTGCTGACATGGCCTGGTCACCAATAGTTCGCCAGGATACACGGTCCATGGCTGCAGCTCTCCATCCCCGGTTGCATCCGATGTCCCCCAGGTTCTGCTCCACTTGGTCCAGCCAACGAGCTCGCTGGGCTCCTCTGCGTCTCGTGCCGGGCGGGTCGCTGGTGAGCACTTTCTTGGTAGGGCATGAGTCCGGCATCCTCATGACATGCCCTAACCAACGGATCCTGCCGGCCTTCGCCACCGTCAGGATATCCGGCTCGCCATACAGCTCAGCTAGCTCGTGGATGCAGGTATATCATGCAATTTGGGAGCATATACCTAGCAAAGTTGGAGGCGATATAGCTATCAAAACGCTATCAATGTGATCTAGCAAACGCAGTAGGCGTTGAATACTATTTTCCAGAAATCATTTATACAACTGGATTAGGTTCTGCATTTTCCCATGAAAGTTGCTTCAATGCAATGTAAAATTGGTTTCCACAAATTTTTAAGGATTTTATTTAAAACAAGTTTATTTTTATTTTATACAAGTAGAAAACTGTCGCATATTTACGTAATCATGACTGAACATAACATTATCGTAATGAACGCCTTTTACAGTTTGGTTTACAATTTGTCCATACATTGCATACCCTTATAAACGATTCCGATGAAAACTAACATCTTATACGATGCAATTTATTCTTCGATAAATGAATTTCGTGTTGTGTGAGACAGCGCACACAAAACATGGAAAAAACAATCCGAACACGAAAGAATGGTTTTCTAATGCATCAATTTAACGGACGATTTTCATGAACAAATTGCCCATAAAAAATTCGCTTGCCGGCATCAGCAACATAAACTCCAGTGTAAGAAGGGAAGCAAAACATATGAAGAGAGAAAGAAAGGGCAAAAGAAAAGGGGAAAAGGGAAAGCTGCCATACTGCTGCACGAAAAGGATCTGACTATCGTCCCGGCGCGACAGAGCCAAACCATCCTATTCCACCGAAGCAGCCTCCGTTCCCGGAGATAGGCGGAGACTCCGTGCAAAGAACAGACGCGATGGTAGGCACACGCAGTGCCTTCTTTGATCCAGCAAAAGCAAGACAGCGCGTAAGAAAAACGAACGCATCGCATTATCCTGCGCCAGATGCCCGAGACAGTAGCATCCAGTTTGCAGCGAAAGCCTCGAGCAGTGTCGTACATGGGCGTCCGAGCTAAGGAACCCGCGAACGAAGTCGTAAAACCGCTGCGTCGGACCATAAAATCTTCCAGGAGGCAACAGTTTACGAGCTTCACATCCTTGACAGGCATATGCTCAAAATGCCGGCGTGCAGTCCGGGAACCAAAAGGCGCCGACGGATCAATTCTGAGACTGCACGTTGCATCCTGGCAACATTCAGGCTGCTCAAAGACATGCAGCTACACGGAACAAGAGGGAAACGCGCATCGAGACGTACACTTGAGTGCAACACCGTAACGAACCGGGATAGAGATTTTACGACGGGAACGGAGTGGCATCTCCCGGTGACGTCCGGAGGCACCTTATAGACAAACGCCGAAGCGCTTCCGTGTGGTCGGTTCACTGCGGTTCGCTGGTCTCGCTCGATTAGAACGGATCGCACCACGACGCGACCGCTGGCCCGGCCAGGAGGTCCCAGAAAAAGCCCGGCAAGACCTGATGAAAAAAACCCCTGAACGGCCGTTAATTTGGCCGTAGAATTGATATTTCGTCTGCTGCCGTGATCGGGAGTTACAAGTGTTCGTTCTCGAGCTCATCGCGCACCCGTTTTCCATCGGTATACAATGGTCTGCTTTCACGACAGGTCGCCTTGGCTGGCCTGGTGCTGGAAGGAAGGAGCTTCACAGTATTCCCAGACTCGAACACCGTTGCAATGAGAACAAGGAGTCGAACAGGTCGTCGACTCGGAAAACCTGACTCCCGGGAGCCGCTTTGTTGGGGGTGTCATGGTGCGAATGGGCTTCCAGTAGCCGAGGTGGAATAAAGCAAAACAGCCAGTGTTCTCGAGAGTACAACAGACAATCGCGGTCCTATGCATCCTCCACAGGAGGTCCGCTGATTTGGTCGTTAAATTGAAATTCCGTCTGATGCCATGATTGGGGGTTGCAAGTGTTCGTTCTCGCACTCATCATCTTCGATCGGTAAACAATGCTCTGCTTTCACGGCAGGTCACCCCCTGGCTAGGCTGGTCCTGGGAGCAGGAGCTGCGTAGTTTTCCCAGACTTAAACACCGTTGCGCTGAGAAGAAGGAGTCAATCAGGTCAAGGAACGGCGTTTAGGTTAACTACCGACTAGGAAAAAATTACCGATTCCGATTATTAGACAAATAAATTTGACAGCGATTTTAGACGCGCAACTTTGAAATCATAGTTTTGAAATCAGGAATTTCAAGCATTTTCGTGCATTGGATCATGATTATTGTTTAATGTTGAACTTTTGCCATCGAAACACGTAGCCTGATGGTTCTAAACGTTGCCGTGTACATTCACCGATGATACCACGAGCGCCCTGATCGCTGAAAAAAGACGGTAGTATCAACGGAAAACGTGAAAAATCCACCTAATCCACCTAACCCCATTTTTCATGAACTTTTGTCCATGATCAATCTGGTTTTGAAATGGGAGCCGAGTTTTCTCACCGTCGCAATTATCGGCAACAAAGAACAATCCATTATTCTAACCCTGCCAACAAATGTTCCAAAATTTTCGGCAAGATAGAAATATTTCTTATTCTTTTATTATAACCGTATGTAACGGATAACCCCGTGTTAGGGGGGGGGGGGGGGCTAACACTCCCGAGTCAAATTGGCAACCATTGGAAAGTAGCTGTGGATCTGCATCCACAAACAAAATCGTCAAAATTGCATACGCGTAGCTGGCTAGATTATTAAGCGATTGCTACATGGCCGGTTAAGAAAAAGCGATCAAATGAGAAGAAGAAACAAGTATGCTTCCATTAAAAAACACCACTTCTAAAACTAATTTGGACGCATCGGAGTTTGAATTGCTTCCGCTCCAATCAATCTGGCTAGATTTAACCCTCAAATACTTTTAATTATTCACAACCATAACAAACAAACAAATGCTGGCAAAAAACAATTGGCCACAAAAAAAGAGATGTTTGCCGCAACATTACCCTAAGCTGGCATCGAACTCAAAGTACCTATATCAAAACGTAAACAGAAACGTCTTTAACAACACACCGTTGCAAAAAAATAAATTGTTTTTTTAATTAATGCGTCCGCCATTTGCATCAATACTAACTGCTTCAAGGCGGCTGCCTTGAAATGGCCAAAGGAAGGCTGTGAAGTGAAGTCGAATTTGACTAAATAGTGTTTGTTCTATTGGCCTTCTTACGGACTTGTGATCCGATTAGGGAGTATCCTAGACGGTTGATATTGACGACCATTGATACCGCCTGTGTGGCATATGTATTAATATATGGGTGAAGGTAATTTTAGACGCACCTGATCCGGACAGCGGTTGATACATTTGTCGACGATCTCGCGGACCGCGGCTGCGTAGTAGTCTTCTCCGGGTCGTGAGTCCGAGTCCTGCGCCAGGACGAGCACGTCGACGGTGGTTGATAGCAGGAGCAGGAGTACGGCTAGCGCGTACCCCATTGATCGGTGCGCCGCCTGACTGCTGGTTGATGGCCGGATGGCGGCAATGCCGGTGGCGGCTGACGGTTGATTGATGCCGCACGCCGCCTCACGCGGCCCGCTGCTTCCGGTCCAAGACGGACTCAACGGCCACGTGACGGACATCTTCTCCGTCCGCTTCTCCTTCTGCCCTCGCGCTCACCTCGCTAATCCAATTGCGGTGCGATTTGTACCTTTTTTATACCCTTTTTTTCCAAAACCAAGATTTCTTTCGCTTCCGGCTTTCAATTTTACTCCAAATCGCCTACTTTCACTTATCACTTCACTAGCCAATAATGGCGTGCAGAAAAAACAGCAAGAATCTTAACCGAAGCACAGTGTTTCCAGCTCTCCGCTGTGTTTTTTCTCCTCTTCCGAACACTTCAGATTTTAGATTAGTTTAACGTTTGCTAGTCTTTATTTTTTTACCCATTTGTTTAATCGAGTTTGATTCACTGCGTGTGTGTTTCTTTTGTTTAATTTATTTTTTCCAACTTCACTTCCTCGTTTTGATTTCAAATGTATGCCGCTACACTATCACTGCGTGGTTGATTTTCCGAATTCCCTGCTTCCGTGTGCGTGTGTCTGTTTTTTGTTTGTTGTTGCTCCATCGGCGTTCTCACTGGCAGGGATTCACTATCATCCAAAAAACCTCGCGGTGTGAATTCCCACCGAGGCTCCGCACTAGCCACGGTAATGGCGGCGATCTTGCTCTGCCACCCTGCGCAACGGTCACCAATCGGCGCCAATACGAACCCCTATACCTGTCCGGACAAAGAACTGGCGCACCGCACAATTCCAGTGTGGCACTCGTGTTAAAACTCGCGAAAACGGTTATCAAGCTATCAGCCGCGCACGCCACTTGCAGCGCCTGGCAACGGGCGGGCGGAAATTTGCATTTTGTTGTAAAAATTCGTTTAATTTTCCACAGTACGACACAACACTACACAGGTGTGAGACGGCCCGCGCACAGCATCCACCAGGCACATCACCGACCGCTGTCAGAACGGTTTGTATTCTACTACTTTCACGCCGAATTGGACCACACTTGTCTCTCTTGCTTGGCCAACGGTCACGGAAGGACTGACGTTATGTTTCGACCGCAGGCGCTGCTAGACCGGCGCGTGTGATCGTTCTATGCGTGGTGTGGCAGGGCAAGAGCAAGCCAGCCGGATGCTCGGTCCCGCTCACACACCGTGAGCTTCGGCCGAAGAAGATCGACCGACTGCTTGTACTAAAACGCTCCCTCTCACGAGTGATTCATATGAGTGGCAGGCGGCTGTACACGGACCACGCGATATATATTTTCAATATTTTGAACTGTGCCGAAGAGATTCGTCATCTTCAAACCTTGGACACCTGAGGAACCATGGACATATAACAAATATTCTGAGAAAAAAAAAATCCTCTGGCTAAAACAAATCGCCCAAAAGAATCCGGACGAAACCGAACCTATAACTCCCTGCGCAGCATTAAGCTCCCTTATGTTACAGCAACAGCCCTACAAGCGCACACTCGTTCAAACTTTCCATACGATCAAGAAACGACCGTTACCGAGGTGCTGTTCCCCGATCGTTGAGCCATGAGCGACGCGCCTGCAGTTAGTTCAAAACAGCAGGAGCATCCTAGAAGTTAGTGATGGGTTCCCGGAACCGCACCCACCACTCCGCACCGCTTCCGAGCATCTATAAACCGGCTCCGATTCCGGCTTAGTAAAACACACGGTTCCGTTCGGAGCCGTCCGGAGCCGCTAGTCGGCAGCCGGAACCGTCCGGAGCCGTCGGAACCGTCTGGAGCCGTCGGAACCGTCCGGAGCCTTCCGGAGCCGTTGGAGCCGTCCGGAACCGTCGGAGCCGTCGATACCGTCCGGAGCCGTTCGGAGCCGCTAGTCGACAGCCGGAACCGTCCGGAGCCGTCGGAGCCGTCCGGAACCGTCGGAGCCGTCCGAAACCGTCGGAGCCGTCCGGAGCCGCTAGTCGGCAGCCGGAACCGCCCGGAACCGTCGGAGCCGTCGGAGCCGTCGGAGCCGTTCGGAGCCGGCTGAACCGTCGGAATCGGTTAGAGTTTGGCTTCCTTTAGTGAGCGGTGTGCAGCAAAACTCGCCGCTCAGTATTTTGTTCGGATCGCATTTACTTTTGCGGTGACTGATCGTTAATCCAACTCATGAAGCTGTCTGTCACTCGAAGCTTCAGCTACCGACAACTAGAGGGCAGCACATACCAGCGGGGAAGTGCAGAAAGCTTTAAAATATTAGCACAAATTGACATACAAAATAACTATTTAAATGAAATTATGCAAGAACGCAGTCCTGTGAAGTTCCATTTAGTTTTTTTTAATCTAAAGTCATTCATTTAACCGTATGTCTCGATAGGACCTGTGGCTGTGGAATTTCTTTTCTCCCTCATTCGCGCTCATCCGGTATCAGGTTTCCTTCCCCCGTGGGATATCGATTTCGTGACTTGGCATCCTGCATTGTCGGTGCCTTAGATTTGCTGCATTCCGAAAACCCCTGGTGAGTGGAAAGACCTGTTCGGTGCGGCCCTGCAGAGCTGGTGACTGCAGAGTGTCAACTGCAACACTGTCCAAAGCTGGGCAACGAGCTCTCGAAATGGATTGGCTTATTTTCATTCTTCAGTTTCCTGTCCTCATAAGATGGTTCATAAAAGTCCGCAGAATCTCCCTAGTTTCATTCTCTTTTCAACAGTTTCTTCTTGTTTGCCGTTTCTTCATTTACACAACCGCACTTAACTCTTTTTTTAACCATAATATCAGTGCTAAGGGTGAGAAAGAGATTATCGCAAAGATGACCGAACGACAAAACGTTAGAATGGGATAAGAAAAGCATAATTTTTAACGCAAAAAATTCAAGCGCATTGCTCAACATATTCGTTTAGGACTGGGAAATGAAAAATAAAAAATAAACTGTTATTCCTTGTGTTTATCAAACGCAATGTCTTAAGCGAATCAGTCGCTTAGCTTCTAACCATTACTAATCAGTGTAACATGTAGCAAGTAGAATCGATTTAGCACCCTGAGATGAAAAACGAAACGGGAAACAACTTACATGCATACCTACCCGAGCAACAAACTGTCCTTCAAAACCAACCCGGAGGGTTTAATGTTATCAAATCAGAAACTTTCTCAAGTGATTTGGCGTTGAAGGAAACGAATTAACGCAGGCGAGTTCAGTTCTTAATACAATTTATAACAGATTCATTTATGCAAGATTGTTTTGACTTCTTAAATTTCGATTACACCTGCTTGGCGTCCACGTGCACCTACGTTCGGCCGCGGTACATACAATATACACTGACTGTCGGTTAAATTTCGAATGCAATAAACATTCATCTGAAACAGGCGAACATCCATTAGTGACTAAGTTTTTTTTTCTGCTTTGTTGATTTGTTTGTTTTTTCATTCCCCTTTCTTTTTAATTCAATTGTCTGCTACTTTCTCCTTCCCTCGCGTTCGAGAGTTAAAATTGTCTAATTATATAATACACTTCTATATATTGCAGCTTTGTTGAAATAACACTGCTTGTTTTCCCCTTCCCCATTCACACCCCTTCCACGCCCAGGACTCTCACCACGTAGAGTTTATGTTAGGCTACCATTGATTTTTCCCGAATTCTTCCTGGCCCGAAGGTGCGGTTGAGATCACTGACCGGTAGTACAGCTCGACGACGTACGCCTCACGCTAACCCTTCTAATTTATCAGTTCATTTTCTAGGGGTTTTTTTTTGTGTGTGTCTGTTTTTACCTTCAATCTTTCTCGGCCAACAAATTTCTTCCGTCCTGCGCGCTTCTTGACCTACGGCTTGCCCCATTGATTCGCGAGCATTTCGCACCAGCGTCCGTTCTCAATCATCAAACATCATTATTCATCCTATCTAAACGAAAATGGAAAGCGATCGGAGAAACAAAAGTTTGCCACACAAAATTCCATAACATTATGTCTTTTTAACTGCAACAGTTAGCATTTCAGCAGCCATATTTCTCTTCCCTTCTCCGCTTGTTTGTTTGTTTAATCTCTCATCTCATCTCTTGCGCCTTCCGTCTCTTGCGCTTTATCTCTCTCAGAATGGCCGATTGCATTGTAAAACATCTGTAAAATAGTAACATATCTGTCAAAGCACGTTTGGGCCTCCTGCGTCGAGTCGGCTTAGTGCCGTTTGAAGGTGTGAAATTGCTTGTCAAAAAGTTGCTATATTAGATAATATATAAATCAATGTTCAAAAATACATATACCCCAACCAATTGGCGAATGTGTGCTGAATTCTTCTAGTTAAAATTAAACAGCACTATTGCGTGCCAACTCCGGCACCGTCCTGTACACGAACACTCCTTCAGCCGGTCAGCCCAAGCCTGCTGCTGCGAGCAACACAATCGATCGTTCATAGCAGATTCCGGGTTAAGATTGGAAAAAACAGTATTTCTTCGCAAATTGTTGAAGCAATCACATCGCGGTCTCCACTACACGTATTTGTGCGCTCCTACTTGCTGCTTTTGTTTTCCCCTAAGATGGCCGCGTTTTGTTTTTTCTAACATCAATTAATTATGCCTACGTGCACCAACGGTCTGCTCCACCTTGGTGCTGTGTGTGTGTCAATGTGCCCCAGGGTGTTTTTGTTCTATTCTGTCTAGTATATATTTTGTTCAGTTTAGGTTTATGAGTGTGTCATCCAGACAGCAAAAAAAAAACAGAAGAAATATATTAACTACGTTTGTTCGATACCGGCTAACAACTATCGCTGCTGCGTAATATACTCTTAAATACTTTAATCGCGTAAAGGTGTCTCGATAGGCAAATAGGTAAATGTACAATTGCAACGGAGATCTTCGTGCGCACCTACGGCGTGGCTCTCTTTATCTTTTATAATTCAATTTTTCTCCTCTTACTTCATCTTTTCCGATCCTTCCGCCCGACGCCCTTGTGAAAGAGTATTTATTCATTTCGTTTTTGTTTTTTCTTGATTCAATATTCTCAAGCAACAACATCAACCGTAGAAAAAGAAACTATAGTCTAACATAGTGAGCTTATACCTGTTGAAATGGTTAATTTCGAGTAAGACTTAATAAGGCAAGCGATTGCAAAACGTAAATTAAATAAACCGTTTTCTCTGCCAATTGTTGTGTTGTCTTTCCATTACATTTTTTTTTTCTTCCTAATCAGGCGCTATACCTCATGCAGTTACGAGTTCATGATTGATATCCTCACGTGTAGAAACGATAGAAAAAACGACCTAGTCAAGATAGAGTGACGAAGACGCCGCACGCGCTTCCACACTTTCAAAGAGTATTGTCATTACAAATTGTATTCGTTTGGTTGAAATAGAGATTGTTGATTGCTTCGAAAAATGATTGACGAATGGGGAAAAGCAAAAGTGCCGGAGCGAGCTCGCGGGTGGAATGGATCGACCATTGCATTCCGTTCGGCTCCGGCAACATTTTTGTATTGCTCAGAACCTAGTGATAATAGTTGACCGGAACACGCGGCACTTGTTGAGGACGCGTTGAAAACAACCCTATGCTTACACCAGAAGGGTATGCAATGTATGTAGTAACAGATTTTCTTATGCTCTCCTTCTTATGCACCAGCTTTCTTCGCTCGCCCTCCGTAGGAAAATGCTCATCCGTTCCAGTACCATTGAAGAGACCTGCTGGCTCAAACTTCTGCGGGATTCCCAGGTGTGTGTTTCGTGTGTGCTGTTCGGCACGGGTGCACCATGTATTATTATCACAAAGTAGGTTGTGCCGCATGTGGCCGCGATATCTGCCTCCTGCAGCGCACCATCCGCATCAGCATTGCCCCGACCGCCAGCAGGTCCGTTTCCTATACAGCCGTTTCGTGGTCGGCCTCGTCGATTCGCCCCAGCCGCCAGGCGTTATGATCGGTTGCTACTAAAAGACAGATCACACAAAGGTAGAGGGCGTATTTTCTTCCGGCAGCTGCCTTTCTATCGCTACAACACACAAACAAACACGGCAAACAGAAGCTGAAGGCGGGACGGTCTGGGGTAGCATCATCACTGCGTGCGCGAACAGAGTAGAAACAACACGTCTCTGCCAAACATCTAATACTTGCTTCAGTTAAAATCAATCGCAAACAGCAAACGTACACCTAAGGGAAAACTTATAGAAACGAAAAACAAGAGCGTTCACGAGTTAACAAACCATAAAGAAACAAACAAAAAACACTTAACTGTCGTTTACCAACGTAACTGACGGATTATTATTCGGTGTCATTATTTGGGGCCATTGCAGAATATTTGGTCACAACATTTAACAGCAAAGCAGAACGGTAGATTAAAAGCAGATAGCAGCAAGGCAACTAACAAACATCATTCGGTCGCCTTGATATTATCAAAGCATATTTTTTTTCTTTTACGCAACGAAACCTACGATTACAGCAAAGCAGAAAAACAATCCGCAAAATAACCGTAAAAACTCCCGAGGGAAACAAATACAAGGAAACAAAACCGTGATTAACAATTTGTTACAATTCCGATTTATTATGCATTTCCTTCGTCATTGCTTCACTCAGTAAAGGCCGCCCAGTAAGGCCTTCAGCAGCCGCACATTTACAGTGGCGAGCTGTGTACGCACAAGCTCTTTCCTTCGAACGTAGATTGTGAAACAAGGATCTTCTCATCACGCAACCAAAGGTCGGTTAGCAACAACAAAAAGCAACTGGAGACGTTTGACTACCAACAACGCGACGACATCGGAACGAAATGAATCTACGTAGGCACCTCAAGGTCCTCAATTGCATCCAGCACCAGCTGTGGGGTTTGACCCGTTCGTATCAAAGATTTTTTTGTTTGTCAATTGGTTTTTTTTTGTTAGTTTGTAAGTTGCATAAATGTATTGTTAATGCAACACGAACTAGTGACGACATTTGTATCAGTGCAGTAGAAGTACTTCCGATTAATTAATTTTAAACACTTATGATTAATGATAACAACATTCCTTTAACTGTCCTTCGTCCAATATCACCAGAAATAACTTTTAAGCATGCTCATGTATCGATCGCTTCCTAGCAAATGTCACTGGTTGTTAGTTTTCTTTGTATTTTCAATACAAACTATAAGTGCGCACCGCAGCAAGGAAAATCTTCCATCGTCTGGTCCAAGAATATGATACATCTTTACAGAAGGGCGTGAACACCCTTAGCTCAATAACGATAGGTAAACCCAACAACATTAACTTAAACAAAAAAAATGGTTAATTTATCATTGCTAAGCCCGGAAACACAAAATCGGCCAGATGTAGCAACCTGCTGCCAGTGACCCGCGACGGTGCATCAGGGCAATGAGTCTAGGATTAGGAAAAGCACACCATTCAAGCAGCAGGAATGCCTCAGTTTTGGCTGTACATCTGGTTCTGTGTAAGTGTGTTTGCGTCTTCGTCCCCCCATTAGCGTAAGGAAGGGCCTGCTTGCTACTCGCCCTAAGCCATTCCCTTCCATACCTCTACAGTACAGTAACGCTAAGTGAAAGCGAGAACTGAATGGAAATCAAAATGAAAGAAATAATGTGTGCAATGGAAGATCGACATGACGCGACACTTACCACAATAATAATACTTGGAGATCCGTGGTAGGGCTTTTGTAGCAGTGGACGAAGTAACGTAGTAGTAGTAGAAGTAGTAATATTTAAAAAGTAATAGAAGTTGAAGTTGTGACAGTAGCAACAGTAGTGATAGTTGATATAGCAGTTCGAGAGTTAGTGGATACAATAACTTGGTACGGCAAAGATGATAGCAGAAAATAGGTGTGTTAGCCACAACGAAAACTGGCAAGATTTTTCAATGTTAAACAACTTTACGCAAATGCAACGAAAGAAAGAGGAAGAATGTCTACATATTACCGCATAGTGTGAAACGAGCAAAGATATTGAATGCGAGACAGATTGAGCTTACGCAAAGAAAACCAATGATAGCAATGAATATGAAGATGGCAAATTTCTGAAACTAGCCCACACTGCTTCGTCTACGGAGTTGCGTTACTTCTACAGCAATTCTTTTTCGATGTGAATCAGTCATGGCATACGCCGGCTTCCTTAGCGAATAGCCCTTAGATCCTATTCCCTAGCGAATCACCCTTGACTGTTTAAAGACCTCTTTAAATAACTTCAGACTAACACTTGCGCACATTCGCACATATTACAACAGGATGATTATGGTTAGAATTATTATTATTATTGAACGCGTTTAATGCTAATGAAATAAATGGTAGGATGTTAACAGTAAAATGGCATGGAAAAAGATTTTCCTTTTCAATCTATCTAATTATAATTATAATTTAATATTTGGAATTTGCTCATTAGTCTGTTTCAAAAGTAAAAATGAAACCCAAAAGCGATGAAGATAAATAATTGACGATTATGACACTAATTTGTGGTCGACTTCGGGGCGGTACCAACAAACCGTTTCATTTGGATGTTACTTCGTAGCTAGCATTCAAAATGACCGCTTTTGGATGCTACAGGTGTAGCGTTAAATTTTCCGGAATGGCGGGTGAACGCCTAGCTTGCCCTGGGCGAATGGTTCCCGATTCTGCGATTTTTAATGAGCTAAAAATAGGATTTGGCCTCTTTTTACGGCAGAGGTTTTGAGTCTGCGCCCGAACGGGCGGACGATGGGGCAATGGGTGCAAAGATCTCACTCGATATTGACTCGACATCCATATTGTTCGGGGAAGAGGAGATGGGACGCCTGGGATAGTTTGGCCGTCTTGTGACTGGTCTTTGGAGATCAGCATAATCGGTAGCCAGCCCGGTATTGTCCGTACATTCGAGCCGTACTAGAGGCTTTGAGTCTGAGCTCGAACGGCCGGGTGCGGAGAACTCCAATTTGATATCGTTTCTCGAGGAAGAGGGGGTGGGACGCCTGGGATAGTGTGGCCGTCTTGTGACTGGTCTTTGGAGATCAGCATAATCGGTAGCCGGACCGGTATTGTCCGTACATTCGAGCCGTACTAGAGGCTTTGAATCTGCGCTCGAACGGCCGGGTGCGGAGAACTCCAATTTGATATCGTTTCTCGAGGAAGAGGAGGTGGGACACTTAGGATAGTTTGGCCGTCTTGTGACTGGTCTTTGGAGATCAGCATAATCGGTAGCCGGCCCGGTATTGTCCGTACATTCGAGCCGCACTAGAGACTTTGACCGTGTGACACTGGGTGCAGAGAACTCACTATACTCCAATTCAATACTGTTTCTCGGGGAAGAGGAGGTGGAATTGTCGGGATAAATCGGCCGTCTTTTTACCGCGGGGACGCTTCTGGGCGCATTCAAAATATGTTTGGTAGGCCCCATGGGCAGAAGCGGTATTGATGCATCTATAATTGAAAATAAAAGAAATTAAAATAAAACCAAAAATAAAAACAAAGAACAAAAGGATGCTCGTAATGTTGAAAAGGTGAGTAACCGAATGTGATAGTCTCAAAAATGGGTAAGAAAAGTTGCTCAAAGGATAACTAAAAGTCAACGGAACTGCTGGGATGGTTGGTATACGGAAAGAGATTGTTGCTGGCGACCCAAAAAAGCGATTCAATTATGGAACAAACTCGACCGTTCTCCGATGAACCCTGCTGAGTTTGCGTCACATTTTGGATGATATCTAGTAGACGCTGTAAAGTAATTTATAATTTTTGCCTGCTACACAAAAATTGCCCTTCATCGTGGGTTGCGGAACAGAACAACATCCATCGTTGTTGCTATACGTAAATTTTGAGTATCTTATAAAATCGTTATAAAACTGTCTGTGAATCAGCTCATCGATGCTAGTTTACGATTGCAGCGCTATATAAGCTGATGTTCTGTGCTAAACGGTTCTGTCTTGATTATCTATAGAGATTAAATATGCTTATTATTAGGTAACCTGCAATTTGCATCGTTTCACTGATGTATGTCTTGATGTACTTTTTTTGAACCACTTGTTAATAATAAAATCAAACAATCGAACTGATGAAATTTAATTCACGTAAGCTGCGTGCATTCATCGAGCGAGAGCTTAAATGTTTGTGGAGGTAGTAGACAGATAATACGGTCTTACTAAAAGGAAAAGAGTGCGTAGGTTCGAATCATAATTAATCGTGCAAGATGCAGCATTTATGGCCAGCTATTGAAAGCTAGCAGTGGCAGAGGAAAGAGAAGAAGCAGCTTCTAACGGAGTAGGAAAAATCACACCCTGCACACATAACAACACATCTACAAGCATAAACACACGGCCATGGGGCATTGAGAGAGGGGTGGTGGAGTGAAAACCAGTAAAGCAGTGCTTTATAAAGGCATGCAGAAAGAAAGGGGCAATTTAGAGTAGATACTCCACCCCCCTTTAACCCCCAGGAGACATCTTCAAACACATAAATAAAGACCATAAAGTACCGGTCTCTGTTGGTGATTTGCACACCAATCTAATCGACCGAACAAACGTCTCACCTTGCAGCTGGCGGTTGATCAGTGCCGTCAGACCATGACCACCATTGTCGCCTCCCTTGCCCTTCGTCGCCAGCATCGGTTTGTCCTCCGCATCGTCGCCATAGCCGGCCGGGACGCAGCCATTGCTTGCCATTATTTCGCAAACCTACGGGACAGACAACCGTCGGGAAGGTCAGTTCGGTACACATAGTGTCCGTCGGGTCATTGGGACCAGTGCGTTAGTCATACCTGAGTGACTTGCATGAGCTTCTTCACCACGTCGCGCCCGAGAATGTGATCAAACACGGACTGCAGGAACGGTTCGGCTATCATGGACAGCTTCAGCTTATCGCGGTGCCAGATGAGCACCCGCGACTCCTCAATCGCCATGATCGATACCTAAAACGACAGACAGGGCAGGCATTAGCAGGGCGAACGTTCCGCTCGCTCTCAGGTAGCACACTCAGGTTATTAGTATACTGGGAAATACTGGGGAAGGGATACTTTTAATATTATCGTGTTTGCGTGTATACCTGGAAGAAATCGTCGGTAGAAACACCGAACCATTCGGGTGAATCGAGAAACTGATGGGGGAATACAATATGATGCGCTTTTTGATTTTGTGATATTACAAGTCTGTTCGAAATGAGAATGAAATTAAAGAGAGATATTAAAACAGGATATTAAATGTTGTTGCCGTTGGGATGTGTGTGCTGGTGGAACCTTGCTGAACTAGTTTGGAGGCTAGTCCAGTATTTTTTTTTTCAATTATATGCTACACAGTATCGGATATGCCACAAGTGCCACTGTTCATATGTAAAAATACAATATTGATATTACCAACGAAAAAAGGAAGTGGCGCCCATGGCTTCCCGAACTGTGTCATATAAAGAAAAGCGGTTCCGATCTAACAGACGACCCGCCGGAAACGTTATCCGACCGAAGGCTAAGCCCCAACCCACTTCGAGGACACCGGAAGCGGGCAGGGGGGGCCCCGTTGCCTTTCGTACTTACTTCCCCGAAAGCACCAGCGAGAGACTATCGACTTTCGTGATTTTTTCCTGGACGTAGATCTCCTGGAACTTCAGCGAGCGTACGATCTTCATGCAGTTCAACACCTTCTTGAACTGATGGCGGGACACGCGAAGTGGTTTGAACAATGCAATGTAGACCTAAGAAGAAAAAAATTCGGGATCGTGGTTACTCTCGGCGGGAAAATGAAGTTACAGCAGACGAGCCGACGCATGAATCGACGATCGATTGACTCGCGTTGGTAGATGATAATTATTTCCCTTCATTTAAGTTAGCCTTGCTAGACAGAAAACCAAAAACTTAAACAATCCTGCTGGTTTATCTTAAGACAGAAAAGGGTTTATCAAACAGTTATGCATGCGGCACGTTTGCAGCTTAAACGACCCCATAATTCAACCCCCTGCAGCGAAGTGTCTATCAATACGTCATGGGCAATCACGTGCGAAACACATATACAGTGTCACCGGCACCTCTACACCTTTGCATCCCGATTGATCTGGCCCTGGCACTCTGACCGGTTGTCACCGCGCGGCGTGTTTCACGTGGTAGTGCCACAGCGCGTCATTCGCGAAAGCGACCTACGGTACACCGACGCTTGCAACGCCCACACATTAACGTTCCCATAGTCCGAATGCAGGGGGGGGGGGGGGGGGACTGCGCGTCATCGATTTGTACGTGTGCGTCCATTCGTCCCCGGTAGGATTTGTTTCGCCCGCGTGCCCTAATTTTCGGGTGCTGCTCGCGCAGACAGCTGTTTTATTGCACGGCGGGGACAATTTTATATCATCCGTCCGTCCGTAGTCATCTAGAGCAGCAAGTGCCAGGCTTCAATTGACCGATAGTTGACGGGAAAGACCTTGTTATCCTACAGAGTGTCGCGAACAACAACCGCCCAATATATACAAGCACCCATTTCAGATTTATTTGTTAATTGTTCTGTAAATGACTGATTTGTGAAACTATGAGAAGAGAGAACTTAAAATGGTGCATTGTCACGATGCTTTGCTTAGGATGTTCGAAATAAATGTTCCCTTTATGTTAAGCGCCGATGATTGCATTGAACCTTGGATAACCTAATCAACGTACTTGGTTATACGCTTGCTTAAATGTTTTAATAAGCATTTTGACTGTTCTCCAATATGTCTCGAAACATGTTTTTTACACCTTGTTACAATTCTACTTCTTCCTAGCGTAACGACCATCATTATTAATCTAGCCTACCCATTTTAGGGCTTACGAAACTTTTTCCCCTACGACGTACGTGGATAACCTGTCCTTCGTACCGCGGGAGGCATGGGCTGGATTCGAACCCACGCCATCGTGGGTCGTGTTGAAGCCGGCGTCCGCACTCCCGAATCCCGAACCCTCTGTTACGTTTTATTAATTAATTATTTTTAAATTAAGCGTTTTGCTAGTCTGCGCCGTGCGCCTTTAAAATATTGGGCAAATAAATAAATGGAGCATTTTCAAATGAATTTGTGCAGTCTCTTACAGTTTGCATGGACAGTGACATTTTCCGCAACTTATTTTTTATCTCCCAGCAAGGTAGCCACAACCCCTGTCAACTTGATTGTGTATTTTGCTCTTTGTCGAATGATCCGGCTACATTTTTTCCATTTTGTTTTGTTTCACATAAACCTTCTTCATCCATTCTCCCGTGATTTAGACAGCTTCTGTACATATGAATATATATGAACATTCCAAATTGTAGCTCGTCAGCATTAGTTGGCACTAAATAGAAATTGTGTCAGCCGTTAAGTCTAGTGCTTTGATATCTTTGCAATAAATCTTGGCGATCATTCACCGCTCCTGTTGGGAAGCCAAAACTGTTTGTAATCTGTATCATAAGCAGCAACATCAGCAGGCAGAAATCGAACAATGTAATGTAATGCGAAACTTGCGAATGAAAGGGGGTCACAAACGTAAAAACAGCTATCTAAAGAAACATAACTCGCATTTGGAAGGGGGGGGGGGGGGGGGGGGGGCAGAAGCACCACACCTATACATGATGCCCCTGCGAGCATCATTGCTTCGCGTGGCGCGCACAACCCCTTCCGGAAACCCCTTCGCGCATGGTTCCGCCGGCACCATCACCAGGTAGCGACAAGGTGGCTTGATTCGCAAATGTGCGCGAAGTGCATACTTGCGGTTAGTCACGTAGACACTCGTTGCCTCGACGCGCTATGTATTTTTAGGCGTAGAGAAGGAGGAGGTGGCGGCATGTGGCCGACAGAAACGCACGGGTCACATGTGCGTTGTTTTCTTTTCTTTTTTTCATTTTTGTTCTCCTCCGGTAAATTTTTGCGAACTTCCCATCGCCCTGTTTCCATGGCACTTTTTCCAATTTTCGTGTGGAGATTTATTCAACCCTCTCTTTCCATCCTTCCTGGCCACTTCCTCTTCCCATTTCGCTTACTCTTCTCAAGTGCACTTATTGCATGAGTTCCTTGACAGCAGCAAGCCACACCGGCCCGAGACGATTGATCCTTTGATGAAGGGTACGGCCTGAAGTGCATCCAAGATTCAGATCCTAAGTGTGTAGGATCCTATACGTTGATCCTATAATTGCAATAGCCCGTTGCATTGCATCATATCCGAAGGTTCTAAGGATTAAGACTCTGGTACCCACGCCAAGCTGGCGCTGAATCCGGGCGACCAATCGATGATGGCAGCATTGTTAGATTGGCAGCCATCGGGACGTTCTTCCGCGGGAAGCGTCGGCAAGGCTATGTGGTTCAGTGGGAATATTTGTGTGCAGACATATTAATAGCGGCGTTTATCGGAATAATATTTTTAGCCCAAACCGGCCTGTCTGAAATGGAGATGTAAAGTTAAGGAGAAAAAACAACACAGCCACAGGAAGATAACGAAATGGTTCTACGTGCGACACATGCTATGGCAGTGGAGAACCGATATGTCGACACCGTGGGCACGGTGCATTGACCCCCCCCCCCTCCCTCCCTCCTTCCCGCGAAAAAAGCGAGTCACAAGACGACGACGACGTCGTGAACTTTGAGTTGGCGTCTGCGATGGGTAAAATCGGCCGGCAGACTACCATTTAAGGCAGTCGGCGAAACTCCCTCCCAGTGACGAAGCTCGAATCGATACCGTTTGACAGATATGAACGCCGGTAGATTTACGACGAGAGCGAGCTTAAAAACCCACCGCCGTGGGATTTACTGGTCTGGCGGTGTGCGCAAAATTCCCTGCGCGCGTGTGTTTTCCACAAAGGGAGCGCGCGCACGTATATACATATATATGACTAATCAAAACGCACCCTCCTCCCGCCCATTCATCCTCTGTGCCCAAGGGAGGCGGCTTAAGGTTTTGTATCAGTGTTGGTGATTGCGACGGCCCGACTGATCGCCGATAACCGCGAACGCAAACCCATGCACTTGCGCACACTTGCAAGGTGCGGAGGAGAAAAAAAGCGCCCCAGCACGGCGACAGGGAACTGCAGCATCTGCAACTGCAAACGTCATAAAACCCACACCACCACTCCTACCCGCCAGCGCCGTCGCACCGGGTATCGCCACAGATTCGCGCAATTCATGGCGCGCAAGCAACTGTGTGCACACGGTTGGTAAGCCGCGTGCACATTATCATGGCCCGTCCCTTTACTCCCTTATCCGCAAAGCACAAGGCGGCATGGAAGGCGACAGGTGGGAAGTGGCGGTAGGAAGGGTGTACCGTCGATTCAATTCTACCGGCTGACGTGCTGACAAGGGGGGATGGTTTACGATGCAGCGAGGGTAAGAGGCGTACACGAAAATAAAGTCTTATATATACGAACGGCACGCGAATACAAGCATGCCATTTCACTGTTTGCCTTGCGACGAGCTAGCCGCAAGGTCCGACATAGCAGCGTGAGTTCGATAGTTGTTGGTTTTTTTGTTTGCCATTTCTCCGCCTCGGTACACACCGACAGTTGGTCGCGTTCATCTCCACCGAGACGATTAGATCATCAGTGTTTCAACGTGTGTTTGTGTGTGGGTGTGATTTGTGGAGCCGTCCGAAAAACGCGCCAATCAAAAAAAAGGTTTATTGCTAAGCGCTTCCCCGAACGTCAGTAGCGTTCCCTTTCCAAGGCTCGTGTGCTCGTTCCTAGTGGGTGTGTTTGTGTCTGTGTTGGAGATCCTGTGAAACCACACGAGCGCAACAATACAAGACAATACCGCCGCTGCCATGTGCTGCTGTCTAGAACGCCTTCACGACACCAGTCCGCTGCTGCAGGCTAAAGCTTCCACACGAATGATGCCGCCGAGGAAGTTGGCCACCGTCGGCTGCGAGGACGAGCAAACGCCGGTGGTGGTCAAACGGTCGGCGGCGATGGCCGGCGACGGTCTGCACCAGGACCTGCTGCAGAAGGCAACGCGCGCCACGCGCGCCTCCTTCCACTACCTTCGCAATCAATCGACGCGCTTCCAGCGGAGCCCCCTATACAAGTGAGTGAACAAACCCGAGTTGTGTGCTCCCTGCCCCGACCTAACGCCCTCCTTTCCTTCACCCTCATCGTCAGGATACTGACCGGGACAACGCAGCCGAGCCATGCGATATCCGCGATCGTGCTGTCGCTGGTGGTGGTTGCCCTGTGGCCGAACCTGCTCGGTAGCGCCGAGGAAGGCAGCAGCGCCAAGTGCAAGGAGCCAGTGCCGGCGGTGCGCGCCAGCAGTATTTTCACCCAGATCGCCTACCTGGGCTCCTTCGCGATACACTTTGGCGCGCAGATATGGATGACGTTCGTTTCGGGTAGGTAGTTGATTAAGCGCCTGTCGTCTCATGCGAACCATCAAGCTTCAAGTCAAGTTTCTGGTCAATTCAAATGTTTGAATGGGCACAAGATAGTCCGAACTCAGAACCATGCTCAGAATCCTGCTGAGCTGCTGAAAAATACTTTATCCAATGTCTCAATGCAATCTTCAATTGGCCTTCAAATGAGACTTTACATAACCACCCGTAATAGGCATATTATCATTACATAATTTTGCATACTTCACATTTGATGTCGAAGCGTAATTCAAATGTTCGCTTGTCTGCTTTCTCCCCACCAAAACAGGGCTTGCGCTGTACTTCTCCCTGCCGCGCCACACCTTCGGCCTGATCCAGGAGGTCCTGTTTCCGAAGTACTTCACCCTCGGCACCGGCCTCAGCACCGTCAGCCTGCTCAGCTTCGTCGAGCTGCGGCGCAGCAGCCGGCCGGAGCTGGCCGGCCGCAACCTGGCCCACTGGGACACGGGCGATCTGGTGCAAATCGTGGCGCTGGGTGCCACCGCCTCGCTCGAGCTGATCGTGCGCCTGTACCTGGCCCCGCCGATGCTGCGCTTGATGCACGAAAAGCACCGCATCGAGGCGCAGGCCAGCGTCGGCCAGGAGGTGGGTCAGTTCGCCGGCGACGGCAATGGGCGGCTCGAGCGCTCCCGGCACTACAAGGTGACGCACAAGAAGTTCCGCCAGATCCACATGACGATCGCTATGCTGAACATGGTCACGCTGAGCTGCACCTGCGTGCACCTGCTGTACCTGGCGACGCGCGTTTCCGTCTAGAGCGCGGCGATCGCTGGGCCGCACTTCACGGTAGATTAAGTTATTTATTGCCTTATTGAGCGCCCAGCAGCGCAGGGAACGCAGGGTTGCTGCGCGCGAGCACAAGAATCCTTTCGTAGGCAAATCGGAAAAAAAACCACGGCACAGTATACGGAGAGTAGCCGCAGAGAGAGCTAGAGCTAAGCCCACCGATATGCTTCCAAATCTCCACTTTGCAAAGCTTCAATCTCAGAGAACAATGTAGTGCATAACGGCGTACGATGCGAAACGACCGTTTCGAATGCGTTGGTCTCTTTTTTTTTTTTTGGTAATGCTTTGTAAGCAACTTATATTAGCCATCGTTCAACCGACCGAAAACCTCGTGAATAGTTTATGTAAGTAGAAGAATCAGAACCAGCAAGCATTTAAAAGAGTGCACCACGGTTTCAAAGACCACCAGTATTGTTTTCTGTTAAAACACATAGATCAGCAAAGACTACCCGATAGAAGCAAGTATTTTGACCCTTCAGTCAGTTCCTAAATGTACGAGGCAGCCTTCAGGAAGGGAAGAAATATTAAGTGCCATGCATAGCAGTGCCATACATAGAATATTCCACTTTGAGACGAGACGAACCCGTGATGGCGAATCGCACAGAACTATCAAGGAGGGAAAATGCCCTTCCGTCGCTTTCGGGTATCGAATTGATTCGTTTCCGTTTCATCGACGTCTTGGTTTATGCAATTTTGTTTTTTACAACTCTCTTTGATAGTTGTGTGAAATTCGCCATCAAAGAAACATCTCGTCTGAAAGCACCTAATCCCTGGCAAGTAGCAGCCATAGGAAAGTGTGAACCTATAGTAAGCATGGAGAATGGGTGAAACAATAAACACGAAAGTACATCGAAGTGTAGGCAAAAAATCCACAAGCGAGATTTTTAAATTAAACACAAACAACTTTGGTTCCTACTGTGTAAGATAAGTCGATATGTTTGTCTGCAAGACACGCGTTTTGCTGACAGGAAATGTTATTTAGAATAAGTCGAGCTGAACCTTCCAGGGTGAAGAAATTGCAAATACAGAAAGGATAAAGGATTAGAAATTAAGAAAAACTAATACTGAATTAAACGTATTCCAAAATTGGAGAGATCCTGCGTCGAACATAGATAGGTAAATAAAATTCAAGAGCTATCGTCACGGCATTAATTGAAAGTGATACGCCATGTGTTTGTGTTTCTCTTAGATATTTTGTTCGTTGGAACACCGTCGAATTTTACACCTACTAAACATTACGAACATGTACCGAAAATGGAAACCTTTTCTCGTATGTTCACGGTGCTCGTCTGTAAGGACGAAGTTCGCATTATGTTAATAAAGTTATATTCGAACCGCGAATTATTCAAAAGGGATGGGAAAAAGTGGAACTTTTGCAACTCGGGTGTGTTATAATAATATTGTTTTCTCTCTGCTGATTGATGTGATTGTTTTTTTTTTTGCTTCTTAAATTCAAAACATTCAAAGATAAAGCTATTAATTCACTGGATTAATATCTTTTGATTTGAAACCCCAATTGCAACCGTAAGAGGCTCACCCTATCTGCTGATGGCAGATTTACTTTGTTATCCAACTGTTATGGGTTCTAACAGCCTACTTGATACTCACCGATTCTATCTCCCGATCGAATTTAACCGGGCGTATCTTGCACAGCAATATCACCACGTAGATTGTGTTCACAACCAGGAACCCGCCGAACCAAACGACCGCGTCCAGGCTGCAGTTCACGAACCAGCCCCACAGCAGCATCAGGATGCAGCCGGCGATGGCGGCGCAGCGCAGCAGCAGGAAACCGGACGGGATGTTCGGTGCGAGAAACGCGACCAGAAACAGCGCATGGCCGATCTGATAGTACAGGTGCTCCCTTGGCTCGAACCCAAGACACTGCGGCCAGCTCCAGTCGATCAGCAGCCGCCGGATGGAGTACCAATGTTCGTCCGGCTGGTGTGCCGCCACCGTATCGCCCGGGCCGCCCGCTACCGGCCCCTTTCCCTTGGCCGCGCGCGAATGGAAATGCGTGACGTAGTCGCCGCTGCTGTTGCTGTACCCCCCGTTGCCGCGGCCAGCGTAATGGTGCTGGTTTCCGTTGCCGGTGCCACTGTTCGGCCCGTTCCGCCCGTGGCTGGCGTTGTTGATGCTTCCCGCAGCTACCGGGTCGGCGGAACCGCCCTCCTCGTCGTTACCCTCGGCACCCCGGTGATGCAAATGGTGCTGGTGCTTTTGCAGGTGAATGTGCTGTTCAGTCTTGCGGACCGCATTCGTCGGCTCGCGCTCCACAGCGCCGCTCAGAGCGGTGGCGTTCGCTGTCTGCAGCGGTCGTTCATTGACCCCCACCGCAGCGGGGTCCGCTCCTGCACGAGCCGGCCCATCGGGTTGATTGCTGGCGTCCTCCTCGTTCGCTGTAACGCGGTTTAAGAACACGTCCTCCTCCGGCGTTCTCGGCCGGCGCGCGGACAGCGGCTGCAATGCGGACGGCGCAACAAGCGCGAGCGCAATTGCGCTCAGCAGGCAAACAGTCCACAGCAGGCGATCCAGTTTGGCAGCTGAACGCACCGGACCTCCGGGTCCGGTGGGCAATGGCAACGGTAGGCGACGGTGGTGGCGGTTTAGGAGAAGGGAATCGAGCGCAAGAACGTTGTCCGAGTGCAGCGGTGGAGTACAGCTGTGGGTTTACCGATCACCACTGGGCACTGCTCTCGCCTTCTATGGGCACAGTTCGACTGGGGCAATGGTGCGGCAACGAAGATCTTGAAGCATCCTTAAGGCACGGCAACAATGGGAAATTGCGAATTCACACCGTGGATATCGTGTCGGCAGGCGGTTGGCCCTGGAAAACAGGAAGGAGAAGAAAACACCCGTTAGCAATCGGAATCTCAAAACTCAAACCTTAAAATCAGCTGCAGCAGAAGACAGCAAAGAAAACCCCGTGGTCCATGTTTGCTATGTTGGATGACTAACGAACCTTTCGCGTTTTCTGAACGGGGAAGGGGGCTCTTCGTTTCGATTCAATTACAATCCAGATGCTGGGTTTCGTCGTTTTGCGCTCTCCTAACTCTCAAAACCTACACTAAAATACCTCTTAATCGTCAATCGACCAGGGCAGCGACAGTTGGAACAAGCTCGCGGGCCAAGATGTGGGTTGCTAATGCGTAATGCTATGCGGATCGGGTAGGAGAGGCCTCCTATGATTGCCCTCGCAATGGGCAGAATCTTGTTGCTTAGCAACCTAGCTCAACGGTGAGAAATGGTGCGGCAGCCGTGTGTTGGTGTGTGTGTGTGTGTGTGCGTGCGCGATATACGTTTGTTTGCGTGTATCCTACTCGGAGTTGCGTTGAAGTGATTTATACCCCGAATATGTGCACCGGAAGTGGCTACATTCACTGGAGAGGCATTTGATATGGCATCAAGAGCACAAGCCGGTTAGCAAATGCGATCAGTCAAATTCAACCGTGCGGCATAAACTTGTCATGAACGATGCATTTTAATAAAATCGAACATTACAACAGCCTTTATGACCGAACTCGCAATAGATAGTTGGACAAAAATAGTACATAGATTCTCTCTGGTGCACCGTCACCAGAAACGACCAAACGGCCCGAAATGGTTATAGGAAAGGCATAACACGACGCTTTGACACGGGCGTCGAAGAAGAAAACCGGAGGCGACATGATTAAGTTTCGAAGGAAAAATTTCGGCCCCGTTTTCCCTGTTTATCATCTATGCGTTTGCGACGCGACTAGGCGTCCCTTTCGAACGTGTTTGTGTTCTACCACACGAGCTGGCTCCTTTGCACTCTATTTGCTGTCGATTTATATGCCCGCGGCAGATTTTGTTGTCCCTCCTATTCTCGGAATACAAACTACTTTGCAAAGTTGCATTTGCACTTTCCTTTGCAAAGCACTTCAAAGCGATACGCGGTACGAATGTCCTCACTCTTTTACCTCGTGCGGGACCGCGGGACCCTAGGAAACACTTCATTAACACTGCACGACTCCTAGGGCGCATCGGTTACACCCATTGCTTTGGGGTGGAAATTCTACCGAAAACTACACGAAACTTCTGGAGCTGCTGTATCGCGCGCTGCAATGCAAAAAACGGTGCGTAGAATATGACTGATGCACCAGCAACACTCACCAACCGTAGGCAATGTTTGTGCTGCTTTGCGCCACGACTAGGATGCAGTGTCACATTGCTCAAAAAATTGATACCGTCCGCACCGAACAAACTGCCGCAAAAACCCACAGCACGGTGGAACCTTTCTTTTCACCCTCTATCGCTCGCTCTTTCCTACCTACGCAAATCGTCCAGGTCATTCCAGCGTTGTCTCTGTCGCTTTCTTCGAACGTTGCGAAACCTGCACTGTTTGTATTGGCAGACGGGCGATGAATACACTTGCTATAAAACAGGCTGGGAAGAACTGTCATCAACCGCACTGTGCTATAAACGGCATAGCACCAGGAAAAATGAAAATATTTCATCACTGTGAGCCACACCGAACAAAGTGAGATTTTGATACCTTGAAGGTGAGATGTTTCTCACGACATTCGGCTTACACACCCGGGCTCGTAAACTATAGATGAAAAAAATGCTGGCAGAAATATCAATAATTTTATAATGTTGACAATTTTTTAATAAAGAAAACTAAAAGTATTAATGTTTACCTACATATTTATATTTCCTGGCGACGCATTCGAATCATTGAACATGATCATAATCACGCTCGTTATCCTTTTTATTTTTTGAATTCTCGCATTCTACCTTCTTCCCCATACGTATACGAAAGCAGTCACTCGCTTTGATACTATGTGTGGCATTTTGCATTCTTAACTCTCGCACTATATCAACCACTTTACAATATAGTAATTCCGTTTACCTACTCGCAAAAGGGATATTTTGTTAGCAAGAATGTGTACGGAGGGCGTCAGGACTTCTGCGACGTTTCGGGCCCTTTTTAAATTTATGCTAAATCCACCAGCAGTTATGATTCGCACAGCGTCCGTCTTGGTGGGAAAGCAATTGGCGCGCAGTGCCACGTCCAGGACCGTCATTCCTGGTTCTGGTAAAATTTCACACAATGGCGCTCCACCGAAACTCTGGGACACATCTTTTACATCGAGCTGTTCGAGCGTGGATACGTCGCCGTTAAAGAGCGCCCGACTGATCGCTTGCGCTTTCAGCAAGCCTTCTTCGCCATGCACAAGTTTTGTCAGCTCATCCGCTAAACATTTTTGTGCCTCCCATAGCTCCGGCGTGCGGCGATGTCTAGCCATTATCTGTTCAATAGATTGCATTGGTAAAAAGGTTAGCAGCCTCAGTAGCATTTCTACTGCCGAGTCAGGCGTGCGAACAAAAAACTGATACATCGCATACGGTGAGGTACGATCCGCGGACAACCAGACGGCATTCCCGGCCGATTTGCCAAACTTATCGCCCTCTTCGTTGGTTATTAATGGCAGGGTTAACCCGTAAACCTCTTTCGATTCCGTGCGGCTAATCAATTCCTGTCCGGACATGATGTTACCCATCTGATCTGATCCTCCCAACTGGAAGCGACAGTCGTATCGCCGTAGCAGGTGCAGCCAGTCGTACGCTTGAAATAGTTGGTACGAAAATTCAGTAAAACTCATACCTGATTCACTGTTGAGCCGGCTTTGCACGGACGACCTGGACAGCATGGCTCCCATTCGAAAATGGCGGCCTACATTCGCCATGAATTCTACGAAACTGAACTGTTGGTACCAGTCGGCATTATTTACAACAACAAGCGGCTTCAGCTTAGCCGGCTTGTCCCAGAAAAGGCGACTGTGGTTAGCAAAAATTGTTTCGATCTGCTGCGCAATGCAGCTCACGTTATGTTGAACGGTTTCCAACTCCAACTGTTGCCGTTCAGTCTTGCGGCCAGACGGATCCCCGATCAGACCAGTAGCTCCGCCAATAAGTGCGATGGGTCGATGGCCAGCACGCTGCGTGTGCAGCAGTCCAATCAAGACCAATAAATTGCCCACGTGCAGACTGCTTGCCGTTGGATCGAATCCGGCATACACAGTCTGTGGCGATGCGCCAAGCATTGAGCCGGCCTTGTCACTGCAAAAGAAAGACAGACTAATAAGTACAGGTTCCAAGCAAAGCACTCTCATTCAATATACATCGATTCTGCCGGGAAAACATCCTGTATGAAGCCACGCTCTTTTAACTTCAAAATATTTCTACCATCGGAGTACAATCGCACCGAATATTTCAGGACTTCTTTCGGGATTGTTTTAAGCTTGAATTTGGCCGCAATACCCATCATGAAGGAGTAGTTTACTGTAATGTTGATGTAATCGGCAGCCAAGGAGAACTTATTTGTTTACTTGCTTGACACATGTACTTTCGGACATATTTATTTTTCATGGCATCTGAGAAAACGTGTGAGATGTGAGTGAGATTTTATGGCATCCACAGGCTACAAAATGTTTTATACAATCGATAAGCATGGAATTAGGAATTGCGAATCTTCGTTGCATTCAGTGTTGCAACATTTGCAGCAATACCTAAATAGAAACATGAATTAATGCATAAAACACAAAAAACGCTGTACGTCATGTCTCTTTCATTCTTTGATTCATAGAAATATACGGTTATATGAACGTTTGTACATTAAGCTGTTGCTTGTCGTGACCAAAGCATTCGTTAATTATCTTTTATCATAGCATCAGCATCTATCGTATGCTTCTATTCTTTTTCTATAATATCAAGCTAACACAACTCAAAGGAACTGTTATTATTTGGAACCTTCCGATGCGGGCGTATAGACGATCCACATAGACAGTGCATCAGTTGTCAATATTTTACGTCACTTGCTTCACAGCTATTGGTCCTTGAGAATTCCAACGCCTTTGTCAAACCCGCTACCCGTCGTACATTGTTTATTACCAGAAGAAATTGGTTCAAAGTGCCTTCTGTTGCGGATCTCGGAAGAATACGTCGAGGTGCGTCATTCTACAAGCCTGTCCCTACTATAAACGCACATACGGCGTGACAGGGGCAGTCCCCTTTTCGAAAGAATGCGAAATTTCCGCACCCTATAGCCTGCTTTAATCTGATTTAAATCGGTCGCATTAGTCATACTTTTGATTGATTTGTGCTTTCACCTACATGCGCACCAAGTTGTCAGTTTCGTCTCCAAAATTCGCTTCCAAATTTATCGCCCACAGATTGTTGGATTCCGACACACGGGCAAAACCTGAACTGGCTCAGTGATGGCGTCCGGTTCAACCTTGCAAAAAGCGATCGACATCGTGACGAAGGCGACTGAAGAAGACCGGAACAAAAACTACGAGGAAGCGCTGCGGCTGTACGAGCATGGCGTAGAATACTTCCTTCATGCAATCAAGTGTAAGTTGGAGCCATAAGCTCCCCCGATTAGCCGAACCACAAACTTAGACAAACTGCATCACATCGCATGTATTTTTAGCTTTATGTTTGGATTAGTTGATTTTGTTGTTGTTGTTTTTTTTTTAATGCTGTTCATAAATGTTCTCTTTTCCATACGCTTCTTCTACTTCTTCTTACTTTCAGATGAAGCTCAGGGGGATAAGGCGAAGGAGTCGATCCGAGCCAAATGCATTCAGTATCTCAACCGGGCGGAGAAGCTGAAGGCATACCTGGAGAAGGGCAAAAAGAAACCGGTCAAGGACGGCGACAGCTCCTCCAAGTACGACAAATCGAAGAACGACAGCTCCGATTCGGATTCGGACGATCCGGAAAAGAAGAAACTGCAGGCCAAGCTCGAGGGCGCAATCGTGGTCGAGAAGCCGCACGTCAAGTGGTCCGATGTAGCTGGACTGGAGGGTGCGAAGACTGCCCTGAAGGAGGCAGTCATCCTGCCGATCAAGTTCCCGCATCTGTTCACCGGCAAGCGCATGCCGTGGAAGGGTATACTACTGTTCGGGGTAAGCAGCTGCCTGGTTGATGGCCACTCCCTTGTTTCGTTGCGCGTTATTTCAGGGAACGTCCGTCTCATTCACGATCAATACATTTCAGCCACCCGGAACGGGCAAGTCATACCTAGCGAAGGCCGTCGCCACCGAGGCGAACAATTCCACCTTTTTCTCCGTCTCCAGCTCCGATTTGGTGTCCAAGTGGCTCGGTGAGTCGGAGAAGCTGGTGAAAAACTTGTTCGAGCTGGCACGAGCCCACAAACCGTCGATAGTCTTCATCGACGAGGTCGATTCGCTCTGCTCGTCCCGCTCGGACAACGAGAGCGAGAGTGCCCGACGCATCAAGACCGAGTTTCTGGTGCAGATGCAAGGCGTCGGCAGCGATAACGAGGGTGTGCTCGTGCTGGGAGCCACCAATACGCCCTGGATCCTGGACTCTGCCATCAGGCGACGCTTCGAGAAGCGCATCTACATCCCGCTGCCGGACGAGCACGCCAGGCTAACGATGTTCAAGATTCATCTCGGCAACACGGCCCATACGCTAACGGAGGAGAATTTGCGTTTGCTCGCGGCGAAGACCGAGGGCTTCTCGGGCTCGGACATTTCGATCGTGGTGCGCGACGCGCTGATGCAACCGGTCCGCAAGGTGCAGACGGCGACACATTTCAAGCGCATCGCCGGTCCGTCCCCGGTGGATAAGACGACAATCTGCGACGATCTGCTGGTGCCCTGCAGCCCAGGCGATCCGGGCGCAATCGAGATGACCTGGGTCGACCTACCGGGCGACAAACTGTACGAGCCCCCGGTGACGATGGTAAGCACTCAACGTCAATGTTACTTTTCCGCAATGCTACGAGGGATGCTACCATTTCAAAGCACTTATGACCCCTTGATTGCCAACCTACGCCACGCACGGTTGATTGGCATGGCTTGACTTCGAATAGCACATAGAAAGAAAAAACAAAACACATCCACACTAAATCATTTATCCTTTCCTTCACAGAACGATATGCAGAAATCTCTGGCAAGCACGAAGCCGACCGTGAACGACGAGGATATGAAAAAGTTGGACAAATTCACTGAAGATTTTGGCCAAGAAGGTTAAATACTTTTTTCATTTATTAAAACGGAACGCGTATTATAAGCAGAAAGCAAGTTAACGGCGTGAAGGAAAGGGGGAAGAGCGGAAGATAAGCAGATATGTTATAAATAAGAAGGTTAGGTCCGACACACGAGAGGGACGCTGGAAAATCAGGTACAGGCGCGCCGTGATATATGTAATTGATTCCGTTACTTTCAACTAAACTGAAGAAGAAAAAAAACCCATGCCACACATAACACACTTAATCTACACTTCACTACTTGAAAATGAATATAAAATGCTCTTAAATACAGTGCGACAGAAAAATGCCTTGGGAAAGCGTTAAATGTAAAATGGAATGATGTGAAATAAATCAGTTATTTTCTGTTCAAGCAGAATCGTCGTGCACCTGGTTTTGCCATGTCGATGGCTTATCAATGGATTTCCCTGCTTTAGTTATTTAGCTTTAGTAGTTATCACTACTCGGCGTTTTGGAGGATAAAAACCTCATTTGGATCTTCCACACAATGTACTACTTCGAAAACTTTAGCGAAAAGATCGTAATTGCACAGAATAAGTGTTCGATTGGGCCATGTGGTTATTGGAGCATTTGCTGAATTAAATAAATAAAAAACCAAGCTTCTACTTCTCTTGCAAATGCAAACAATACAAAAAGAATACAATGTAGCAAGGTTATGCTTTCATCCATGACTGTTGAACCAGTTGTGATTCGCTTCCAACTAATAACTCGATTTAGTTTACCAGTTACTTACCTATGTAATAAACGCTTATTGGGAGAAAGGTAGTGGAAAGATACTAAATCGAAATTCCTTATTTAATATTTTTTACACCATTTTCCCTTCCGATCCAATGAAAATTCAACAGAGAACGAAAATGGACAAATGCCTTAGAAAAAAAAGATAAAAAAACGTACAAGATTCTCAAGCGACCGGTAGAATTAACCCTTAAACCCATCGTCGTAAAGTTGTCCCCTTCAAATCGAAATGTAGCTAGTTTACATACTTTTATTTTGCATTTGTTTTATGTCAGTATGCTTTACAGAAACAGCAATGATAAAGATTTTAGAAGGCCTTTTAGACTCATTAATATTTCCATTACATTTTTTTTTTTGCTAACAGAGTAATGCCGTATAAACCCTCAGTGATTAATATAATAATAATGTTGTTCTATTAATTATCTTTAGTTTAGATTTTCCGTGATTTTCCTGCTCTGTTCTCTCGTGTCTTGTCTGTTTTTCCGGGGTGTTCTTACTGTTGCAATTAAAACAATTATAATTTTTCATCGGTTATTCGGGCGTACGGTAAACAGGTGTGAATGTTTTGAGTGTGTTTTGCGTGTTTGTGGGTTTGTGTAATGTGTGATTTATGTTTTTTTTTTGTTTTGTTTTTTGTTTCTCAACATGCTACCCCTTTAATATGTTTCGCTAGCCCTACATTTCACATTGCGCTACACCTCTGCTGCCACCTAGATAGTTACGATTTCTGACCTTGATTGTTTTTTTTTCTCCTCTGTTTGTTGTTGTTTAGATTTTTAGTTAATTTTATACTTCCCGGCGTTCCTAATGGCGAAATGAGCTTCCTAATATCGTGCTCTGCGTTCGGCTGATGCCGGTGTACGGCTCGCACCACGCCGTTCCGCTAATCTTTCGCCAGTAAGTGTCCTCGCCCGTCTCCGCTCCGTCGTTTCCGTCCACTGGTTTGAACACGTTTCGCCGGCCTGCACCAACGTAGCTCGCTCTTTCGCTGGCTTGACTTCTCAAATTTCAACCTACAAATGCAACATGTCCGTTTGCGTGTCAATGCATTATTGCTACTATTGGATCTTGCGCAACATATGTGGCCACCCGTTTTCCATTACGCTGTTGCCATCCGCCAACCGGCGTTTGTTTTAAAATTTCGAAACGATTTCTTCTTTATGTAACGCCCCTTGTCGCCCGTAAGAATTACGTATACCCGATGCGAAGGAAAGATTCGCGCGGAAAAGTCTCGGTCGTACACAAACGGTTTCCAATGTTCGTTCGGGCTCGCAGGCGCATCCATCGCAAGTGTTCCTAACGCAACGTGAGCTATCCCACGCGCAGCTGGAACAGTTTCAAACGCCCGAATTGAGTTTTGGGTCGCAGCACTTGCCCAGAAGGATTTCTTTACGTTCCAACGCCTTACCTAAAGTCTTTCCCTTAAATATCTCGGACGTCACTATTCGCAGCTTGGCAAATATCTAAACCGCTTTCGCCGGACCCGTCCCGTCCTTGTGCCGATTCTCGCTCGATTTCCAATGTCTTTTCTTTATGTGTGTTTTTTTTTTCTTCCTACAGGTGTACGAGGGGTATTGATTGGAAGCGAAATTTGTACAGTTTCTTTCTCCGCACCGTGCAGCTTCGCACACATATTACGCGCAATCAAAATTAGCAGCGAAAACGAAACCGAAGCCAAACTAAAAACTAACAGAATGCGGTTGCTTTTGTTTTTTTTTGTTTTGTTTTCTGCATAGTTTTCCTCATTCTGGGATGCTTCAACACCTACTTTTATTTGCGTTTATATCATCTTCCTCATCATCATCATTAGCAATCACCGATCACCGATCAACCATCAACCCCATCAACATCGTCAGCATCATCGTCATTGTTATTAGCATCGGTAACATCGTCAACTTCCATTCATCATCGTCATCTTCACCGCCGTCGTTCATATGCGACACATCGTGTATTTTGTGTGTTTGTTTGTTGGATTTCTTTTTGTTTTCTTTTTATTTTAAGTTAGGCATTTAAACTAGTTAAGCTGCGTTGAAGCTGATGTACCATGTTTCTACCGAAAAGTTCAAAATTCCTCCGCCGACTTGAAAGAGAGTTTAACTGTTTTTTTTTTTTTTTTGTTTCGTCTACCAATCTACACAGCAGGTTCGCGGCTTAATAACGTAGGTATCTTCCACCCGACAAAGCTTCCTCGACAAACAAATTGATGACTGAATGATGGAAAGGACTCGGAGTGGGGGGGAGGGGGGGAGGAGAGTAGATTTTTTACTTGATCTCTGACCGATTCCGTGTCTGTTAGTTCGCTCGGCTTATTTCAGCCGTTCATCGCTGCCCATGACATGAAAGATAAATGTACGAATAAACCCTGGATGCCATTACGCTTACATGCCACTTTTTATTTCCTCTTTTTGTTAACCTTACCTACTCGTTTCGTTATGATACCTTAGGACGTGCCCGAACCAATTGGTATTGGCTCTCAATGCGTTATGCGTTGCCTGATTTGCTTGATGTGACTGTTTTGTATCGTTCGTTAAGAGTGTTCACCTTTTGATTCACATTCATAGTTCCTACGCCTGCTTTCCCCCCTTTCAAGGTTGCATATATACTCCAGCGTATCATTTTAGCTTTTGCTCTGCTCCGAACATTACCGACTTAACGCTACACATAATTACTTTCACCCCATTTCGCCCTCGCTTCCTCGCTTTCCCTCCCTCAAAGTAAGGTGTGAAATAGTTCTCAATTGTATCGCTCACGCATGCGCACTCCCATATGTTCCGAGGGGTTACGATGCCAGCCGTTGTTGTTGACCTGTCTGCCGTGCGGCCGTCGCCCTTCGTACGCGTGTAAATCATCCCCAACTCGCACACCATCACCGTGTACGCGGTATACGCCGCCGCCATCGCGCCGACTGCGTCGCGCGCACATGCAGCGGTACCGTCTAGAAGTTTAACTTTATTTGCTACTCTCGCCGAACGTGAGCTTGCCGATCAGCACGCCGACGATTAACGTAACGATGGACACGACGACCATGAGGAGCTCCATCTGGTCGTGGCGGCCGCGCACCTGTGCCGGGGGCGAGTACGGGTCGGTATAGTGCACGGGTGTGTTGACCGATCTGGCGGCAGCGGCGGCGGCAGTAACGCTAGCGGCTACGGAGGACGTGCCCACCGCCCGCTGCTCCTTGGCCCGCCCGTCCACCTGCAGGCGAAGCCGTAGCACTTGTTCCTGGAAAGAAGCGAACGGTGCGAATCAGCAAGAGCACACAATCCACAGATGACACACGGGTAGGTATTTTGACAAACGATCCATCGAAACAAGTGGTAAGCATTTATAATCCCAATTATTACCATATGCTACTCCCTATGCACTGCAGATGTTATTAACCTAAGGTATCGAATCTAAACAGTTTGTTTTTTTTTAAATTCCCAAACCAATTGCCAACAGAAATAACTAAAAAAAAAAACTGTGTGTCAAAATAATGTGAAATGCTTCTCAACAAAAACCCGATACAGTGTACCATAAAAAAAAATCAGCAGAGATATGTATGACCAGCATACCTCAATCGTATGCTAGCGTCATATCTGGCACACGGAATCGTTTTTTTTTTTTCTTCAATTCTTAAACGTAAAGCATTCTCATACACAAGACCTCACTCACCTTCAGCTCAAGATTTTCCTGGCGTAAAGCACTTTCATCATCTCGCAATTTTTTTAATTCCTTCTGTACAACGGAATCGAGCTCCGGCTCATCATCATGGTTTGTGGTGTGTGGTGATTTTGAGCTCACAAATTCCCCAGTGAACAGTTCGTTGTCTGCCGCGGCCGCTGTGCGGAAGGGAGCAAAATGAACGTTTCAGTTGGCGAGAAACTAAGAAAAAAGAAGAAAACGCCGTGCTTGCGCGTGACGTGTGGACCACTACCGTTAGTTTTTTGACTGTTGGGCGCGTCCTTGCCGGCCGGCTGCGCCGGCTGACTGTTGTCCATTGGAATCTCGAACACGCAGCGCAGCTTCGAGTCCATCAGCTTCTCCGGGTACTTCTTCCACAAATCCTCCAGATTGATGTCCTCATCGTCCGGCTTCACCATCGACTGCACCATAAACTTATGCTTATTCTTTTCGTTCGCATCAAATATGAAGGGTTGCAGGACAACTGTGCGGGGGCGCCAGAAGAAAGAAGGGTATTAGTACTTGTGCTATTGCAAGTGTGCGAGCGGAAACGAGCAAAACGTGCACAACCAGCGGGCCGGATGGGCCGCCAGCGCCATCGTATGCCCGGCAGTACTACTTACTGGCTATTTCCTGTGATTCTTTGGGTTCGAGCATGCCACTGTTGGGACGTACGCAGTACTTTTTTGGGGCGGTTGTTTTTATTTTGAAATAGATATCGTGGTCGGTTGGATTAGTCAGGCGCATGTAGGATGCAACAGCAGTCCGGAACGGTCCTAAATGGGTTGGGAGTAAAAAACAAAATTGGTGGAGTTTAAAATGTGTGGACCAATCGTGTTCGCACATGTTTCGGGCAGCAGGTTGAAAAGCAGCTAAACAGCGTTTGAGCGTTTGTGGGGCCAAACATGTGGTCGCGCTTTAAGAAAATTATTTTATCGATTTTTTTTCTTCTTCCAGTCAACCCCCCCCCCCCCCCCTTTCGCCTGCTTCGCCGGTGACGTTGATCGGTTTGGTGGCTCGAGCACTCGGGCTGATGTTGATTGTGACGAACCGACGTTGCTTTGAAGGGCACGCATTTGATGGTGAGCGTGAAGCGCGCGTGGGCAGTGCTGGCGTCCCGAGTGCCTTTCTTTTGATCGGTGTGGGAAGGTCCTTTGATTGTTGTACAATTTCCTGTGCTGTTAATCAATGATCTGGCCTCAACATGCCGACGAAGCGACGCGACCGAGCGCGACCTGTCCATGTTTTTCTCCTGCATTGCATCATCGTCAGCTAATGTACCAATGCGTTCGTTTATCTGTGAGTTTATTGTTTTTGCCAATTGCGTTCGTGATAGATTTTTGCATGTTTTTTTTTATTTTTATTTTTTTAATCGAACAAGAATAGATAAACGGGATGCGAACGCGAACTGACATTTGCTCATCGATTCGCAAACGGCGCACCGTCCTAGGACGAGGGAGAAGTCTTTGCGGCACGACAGTGACAGTTTTCCCGTTCGCTCTCGTTTGCGCACTGTATGTTGGAGGTCTTATACATGTAAATATGTACAACATGAATTTTTGAACGTACATTGCCTCATATAGGCATGACGATTATGCATTGCCCATGCATGCTTATGAGCAAAAATTGTACCGAAGAAAAGTGGCTTCATTTACTTGTTTCCTTCTTCTGCCCAGCAGGAAGCCAAAGTTCATCGCACAAAATTAGATATCATAGCGTTATCATGAGAAGTAAGAAGAAAAAAAAAAGGCAGATAGGAAGAATGCCGCATACTTTTGTTCGATAATTTTTGGAATATTGCGTTCTAGGAAACGAGCCTCGTGCAAACCACGCGCGTTCCCTACCGCTCCGGTGGGAAGCAAAACGCACTAGTTCGCGGTTAAAATAAAGTCATCCTTACCCTGGAATTTGAGCTCATTCGCCGGTTCAATATTTAATAACTGAGCAAGCTTCGCCATGTTTGAACCAGTTGAAAAGGCCACACTACACACGCGCTCTCACACACAGCTATTCCTCCCTTTTTGCAATTCAATCAGCGACCGACCGTACGCTTCCCGAGCTTTCGATGGCAATTTTTTTTTCCCACCGACAAAACTGGCGCTCGCCCGTGTTCACAACCAGCAAAACTCGTACAATTATGCGTTCGCTTCACGTTTACGCTTGCTTTTGCGCTGATGATATTTGCAGCTTTCGACCAGCTCGCGGGCAGAATTTTTGAAGCTACTCGATGGCACTGCCAGCAGCAACGATGGGGGTTCAAAGCAATCTTTAACTCTATTTACGACATATCTCTATCATCGCCGTATGCTGCATCTCTCTCGCACCGACAGCTGTCGCCGTTCAAATAAACGATTCATGCAACGTGACGTGGACCCGCCGCCCGGTGAAAAAGATACGCTGCGATGGGTTCACTTCCTGCGATGCGGATCGGTATGCGCGGCAGTTACATTCAAATTGGGACCACGTCTGCTAGCCGCGTTCCCATTCGAGCAACCAACCCTCCGCAGCTCAAGTTGCGCGTTGGTTGCAAGCGTGTGAGCGAGGGTTGCACGGCTATAGCAGCGCAGGGACGAAAATAGGATCGATAATAGTATGCGTGCAACCAACATGGCCGCCACTGTCAAATCTGGATGTGTGAGTCAATGGCAATGTTTGTTGTCAACAAGACTTGTTTGAAAACGTATGTTGGTAATACCGGTTCGTTGTTTTCAAAAATCTCTTTTCACAGCCTTTTTTATTCAACGCAGGAGTTGAATTTAATACTGAGAAATGGAACGCTAGTCTACCAATCAGACGATTGCATTTCTCCCGGCGTTTTAGAGAGATTTGCGATAAAATGGCCCGCGGCAAAGGTCATCATAAAGACATAAACCGTTTGTCAAATAGTGAATGTATACATGTTTGAGTACGAAAATTTAGAAACTAATGTGAACGGGTAGCATCGCCGGTTGCGGGATTTTTTAACAAACCTGGGCGTCTACACGCGTCAATGGGAACACACCTTTAGTTACGATCGTAGCTAAAACTCGAGTTTTCAACGCCAGTTCATGGAATTTCTTTTTAAAGCGTACATTTTGGAACTTTATTACCGCAATGAAGTGGACAATTGGTAGGTTTGAGTAGCATTTGAAAGGAATTTTAATGAAAGGGGATATTAGGGGATATTAAAATGATTGAAGGGGAACATGATACGTTAAGCCACATTCCCATTCAAGCAACCAACCCTCCGCAACCCAGGTTGCCCGCTGGTTGCTCGCGTGTGAACGAGGGTTGCACGGCTCTAGCTGCGCAGAAACGAAAATAGGATCGATAATAGTTTGCGTGCAACATGTTGGTTGCCGCCACTGTCAAATCTGGATGTGCGAGTATGACAATGAAAGAAAAGTTGTTTGCTAGCTGTCAACAACACTTGTTTTAAAACGTATTTTGGCAAAACCGATACGTTGGTTTCGAAATTATTTTTTTTTACAGCCTTTTTTTGTTCAACGCAGGAGTTGAATTTCATGCTGAGAAAAGGAACGCTGGAATACCAATCAGATGATTGCATTTGTCCCGGCATTTTAGAGAGTTTTGCGTTAAAATGGCCGGCGGCAACGGTCATCATAATGACATACACAGTTTGTCAAACAGTAAATGCGTAGATGTGTGAGTGCGAAAATTGAGCAACTAATGTGAACGGCTATGATCGCCGGTTGCACGATTTTTTTTTCAAACCTGAGTAACTAAACTCGTCAAGGAGAACACACCAATGGGATACGATTGCGTATCCACGAGCATGATACGTCCAGCGTTTGCCCGGTGGCTTAAAAACTGTACGATACAGATCCGCGTGCAATGGATTTACAACGGTATGTTTTGAATTCTCTTTTATGGCATCCTTTTTTTTATAGTGACACACCCTGTCGTACCTGTTTGGGTGCTGCTATAATGATGTTGACATCTCTTGCTTTGTTGTACGATGCGAAAAAGGAGAGCGCGTATTTACGAACGGGATAGAGAACGGCACTGAATCAGCTGCCTGCAATAGAGTGATAACAGTTTTAATAGAATAAGTAAAGTGAAGCGAGAGGATTAATATAAGTTACAAAAAAAAAACACCCAAAATGTCGCTGCTTTGTAATACTGGTGATTGGTTCACCTTGGGGCAGGGTAACGCTTTCAGGTAATGTGAGAATGAAAGAAATACGCAGCCAAGACGCGAAAGGCAAACCGCCGCCGCTGTGTTGTTGAAAACAATGGTTCAATGATGCCTTTTTCTCGTCTAACAGGAAAATTGAGCTGTACACCATGGATTGGCCGGCTAGCATCAATCTGGACAACATGACCGTGCATGCCGCTCCGTATGGTGGCCCAATTGCGGTCGTCAAGGACCCGAAGTCGTTCATCAAGTTCGATGGGGGCAGCAGCGCCCGGCCGATAATACGCGTGTTCAACTGCGTTGGCAAATTGATATCGTCAATCAATGTAAGTTAAACCCGTGAAAAGAAGTCTTATCGCATGTAAGTTGGCAAACTGAACGGAGTGTTCGGAGAGGGCGTACTGCTTTGTGGCGACACTTACATTTCTTTGATCACAGTGGGACTGTGGTAATCTAGTTGCACTTGGCTGGTCCGACTGCGAAGAGCTGGTCGGGGTACAAGACGATGGCACCATCTTTCTGCACGACATGTTCGGCAACTTTGTGCACAAGTTCAGCGTCGGAAAGGACGTTGCGGACGTAATCGCGGCGAAAATATTCACCTCCGCCTCCGGCACCGGTGTGGCCGTCATGACATCTGGCTACAAAATCTATGTCCTGAACAACATCAAAGATCCAAAGTCACGACCGCTTTCCGATCTGCTGAGTAAGTAACAGGGGTGGCGAGCGTATGCACACAACAAGGTGGCACTTGGAAAGGGTGTTGCTCACCCGTTTGGGAATGCTTTCAGACATCAACAGTTCCCTCACCGCCTGGGAGATGGTGTCCAGGGACCGAACGACGAGCTGTCTTCTGGCGCTCGGCAACGAAATCACCGTCGTGCGTCTCGGCGACAACGCGTTCACGTCGCAAAGTGTGGCGATGAAGAGCGACTTCAAATCGATCACCCTGATGGCGGTGTCGTTCGATCACCAGCACGTGGCGCTGATCACCAACACCGGCTGCCTGTGGATGGGCTCGTCCGATCTGAAGCAGAAGTATGGCGAGTTTGCGACGGGGCGCCAGGACAGGCCGACGCAGCTGGCTTGGTGCATCGACGGCACGACGCATCCCGAGCCGCAGGCGGTGATCGTGGCCTACGCCAGCCTAATCTTGATCGTTGGCGCGACTGGCGAGTCTAGCGTGTACACGTACGACTCACCGATGACGCTCATCCCGGAGATGGACTGCGTGCGCGTGCTGACCAGCGGGTGCCACGAGCTGATCCAGAAGGTGCCGCTCAGCACGAGCAAAATATTCGGCATCAACATCTCCGAGCCGGCGAGCTTCCTGTTCGAGGCGCACCGGAAGTTCCAGGAGCAAAGCCACCAGTCGGACGAGTATCTGTGCCTCATCCAGGGCAAGCTGCCGGCGGCGGTGGCCGACTGCGTGGAGGCGGCCGGCCACGAGTTCGACCCGAACACGCAGAAGAGCCTCATCCGGGCGGCCTACTTCGGCAAGGGCTTCATTAAGGACTACGACTGCACCGAGTACATCCGACTGTGCAAGACGCTGAAGGTGCTGAACGTGCTGCGCGATCGCAACGTCGCCATACCTCTAACGATCCAGCAGTGCGTACCTTCCGGCTCCAAACTAAAGCACCGCTCGCGCCACCATCACCTGCAATGACCATTTTTCATCTTCTAGATTCGACCATCTGCAGCCGGAAGTTATCCTCGATCGGCTGGTCTTCCGGAAGCACTACAGCCTCTCGATACATATTGCCAAGTATTTACGGTTGCAGGAGACGCGCATTTTGGAGCACTGGGCATTCCAGAAAATTGCGCTCGATAAGAGTACGTCCATCAATGTTTTTATTTTTTTTTTAGTAACTCGTGCGTCCCAACGGATTGTTCCTTTATATTTCCCCTTTTTCGTTCCTCTTTTGTGTGGTCCAAAGACGAAGACGAGGTGGCGCGAAAGATTGCGGCCAAGTTTTCCAGCGCAGATCTACTCAAACCAATGTCCTTCGCGAACGTGGCCGAAAGAGCACAGCAGCTCGGCAAAACGAAACTAGCCATCACGGTAAGATATGGCCATTTGTGCCAAGCATTTTTTTTCCGGTGCAGCGCGCCCGATTTCGAGCAAGCGATTTTAAAGCCGTTTTGGTTTTTCTCGAAACCGGCAGCTGCTCGAGCTCGAAAGCAAAAAGAAGCTGCAGGTGCCGCTGCTGCTGAAGCTCGGCGCTAGCGAGAAGGCACTGATTGCCGCCACCCAGTCGGGCGACATTGATCTCATCTACATGGCGCTGCTGGAAATGAAGAACACCACCGCGCTGGCCAAGTTTCACATGACGATACGGCGCTACCCGCTGGCGCAGAGCCTCTACAAGAAGTACTGCCAGCTCAACAGCCTCTCCACGCTCAAGGACATCCATTCGCAGGAGGACGACTTTTTGGCGCAGGCGGAGCTGGGCCTGCGGGAGGCGCTCGCGATCGGCAACCTGGACGCGTCGATACCGGACATCGGTGGCAACTATCGGCGCGCGGGCAAGGCGGCCGAGGCCGAGCTCGCCGACGAGACCAAGCGCCTGCTGAAGCACCAGAAGCTGCTGCAGGACAAGTATCAGCGGGACTTTTTCGGCCTCCCGCTGCACGCCCTGGTCCGCCAGCTGCTGCAGCTCGGCGATCTGCGGTACGCGGAGAAGCTGAAGAGCGAGTTCCGCATGCCGGAGCGGCGCTTCTGCTGGCTGCGCGTGCGCACGCTCGCCGAGAAGTACCAGTGGGAGGAGCTGGAGCGGTTCGCCAAGGCCAAGAAGAGCGCCATCGGGTACGAGCCGTTCGTGGAGGTGTGCCTTCAGCAGCGGAACGTCGCCGAGGCGAAGAAGTATCTTCCCCGGTGCGCGGAGGAGAACAAATTGAAGTGGTACCTTCGGGCCGGGTAAGACGTGTGCGCTGTGCTGCCTTTGCGTTGCTCGTTATTTCTCGGTCGTATCCCGTTTCGTTGCAGCTGCTATGGCGATGCCGCAAACATAGCTTTCGTGCAGAAGGACATCGACAGCTTGCTGAAGATACACGACCACTGCACCAACGCGGACCCGGCACTGCTGGCGACGGTCGAGAACATGATCGGCCAGCTATCGAGCAAAAAGTAACACACATCGGCTGTCAATTCGAACATATTTTCTCCAGGACCATCTGGAACCAGCCGGCTGCTGCCGGAAGAACGCAAAACAATTGCAGGGCCTGTGCAACAATGATTTGGGCACGCTTCAAAACCTGTATCCAGCAGTAGCCGACGGATTGTATATAAACTAGTTCTACCATTCGTTCCTAAGATGTGTTTTACCGATTTTTAACGCAACCATTTTATGTCCATCGTATTTAGTATTAATTTCTTTTGATTTTGTTTGAAGCCCAAAGGAATAACTTCAAGCAACATCAGCCTTTAAAAAAGTTCATTGAAACACTAAATTCGTGCAAATCGTACGTAGCAAGAACGTCCGCAGAACAACATCATCTATCTATTATATATATATAAATGGATGTATGTTTGTTTGTAACGCTAAAACTCAAAAACGGCTGGACCAATCTAGATGATGTTTTTTCAGGATTTGTTTGTTTTTGCCCAACGAAGGTTTAAGAAAAAAGACGTTTTTCCAAAACGTAGGAGGCTATGAGAGCAATCGTGCTCTTCTTTCGCAGCCTACTATGGAGCAATTGCTTTAAAGTGTGCAGCCGGGGAATCATTGAAAACTTTTCAGCGAACAAATTATGTGTGCAAATTCTAAACTTCATGGATTTGCCTGGATGTCACCGCATCATTTGCGACATACAAATGGAAGTGTTATTATTATGCTCCGAAACCTTCACGCCCCAAAATCATGTTATGGAACATGATTGTTTGTCACGCAGCTTTCGAAAAATGTGATAGAGACTTATAAGGGAGCAGCATGTTTAACTCAGAGAATTCCTTTAAGTTCCAACGATATGTCATTGCAATTTAAACGTATTCAATTTTCAACAGCCGATGGAAGTGTGTAGCATAATCTTAAATACCATGTTTTTCACATGACCATGCTATTTGTGGCGTGTTAACGCTTTGGTAAACCGGATTCTCTGTACATTTAAAAAACATTATATAACCAGCATCAATGATTTCCAATATAATAAATTCAAACTTATTTTCATTAAAATTAGGAACCTTCAAGAAAAACCTTTTTGCCTACAATCATTGATACTGGACGAGGCGAAGTTCGTTGGGCCAGCTAGTCGATATTAAAAAAATATCTTGAATAAAATATATTCCAAATATGCATACCCCAGTAAAGCAACGTGGTATTCTTAGTAACTGGTTGTTTGGTTTTATCTGCCGGTTGGAAACGATAATCGGAAGGCAAGTCTACGCGAGACCGAGTTTTATTTCGCCGCGATTCTGTGCGCTTCAACGGAAACTTAAATTTTTGCTGCAGAAACTAAAGAAAAACACAAGTAGATGCATATGCAAACTTATTTGTGCAAATGAGAAGAACACAAAGCATGAATCATTGACTCATTTTGATTTCCTGCTCGTTACTCTGCATTCAGGGGGACGAATAATTGCCGAATTTTTTTTTTGCACGCCTCTTTCGTAGTTTGGTTGCGCTAAACTTCTTGCTAAAAGAAGCTCTTGCTCTATCTTTAATTCAAAAACTATCCGGCGTTGCTCAGAATAAGCATCCATCATATTCCTTAAGGTTCCTCTTTCGACGTAGAGATATTCTAATTTACCACTTTCGTTTTGAATGTTTGCACCCCCATTTCTCGATTGATATTACCCCCAACGGAACCTTTACCCATAGGTGAATTATGAATGGTCAAGCATGAACATTTGTGAAATCAACAATATATTATATTGCGCGCGTCGGCTTCGTTCCGTGCGAAGTGTTGTTTGAAATTCCGTCTTCTAAACTAACAACTAGAAAGAGGATGTCTTCCATGAAACAAGTTCTACCAAACAGGCGTACGAATACATGTTAACAGCGTACACATATATTTTACGCGAACAAAATAGTAATGATATCACCACGAAGCTACAGAAAGTAAATTAATACTGAACAACAGGTTGTTTTTTTTATGGCAAGCTCATGCTGCCCTGCCTTTATTTTGTTAATATACAGATAGAAAGAATACAATGCACATTTCGATGTTATTATGCCTGCTTATTTGTACGTTTCCGCAATGGCCAATGAACGTTGGCCGTACATTTATTATTTAGAGTTAACCCCCACCAAAAGAATATAGGTTAGTTGATGTTTAGCATTACTTACACAAATCGGATTTTTTTTAGAATATTAAAAACAAAACAGATGTACAAATCGCTCGATGACTGCATACTACTACAACCAATTCTTCCTCTTTCTCGCGCACCTTCTCCTACGTTCCATTCTGTTTTACGTTTGTAAAACCCTTCCAAATTTTGAATAACAATTTGCAAACGCTAAATCGTGCTTGTGGTGAAGTACGATGAAACTATATGATACATAAACATTAACAGAAGTCTGTTGAAGTTTGATGAGAATACAAGTTGCGAAAACATTTAATAGTAGAAAGAAATTTGATAGAGTAACTGTTGATTTCAACCCCTTAAAAAAAAGCCATCCTTTCCCAGTGCTTTTCTCTCTCATTCGCTCTGGGTTGTAATGGCTTATGGCCATGATTGCAATTTTCTGTTTGTCGTGTGGGTGTGTGTGTGTGTGGTGCTACAGAAGACCTACATAATGGCCAACTTTACCTTAATAGCAGCCACAAGAGCCACGCGACGAAAGGTACACTTTTTCCAAAGATAGATTCGATGGACCAATCATAATGCAAGTATCTGGCAAATATACATTTTACGATCGAATGATTTGTAAAAAAAAAAAGAACGCTTTGTAAAACTGGAGAATTGAGTACGCATGGGAAGAATGTATAGAATCGTACCGATACTATGAACACGGCCAAACCGTAGATCGGCTCAAATGAAATGTATAGAAATGAATGAACTGAGTGAGGACAAAGGAAGGTTGATATATCTAGTTTCACCTCTAGCAGGCAAACAGTAGGACTGAGAAGCAAAAATATTTCATGCGCGCGTGTGTGTGTCCAGTGAACCCTCAACTAAAATAATATATGCTTAAAACAAATTTGTATCCGCGAGAAGATTCACCCCCCCCCCCCCCCCCCTTCTCATCCCCTTTTACAGGAGTGCCAGCTTCATAACGGCCTTGCGCCACTTCTGGCAGTCGCGCTGCAACCGGCGCTCCTCGTAGGACAGCTTCTGGTGCTGCATGTTGAGCCGATCCGCCTCCGACTCGAGCTTCAGCTCCCGATCCTTCCGGTTGATGCGCGACTTGCGCGACGCCTCGTTGTTCTTGTCGCGCTGCTCCCGATAGCGCCAGTCCGCCTCGCTCAGGTGCTCGTACTGCGACCGATCACGCACGGTGCCGACCGCCTTCGGCGGGCGACCCCGCCGCTTCGGCGTTTGCGCCGTCGTGCTCGACGAGACGTCCGAGTCGCCGCACACGGACGAGGCGGACGAGCGCGAACCCATGCTGTAGTTGCTGTTGCTGCTGCCGAGATGGGCGGTGAGGTGGTGCTGCTGGGTGCGCAGCAGCGACGCCGTCGAGGACGACAGCGCGGAGCGCGCCATCGTGCTGTCCTCCGATGCGTCCGTCGTGCTGGCCGTCATCTGGCGCAGGCTGTCGAGTGTGAGGAACGGGTAAACCTTCTTCTCCGGACTATTCTTCACGCTGCTGGTGCTGCTGGTGCTGCTGCTGCTGCTGCTGCTGCTGCTGCTGCTACCGCTGTTTGCATCGCTTTGCTTTGGCGCTGCCAACCCCTGCTGCCCTTCGTGACTCTCCTCTTCTCCTTCGCCCTCTTTAAGCGATGCGGATGGTAGTACAGCTTCAAGCGCTGGCTTCTCATCTACGACTGAATGGTACTTGTTCAGATCTAACGAATCCTGCAGGAGTGAAAGTTGGGAAACCACCATAGCAAGATTAGACCTCTGTTGTGCAATCAATTGGATAAATCGTTCTAATTTAAAAAAAACACACACACACACAACAACGACCACACATTGAAAAAGGGAAAGTTTCCTCTTCCGATTCCAATCGAGGATTTTCGATTCAGTTTGCAGCAATCGCTAGTAACGCTCCCAAATTAAATTTAGATAGCGAGCAAAGGCTCTAGCATAGCTCTCCTCGCCACTCTAATTGTTTTTTTTTTTTTTTAGATATAACCAATCAAACAAGCTACTTACGTCGTTGGTATCGATGAATGATAGAAGATCAAACTTTTCATCTTCCAAATCCAAAATGTCATTGGTTAAATCGGGCGTGTTGAGTGTCACTTGCGGCAGCATGCGATGCTGGTTGATGAGGTTGGTCGTCGTCGTTGTTGTCGTTGTTGCGATCGTCGTCGTCGTCGTCATCATCGGTGTTTTATTGAGTGCTAGAAAGGGATCCTGGCCGGACAGCAGGCTCGCGGCCAGAGCCGTTGGTGCGATGCCACCACCGACGTGCACCTTCAGCGTCGGCGCCTTCCTATGCGCAACGGATGGTCTCCGCTCGAACGTGCCGGCGACGGCGGTGGCGGTCGTGGTGGTGTTGTGCGGCTTGTGCGGCCCCCCGGTGGTGGTGCGGGGCTGCAGCGTCGAAGCGCTTGCGTCATCCGCGCACCAGCAGCTTGCGGCGGGCGCGGATCGCGTCACACTTTCCTTCACCGAGCGATGATGACCGCTTTGCTGCCGCTCGTGCTCGTCTGTCAGCTTGATAATTTTGTGCTTCGTGCTAGTGTGCGCGTCGCCGCCGCCGCCGCCACCGCTGTCCTGTATGCGACGCTTCATGGTGAAATAGTTGTGATCGCACTGCGGATCGACCGAGCTCGCGTTCGTAGCAGTGGTAGTGGTAGTGGTGGAAGAAGAAGTAGCTGCCGCGGTGGAGAATGCTGCTGCAGCAGCAGCAGATGGATCGTCACTGTGTCGCCGCCCGCTGCCCGATGATTCACTTTTGAGTGCCGTTTTATGGCCGCCGCCGGCGCCGACCGCCGGCGTCGGCGAACGGTTGAGTGTCTGTATCTGATCTAGGCTATTTTCAAACGTTGCTTCCAACAAGGGCAGACGCAGGCGATCCGCCGGTGACGGGGAGAGAGCTATTGCGGCGCTGTCGGTGAGGAAATGGGATGAATTGGAGATGGCCGCGGCGAGAATGTCCCCACCGAGTCCCTGTGGCTGCTGGTGCTGCTGCTGCTGCTGGTGCTGGTGCTGGTGCTGGTGCTGCTGCTGCTGCGGCTGCTGCCTGTCGACGATGATGGTGGAGGAAATGTCTTCTTGCAGCCACTTGAGGATGTTGAGTGACATGGTTTCGCCGTGCTGTTGTTCGTCGCTCGGTGAGGCTAGGAAGGGAAGCTCGAGCGCCGCTGAAGAGGTGGACACGAGATGGTTGGTAGCGTCACAGTCGAACCCGCTGGACAGCTGCTCGATCTCCTCGTGCAAAGAGATGGGTGAGCCGCCGTCGTCCCCTCCCGGTGCCCGCGCTAGCAGCGTGCCGCAGTCGACGCTCGTCTCGGTGGTGAAGGAAACCGCGCCGCCGCCGATCTGCTGCTGGGCGTACGGAGAGATCGAAATAAGGTGCTGCTGTAAGTCGTCCCGCGTCGCCGTGTAGTCGTAGTCCTCCAGCTGGCGCTCCAGCTCTGCGTCGGTGATGTTGCTGCTGCTGCTGGCCGGCGAGCTGATCCATAGATGTTGTTGTAGTTGCTGCTGTTTTTGCTGAAGGCGCTGCTGCCCCCCGTCGGCAACGATGGAGCTGGAGAAGTCCAGCCCGCCGCCGCCGAGGCACGTCTCGTTGGTCCAGTCTACTTCCGGCATGAAAAGGGGTGTCATCAGGGCGGGCATTGCGTCGCCGAGTCCGTCGTCGACGTCAACAACTGCAATGCCTGCCTGCTGCTGCTGCTGCTCCTGCTGCCTGCTACCTCTACCGCTAGTACTGCTATTACTGTTATGTCTAATGCTACTGTGTTGCTCACACTGTTCGTTGAGAGTTCTCTGCTGGTGCTGCTGCGCAATGGTGGCAGCCAATGCTGCCGATGTACCTGCCGCAACAGTCCCACTACTGTTGCAGCTGCCCGCTGGAGGTGCCGATGACGTCACAGCCGCCGCAGGGCCCGCTGGTCCTTCGTTGAAAAACTTGCCGCCGCTGCTGCTGCTGCTGCTGCCGCCGCCTCCGCCGCCGCCGTTGATGGTCTTATTACATACGCCGTGTACAGTTACGCTTTTTTCCGCACCGCCGAAGCTTCCTCTGGGGCATTCGTCAAGTTCAAGCCGGCAGACATCTGTCTTGCGCGCGTCCAGCCGTAACCGTTCACCTGTTGAGCCGCTGCTGCCGCTGGCCTTCGCCCCGCGTGCCGTGTCGCCTCCCATGAACAAGCTGCTGCTGCTGCTGTCCAGCTTCCACCAGTCGATGGGCGCGGAGGGCGAGCAGCTTTCCACCATCGTCGTGGTGGTGTTCATCCACGCCGTGTCGCCGTCCTCCTCGACGAACGGCGACGAGCAGTGCGAGGCCACCGCCGGCGCAGCGGTCGCTCCGACGCCAGCCGACAGCAGCAGCGCCGCCTTGCCGGCCGGCTCCGAGCAGGCATCGTCGTGCAGCAACGGCGTGCCGGCGTGCGGCAGTCTTTCCGGTGGCGAAAAGTTGGCTTCCCGATGACTCCGTTGAACTAGGCCTCCGTAAAAGTTGATGTTTTCCTCTCGCTGGTCGTCCAGCTGCGGTGCGGTAGGCGAGGGACGACTTGGCCGTCGGCAGGTCGCTTTCTCGCCACGAGCGGCACTCGTTGACGAACTCAGTTGCTTGTGCCATTGCGAAAGTGACTGCAATGAGAGTGGGTGCGGTTTGGGGTTTGAAGACGGGGAACATTCGTCAGCATCGTGGCACAAACAAATGGGGTCAGAAGGGGACAAGTGGGGTCCGAGGTACTTACGATAAATTCACCGTTTAATTCAACTGAAATTTTAACGCCTTACTGAACGCCAAGGATTGAGTTGAGAGTGGCCAGCCCTCAACCTGTTGATAAATAACAAGAAAGAAGAAACAAATGACGTAAGAAAACAACACAAAGGTATAACAGCAGCTATTTAATTAAACAAAAAAAAAAGGCATGGAACTAAGCTGTTTGATACGGAAGTAACGTTAAAGAAATATACATTCCTCAGTAGTAAGCAACACATCGGTTCTAAAAATAGTCTCAATCCCTGTGAATTCTTGCCCTACCAAAAAACAAAATAACACCGATTTAGAGCTGGCCAACTGGCGGCATCCATTAGCCAGATCCGAACGATTAGCGAGTTTAGTTTATTCACATCCGCCTCTAGGGCTTGAGGCAAGGCTAAATCAATAAAATGTGGCGTCAGCCTTTGAGCACGACGCAGAAGAACCGGCCACCTAGAAGAATCGTTTGTCCCAACATTCGTAGGAAGTAACCCGCGGCAAAGACTGCTGCGTAGCTCGACGAAGGGTGACCAAAAAAAAAAAAACCATTCGCCCTTCGTACCGTCCTCTCCTCCTGCCTCCTCTGCCGCACTTCCCACGCCACACCCATCAACGGAACGCACCGCGTTCAGGCTTGAGTTGGGTTTCCTAGATGAGGCAACGGCACTCTTATTTCTTATCTTGAGTAGAGGCGATAAGGCTGCTGTCGTAAAACTGATAATGACACGACGAGGCCCTCTGCGGTCCTGTTCAAGACCGGACGCCATTAAGGAAAATTGCGATAAGAGACAACATGAAACGGCATGATTATTCTCGTTTATTTTATTTTATTTTTTTGTTACTTTAGAAATAGAAATCCCTTCCCATCTGAAGCGATATTTATTTCAAAAAATCATTTGAATACTTCAACCAGCTAACACGTTGCAAAGCTCATTTACTGTGGATTCGTCTAGATCATCTTCAAGCAAACCTACCTCCATCCCCCCCCCCCCCTCCGCCCCACGCAGCACCCGCTGTGTCAAGGAATCTCAAATGTTCGGGCCTCGACGCAACGTGTTAAAAACTCGTTCTTCGCTGAACCTTCGCGAAGTTTGTCGCCGGATGAGCTAATAGACCCGTACACGCACGTGCAGGACACGCACGCACACACCAGAAATACCAACAGCCGAAGAAAGAGAGAAAAACCTGCTTTTGGAATCTTTCGGCCCGGTGAAAGACGTTTGTTCCAGAAGGCTCCACACAAGGTTTTATTGCTCGAAGCGGAATAAATTACCTACTGTGGCTGTGCATGTGTTCGGGCCTATTTAGGTTGCTGTTCCCGGCGGTAGGAAAAGAAAAACCAATTTCTTTTTCTTGAGGCTCGAAAAACGGCTCTTGAGAAAATCTTGTCTGTATTTTTTTTTTTTCAATTGCCCTCTGGGATTCGAAGTTCGTGGAACATTCTAGAAAAACTAACGCACACATACCAGTATCGTACGCACACATAATACGCATACGCGTTCGCGCAAAGTTAGGAGAAGATGAATCATCTTTGCAACATGATGGGGCCCAAAAAAAAAACGTACTTTCTATCGGTGATTATTTTTCACCCTAACCTAGCTTCGGTGGTTATGGAATTGAATTTGAGCAAATATCAAAAAAGGAACCTCACAGTACTTAAAAATAGGAACAGCGAGCGGAATGCAACAACGCAATTTAGCGGTTTTCTTCTACCATTCCTGATGTATATATATGATGTATACATATATGCATATACTGAATCGCGTTTCACTTACCCAGGAATGCTAGTTTGAACGTTTGAACTTTTTCCACAGTAAAAGGTACACGCACTATTTGAGCGAACGGTCCTTGTTTGCACGTGTCTACTTGTTTGATTGAAGAATGTGTGTTGTCCACTTTCAAATAGCACAGGAATGCACGATCACGCAAAAAAAATTCAATCCACTTGCACGAGCACGGCACACCACAGTCTGCCCACTTCCTTACTACCGGAGGTAATGATCGATGTGGCCCCGAACGGAGCGACTGCCAGGGCAAAACCGGGGCAAATGTGATGTTGGAAGAACGTATTTTTGTTGTGCAACATCCCAGCAATCCGATTGGTCGACGGTGCGCTACCTCACGTCATCGTGTGCCACGATTGGCCCCGCGCATGGATGCCTAGAGCAGCTTTATTTTGACAGTACTCTAGTACTGCAGTTTTAAATGGGATTTAATTTACTTTAAAGAGAAACCGTTGCAAAAAGACTGCGCCCTACATGTAGTACTATATTTAGTGCACTATGCTGCGCACGATTGATTGCTGATTTATCTCTACCATACATACACAAATTCCCTGCAAAATGGTTCAATTTGCGCAATGAAATATAAAAAATTGGTTGATTTTAAGCAAAACTGTACTTTATTAAAAGTACTTATTTATTATCTACTGCATTAGTACGTTAGCAATTATTTAAAAAAATAATGTTCCACTCAGAATTGGCTATTAATGTTGCTAAGAAAAAAAGGATGAACAAATGGCGTTCGATGGAGAAGACCGGAGAGCGCTCCACTTGAGCAGCAAATGGAACGTAAAACCAAGCATCCAATCGTGTGTCAAATTCATCATTTATTTATTGTCGATGAAAGAAACCTCCTTATTTGTGTCCGAGGCGAGAATAGCTTTGATGCAATATAGTCGCCTCATTACATAAATTTATTACATTCCACTGAATCGGACATCTTTCTGCATTTAGAATTTTTTAAATCGTATACCGCGTTATCGAGATAAGCACAGCTATAACCGCTCTTCCCGTTCACCATTTGCACGGAGCTGTATAAACCATCGCTTATTAGTAGACATTGTCACAAAAGCATGCAGGCGGGGATGCTGGAACGGACATTTACAGTTCAGGGACATAATTAAGCGACTGGACGTTTCGATATCATCACCTTGTGCATCCTTCAGTTTTAGATGAACGGCTGAAAACTGAAAAACAGAAAGATGCAGAAGGTCTTCACCAAATTCGAAAGACCCTTTTCAGTCGCTTATTCCTGAACCGTTATTACGATGGTTCTTTTCTTATTTTCTAGGTTTGTTACACTTCTGTTTATTCCCATTCTTGCATTTCCATCAACCTGCCCTCCTGGAGAAAATGTTGTACAGTAATATTTTGATGGCATGGTCATATTGTACCAACTAACTGCCACTCGTCGCGCATAGCATCATCTTTTCAAGTAGAGCTCAAACTTAAATACTTATACTTACGTGGCGCTACAACCACTGAACGGATGTGGCGAGCCCACCTGATCCAATTCCAGCTTTTTTGGCGACTGCGTCAACGCAATCCCTCCATCTCCGTCCTCGTCCCGTCACGGCACAACCCAAGAAACCATTGGATCGTCCGGTATCATTCTTGCCTTAGCTCCAAAGGGCTGGTAGCTGGTCTTTGCTGCTCCAAATATTCATTTTCGGATAATGCAAATAACGAACTTGTTCGCCCTTCACAGCAACAGCATATTCCTTCAGTCTTTGTCCTCCCCAGGATTTTGGAGAAGTTCCGACGTTTATTATACGTGATTTTTTTTGTTTTACTTTACAAAGCAATATGATCATTTAGTCGCAGTATTTCGTTTTTTTTTTAATTCCCTCAAAGATTTTTAAGATTACTTTTATTTTCGCTAGTTTTCTTCACGCTTTTCCTTTCTGCAGGATTTACGTTACCATTAATATAAATGTGATTAAGAAACAAAAATGTTATAAGAAGGTTGTTTGCACGTTTGTGTACATGTGTGTATATGGGGCTGTGTGTGTGTGTGTGTGTGTTTTACGCTTAACTAACAACAAACTTTTAAACGGAAGGTCAGCTGGAGGTGATGGTTGTGGTTGTGGCGGTGTTGGTGCCGGGGGTGGTTTTGCTATTGTTTCAGTCATCAATTTCATCCGCTGACAGTCCCTCGAAGGTATTCTTCATGGATAAGTTCTGCAAGAAGATAAACGCAACATGATGTATAAAAGTGAAGACCAGAGAAATGCACTTCCTACGTGCGGCTATGTGCGGAACACGTACCGGCCCTGACGGCTCGTGGAATTTAGGCATCTCCAATACTTTCGGATCGCGCTCCCGTTCCTTCTCGAGCGATGATTTTGCGGGTCGATCTTTACCATCAGCGACCCGAGCCCCGTCACGTGATGGAAGAGGTGCACGATCACTAAAAGCGAATATTGAAAATTAATGGGAGAACTGTTTCTAGATAATACTTAAACCTTAGATGTTTGAATGTTTGAATGCATTGTGTGCCAATCATTTTTTGGAATTGGTAGAGCGGCAAGTGATTGATTATTTGCCACATAGGTAATGTATCGATGCGCGAAATAAAAAAATTATCGACAACGAACGTTCAAAGGTCGAACAAATTTAAGTAAAATCTTGTGCGCTCGAAGAAGTCTCTTTTCTTTGCTCTTTAAAACGGGAAGAGGTTTGAACTTATTTCTTGTGTTCAATTTGATTTGGAATCCGCAAAGGTAAACCGCTCGTCATTTCAAACTAATCGTTACTGGTGCCTTCCACCGCGGCCCGAAAACTCACCGCTGATATTCCCGGTCAGTAGCGACGCCGTTGCTCTGGAGTGAGCGATTCGTTCCACGGTTACTGTCCCGATGATTGTCCGTCCTGCGTTCATCTGGCGGTTGGTCATGGGGAAAGATGAAAACAAAAGAAACATCAGAATATGTCCACGCTACAGGGAGGAAGAAATTGTTGAGTCAAACGGATGTGCTAGCAAAGCTGGTCTGTTTTAAAGCTTTGAACATCCAATCGTTGTTGTCCCGAAAAACATTGCCATTGGATGTAATGATAAGAAGGATGAAGGTGGCACAGCGAAACCGAATGGCCTGTGTACAGGACGGCACATGGGCTGCCCGATCAGCCCGAGAGTCCCAGCCTTGCGCAAATGGGGCTGTGTGTGATTTCGCCGCCGTCCGTTTACGCTTTTTTGAAGCGCAAACAATCCCCCTCACCCGCGTTTGAGAGCTGTGCGCAGTTGTGTGCTGTCATGAGGCGCCTGTCCTGTACTCAGTGAATGCAGTTGTGAAAAGGCGAACCCACCTGGGGTCGCTACAGCCGATACCTACCCGAACGCCGGCTACTAGGAAACTTTCCACCACTGGGGCTGATATGCTTTGCCGCGGGCGACTGAACTGGCCGTTTTTCGACGACGCCGTGAGCGAGAGGCGTTTTATTACCTTTGTTGCTGCTGTCGTCCTCGTTGGGCTTGCGCACTCGCCAGTTCACCACCGCTTCCTCGGCCGCCGGCTCGGTGCCTTTGTTTTCCGTATCTAAGTTTTCCTTCTCCGCGTCCTGGTGCGCGTTGTCTTTGGCCGCCGCCGCTGCTGCCTCCGCTGCCGCCGCCGCCTCAGCCTCCTTCTTGCGCTGCCGCTCCTCACGCTCGAGCCGCTCCTTCTCGCGCAGTCGTTCCTCTATTTCGCGCTCGCGCGCCGCCGTGTCCACCGGTTTCGCGTCGCCGAACACCTTCGCCGCCGGCACCGGCGTTGGGCGGGGCCTCGGCGGCGACGGCATCGAATCGCCGCTACCGTCGGCGCCACTGCCCCCTTCGCTCTCCCGCGAGTCATCGTCCGACTCGGGCCGCGGCTTGGGCTGCTCCGGGAGGGGCAACGTGCGCGGTTGCAGCACCAGCTTCGGGCGCTCCATCGGTACCTCCGGTTCGCGGGGCGCGCGCGCCATCCGCGAGTCGGGCATCCGGCGGAACCCACCGTCCCCCCGCTCACCCGGTCGCTCGCGGTCGTAGTTGCGCCGGGACGCGCCCGGCGACAGCGGTGGCGGCAGCGGTGGCCGATTGTCGGTGCGCCAGTTGCCACCGCCCGACCCGTCGCTGCCCGGGCGCTCCTCCCGGTCGCGATTGTAGCCACTGTTGTAGCTGCGCCGCATGCCGCCGCCGTCACGGTCGCGCTCCCCGGAACCGCCACCGCCGCGATCCGGGCGGTCGCGCCAGTTGCCGGACGACGCCCGATCTCCGTCGCCGGACGACGAGAAGTTGTCGTACCGATTGTTGCGCCGCTTCGTGTCGTTCTCGTTGAACAGCCCGATGCGGATGCGCCGGTTGCGCACCATCGGCTCCGGCATCGCCAGCACATCGATCAGGTCGTCGCGCGTCGCGAACTCGATGTTGCCGAAGCCGCGCAGCCGGCGCGAGTCGCCGTCGTCGCGCGGCAGCGACATCATGACGATCTCCTGGTCGGCGAATATCTCGTACAGGTCCTCCTCATTGATGTCGTACGGCAGGTTGGAGACGTAGATCGAGAACGGCGGGTGCTGCGGGATCGAGTCGTCGTTCAGGATGCGGGTCGCGCGCGGCGCCGTCGGCAGCGCAATGACCTGCGTGCGCACCCCGCGATCATCGTCGTCGTCGTCGCCATCCTCGCCCCAATCGCTGAGCTTTACCGGCACCGAGATTTGCACCTGGTTCAGCACCGCCGTGTTCCCATCGGTGAGGAACTCGCCCAGCGAGAGCTTGTTGTTTTTTTTAACCTTTTTTCCTTTTTTACCTGGAAGATGGAGAGAAAGAGAACATCAACAATCAATGGGACATGTACTGCATTAGTTGTCTGCGCCTCCACAGACTTTCTGCTGGTCTGGACAGGAGGCAAGCAAATGGAAATGAATGAATTCCCGCCAATATTTTTGCTACACCGTGTTCCAAATGGGAAAGCGATAACCTCTGTGTCTAATTCGTTGGGGCTGTGTGTAACGAACCCTTAACCGAAACGGTTAACAGTACATTTGATTTAAACACTTTCCATCGCTTCTGGTTTTCCCCTCGCATCACATAACGTCTTTCTTTTTCTTTTTTATAAAGACAGTTTGACACACATACTTCATACTGTGAACAATAGAAAAGGCCGTGGCCGTGGCCGATTTCTAGATTAGGTCAAAGCTCAAACGCTACAGCCGTTTCTGTGAGGGCGAAACAGCAAAATAGCCCCGCGCTCCCCTCTCAGCAAAGGAGCATAGATTGGTTGAACCAGTCGCTTTTATTCGTCGTTGATTGAAGCGAATTTTGATAATTGAGAGACAGTGCACGGCGACGACGGTGCCAGTGGCGAGGTTTTTTTTTTTGTGCGTCCATCAGCACTCCACTGCTGTAACGCATTTAAACGCTACCATGGTGCGCACGTACATGTATGTCAGAAATAAACATATTCGAATATGATAGAAATTCACATCTATAAACGGCACCGACGTTTCTTCCTTTTCTTTTTCGCTTTGGATCAAACCTCCCTTTGTGCATGTGCGTTTAGAATCGACATCTTTCGACGCCTTGCATGGCTTGCATTTCCGCGCACTTGTCACGCCATACGGACCTAAGGCCCACAGTCGAGGAACGGGAATGCGTCCTCCATGTTTGCACCACCAGTTTCCAGGGATATTTCACGTACAGCGTAGATTTAGTAACAGGTGTCCGTTTCCTTTTCGCCGTTCGCACGCGACAATCGTCGTATCACCACCGTGCTGGCGAGTCCAACCATTGGCGGAGTAAAAAAAAAAATCACATTCGTTCGTCTTTATTCGCCCCGTTAGCCACGCGGTACGGGAGGAACAGCTCAATTGCCAGGCAATCACTATGGAATTCCTGACGGGTTGGTCGAGCTGCTGCGATAATAATGTTCCTTGCCACATCGCGAGCCCCCGCTTTCGACGGGCTGCCAGCACCAACGCTCATCCACTCAAAATTCGGAAACACCGAGGATAGGGCGAGCCAGAACGAGCTTTATTAAATTACACTTTTTACCTGAAACCGTCGCCATAATGACTGACTTCTTCCGTGCAGCGATAATGAAAGGGCGAACTTTCCATCTACCGTACGAACAAATAGGCGTTTTGAAGGCTGTCAAATTTGACGGTTGGGAACTTGCCCACGTGACACATGTAGCAGAATGCGGGCCGATGCAGCATATGCTTATATACAGACAAATTTGAATGCGTACAATACTTTCCGTTGGGAAAATTTCAAAAATAATGCATGGGCTACGTTTTCCATGGGGAAATCGTTTACATTTTAAACTGCTCCACAGATATAATAGTTTAAGATTGCGATAGCCGACTTTACGATGCCTTGCCGTAAAGTTTGTCGCAGATTTTGGTGATCCCAAAGCGATTACGAGTCGGGACGGGTCGTTTCTTTAAAGTTTGTTCTGCGTTCCAGTGCCCATGCTTGAAATGACAGCGTTTGGTTGGCATGCGAGACGATGAGAAGCATTGCAGCTGCGCATACGCAACTATCACCATTTTTGGAGTTTTTTTTAAAATAAAACTAAAAATTAGGTCGGGATGAATGACATGCCCCATGTGAATGAAATGTACATGCGCATGACTCAATTTGCATGATCTCAGCACTTGCATTGAATTTTTACTTCATCTCCTATTACCTGAAGAAATGTTTCAAAGGGTCTTTTCCTGAATACATCCAATAACAACAATGGGTCATTATGTATACTATCTTGCCTCATTCGGCTATGCAAACAGCCTATGGAAATTCTCGCAAAATATTGATATCGTCTTTAACAATTGCAATAGTTCTATGCTGATTATTGCGTCACGAAAAAAAAAGACGTGCGTAAGATTGAAGATTGGTGCAGATGCTACTGTCTCTATGCAACCGGTCGATGGTTGTTTGTTAAGACGGTCCACTGAGCCAAAATGGTTTAGGATTAAACGAGTACGGTTGGCTTTCCGATCGGTTTACGTACACAACATCTAAAGTGTTGCGGCATTTTTATAGTTGTTAGCCTAACTTTTTCCACCATTTGCAGGTTTATTAATAGCACCGGAAAGTATCTGATGAATATAAAGGATGCGTTATGTGTGAATTAGGCACACCGCAAGGCATAAACGAACGGCAGTGCCGCGAAACCGTACATATCCAGACCATGGGAGTGTCGCGGCAGAGATTTGAGCGTTCCTGCAAAGAATCTTCTTGTGATAAATGCTAGCAGGACCAACAATAACAAAAGTACACGCATCTTGTTCAGTTTTGTACCAGTAACTATCTCAATCTTTATTACGTTGGTGGAACACCATTCTCGCTGCTTCCTAAGCTTGCCTTAGGACTCACTGTTTTTCTGCAAAGCAAAAAAGTTGTATGTGTTTGTAACTGATTTTGAAAAAAAAAAACACAGGGAAGAAAAAGGGTCATGCAGTAATACGTCGAGAACAGCGTTACGCAACTACAAAGAGACGCGACCGGCGGGTAACCCCCTGCCGCTCGCCATCCAATGTGCCGCTGTCACGTGCAGATCCTCCCAAAAATGCACGCAACGCTCGATGCCGTCCGCATGAGGCCGTCGTACAACCTAACCGACGACACCTAGCCTAGCACTGCTCTCGCCCGCATTTGCCACTGCATGAACCTGCTTCGTTCCCTGGTGACTGCCCTCGCCTATCAAAATCGTTTTTGAGAGATCCTTCAGATAGCCTTGGGTCGGATAGCATTGTGTTTTACAAACAACAGCTACTATCGACCGAAACGGGATGTTCGTGTTTCATGTCTCGTGTGTAATGTTAGTTTTTGTTACAGAAGGTGGATGTTTTCTACCTCTCAGTTGTGACTCAATTTGTTACTCCTATAGATCCTCTTATTAGTTCTTCCTATATCGAATTCAACGGCGTTAAGTTTCACCTCTTTCGACCGCGTTTTGTAAATGTGGTTGCCCTTAGAAGTTAGCTATTGGATAAGAGTTAACCTTCCGTTCCAAACATTGATTATCCGCACACAGCAGATGGGTTGTTCACTTTTAACCTTACTAGATTTTCCCTCCACGGGTGACATAATTCATTTCGTAATGCATAATACTAATTGTATCTCAAGCCTGATTTAACCTGTGCACATTTGCTCGATTTTTACTTATATGCGCCGCATCGTAACGGACGATCGACTTAAAACTTTTTCGCCTGTTTTCAGAATTATTGAATCGATACGATTAAAAGGTGTATAGGGTGAAAGTATGTTGGCGCGTTCGTGATAATTTTCATTTCTCTTTCATAGAATCGTAGATTTTGCTTTCCTCGGCATAACTTTTACGGGTTTTGTTTTGCTCTCTTAGATGTTAAATTACCGGGCTTCTCGTCCCATTTGTTTTGTTTTGGGGGGAAGTAGAGAAGATGCTTAGAAGGCGAAGAGCAGCAGGAACGCCATCATGAGACAGAACAGACCCATGGCTTCAGACAGGGCGAAACCCAGGATAGCGTAGGAGAACAGCTGCTGCTTCAGCGACGGGTTTCTTGCGTAACCGATGATCAGCGATCCGAATACTGTTCCGATTCCGGCACCTTTGGTGAAAAGAAATGGCAAACGGAAAACCATGTTATGCAGGCAAAAACGCTGGCGCCTGTTGAGGAAAGGAGGTAAAGCGAAAAAGTTTTACTTACCAGATCCGGCAACACCAACGGTAGCTGCGCCGGCTCCGATGAACTTGGCAGCAGAATCGATGTCACGGGTGACCGGGGTAGTCTGGAATGACCGGACCTGTGGCAACAGAGCAACTGGAGCTGTGTTTTGGGCGGCGAGCGTCTGGCTCTGGGAGACGATGGCGCTGCTGATCGGTCGGAGATAGGCCTTGGTTCCGTTCAGGACCTGCGGACGGAAACATCAATGGGATGAGTAACTTGCTAGCCGGCAAAAATGCATGCGATTGAGGATAATTGGATTGAATGCCGCCTTCGATATGCACAAGAAGCGTTATCACTAACCGGAACACGGCAAGATGTTTAAGTTACGTAACGTATAAAACACTGCTATGCTCACTTCGCGTCAGTTATGTAACGACGAGGAAGGTCGGCACTATGCATGCCTATGGCTGTTTTCAGCCTCTTACTTACCAGGCTTCGGGCAACTGGAGCAATGCGGGCAGCCGACGAGACGAACATGATGATGTTTAGGGGTTTTGTTGAGTTTTACTGGTACCTGAAGGACCTGCAGAATATGGGGTATACTGTATTTAGCGGATTTGCACGTCTTGACTCACGGAACAATGCACTGCTTGGAAAACTGTACTATCTTCTGCGCTTAGAGAATGGTGGACGCTAACAACAGATACAGAGCAAGCTATGACAAGAGACAAGCAAGCCGGGGTTAAAAATCTGCCAAGTCGCCGTGCACTGTGTGCCGCCGCAGCCAGTTACGTAAGAGATTTCTTCTTCCGATTCACACTGCCAAGTCCGATCGATCGCAAGGATTTGGGGAGAACGACCAAAACTAACTGCTAGAATAAGGTCACATTGGTAAACTGTAGGTTACTCAACGACGGTCGCTTCTACGATTATATAAAGAACTTTCAACCGATAATGCCAATTGTGTAACTGGCTGGCTTAAAAAAATATGGCCGACAGTGCCCGGTGCAATGGAGATTCGAACTGCCGGCAACTGCGGTGTGGTTTGATTGCTGATTGAGTTGAGGGAAATATGTAATGCAAAAACATCGCGTTTACTACACTTTTCGTTTTCACACGTAGAAGGTTATTGATGAGAACCCTAAGTTTCTAGTCTGTGCCCTAACTACCAAGGGGAGGAAATTTGTTCCAAGTGCCGGAGCTCTACTCACTTCAAAACGCGGTCGACAACTTATCGAAGAACAGTGAACGTTGAATAAAATTTTCGCTGCCTCGAGCCCTCCCTGGGTAGAAAATGTGTCGGTGTGTTGGTAGCGCCTTGTCGCACACGGGCGCTGTCACGCACACAGCGGTACGCTTCGGGCGGAAGTTGTGCGTATTGAAATTGCCTGCAGATGGAGCTGCGGGTAGCTGTAGCCGTCATTCGGCGAATATCGCTGCAGAGGCGAAACAGTTTGACATTTCCTGCCAGGTTGTGCTGCAGCAAATATTATTTGGTGTTCTTCCGTTCGGTTTGTCCCAGTCGTCGATATGTTTAAAGTTTACAAACCCATAACAGCACAATCTATCGATGTAGCTAAATGTATAATATGGCTCCAATTTGTGGTAGCTGATAATTTGCACCAATTCATCTAGTCAAGACATGATTATAATCATCACTATAGTGATCAAGTATACTCGCCAATGCGCTGTGTGAATCACTTTGTTGACTATAATTACGTCAAATCAAATTTCGCAAAATCTCGCTGCACAAATCGGATTGATTCGAATCAACCAGACGCAATTTTAATATTCTGGCGAATTCAAAGGCGAAATTGTGTACGGCATCAACGGCTGAGCAACGGCGGTGGCAGTATAAACCGATGCGTTTCCAAAGTAGGGTGGTGTTTGTGTCATTCGCCTGCATATCACGCTACATATTCGCCTACACATTGCAGAGTCAATAGGAGTTAATATTCCAGGGACTTGTGTGAAATTTCTATCGAAGAAGACCACAGGAGAGCAACAAAAAACGTCTAAATATGTGATAATTCGGAGCTGGAGTTGTCCTTAGCAAGCCGTGCTAGCGGACCGGAGGAATAGCGATAGGTAGTGAAGCGATAACCAATAAAGTAGAGGTTGGAAAACATAGTTTTCTTCCTGCGCTGATATTTTGCTGTACGATGTAAAATAGACATCTTGCATCCCTCATCCATATTTCTGTCCCGAAAGCATACCACTAGCACCTCTTCCTGTGTGTATGGGTGCTTTCGATGGGATATGGTAGCTCTTGAAGTAAAAAAAAAGAAGTTTGCCCGCAGTTGCCTAATGATTACATAATTTCTTTTTTTAAACAACAGTGAACTTCGATGAATACGTAAAAGTGGCGATTTAAATGGACACACATATGAAAAACAGTATCTCCGCAAAGTCACCATCTTTGACTTAAACTAGAAATACACAGTTCCACCCGTATCTCCCTCTACATGCATATAGCCATGGCGCTCCTACTGAATATATGCAAGTATAAAGGTTGTGCCCAAATATTCCAAACCTTGATCGACTTGATACACCACATAGAAGAAACACATATAATAGGTGAGTAAATCAATTCCCTTTCCATGCTAGTTGCATTGGACGTAACACATATAGGAAAGGAAGGTGTCCGGTGACATATTTTCCACCGACCTGTCTTTTGCTTACGAAATCATTTTGTTTGTATGTTTCGTCCAACCGAACAACACTTGTAAAATTGCCATTACTCAGAAGACTAATCCTTCTAACCCTCGACCTCAACCTCCGCCATTTCCTGCTACTCTAGAGTACTGATGCAATACTCAATAGACACACCAGGTATATAATGTTTTGCGTTACTCTCCCCCTTACAGCTCTCGTACCACTTCCCGAACGGTCACAGCCAGCATGTATTCCGCTTAGCTGCATCCTGCCTTACAATCCGCCGTGCGAGACTGTTGCACCAGCGGTTGGTGCCTCCGCTGCTGTCAATGGGGCCTCCGACCCAGCGCACCGGAGCAAGAGTGGTGCAGCGACGGTTTGGGCGTCGGCGGCGCTTGGGGCGACGATGACATCCGTGGGCGGAAATGCCACCAACAATCAACCTGCCGAGATGCTGACCGGTAACTCGGCCACCGCAACAACGAACGCCGTCAACGGCAGCGGGCACGGTATGCCGGGCGTGTCCGCCAACGGCACCGGCGAGCAGAACGGGCTGGGCGGCGCCAGCGGTACCCCGAGCGAAACGTCCAAAACCACCACCATCAATCAACCAACCGGCACGGCAGATCTCAAGCGCAAAATCGCCATTAAACATCACAGCTACAGCATCTCGTCATCCAACCGCAGCACAACGCCGACAGGTACGTACCGTTACATAACGTGCAGTACATAATGCATAACACTGGCTGACGTACAAGCAAATAGAGCTACTGCTCTGTACTGTCTTATGGTTCTTGATGGTTTGATTCATCATTTGGTTTGACGTTCTGTATGTATGCTAGCATTAGCCTATCGGTAGTTTCCTAGCAAGTGTTCAAATTCTGTGATCAATCTTGCCATGTTTGCCTTGGGCCTAGCTATGAACACGCTCTTCAATTGTATAAACTAACCCAGCCAAGAATGATTTCCAGTTTATCTCGTGCTTCCTGCAAAACGCCAGCGACTTCACGATGATGTAAAATCTACATCATTGCGAAGTGCACATAGTATGTAATAAAACTAACATACTGATCGACGGTGGAGAAAAAAATATGATTTGGGGGTGCTAAGATAACGATGGTAACAAGATTTTACGTGCTCTTCCGTTTTTCGTTTGCTACACATACACCACCGAACGCAGGAAGCGAACTGGACGATGACGATATGATGGTGTCGGAGTCGGAAGACAGCAACGACTCGTGGACCACCGAGGAGTTCAGTTCGGAGTTCATAATGCGCTACGGCAGCCGGTAGGTGTTGTGCGATGTGTTTCCGTCTGGTTCAACGTCTCATTCTAGTTCACTGTTCACGTACATATTGTTTGCTCTTTTGCAGAAGACACTCGTCGTCCGGCGCGGGAAACGGGCCGAACTCTTCGAACGAGAAACCGTTCGCCTGCCCGGTGCCCGGCTGCAAGAAGCGCTACAAGAACGTGAACGGCATCAAATACCACTCGAAGAACGGCCACAAAAAGGACGGAAAGTACGTAGAGTATTGTTACGTTTTATGGTCCATGTGGCGTTTGTCTAAATTATATTTAAGCACAGTAGTAGATACTTTACTCGAGCGCTTTGGCTAATCATACGCTGAGAAACGACAGCAGCTTCCCAGGCCTAACCAAAAATCGCAAAACGATTGCAAAAATTAACATTTTAACTCTAACAAGCGATTTTCGAAAGATAAAATGAGCTTGTTTCTTCAACGTTAATCAGCGCAATCGTTAATTATTCATTCATAACTATGTCAACAAATCGAGCTGATATTAGGGCTCGATTCGCGACAGCCCCCATGAGCTCTAGAGATCGATCGGCCGATCTGCTGGCTGCTCGACATGAGATCGAAACATGTTTAAGTTTCAAACATTTTTCTCCCTCCTCTCGTGTGTCGTTGCAGTCGGGTTCGCAAAGGCTTTAAATGCTTTTGTGGCAAGAGCTACAAAACCAATCAACGCCTGAAGATCCACAACATGCTATCGCACGGCCCTGGCTGGGCAAACGCCACTGCGGCAGGTTCCGTTGTTTCTGCTGCTGCTGCTAATGCCAGCTCCACCACGGTGTCCGGTGGCTCTGGTGCAGTTGCACCGGCTGCGTCTGCGGCCGCGTCCGAGAGCGAAGTTGCCGTGACTGGCTTCGAAACGATTTCACTGGCCTCGTCCGTGTCGCTGCCGGCCCCGGCCGTACCGAGCCAGCCGGCGAGCTCGCGCGGCACCAGCGCCAATCCGACTAGCAGCGTGACGATTGCATCCACTTGGGACAGTTCCTCCTTTACCATTGACTTCCCCACCGGAGAAACGTCCGGCATTGCGGCCTGCCTCACCGGCGAGCAGGACCACCACGGGCCGGACCAGGCGAACCCGACCGGCCAGACGGAGCGGAGCTGTAGCAGTACGAGCAACAGCAATGGCAGCAACAGCAGTGTCGGCAGCAACAGCACCAGCGGCATCAGCAACTGCGGCAGCATCGCGAGCGTCACCAGTGGTGGCGGGGGCATCGGCAGCATCTCCACCAGCGGAATAGGCAGCACGGGTCGGAGCTTTGGCCTCGCCGCTAGTAGCTACAACAGCAGCCTGAATAGTAACGTCTACCCGACCAGCGCCCGCTTCTCCCACATCGCTGGCGGCCCCTCCACGATCGCATCTAGTCAGAACGGTACAAACGCTTCGAATACGACGACGTCGCCTCCGCCGCTTCCTCCACCGACCGCGACGCTCGCTTCGGCCACGTCCAGCGGCCAGGCCAGCTTCACCATCGCCGCGCAGGCAACCACAAAACGTACCCTGCCGTCGTCATCGACGCCGTCGACGACGGCCGCTGCGACGCTCGTCATCTCGTCGCTGCAACCTTCCCACGGCATCGGCTCCGGCGGGTGTTTCGTGACCTCCACCCCCATGTCGTCCCCGGTCAGCATCAAGTACGACAGTCTGGGCATACTGACGCCCGCCACCTCGCCCAAGCTGATCGCCGCCAACATCGGCCAGGAAAGCGGGCAGCAGCAGCAGCAGCAGCTGCTGCTCACCGCCGCTGGCGGTGGCTCGACGTCGGCGGTGGCAGTAGCGTCGCCGCTCCCGCCAGCGCAATGCCCACCGGTGGCAATGCCGCCCGCTCTCAATGCCACTGGCATCACCGTGGCGGCCGTGCCCGCATCCGCAGCAGCCGCTGCTGCGGCGACTGGCGTCGGAGAGCCCGTTGGCATCGCACTAGTCGTCTCCTCGATCGGTGGATGCGGTGAGCTGGGCAGCGCCACCACCGTCACCACCACCGCCACCACCAGCACTAACAATGCGGTTGTGCTACCGGCGTCATCCGCAACTAGTCAACTGTACGCCGAAGAGACGTAACCGATACTTAAGAATTTACTGTTGCGAAAGTATTGACTGGCTCGAGTGAGGAGGAAAGATGAGGGGCGAGAGGAGGTACCTTTATCTACTACTGTATAGCTTCAACACCATGCACATCCACTTGCAAACACACATACGCAAACAAGCATGCGCTAAACTTTCCCCTTACCACGGTAGGAGCTAACCGACATGCGTGTGCCACAGGGAAGCCAGTTTTAAGTTGTTTTAATTTATACTTTATTCTGTTACAATTTGAATGGTTTTGACCTGTCCTGGTATCTTTATTCCTATTATTGTTTGTTATGTACATATAGAATAAGCAGTTGTACATACGATTTTTTTTTGTGCAATTGTACATATAAGCTAATGTGTGTTTGTCAGTGCGTTCGTGATGTGTGATGTGCACTGTGCTCTCCTGTAAGCGAGGTTTTCTTATTAGGTGGATTAATTAAGTAACGGCCGTTTTTTTTAACGCACATTTTGATTTATCGCGACTATTTCAGTAGCAAAGGATCATCCAAAGTATTGCCCATCGATAGCTACCACTCTATGCAATATTTCTGGCAAGTCCCATTTTTTGTTTGTTTGAAGAACTCTTTATCTTTTGAAAGATACAACGGAGGGCTAAAATGTTTCCATTCTAACGATTCCAGGAAGGTGGCATGGTCGTGGGTCCCCATAATTTTTTTCGCTTTGGATTACTGCAATGTATCTATTTTTTATCCTTGCGTCACGATGCGATAAAGGAATTCTTTAACCAAAAAGGCCTTTAACAAAACAACAGAAACGCCCTAGCTAAAATGATAGAGTTTTGGAAACATCAAATTGCCGCGCTTAGTTCAGCTGGCCCCATCGATTTCAAACGGCCGTTACTTATTTGCAGACCTAATATGTTTCGGCATCTTTGCCAAAGAGTCGTGCGTACTCAGCGGCACGCATCCTACGCACATGCCCAATACTCCCCGTAGAAGGTGACGAAGTGGAGTACACAAGGAAAAAACATAAGCAGAACTACAAAAAAAATTATATATATATATATTAGAGAAAATGTGGGAGTACGTGCACATACACAAAATGCCCAACCCCTCGCGTACCCTCCTCTCTGCTTCCACTCACCAGCAGACCTTGATAGATAGAATCTACGTCGAGGCGACACCTGCTCCTTACCACCATTATTAGTCTGACTGTAAGCATAGCAATTCTTAATTTATTTTCTTCCTCCGGACAATCTTCCCGCGTAGGGTGATAGGCAAAGAGCAGTGCAAGGTACGAGGGCAAGAGAAGGAAGTGTTTTGTTTTCTGTTCGCAGGATAGTTAACCCATTTTCCCGTGAGCTCGAAACGAAAAGAGGCTAGGTTTAAAAGTATGTACGCTAACACGTTAACCGGCGAGCCGATTCTGTGAGAATTTTGTGTTCACGACGACTTCATATTGCTACCCGATCCAGTGGCGCAGGACGAACCCTTTTGTGGGTGGAACGACGCTGGCAGTCCGATGAGCAAAGTTCTGCATCGAAAGAACGATGCTTCCAATGCCACCGCCCCCGGTTCCCCAGGAACCGACGTGAACGCAAAATCTACTGTCAGCTCCCTGGCGGTTAACGTGTTAAGCAGAAACCCGTTCGCGCGTTCGTTCTACAGTAGTAAGTTTGAGTTTGCATTTGGCTGTCTTGGCGCTTCTTATTTTTATTGGATTCAATAACCGGCATGGGAACCGGCCGGTATTTATTGTATTGCTTAGCGTATATATATATATAGATATATTATATGTAAGGCAGGCAAGGAGAAGCGAAGCTTGGAAGGGCGGAAGGCGCGTGGAAATGGTTTTCATTTTTTCTTCTTCTCATTCTAAATGGGAAGGAGGATGGCTACACAAATTAACAATGGTCAGTTTTAACTCTTTAACGTTTTTTGGGTCAATCTGCTGATTCAATCGTCATTTTCTCTTTTGAATATCTCCAACATCTTCTAAGAGTCCAAAACTACACGTTTTTAAGTATTTCCCGGATGTTTTTCGGACCAACCAATGCCGAGAAATTTTTTCTATTTTCTTTTTCTACCAAAACGGCTCATTTTGACCCAAACCCTGATGTTTGAAAGTTAATCACATCTGTTTCTCTTTTCAACTCACATCCTGCACGCGTTGGAAGATTAATATGCAACACTGGCCAGTTGCCGTTTTTGATTTTCTGCAGCTAAATGTAGTTTCTCTTTCGTTTACATCCGCAGCGACTTCGCTTTATTTTTCTTATGTTCTGTTTTATCGTAGAAGACTGCAGGGGTGAAGAAAAAAAAATAGTACGTGGAAATGATTTACGAACGGATCTCATAAGATTTATTTTATTTTACTTCGATTCATCTTAGTTTGCGTCAAAGTGCGTTTCATTTAACAATTATAGTATCGATACCAAACTCCAAGTAGAATGTAAAAAAAAAAAAACAAGAAGGAAACGACAACATTATTGAAAAGGAAAAGATGGAGCTAGGGACGAACGTATGCTTTGCTACATAAAAGGATCAGTGGACGTATGCACTTATAGTAAATGGTATAGCATAGAAGCCTACAGCCAACGTAGCATTATCCCCAACAACACGTTTACAAAAAAACAAAAAACCAATCCGCGAAACACACACGATTGTTCCTGTTACGTAGCCCATTTCTCCTGCTAAAAATATGTATAAATGTGAGTGTGTGGTGTGTGTGTGTGTGTGTGTGTGTGTGTGTGTGTGTGTGTGTGTGTGTGTGTGTGTGTGTGTGTGTGTTCGAACAAGCAAATAGCAAAGCAAATTAATCATCAACGCCTTGGGACGGCGCGAATCGGCGGAACGATTCATAAGTACGGTAGTCAGTTAGGTGGATTTTCCCAAGGCAGGGCGGGGGCGAACCCGCCATCCATCGCTTTTCAATCGGGTTTTCCAGCCACCCCCTGCAGACCCTGGTTGTCGCACTTCCACACACTTCCTGTGATTTGTCCTTCGTTAGTCACGTCGGTTTACTTTGCTTGCACAGACAACCCTTAAACGTACGTGCTATGAACTATAGATCTTACATGCGCTCGCGTGATGATAATATGTTAAAATTAGTAGATTAAAATACAAAACCACACACACACACACACCCACACAAGCACACACACAAGTGCGCGCTAGGATGCGAACGATTGATTGATATGGGGGGAGGGGAGAACGGCGCGTTGCTCTCGGAGTGGCGAAACGTACGTGGCGTTCCAGACGGTCCGCCTGCTCGGCTCCCGCTCCAAGAACGCTCCTCCAAAATTGCCATAATAAGTTAGGAAACCGTCGCAGGCCCCCGTTTCGAGGTTGCGTTGGCGTAAACCCTAGCATGGCGACGTCAGCGACGATCGCATGGCGCGGTGTCTCCAGCGTCCGGCGAACCCTACGAGCCTGGCAGCGAGGCAGCAGCGGGGCAGTAGCAAATACTAAACCATTAAGTGCGAATGAGGCTGTGGCGATCGAGAAAGATGGAGCGAGATAGAGAGGAGAGGCCAGGCCAGGGGCGCTAGCAGAACGCCAAGAACACATCTTGTTTCGTTTGCAATGCAGCTTTATTACTGCAATCGAGCGCAGGAACGCGCTGGCGACGATTGGAAAGGGCCAAGCGGAAACGGAAGGTTATTATTTTTAGTGAAATGTGTATAGTTTAATCGAAGCGATTGAAAAACATGGACTACCTGCTTGCACGCTGGAAGGTGGTAATATTTATTCTTAGTTTAGTTGTGCGGTGGCGCGTCCTTCACCGCGGTGCCCTGTTGTGAGGCTAGTTTCGAGGAATTTGGGGCATTTAGAGACACATTCGTCTAGACGAAGATACTGCGGAAGAAACACGAAATAGTATGAGGCGCACGCAAATGCGACGGGTGGAAAATCTGCGCTGAGGGGCAAAAAAACAAAACAAAACAAAAACAATTTGCAGTAAACCCGACCTATGCGCGCGTCCGCGAAACACTAGGTAAATGTGAGTAATGCCGCACGCCAAGTGATTCGCGGGGTGGTACAGGTTGTAAATATGCAAAGTGTTATTCTACGCAGCAAAGGATGTTGTTTGTCGTGATGTGTCGTGATTGTATGTTTTAAGTTTCGATTTGCGCAGCGAGGCATATCACCACCGAGCAAGCCTCTCGTTCGCCCAGTGAGCGAAAAGCATGGTATTAACGGGGCACGGAGCGTTCGAGAGATGGAAGCGCGACACGGTCCTTGCTGCCGCCTAGAGCCGCCATTGGCCTGTTAGAGGGTAACACGTTCCGGAGCGAGCTTGGAGCGCGTTGCGTGTTCGCTTCGTTTTGGTTTTGCGCTGGGACGACTGTAAATCTTCTACATTTTTTCGTTTGGGGGCATGATCTCGAGGAGCTGAGAGGACGCGAAGTGTAGGGGAGGTAGTGGCGTGGCTTGCGGTTGGTGGCGGCGGGTGAGCTCTCGCCGGGGGAAGACTAGAGGAACCGGATCCGCCTCCATGGCGAACATATGGCTCGGAACGTGGGCCCGCACCTTCCCGGAGAAAGTGAAGCGCACTCTTCTTCGTCTTTTCCTCGTATATTCTACCGATGTGAACCAGTTAGAGTAAAATGGACGGGAAGGGCGAGTATAATAACACACATAACAACAACAACAAAAAAGAAGGAAGAAATGAAAAATCGCGTTCGTCCGGCAAATCACCAACCGAACCGGACGAGTACATCACTCTTCTATCACTAATTTGTCCATAGCTAGTCAAAATTTTTAAAGTATAACTATTTATGTTTTTTTTTTTCATAGATATCAATACAAAAAATAATAAAAGAAACCATTGCGCGTTTTGCGTAGAAAAAATTAAATAAATGCGTCCAACCTATTCCAACGAGGCTAAGGAAAGAAAAATGCGCTCGCTCGAACGCCGAACGGAACGCCGAACGGGACGGGAACGTAAAGGCAACCGTAGCGTATAGTTCCCCGGTTGACTATGCGACACGGCGATCGATGGTCAAGAGGGAAGGAAAGGAAGGCGAGAGGGATGCGAGCGAGCAATGGAGTAAGTCGAGAGGATCAGGTTTGCGCACCACAGCCTTCGACGATCAGATCGATCAGATAGTCGCCATTGGCCCAGCGAGGGGTTAGCTACATCATCCGGCAAGCGTGCGATCGCTCCCGTGCGGACACCGGAACCGCCGGTGTGCCATTGTTCCTTGGCTGTAATCCCCGGTTGAAATAATTATTTAGCGTATCGATTTGTTGCACGGTACAGAGCGTGTCGACCTGTTTCTTCGAAAGCGGGGGCGGTTCATGTACGCGCGTGTAGGTTCGTCTTTTGTTTTTCTCTTTGTAACATATCGATGTACTACCAGAATAAACTTCGATGAGTACGAGACGTTTCGCGGTTTTCCTGGAAAACGAAAGAATCACGCCATGTTTATAGCGAACGACGGAATGTAACTCAAAGGATTCCTTGGCTGCCAACCGGTAGCGGTATCGTCATCGAATCCGGCATCAACTTGATTTCGATTTGATTTGAATTGGTAGCTCCTGGGCAACGGAATAAGAATTACTGCCGTTAAACACACCACCGTAATGTTTAATGTTGATTTTATTTTCCTTTTTACTTGTTCATTTCCTTAAGAGATATATCATTACGAAATACAACAACCTGGCAGGCATTGACACCGTACTTTTAAAATAGACATCTCATCCGCTTTTGATTTTCGCTTTCTGCGCAGACTTCTTAGACGGCATCGCAGTTCGCTGCGAGCTAGATAGTTGCTGGTTGAAACAGTTTTGCTCCTGATTGTTAGTCGGTTTACAGCTACGTTAACAGTTTAGCGCTTCCGATTTTGCAGCGTGTTTGTTTAACTTAAAATGTTTTCACCTCTCTTTATCTCCCTCTCTGTCTCTCTCTATTTTCCATCTAGCACTCTATCTAACTATCTAGCTTGTAAGTCTCGTTTGCTGGCACAGTCGGCATCAGAACGGGCCCCTTTTTCGCGATGGCCGATGATTTCGTTTTGGGTGTTTGCTATGTTCGTACATGTTAATGCACCCGCAACATGCACCCCACTCAAAGCATCATAACGGGAAGACTTTATCCGACCAGGCCGTTCTCCAGAAATAGCCCAGCCGTTCAATGTTCGGTCGAAACCATCCAACACAAGTAACTACAACAACAACAACAACAAAAAAACCACGATGACCAGTTCGTTTTTGTTATTGTGCTTGTCTTGAACTTCTGTCGCGTATACACGGAAAGTGCTAAGCTTAAACATAATTCGTTAGTGAGAAGGAAAGAGGAGCAACGCGTGCCGCATGGAAAATGTTGAATTTCAGTGGGAAACGAATCATCGGAAGACGGATGAACGGATGGGGGGGGTGCATTTGGGTGCCATGTTTGTGGTGGGATAAAAGTAAACGCCTATGTGCTCCTAAATATTATAAATATACTGCTGTCGATCGAGCGCAACTCTGCCAGTACCGAGCGTGTGTCGGTAAAAGCGGATGTAGCTACGAGCCCGTACGCTTAGAAAATAATAAAAGCAATGGATGCGGCGGCGCGCGCCGACTTGTGCATTGAGAAGTGAGGTGGGCTCCACCGTCGAACTTGGAAGGTTCAATCGTGGGTGCCATGCGAACTGTACTGCTCGTCCACAATCTGCCGGCAGTCCGGATGAAGCAGGTGAATCGGATGCAAGGGAGCGGCTGCCGGCAAGTGACGAGGTGGATGTGGGATGTTGTTGTGGGGACGCGCCTGCATTCTTAAATATTAATTGCTTGTACCAACTTGCTGCTGCGAGCTTATATACAAATATAGAAAAAAAAGCTCTCTTGCTTGCGGTTTTGCATTCGCACTTCGGCTACCATCGGGGGTTCCGGCTTGGGTTTCTTGAGATTTTATCAACGAAAAAACGATACACGACAAGCAATCCGAATACCTTCATACTTGGCAACATCAAAAAAGCCCGAGCCGGGGAGATGTCCTTCCCAACGCTTTTCGAACCCCCTGTGCATTAGCTTCTGTTCATTGCTTTTTGTGTGTAACCTTCGTACGCTGTGTTACTCGCCCCATTGCGTGCTTACATGTAAAAATACATATATATCTGTATATATCAGTGGCGTCTCGCAAATTATAAGGTTGTGCACCTGCATAAAAATCAATTGATACTTTTGTAAACCAGATTATGGACATTTATGCACAATATAATGAAAAACCATTTCAGTCTGTTTGTTGCGTGAAATAACGATTCAAGAGATAATTTACAAAAGTACATGAAAGCAAACAGTGCCAGCAAAACAGTTTTAATATTTTCTGTGAGCCACATAGCCACTTCGTATCATCAGCGCTAACATTGAATTTTCTCGTTATGGCGCTCTTCCGTTTTTAGTACACACTTGTGTCAAGTTTTCTAATTGTGGCCGGGGAAGGTCCATTTTTGCAATATATAATTTTTCTTGCATAAATCTGCTCGCAAAAGGATTTTTTAGTAACTTGTTAACAATATCCTGCTCCATGATGATTCAAATTTTCACTGCCAAATGAACGTCAAACCGATAAACGAAACAAACGATTGGAAGCACGGATCGAAAAAGTGTGCACTAGCAGCAGTGCAGCAGAGGCAAACTGCCTCGCTACATTTCACGATTATTTTTTTCATTTTTGACTCATTTTTAAACTTTTAACTGATGCGGACGGAAATCAGTGAATTGACAAATAATTACGTTAAATTTTGCAAATACAAGACTGTGCAGTGCACAGTTTGCTCAAGTGGACGAGACGCCACTGGTACATATATAACTATCCTATGCGTCTATATATAAGAACATATTTATATATATATATATATAGAACTACATTTTTGCGTAGATGATATGTTGCCTATAGTATGTATATTACAATATAAAATTAATATACATACCACATACATATCGAAGAAAATATAAGCTGTCCATATAAAAGTTACTTTAAAAAAATCTTTCCCTCCCCAACGGGGTCACGAATACTTCACTCCTGATCGCACAACGTGGCTCGGCTCTGTCCTTCCTCTTTTGCTCCTCGTCATTGTTTCCTATGCATTAAAAGGCAAATATGTTCTTTGAGCAGAACACATCTCTCTCATTCTCATCTATCTCTTTCCCCTCTCTCTCGCTGCCTCTCTTTCTCAATCTTTCTCTGATCCGCAATCCTTGGCACCATTCCTGGCCGGACGGAACACGGGCGGGAAACAGCCCTGCAACACGTAGCACGGTTGCTCACACGCTCTCCGATGCGATCTTCATCGGCAGCTCGTTGGTGGTGTTGGTGGCGACGAAAAACTGGCGCGTGGGAAACCGGGCATACTGGGAGAGCCGCTCGAGCACGCAGGAGGACGACAGCCGAGCCTCGGCGTCATGGTCCCAGCAATCCTCCATTGTTTCGCAGATCGCATTCAGTCCCTAGGGAAAGTGATATTAGTTGTTGGTTGGATTTCAGAAAAAAAGGACAAACAAACACACAAACCCCGCCCCAATACTTACCGCATGGTTGCGCCACGGATCGAAGATGCGCGGGCGCAGCTTCTTCATCACCACGTTTTCCTGCATTTCCTCCAGTGTCGGATGCGGACCGAGCTCGGTTTCGAACGGCAAACGGTACTCGTCGACCGGGCCGCCGTGGATGGTGCAGCGCGACACCAGCTCCCACAGGACGAGTCCGCAGGCGTACACGTCGATGCGCAGGAAGGCGTCCCGAGTGAAGTTGATTGCGCCCTCGAGCACCTCCGGCGCCATGTAGCGACGCGTGCCGACCTGCCCGTGCGTGTCACCGCAAGATTTTCCTACAGCGAAGGGAGCAAACCAAAATGGAACACGTCAGTCTGCGGAACCGGGGGCCATTTGGCGAACGCCGACGCTTCCCTTACCCGGTGTGAACACAAGCGCCAGGCCGAAGTCGGCGATGCAGGCGGTCAGGTCCGCCTTGAGCAGGACATTTTTGCTCTTGAAGTCACGATGAGCAATCGATGGCTTCAGGCCGTCCGTGCGCGTGCCCTGTACCTCTTCGTGCAGATGCGTCAGGCCGCGGGCCATCGTGCTGGCGATCTTGCACAGGTCGTTCCAGGTGACGGTGTGCGCCTTTAGGAAATCACACAGCGATCCATTCTCGCAGTAGGCCGTGATGAGCCAGAAGTCGGTGCTGGCCATGTCGACGCGCTTCTCGCACCCGATAAACTCCAAGATGTTTGGATGGTTCATACGCGGCAGCTGCAAGGGGTCGAAGGAATTGGAAGCGTTGTAGTAAAGCATGCATGGGTACTGAATCTCGAGCGGGCCTCGCGTGCCCATGTTTTACAAATATCTTACTATCTATTTCTTTATTGAGCTTAACCGTAACATTCAGCACTGATTAACAGGGAAACTTTTAATATCTCTTTGTGAAGATTTGGACATATCGTATGTGCTCAAAAGCCAAGGTAGAAAAGCCTTGGAGTTTTCCAGAAATCATACATGACACATGCTAAAATTGGGCCGTAAGTTTGTAAGGCGATGTCTCATTGGCTGCAGTTTCACGGAGGGGAAAATGTAAATTACAACGATTACAACTAAATACTGAAATCTATATTAACTTGTAAAATTTTCCAACCAAATTATAACTTCAATGCATGCCAGGCAACTGACCAAAACGGGTATTAAGAACCTGCGAAACTAGATTAGGTTCCCCTTACATCAAATGCAAAATTGATTCTTCGATAAGCCACTACAGTAAAAAAACAAAATGGTGCTCCATATAAATATTCCTCGCTCCATTACATATTATTAGTAGTAGCTCATTATAATTTTCGAAACAATGATGGCATGGATTTTCTTTGCTAAAATGTGCCTTTTTGGAGTAATGCTTATATCATCAACACTTTAAGCATTGAACACATAGTAAATTATTTTCAAAGGAAGCGAGTGCGCTCATATGAACTAAGTTAGAATCTGTACTGTACGATTCGATCATGGGCTGCTCTAGTCTGGAATGAGTTTAACCATTTCGCAGGAGTTATGAAGCTGAAGGACATACCTTGAAAATATCCTGCTCGGTGATCCACGACTGGCGCTCCTGCATGGGGAAGATCTTTACCGCTACCTCCTGGTTGCCCAGCTGTGCGCGCCATACCACGCCGAAGCGTCCGCGAGCTTTAATGTCCTTTAGGTCGATCGGCCGGTGCGAAATGTTGGTCGACGAGCTCGAGATGTCCGGTTCAACCTTAAGGGAGGACGCAGAGGAAAGTGTGAAATACTTCCGCGGGAGGCGAACGATCGTCTCGAAGCAAACAAATGGCGGAATACAAACCGTCGGAATTTCGTTAAACATTGACTGCTTCTGATTGGTGATGTAGTAGAGGCCCAGCCCAACCAGTGCGAGCACGAACGACGCGAGCGCGATGATGAGGATCATGAACACGTTCTGTTCCGCGTCTACCGATTGGACCACTTCCGGTGCCTTCGTTGAGATCGGGACCCACTTGTGCTCCTTGTTGCACAGGTTACCCCGGCAGCAGCAGAAGTTGAGATTTTTCTTCATATCGGTCGACGTGTCGACGCACTCGGTGTGATTGCAGTCCGTCGGATTGGCAAAGCAGCCCTTCATAGTAACGTTGACTTCGTCTAAAACGGAAGCAGGTGCGCAAAATAAGGGGGATCAAAGGGTGCTCTTTTCTGCCGTGGTTTCGTGTCGCAAGCGAACGGAAGTGATAAATCAAATACAGCTGCAAAAACAGCCAACACTTACTGGTCACATTGTTCGTCGTCCACACGACAAAACATCCCCCGGTTCGCTCGGGCTCGGGATCGTCGCACGTCTCTTCACCTTCCATGCATTCTCCATCCTTGCACTCGTACGTTACGCACCGGAGTTCATCTGCGAGGCGTGCCCGACTTAGCGAGCCCTTTATAACCATCAGCACTGGAACGAGGAAAATGGAGCGTATAGCACGAAGTGAAGACATTATGAAACATGTGCGTTGCACTATTTTTGGCAGGCACTTATTTATGATGGCGTTTCTCTTCCTGCTTCTCCCTAATCCAAGCACCCTCACCCAGCCGACAGATAATATATGCGGGAGCAAATTTCACGAAATGAACCCTAGGAATGGGGGCAAAAAAATGCGTATACTTACGGGAGAGGTAGAAAAGGAAATGCATCAAGCCACACATTATGCTTTGCCGTCTGTGGCTCTCGGTTGGAACTTATGTTTTATGTTTGCCCTCAAAATACACACACTGCACTATCAAATACTGCTCTATTTCATGTTAGAGTGACAATTTCATTGTTTTTGTCTAGTTCATCGGTCGATCAACGGAATGCACATTTGTTGCGCCCTGGCCTTACAGCCGCACTGGGGAAATGCAGGCAAACATTCTACTGCTTCGCTCCGTTCTCTCAAGGCATTCGGTGCAGGTTTACGCACCCCTAGAATAGAATCTTGTCTCGCACAGATGATGCGGTTTGCTCGATGCGCAAATAGTGTCGCGGAATTCACTGCACAGGGGTTTGATTTGCCACTCCTGATTTGCCAGGATTAAACGATATGATTCCTCGTGAAACGCTAGCAAACAATCGACGCTCGCTGTATCAAACTACAGATGCCTTGATGTGATGCTTCTCTCTACAAGCTTGGCTGCTGGACGACCTACGTAAAAAGCCATCTATTATTTTCTTTACATGACGATCTGCTATAATAGATCCATAAGGCACCGTCAGGGTCATTTTTATGGCAACCTGACTGCCATGGCAATTCTTTGCAGATAAATGGTAAATGCAATTAAATTAAATTTAACGTGAAAAACATTGACCTAGTTTACAAAACTTGATATTGAATGCACCACGATATAAGCTAACGCGGTGTGAATTCTCTCGAATGACCAAAACATCAAAACAAATCAGGGCTATATTTTTGGAAATTTGATGCGAAGAGAGTTACATGTTGTTAAAAATTCCAAGAATGTATAGAATTGATTCCTGACTTTTTGATTTCACCTTTGGGAAACATAAAATCTCATTTATTTTGAGCCATTCGATGAAGATGAGATAAAATCCTTATAGCTGATTGGAAAGATTATTGTAAACGGAAAGTACAGAGCGAAAGAGATAGCGCGCATGCAAATTATAGCAAATGACATTTCAAAAGACCGGCAAACAAACATTGATTTTATTGTAGGTAGGCTTTGCTTTTCTACGGACGTCCGTATTCATCTAGGTTATTGATATAGGTGTAATAACATAGTTGAGAAGATTCCCGAGCTGCAAGTGCAAGTTCTTTGTAAGTGCACCGATAAAATGGGGATCTTTTCGTACCCGAAGTCAGTCTCCAAAACGAGTGCAATACTGAAGATTTTAACGTCAAGGCGATTGCTAATGGAACATCTGGAGATGCTTGAACAGTTTTACATCCGCAATCGCGTTATTACCAGAAATTCGCGCTGGGAATACCTTCTGGAAGTTAATTTACCGTTTGGAGTCGGATTAGTAGGATGCCTTCTACCTATTGCGGTAACTTCAAGGTTAGTGTACCATAAGGAATTTTAGTTAAATTATCCATCTATTAACACTCGTCTGTATGCCCTGACCAGCTTCTCCCGTTCCTTGGTCGTAACCGGCTGCGTAGCTACAACGAGCGCTTTGGTGTTCTGTGGTCTAACTTGCATCAAGTACAATAATGGTCGATTACTGGGAAGCATCACTGATCTGATTGCTGCAATAGAACAGTTCGATAATACCATGAGAAAGATCCAAAAACTCATCGATGAAACCGCTGCAGGAGAAACATACAAGATGCGATTTTTATGCAAGTAGGTATTTAAATTAGTGCAAGATTTGAAAGTGCTCCCCTAGAACAAACACTTGTAATCTTTTATTTGCAGGAACTTCAATGAGAAAATGATAGCTGAGTGCATAATTAACGGTCGGGAAGTAAATGTGAATCTACTTCGCTATTACATGACACTGGAATTATTTATGGACGATCTTCAAGGCGCTGTCATAGAACCATTGGACTTGAAAACACTACAGAATATGCTGACACCGAATTTGCAGGACATCTCGAAAGACAAGCGGACTGTTAAGGTAGGACTGTTAAGGAACCATCCTGGAAATTTAACTGGTTGTATAGATTCAATTGGAATCATGTTTTTAGCTTTTAGCTTATTTGGATATCTAGTTTGTTTTCTGTGGCCAAGGAGGTGTATTTTGATAAGTGCTGCGATGTGCTAAGTTTACTTCAAAGGTGAAATTATTGAGTTATTTGTATTGCATTTTTTATAACACAAATTTGCACAAATCTTGAAAGAGCAATCCTGTTACTGGTTATAGTAGAGTTATGCATCGTGATTAACATTAAATTCTTTAAGCCGCTTTTTGACGAACTAAGCAAATTGCCCTACCTACCAAAATATGTTACTTTCTTAATTGCTGCAGCAAACGAAAAATGCTAAGCATTTTACATTATCTTTACGTACGTATTAAGCTATCAAATGAAATCATCAATTTTACTTTTAAACCTTTCATAACCCGGCCTTGAGAAAAATTTCGTGACTTTTTGAACACACCTCTTCCATTGTTGTGTAGTGCATCCGTTAAGTGATGGTTTCTTTTAACCTCTTTCGCAGACGTTATATCATTTCTTCCTGTTTATACAATCTGCTTGCCTGGCTGCCTTGGGCATGTCGGTGGGGAATGACAACACAGTGTTGGTCAAAACGAGTACCGACATGTGCAAGCTTAAGCGTACTTTTACAAAATGCACCGAAAGACTGATGCGCTTCGTGCGCGTTCTCGATGTAGCTGACCCGAGGGCAGCAGGAGCTGCTCCGTTGTATGAGAAAGAACCGATTCCGAGGGAGTTCGAGCTGATAAAAAATCATTCACTTGATGTAGCAATTAAACTGTTGGCTGTAGCCAAGGATATGGCGGCCTTGGATGATGAGCTGCAAAGCGCAAACTTAGCTATCGATAAATTCGTCCTGGAGGAAGCGGTAACGATTTTAATGGTCGTTCAGCACAATCTGTTGATGCGCTCGGACGATTGTGAGCGGCTGGTGATAAACTTGAAAAAAATGTTGAACAAAATCGACGCTATAGACGCTGCTGGAGATAGTGAAGGTCAGGAGGAGGTCGGGATCACGATGGACAGCGCGCCGAACGTGGACAATCGGGTGTCCGCTGACACGGTGGTCGATCTTGAGGATGAATTTTACTTGCACACCGGCGGAGAGGAAGTCCATCCCGACGGAGCAGAAACATCTACCGATGGACTGCAGGCGGCAGAGCAACAGGTTGCAAAGCGGCAAATGGAAAGGCGGTTCCGTCCGGTGCTGCGGCAGTTGCGCGAGCGACTACAGCCGATTCAACTGTCGTTTCGCGAGCGTGAGAAAACGGCCATCAAGCGTATGGGCATGGATCTGAACGCTTTGAACGAATCGGAGGGCGACGATGGCACGGGTACGCCGGCGGAAACTGAGAGCCTTTGCAGCGACGACGACGACAAAGACGAAAAGCCCCGACAGCCGCTAAACACCCAGAACCGGTACGACGAGGGGCGCAGTTTGTTGGCAAGCAAACAGCAGATCGCATTCTTCTTTAACCCTGCTCTAAAGCCGCCGCTAGAAGAAAGCATTTTAGAGTAGAAATGGTGAGCTAGCAGCTTATTTAGCCATCGCACGGCAAGACTGTACATCTCAGATGAATTGACCCGAGTATCTTCATCCCTCCGACCGGCCACATAATGAGGACTACTCTTGATGTTACAAAATAAAAAATTTCTAGTTTTACAATTGAAAAAGTATTTATTTGTGAAAGGAATTCTTGGGATTTCCCTCAGGGAGATAGAATAAAGCAAGAGAGTAGCGTGCCGAAACGAGCACATGTTGTTAAGGGATGCTCTCTGGTATAATATGTTGCGCTGGATGCAAATGGTTATTCAATTAACTAAAATAACTATAAACAGGGCGTCATCGGCCTCCTAGACGAACACACGAGTTTAGCCAATTGATTTATACACTGTTCGATATATCACTTGTTTTTATTTTTATTTTTCACAAACATTCACAACGAGAAAATATGGATTGTAGTAGACTGAGCGGGGCTATATATATGTTTGCGCAAAGGAGCGAATTTTCGGTATTCTCCTTTCTTGTTTGTTGGCACCAGCTCTAGACAGGAGTGCTCACAGTAAATATCTTTCTCGTACGTACGGCCAAGGGGGGTATTTAAAAGGGGTGGTGGCGTACGGGCTTGTATTTTAAAATACGTGCAGAAATCGTTGTTCTGTGCTGGAATGGTGGGCCGGAACGCTTTGAGCAACCTGCAACATTGACCTTTCCTTTAAGGCGCTATTCATATGTTTGTGTGAAGCATTAACAGACATTCTTTGCACTCTCGTCAACAATATACTAAACACAATCCTAAACGTAAGCTTGCTGAAGAAACCGGAAAACTACCAACAAAAAGAGCAAACGAAGTTGAGAAAAAGAAAAACGCATCGTAAATGTATGCCGCCCAGCAACAATCTTACACCGACGTGGGTAGAGTAACAACAGAACGTGGAAGAAATGAGAGAAACGAAGAGCGTATAGTGCGTAAACATATTAAGCGAATATATAACAACAAAAAGAACTATCCGACCAGCTAGATGAAGGTAGGACATTGAGAAAATGACCAACAAACGCTGCAAACGCCATCGATGACATCCTTCCGGTTCCGGCCGTTCATGTTTAGTGTTCCCGATTCGGCATCCCACCGCTTTGCGGTTGCTTACAGCTTGGGCCAGGCGTATGTGGCCGGCAGTGCCGACTTGTAGCCGGCATCGTACATCTGCGAGCGCACGAACGCTTCCTTGTCCTTCGGTTCCGGCTTGGTGCTGGCCAGCCCCTGTTTGTACGCGTACTCCATGATGCGCACGGCGATCTTGATCGAGCAGTCCTTGATGAGCTCGAGCGGCGGATAGAGGCTGCCGCGCTCCAGGTCCTCCTCGGTCACGATGTCGGCCAGCTGCATCGCCGACATCAGGAACATCTCCTCGGGGATGGTGGTAGCACCAGCGCACAGCACGCCTAGCGCCAGGCCCGGGAATATGTACGAGTTGTTGCCCTGGCCTGGGTAGAACGTCCGCTCGCCGATGGTGACCGGAGCGAACGGGGAGCCGGAGGCAAACACGGCCCGCCCGTCCGTGTGCTCGTACGCCTGCTCGGCCGTGCACTCCGCCTTGCTGGTCGGGTTCGAGAGCGCGAAGATGATCGGCCGGCTGTTGAACGTCGCCATCGAGCGCAGGATGTTGGGCGTGAAGGCGCCGGCGATGGCGGCCGCGCCGATCAGGATGTTCGGCTGCAGCTGCTCGACCGCCTCCGCGAGCGTGTCGACGGGCGCGTGCTCGTGCGCGTAATGGTGCTTGTGGCCACTGATGCCACCGGCCGGCCGGTCCTTCACGATCAGGCCCCGGCTGTCGACGAGCCAGATGCGCTGGCGGGCCTCCGCCGGGCTCAGACCGTCCTCGATCATCGCCAGCACGCACAGCTCGGCGATGCCGAGCGCGGCCTCGCCCGCCCCCTGGAACAGGACGCGATTCTCCGACAGCTTCCGCTTGGTGATGCGGAGCGAGGCGAGCAGTCCGGCGACGGCGACCGACGCCGTGCCCTGGATGTCGTCATTGAACGTGCAGTAGTCGTGCCGGTACTGCTCGAGAAAGCGGAACGCGTTCGCGTTCGCAAAGTCCTCGAACTGGATGAGACAGTTGCGACCGAAGCGGCGCACCGCCGCCTCCATGAACTCCTGCACGAACTCGTCGTACGCCGGGCCGGTCACGCGCCGGTGGCGCAGCCCCACGTACAGCGGATCGTCGAGGATGGACTGCGTGTTGGTGCCGACATCCAGCGTGACCGGCAGGCACTGGCTCGGCTTGATGCCGGCCAGGGCGGTGTAGAGGGCCAGCTTGCCCACCGGGATGCCCATCCCGTTCGCGCCCAGATCGCCCAGGCCCAGGATGCGCTCGCCGTCCGTCACGACGATGGCGCGCACGTCCGCCTCCGGCCAGTTCTTCAGCACGTCGTACACGTGCCCCTTGTCGTTGATCGACACGTACAGGCCCTTCGGCTGCTGGAAGATCAGGCTATACTTCTGGCAGGCCAGCCCGACCGTCGGCGTGTAGACGAGCGGCATCATATCGGCGATGTTCGAGGCGAGCACGCGGTAGAACAGCCGCTCGTTTCGGTCCGCCAGCCCCATCAGGTAGATGTACTTGTCGAGCGGCTCGGTGTAGTGTGCCAGCAGCGCCTGGCAGTGCTCGAGCTGCTGCTCCTCGGTGCGTACCGTCGCCGGCAGCAGGCCGTGTATGCCGAGCACCTGCCGCTCCGCGATGCTGAACGATAGGCCCTGCGGAAAGAGCAAATGGAAAGAGATACCGGTGTTACATATGTGCCGAGCAGCTATCTTGTGCGTGCGTGTGTGTGATTTATCGGTGCGCCGTTTTGTTTGCCCATCACCTATCGGTCCACGCCGCTCGCTGGATCACGTTGGATGGCACGTCGTTCAATCTAGATTATGGTTTGACGCGAGGGTATCTTGAAATTTGCTAGTTTCATCAGACATTGCATCAGCGGCGCACACGCTGTCGCACGATGATTCGCCATGCGAGCGTTGCTGAGCAATACCTACCCCGTTTGTACATTATTTGCACTGAATGCGATTCGAAATAGTCGATTTCGTTTGGAGCTGCACGTTGCATCACGTGTGTGCTGTAATTTTATGGCTCCTGAGAACTTATTTCAAATTTAATTTTCGCACAGTAACGGTAATCGATTTGACCTGACCTCTATGGGACGTTCAGCTATCTAGGAGACGATCGATAAAAGTGAATAATTAACTGTAGCGCCCGATTTGGTGCATGGTCTAATGAACACGCGGACACGCGGACGGTCATAAAACTTTCATCATTTCGTGTCCGATCGATTCCTTCTTTGTTCCATCGTACCAGTCGCATGAAGATTATTTCGACGACACGACGTGCGGACATATCGAAGGGAGGAACTTCCCCCATATAGAGCCCCTCTCTTATCCAATCTGGAGTATGTGGTGTCTGGAGTATGTGGTAGAGTATGTGGTTGCTTGCTATCCAAAGTATTTCAGCACCTCTTGCTGCTGATGGGCCAGTTTTCGATATATATTAAAAAAAAAAAGAAAAGATATTCAGGGTCAGGACGAGTACAATCGATGTAGCCCTCTATTGCTAGCAACAATTTGTCTCCCTCCAGCTACCTCGGTGACCAGCGGCGACGAAAACAACATTCTAAACGATACATCGGCGCTGGACCGCGGAACACCCGTTTGACCCCAAGATTCTCGGTCGGGGTCGAAAGGACAAGCGCGGCGTGATCGTGCTGCGACCGACCGATCAACTTCCGGTGTTGATTCACGCGTTCAAGAGGCTTCTTAGAAACGCATTCGTTCGTCTACCGATACCGAGGACGGCGACCATGGAGTGTGCGACTAAATCAAGGGCACAGGCTGCGCTCCATTTCAGTGATTCAGTTCGAGTTCAATCACGAGTCTCTGGTCTGATTATTCGACGGAGGGCAGAGGACCAGAGCAAACCAAAGGAACCAAACGCACTCTATGGGGCCGTTCGTTCGATTCCTTTTTTTTTTGCATGTTGCTTTGCTCTCCAACTGCCGATTGCCATTTGCTGAAAACGTACAGCGGACACATTCTCCAAGATATTTGCGGGGGTAAAACACAGGGCCTGGAGCCTCACCGAAGGTTCCAGTGGTTTTCCATAGCGGGGGGTTTTTTTTTTTCCTTTCATGTGTTGGGTTTTCCCCCCACCGCTGTTGCTTCCATCCCACAGACGACACTCGTCAAATCGAGTGAAGTGAATTAATGAACGGAGTATGCCGTGCTTTGTTTTCGCGTACCTCCCCATTATTTGCTGCACCCGGTGCTTGTTAGACTTTGTTTTTTGCTTCGTCTCGTTCGTTTCGTACGTCCTTAATTTACGTCAATCCGATGGTGCTTTGCGGATGGTGCTATTCGAAAGGTCTGCGCTAGCCTCGAAGGCTATTTCCAAGAAGGGTATTTGATGCGTTTCGTCCCTTCGGTGCTCCCGGAGAGTTTAGACTGTAGGTGGTCCGAACCAGCGGAAGATTCTCGTCGGCCAAGGAGCATGATGAGCAGGCGGGTAATGGAAGGGGGGATATTTACTTTTACAACCACAAGTAGTGAATTGGTCGGGTAAAACGAAAGAGCTAACAGCTATATAGCAATAAAAGCGTGCAAATGACTCAATACTGGCCCCACTCGATCGGGCGCCCCTCGCACCGCCCTCGGACGATCGCAGACCGTGTAGACTGGCGATCGAAAATTTGACCTCTGCGTGGTAAACCGCAGGCAAAAGATAGAAGAAGAAAAAAAAAGGAAAAGGAAAGAAATATGGAGCAACCGCAGCGCCCTCAGGCCACCCCCTGTTCGATGGTGCGATAAAAAAGAAAAAAAAACACACACACACACCCCATGCATCCATCCGTCTCGCTTATAGTTGTTTTGACCTTTCCTTCTAGAAAGGTGACCCCCGCGCGGGACAGACGCACCTTTGGATAGCTGAAGGGTACCCCACGGTTGCTCCTTGCAGGTGTTCGACAGCCCTTCTCGGCGAACGCGAGCAAAGGATTGCACGGATGACGTACCGACAGGAACCGGGCAAGCGGAATACCCTGCAGTACCCTAACTCCTTTCTTGCCTCCTGCATCTCGCACGTCTTATCACATTGCAACAACTGCTGGCAGCACTTCCGCGCATCCCACCCACGCACTTTTGTTTGTTGTTTGTTTGTCCGGTGTTGCAAATAGTTGGCAAAGAAAGAAACACTCTAGGCGAAATACGACGAAGGGTTAATCACCAATTTAGTGTCTGTGGGGGGTTCTTTTTTTTTGTGTGTTAGTGTTTTTGGGTTTTCACGGGTTGGTTGGTGGCGACGACGCTTCGAGATACGAACCTTATTGAACTTTCCTTGCCGGAGACGGTCAAAGCCAGCGATGGAGCCAGCGGTTTCGCTGTCGGTCTCGGTTGGCCACTGGCCGAGGCGGTCGGGGTTGAACGGTGCGGCGCTCATGCTGTTGCTTGCTGCTGCTGCTGCTGCTGCTGGGCGGTCACCACCGTTGTGCTGGTCCTGGCGGTTGCTGCTGGCGGTCACTGCTGGCGATACTTTGGCTGCACCGTACGGCTCAACGCGCTCTGCGGACGACAGTGGGTTTCGTTGGTGCTGCTGCTGTTGTTTCACGCTTAACAGCTCATTACTGACTGCTTTGTGACGCGGTGTGTTGCTTGGATTTTCCTTCGCCTGCTTGGATATTCCGTCCATTTCAGGGGGGTATCTACTGCTGCCACTGCATCGAGTGTGGAGATGGATATATGATTGAAGAAAAAAAATGTAGTTTGCTTAGCGATAGATGAGAAAGCAGCTGCTTGCTGGATGTGTGGATGGAATTTTTTAAATTGTATTTCTCATTTTTTTAAATAAAATTAAAGTAGCAACTAACTGCAATGTTACAGCGAGCGGGAAGGATCTGTTGTCCGTATGCTCTACAGTTTGGTGCACCTATTTTAATCCCTTCCCTTCGGTTCCCCGCCGTTTGCGCGAGGCTAGCACCATCTTTTCGCCGCCCCGTTTCTTTTCGCCCAGTAGATGGCGGCCTGGCGCTGCTGAAAACCGTGCAGACGGCTTCTGTGCAAAAGTATCGACCGCAGCGTGTACGATAGCACCACCACCACGCGAGCGCGGTGTCGCGCGCAAACGCGCACCACCACCAGCAGTGACATCAGATGATCTCCATCGGTATTCGCACGCACACACGCCAATGACCGATGTGCCAATAAGTGGGGCTCGCACGGCGCGGGCATTCTCGCGGGTGGCGGTCATAATTGGATACGGGCGTAACCGAAACGCCGATGGCGAGACGGTCGGCAGTGACTTGTCAATTTTTCGCGATTCTTGCGAAGCGCGCGCATTCGTGTCCGCTAGCCACCCTGTTTTTTTTTTTTTTTAGATAAATTTGTTGTTGTTGTTGGTGCTGCTGGTGGTGTTGGCCAATCCAAACATTTGTCATCTGATGCGCCGTTTGACGTAGGGCAGTGCCGAACCGGTGAAACCCCGCGGTCGAGGACAGCGAAAAGATTAGCAAGGGGGAGAGTAAGGGGGGGGGGGGGGTGTCTTTGAGGGACCTTGGGGTCGTGAAGGGTGCCAAAATAAACAATTGTCTGCCGAATACGAACATCCCATCGAAAGTTCTTAGCGAAATCTGTCTAAGAGATTTGTTAAATTTTCATGTCTTTTTTTCTTCCACCTAAAAAAAAAATTCAATCAGCCCAGCAACCGTCGTCAGGCCGTCCCCGTACCATCTATTTCATTCATGCCGTCTGGTCCTCTCCACCATCTCCACCCCACCACCCCGCGCCCCTGACCGTCTAACATTTCTCGCGCGATGCGCCAGAAGGTTTGTTGTTGTGCAATTTTTTTTTTTTTTTTTGGTTCGAGTGGTACGATCTTTTTTCCGTGCGTCTCCGTTTTGCCTTTCGTCTTCGTTATTACCGCAATCGGAAGGGGTGCGCAGGGGTGGCGCGATTTTCTTTTTCGTTGCCTATGTAACGCCAGCCAACCGCCGCTTTTCCTTTTGGAGGCGTAAGGTGACCCGATTTTGGGGGGTAACCTTTCGACAGCTTTGTTGCTTGTTTTCCGCAAACTTTAAATGCTTGTTTTGGTTTTAAAGCTCGTGTGAAAAGGAAGGGATTTTATCATACGTTTTGGGTTTGTTATAAATGTTTGTTCACCCTACATTGGAGAGGACTGATAGGTGTTCGGCCTAATATAGAATTAACTAGATTTGTTCACACTGTACTGTAACACTTCTTGCATTAACCTTTTCAGGGGTTTTAAGGGACCAACACCATTTGCAAGTGGTTAGACTAGGTGAATATCGTGCGTGGTATATTTTGACCATTTTAGTAATAGTTCAAACGTGCTCAGTTTAAATTGAGAATTAATGGCAATCGATAAAGAAAAACGTTTCGATTTTCACAAGAAACCCAGTTCCCGTACACTTCTGGAGTCAAGAAAAATTACATTATAGTAAATTTAAGTTTGACCGGTTCAAGTCAGCGTAGTTTTTTCCCGTTTTGAGAACAACAATTTAAAAAACAGTTTGATACTTTGTTTTTTCCCATCTTATTAAAGTAAATGACATCCCTAGGCTAGGCAAAACCCTGTCGATCTAATATGCTATGTCGATAGCATTCTAATGCTTTCATCATGCTTCTAATGCTCATGCAGCAATGTAGTCCACGTCATGTTCAAGCCCAAGGACACTTTTCAGCTTCGTTCCCCGGCGGGAGGCGCAAAGATTCTTACCTTTTGATTAACGAGTAACTGTTGATCACCGTTGTTGCCATGTCCGTTGCGCGAATGGAAACGATTCGAAGCACCCAACAACACACACACAGGCACACACACACACAGGCACACACACACACAATTAAAATAAACTCTTTAAAGCTAACACACAGCCAACACCAACAAACGAAAGGGTTGGACCAAGAAACTGCTCCCGACCAGCGGTACCGTTGCACTGTGGCCGATCACCGGTTGCGTCCCTAATTTATTGCAATGATACCTAAAATCAGCTGATCATTAGCAGATCATGGGCCCGCCACATCAGGCAGATGATAAGGGAAGCGAAAACATTTCCACGCTCCCTAGGTGCTCCAAAGGGCACGCCGATGATCACCTTCACCAGCCCGAGCCGGCATCATGTACTGGTGCGATGGTTTAAAGTGGTTGTATAATTGACGAGGTTTTTTTAAATTGCTACGACGCTTTCGTTAACCTTTTTTGACCGCCCCGAGCGTCCGTAGTTTGTTTATTTATGGCGTGTGTCTGCTCCTGCTGACAGGCTGTTCCGGACCAAGTCATCCTTCCAGTGCGCCACGTTAGCGCAAGTCGTCGCAGACTGTCGTGACTAGCCGACTTAGCGCCAGCCAGCTTTCCCAAAGCTATCACGTCTTCAAGCCTCTTGCAGGCGAATACTATTCTAGACAGATCAGTACGTTCAAAATGTTAGAAACATCTTACGCGTAACACTTTCAACAAATTCACGCCACCGCGATTTAAAATTAGAAACATAAAATAAATTAAAAAATTAAATATGATTGCTTTCGTTTCACATTGTATTTGCGCTAAAATTATATTCTATTTGATATTCAACCTTGGCTTAGCATCACTTTACGCTGCGTTTATTTTGCTTCGTTATGATCGGTTGAGTGCAGCATATTTTCCACTGATGTGACCTTCTATCGTATCCGGTGATATATTGAATAAAGCAGCAAAACTACCCGGAACCCACCTTCTACCAGCGTGTAAATATATGTATTTGAATCAAGATTCTTGCGGAACACAAACAAAAAATTGAAGCAAAGTCATGGCGCTCCCCGCGAACCAAAGTCGTCATAAAACCAGCATCGGAAATATGCGTCTGTGTCGGTTGGGGGGAATTTTGTTTAAAAAGACACCACCGTCGCGGTCAAAGTCACGGTTGTAACGTACGGATACGCTTTCACGTTGTGTTAAATATGAATTGTTGTGCAATCGATGACGAAAAGGTGCTTTTAGTACCTCATGGCGAAATATTGCTAGTTTACTTCCTTCACAACTGCATTGCCTAAGCGTAGTTCGAATAGACTCGACAATATACAGCCATGGTTGTTTTCTTCGATTTATTTTTTTTACGTATATACATATAGTATACAAATTTTTTCTGCAATTAAACAAGGAATGTAGACTCTTGGAAAATATAAAAATTTGAACTAACAACAACAGAATATTCATCAGCAACAACTTACGTCATCACTGCGCCATTTTATTTCCAGCAAAACTTTTCAACTGACGTAAAGCCATTTAGTTTACCTTTACGAACCGGTGCTTACGTTACCCGGTGAACTTCGTCCCCTCGGTGGCAGCGCTCTATACACGGAAATCTCGTACTGAATGTTCCGGTCCCGCTGTGGCGGTTGCTCTTGTACGTCAATTGTGAACTGCTTCGGTCCCAGAAACCTGTGTCCCGCCAGGGCTAACCGGTCGTGCTCCGTGCTGGGGTGAATCTGGACACAGGCTATCGCAAATGGCGCTAAGGTGCTATCCAGATTGACCTACAATATGAAGAGGGATAAGTAAGTGAGAGAGTTTGCTGGCTGAGCTGTGGTGTCACGTTCGTGCACAGCTGAGCATGCTCGGTAGGTCTTTTTAGGTAACGAATAACTCAATATATATTCCAAATCACATGAAAAGAGAGCTGATCGAGGTGATCCAAGTTTTGATGGATGGTTGGTAGGGGCTAGGGGAAGCAAACCTCGATAGTTGCATTGATGAGGCTGTTGGCATCCTTTGCGAGTACCAACGTTTCAACGTACAGCAAATTTAACGTGCCCGAGCAGTTGCCCATGCGTACATATTGGTCTGTGGAGGGATACAGAGATATCACGAGATATTATACTGGCAATGCAAGATTTCTGTACTGCTGTGTCTAGTAGTTTGATGTCGGTTCCATCCCAAGCCGTCCAGCCGTTTTCTTTGTACCTGTTTCCTCAGGATGCTGGTTAGAGGAACCGCCTACTGTGGCTTCATTCTGACCGAGCAGTGGTTTAGCGAACGATGCTGCCACCAGCACACCGAGGGCCAACACCGCCAGCAGCATATAGGGCACCTCGCTAACCCTAAAGAGCATTATCATGCAAGTAAACTAGCTTTCGTGATGCTCGACGTGCCATGCGCTATGAGACTGAAATCGTAGCACCAATCACGGAATGTTGAATGCCCGAAGCGAATTTGAGCTAACACCGATCGGTCGGAGAGCACGAGTCGCATTATCAAGCAGCGGAGGATCACGAGGTCACCGGGCGCACTTTTGCTCGAGTCATCCGACTCGACTAGGTGCAGCCCTAGTTTTTTGTACAAACTCTACAGCAGAGCCCTGGCGAACGGTCGTTTAAGGCTGGATGGGATACCAGGCACTCATGCTGCCCGTGTGATCAGTAGCGACATCACTATTATTTTGTCTGCTAGGTCGTCTTTGTTTTGAGTCCGAAGATGACTGATTGAAGCGTTTAATTTCAATAGCTCCAAGGAAGTTGCCGGTTAGCATTTTCATCAATTCTCAGGAGAGTGATGTTATAGGCTTTCAACCTTCCTGGATGAAGGTTATATCTTGCGCGCTAGCAGGCCTTCTACATACTTCGCTTTATCAACTGGAGTCCTGTTGCTTATTCGCTTATATCCCATGGAATTGTGGTTTGGAATTTTACCGACCACTTGTCTCTGTAACTAGCCAAAGTCCAGGCATTGCTGATAGTAGCAACTCCTCGCGATCCTACAGATTCGGAGCGGCCTGTGACGAAATGGAAACGGGCAGGCACAGGATGCGGCGGTTACTTCCAGGATGATTGAGGTCGCTTGTGTTTTGGGGTTAGATTTTTTTTCTCTCTATTTTTGTTTTGAGATCGGCTCAACCTACCCCTACCTACCTCTGTTTCCTCTTGTAACGTAAACACACTGCCACATACACACTCATATGTGCGCGGTAAACACACGTTAAAGCCTGTGCTGTGCCGGAGAATACGCGGGATCTAATCGCCACCGTACGGCGCGGTATCGGTAGCATGGCACCACCGAGTGCTGCTGTATGTGCTATCGCCACCGGGCCGGCAGGAAACGTTAGAGGCAACGTGATTCCGCTCCGGATCGAACTCGGCTGCGTGTGCCAGTGCATAAAGTACAACATTCGGTGATCGACGTCGCTAGTGACGATGGAAGTAGTTTGGATTTTTAGTGGCAACCTAGCGCTACTATGCTGTGTACTACTGCGCTTGGGCCTTTCGTTAGGTTAGTTATGCTCAAAATACCACCACCGCCACCGCCACCAACACCAACACCGTCAGCAACAACATCAACAACAACTCAAGGGCGGCAACATCAATCAAATCGGTTTGCTTGCAAAACATACAATAATCAGGTGCTAACAACCTAGAGGAACCGTGTAGTGGTTCTTTCTCTTCTTCATTTTCTTCAAAATTTTGCGGAGAGCACGTTAACGTACCCGGTACTTTACGCCCGAATAATAAGCTGGATGCGTCCATATTTCTGGCTCTAGAGTTTAGCACACGGTATCATGTACGGGACATCTTATTCTGGTGTAGACACTCTCAGTCATACAGGAAAACAGTTTACAGTATTGTCGCTGAAGGGATTCAGACAATAAAATATATCTGACAAAGAGTGTATATAAATTGTCTAATTCTTGCAGCAATTACCGAAAATGTCCTGCTTACCCCGGCGACGACCACGACGAAGACCACACCGTTCCCGGTGTTCTTGCGTAGCCGCTTCAATCCTCGCATGGTAGAGACCAACGAAATCCAACCTAAATTGCTATTGGCAAGCAGCGAGGAAGAACCAATCGGCCCATCAAAGCCAAGTTTCCAACCGAAATGGAGTCTATCTTTCCCCACTAGTACCACCACTTCCTTGCCCGACTTGGACCCGGTGGTGGCGGTCAGTACGTCCACAGTCTATCCCGCATCTACAACGGCACGCTCAGCGGAGGAGCACCAACAGTCGACGACGGTGGATCCACTGGACAGTGACGAGTGCGGCATCGACAGTGGCACCGGCGACGACTTCCCGTGGATTGCTGTGCTAGAGCACGGCGGCCCGGACCAGACCAGTGGCCGCAAGCGCACACTCAGCAAGGGCGTGCTGATCGATCGCCAGCACGTGCTGACCACCGTCTCGAGCGTACAGAACTCGTACCCCTCCTGGGTGCTAACGGGGGTCCGGCTCGGTGATACGCCCACGCACCGCGAGGGCGTACTGCCTTCGGGTAAACGAACACCCGCCGGCAACAGCACGCTGGTGCGCATCCCGATCGGGATGGTGTTCCTGCACGAGAGCAAAGACATCGCCCTCATCCGGCTGGCCGGGGACGGTGTGCAACACCTGAGCGACCACGTGCGGCCTATCTGTCTTCCCAAGGAAGACCACCGGCTGGAAGCGTTCGCGTTGTCCTCGCATGTTTGCGAGAAGCAGCCGACACCGTCCGTGGTTCACTCCCGGACCGCTTCGAGCAACCGACGCAACAGCCGCAGCAGGCTGCAGCCGGTCGAGCTGCTTGCCGGTGACGACTGCAATCGGTTGCTGGCACCGTACGGAGCTCGTCTAGTTGGGAAGAGTTTCTGCGCGTGGGAGAACGCAACCGACACCTGCACCGGCCCGCTCGGTGGTCCGATCGTCGCGAAGATACGGGGCAAATATCACGTCGTTGGCTTGCGCTCGTACCTGCAGACCGAGGTGAGACTTGGAGGCATTTGGGCCGCCTAGCTGGTGTAAATTCTGGACCATTTCTTAGTCAAAATGGCCCATACTGATGGACTGATTGTATGCGTTCTTTTCCAGACGGAGGTCGACGGATCCGAGCTGCCCAGTATCTACATACGTATCGGCGGGTTTCGCAAGTGGGTCTCGGCGGTCATCAGAGCCATCCATAACTAATTCGTCGCGTAAAAAACGTGCGCATAATAATGTACAACCAGCGAACGTTCCCTCATTGAAAGTCGCTTTACTACAATTCAGGAATGTACTGGATGCGGGGACACGCCTTCAATGTTCCGCCTAGTTTCGCTTATCAAAATTGAGTAAATTCGCCACTCATAATAGCTACGTTTCTTGGCAACAGGGGGCTATGGTTGTTTTTAGCAAAAAACATAAGCGCACACGTGGATGTTACCGTCTATCTGAAAGTTTTTTTTAGTACGCAAATAGACACAGGAGTGGTAGAAGCTCCATCGAAATAATTAAAAAAAAAAAAAGATCAAAGGAAACCGAGTAGAACGTACCAGTAGCAGCTCAGTACAATCAGTGATCGTTAAATAAAAAAAGACACAACAAAGCCCAAAGAATCTCCTAGAACTCCATCGTCCGGTGACGGTTAAATTAATCAACCGTTTTCGGTCTGCAGCAAAATCGGTGTCCTCGTGGTTCGGCTGTCGTTTGGCAGCGATAAGAGCAGAAAGATGTGCGGAGCGACCTCTGACTACAGATCGATTACGAGTTAATCCCGTACTATGTCGCGTGTGTTTTTTAAAGATTTTTATTTTTATTTTCTGCCGAATGAATGCAATGGCTTGTGTAAGTAGACATGTTTCGCACCCACTAATCGGTTTCGTGCAATGTAGTGCAGCGGTTTGCGGCATTTTCTTTGCAACTTATCTGTACAATTTGCTCTTTTTTGTTGTTGGTTTCCTGCAAGATGAAATCACTGTCGTGTGCCACTTAGATAAGGGCAAGCTTTCTGCTGTCTTTGTCTTCAAATACATATAATAAACTAACATTTTTGTCCGGTAAAACTGAGTTTCTTTGCGATGAATGCGACCTTCAACTGAGGCATTTGTGTGGGTCACATTTGCCCTGTAGTTTCCTGTACAATGGGGGGTTGGGATTGAAAAACTCTGGAAGCTTGTGATAGTATGCCTTTCTTATCCATAAGCCCATTCAAAGCTTTTTTTAGTTTTTTTAGCAAGCCTAGGGTAAAATTATCTTAGGCAGGTAAATGTGACCCTTCTGTTTTTTTTACCCTCTTTGGTATGCATGTTGACAGCAGAGTAGGCTTTCTCGTAATTGCTTTCTCGTGTTTACGTATAATAAATTGAGAACAATTGGCAAAGGCGTATAGTCCAAACATAAAACTGTTATATTCTACATGGTAAATGCAAAAGATATCACATCTCTATAGCCTACACGTCCGTCTCTCGCATACATATGGTTAGCACGGATAGTACTGCTGGAAGGTGTCGGTAAAGTTGACCAGCGTGAAGGAGAGCAGGGAACCAACGAGCGATCCAAGCTGGGTGGCCACGCCAACCCAGACCAGCGTTTGTCCGCCCTCGTAGCGCAGCAGTGTGGTGATGGCAAGCCGGATGTAGCTCACTAATCCCATGAGTATCGTCCAGCAGGCTATCTGCAAAGGGAAAGGGCGAAAGAGCATGAACAAGAGTGCTGGGTGTCAGAAGTGGAAGAGATCGTCTGTGCCTACCAATAGAATGTCACCCATGGTGTGATGCATCAGCGGTGGATCTGGGCTCATGATGGCGGTAGTGATGGCATACACCGCAAACGGCACGGCCAGCACCGAGAGCGTCACGATCGTGCGCACCGAGTTTCGGTGGATGAAGAACGCCAGGAAACAGGCTGCCGGGTTGGCCATACTGCTGAGCGTCACCGTGAGGTGGTAGGCCACGTTGCCGTACGGCAGGCAGGAGTACGACTGTATGCTAGGGAAGAACCCGTTCCCGAACAGGCACAGGACGCCGATGAGCACCAACAGCGACAGGTAGTTGCGTCTGCTGATACGTGGGATTGTGTTTTCCGGTGCGCCGGGATTGCGGTCATCATGGTCGTCATCGGCCTTGCTCGGGGCCTTGGACTGGTACGTGTAGCTGTTGCCATTGCCGATGGTAATGGCTGCGTACTCCTTGCGGCACACGGGCAGCCGATCGAGCAGCAAGAAGGCCACCAAACTGACCGCCAGTATGCCGCACGCGATGCTGAAGTAGGTTCGCGTGCCGAAGCGCGGCGGTGGCGTGTAGCTAGTGTACTGCGGCGGTGAGTCGGTTCCGTTCCCCACCAGGATGCATTCGGCGTTCCCGCCGACACCCTGCGCCAGCGCCACGATGCTCGGCATGAACCCGCTGAGTCCTTCGCCGATCAGGTAGGTGATCAGGTAGATGTCCTTGAATCGTCCCATATACGGCATAAACAGGACCGAGCTGGTGCAGCCAACCAGTGAGAGGCCAAACACGGTTACCATCAGCGGGACGGACCGTTCCGCGCCGAACACTTCCACCGTCTGATCGTAGACGAAAGCGGTCGTGAGGGCCGCACAGGAGCCGAGCAGGAGCAGAAATACGATGAGGTAGGCATCGCGGAACGGCTTGAGCCGCTGCACGGCCGTGTACAGGAGTGGGCCGATGTTCCCGAGCTGGATGACGACCACCAGGTACGAGGGCAGGTTCCAGCTCTCCGGAGCACTACCCACCAGCAACGGCAGCTGCACGTATATCGAGTTGATGCCCAGCCAGGAGCCGGTGCCGAACAGAACGGCCAACAGGTCGACTGCTATCCGTCGATCTTTGCTCATACCGCACGATAAGAACATGGTTTATAACAGACTATCGGGTGACCTGTGTGAGAAAAAGAATTTGAATTTGATACCGTATCACCCACTGCCGCTTTTCTCTAGATAAGACGTATTGGCATTGAAGGTGCATATTCTTTATTGCGCTTGTGCTCGTGGTAGGTGATTTTATTGTCCTACTGCATTACTTTGACCAGATCAAAGGACGTGTCTCCTTTGCTCGATTTGGGAAAACAAACAAAGAACAACCAAACAGGCTGTACGACGCAGCGATTCAAGAAATGGCAACGCTTTCTATTAAATTGTTTCAATAGTTCGGTAAGCTATGGAGGACTTTTTCAATGGACGGGTTATATGGCGAGTTTATAGATGGCTATCGCGAGGCTTGTAAACAAACCCACTTGAAAATTGTTTGCAGCGAGGGAAAAAGTACTAAACATTCACGACGGATTGAAGGGCTTCAACGAACGGCTCAAACGACGCAATATTGATACACGAATCGCATTAGTAGGTGCTTTTGGTGCCATCTTGATTGATTGGAGGCCAATTTTAAGTTGCGCTCACCTTGTAGCGGATGTTTTATTCTCGTTCGCTTGAAACACACACGCGCAATGGAGGCCCCGGAACATCGGATGGAAGCGGCGAAGCCACAAGGTTGCGCACGCTGTCGGCAAACCGCGTGAAGTTTCGTAGAACCCCCTGGCAGGTAGATCCGCACCGGAGGAGTTTCAACAGATGACTGACTAATTGTTCCGATCCGGGCGATTCTTATCGGCGGCGTCGTTGGGCGGTACCACTGGTCATTCATGATGAACACAATGTAATGGCAATATGGGTAGTTAAGGTATATCAGTGTTCCCGCGTGCTACACGCAGCCAATCTATGGTCCGCACGGAAGACGGTTGGGCATCATCGTTGACGCGGCGATGCCGTAATTCTACTTTCACTGGTATGCGTAATTCGCTGAAAGGAGATGATGGGGAAATGTATTCCGAAAAGAGCAATGATTGAAGACGAAGTGAAGAATTCAAATTCATCTAACCTCGACGGAGATGGGATGAGTATAGATTCTTAGCATATGAGCAATATTTTTTAAAAGAAGAATTTCTGGAAGAGTGCTCAGTCTAGCACACGCTTAGGATGCTCTACTAGATGGCCTTTTTTCGTTTGTACAACGATTAATATAGCATTTCCACGGTGTATCGCCCCTTCCATGGGGCAACAGGATTGTTTCATACCGCCCTATATCTTATCGTGGACGCAGTTTAGCACAGATAAACCTACCTAAGACTGTGGGAACCATTGTTGCCATTGAAAACAATGTTGCAAACGTTCTTGCTGAACGTGACCGCTTCCATGTGCAACGTGGCGGAGAAACCACTTCCAGAAAACTTATCGAGGGTCCATTTATCACGATAAAATGATCTACACAGGCGGTTACTGACATGAGACCTCCTATGAAGCGTGTTTGAAAACATATGATTTTACTTTCAACAACAACAAAATTAGTATTTTAGATTGTCCGCTTATCCGTGAACTGTAATTGGGGGACTTTATAAATGAAAAGTAATATTTTACACCTTTTCCCACTCCATCTAAACAACTGGCTGTTGCACGTTCTAGACAGCAACCGAAAGCACACATTCATCACTCAACTAAATTCTAGCCTTCTACTGAACATTCCCATACTGTATCCAAAATTCCACCAAGTCCAACGTAAGATCTTAGTTCAGTTATCTGCAGAGTTATCCACTGCAGAGGTCCCTTTCATAACCGTCCATTCTGCTGCGCTGCTTTCATCGATGCAGCGCTGCATCGTCGATCGATCGTTTCATCGAAGCTTACTGAAAGCTCTCACGTTCCGTAGTTCGTAATCCGATCGCTAGATGGAGCTAAACTAGAAGCTACTTTCAAGCTTTTTTCATTTCACTAATAAATATTTTCCGTTCTGTTAAATGATCGAATGTTGCCAGTTTCGTTGCATACCCTGCTAGTTAAGGCACACGGAAAAGCCATTTCTAAAATACTCTTTGAAAAAATTCCTATTTTGTGTGCAACAACAAAACCGTATAGATCGTCAATTTTCTCAATGTACTGTAATTTTTCGTTCTTTGTAGTTATAGTTTTTATTTATTTATTTCAGTTTAACTGGCATATATAGGAATTGGTACAATAGTAATGTTCAATGTCGGTGGGTTTTTTGGCTGCTACAACTACAGTTTGCGCACGCCGCGCATCAGCTTGTCGGCCAGTATCAGGTTAACGTAATTGTCGAGCTGCTTGACGCGCAGCTTGCTCCAGACCATGAAGTCTGCCATGCCCACTATTTGTGCGGCGTGCAGGGCGGCTGCTTCCGGGTAGAGCACGGTGGCGCATCCGAGCCCGGACGGCAGATTGAGGCTGGACCACACGTCCTGGCTGACGTTGTCCGGTTTGACCGGCGGGCAGTTGATGACCGGGTAGTTGGTGTTGCCGGACAGCACCGGGCCGAGTCCGTTCGAGCGTCCCGCCACCGTGATGAAGACCAGCTTGCTAAGCACGCTCTCGTACTCGCTCACAATGTGCAGCGTCGTCTGGGTGCCCTTGTGTGCGGACGTGACGCGCAGCTCGGTGTTGAGCCCGAGCGTCTTGCAGTGGGACGCAATCTTCTCGCAGTGCTCCCGATCCGAGGCGCTGCCCATAAGGATCACCACCAGGTGGTCGGAGGGCGGAACCATGCCATCCAGTTGCTCCGCCACCCATGCGAAGTTGCGCTTGACCGTGTCCAGGTCGGCGGCCGTCACGCTGCCCAGGTTGCGGTACACCTGCTTGTCCACCATCAGGCGCTTGTCGCCCGACGGCCAGAGGCGCCACGAGTCGGAGTCGATCACGTCCGCAACCAGCAGCTGGCCGTCGGCATTGACGCCGAACTCGATCTTCATATCGATCAGGGCACAGTTGCGCGTTGCCCATGCTTTCTCCAGCACCTCGAACACCAACTGGGTCGTCTGACGCATAATATCTACCTCATCTTGGCCTGTAGAAAAACAGAAAAAAAACAAAATAGTATAGTTTATTGTAAATAAGGTTTTTTTTGCCCGATTTCGTTCGGGGCTTTCGTGGGCGAAGGGACAATTAAGCGTAGCAGGAATTTAGTAATCAGAGTATTATAAGTAACCTTGAAAATCACGATACTCATATTACCCCTTTGTCATTTATAAGATGGATGGTTTTATAGGAAGCACCCATGAATTTTGTTCTTACTATTCGTGACACTAAAAGTAGTTTGTGTGCCAAATAACATTAAATTGTTTGGGCGAGCAAAAGAGGAAACTGATTTAAAAGCTGCAACAACTTTAAGCTAAAATTATTATCCATCTTTTTGAGTGGTGCAATTTGATCGGGTTGGTTTTGCGCACAACGCTGGAATACGACTATCTTTATAATGTACAGATTAACTTTGATTCTTACATGGAAGATGTATGTTGTATGCACTCATCAACCATTAGTTAGCATAACAGGGATAAACAAGAAGCAAGTGATAATCCATGCCGTTAAACCCATGGCAACCTTGCAAACGAACTGCACCACCAGACCCTGAACTGAAGGGATAGGCAGATGAGCTGATAAGAGAAAACTACCAGCGAAGGGCAGGGAGCGCCGTGTTGCCTACCTATCGTCACGCCGTTCACCTTGAAGCCAGCGGCCACGATCTGCTCCTCGCTCCACTGCGGATCATCGTTAGCGTCGTCCTTGAAGAACGTCTCGACCTTGGCGGGCGCGAACCGGTGGCCCTCCTTGACGCCCGGGTTGCGCTTCAGGAACGAGCCGGTCGCGAGCCGGCGCGTCACCCACTCGATCGGCACCATCTCGCACTTGTGGGCGAGGAACGCGTTGTCGGACACCATGCGCACGAAGGCGGTCCGCAGGCCGGCCCGGTTGAGCAGTGTGAACACCTTTGCGTTCGTCTGATTGGAGATCTTCGCCTTGCCCTCCAGGTCGTGCGCCCGGACACCGTTGTGCGCCGTGATGCGATCCTTGTTCAGCAGCACCGAGTGGCCCGGCATGCTCGGCACATCGTACACTTGCTTGGTTTTGCCCTCGATCAGCAGCTTGCCCAGCTTGATGTTTCCCACTGAGCGCGTTAGGAAGACAGATAAGGCGAAAGGAAAGAGAGAGGGATCGAACGTGAGACGGAGCCATTCTCAACAGCGAGAGCACACCAGCAACTGACAATTTCCGTGGGAATGTATATCGGGTCACTTACCTTCCGTAACGGTTGCCATATTATGTAGGTAAGCTGTTAGAGCCTGGGGAATTGAAACCGAACAACGTTTAAGGACCCTGCACAGAGCTGTAAAGATGCACACACACACACACACACGCCGGGGTGTTGGATGGGCTGCTGTGACACTGTTAATTACGACACTGCACCGACAAACGCTTCGTTGTTCGAAGTTCTACCCTTTGAAGTGGCTGCTAGCGCGTTCGATCACCAAATACTGGCCAAGTGCGACGAATCACCACACTAAATAGCAGCGTTTGCGAGCCTTCGGCTGTATTTGAGCGGCTTGCGACTTCCTGCTTCCTGATAACCATCCCCCGCGCCTCACCGGCGCGATCACACAAATCCCTCGCGATCCAGCGTGGTAACGCGGTTGTAGTGGCGGCTATTATTCTTCTCCACACCGCTGCTGGGCACGTATTAGTGCAAGCCGGCACCGGCACCGGTCTGCTCAGCTCGCCAACACGCGAGCTGGTGGTGGTGGTGGTGCGACAACCCATCAGCGCAAAATTGGACCCTTGGAGAATCTGTACCGCGTGGGGAGAGCTACAAGAACCTGCCGCAGCTCGATTCCCGTGATCAATCCCCCTCCCCCCACCTTCCCACCCAGCAACGATGCCCAGATTTTCACCACTTTCGTCACAACAAATTGTTGACGGAACGTCCATGGCGTGCGATGGAGGATGAACAACAAGTTGTTTTAACAGGCAGTGTTTTTGCAGTCCTAATCACTCCATCGGAACAGCTCAGTTTCCAGCACATTCACTGGCGGTCAAAAGGTTGCTCCTTGGGAAAATGGTGTGCGGGCGACGGAGAAAGAAACGAAAGAACCAATCAAGCGAAGCGATAGGGAAAGGGAAAGTGGAAAAGTGAAAGGGCAAAAGAAAGGCAAAGATGCGGAGAACAGGATCGATCCGTCGACGTTGCCATGGATGAAACGGGATTGTTTGTGGATCGGTGGCTTAAACATAAGCGGGATTGAGAAAGTACTGTTCTTGCCCCATGTGTGTTTCCATGCCTCCTGAGGCGCGTAACGATTTGAATGAAGGTTGGTTCCACGTGAGCATTTCCGTTACACGGCCATCGCTGCTCGACTTTAGCACGTCGGTGGCCTGGCTACACGGTCTTTATGATAAGGGTTTTATGGTTTTTCCTATTTCTTTTCGTATCATTTTCTACGGCAAAGGATTTTTCTGGTGCAGATCCGTGGGAAAGCTGCGCTACTGTTTTCCATTCATTCATTCCTCGGAATGGTTTTTTTTTTTAGTTTTATGGATTTTCCAATTAGTACACGTGAGAGCATTCATGACCAGCCTCGATTGTTTCGTTCGTCAACCACGCCGTCCAACGTGCCTTGAGGAAGGAGCTATGGGTTTCCATTCATTCTTTCTTCTTCATGATTTTTCTTAATTTTATGGATTTTCCAACTAGTGTTTTTTGTATATTTTTAACGGCGAAGGATGTGTGTGGTGGATCCGTGAGAGCATTCATGACTAGCTTCGATTGTTTCGTTCATCTACCACGCCGTACAGCTTGCATAGTGAAAGGAGTAATGCTTTCTACTACGTGACTTTTCGTTGTTGAAATTTTATGTATTTTTTAATTAGTTTTTTTTTCTATATTTATTCAGGGCAGACCCGTGAGAGTATTCATTACTAGTTTCGATTGCTTCGCGTTGGTCCAACATTTCCTCCAACTTGCATGGGAAGTTTGTTCGGGACATATGGCCTTAGTTACCGGTCCTTAACCCCTAAGAGGTCAACATCACCAGGTTAGTTTGCGAAGGCCCAGGAAGCTGGATTCAATAGCCGTACTGGTATAAATCCTCGCAGACAAAGAAGAAATAGAAGCATGGAGATTTGAGCTTCGTTCCTCTTGCGATCGATTTCCTATAATGATTTTTGTTTCACATTTATGAATTTCACTTTCATTTTTTCAAAAATTTCCTACGGTTAACCATACTCCTGGTGCAGATCAGTGGGAGTATTCATTCCATTCTTCCAAAACTTCGTCGAGCTTGCACAGAGAATTGAGCTCGACTTTTCTAGTCGATTCACTCCTCACACCGTTTGATAGCATCTAATCAAACTTGATTGACCTGGTTAATCAAAGCGAAGGAGAGGCCTCTGCTCAAAGTACGTTGCAGAGTGGGGGAAGAAAAAATTAAATAGTAAAGCATCCCTGGACGCAGGAAACTCACCCTAGGCAGAGGCCCGTAGGCTCTTTTAATGTCGCCTTACATTTCAGGTCAGTGGGTCGCTGTGGAGCTGAGGTCGCTTAACTCCGTATCGCTGCGGTCACTGTCGTCAATTGGCCGCCATCGCACATCAAGCAAGCGATTACAGGACTGTTTGTGTTTTTCCTCTCGTTCCGGCTTCACTTACGCACTCCGAGCCCTGTTGTCCTTGAAGATAGGCTACTGGCAAGGCTAATGGGCAAGTCGCTGGACGCGCAAGATGACTGGATGAAAAAAGCCTGACAGGAGGCAAACAAAGTGAGACAATATTCTGTTTACCACATTATATTTACGTTTCTCTCTCTACATTTTTCTGTGCCGTGTGATTTTTGGTTTGTTATTGCCTCATTTACAATTCCAAGTAAGCCGCACTGCGTTTATTTTTGTTGTACCATTATCTGGGGAGAACGTTGGAGCATTATTTTCCTTATTTTTTTTTACTAAAAACTAAAAATTTAAAACACATAGAGCGGTATACATGATACAGCACATTGGCTGATAAGAAGGCGTTATTCAAAAAAAACATAGCTTTCGTCAAGGGCTATGTAACCCGCGACAACGCCTTTCCAATATTTTCAAAGGGTTTAAAAACAACGGATTAATGTTTGATTTCATAAAACACGTATATTTTGATCATCACCACTTTATTCGGGGCACCATTTTTGTCCAGTAAGCATTTCTTTTCGGGGTCTGTGAACAAGTAAACGTCACTGAGAGTCATGTATAGAAAATGCAGGGACCGAAGAAGCAACGTAAACTGGAAGTCGTCTAAATTGGGCAGCTAAAGGTTTTTGGTCTGAAAAAATACTTCCTACCTCGTTGGATCAGCTCTAAACAGCTCTCAGAGTAATGGACTTGATCAACGTTGAGGAAACTAGGCGTCGATTTACCAAACAGTGAATACAATGTCTTTTCAAATTAATTTAATATGTTCCTATGATGCCCTCATAGGAATCAAAATATGGGTATTCAAAACGATTCTGTTCCATGTGATGATCGGATTACCATGAGCCTTTGGCAGATTCCCTTTGCCAAACTCGCTCGGATTTGTGATCGTGCCGCATGTCAGTCATCCTGCGATACAAATACAAATCAGCCGGTGTGTGAGTTCCTGCAGGCACCAACAAACAAAACAACCCGAAACATAAAATCCATCATCTTCATATCGTAGCTGTTGGCGGCCATATCGGCCCGGCTGCACAGGTTTTCGTCTAATAAAAAAAACCTGATGCGCAACTATTGCGTGGTTGGATGCGCCCGAGAGCGCCTGTACCGTTGATGTCCATCCATGTCCATGCTGCCGACTCCAGCTTGATGTACAACGGCCAAGGTAAAGGAAGTGGAGCACATTTGCCCTGCGAATCAGCGTTCGGCTGCGATCGCAGTACGGATGCTGCGCGGGATGGTTGGTGTGCGTCACGTGACGCATGTCGAAGCTGTGGATGTGGTCGCGATTTTGCTGACACTGGAGTAACGCTGTGAGTGTGCGGTGGAGACATTTGGTTGGGAAGGGTTTGGACGGGCTGAGGGGCAGGCAGGGTTTGAGAGATGCACAGCGAGATAGGCTCCAAAAGGAGCGTGGGGGGGGGGGGGGGAAGGCTGGCAAAGAAAAAGGAAACCTCGCACACACACGCGCGGAGAGGCGCTAGAGAAAAGGGCACCAGACAGAGATAGCAGGGTGGCGAGCCGCCGTGGAGAGGACGTGCTCACTTAGACTACCAAGCAGGGCTCAATCAAGCATCGGCGGCGTGCGAGGCAAACCCTCTCAAACCGAGACCCTTACGATCGCGCGAGGGGACCCGCGTGCGCGCCTTTGCAACCGGCAACAGCTCGGCCCAGCAGCCAGCAAGCGCGTAAGTATTAAATATGAAAAGAGGCACCGATCGTAAATCAGTTACTGCTCGCGATTGATCAAAGCGATGTGTGGTCACCGGGACGACGGCAGACGAGCCTGATCCAGCACGTACGAGCGAACGAAGACGACGACAGATTGCGGCAGCAGCGGGCCGCCTCATCTCGCACTACTTTCCCAGCAGTCGACCAGCGAACCAGCTAGCACGCACTTTAGAGCGCCCTGCGGATGCTGTGATTGGGATATCGTGTCAAGCTACACATCCAGCACAACGCGCTGGAACCGTAAACCAAACCCGGTTGCAGGACAAAGTCTCCACCGCTCCAACCCATGCACACAACAATCAATCGCTCGTCGAAACGTGAAAATCGTATCGGAAAACAAAGAAGAAGAAACACCCTGCCAGAGTCAAAAAGTGCGGCGCAGTGATCCCGAAGCAGTGTGAGGAAGAAGAAAGTGATAGGTGAGTTGGTGAGATGCGGGCGGAAGCTGGAGCAGGTTCGGTTGGAACAATATGCGAGGCGCGTGTCCTTCTGATTTTCGATAGCCGATGTTTGCCCCAAATGGCCCCCGTTCCTCGCTGGAGCGCAGTTTAGTTAGTTTAGCGACGCCGAAGAGATGCACACGTTCTGCAGACGAACTTAATGTAATCAGCAGGGTCAAGGAAAAAAAACTCCCTCTGGTAACCAACCACACACACACACACATACACATACACACAGACGCAGCACGTGACACACGCGGTGTGCGGCAAAGCTTCAACGGCAAGGACAAATGCTGGAGCCGAATGTCTGCTGGCACGTGTACGGAGGGCCAAACTGCAGACACAAGCTTCAGCTAATTGTTGATGTAATTTTTAGCAGTTAGCAGCTCAGTCCAGTACCTAAGGCTGGACGCTGGCCCAACCCCGAGGGCGTCGGCGATGAGCTAGCTAGAAGTTGGCAACTGTGAAGCCGTTGTTCAAATTAACCTCCAATGCCAATGCGAGTGGTGAATGAAGGTTCGAAAATTGGTTGCCCCTGAAGGAGGTGTTAGAAACACACCTATTCCATTGCCATACGACATGTTTTCCCTATTTCATAATACTGCATGGCGCAAAACGCGCACTTTGCTTATTAAATATTTTTTCATGTAATTAAATATGGATCATTTGATTAAACATCGAACTGAAGAAGAAAGTACACTCAACAAGACGATACATTTACACTCATAGGGTTGCCCTAAAATCTTGCCTGGCAAGGCAACTATCGGTATTGGACGGAGTTTGAGCAATTAGTGACGGAGGGTCCACTGGAACGATCGGTAGTCAAGGGCTTACAATTTATTGATTTTTGTTTGTCGCTGCTTCGCTTGTTTTTGTTTATGAAAGTGCAGAAACGTAAGCGATAACGTCTTCCGACGCAGCATCGTTGCCGTTGCCAGCCCGTTGATGATAACACGCGCCGCCAGTAATCTGGCGTGTAGCCGTATCCGTTGGTGTGCTGCCGGTGGTAGATGCTATTACCCCTAGTCGGAGATAGGGATGATCCTTGGGCAAGAAAAACGCCCAGCGACACAGTAGGTCACGCGCAGCCATAATCGGTAACCCATTCAGGCTAGAACTGCGCACGCGATCCTGGGTGCTGAGAGTTGGTGTGAAATCCGGGTCTAGTCGGTACCCCGTTGCCGCCTTTTACCGCGTAGCAGCCGTTGCGAGGAAACTCTTGACTGGCGATGAACGCCAGCGAAAGGAATTCCAACGGTTTCGCTTTCGCTGGACAAGAACGGTTTCCGCTCTGCTTAAGCGGAGGTTTACCTTTGTTCGCTGCTATGTTTTGATTCCTCTTCGAAGCCGTCGATCATTGTATGCATCATTTCATTCGTTATTTCTCTCCATTTGCAGCGCCGTTTAAGGAAGACGAAAAAAGTTTGTAATGGACGAGATGGCACAACAGCAACAGGCGCGAACATCAACAATGGCAACGGGGATAGTAGGCGGCGCATCGGCGAGCACAGAGCAGGATTCCCTGCTGCTAGCAGCCTCAGCCGAGCGGAGTCTTTCGTTGAACACAGCGTCGAGTAGTGACGGCAGTCGTGTGTCCTGCCAGCCAGCGGGAAGCAAGCGCGCCGGACGCGGCGCCGTCTCGAGCGGGCTCACGCACGAGTGCGGCGTGTTCGGTGCGATCGCCACGGGCGAATGGCCGACGCAGATCGACGTGGCGCAGGTGATCTGCCTGGGGCTGGTGGCGTTGCAGCACCGCGGCCAAGAGTCGGCCGGCATCGTAACGAGCGAGGGTAACTGCGCGAAAAATTTCAACGTGCACAAGGGCATGGGCATGATCAACAACATCTTTACCGACGACTCGATGAAGAAGCTGAAGGGCAACCTCGGCATCGGCCACACGCGCTACTCCACGTCGGCCGCATCGGAGGAGGTCAACTGTCAGCCGTTCGTGGTGCATACTGCGCACGGTGCGCTCGCCTTAGCGCACAACGGTGAGCTGGTCAACTGCGAAAGCCTGCGCAAGGACGTGCTGTCGCGCGGTGTGGGCCTCTCGACGCACAGCGACTCGGAGCTGATCACGCAGGCGCTCTGTCTCAATCCGCCCGAGGGCGAGGTGGGCGGTCCGGACTGGCCGGCGCGCATCAAGCACCTAATGCAGCTCGCCCCACTGTCCTACTCGCTTGTGATCATGCTCAAGGACAAGATCTACGGAGTGCGCGACCCGTACGGCAACAGGCCGCTCTGCATCGGCAAGATTGTGCCGCTCACGATTGGCGCCTACCGGCACGGTAATGCTCGGCGACGTAATCCTGCGAGTCCGCTGATACCTTTCCTTCATTCCCGCAAACCCCCCTTTCGGACCCCCTTTTCTAACTGTGTTCATTTTACTGTTGATCCTTGCAGAGAAAGTTGACCGATTGCCCGCTGAGGGCTGGGTGATATCGAGTGAAAGCTGCGGCTTCCTGTCGATCGGTGCCCGATACGTGCGCGAGGTGCAGCCCGGCGAGATCGTTGAGATGACGCGCAACGGTATCAAGACGATCGACATCGTCGACTGCCCGGAGAGCCGCCGGCACGCGTTCTGCATATTCGAGTACGTGTACTTCGCGCGCTCGGACTCCATCTTCGAGGGCCAGATGGTGTACTCGGTGCGCTTGCAGTGCGGGCGCCAGCTGGCGCGGGAAGCCGGTGTGGATGCGGACATTGTCAGCTCGGTGCCGGAGTCGGGTACAGCCGCGGCGCACGGGTACGCGCGCGAGGCCAACCTCAACTTCGCCGAGGTGCTTTGCAAGAACCGGTACGTCGGGCGCACCTTCATCCAGCCGTCGACCAGGCTACGGCAGCTCGGCGTGGCCAAGAAGTTCGGCGCGCTGTCGGAGAACGTGGCCGGCAAGCGGCTGGTACTGATCGACGACTCGATCGTGCGCGGCAATACGATCGGCCCCATCATTAAGCTGCTGCGCGACGCCGGCGCGCTCGAGGTGCACATCCGGATAGCCAGCCCACCGCTGCTCTACCCGTGCTACATGGGCATCAACATTCCGACGCGCGAAGAGCTGATCGCGAACAAATTGAACCCCGAGGAGCTGGCCAAGTACGTTGGTGCGGACAGTCTCGCGTACCTTAGCGTCGACGGGCTCAAAAAGGCCGTGCAGCTGAACATGGCTGTAAAAAAACCGGAACAGGTCGGCCACTGCACCGCCTGCCTCACCGGCGACTATCCCGGAGGGCTCCCCGACGATTTGGAATGGTAGAAGCAACGAGCAAACAAATTAACAATCAAACAAAATCAAAATAGAATTACATTTACGTGAAAAAATATATATATATATATATACATAGTATAATGTATATATATAAAACTAATGTTTCCAGTACGGTATGCTTAATACATCCGGATTGCTTGCTAGGAGAGCGAAATAGGGATAGCATAACCGTCATAACTTATCAGATTTACGTCATACAGGATCGTTTGTAAGTTATGTAGGTAACCTCGACAGGATTCACGACGAACATGGAGTGTAAAATCTACCTAGCGTCAAGGGCCGGCGGTTGTGAAATAATAAAAAAATAGCCATAGCTGTGTGTAAACATTTGTTTATCGTTTCTTTAGATCTTTTCATTGACATAATGCTTTTTGAACCGACAAACAAGGCGTGTTACGCTGAAAGGGGGGATCGGAGGAACAGCCAGAACAGAATGAGGTTGGATAAATTGTTGCTGATACAGTAATGCCTTCCCTTCTTCGTAAACCTTCTGGATGTTCCTGTACTCATTTGACTAACTATACTTACTTGGGGATATTCAGTAAAAACGAACCGATAGCGGCCAAATTGCATGATCGTAAATGCACACATGGTACTCGTTGGTTCCTTCTGCTTCTTCTTCGTCGCTGTCCTGTGTGACTATTAATAGGGCAGAGGAAGCCAGCATCCCTTCACGTGTCCCATGCTATTCCATATGCCTTCACTTGAGACCAGAGATCGACAATTACACGCCATATGTCTCAGGTACTCGGTTCACTTTGTGGTAAAACTTGGTAAACAAAATCAAAATCCGAGCATCGCGTATAGTTGACAGTTGGAATGGCTGCGTACTTTTTGCAAATGAAAACACAGGATCCATGCCAATTTTAGAACAATAACAAGTTTGTACTAACATAAATGCAAATGCCTGTGCTTAAAATCAAAGAACTCCCCAGTCCCCGCAAAATTGGAAATACGATGAAAGTATCGATCACCTATCGAAGTTTTCTGTTTGACAGGCCGTATGACAACGTTGTAAGCTATAAGAGCAGCTAGCCACATACGTGTTACTGAAGTTACCCGTCGAGCCATATTCTTCTTCGCCCCACCACCAGCTTTGATGATTGTCATCAGTTGCTGGCAAACATTTGTGAAAAGTATTTCTCGATCAAATCAGATCATAACTTTAAAAAAGAGGTAGGGCGTGGAAGAATATGTTGCGACGGGTAACCGCACTAACACGTATATGCCTTGCATGTAAATAATTTTGTTATTTTTTAATTATTATTGATTGCTATCTACATCAACTTTAATGCTTTCAACGGATTTTATTAGGGAAGATCAGAGAGATTCTTGTAACGTTTGAATTTGCGGTTGACCGGTCAGTGTCAGTAGTCAGTGACCGCTTTCAATCTTGTGTACCATCATGCCGTGCAATCAGTCGTACTGCAATTGCATAGTTTTACTGCTTTGTGATTTTTATGATTCAGATCGATTTTATTTGAGCTCCTCGAAGCTATTTATATGATCTGGCTGCAAAGGTAGAGGGTTCAAAATATCTTTGCTTTATTGAGTGGTGATCTGTACATTGCCTGATCGATAGCGAGAGAGAGCTCTTTTTTTTCAATGAGGTATCAACACGCAGTGGAACACATGTACAGCAGATTGTAACATATGTAATTTGTTTCATGAAGACACATATGTGTCTTTAAATTTTACATTTCCTAACATGAACGAGCACACATCTTCGATTCTCTGACGAGCATAATTTTTCATGCTAAATCACGTACACTCAGGAATAATGTACACTTGGTTCTTCACATCGAATCTGTTGTGGCTAGATCCGTTGACCATACAAGTGGGGAAAACTAGACACAATACTGCATTGTATTCATGAAGCGTTTCTTGGGGGATGCTGGGAAGTTCAAGCCCGATTTTTTCTTAGTGTGTGAGATGTCTTTTCACGTAGGAATATTTTCAAGAAAAAAAAAAACCAAAATAACACCGATAATCGATGCCTTCTGTTCGACTGAATGTGAGCCTTGGTAGAATTGTTTCGACTGTAAATGTGTTTTAAGTAAACTATCCGTTGGATGTAGCATTTTACCATGGTAGGTGAATCCTGTTTACGCGCACCGCATGGCAGTGTTGGTGCCGTCGTTTGGAGAACGGTGGAAAACACGCGCTCGAGACGGCGAGATACGCCGAGCGCGAACGAAAAAGAGATAACGCAGTCTGGAGCTCCTTCGCTGTCACATTAGCCGGTGTACGTATCAATGTTCAGTCCAGAGGCAGAGTGTTTCGGGAGCGCACGCGTTGTGCAGTTAAGCGGCTTTTACAAAACTAAGAAATGCATTCTGGAGATTATTCTTTACGCTGGAACAAGCACCTTGTGAATTTGTTCACAAATTTAGCCATTTTTTACGAAAATAAAATGTTCAGCGACGTTACACTCGCGTGTGATGGCAGAATGTTCAAGGCGCACAAGTTGGTCCTGGCGGCAAGCAGCCCATATTTTGAGCGCCTTTTCCGGGAACATCCAGCGGATCATCCGATAAGTAAGTATTTCAACAAAATAAGGAAAAGTAAAAGTGCTGCAATTATTTGTGTGAAGAAGTCTGACAGGGATGCTAGGGGCTCAACAGTGATAATGTTGACAATTTCTCCACATATTTTTAAAAGTGTTTAAAACAAATTAAATTAATGTACATTTTTGTTAATTGCACAGTAGGATTTAGCAAAGAAAAATGATACCAGGGAGTTACTTTTTCCTCACACAGGTTTTTACTGTAATTCGATTTTGCGATTTTATGTCAAACTGGTCTCTGGTAGGGACGTTTGACAGGAAATGAGCATCGGTTCGTGTAATAACGCATGTTCTGCAAATTGGTGTCTTTGTGGCTTAGTCGCAAACAAAACCGCCACTTCCATTAGCAAATCTTCGTCGAAATTTATATTGCGATCATTTTAGCAAAACCTTCTTATAAAAGCAACAAAGGGTCCGTCCGAGTTCGAAAAAACGTGTGTGGGCAGAAAAATTCAATTCGAAAGGAAATCGGATAAGTCGTGTTCGGTTCGCGATTTGACACTATTTTCCAAAAATCGAGTGTCAATAAAAACCTGTGTGAAATAAGGGTGAGAGCGTGTGTTGGATATCGTATGATATTCGGTTTGGTGGAAAAATTAATTCTTTTTTCCGTTAAAAATGGCCATGTTAAGTTTTGCACCACGGTGTATCAAACTTTTTGTTTGTGCTGAACTGCTAGGCACATCAATTATTAGTCATACTTCTCGGAATGTGGTGTAGTTTTGTGAGAACTCTCTAGACGTTCGCTGGTCTGTACATCAATTGTTGTTAGTATTCTGTTACATCCGCTGTAGAATTACATGTTAGATTTGACTTTGGAGTGTGCTTTGCAACTAGCTTTCTATTTTATCTAGATAATTAATTGCCTATTGATTGATAACTCTCTGAACTACGATACTGTGGAAGTAAACCAAGGAGGATTCAGAAAAAATAAACTCTTGTGCCGGTGCGCTCGATAAGCAACGATTAGATAAAAACACAGTCTTGATCCAATTTGATAGGTTTCTTTAGGGGAAACGTAATAAGAATCGCGGCTAGACAATACATGTTTGAACATTTCTCGCGGTAAGACGATACCCGCCAGACAGCAATCAGGAAGATAACGGCACGGATCGCCGGAGATGAGAAGAATAGTGGATCTTGTCTTCGGGATGTTCTCTGAACGCGTCTCGTTCGCCGTACAATAAGAGGATCTCAATATGAGCCGCTGTGTAGTGCATCGAGAAAAATCAAAGATCCAAATTAAATTGGTGTACATTTTTGATGATTGCATAGTAATCTTTTGCAAAGAATGGTGATACAAAGAAGTTTCTTTCTCCTCATTTGCAAATTGGCTTCTTGTATGTGTGTGTTGGATGTCGTACGACATTCGGTTTGGTGGAAAAATTCTTCTCTTTTTCCGTTAAAAAAATGGCGGATCTGAAGACGCCATTTCAAGATTTTGCACCATGATGTAACGATGTTTTTCTTTCTGCTGAATACTAGGCACATCGATTATTAGCCATACTTCTCGGAATGTGGTGTAGTTTTGTGAGAACTCTCTAGGAGTGTGCTAGCAATGTACAAACGACAATTTGAGCTAATTCACTGATCTGCTGTAGAATTACGAGAGTTTAGACTTGACTTTGCAGTGTGCTTGCAAATAGCTTTCTGTTTTATCTAGATAATTAATTGCCTATAGATTGATAACTCTCTGAACTACGATACGGTGGAAGCAAACCGAGGAGAATCCCGAAAAATAAACTCTTGCGCTCGATAAGCAACCAATAGATAAAAACACATTCATGATCCAAGTTGAAAGGTTTCTTCAGGGGAAAAGCAGTGAGAATCGCGGGTAGAAATTAAGTGTTCGAACAGTTTTCGCGGTAAGCCGATGGCGGGCCATACAACAATCAGGAAGATAACGGTACGGATCGCCGGAGATGGGTACGACAGTGGATTATCTTGTCTTCGGGATGTTCTCTGAACGCACCTCATTCACAGAACGATAGGGGGATCTCAATATGTGTAGTGCATCGAGGAAAATTCAAAACGTTTGCGCCTTATCGTGTTTACACTGCGTTGCAGCATAGCCCCCGGGTTGGATAACAAATACTATCGCAAGCCAATACAGCTTGCTCGATCTGATTTGAAACACGCGCCGAACGGTGGTAGGCCCAGTGCCCAATTGTACAATTTATCGTTTTACAAACGATTGATAAAGGGGGCCAGATATCGATACAAGTGTAACTGTCTTAGAGTGGATGTTTCGGTCACGTTGGCCTACCCCGGGGTGGCGGGGCGTAGTTTATCTCATGCGAGAGCCTCCCGGGCACCAGTCATCTTCGTGCCGAACAATGCCGGCTATCCGAGGCAACTATCGGTACGGGCATCTCCTCGCATACGTGCGTGTGTGCTAAAATTTGGAAACCTTTTTCGTCCCGGGCCCCATTATCTTCGCGGGATCGGCGAAGTTAGCCGGTCGGAAATGGGGGAGCCAGCCAGAACGAAGGCTCGATAGCAACATTCTGTGATAGCGCAGGAAAGTCGCGGCCACCCATCTGCGTAGCTGGCCATTTGCTATACCCTGCTATCGTATACTAAACTGATACCAGAGGCACTTCAGGATTATTGTTCATAGATTTATCATTCCCGATATCGGACAGTGAATGAGTGTTTCGACTTTAATACATCGATTGTACTCGTTGGTAACGGTGTTTTTGCTGATAGGATAGGACCACGTGCTGCGTGGAGGCCGCCTTTTGCGTTCGTCGTTGCTCTTGCAAATGCTATGTCACATCAATCTAACGCACCGTTTTACGGTTTTCTTTCCTCCTTTACCGTCCCGGTAGTTCATCTGCATGACGCCTCCGCCGACTGTATGGAAAATATAATGGAGTTTATGTACAAAGGATCGACCCTCCTGAGCGATGGCATGGTGCAGCCATTCCTGCATCTGGGAGGGAGTCTGAAACTAAAAGGGCTGTCGGAGGGAGCGGTGTCAGGAGAGGATCTGCCACCGGGGCGCCAGACCGAGTCGCAGCACTACGATCAGTCCCAGGAGGACCTGAGTACCACGACGACCGCCGCTGCCCCATCGCTGGTGTCCGAGCTCGAAGATGAGCTGCCTGTGCCGGAGTCTTCGGGTGCGATGAACGCTTCTGCGGTAGACCAGCCGGTCGGCTCGGGCGCCCTGCTAAATCGAAGCAGTTCAGCCGCAAAATCCAAGAAGTTGCGTCCTCGACGCAATGCCATTGACTGCGTGGAGGCGCTCATGGGCATGGACACCAGCTCGGGGGACGGCTATTCGTCGGATTCACATTCGGCAACACTCAACCAGTTCAGACCACACAACATCAGCAACAACAACAACAATAACGGCGACAACAACAACATCCGATCAGTCAAACGCATGCGGCCAACACTCAACCTCACGGCCATGGTGCAGCAGGAGAACAGCTTTGAACGAGCCATGGACTTTGGCACATCGCCGCCGACAATGGTCGCCGGGTTTTCCGGATACAACCGACCTCAACCGAGGGCCAACTACGAGCTGGGCGAATCGTCATCTTCCAGATCCGAATATCTATCGGGTGCGAGCCAGATCCTGCCGAATGATCTGCGCATCGCACCGAACGATGCGCAACGCATGGGACCCGGTCATATGGATATACCAGCCGGTAAGTTTTCTTGCTTTCAATTTGGTGGTACTAGCATACTCACGACTGCTGTGTTCTAACTAAGCATTCTCGTCATATAACTAACTTATCAAACCATCTAATCAACACACAAACCGAATCGTGGCCTATACTCTTAGGAGCTCCGTTTTCTATGAGCTTCAAATTGTTTTTCTGTCCCACGAACGATATGTTTATCTCTGTGATATATGACAGTTCGACGCTTTAAATCATCGTGGTTCACCGAAAGTCTCCTTGCCGCTGCACAGTGCCAGCAATCATCTTACATTTCATCGAAGTGCCTGGATCATCCGGCCTGTTGTTAGTTTATCCTGCGCATGGAGATAGGCCACGGTAGCGATAAGGGGTACCCACGGCCTCGGCATCTCGCTTAAACACTTATCAGTTATCAATTTGTTTATTGAACATATGTAGAAGTAGAGACCGGAATCTTGTTTACTGTTTACAAATCTCTAATATCAAGCATTTTGCGATCTTGCACGCTTACATTTACATCTTTTCTTCACTGCCAGCGCACTGGAGGCAGCCACAGGCCATCACAGCTTTTACTTATTTCCCCGGCGAGTGGAGATAGCTTTCGCACAGCATCACGCTCATTCCATATCATAAATATTGTTCATGAAAGGTCTCCCCAAAGGTTACTGGCAGGCAAGCCCGTTATGATCGGGTGTTCGCACTGCTATATGATCTCATTTTAATCCATTAGGAAAGGAAAGAAAGCAAGAAAAACGTTGGCTTTGCGTTGTTAACGAGGGTTAGCTTGTTTTTCTGTTCCTACTGACGCTGATTGCTTGTGTCAATCTGCCTTGGAGCTAACTTTTCGATGTACATCGTTGCTAATGAAGGCAAGAAGAGTTGTACGATGAAGTTAGTCTTTTAATTTACTTTTGACTTATGATCTGTCAGCTCTGAATAGTATGATTAGGTGTTGGGGTTAGTGTCTTTCTACGCATGCCCAATGGAATCCTGACGCGTAAGATTGCCCACTTAATCTGTCGTAGATACTTGGAATGGATCTAAGGGCCTATCAAGTGTCGATAAAAGTGGGCAATAACGATAAACGCGCACACAAAAAGGTGGATCTTCTGGAGTGCAGCTAAACCCAAGGCCCCGTTGGAGGCGACGAATCCGCGGAGTGCTCGGAATGTTATACTAAAAAAAAAAAAAATGGCATAGCATCTAGCCGCTTGGTACCTCAATAGGCCGATAAGTCAGTTGCTGATAAAGGATAAAGCCCAAACACTCGTCATTACGTTCCCCTTTGCGTCCAGTCAAACTAATTTTATTGCTACTCTGATCGCACTCCAGCTAAACACTATAGCATAAGCAGTGCAAGATGTTTGTGATGTTAGTACGTGTAGTCTCCGCATCGGGGAAGATAGGCGGGAGATGAAAAACTGCGCGCCACCGATCTCACTGGAAGATGAAGTTGCTGGCGTAGTCGTCATCCGACAGGCGAAGATCCACGCACGCTTATCGTGTTCGACTTTCAATAGTCAGCACTCATCCCGCTACTATATGCCCGCTTAACGTTGCGCACTGATAATAACCTATTTTTTGTTGCTTTACCTTCCGTTTCGGCTTGGTGCTGGAGGAGTGCATGACATCTTCGCCCGGTTGGAAGAGCGGGGAATTTTGAAACCGCTTAATCAAGGGTCACGCAATGAGCCGGCGGACTGTAGTGGACAGGAGAGGTTCCAGAGAAAAGGAAAAGGCGAACCGATGATGGTCCGGTTGTTTTTAAGATGATATTTGGAAAACTGTCTTCTCGCTGTGCGCCGGAAGCGACTTCTCCGGCATTTGTGTACGCGAGCGGCAGAGATAAGTCTCTGATCCACTGTCATTGGTCCAAGTGCGAGCAGGGCGAAGGTTAGGATTTGAACTTTACTCTTCTTCTCTGGCTTCCTCGCCGTTGATTGCTGGTGTCTTTAGTCTTTCTGTTTCATTTATTTATTTTTTATAGGAAACGATCTGTTTTTATCAACTATGGGCCATTGGGATGAGCTCCGAGAAATCGTGCCGTTAAAAGCCCAATCATGCTGTAGCCATAGTAGAGCATTCCTGTGATTCTCTATCTTGAAATACTGAATCATTCTCAATGTTTGTCTGATTTGTCGACTGTGGGATACGCTTAATGATAATGACTGGGAACATTACCATCCAATGAAAGTAGAAGCCACTCATAAGTCATTTGTAAAATGTGTTCATGATTTATATATAAGGTGTGTGTGCAGTTTGTTTCTTCATATAATTTAATCTCGCAAATATAGCATGCGTGCATGTGTGTGGATCATCCTTCACAGCATATATGCCTTGTTTTATAATCCATTTGCATCTTGCACATGATTTATCGATTACAGCACGTGCAACATAATAGTTCATAGCGATGAGATCACCTCATTAAACCATTTTTCATTCATCTGTAAAAAAGGACAGGTAATGCAATGCACTGCACGTAAAGGTGCAGTGCATTTGGTAGGATTGAAGTGATTACTAATGTGTACCAAACCTTCTATGTGAATGTGTCTATCTTCAGTTGCACCAGGAGAGAAGTGGTTCCAGGGTCGTCTGCAGTTTATGCTCAGCCAGCGTGGAAAGCCGCTACTCGTACACGACGGACACTCTTTCGGCATTCAGTACATAAGGAAGGACAAGAAATATTGGCAGTGCAACCTATCGCGGAAATATAATTGCAAAGCCCGCGTGACCACCACCGACACGGGCGATATAATAGTAACGAACAACGAACATTGCCATACGGAGATTCGGCAGCACTTACGAAAGGACTACAAAACTATGAAGCTTGCCGCTTCTTTGGCGGCAAGCCGGGCGTCGTTTGCCGTATCCTTAGCGTTACCAACCCAGTCGAATCCGGCAATTGAATGCACCAGCAGCACCAGTGCAACCAATTCGACGATCATGACGGCGAATGATAGCCATCCCATCTCTACAACTTTAGGGCTGCCCGATACGGAACAAGAGATAAGAGGCATGAATCTTACACGAATCGAACAGGTGCAGAGATTGAACTCTTGAATGAAGCCAACATACTTTCACTGTTGGAAGTTTTCGATAGTGGACGAACAAATAATATGCTAATGCAGCTACATGCACGTTAGCACGTACAGCAAATGCAAGCTACAACATGTAAGAAAAAGCGCTAGCCAAAGCTTACTACCTGGTCTATTTAGAATTTCTTTTGTCGGTACGATCGCAGCTATGTTAATGCATAAGCTACTGCCACGGAGGGAGTTTTTTTTTTTTATTGGTATGGCATGTGGCATGCGCAGATATTACCACGCTACTCATATATTAAGTAAATTGATTGTATGACTACTGTTTTCCCTTAATTTCATATTTTCTAATAATAATTGATTTGAAGCGTTTGATTAATAAAAAGTACAAAAGGAAAAAAGTCCCTCGATGTGTTTGTTCAGTTAATTCATACGCAGAACATTCATTGAATGTTGCTAACGAGTTTCTTCAGAGGAAAACAAGTGAGAATCGCGGGTAGAAAGTAAGTGTTCGAACGGTGTTTGCGGTAAGACGCTACCAGCCATACAACAAACAGGAAGATAAGGGCACTATGCATCGTGTTCATGATGTTGAATCGGTTACTCTCGGATATCGGTTTATCTGTTAAACTGAATCAAAGAAGGAGAAATCCTGTAATAAATGATTGTGATTGTAATAACGGTATAAACACGATGTTTAGTTGAAGTTGATGAAAGTGTAGATACAGTTTGAAAACGTACACTACACTAGAAGTTGAGTTAAGTGGGGCATGTGTGCTTACAGTTGTTAAGTGAATAGAAGCAACGGCCAGTTGTTAAGATAAACCCGAAAACAGTGTAAACCATCGATTGTACTCGTTGGTAACGGTGTACTTGCTGATAGGATAGGACCACGTGTATGCGTGGAGGCCGCCTTTCGCGTTCGCCGTTGCTTCGCTAAACCGCTATGTCACATCAATCTAACACACCTCTGTCATTTGGTTTTTTATATTTCCTTTGAAACTTACAGAGCTGTCGGAGGGTTCTGTGTCCGGAGAGGATCTGCCACCGGGGCGCCAGACCGAGCCGCAGTACTGCGATCAGGACCAGGAAGCCCTAAGTACCACGCCGATACATGCAACGACCGCAGCTGCCCCATCGATGAAGAAGACGAAGTTGCGTCCCCGTCGCAATGGGATAGACTGCCGCGAGGCGCTCATGGATTATTTCACAACACTCGATATCGGCCCCAAGCAGTAACATTTTGGAGGCCCTCAAATACATAACAAAAGATATTATTATTTATCAATTAACACATTTATTGGTTTTCTGAAAATTAGCTTTCTTCTTATACAAGTGATCGTTCAATAAACGTCTTGAAAATAGCATACCTTTGTCACTGTAGTCCGATCTCAGGCTATTTAGATTACCATCATTTTGAATTATTTTCTCAATAGCTGACAAGGAATTTCTTTGCACACTTGCTCTTGTTCGTTGTACATTATTTTTCTTCTTGAAACACAATATGATTTCCTTTTTCTCTTTTTTTCGAAATTCTTCTCACACTTGCTCTGTTTCTTCGCATATTATTTTCCCTGTCGAGACACAATATGATCTCCTTTTTTCTCTTTATATTCTTTGATCTGGATCTCTGGTTGTTGATTGTTGAGTTTGCTTAGCAGAGTTTTTTCGCAAGAGTTTGTGCATACCATTTTTCCTTGTCCTTCGAAAACCGTCGGTTTGCTTTAATTTGTTGCGATTTTCTGCGCCACTTGGGTATCGCTTCATTTTAGACTTTGCGGCTGCTTTCAATACTAGTATTCACAGCAGCCTAAAATCATGCAAGCTGACCAAAGTGTAATACTCTCCGATTGTTAGTAGAGTATTGCCTGTTTCTCGCCCGACATAGAGTGGTTTTCCTATTTTTATTTCGCACTCTTCCCCGCTGTCGATCAAGAATATCGCTCCACATTGCTACCGTCGCAGAAATTCGAACGATAATTATTCTTTGAATTGACACAAAACATATGAAACGATTAGAGCGATGAGCGCAAAGCGCATGCGGTCTCTTAAAATGCTACCACTAAGATAACCGGCAATAATTATTGATAAAACGACTAACCCAAAGACAGATTGTTTGAATGAACTAAACATTTAAAATTGGACACCGTTCCCAATCCCCGCAAAATTGGAATCAGCTATCGAACTATCGAAGACTTTGTCGTCCTCGATTGTGTCCGTTGGGGTTAACACTAACATATCAAAAGGGAATGGGAAACAAAATACGGTAAGCAAGCTTGCATGCGACTTGGGTTTCATGCAACTTGTGGCAGAAACCGATGGTTTTAACGTCTATAACTTTTAGAATGTTACCGCATGATGTATAAACAGGTTGTTTGGATTAAAGAGTTCTATCAGTTTGTGACTAATGTAGCTTCAAAATACTAAACATTATCGTGAAGGAAACTAAAATGATAACTATGCTTTTAGACCATTTGTACAATTCGTATGGCACAGGCAGCCGTCAGCCGAATTTGAAGTATTCAACCCGACATCCATATCCAACCGGAGAAATGCGAACGAATTTGTAGCAAGATATTGATTTGCTTTGGGCGTGTGGGTAGCGTGCCTGTAATGGCCTTGGATTGGTGTACCCGCAGTTGCAGTGCGCTTGAAAATTTACATTTTTCAGCAACGGTTGATTGTGGTGGACGTGAAAAGATACACACAAAATTTCTGGTTGTTCGCACAGCCATTTGAGCGGCATTAATTAAACTTAAGGGCTGACCGAACTAACGCAAGTGTTTGCTAATGAGTGTGTTAAAGCAATGGCATTCGTGCGAGCAGGGAAAATGTTCGAAAAAGCGTTCATCTTCGAGGTGCAATGGTGGTGGTCTGTGATAAACAGTGGTGATACATTGATGCTCAACCGCTGCAATATGCTTTGGAAAGACAATTTTCTACTTGCGGTACCTAGTTCAAATCCATCGAGCAACACATCTGCGACCGTCAGTAAGTAAAGTAACGCGAACAAAAAAAAAAAAGTAAAATGCCACGGCCAACGGAGGAAACTACCGGCTCCCTTGGCCAGCGGACGCTCTCGCCGCCGGATTCCTCGCTGGACGATCTAGAGCTTGAAAGCTGCATCGAGGAGCTAGACAACCTCGGCGATCTGGAAAACGGCGGCCTGGCGAGGAAGCCACACTTCCTGGACTACGACAACAAGCCACCAGCGGAGCTGGTAGAGCAGCACAACCGGCTGAACGGTGCGGCTTCGCCGGCAGCCGACGAGGAACAGCTTGATGCCGCCCTGCCAAGCGATGCGCATTACGGGCAGAATGGTAGACAAGCGACGCTAGGGGGCGCAGCGGTGGCACCGTCGCTGCTAGCGAAGGTGCCGAACATGAACGCGTCGTACGAAACGCCCGCGGCGCTCAGCATCCTTCCGACGGCGAAAAAACCCACCACGCCATCGATGGGGGCGCGGGGAACGTGGCCCCTGAAGGATCGCAACAGTCCGGCGCTACGGCAGCAGCACCATTCGCTCAACCGGGAGCTCTCGGAGGTGGGCCCGAAGATGGAGTGCGTGTACTCGCTGCTTTCGATGCTGGGCTCGACCAACGTGCTCGAGATGTCCAGCAAGTTCCTGGAGCTGTCGCGCAACGAGGAGAAATGCTCGGCTCTGCGCCGTTCCGGCTGCGTGCCGCTGCTGGTGCACATTATTCACAACGAGCCGAACGAAGTGGCGCGCAAAAACGCCCGCCACGCGCTGGTAAACGTGATTCGCTGCAACGTGGACGAAGCGTCGGCGCGGCGCGAGCTGAAGGTACTGCGCCTGATCGACCAGCTAATCGACTACACGGACGTACTGAAGGAGCAACACGGTGCGTGCGGGAGCCACATCGAGGACGGCTCTCCGGAGCGGCAGGCGGTCCAGGAGCAGGAGCGCCACCCGATACAGGCCATCGGCACGCTGGCCAAAATCAGCTACGACGAAGAGCACCGGCACGCGATGTGCCAGTTCGGGGCGCTGCAAACGATCTCCAGCTTGATTCAGCTCGACCACCTCGTGCATGGTGCCGCCCCGGAAGCGCTGAAGTGCATCGAAATGCGCCGTTACGCCAGCATGGTGCTGACGAATCTCACCTTCGGCCAGGGCAACAACAAGGCGTTGCTGTGCTCGAACCGCGACTTCATGCAGGCGCTGGTGTCGCAGTTGGGCAGCACCGAGCTGCTCCAGGTGACCGCCTCGGTGCTGCGCAACCTGTCCTGGCGCGCCGACGGCGTGACCAAGCAGACCCTGATCGAAATCGGCACGGTGAAAATTCTCACCGAGTCCGCCATGCGCTGCACCGTTGAGAACACGCTGAAATCGATACTGTCCGCACTGTGGAACCTGTCCAACCACTGCACGCAGAACCAGGCCAACATATGCGAGGTCGAGGGCGCGCTCGAGTTCCTCATCGACATGCTGACGTACGACGCGCCGAGCAAAACGATGAGCATCGTCGAGAACGCCGGCGGCATCCTGCGCAACATATCTAGTCATATCGCGCAGTGCGAGCAGTACCGGCGGGTGTTGCGGGAGAAAAATTGCCTCAAGATACTGCTGGACCAGCTGAAGTCCCCCAGCCTGACGGTGGTGAGCAACGCGTGCGGCACACTGGGCAACATTTCCAGCGACAACGGCGAGGACCAGCAGTTTCTGCGGGAGAACGGTGCGATTCCGATGCTGCGCTCGCTCATCTACAGCAAGCACAACATCATCTCGAACGGGTCACGGCTGGCGCTGAAAAACCTGCAACACCGGCCGCCGGCCGAGGCCGACCATCTGGCCCAGTCGGCCGACGGTCAGCCGAAGGGGGCCGGCAAGGTCGCCGAACCTGCGAAGGACCTGCCGAGCCTGAACGTGCGCAAGCAGCGAGCGATGGAGGAGGAACTGGGCAGCGCCTTCTATCAGCGAAAGGTCGCCAGCGATCAGCGGGAGGAGGACGTGACGAGCGACGAGGAACATGCCGCAACCGGTGCGAAGGGTACGGCGCAGGTGGACACGGACGAGGCGCACAATGGACTGGTGGCGGACGGGTCGGTGCTGGAAGTGGAGCAGCCGATAAACTACAGCCTGCAGGACGATGTGCACCAGCAGCAGTCGTCCTCGTACGACTACCAGGAAACCGACATCGACCAGCTGACGGACTACTCGCTGCGCTACGCCGAAAACCAGTCCGATTCCGACGACGAGAAGGGTGACGCGTACGGGGCCGATCCGGTGAACATGCTCATACCGGAGGACTCGGTCAAGTGCTACTACACCGAAGGCACTCCGCAAATCATATCCAGCGCGACGTCGATGAGCGATCTGCGCGCCGCTTCCGCGACGCAGCCCCTGTCGCAGCCGTCCCCGTTCAAGCAGGGAAGCGCCCCGAAGTCGAACCCGATACCGATCGGGGGCAGCAGCGCGATGGTCGCGACCCCGGACGATCTCGGCTGCAACACGCCGGATAAGCCGTTCAACTACTGCGAGGAGGGCACGCCGGACTTCAGCCGCGACGCGTCGCTCAACATTATCGAACTGTCGGGCGAGGCGAAGGGCAGGGCAGGGGGCGATCGGAAGAGCCAACCGGCCGCCACCATGGACATGCTGGACGGGGTAGGCGGCCAGGTGGTGGTCGGGCTGCCCGGCGGCCCGGCCGCGAAGTCGGTTTCGTTTCTGAACACGGCCGAGGAGACGCCGCTCATGTTTTCCCGCACCAGCTCGATGGGTTCGCTGTCCAGCGCCGAGCCGGCCTGCATCGACGACAAGAGCTCGATCGTGAGCGAGTTCAGCCGGCTGGCGTCCGGGGTCATCTCGCCCTCGGACCTTCCGGATTCGCCGACGCAAACGCTCTCCCCGTTGCCGCGCCCCTCGCTGAACGAATCGCTGACGTCGGCGTCCGCCTGCGATGCGCGTGACCAGCCGAAGGACGAATGCCTGCTGCACCCGCTGCAGGAGACATTTCGGGACCCTCGGCGGGACGGGGCGGTGGACGAGGCGGAAGGCGAGCAGCGGCCCGCTCCCTGCGGTTTGGCCGCGTTTGCCGACACGGTGAACAAGTTCAACGTGGAAAACACGCCGGCACAGTTCTCCTGCGCGACCAGCCTGAGCAACCTGAGCATCGAGGAGAAGGAGGCAGACGAGTCGGGGCACGGCGCCGGGAGCGGCCAGCACCGGTCGGCGTCCTCGCCCGTGCTGCCCAATCCGGCGGAGCTGGCAACCGCCAATCACGAGAGCACCGCGTCCGACGGCGACTCGGATGCGGGCGGTGACGACGAGCTGCTCGCGTCGTGCATCAGCATCGGCATGAACAGCGTGAAGGCGCGCAGCGCGGCGAAGGCAGGCGGCAACGTGGCCCCGACGTACGCCAACCTGCCGGTGGCGAAGGCGGAACCGCCGGACATCCTGTCGCGCAACGAGATGCTGCGGCGCTACTGCACCGAAACCACCGCCGCTCGGCAGCTGACCGGCGCCACCGGCACCAGCGCGAGCGACGCGGCACGCAACGGGGCGCGTCCCGACACGGACGACAGCTCCAACGAGTCCGACAACAACGATCGGCTGCTGGAGGAGTGCATACTGAGCGGCATGCCGAAGCCAAAGAGCGCGATCGACAGCGGCAAGCCGGTGCATGGCGGGGGCGGCTCGCTGCACCAGACGCTGCAGCGACTCGGGCCGATCGAGCGGGAGAGCCCGTTCAAGATGATGCGCAACCCGGTGCACCTGCAGCCGCTGCTGGCGAACGATGAGCTGAGCCCCTTCCACGTGGAGGACAGCCCGTGCAACTTTTCCACCGTGTCCGCGCTGTCCGAGCTGACGGTGGCCTCCGATATGGCTGCCGCACAAACGCCACGTGGCAGGTAGGTGATCGATTTGGTTTTTATCTAAATCTAAAGTTAAAAAAAGAAAAAAAGAAAAAAACGACAAACATGAACCATCTTTACCCGCGTTTCCCGTTCACACTCGCCTAAACATCGCTCTCGTCTAACTCGATTCCGGTTCTAGGATGGAGCGGGACAGTCTGGACGGAGTGGAGGAACGCAATGGTGCGACAGGGGCAGGAAATCACCAGTTGCTTAGCTCACCATCGGTCGCATCCGACGAGGACGACCATCTGCTAGAGGAAGCGATCGCGACCGGTGCGATTCGGAAGGCCGAAAAGGCACAACACCGCCGGCGCACTTTTATGGAGCGCCGGTCGCCGTTGAAGCTTGGTAACGTATCCGCGCTGGCGCGTTCACCTGAAATTCACCCGCCGCTAGGCGCTAACGCGGTAACACTACTCTTTGCAGAGGAATTTAGGCGCATGATCAACTCGCCGGGCTCCCCGGAAACGGTCAACTCGGACGACGAACAGCAGGAGGCGCTGCTGCAGGAAGCGATCGCGCAGGGCATGAAGGGCCAGTGCGACGTGCCGGCCGTACGGCTGGAGCTGGAGGAATGGGTGAGCACCGCGGCGATGCTGGTTGCGCGACCGGCCGAAAGCATACCGGACTCGGACCGGGACGACGACGACTACCAGCTGCTGGCGGAGTGTATTCAGCGCGGTATGCACACCGTGCCGAAGGCGGGTGGGACCCAACAGGGCGGGCTGGAGCTCGCCAACGGGTTCCGGGGGCTGACGATTGGGGCACGGTCGGTTGCTGCGGCGATGCAAACGAGCAATCCAAAAAACGTGCACACTACGCCTGTGATACTGAAGGATGTCGGTGCCGCCGCAGTATCAGCAGGCGTAGTAAACAGCGCAAGCTACCAACCACAATCAACCGGCACACGGGTTCTGCCCTCGGGGGCCACGGGTCCGTATCCGGTCAGCATCGGCGCCAACACAAACACCACCATCACGCCGCACAGGCGCCGCACCAGCAGCAGCAGCAGCAGCAGCAGCAGCTTCACCGCGGCCGGCTCGTCCAGCGCCGGCCCTTTGTGCGGCCGAGTGACGCCGGAAGGTGGGCCAGCTCAGGAGCCGGAACCAGCGAAGCCATCGGCGAGTGGGTGTGACCGCGACCTGCCGGCCACCGGCAGGCTTGGGAGTGTGACGCGCGTCCTCGGCTACGGTTCCGTCGCGCGCCGCACCGAGCCGGAGCGGGCGGCGAACCAGGAGCGGGCGGATCAGGAGCAGGTGATGGCAGTGGCTCCAGCCACCGAGAAACACAAGGACCCGGAGCAGATGCTCAAGTCCGTTGAGCGGTTCACCCGGGAGCTGGTCTCGCAGAGTGGGCCCGGGCGCTCGGCCGAAATGCAGCAAGCGGTGGACTCGCACGGCGCGGGAACCGCCGAACCGCAGGTGATGTTTCAACTAGGCGGCCAGGTGTCGTTTCCCGTCTTTTCGCTCAAGGTCGACGACTCGGATAGTCTCATGGAGTTCGTGAATCTTCCCAACATCGAGCCACCGTCGATGCTGAACGACGAGGAACTGTTCGGGACCAGCTACACTGCGCCGGCGCCTCTGCCGCGCGCGCACTTCCTGCCGCAGTTCAGCGCTGTTGCCAACCTGGCCAACATCAGCAGCATCGAGCCGCCGACCATGATGAGCGAGTCGCTGGGCTCGCTGTCGAGCACGAAGTGGGGCGACGGTTGCGGCGCCGAGCCCGGCGGCTCGCTGCCGAAGATTATTAGCAGCCTCTCGCAGGCCGGTACCCGCTGCAACACGCCACCGTCGGCTGCGGAATCGGATGCATGCGTACCGCCGGTGATCGATGGAACGCACGCCACCGACGAACACGCACGGATGTGCAGCAACCAGTGGACGGTGCGGGATGCAGGCCCTGCGCCCAGCAATCAGGCGCCATTACTCACTGCTGCTCATTCAGTGCCATCGAGCGATGCTAAGGTAGGTCAACCGAGCGAACCGAAGGTTCAAACGGAACATGGCTTGCATGCCTTCCGATCGGCTAGCGCAGTGCAACTGCGCGTAGTTGTTTTGCAAGGAACGCCGCCAGAATCTGGTGTTAGTAAAGTGCTATTACATGCTCGGGGGTGGCAGCTATTTCTGGGGATGTTGCTAAGGAAGTGATACCCGATAGTTTGAATATTATAAGCTTGTGATTACACTTGGCACGTTGGCTTGATTTTGCAAGCGACAGACGTACATACTAAAGAACGCAATGCCTCTAGGATATTTTTCTTCACAGTCTCCCTAACCCCTTATTCTCTGCGGCAGTTCAATACAGTCCTCTGTCAGAAACGTACCTCATACGGTGTAATTTTTCACATTCCATTTTTATCCTTTTCCCCGCGTTTTGTCGTATGATTTCGACTGCCAAATCGGTCAAGACGTCCTCGAGTGATGCGCTAACATGCCTTTGGGATATTTCATTTGGTTATTTGTATTTGTATTTTGTATTTGTATTTTGTTTGTATCTTGTCCGTCTTGATAGGCTAAAAAAGTTCAATTTTCACACGGATGGTTTACAATACGCACGTTACAGATAGAAATTCTATTTTCCACTCGCTACCCTAAAACGCAATCGGTTCCTGTTGTCATTTTGTGAAACATTAAAGTCTAGAAGTTCGTAGTCCGCGTTGAATTGTCGCTGCATAGCATTTATGGGATTATTCCATGCGTAATTAGAGTTTCTAAATTCCGGTTGCAGGAATCGACGGAGAACGGAGATTAAAACGAGGTACATATACATTGAGGAGGCTTAAAATACGCTGAGCGTCAATGTTATTCGTGAGCAGATTCATTATTATAGTTGTGTGGGCGTTTTTTCGTCGCTGCTCTAACGTTTCCAAACCTAACAATAAGCAACGAGTACGGTAATTTGGCAAAGCATCCCTTTTGTACCATCTGAGGCGTCGAATCGCATATCGCGTGAATCTTCTTTGGATTGTCTCGATCCTAACTTTCCAAGTGTCCGTAGATGGGCACCATACCACTGAATTCGTCTCTAGGATAGACCGTACTAGAGTACAATAATTAGTTTTGATACACACCGGGTCATCGAATTCTCTAGTCATTTTATAAAGCAGTCCTAAGGTTCTGTTTGCTCGCTTTATCATGTCCTCAAAAATGAGCCGCAGAGATAGTTTGGAGTCCAAAATAATGACTAAATCACGCGCCTCGCTGACTCGTGGCACTTTTAGTCCATTGAAGAAGTAGTCAACGAGCGTTGGCGTCTTTATCCTGGTGAATGTTATAACACAACATTTTTTCACACATATAGTCAGTGTATAAAAGTGTATATATTTAGAGAGAGACGATAGATGATTGGCTTTGAATATTGTTTAAGTGCCATTTTCTTTTTTCTATTCGTCTTTTTTGTGCAGTAGATAGTTTTTTTTACCAACCTATGATCGCGATAGTTATCCATCTGAACTTCAACTAAGAGTTGATGATGAAATTTAACATGAAATAAATGTTCTTGTTTGCCCTTTTTCCAGAAGCAAACTCCTGTGGTAACTTCGGTTAAGGTTCCGGGGCTTGTAGCGAAAGCAGCGTCAAAGGAGCGGCTCCAGCGGACGCCCCAGGGTGCGCATTCGAAGCTACCGCAGCAGCGTAAATCCAGCGTGACGACGGATGCGGACAAATCGACGACGAAAAAGCCATCCTACGTGTCTCCGTACGGCCGCGCCAGTGGTCTCCCATTGACGGTGCGCTCGAAAGGTGGTCCCCCGTCGCAAGCGACTCGTACCTCCAGTGGTCCGAAAGTGGCATCCCCTCAGGGTGGCCGGATGGCGAAGGACGCAGCGTTCCCGGGCGGTGGTTCGTTGGAGCCGAAGGATGGTTTTAAGCGCAAAGTGCAGTCGCCGGTAGCTCCGGGGACCGGTAAAAGCCCGGCTGCATGCGTGAACGAGCCACTCAAGCATCAGAAAGGCTCATCGAGGCGCAGCCCGCTGGCGACCGTACGCGTGTCTTCGGCCGTGCGTCAGCCGACGACCGGTGCCAAGGGCCTGGCGGCGAAAGAATCTCCCAAGCAGCCAAAAGTTGGCTCGCCGAAGCGCAACCCGGCACCGCCCGTCGTGCCCGCATCGCCGGAGGCCGACAGCAAGGTGACGCTGCTCACCCGGCAGCAGACGTTCGTGAACGAGAAGCCGAGCATGGCCGCGCTACCGCACATTGCGTCGGCACCGTCGTCGCCGGCGAAGGCACGGAAGGCCGCTGCGGCCGCCGATGGTGCCAGGGTCCGAGCCGAGGTGCTGACCCGCGCTAACACGACGCTGCAGAAGCGTTCCCCTGGCGGCGGTGTCAACACGATCGTCACCCGGGTTTCCCGTATTCCGCCGCCGTCGGCGCGCTTGGCCACCGGCGCCAGCCCGGTAGGAGCGCGCAAGGAGAGTGCCGGATGATTGCTGAAGAAATGAGCACCGAAACAAAATGCGTAACGTTTCGGGTGCTCGGATGGTATTTGCTTAGGTTTAGTGTGTCTCTACTTTGAATTTAATGGAACACGCGTGGTGTTGAAACGGGCGGTTTTTTTTTAAATATTTCTCTTAATATTCTTTAATACCCTTCCAACTAGTTCATAGGGCGTATTAAAATATCGATTGGCCGCAGGAATAGAATCAACCTACCGCGCAAGCAGCATCCTACCTATTGCTGTACTATTTTCTAGAAAAGAAGAAAAAAAAACATACCAAACTCGCTTGAGACTAGCTTGTTTATTAAACCCCACCTCGCTTCGTTCGCTGCGTTCAATAATAACTTCGAGCTCGGTCCAGCTAGCCGTTTTGCTTCACGCTTCTGAGTATGGAAGGAGAGATGAATATGGAAGGCAGTTAGATTAGCATAAGTAAAAGCCAGCAGACGTATGAAAACTATTGATATTATAGGTATAATTGCAACATCATCACATTTGCTCTATATATATATTTGCGAAACAAAACAAAACAAAACCCATGCGCAGCTTAAGGGATAAGAAAGTGCAAAATACGGACACGCCTCTAGGGAAGGTCCTACGGTGGGGATGAATCCGACAGTGCAGTCGAAAATTTAATCGCGCATATACTTAGACCTCCATATCTGTACCAACTTGTTGCCGCACGGTGGAAGTAAGCAGTAGGGAGTGCAGTCCAAATTTAACTCATGCACTGACTCAGTGCATTACCAAAGCGGCGGTTTAGTTGAAAGAGACACTGGAGGCGAGCGTTGGCAAGTGGCCCTCCGGTACAAGGATACGTGCAATAAATTACCGGATAGGTACGCTCGAAGGGGGACAACCCGGCAATCGCACACCAATAGAGAATAGATAGAACAGTAGCATATCCGAACGAAGAAACCGAAACCCGATACGCGCGCAATTGGCCATTAGGATCAAACGAGTGTAGAAACATGTTGTGTCAAAGAACGAACACAGTTTAGCTCTCTTCCGGGGAGCCCTTTCTGTGGTTCGTGCTGTACGCCAAAGAGGTTCCATCTTGGGTGTGAAGCCATCCAAGGTTGTTCCACCCACGTAAGGCTCGTCTCGTTTTAAACACTCTCTGTTTTAATGATCTACGGACATGGCCGAGTACCAACAGCTCGTTTTACGTTGGCTCTTCCGTCGGTCGCCCATGTCTGTGTGTGTGTGTGTGTGTGTGTTGTTGTTGTTGATAAAGAGATGAAGATGTTTGAACAGATTTTTGCCAACCTAGTGCGGTTGAACGTGAGCTGCCATTTTGGAGCAACTTTTGCCATTTCTGCGGCAGAAAAAACAAAACTCTGTGTGATGAGTCCGTTGCTGCAGCTGGAGCTAAAATGTTCCTTTTTTTTTGCATTAGCAAGTGTTACCTGGTAATCCAACTTCAAGGAGGCGTGAGATGGTGCTGCCAAAGTGGATGTGCCCTAAACTGCTGCCACGCAAACAAGAGGGAATGTTGTAACACTGTATCAAAGAAAAGCCGCTGCCCTGTGGCCGGAAGCTCGGGCATACTGCTCACACCATCCCACTTCCGGGCACCGTTGATTGTGGCGCAGCAATGAAACTGAGCGGAAATTTAAATAGGGAAGCCGCGCCTCAACCCAGCGGACCGGTTTTTACCACGGCGGGACCGGAAGTCTGGCAACGGTTCGATTAGTTTACGGGCCTCGCTGTGCTGTTGAAATCGGCTAGCCAGTAACAAGCTTCTGGCCGAGCTTCTACAAGCTTGGTTTCGTTTCAGTTGTGCGTGTTTAACCTAGGGATGTTTGGTACTTTATATTCTACACCTAGAAGCGATCAATCAGTTTCATCGGGGGCGAACCGAAGGCAACTGGAGGTGGCTTAACAAGAGTGAATCAAAATGTAAGGCACGCTACTGTCTTTTAATGTAATAGATTTTTTTTTCTTTTAATTCCAAGCTTTTCGATCATATTTTATAAGTTAAAAGAGAAAACTTTCCCGTAACGCTAGTGTCGCCAATGGAAGATAAGCATGTAATCGATGAAACAAATAAAGTTAAATTCGAATGATTAACCTTTCCTCGTGTCAGATAGTTTATTCTTTTTAAATTTTCTTAAAGGTAACAAACTTTTGGATTGTTATTCGAATCCTGCAATTTATGTAACATTTACACCCAATATACATTGGAAGATCATCGCTCATAATAATGTGTTTCAGTGAAAATGTTCTCCCTTTTGAAACCGTACCATACAGTCACCGGTGGTGCTGATCGAGCACGCTGGTTTATAGTTTTCCGAAACGTAAAACCAATTTGCTCTTGTTTCCACCATGACACCATGAGAGTAGCAACGTCGATGGACTGCCGATTTTCGCCCGCCACCGATTGCACCGAAGGAGTGGCGAATCGATCGAAACGGGGCGCACTAATTGAGCCGTTGACGGCGTCGACGCCGCATTGCTGAAAGCAGCTGTGGGCTAACTGGCGTGCGCCGCCGACGGGGAAATAAAAGTTCGCCAGCGGAAAGGGCACGCGAACGCAGCGAGCCGCGGCCACAAATTGCACTGGAATGGCAGCCGCCGAGCCGCACCGTCTAATTGCACCGAATCGCTGGGCGTTGTGTGGAAGTTCAAACTGGCCGCTTTTGTCTTACTGCTTTTTTTTTCTCCCTCCCCCACCTTCCGAGGACGGAGCGCGGAGCTCGATAGGTTTGTTTGCACCTTTCCGACGATTTCCGAAATGTGGCGACTTTCACGATGGTGTTCAATACCACCACCGTCACTTCTTGCGGGAGGTCGGGGGGGGGGGGGGGGCAGTTCTGTTTTTCGCCCGCCGTAGCGATCGGGATTGCGGTGCGACAAGGTCCCCTCTTTTCCTCCGCGGCAGCAAGATACGTTCTCACTAGTGATGAGAATAGCAACCCAGTAACGTGAGTAAACTCAGAGTGAGTGAGTTGAAATGAAGAGTTTACTCTTTAACTGGCTCAGTGAATAATATAAATCTTTCGTTTGCACCAGTAAAACTTTATGCGATTGGTTATTTTCATTCACCACAGTTTCACTGGACTGGAGTTTCTGATCGCAGAAATCGCGCGTGCTGTCAAAATTTTGTATGTGATTTGACACGCGACGCACGATGGAATCAAAATTTTTTGATTCCATCGCGCGTCGCGTGTCAAATCCCATACAAAATTTTGACAGCACGCGCGTCGAAATCGCGAGCGACGGAGCAGGGACACCAGCCTTATGGTTGAAGCAAATGGACGGCAGCTGCTAGAAATCGAGAGGTTTTTCTCGAGCTTACACATCATCTAGCAGCTGATAGAAAACGTGGGTTAATAATAACGCTTATGAATTAGAATGCTGAATATGCGAAATACATCCAAAAACATTAGTCCAAATTCAATAAAATAATATAAATAGCAATGTGCACCGGCTATTTCAAACGTTGGGTGTGGCTTGCGCCGCTAGATCACGCTAGATGATGTGAAACTTTAAGTGTTTATTTAATTTCGCGTTTAGGCGTGATAATTTTCATGTCGTTCATCTGAAACGTGCTTTGACAGTTACGGATCACAAAAAATGTCTCTTAAACTCGCCGCGCCGACTCAAATGATTCAAATCATTCTGAGTGAATTAAGGAGTTAACTCTATTCTCAACCCACTTATTCTGAGTTAAAGGGTTAACTCTTTTCTGAACTCACTCACTCTGAGTTAACCCATAAATGAGTTAAAACGAATCTTCATGATCACTTAACTCACTCATTCTTTGCCATGATTTAACTCACTCACTCATTCTTCACATCACTAGTTCTCACGCTACCGCGGTGCGGTTTTTTAATGGTTATGCTTAGCCGATTAAAAATGTTTCCATGAAGAAAAGCAACAGCAATAAAAAAAAAACCTTTTGCTCAAGAGTGTTGGAAACGATCGGGTATGCATGTAAATTTCATTACAATTAATGAGCCCCGAAGCTGATTAGCGTAACAAGATAATAGCGCAATTAGAATGAAACTAAAACGGGAGTATTAAAACGCACGAGGGCAAACCGGTCATAACGGGGCTGGGGGAATTGCAACCAGGTGTTAGAGTTTATCCCTAAAAAAATAAAAAACACGCATGCATTGATGGCGCTGCACCTTTTTACGTCCTTTTTACGCCAAGCAAAATCGAACGTGTTGTGGAATTACAAATAATAATTCAATCCCTCGGAAACGCTTATTGATTCGCGGTTCTTCTTCTCGGGCTGGCAGACCAACCGTCCACAGATCGGATTTCAGGGCTTTCAGAGTCAAAGTCGGTTCTGTTTCAACTTAACCAGTGGTCGGCATGGTGCGGCTCTGCGAACGCTGAACTCTAGGCAGTTGGAACAGAAAGATCGTTTAGTTAGTTGTTAAGAACGGAAAATAATCCTACAATGTCCTCGGTTTCGGTGAGGTTTTTTTTATGAGTAAGTTTCATCTGCCATCAGCTTGTCTGCTTTCAAGGGCACTTTTAAAAGAAAAACAAAATTGTTTCATGCCTGCTCCCTTGACTTATCATTTCTGGCTAACAGCAATCACGTCTGGGGTAATTAATTTTTTACGTTGTTATCGACTAGTACCATAACTAGACTACAGGAATGGTACTAGTCCAATTAAATAGAGGTGGGGAGTCTATACTGCGATAAATAATTGTACAATTATCGTGCGTTTTAGGAGCTTTTGGCTCTTTGGCTTGTTCGCTACAATGTGCAGATTTAAGATTAGTTATCTTTGCGCGATCGACCTTTTATGCTTAATGTTTACAACAGGCTTTTCCTTCTCATGAGGTTGACGACCACAGGACGAATCTATGGCGAACGTGGTGTTGCTAGGGTTACTGATAGTCGAAATTTCTATGGGATCTCGCTGTACGGACGACTGCATACTGTATCACTTCCGAAGCAAGCGCAATCAGTCCAACGACGACTTCAGGGCGTTCCCTGCCCGTAATCGATCAAACATCGCCAGCGTTCGAGAGTTTGCTGGTATGCAGCTATCCTGGCTTAAAGAGAATTAAAACACCACCAGGTGCCCGTTTCGAGTACAGTACGCCAGTGGAGGAGTGGCCCAGGACATTCCAGGGATAAGCGCTCAGCACCGGCTGGCGAAGGGCAAATTGATGGGTTTGGACCGTGTTGGTTTGCGGAAGATGAGGCTACCAGAATCATCGCATCATGCGCTACTTAGCAAACCAACCGTGGAAGCATCATCTTCACAAGCCATGCAGCCAGCCAACCAAGCCGGCGGGGACGAGTTTTTCGGCGATGCTTGCCACGCGAACCGCGAATTGGAAGTGAACGGAAAATTTTCGAGCGGATGTGACGCCTGGGGTTTCATGGGTTGCCCATGCCGCGTTGGTACGCGTGGTGGAAATAATATTAGGCGAAGTTTAATTTACTTATACAAATCGCAGGCGTTCCAGCTCGCGAGCGACCGACGTGTTTATTAGCTTGTGTGCAAGGGGCAAGGAGAAGTTGAGCGGGAATGAAGGAGGCTGGTGGGATACCAAAAAAAAAAAAACGCTGGCGCTACTACGAAAATCCGTGAAGGCTTGTTTACATGAAGAGCAAACACACTTTTGAAAACACAGCAGCTGTCAAACCATCGTTTGTGAATAATAAATGCATTTATTGGTCGACTTTTTCGTGTTATTGAATGCAGACGAGCGCAGGTTTGAAGCTAGAATAGTATGTTTTATCAGTTAATAAGATTTTAACTTTAAGAATAACATTTAATTTAAAATCACTATGGGCTTTACATGAATTAAGCGAAAAAATGAACAAAACAGCGAGTTCAAGAAGAATATGGAATGTCTACATAATGCGATTAAAATTCTACACTTTTCGCTGATTTTTTTTGTTCAAACGCTACCTGTCATGTCTAAGAATATGGAGTGTTCACATGATAAGCTACGGAAAGACAGTTTTCGTTGTTTTTTTTTTAATTCATTCCCGCTTTCGCTTCGCGTGGACCAGCCTGGACACACTCGTGGGTGTAGGGTTTTTGCTATGTCTTCCATTGTTGCAGACTGAGGGATAGGCAGGAGGATGAGGGTCACCTTGCGAGGCTTCCTAGTTCCTGGCAATGGCTGAGGTAGTGGCACAAATTTGGTTCCACATTTCTGTAAGCAAATGGGAAACGCCAACACTTGCGTTAGGCAGGGTTGACACTGTATATAGGCTTGGCATTCGCACAGGAATGCACGGTCCTGTCAGCTGAGACATGACACTGTCAATACGGTCCTCGACGCACAGGAAAGGAGCGGAGCACGCGCGCGAGATTAAGCTGACAAGCGCGAGCCCCGCTCGGCATTGGGGAGATTCCGGGCGAGTCTCGATCGCAACCAAGAGATAGCCAACTGTGGAAGGTGCCTTCCTTCCTTCCTGCCCTACTTCCTTCCCTGCGGATCCGGACCGGCAGGCGCCAGCAGCCTCACCTGGCCGGACATCGTCATACAATCGATCACGGTGACATATTGCTGTCAGCGCCGAGCGAATGTTCGCCGGGGAACGCTCGGGAGAGCGTACGGTGGTCATCCGCATACCACGCAATCCGGCTGCAATGCGAAGGTTGCTGCCACTCCCCCGCGGGACGCAACCGGCCAGCTAGTAAATTAAGCAAACACCTTCCGCTCTCGAGACCGACGGTGCACACGGCTTTCGGGGGTGAGGCGATGGCGCCTTTCACGCGTTCTCGAGGTGTGGATCGAGCTCTGGAAAGGCCTGTAGACGCTGGCTACAGGCGCAGCAAGCAAGCAGAGGGAGCAGGTCGCTCACTGCCGCTTTGGAAAGGAATTTGGAGCCGTTCTCGATGAGGTTTCCGTAGAGATTTGGACACATTCCTTGAGTGAGGTTTGATGCCGGGTATCCAGAGGACGCCACCGCAATTGCTTGCGGTTTCGCTATAAGCAACTCACAGAGATCAGTACTCAGATAAAAGAATGAAAATATTAGTGGAGTTGTGGTCCATAAGAAACGATAAGAAATAAAAATTGGAAACGCAATCTCGATTTGTAAACAGAGGGAATATAATATCTGTGTTCGAATTACTGCTTCCAGCGCATATGCTTTCTGGCAAACTCTACTCTATTTTTTGGAATTATATTCGGTTGTTCATAATTGGATAACTGTCCTTCGCCATCTTTATTTGTTTTCCCAGAGCTACTCTGAATTTATTATTGGTGAGAACAGCAACGATTAGACTCGATTAATAACAGCAAAAACTCCGTGCGCTTGTTGAAATTTTTAGTTTGCTTCTTTTTAACAACAGTTATCATCATAATCTTGAGCTTGCAACAATAACAATTGCAATGCAATCAATAGATTGAGAGATATTCCTGAAAAAATGGGGAGCGCTAATTGAAATTGCGAAAAGTATATACAAAACAATAAACGGTGGAATTAGAACAAAGGACCGTCAAGTATTATTACCCTGAAATTCGTTTGATCATTTTTATAACACTCGGAGGTATCTTGTTGAAAAGTGCTTTGGTTAAAAAAATGGACAAAATTTAAAAATATTACAGAGTACACTTTACAATCATTACAAGTAGGATTCTTCCGGGGCACGCGGAAAATACGGGTCAAGAAAAAAATGTACTTTAATATTAGCTCCTAGAGTAGCTCATGAAGTCAACATTATTGCAGGGGACTTAAAGGTAAAGAAGCAGGGATGACGTAATAAAAGTCGATAACATATGATCTAAACCCCCTCGCCGCGAGGAAGCTCGCTTGTTCCTAGCAAAGCCTGGTTAAAAATGCTAGTTCATACATGAACATAACGCAGTAAAAGGAAAATGAAATCGAATCGATGTGGAAACTGTCGTTTCCCACAAGGATAGCTAGAATATGTTTCGAACTGCATATTACAAATGCCTGACCAGAGAGTGGTCTTTTGCTTCAATCGAAGACGATAATTTTTACCCGCCCTTAAGTTTGTTAGCGGTTAATGTGGCCTTCGGCTGAGGAACTTCTGTTAAAAATTTAAATGACTTTTGACCTCGTTGTCCCTGTGTCTTTTTCCTCTATGTAAAAATGTTTACGCTCTAGGATCTACCTTTTCATGACTCACTTGGAACCACTTTTATTGTCCCTCTGGGTTGTTACATCCAGGGAAGAAATGTCATAGAAAGATATAAGAATCTAGTTTTTTCCTTCGAAAAGTGGTAACAATTAACCTCTGGTAACAATCAAATTCAAACTCTTAATTCACGTGCAAGCAATAATGTTACGATAAAGTCATCCTTAATTTATGTAGATCGATAAATTATGAACGCAAGTTATTGCTAATATTGAAAATTCCTTTTATTTTTGTTTGTTAAAACTCATGAAAATTATTTTTTTTTCACTTTATGGATTTAGTTAGCATTTTACTTTTGCAAACAGTTTTTTTTCGTATCAAAGTCATTTAGAGCGTTGTAATGGCTAGTAGGGCTTCCTAATGGATTGATCCGCCTCTGCTTTTCAGATTTTCTAGCGAAACTGCTCTGCCTCTTTTGTCGTGAAATTTTGACTCTTTACATTTATTTATCACAAGAGAAATAAAATTATGCTAAATTCTTAGTACACTCTAGTTCTTTCGTGTGTCATCGAGCATGTGAAAACCTTTGTTTACGAATTCTGTGAATGCCTGTTAGATTCACCTCGACGAATTGTGGATTACAGGTCTGATATTGATAGACAAAAGCGAATCTCGACGAAAACACTATCAAATGGTACGAGCCGCTTATCAAACAGGACGTATCTGTTATATGGTGGGCAATGTATACTATGAATTGGGAAACCCTGTGAGTTTTTCGCGTGGGTTTATTTGGTCATTCCAGATTTTAAGTCCCGCAACAGAGCTGCAATTGCCTTGGTTCCATGCTGAGGATTGCAGTGCACGGTACACGGTCTCTTATTGGTAGAAGCCTTGTGTCCTAGGCTACATTCACTGATGTCGGTTTTTACATGGAACATCCGAGTTTTCATTCCTCACTCGACTGGCACCTATGGTTTGCGTTAACCAGGTGCCTTTTGTTCACCCAATTCGGATGCCATAAGTCGCGTTTTCCACCTGCGACCAAGCAGCCGGCATTTACTAATAATCAACAAAGTCGTTCGCTCAGGCATGAAAGAGAAAACGTTGCGTTCGTTCCGCGTTTGTAGATTAGTTCGTCAAACGTCCGCGGATCGTAAAATATGATGCAACGGTTGTTGCAGTGCTGACGCGATGCATCGGAGAGATATTTAAATTCCCGCACCTCGTTTGATGTGGCGAAATCGTACCGAAATGCAAAAGGAACCGTAACCGGCATAACGAGCGCGTGGCGAAACTTGTCGGGACGTTCTGGATCCGCTTATACTCGTTATGGACACGAGCTGCACTGTTCGTGTTCCTGGTGGTCGGTTTACGTTTGGCCTGTAGTTCATGTTGCACTTGTTGATCCGAAGTTTTGGAAATTTAAATTAAAGCATGAAATGAATGTGCCTCCAAGTGAAGACGATTACACAAACACCTATGACTATTCCGAAATGTTCTACCGGTACTGAAGGGAAATAATCTGGATCAATGAAACAATGGCCAATAACATGGAACCTACTGCGTACGATTTCGTTGTCGATCAACATAATGTGTCGATCGCGCATGGCTTTCGAATGCCAAAAAAAAATCTAGTTTATAAATGAAAATAAACCGTTACCGATCGGCTGATGATCTCGATCGTAGACTGTATCGCATACGCTCTATCTAAAGTTTTAACGGTCGTTTTTTAACGGCGTTTGACCGGTTGATTGTGAAATTTTGTCTTTTTTGTTCTTTCCATGTTATATCAGCGCTTAAACAAGTGAACTTTTATTCACTTAATGCTTTGGGCCTATAACATTATGTTATGTTACGATTAAAACAAACTAAATATGGTTTAGCTCTCAGGTCAGAATGGAGAAGAAATACGTCTTGTGCGATTTTTCACTGATTTATACTAAAATTGGGAAAAGTTCTTATTAATGATGGAAAACGGATAAATTTCGTGTAAATATGCTTCTCAAAGGGTATCTCCCTTTGATTCCCTTCCGACCACCAGGATTTTAAAATTGTTCAGGTGTCGCATACACCTACTTGACAGGAGGATCTTCAAAGCCTGAGAAGTAAGGCTTACAGAACAATAATTAAATTAATTACTTAATTAAAAATAGGACTGACAAGGAGTGTATTGGATAAGTTATTTCTTTACTGAACGACCAAATCCCGTGAGATAATACAGGTCTTCCTGACATAAAGATCAATTGGTTCATGTCTACCCCGTTTAAGGCTTCGGGGGAGGTCCGGTCTAGATTCGGACTCACGCCATCGTGGGTTGTGTTCGAGCCGGCGTATGCGCTCGGCTATCTCGGACCCCTAGTGGAAATGTCCCTCAACTAATTTCGAGAATGCGCATGCGAAGAGCATTTGACAGGACACCAATTACAAATGTAATGTGGCAAATGTGGTCGAAAGTCGCCTTGAAGCAAGACGGACAATTCTTAACAGCTGTGTGAGCCGCTTTTCCTAATTTGTTGTGCTTTTCCGCCCAACCCAACCGTATGCCACCTGCCATCAAAACTTCGTTGACTTTGTTCGAACGGCATTTCCCAACTGGTTTTCTGGTCGTTTTTTGTTGTTGTTGCATTTGTAAGGATGCCTGTGTTTGCGTGTGTGTATGTTTGGTTTTCTTTCTTTTGAACGCACGCTTATACGCTCGCCGGGTTTCGGAAACGTCTTTAGTAAGCCGTTAAACGGTTTTTTGTTTTGCTAATTGCCGTATTGTGCTGCATGAGGATTTCAGCGCACCCTGGCTTCTCAAATTAGCTTCACTTTTCCACCCCGCAATACACACACAGACACACAGACTCGCATGGTTCGATGGTGGTCGTTCACTTGCCAAATGCGCGCCACCGAGAACAAAGAATTCTTTCCGTTCGAGTCGGGTAATACCAAACAAGGCAGGGGGTGGTAGAAGTCAGCAAGCCACCGGTACGACCGAAACCAATAGGCGTATGGTAACACCTTCGTTGGAAACGTCCATTGGAAACCGCGAATCGAAACCACGGTGGGGAAAAGAAACATGAAATAAAAGTAAAACGAAAAAAAAAAAAAAAAACGTTCGAATTGAGCCACCCGAAGTCGATGGGTGCATTGCACCGCCACCGCAAATGGACCGCAGAGGGCAGCACAGCCCCCCCCCCCCCTACAACCCCTTTACCACCCCCTCCTCCCGTCTTTCTTCTGTGTCACCATTCACCGACTCGATTCTGCGCGACTTTTCCGCGATCTCATTTTGATTGGTTTCAGCGCCCGGCAGTCGGCCCTGCTTGGAAAAGGGTACACAACAAATACGTATGCCTGCCATTTCACACGCGGCCCTACCACATTCCACCGATTCCTGCAGCCTCCAATTCGCCCAACCCAACCATACCGCCGCCCTCCACCCAGCTGCAGGTTGCTCCTGCGTTGGTCATTTCATAATGCGGCCGAATGCAAAACGGAGCAGAAATAGGAGCGAAACGCTAACGGGGGGAAAAACGGGTCGTTGGGAGACGGGGGCAGGTTTTGCTTCCACTTATTTATGCTCGCCCAGGCTGCGCTTCTCCCCGCGCGATGCTCCCGCCCCCGTCCGTGTGAAGGCGGTATTGGGCAATTGCTGGGACTGCTGAAGCCATGCTCGCCCGTAACCTTGCCCGCAAATGCATCCGGGCCCGAGAACGGCACGCGGATATAAATAATTCGCCCAAAACTCCAACAACTGGCGGGTGCGGGTGGGAGGAGCTGGAAGGATGCGGAATCGATCCCCAAAACCGGACGTGTGACGGGGACGCGTCGTCAGTTGGGCGGTTGGTAATTAAATTTGCGCGGGTTTAAAATAATTGGATGCCAGAGGTGCTGCGACGTGTGGAGTGAAGGTATGCGAGGAAAAAGAGGAGGAGAGGGTGGAGGAGGGACCACCCCATCGTTCATTGATACCGGATGCACCCAAGGGGAAAGAGGAGCAAGCTGCCATTTAGTGGGTTAATTTACGAATTTGAGACTTTTCCAAACTAATAACCTTATGCGGAGATCTCTGGAGAGGGGTTGGAGGGGGGGGGGGGGGGGGGTTGCATAAAGACGAGGTGATGGTGGTGATAGCTTCCTTCCTCCCACGGGGTTGTGGCCGCCCGGCCGAGCGTGGATGCCAATTTTGATTGAATGTTTGTGTTTATGTTCGCGTTTGACTAGATTCTCTGAAAATAGAGAGAGAGGCGGTGTGGGTTTCCCAGCCGTGGTAGGCCACCTTCACAGCTTTCCAGCAGCCAGCCATCCGGGCGAGGGCTAGATATATTTGCCTCATACACCCCGACAGAGCCGAAGTTGAGCTTCTTCCGTTACACTTTCCACTCTCCTTCCGGGGAATGGGACGTGATGGATTTGCGTATGTCGACGGAGTGCCTTTAGTGACGCCTACACAATCGCTGGCGTTAACGTTACGTCAATCCATTTTGATCTCCTGGAAGAGTCGGTGTAGGTTTACGAGCACGTGTAACTCCTCAGAAAACTCATGCGAAACAGATAAGCTGGTACGGCAAGCCAGACTCCAAACGGATGGGTATAGGATTTAGCCTTTCCAAGGTTTTAGGATAAAGCCTTCGCTCCTTTCGGATTTGCTCCTTTAAACAGCTGTCACCAGCCGCGAGTTCCGCGAATCTCGGCAGGATTCACAGTGTACCCCTGACCTTGCCTTGTGGCGCCTCAGAATCCCCCGCCAAGCAGTCGGCTCCAGTACCCTGCCGGAAGGTTCGAGATCCCGAGGCAGTAAGGCGCACCGGCATGGGGTCTCAGATAATTCCACATCAAGTGGCGTTAAATTGATTGACTAATTGAGATGTTTCTTCGGCTACGGGCCCCCGGTCCCCTTTCTCACCCTACAAATGATGCCCGTAGGCGCGAAACCAGTGTGAGGCAAACGTGCATAAATAAAACCGCACTCGGAGACATCGTTCGTGCCTTCCCGGCAGGCCCCAAAATGCCACGGTCAATTATGGCCAAGAAGAAGCGATACAGTATACCCGCAGCCAAATTGCTTCTCCAGCGTCTGGAACATGCAGGGAACATGGAGTGGTGGTGTAGACGATTTGCTTTCCTCTTCGCATCGCTTCCCGCCCATTACGTGCGGCCCGGGCAGACTTTGGGCGCGGGCAGGCGGTTTCTGCCAAACAAAGCCCTTGAAAGCGATAGCTTGCTTGTGCATTGGCTCGGTAATAAATAAAACATCAAGGCATCGTGCCGGGTGGCTCCAGACGTCCCCTTTCCGCGCAGAGAAAACCCAGCAAATGTCTGCAAAAGGGCGAACGCCATCGATTGGAATGGACCGTAACCCAGGGGGGGGATGTTGGACGAAGAATGTTTTTCGCGTCGAGCAAAAATGCACACCCACTTGCAGCGAAATTGTGGCCAGGCATCAAGAGCAGTACCGTTTGGTTGCATTTTTTACCACACGCACCACTGAATTAGCGATCGACCTTTCGGAGGCGTCACCACCTGGGACTAGGCTAGCAAAAGAAAATCCGGGAAACCATGTCAATGTTCTCTTTCAAATATACAGTTTATTGCACTGCTATTTCAGCTTGGTCGTTTATTTTTAATACCTTAATGAACCTATATTCACGATGCTTCCAACACAACGTGCCTCGCCCGAAGGGAAAACTGCGTTTGGTTTCGGCGGCCATAGTACTGCCATATTGCGGCCTACTATTGTTCTTCGCCTGCGCTCTGTCAAACTGTAGCCGTCGCACGTCTGTGTGCGTGCACCGATGCGCTGCTGTGAATGTAGAGCAACTACATCACAACGTAATTTGTGGATTTATAATTTACTTCTTTTGGCGTCTTTCCACTTTTGCGTCCCGGCATTGCCATTGCGGCGCTGTGCACGTTTTTAATCGACTCTGCCGAGCGAAGGCCCTTAATTAACTAGACTGAAATGAAGTTTACGGACCAGCTGACGTTCGGTTTCGGGCACTACGGATGGCTGAAAACGGGAAAGCACCTCCCGCAGCCGTCCCCCGCACAGCGGAGGATGGAGGGTCAGGCGATTCGACTGCCGCGAGACGTTCTGGTAATTCGATTTCGTTAATCCGCTTCCGGGACCTGGGCCCTCGAGCAGGAAGCCGCCAAACACGCAAACTTCACGGTGTTAACGGTGTTCGGGTCCAGGTTGGCCCGTGTACGGACAACCAAACAAGAAGGAAACACAGACACAAAAACAAGCCAAAAATGAATGGAAAGCGAATACAGGCCCAAGGATCGGGCCAAGGAATGTCATGCAAAAATTAAACGGCCGGATCCGGTTCTCGGAAGCTGCGGTGCGTTTCAAGGCTGCCCGCAAATTGATGGATGGCGGAAAATCCGTAGCATCTAGCTATCCGCAAAGCCCGTTTGTTTGTTTTCGCTGCTGTAATGTATAGTACGTGGATTAAGGCGTGGACTACCGATACGTCGCTGAGTGCCGGTAATTAGCCAAACAAACAAGCTCATTGGCAAAACTAGTATAGACTAGTTATGAAGGAGAACCAAAATCTAGCATCGACCGGCCGACGAGTATTAATGAATGGCAGCTAATCTAGATGAACAGGTTAGTTTTGGTTTTGGGGGGAGAAGCCGTTTGACATTGATTCGTAAGATAATTATAAACCACGCGGTGGAAATAGAGTGACAATTTAAAGCAAGAGAGCGAGGGAGAGGGAATTGATTAGCTAGCTAGACGTACTAGGTAAGGAATGAAAGCAAAAGAAACGCCATAGAGTATGTAGAGAGAAAAAGGGGAAGATAATGAAAACAGTCAAATTATGGACGCTAACTCCGGGCAGCGCGGGAGGTCGCATTTGACAGGTCCCGGACGGAGTGTTGACGTTGATGAATCGATTCGAACCGTTTCTTTGAGCTACCGGCTCCCAAGAGGCCTCAGGACGGAAACGAGGGTCTGCTGTCGCCAAGCGGTACGAATATCCATTAGTTGTGCGACGAATCGCGCAACCAGGAAGCTGGCACAAGACAAATGAACGTAGTGCCACAGCCTTCAGCGCCACCAGGATCAATCAGATTTCCCACTAGATTCCTTTTTATCGTTCTCTATCGATCTCATCGGTTGCTTTTATTCATTCTACACGCAGAAAGTGCAGACCGGTCTTAAACTCGTTCTTTTAAAACAATAACAAACTGGAAACAAATTAAACCATCTAGAGGACATCAGCGTCGTCATCAGGATCCAGGCACAGAAACTTGGCGGAGGTCTGGTCTAATTGTACCTTCACCATGCATACATTCCTTCAAGATCATCTCCTTGGTCCCCATTACCTCTGTCCCTCCATCTCTCTATCACACTCTCTTTCCACTTGGTTGCATGTCGTGCACGTCGTGTAATAACACCTGCCTTCTGACAAGTCAATCAGATGATTATTACATGCAAATACGCTCGGCAAGGAGACGAACTCCGCCCAGCCAGCCTTCAGCCTTCGGCCGAGAAGTATCGTTCCCATGAGCTGAGTTGACTGCTGTGCTTTCTGGTTGGGTACTTGAGTAAAGTTTGTGTGTGTATATTTGGTAAAGGTTTCTTCAATGCGAGTAGGAAATTATCTGAAGTTTACTACAAATTCAGGATGTTCCAGTATATGTCTGAAGTATTTTTATTTTTTAGATACAAGCATGTTCGCACGTACCGCACTTTTGGTGGATATCCCAACTGAACCGACCTGCGATCGCTTTTGCACCAACCCTATACCATTCACCCGCACTTGGGACGCCACGGTCGGAAGGGAGTGGGCCCAACAATCCGCCCCGAACCGGCATCGGCGACACCACCTGGTACGGCGCGTTCTCGCGGCGAAGTGAGCGACATACCGAGATCCGAGATCCCTTGCCTTTCGCTGATGCCTGATGATTGATCGGTTTCCACCTGGGCGGATGGCTGTGGCTGGCTGTGGAGGTTCGGGCCGTGCAACGGATAGGGGTTACGGAGGCTGTCCACCGCGGGTGGCACTGGGTTGGGCTGGTGCGGAGGGTGTGGGTGGTAAGAATCTACTTTCAAATACTCCGATCGCGCCTCGCGCTACCCGTACAATGTTGTAGCGCGCGCAATGGCTTTGGGCGTCGATGCATTCCGGTATTAACCCTTAGGGTGAAGTTTGGGCGGGCTGGCCGTCATTGCTTGGGGGCAGTGAGGGTTTTTGCGGTAATAGCGATTGATAATTCGATTGAGGTACTTCTGTTAAAATTTAAAAGACTTTTGTCGCATATTCTCTATAACTTCCCTGCAAAAATTTTGACTTTCTATGGTTTTGATCTACTTCAGGACGTTGCGTTAAAAGACCTTTCTTTTCTAACAAAAATTTATCATGTAGAATCGATTGCGCTCGTATATGGGATCTGCTTTCTATCTGCAAAGTTAAGAATCCTATCATCGTCATGTAACCAATTTTACTTCGAGCTGATGGAGTTTTGGATACATTTTAGGAATGTTCAGATGAACACTAGAGTATTAGTTGAGTGGTGAATGTGTGCTTACAGTTGGTGGTTGCTTCTAGATGCAACAGTCAGTGGTTTAGGTGGAGTCAGAAACGGAGCATGTCTATGTGTCGCCCATGGTTCTGAGAATTAACCTGTGCCTAGCACTCCAGTCTTTGCTTTTTACCTTTTCTCTGTTTACACCTCTTCACAACTAACAACTGGTGCATTGGTCTATATTTGCTGTAATGTGGGATGGGTGTACTAGTGCAACGGCTCCTTTTTCGAGGCACGCCGCACTCTCAAGGGTTGCCTGGGGCACGAGGGATGCTAGTGACTGATGGTGGTCCGGTAGGTAATAGAAAAAAGCCGCGCTACAAAATTCAAGAGCACAAAAACATGCTCCGCCCGGTGTCGCGGGTGATCTGTCGCTTTAATTAATCACCCAGCCACACATTAATCCGTTCCTCCTGCCTCTGCCGCGGTAGCACACCCTCTGAGCCCAGGGTTCGCTCTTGATGGGCGACAAATATTGATCTTATGCTAATTAGTGATCGATCGCCGTACGGTCCTTCATTACCGCACCGTTCCGTTGCGCGCACGTTGGTGAGATCTGTGTGGTCCTACTGAGGGAACGCTACCTCGGCTAGAACGGCTCCTACATTCCGCGTGCGGATGTACTCCGCATTGGAAACACTGCAGAAAGTTCTTCTGCTGCCTTGCTGAGAGCAACATTGTAATTTCGCACTGGACCTATCCTATCAGAACCAGTATTTAAACTTCCCAGCCGCACTTTGGCAGCCATCTGTTCGTCGATCCACGTCCCTCTTGTGCCTCGCACACTCGCAAGGGAATTAGAAAATGCGGAAGTTGTCGGGGTGTTGCTTTAATGGGTTACAACGTTAGAACGCAGTGCCGTGACATCCAACCTGTGGCAACCTGCTCTCGGGACCTGATCTCTTACGTGATCCTCGTCTCTTGGAGGTTTTTCCTCACTCCTCATCTCCCGTTATCAACCACCTACACTTCGATCCGTATATTCGCGAATAGGCACCGGAGCACTGCGACACGGAAATGTGAGGGGGAAGAAAATAAATATAAAATAAAATGTGTGCCGCTGTCCCGTGGAGTACGAGAGCATTCCAAAAACGGTGCATACTCAGAAAAAAAAAAACTACAACAACACGGAAGGGAGAAAGAGTGAGAAGGAGTGAAGGAACCAGTGCGACTACGGCCACTCGTGAATGTTGAGTTCAGCCAGTGCACTAATAAGTGCCGCGTTTCCTGCACGCGACAACTGGCAGCGTTTATGCTGGAATTATGCTCGCCCGCCAGTGGGTTGGCCACCTCAGCCAACTCCCGCTTCAACCTTCCGCTGCAACCTTCTTTCACTCGCGCATTCGCATGCCCTTAGGGGACGAAGCGAGAGTGTCGACGAAAACTGGAAGAAGCAAAGACGCGGTCGCTGCGTGCTCAAGATATTTATTAATTGAGAATTTACGGACCTAAGTGCTAGTTTTGCAGGCCGGTGGTTGCTAGCTAGACCCCTAACACCAACGCCCCACCCTCAGAGGTTGGTGAAGGTTTGGTTCGAGTAATAGTGCCGCCACGATCATGCACCAGCTTTATTGAACGTTGGTTAGGGGTGTTACGAAATGTTTGGGAAAAAGACGTGAGAGAGATAGAGACAGTGGGGGAGAAATAGAAGCAAGAAGCTCGGCATGCGTACGCGAAGGCTGAGGTAGGCGGTGAGGCATTATGCAACCAAAACGCGAGCAAACCAAGAACGCGCAGCGAAAACCTTGCGAGCGAACCTTGTCGGGTCTATTGCAGGCTTCTTGCAGGGCGCTGTAGGGAACGGACGAAACGACAGAAATTCCATCCATTTGCGATCGCTTCCGCACCCCCAAGGTCAGCCAGCGCGTGGGCGGCAAGGGGGGAGGGGGGGGGGGGGTGGTTGGTTTAGGCGTGCAGGAACGGTCGGTGCAAGGAATGTATTTTGCGGGCGTGGGCCGGACGCCAGGCTGCATATTTTGTGCATTATGCATTTTGCCGTTCGAAGGGTAACGGGCACCGAAAAAATAAAATAATGACAACTTGCTATACAACAACAACAACTATACTTAAGCATAAATTGGCCTGTGTGTGTGTGTGTATGTTGGTCTGATTGCTAGGTACCTTCACATTCCTTAACTTCCTCTTTTTTTTTTGCTGGCCCATGAGGGCTCCATTTTTCCTATCGTTTTCTCTTCCATTAGGTTGAGTTTCGGTTCTTCGCCGCATCGATTCCGGTTGTGGTGAACAGAACCCGAACCGATGCCATCGGGTTGCCACTTCCGGAAGCCAATGATTGAATTGCTAAACGGTGTGGGTATGGAAATGGGCTGTCCGACATTCAAAGCGAGGAGGAGCATCAGCAGGAGGAGCAGAAGGACGCTTTGACACACACACCCACACACACACACACACAACAACACACACACACACACACACACACACACACACACACACACACACACACACACACACACACACACACACACACACACACACACACACACACACACACACACATACATTCACACTAAGGGAAACAGGAGAGCAGGAAAAAAACCCAACGGAAAACAAAAACTAGAATGAAATGCAAATTCAACTCGAAGGCTGAAACCAACCGTTTGGCTGTACTCCGTTCGGGCATGAAAATGCGAAAGAAAAACAAGCAAAGCGAACCGATGTTGCATACGGCGGATTGTGAACGCAATGTGGAAGTTTTTCGGCCCGGTTTCGGCTGGAAAACCCTACCGGTTGCTACGTTGCTACGTGTGTATCATTGATGCTTTTTCATCTAACCGTTTTCTCTTTTTTTCTTTTCTCCACTTCGTTTGATTACCATTTTACCACAGCGATTGAGAAGCGAAGGGCCACGCATCGGCTGGCATCAATTAAAATACGGAAAACGCAAAGTGAGCGAAATGAAATGGAATTAAAAAGACGAAGAAGGAGAAAAAAGAGAGGAAAAGAAGCAACGACAAGCGAAGGTCGGTGGAAAGCTCGTTTCGGTGCGTTGGGCGAAAATTTCAATCTCGTTCCGCCCGATCGGCATTCCGGAGCGCCGGCCTTCCTCCGGTATGGATGGCCCGGCTATGGATCCCCAAAGTGTGTGTGTGTTCAGTGTTGGCAACTGTAGCAACCTTGAGCTGAGATGAGGTGATCGCCGGCGACGGGCTAAGACGACGCGACCATGACGGCGATGGCGGATACGAACTTGTTTGCGTTGATTAATTTCTGGAGATTTCTGACGACGCCTGAAGGGCAGTAATGGATGCGAGGGTGAATCGAAAAGTGGACCCGAGCAGTTGTGCTGCTCGGCTGGAGCTTGCTACTAGTCGAGTTAGGATTAACTGGTCCTCAAGAGGCGCCGGTTCCACACCTGATCCTACCGGTCAAATTCTACCTCCAGCTTCCGGAGAAACAACTTCCCTATAGGCAATTTTTATAACACTTCATCTAATAAACTTGGATAGCCAAGTTTTTTTGCTCCTTTTAGTCTCACGCTACGTCATACTGACAGCCTCAACTGTCAGGAGCTTTCCCTGAACTGCACGCACAGAATGGAAACGGAACCTTAGAGGTTTGGGAAGCCATTACACTTCCTACCGTTGACATCAAATGAGAAAGAAGATGATGGCAAAGAATTTTCGCTTTAAAAAAACAACAACAGAAGAAGTGAAGCCCTGAACCGTTCGGTTTACCCTCGTGCGTATGTTATCTTAATCGAACAGGAAAGGAATGAACGCCACATGTCGATAAAGACAAACGAGATCGCGTCCACGCACCATCTTATTGTGGCACACCGCATGCTCCCTCAAGGTGCATTCCGTGTGGATGGTGGATAACTACTCGAAAGCTAGCTGGGCTAAGTGCAATACGCACCCTATCTTGCATGCCTTCAGGTTCCTTTTCTTACAGCTCGGGGCAGCTTTCAAGGGAGCACACACACACACACACACATATGTAGATGCACACGGCTCCTCTCCGATGCTGCGATGGAACGTCGGGGCGTCTTGTCGATGGGCGGGCTCCGTCGATGCGGGTGGTGGGATCAACCCCCCGCCCAACCACCCTTTCGACATTGACGGGGAATTGGAGCAGCTGTCGTCGCTTTCCGCGTACCGAAACCGAAAGCGAAAGCAAGGTCACCGATGCACATTTCCATACTCACACCATTTACTCGTCGCCATCGACGTCTTGCTTGCGATTGCATTGCGCTCTCCCACGCCGTCCTTCGGCGATGCCGCCTAGTCAAGTGCATCGACAAGCTCTGATCCTAATTCATTGTTTCGTTCATATGACGCTTATCTGCAATAAAGTTCTCCCCAGTTCTTCCTTTCCCTGTGCTTTCCGCTTCCGAATGGCGTCGATTTCGCTCGCAGCAGCAGCAGCACAACCAGTTCCGTCTGGCGGAACAAATTGGTACGGTTTCGCTTCTTTTTTTTTATCTTTCAAACTTGCGCGTCAAGTGACGAGAGGCGCTAAATTGGTTAATTTCGAGCGGGTACCGGTTCGGGTTGCGAATGCCTGCCCGGACAGGTTGCTTGGAAGACAAAAAAGGTTACTTGACACAAGGCTGAATTCTTTCATTCGAAAAAGCGAGCGATCAGCACTCACATCGTCTTCTGAAGATTGTTGTTTACTGCCCGGCTGACAAATCAATCTGCAGATTGCGGCTGTTGTTCCGGTACAGGAGGCAGGGGGTAATGTCACGTACTTGTTATGTCTCCGGAGACTTTTTGACACGGGCGACGTGGCGGCAGCTGGGCGCTCGAATTCCAGATCGGTAATGGATTTTACAGCTCCTTTGTTTGCCGTATGCATCTGTGTTGCCACATTTGCTTTTGCACAAACGCACGATGTTTGCACGGACTAGGAATTTCAAAAATATGTGAGGTTGATGGACAAACAAAAGGAATCCAAACTGAACTGTTCCAGACGCCATTCCAGAGTCCCTTAAATGCGATGGTTTTTGAAACTAGGGTGAAGCTATTTCTTGTCCATGCATTAAAATATTATCAAGGTATGCTCCAACAGCCATAAAGAAGTCAGGCACTATTTGCTGTACAAAAAAAAAAAGTTCAATTCGTTTTGTTAGTTTGTTAGTTTCGCCGATAGGCAAAGCTAATGAAGTCCTCTAGTCCTTCACTTGCAACAGCATACTCTCGGAAAGAAAAACCCGACTGTGGTTCTTCTTCTAGATACCCTAAGGTCTACTTTTAACAGTATTAAATCACAAAATGAACCATCCCGAGGAGTGCACGGTTTGTGGTTTTATCTGAGCAGAATGTTTGTGAAGTAAAGTTGTCTGCTAAATAGTTGAAAAAAAACGGGCTTGGCTGAATTCTTGTTGAAGTTAGTTGTAAACAAGGTTGGTTCTGCAAACTAGGATCATAAGCTTCAAGAAGAAACCGTTTGCATTCCATCGCTTGGACGTTTTCCAGCAATTTTCAGGAATGGCCGGATGTGGACTGCTCGTTGGACCAACTGAACCCTGCCAATTCGAGTGGAAAACCGACCCCAGTTTGGGAATGTGCCGGTTGCCTGGAATCAATTGGCTTTCTACCGTAGGTACCGTTTTCCATTCTGGATTCTGTTAGGTTTTTCATTCAGCCCTGCGGTTTCGGTCCGTTGGCTTGGTTGATTTGTACCAATCGAGTGTCTTTCGTGCAGCTTTTTCGGTGCACCAGTGTACCGAACCGATGCACCAATGCACGCAACGGTTTTCGAGGGGCACGAAACCCGAATTGCATGAGAGGAAAAAAAAAGAGGGATAATGAATGCGGCAGGCGACGACTCGTATCGAAAAACAGAAGGGAAGCGCTCGCGTGTGCACCCACTAGCAAGATTATAAACTCATTACTGGATCAGCAAACTTGAGGGCCACTCTCTGTTTATTTGCCTTTCGCTCTGTTATTTTTTGGACTTGACGGGGACTTCCTCCAAAAGCCTCATTGGACTGGGTGACTCCTAGGTCTCTCCTGTGACATTCCACCATTCCTTTGGATTTTTTGCTTGTATTGAAATATTATGTGTTTCGTTCGCGTTCTAATGAATGTATTTATTCGATTACTGATCGGGCAGCAGCGCGATTACCAATTCGCGGCGCTACACCCACGCCGCCGCCAAGCGCGCGAACCCCTTCCGCTGCCACCATCGAAAGTTTCCCCAAAAACGGAAAGTTGCTCGAGTTGCAGCCCGGTAGTTGCTGTCGTATCGCATGTATCTGTCGAGTGCATGGAGAGAAGAAGAAGAAGAAGAGAAACGCGCCCAGGTCCAGCAGGGTGCACCTGCGCCGGCCCGATGCCATAACGCCACTGTTCTTCCTTAAAGCTCACCCACCCCATCCCTTACAACTGTACGGCCGCAAGACTGCCAGCAACCGACGGTGCACACCCCTCTCTCCCAGAAAAATGGGCCGCTCCGGATCGAACTAAGCAGCATGGCGCAATGCCAATCGAACGGTACAACACCGCAACAAACGATCGCACACCCTCTCCCGACCCAATGCGCTGAAAATGCACCGGGCTGCGATCGGGCGCCGTTTTCCTTCTCATTTTCTCTCTCTCTCTCTCTGTTTCTCTCACACAAACACACACACACACTCATACAAATAGATTCTATCTATTCCTTTCCCTCGTAAGCTTCTTCCCAGCGCGCTCACCTCGCGTTTTACTAGATCGATTCCTTTGCTCACTCTTTCAGGCGTACACTGATCTGCAGCAGATTAGGGAGTAATAGTTGGCGTACGATCGCTCGAGGGTACACGGTCCGAGAGGGGCGCGGAAGGGCAGGTTGGTCGGTTGGAAGAACCGACGAGCCAGAGTCTCTTCAGGCCGCGGCTTGTGGAGAGGGCACGAACATGGGGAGGCTTTGCTTTGGATCGGGCGTTTCAGGCGAACGCGTTTGTTTAATGTGTGTTGTCTGTTTCTTGGTGTGTCGTTTTTTAGTTGTTGCTGTTACGCTCTCTTCTCCCTCTCCCTCTCTCCCTCTCTCCCCCTCACCTCCTTCTTTCTCGCAACCCGGCGGACACCGGCGAGCGAGCTCCTGGGCGGCCCGACTATAAAACCATGTCCGGGCGCACCATTGAGGCACAGTCCGCAAACAGTCCTAGAGTCCAACGCATCCGGCGGCTCCTAGGAGGTTTCAGCACTCAAAAAAAAAAACAACCAAACGTAACAGAGACAAGAGATCACCCTCTGCCTAACACCAAACGTCCATCATCCAACTCGCTAGAAAGCGTCAGAACGCCAGCTCCGGAAGTGACCGCAGCTTGTTATCCTTGCCTAGTGTGTGCGTGTGTGTTAGTGTGTGCTTTTGTGTACCAGTGAACAGCGAGGAAAAATGAAAGCCTTCGTAAGTACCAGCAGCTATCCTGCCCTTACAGCTCCGCCTTGCGCCGGAACTTCCTGGCAGCAGGCGTGCGGTTTGCGTCTTAGGGTGCCCAACTCCCCTGCAGCAGGCATCCCAGAATCTTGGCTCATCTCCTTTCACTCCAGTATCCCTGTCTTATCCATCCGACTCTTACGCTCCTTTTGCTCCATCTTGGTTCCTGAAGACCGAGGATAGTGTTTCCCTATTTAACGGTGCACAGCTGTGTTCGGTCCAGAGTGCCGAGTTATAGTGTGAAGCTCCTTGCAGCAAACAAAGTGTCCCCATATATCCATCGAAGCAACACCGATCAACCATGCCAGTATCTGGCAGTCAAGCTACGAAACCTATCAAACAGTCGAACCAGTCCTCCCCTCCCAGTGGGCAACCAGGGGGCGCCAAAGGAGATCGCACCGGGACCTCCTGCGGAATCGTTGGGCGTTCGTCTCATGCTTCCATTCTATCCGTTTTCTTCGCAGGTGCTCGGATCTGCAGTGCTCCTGCTGGCTTCGGCCTCCGCCTACGGGTACGGCGTGGCGCTGTCGTCGCAGTACCAGGCGCACGACGGCATCGGCGGATACTCGTACGGCTACGCCGAGCCCAACTCGCAGAAGCATGAGTCGAAGGATGCGCACGGAGTCACGCACGGTGGCTACTCGTACGTGGACGCCAATGGTCACGTGCAGAGCGTGAAGTACACCGCCGACCCGATCCACGGTTTCCGCGTCGCCGGCACCAACCTGCCGCAAGGTCCCGCCCCGGTCGCCGCCGCGCCAGCCTGGAACGCGTACGCGTACGCGCCGGTCGTCCTCGGCCACAACGGAGCCCCGATCGAGACGCCAGAGGTGCAGGCCGCCAAGGCGGCCCACTTCGCCGCCCACGCCGCCGCCAAGGCCCGTCTGCACAAGCGCTCCCTGTACGCGTCCTACCCGTGGAGCTATGGTGCGGCCGCCCCGGTCGTCCTCGGCCACAACGGCGTCCCGCTCGACACCCCCGAAGTCGCTCACGCCAAGGCTGAGCACGCCGCCGCCCACGCCAAGGCCCTCGGATACGCGCATCCGGCCGGACCCATCCCGGACACGCCCGAGGTTGCCCACGCCAAGGCCGAGCACGCCGCCGCCCATGCCGCCGCCCGCGCCAACGCTCATGCTGCCGCTCCGGCACTGACGCACTCGCACGCCATCCACGCCACGCACTTCGCGCACGCCCCGGCCGCCCACTACCCGCAGCACGTCCCGATCATCAAGAACGGCGTCCCGGTCGAGACGCCGGAGGTGCAGCACGCCAAGGCCGCGCACTTCGCCGCCGTCGCCAAGGCTGGCGGATACGCGCCAGCCCACGCCCACTCCTACTACCCGCAGCACATCCCGGTCATCCACAACGGCGTGCCGGTCGAGACTCCGGAAGTGCAGCACGCCAAGTCCGCCCACTTCGCCGCCCTGGCCGAGGCTAGCGCCCGCGCCGGATGGTCCGGCCCGGCCGGCCACGAGGACGATGGCCAGTATGACGGCCGATGGGACAACCACTACTAAGGCGGAACTAGCACCAGCACCACCACAGAGCTCATCACAGCCTACCACTAGCTGCCTCCATTGCCATCGAACGCTTCATCCCTATCCACCACCCTATTCCACTGCCTCACCCTGTCTCTAACTTTACCAACTCGAACCAAATCTCGAACACGCGAACCACGAACTCTTCTCCAGGTATTACTCCAGTAAGTCCAGCTATCCACCCGCTCCTTTCACCCATCCGTTTTCCCAAAGCCGCGCGTATAAATATATATGTATAGGATAACAGCTTGTGCAACTACGGTCAGGCTGCCGCCGCCCTCCCGAGCCCTCCGGAGCCTGCCGCTGATCCGTCCCGCCCCCCTCCGTCCGTCGTGTGGCGGCCTACAGCTATGGACAGCGTTGTGATATATTTTTGAGTGCCAGCGGGATTGTCCTTCCCCCTAGAAAACCACTACCCTCCTGCACGCCTTCCGGCGCACCCCTTCATCACCAACCAACGATGACCGGGGGGTTGCGTTTCGATCGGGAGTGAAGAGTGGTCAACGCCGCCCCCTCCCCCTGGTGGCTGACTAGCTGCTCCCGGATGGAAGATCTGCAGGAAGGACAACATTGACCGGCAATGTGAGACAAAAAAAAAAACGAGAAATGGAAAAACGAAATACGCACGAAGCCTCGTTCGCCCATCCTGCCCGTTCTCTTCCTTTGGAAATTTTGGACCTGCCTTGCAAGCAAAGCAAAAAGAAAAAAAAACGGAAAAGGAAGCATTCGATCGAGAACAACCGGGGAACGAGATGCGCAACAACGTCGCGGTCAGCATTGAACCGGTAGCAACCATTATACCGGAAGGTCAACAACACACGCCGCCAACCGGACGGGGAGGATTCGCAAGGAGGAGCACCATTACAACCGGTAGCGACTCGGGCGCCATCTTCTCCTTGGGCATAAACAGCAAACGGCAGCGGCTACAACATCTAGGAATCGACCAACCACCGGCCCGGGGACTCGGGCAGCGGCAGCATGCATGAAGAAAACACGAAAAAAAAAAACAATTACATGTAGGTTAAGCGAGGCAGGTGCTGTAACGGGGTGTGTTTGTAAATCTGTTCAGCAACCACCCCGCGGTCACCACCTGCACCACACAAACCCGATCAATAAAGAGTTTGCTATCAATGAATCAAAGAAATGCAACCCTAGGCGCTTCTGGCCTTTCGTCACCGGGTGTGTTTACTGGGGCGATTAGGGGGTGGTCTCTCCCCACCTGGATGACATAATTCATGAGCATGTCGGGCATGGGGCTCCTGCAACGGTTTCTATACGACATAGATCTAGGCCGGCCCCCGACTTCCTGTTGCATGTACTATCCACACTCGTCTCGGTTGATTTCTTCGGTTGCTTCGTGGTTTGCAGCAATTGCGTTGCCGTTTTACAGTTGCCGCCCCGGAGGTTCGCAGGCCGCCGCCACCCCTTGAGGGCAAACAACAAGCATCGTAACTTGCAACTGATTGAGTCGATTGCCTTTCGATGCGTTTGTGCTGTTGCGTGCCGTCGCATTAGCACAATCGGCGTACCCTAGAGAGCTGCCTGAGGGTGCGTATAGCCCCTTCAGCGTTTAATTATTTTCCTTCCTTTTCATTGCACAACGGTTATACTAGAACATACATCGGAATAAAAACTACTACTTATACTACTTCTTGGTGGACTTCGTGGTCAAGCCTAAACAAAGGACTTTTCACCTTTTGACGTAGGTGGATAATTAATATTTAGTACCTGGGGAAGGTCTAGTCTCAGGATTCGAACCCACGCCACTCGTGGATCGTCATCAATATAATACTATAAAATATAAAACTATGAACAACAATTATCTTCACCTTACGCAAACTTACTACCCGACCGAAGGGAGCCAAACATTGGCTTAACGGTTGGTAATCGAACTATTATCGGATATTAGCATATCATTATCCCTGCAAACTTCATACCATGTTGAAAAAGAAGCATAATTGAGAAACTAGTCAACAAAAATTTAATGAAATTTGGCTCAATTACTGCTTTAAGCGTGTCGTACAATTTAAGCATCTTTTATTTCCCTAGCATGAGGAAAGGGAGAACTCAGAAAAAAAACATCCTCCCCAAAGGTTGCATATGGACAGTATGCATATTGATTCCGACGTGGCTGAGGTTACTAAATTGAATGGTTGTATTCTCCATACTCCATTTCCATTCCAAACATCTAACGCACCCCTACGCGCCCTTAGAGATTTATACAGCAGACGACTGAATAAATTGTAGGGAATCGTTAAATCAACTCAAAGGGGAGTCATTCGATAAAATTTGTTTAGGACACCACAAAACATGTGGGCAAACATCTTTCATATATTCAGATGGGAAAACGTTCAGGCCTCAGTAGACAACAATTGATCATCAGTATACACCAAGATCAGAGAAAAAAAATATTAAAATTAAAAGCTGTTTTCCGATGAGCAAATCATGCAATTGCGAACTGTTACGCATTATGTGTGCAAATCAACAAAAGGATTACATCTACTAAGTGCAGAGTTTTGAAGAATCTTTTTCCTTAAGGTATGGGACAAACTGAAACAAAGCAATTAAAAAAGTTGCTAAATGTGTGTATTTAGGCACGCTAAATATGTTTTACAGTAATAGATGAAATAAAAATACGGTGTTTTCATCAATGCTTTGAAAACAAATTCGTTTTGCAACTCAAGACTCAACCGATATTAAAAATATAATCAGCGATGGAGTCGCCCAGTATCGCCCGTCTAAGTAAAACTCAATTTAAAAAAATCGTGCACCTACTCCCAGCAAACTTCTGTAGAAAAGGTATGGAAAAATGCTGCACTATTCATTCGTATGCAACATCTTTAGGATTTGAAAAACGACGACTTATTGAATACTGACGAGGGCACGTTTTTAGCTATAGTTGTACATTTTTTTGTTTTCAATGAGATTTTTAATGCAAAAATATCTGTATTATTTGAATATAAAAAATAGTAAAGGCTTTCGCTGCCATACCATCGCAAAGTCGTTAATAGGTCAGGCTAGGGAAAAACTAAATCGCAAAAAGTTTGCAAAAAGTGTGCGAATGTGATTGAGATTGAGATATTGAGAAAACCTTCAAATTCGCCCCCTATTTCACTCGGAGGCAAACTTTTTTGTAAGGTTTGATCCCATTCGGTGACCCAGGACATTGCTTGGCAATAGAGACGCTTAGCTTAGAATAAAAACCAGTCTAGGCATGGACGAGAGTTATTATGGTTTGATTTCAATCATTCTGCTAATGACCATTCGAAGGAGAATATGCGAGCTTCCCTGATTAATGGTCCTCAATGCAACATATCAACGCAGGTTCCCACTCATGCAGGCTGCACTAACAATCAACAGTCTAATCATGGAACCGCGTGCTTGAGGGTGCAGACACTAGAAGATCGTCATGAGATTATATGGCGGATACGAGCTCGTAAGCTCGTGCTCGAAAACATTGTAAGCCCTTATCCCAAAGACTGCTTTGCACGGGTGCTCGGTGCGTAGAACACATTATTGCCCCGACGTGAATCGTGTGAAGGAACGGTTTTAACGAATGCTTTTTCTGCCGAAGGGGAAGAGGCTGGAAGGCCTGCTACGTACGCACGCTGCAGTGCAAGATGTGCCGGAGTGAGAAGGAAAACACATCCTCGCCGTCACTCATGTGTCACGTTAATAATCTGGATCTGCTGGCCGAGTGGGTGCTGGCCACGAGACTCTTGTCTACTGCTCGGTTGGTGTACGTACGTACGGTTTGGTTGACATCCCTTAGTCAATGAGAAAGAGAGATAGAGGTGACTTTTTCACCATACGATAACAGATTCTGCATGCTGATAACCTGCTGGCAGGACGCAGGACGGTAGCTTAACCCGCACCGTCGGTACCATCGTTCGCTTTTGTGCGGTGCCGCTGGTTTAAGTGATCCACAGCTGGTGAGGCTGTACCGCCGCCAGCTCTCCATCATGGGACCGCAGTGTCAACGTCAGGCGCTCAAGCTTATCGGCACGCTGGTCGGAAACCGAAAATCTGTTCCAAGATTCTGCATCGATACGGAATCTCGGGGAAAATGGAATCGTCTGGCACAATGCAACCGCCGGTGTGAGTGCAGTTTGCGTCGCTCACCGTCGACGCACTACGCCATC